>CM046950.1:22360539-24760539 GCA_025698515.1 Gossypium sturtianum
CAAAAGGGGTTAATTGCATGAGTTTCAAACTCTAATTTGGATTAAATTAATAATAAGTTTTATCTTTTCTCCCACCTTCAGAAAAATAAAGCATAGGCATTTCGGGGCTGTCGTCCGTTAGATTTTTCTGAAAGGTAACTATCTCGGTTTCATATCATATAGAAATTTATATAGAATCCTTGAAAAAGACTTCTTCCTCATAAAAAAAGACTTACTGTCTTTGGGATCTGATGCTACACCGCTGCTCAATAACTTAGGGGATCGGCTCTATTACATAAGTCGATTCCTAATTTTTATCTCATATCATGACATAAATAAGCAGTTCTTATTTATTGTATCGGCTCAAAACCTCGCTAATTGATCTTTACGGCGCTTCCTCTATCAATTAGATCTTTATCCATAGAATAAAGTATCTAGGCATATATATTTCTTCATATTTCGACTTCTATGAAGTTTCTTTTTTTGTTACAGCTGATAAAAATCGTTTTTTGGACGATGCAATATGTAGAAAGCCTATTTTTTTTTCTAGTATTTT
This sequence comes from Gossypium sturtianum, assembly GCA_025698515.1. Taxonomy (NCBI): domain Eukaryota; kingdom Viridiplantae; phylum Streptophyta; class Magnoliopsida; order Malvales; family Malvaceae; genus Gossypium; species Gossypium sturtianum. The sequence continues at coordinate 22,361,075 of CM046950.1, forward strand.
ATTTACTAGCGTGTTTATTTACTAGCGTATTTATTTACTAGCGTATTGACTCTTTCTTTCCTTTTTTTATTTCTATAGTGGAGATAGTCGCACGTAATGACAGATCACAGCCATATTATTAAAAGCTTGTGGTAAGAACGGGTTTCGTTCTAGTGCTCGAAAATAATATTCTAAAGCTTTTGTATGCTCTCCATTACTTGTGTGGATAAGGCCTATGTTATATAGTATATAACTTCGATCATAGGGATCAATTTCTAGTCGCATAGCTTCATAATAATTCTGTAAGGCCTCCGCATAATTTCCTTCGGATTGAGCCGACATCCGTTACGGTCGTCATTCGATTCAAAAGAATTCTCCGTTCCAAAACCGTACATGAGATTTTCACCTCATACGGCTCCTCCTTTATGTGCATAATGAGAATAATCCATGGAATTAAAAAAAAGGTCGAAATATTGTCATTATGAACTGAGCGGGGCTAATGTTTTTACAAGAAATCTCTAGCCAACCCTCTTGCAAAAGATCTTTTCTTACCATCAAGCGTGTTCGTACTAGATAAAAAGTAAACTCCAACAATTTCTTTGTTCTCAACGCTCCTTAATTTCCAGGAATTAGTCACTTCAACAATCTTCGATGGTTATATGGGTATCCAAAGTACGAACAAGATGGATGTTTGTTGTCCCAACCATTTCTCTTAGTTCCGATCCCGATAAAGAAAGGAATCATTAATAACAAAGTTTTCGTGTTGTTGATTCCTAGGCGTAGTGCTTCTTCCTCTATGCCGCCTATTGGTACTAGTGTAGTAGGGTTGACCCACAATACAGACCCATAGGTGTAACCTTTCGCTCAATACTCGAATCAACAATTGAAGCATCTGAGGTTGCATTAATCAGGGATACACGACAGAAGGAATTGCTTTATTTATAAACTTCACCTTCAACAAGCGTAGATTTATTTTTGTTTTCAATAGCTTTTTTTCTATTCTGAATAATGTGTCTTTTTCCTAAGACTGAGAGTGGTAAAGTAAATAAAAAAGTAAAGTAAATAATAAATAAAGTAAAATATATAATAATAATCAAATCGCACCATCTCTGTAATAAGTAAATGCCTCTTTTTCTCCTGAAGTTGTCGGAATTATTCGTAATAAGATATTGGCTACAATTGAAAGGTCTTATCAATAAAATTTCCATTTATCTGCGATCTAGGCATAGGTAGCAATCCATTCTATAACTCTTTTCATTACCCCTCGTGAGAAAATAAAATGATCTCACAAACAAAGGAAGTGTACAGTACGAAATAACATAAAAAAGTAGACCCATTCAATTTTTTTTAATTCTTCGAGCCCGGAGGCTAAAGAAAAAGTGATAAAAAAAAGTGATGAAAAGTTTTCTATTTTTATAGCAAGTTTCCTAGTTAGAATTGATATTGTTCGTACCTATCGAACAATCTAATATGAATAACTCGCTATTCGCTCGGGGTATCGGCCATAATAATTATGTAGGAGAGATGGCCGAGTGGTTCAAGGCGTAGCATTGGAACTGCTATGTAGACTCTTGTTTACCGAGGGTTCGAATCCCTCTCTTTCCGCACCTTCACCTAATTCGCCGATGTAACTGACTACAATGTATCAAATCAAATAAGAACATATACTAAAGAATTAGACCCTTCTTTAGTATAGATTCTCTAGTCCCAATTCCCTTTTAATATGGAATACGTAAAATTGCATACAGGGGATGAAAATCTCCTTACGTATCTATCATACATGAATAGGAGAAAAATCTCCGAATCAAACCCATTCCCCTGTCTTCCTTTACTTAACCTTAACTCAGGTGAAAAGGGGGCAGAACCCCTTGTTTTGTTATTTTAGTTAGGTTTAAGTCTGACGAGAATAATATTCTACGACAAGCAATTCATTTATTTTCAAACCAACCCATTTCCTATCTATTATTTGATTGACTAATCCTTTATATTGTAATGTGTGAAAGGTCAAATGTTTTGGTAATTCCTCATTGGTGGATGAATCAAGATAATTTTGAATCAGAGTTCTAGATTTTTGTTCATCCCTCGCTGAAATAATATCTCGGGGTTTGCAGCGATAACTTGGTATATCTACTGTACGCCCATTAATTAAAATATGTCTATGGTTAACTAATTGACGGGCTTGAGGAATAGTCGAAGCCATACCCAATCGAAAAAGGATGTTATCCAACCGCATTTCAAGTAATTGTAGTAAAACCTGACCTGTTGACCCTTTGGCTTTTCTGGCAATACGAACGTATTTAAGTAATTGTCGTTCTGTAAGGCCATAATGAAAACGCAATTTTTGTTTTTCTTCTAAACGAATACGGTATTGAGATTTTTTACCGGGACGCGATTGGTTTCTAAGATCGCTTCCGGCTCTAGGCCTTTTACTAGTTAGTCCCAGTAAAGCCCCAGACGGCGTATTTTTTTTTTGAAACGAGGCCCTCGGTAACGTGACATAAGGACTCCTTATTAATTTGAATTTTATTGAAATTTCATAAACCGAAATTAAAACTGAACTAAATGAAGCGAAATCGACTGAAGGATTGGACTACAAATATTAATGAGATGAATTGGATCAATATCCATACTTTTACTTTTTTTTGTATTGTATATAATGTATACAAAAAATAGAAATAAAAATATATATAATAATATATAAAAAAAAATATATAAATATAAAAATATATAAATAAATAAATTTAATATAATATTAAATATATAAATAAATTAAACAAAAAGAGTTTCCTTTTTTGGTTTAATTTATTCTGCAAAGATGTAACTCCTCAAATTGATCCCTAATTGGAAGTTTCGACGAGATAATAAACAGACTGTTGACCTTTGGAAAGAATTGGAAAGAAAAGGGGAAAAAGCTTTTTCACTCTTTGTTCTTTGATTTCAAAAAAAAACATTCTAAATTATGTAAAAAAGGCAAAAAAAGCAAACAAATAGGAAAGCCGGCTATCGGAATCGAACCGATGACCATCGCATTACAAATGCGATGCTCTAACCTCTGAGCTAAGCGGGCTCAAATAATAGAAATTTTGTATCCATAGGGATTCAGCAAACTATTAGGATCTTATCTATTAACTATCTATTAGTTATTCATAATTAATATGAATTATTAATATGAATTATATACTCGAATTTAGAAAAACTATAATTTTTTCTAATTTTTAACGCCATACTTAATATAAATATATAAATATAACATATTTAATATAATAATGGTAGATTCAATCTAATATTCAAGCTAATGTTAATAGAATCTAATAATTAAGAATATAATAATTCTATTTAAATTATATATATATTATTTATCTATATATTTAATATCTTTTTTTATATCTTAGTTAGATTTCTTTTATATTAATATAGTAATATAATATTACTAATATTACTGACTCCATTTTAATTTTCGAGTTTATTTTATATTTTAGATTTTAGTATATTTTACATCTAAATTATATAGAAAATTTTTTATATAGATTTCATTTAATGGATCGATTTAATAGATTTAATATAGATTAAATTTTTTTCTATTTAGTTTAGAGTTCTAAATAGAAATAATTAGAGTAAAAATCTTTTTATGCATTTATATATTTTATGATTATATAAATGAAATGATACGTTATAAGTCTAGATAATTAGAATGAAACTCTTTTTAGACTAAAAAATTTGAATTATCTTCGAATTCGAAATAGAAATGAATGGAATAATTAGTTCTAGTTATTAAATATAAATAATTAGTTCTAGCTATTATACTATAAAAAAAATAATTAATTTCATTTTTATTTTTTTTTAGTTATCTTATTCTTATTATGGTTATATAGGATAGTCTAATAAAAGGATAAGAATAAAAATTAAATTAAATTAAAGAAAAAAAGATGCAACCCATATAAATGAAATCCAGATCATAATGAGAGACTCCTTTCTTTTGTTTTCATTCATAAAGACAGAAGCTAAGACGAAAAAAAGAATCGACCGTTCGAGTATTCCACCAAATTGCCTGAGAAAACTGAGAGTAAGAGGGACATATATATGTTATGGAATACCCATCTATATTGAATTGCGAATACAGAAATGATAAAATATTTTCTGATTGGACCAAATAAAAATTAATATGGGTCTCCGATAGAGACGAAAGACGATAAACAGACAAGAAAATAGGTAAAGACCCTTCGATATAAGAATCTGTATCTATATCTACTAAATTCAACGGTTTCGCATAAAAAGAAAGCAAATAAATAAACGAAAGAAAATAAACAAATGAAAAAAGAGGGGGGGGGGGGAGGAGGGCATCCTAATGAGATCCTAATCTCAATACACAAAAGAAAGGGGATATGGCGAAATTGGTAGACGCTACGGACTTAATTGGATTGAGCCTTGGTATGGAAACCTACTAAGTGATAACTTTCAAATTCAGAGAAACCCTGGAATGAAAAATGGGCAATCCTGAGCCAAATCCTATTATTTTATTATTTTACGAAAATAAACATGAACAAAGGTTCAGCAAGCGAGAATAATAAAAAAGTAAAGGATAGGTGCAGAGACTCAATGGAAGCTATTCTAACAAATGGGGTTGACTGTTGGTAAAGGAATCCTTATATCGAAACTCTAGAAAGGATGCAAGATATACCTATTTTTTTTTATAGGTATACTAATGAAAAACTATCTCAAAAAGACAAACCAAACCCTTTTTTTTTATTTCTATTATATGCAAAATAAATTTTTATTTATATGAAAATAGGAAAAAAAAAAAGAATTGTTGTGAATCGATTCCAAGTTGAAGAAAGAATGGAATAGAATAGTCATTAATCAAATCATTCACTCCATAGTCTGATAAATCTTTTGAAAAACTGATTAATCGGACGAGAATAAAGATAGAGTCCCGTTCTACATGTCAATATCAATACCGACAACAATGAAATTTATAGTAAGAGGAAAATCCGTCGACTTTAAAAATCGTGAGGGTTCAAGTCCCTCTATCCCCAACCCCAAAAAGCCCGTTTGCTGTCTATTTATTTTATCCTACCTTTTTTGTTAGTGGTTCAAAGTTCCTTATGTTTCTCATTCATCCTATTCTTTGCCGTTTTACAAGCGTATCCTAGCATAGCAGAATTTTGTTCTCTTATCACAAGTCTTGTGATATAGTGTGATATATTGTGATATATATGATATACGTAGAAATCTCTTGAGCAAGGAATACCTATTTGAATGATTCATAATACATATGATTACTCATATGGAAATTTACAAAGTCTTCCTTTTGAAGATCCAAGAAATTCCTGTTCGAGACTTTTAATTTAATACTTTTTCGTTTTTTTTGTTTTCATTTTTAATTGACATAGACCCAAGTCATCTAGTATTATGAGCATAATGCGTCGGTAATGGTCGGGATAGCTCAGTTGGTAGAGCAGAGGACTGAAAATCCTCGTGTCACCAGTTCAAATCTGGTTCCTGGCATATGATTAATTTGTATGAGTATCTACTCTACAAATTAATTGATATGGATCGACATAATACATACTTATCTAGCTAGGTATCTGAGAGTAAACCCTCTCTTTATTTATTTTATTTTGTATTTTTTAAAAATGAGCAAAGAGTCTATTATAATGTGTCTATTATAATGCAGTAAAAGACAAAATTTGCTTATCTTTACTCTTCTTTTTTATTTGTTCACACTGCGGCTTCTCACATTCAAAAAGAATGTTAATACTTCATACATATTTAATTAAAAGATTAAAATAGTTGGTTGAAAGGCCCAACAAAAAGTCGGGTCTAGAGGAGTTCAAGGATAGAAATAACCAAGACTCATCTCAGCTACAGTACAAATAGAAGCCGATCCCCTTTCATTTATTTCTTTGTATTCTCTTTCATATTCCATTTCTTCATTCCCTTCTATGCGACTCTCTAGAGTTCATCTAAGTGATGTGCGCGATACAAAGTTCACAGTACAGAACCCTTGTTGTTCATCCTATTGTCTCGGCTCGTCGAAATAAAATAAATAAAAAAGTCTCTTCAAAAATCGAGAATCTCAATGATGTATTGTCTTTTATTTCTTTTTATTTATTAGCCTATCCATAAGAATACGAATGAAACCTCAATTCCTCTGTTTGAGCTAGAAGAGAATGTACAAATATTCCTTGAATATTCGAAGTTGTAATTAGTTTCTTATCATTCAATGAGCGTCTTGTATTTCATAAAAATTGGGGGCAATGTAATCCTTACGTAAAGGCCACCCTATCCAACTTTCGGGCATTAAGATACGTTTCAGTCGTGGATGATTTTCATAAGAGATTCCCAACATGTCATAAGATTCTCGTTCTTGAAAATCCGAACTTTTCCAAACCCAGAAAACAGACGGAATTCTAGGGTTACTCCTTGGAGCAAATACTTTTATACATACCTCTTCCGGTTGATCTACACCATACTCTATTCTCGTAAGATGATACACACTGGCTAACAGTCCGCCTGGTGCTACATCATAGGCACATTGGGAACGTAGATAATTGTAACCATATACATATAAAATAACAGCAATGGAATGCCAATCCTCAGGCTTTATTTGTAAAGTCTCTATTCCTTGGTAATCGAAGCCCAAAGATCTATGAACTAGCCCGTGTTTGACTAGCCAAACAGACAAACGACCCTGCATCTTTTTATCTCTCCCGCTATTTTTTATTTGTCATTTTTAAAAGATAAGTATTTCGCATTTATGATGAAATCGAATTTATGAAGATTAATTCGTTGTCTGTTTCTGTAAAAAAAAAATCCTACCTAATTCACTAATTCGTGGGAAGATAGTGAACCCTTGTAGTTGAAAAATGTTTCAGGAGGAATCTCTGAAGTAGATGGTGGTTGATAGAGCAATCCTTGATTATAATTTCCAGTACGAGTACTGCGTACAAGACAAAACTTGTGATTGGTAGTAAAACACCGATCCCCCTGTTGAGATCTAATTCGATCTTCATAGATTTCGCGAGATATTTTCTTACGAAGTTTTGTTATAGCATCTATAACTGCCTCGGGTTTAGGGGGACAGCCCGGCAAATAGACATCCACGGGAATTGGCTTATCGACCCCCGAACAGTACTATAAGAATCAGTACTGAACATCCCTCCTGTAATTGTACACGCGCCCATAGCAATAACATATTTAGGTTCGGGCATTTGTTCATATAATCTCACTAAAGAGGGCGCCATTTTCATTGTTACTGTTCCAGCTGTTAAAATTAGGTCTGCCTGTCTAGGACTCGATCTTGGTACCAGCCCATAACGATCAAAGTCGAAGCGTGAGCCTATTAATGAAGCAAATTCAATAAAGCAACAACTGGTACCATAAAGAAGCGGCCATAAACTGGAGAGTCTTGACCAATTTGAAAGATCATTTAATGTAGTTGAAATAACTGAATTTTGGGTTGTTCGATCAAGTAAGGGAAATTCGATGGAATTCATACTCAATGTTATTATTATTTTGACTTTTTTCTTTCTTTTTATTATCTGAATATTCAGGAACTAAGACCATTCAATGCTCCTTTTCGCCATGCATAAACTGAACCAACAATTAGAATAAGCACGAAAATGAAAGCTTCTATGAATACAGGTACCCCAATACATCGAAACTCATTGCCCATGGATAAAGAAAAACCGTTTCAACATCAAAAACAACAAAAACTAGAGCAAACATATAATAACGGATTCTAAATTGTAACCAAGCATCGCCCATTGGTTCTATACCCGATTCATAACTAGAAAGTTTTTCTGGACCCTTTCTAATCAGGGCTAAAACTCCAGAAATTAGAAATGCCAAAATAGGAATAGCACTTGATATTATTAGAAATGCCCAGAAAATATCATATTCGTAAAGCAGAAACATAGACGAATCCTATGAATGTGAAAAATAGATCGGATTAGTCGCTTCGACCTGGAATTCATTGTCAAGTCATCCGCAACTGTTTGTTTAGTCAAAACAACAATTCATTTTGATCGAATCGTCTAGTTTCGTTTGTTTGCTGTGTTTCCATGTTGCGTTTTAAGATTTATTGATTGGAATTAATCCTATTTTATTTACATTCCACTTATTTCGATTTCATTTCGATATAGTACAAATTTGTATAGTACTAGTATAAATATATATTTATACTATATATAGTATAATACTATACAAATCCAAAACAAGTAATACTTTTTCGTTTTCACTTCATTTCGGATTTTTCTAAATAAAAGGAATTCTAATATCTAACTAATATCTAATATTTATTAGAATTTTAGAAATAAAAAACTTTTAATTCGAAATTATAGATTTAGAATAAATAGAAATTTTTTATTTTATATCTATTTATATAGAATCAATCTAAAATCAATCTACCGCGAGGATTAATTAAGAAAATGGGGTTTTGTTTATTTTATTCTTGGATAAGAATAAAATAAGAGCGATGGATCCGTTGAAATGCGCTTTTGTTTTCAGGGTTATACTCTGAGTGATCTCCCTGTGAGCGAGCTTATGGGAATGATTTTAACCAAGCAACTGGAAGCGACCAGTTCAATGAACAAAGAATACAATAATTAGGAAAAAAACGATACAACTTTTTTATTTTTAGTTGTATTTGGATATTCTTTATTGTTTTAGTTTGCTTTAGTTTTAAGAATATTATTTTCATTTCATTTTTCTTAATTTAAAAAATTTAATGAATATTTAAAATTAATAAAATAGAAAATTAGAAAATATAGGGCTATACGGACTCGAACCGTAGACCTTCTCGGTAAAACAGATCGAACTGATTATTATCAAAATGATTCGGCCTATTTCAAAGACCCAACATGCATTTTTTTTGCATTGGGCTCTTTCATTAACTGATAGAAATATCAGTTAGTCTACCGTATATTATTTTTTTTCTAACAGAAAAAAGAAGACGGTTCCGTGTGCTCTGATTCATTGTGCTCTGATTCATTACTGATACAGGAGCACTTCCAAAATGTTTCAAAAGGGAAGGGTTATCTTGACGTAGGTCTGCTTCTGGCCTAGATCAACCTAAGTTAAATGGAGTCTCTACCATCCTGATTAAAAAATCAAACATGAAACTTCATACACCTTAAGATTCATAGGACGAAAAGAGCATTTTTGAGGTCTTTATACTCATTATGCCTAGCATTGAATAGACCGGGTATTCACCCTATCAATATCTCAAATCAATGATGGGTTCGATTCGGATCTTGCCTAAACGGCACCCGAATCGGACCGAACCATTTGTCAGGCTATTGTTCTCTTGTTTTGTTCCTTCAAAGTAATGGAGTAAGACATCGATTTCTCAAAAAGATCAATTCTTTTGATTGCATGATAGACTTCCCTGAAAAACATTGGCGCACGTGTAAACGAGGTGCTCTACCAACTGAGCTATAGCCCTTGTGTTTGTGATACATATTTTATCATATTATGTAGATAATTTCTTGTCAAGATGAATATTACATGATCCAACATCATAATCATACCCTTTTGGTCGGTTTGATTGGTATTGCTTAGAAGTAATATTGGATTTATAATCCATCGATGTAATAGGTCCCTTTTCTTTCTCTTTATGATTCCTTATGATAATAAATGACCTACTTAACTCAGCGGTTAGAGTATTGCTTTCATACGGCGGGAGTCATTGGTTCAAATCCAATAGTAGGTAGAACTTATTAGATACCATCGATCCCGGTGTCTAATAAGTTTTTCTACCCACCTTCTTTTATTGATTTTCTATCTTTTTCATCCTATTCTATTTCCGTTTTCAATTTTAAAATTTTTCGTTAGATCAAAATCTGATTTCACTTTTGATTGTATTTGATTCTATTTAATCGGCAGAATCAAAAGGGGATGTATAAACGAAAGTTCTGTTTCTACGGAAATTCTTTCGATTAACCAACTCGTTACGAAATCGCGTTGATAGCCTCGACTCGTGTCCTAGCCCGTCTGAGAGCTAGATTTGCCTCAATTGTTTGCCTCTTGCCTTCAGCTTTCCTCAAGTTAGCTTCCGCTATTTCAAGAGCTTGCTGAGCTTCTTGTGGATCAATGTCACTACCCTTCTCCGCATCATTTACTAAAATAGTGATTTCATTGTTGCCTATTCTAGCAAAACCACCCATCAGAGCCATCGTTAACCATTGGTCGTTAAGGCGTATTCTCAAAATACCTATATCTACAGCTGTGGCAATAGGCGCGTGATTTGGTAATACGCCAATTTGTCCGCTATTAGTAGATAAAATGATTTCTTTCACTTCTGAATCCCAAACAATTCGATTAGGGGTAAGTACGCAAAGATTTAAGGTCATTTCTTCAATTTGCTCTCCATTTCTAAGTTCGTAGCCTTCGCAGTAGCTTCGTCGATGTTACCTACCAAATAAAAGGCCTGTTCAGGAAGACCGTCTAATTCTCCGGAAAGGATCAATTTAAATCCTCTAATTGTTTCTGCTAGACCAACATATTTTCCCGGTGAACCGGTAAATACTTCCGCTACGAAAAAGGGTTGTGATAAGAAACGCTCAATTTTTCGCGCTCTTGCTACGGTTAAGCGATCCTCTTCGGACAATTCGTCCAACCCAAGGATAGCTATAATGTCCTGAAGTTCTTTGTAACGCTGTAAGTTTTGTAACCCTTTGCGCAGTTTCATAATGTTCCTCACCAACAATTCGAGGTTGGAGCATAGTGGACGTTGAGTCTAAAGGATCTACCGCTGGATAAATACCTTTGGCAGCTAATCCTCTTGATAGTACGGTAGTAGCATCTAAATGCGCAAATGTTGTGGCAGGGGCAGGGTCGGTCAAATCATCCGCAGGTACATAAACTGCTTGAATAGAAGTTATGGATCCCTCCTTGGTAGAAGTAATTCTTTCTTGTAAAGTACCCATTTCGGTACTAAGGGTGGGTTGATAACCCACAGCGGAAGGCATTCTACCCAATAAGGCAGATACTTCGGATCCCGCTTGGACAAAACGGAAGATATTGTCTATAAATAGAAGTACGTCTTGTTCATTAACATCTCGGAAATATTCCGCCATAGTTAGGGCAGTCAATCCAACTCTCATACGAGCTCCTGGCGGTTCATTCATCTGACCGTAGACTAAAGCCACTTTTGATTCCGCAAGATTTTGTTCATTAATTACTCCAGATTCTTTCATTTCCATGTAAAGATCATTTCCTTCACGAGTCCGTTCACCTACTCCGCCAAATACGGATACGCCCCCATGAGCTTTGGCAATGTTGTTGATCAATTCCATAATGAGTACTGTTTTACCTACCCCAGCCCCCCCAAATAGTCCGATTTTTCCTCCACGACGATAAGGAGCTAAAAGATCGACTACTTTAATTCCTGTTTCAAAAATAGATAATTTTGTATCTAATTGTATGAAAGCGGGCGCGGATTTATGAATAGGGGATGTTGTGCAGTATCTACAGGACCTAAATTATCAACGGGCTCCCCAAGCACGTTAAAAATTCGTCTAGGGTCGCTCCGCCGACTGGAACATAGAGCAGCTCCGTGTCAATCACTTCCATTCCTCTCGTTAGACCATCTGTAGCGCTCATAGCTACAGCTCTAACTCGATTATTTCCTAATAATTGCTGTACCTCACAAGTTACATTAATTTGTTGACCGGCGGTATCTCGACCCTTAACTACTAGGGCGTTGTAAATATTAGGCATCTTGCCCGGGGGAAAGGCTACATCCAGTACTGGACCGATGATTTGAGAAATACGCCCCAGATTTTCTTTTTCAAGCGTGGAAACTCCAGGAACAGAAGTAGTAGGATTTATTTTCATAATAAAGTGAAATATGTCAATTTTTTTTTCCAAAATTATCTAATACAAAATAAATCTTCGACAGGAGGTTGATCGGTTAATTCAATAAGAAATGGGGGTTAGCGCTCGCTCGATTTCGTTGGTCCCATCCAATTCAAGTGCATGCAATTGGATTGTTTCCTTATTCAATGAAGGAATTTTTAAGTTCAACCAACCTATTTTAAAAATAGGAAGTGGATAAATAAAAATTTTGGGAGAGTCTTTCATTTGTCCATCATTATAGGCAACACCATCCATATTATCTATGGAATTCGAACCCGAACTCTATTTATGATTCCTTATTTCTATCTCATTAGCCTTGTTTCAATTTCATTTCGTATTTTATTTTAGCATATCGATTTTTTTTTACTTTACGTCCAACCTCTCCCCCCTTTTTCCATCTATATTCCCTTTTTTTTTTTCATTTCAGGGCCGAATTACGCCTGTTTTCACATCTAGGATTTACATATACAACATATATTACTGTCAAGGGTGAATTTCTTATTTCTTATTATTGAGCTTATAATATATAATATCTAATTTATATTAGATGTTAGAATATTAATTCTATTATATATTTATCTATTCTATTATATATATATTCTAATATATTAGTATTAGAATTTATTTATATATTTTATTAATTTATTTATATAAAAATTTATTTATATATTTTATTTATAATATATTTATATATTTTATTTATAATATATTAGAATATTATATTAATATTATTTTTATATTATTTATCTATTTCTATTTCATTTGCATTTAGAATTTTGATTCAAAAAAAAGTAAGGAATTAAAAACTTGAAAAACACGGATCGGGTTGCGCCATACATATGAAAGAATATAGAATAATGATGTATTTGGCGAATCAAATACCATGGTCTAATAAGGAACCTTTCGGATTCGTTGATAATTTTTTGAAAGATTTCTTCGAAAAGGTTTCATTAACTCCTCATTTATATCGAGTAGACCTTGTTGTTGCGAGAATTCTTAATTCATGAGTTGTAGGGAGGGACTTATGTCACCACAAACAGAGACTAAAGCAAGTGTTGGATTCAAAGCTGGTGTTAAAGAGTATAAATTGACTTATTATACTCCTCAATATGAAGTCAAAGATACTGATATCTTGGCAGCCTTCCGAGTAACTCCTCAACCCGGAGTTCCGCCTGAGGAAGCAGGGGCCGCGGTAGCTGCTGAATCTTCTACTGGTACATGGACAACCGTGTGGACCGATGGGCTTACCAGCCTTGATCGTTACAAAGGGCGATGCTACCACATTGAGCCCGTTCCTGGAGAAGAAGATCAATATATATGTTATGTAGCTTACCCTTTAGACCTTTTTGAAGAAGGTTCTGTTACTAACATGTTTACTTCCATTGTGGGTAATGTATTTGGGTTCAAAGCCCTGCGCGCTCTACGTCTAGAGGATCTGCGAATCCCTACTGCTTATATTAAAACTTTCCAAGGCCCGCCTCATGGCATCCAGGTTGAAAGAGATAAATTGAACAAGTATGGTCGCCCCCTATTAGGATGTACTATTAAACCTAAATTGGGGTTATCCGCTAAGAACTACGGTAGAGCAGTTTATGAATGTCTACGCGGCGGGCTTGATTTTACCAAAGATGATGAGAATGTGAACTCCCAACCATTTATGCGCTGGAGAGACCGTTTCTTATTTTGTGCCGAAGCAATTTATAAATCACAGGCTGAAACAGGTGAAATCAAAGGGCATTACTTGAATGCTACTGCAGGTACATGTGAAGAAATGATCAAAAGGGCCGTGTGTGCTAGAGAATTGGGAGTTCCTATCGTAATAATGCACGACTTAACGGTGGGTTCTTAACAAGGTAGCTTGGTTTACTGCAAATGGTCTACTTCTTCTCATCCATTGCCAATGCACGATATTGATCAAACCCACATGTGAAAAAGTAATAAAAAATATGTTCCTATTATATAACCTTAATTTGGAATCGAAAAAGTTGTTATATTGTTTAGTCTAAAATTTAATTCGTTTTTCTATTGAATAAGTGGTGGAGCTTGAATTTTTGGGCAGAATTAAATTGTATATTTTTACTATCGTAAAAATATAATTTCATTATTTTAATAGTCTATATCTTTATAATTTTTAAAGAGTTAAATCAAAATTTTATCATTTTTAAAGGGTTAAATTAAATTATTATTATTTTTAAAAAAGCTAAAATATAATTTTACCATTATTAATTTAAAATTTGATAAATTATAAAAGATCTAAATTAAAAATTTACCATTTTAAAACCCTAAATCCCCACTACGCTGTCACTGCATCGAATAGAAAAAAAAAAAACATTCCTAATCTCATAAATAACTTTAATAGCACAACATATATATGTAAAGAAATTAAAAATATTAGTATTTATAAATTTGAATTAATTTTTTATACAAATAAAAATAATAAAGCAAAAAAATAATTAAAACTATATGAAAAATTAATAAGAGAATTGAATTTAGATTAAAGAAAATTAATATAATAAAATCCAACTTGATTACGGTCTGCTTCATGCTCATAAGTGGTGTCAACTTGAATGATTGTAGCCCGACATGTGTACTATTGATGTAAATAATTAAATGAATATACAGTAATTAACCTCACATGGATTTTCATTCATTATTTAAAAAATTGATCTTCTCGACTTCATTGCCTAACAATATGTACTGATTTTATTTTTAAAATTAAATGATCTTATGATAGGATTAAAATTTCAACCCTTTACACTTTAAAATTGAGTTACAAAGAATTAAGATATCAAAGCATAAAATTGGATAATGTCCCAAAAATATATATTGGGCCGAAATTGTTAACTTTTTGTCGGTCCATGATATAATCTAGAAACATCTAAATTGAGAAGAAAAACGTCAACAGCAGCACACAAGATTGAAAATTCTGGCGGCTCCAAAACAAATTTGCTAACTTGCTGGAAAAGATACGAATAGCAATAAAAATACCCATTGAAAAAACCAGATGTATATTTGAAGATAGAAAACAAGGAAGTCAAGAGTGAAAAATGGTGTTGTGGGAGATCACATTGGGGACGGCTTATTTCTTGGGGCTTAAACGAACTTACAGGCTTGCTTTGAAGATTCAGCGTCGGATTATTAGCCCTAAGCGTCCCAGGATTCGACAATTTGTTCACAGGTAAAAAGATTCCTCGCTTTCTCTCCTAAATTTAGTGGCCGTGTTTTTTTATTTATTGCGTTATTTCTTTTTGATTCTTGATCGGTTTGGTTGCTTTTATTGAATATCAGCATGGGAATTATATTTTGAATACTATTTAGCTGTACTAGTACTATCCATCATTGGGCTTGAGGGATTGAGACAAATGAATGTGTATTAGATTTCGATGAAGCGCCTTGATGAATCTTTCATTTCCAATAAGTTGGATAAATTTTCAGTGTTTGTGTTTGTTTTGGAGTTGTTAGATGATTTGATTACAGTAGTTAGGGATTTAAATTGCTTTCATGTCTTCAGAAAGATAATCGGAAGATTGGGGCTCAAGTCTCTACATGTAAGAACTGGTCATTGTTGTCAAATTAGGGTCTATTTCCATATATTTTTCATTGAAAATGCAAAATGGCACATACAGGTGCATCGGATGTTTACGACTTACTTTTTTTTATTTATAGCCGAGCTCTTCTGCCTCAGGAGAGACGGGTACTGTTCATATGCACTATTGGTGCCTGTCTTTAGTCTCTTAAGAAAATTGGCAATGCCCACAAGGTCCAGGTGCACTTATGGATAACTTGAAACTGTAGTAGAACTCAAGGAGTGCTTTGCATTCCTTCTCTCATGTTCTCTCTTTGATTTGTGTTTGATTTCGTTTTGTTCAACTGTTGGTTCTAACCTTTACTGAATTTTATGTTTCCTATAACCAACTCCGTAGTTTTGAGATAATTATGTAAACACCATGAATTCCAAGTATTATTCAACGGAACTTTTTCGCCCAAGACATGCCCATGGTATTTAGCTGAGCTTGTGATTGGGCCTCATGAAGCCTCATTTTCATTACAATCTATGTTTAGCTGAAGGTCATCGTTGAATAGTTAGAGTTGTTTTTAAGTGGAAAATGAAGATTTGTGCCAATATCTGTATGAAGTTGCTATAGTGTGTGAAGGTGATGTTTTCCTTTTTAGTACATCAATCAACCTTTTCTTCTTTTTCTTTGTGTTTCCAATTACATGCAAATATGTACTTAAAAAAAGCTGCAAAATATTTCATGTTTTTAAATTGAGATCTATGCATGCTGCACAACCTCAGTGATTTGGTTCTTTAGCTAATAAGGTAGGTGCAGGATGACTGTATAAAGTTCCGCGGGTTTCCTTACTGTATGATTTAAACGTCCACCAAGTGCACTGCTTCTAAGAGAGAGAAATATGGGTGAAACTCCTGAACTAACTCTTGTAATCTATGCTTTATTCCTAAGAGTTTCACCAATGTTGAAGTGACTTTAATTTTGTGATGATGTTCCATCATTTTTACATATGGGTAGTGAGTTTAATGTATAGACAATAATGTAATCCTGAATATCAGTTGTTTGTGATGTGGACTCGAAAATACCTTCTCTAATTTTTCTTTTTGTTTCCCTTCTAAATCGGAAACTGTTTCTCTTCTGTGACCAGACGAACACGTGCTGTATTTGACATAGCACTCAAGGTTCACCAGAATATACAACAGAGAGATTTGGAAGTTGGTAGGAACCTTGGTAACTGGATCCTCCGCTGGCTTGACAAAATGAAACCTTCTGCTCAAATCCGACCTCCAAGCCACCAGAAACCCCACCATGGTACCGGCAGTGCAAACATGAACATCACAAAGCAAGTGAATAACTCATCAAAAACTCCTAGAAGCTTGCAGACACCACGAAACGGTGAAGCTGATAGACGTCTTTTTAGTTCATCAACGTATATGCTGTCTAAATCCCTCCCTACAATTGCAATGATGATTCGGCCACCAAAGGCCGCTGGAAACATGACTCAGTACAGGCATTTCAGCATCAATGGACCTCACACACTGCGGTTGAACTACACAAGAGGCGAAGGAGTTATTAGAAAGGATATAATGCAATGGATGCTGCACAACTGAAGATTTGAAACTCTTTTCCGTTTGCATTTGTGGACTTCAGAAACTCGCTATGGTCGTGGAAGGGGGGTATGTTTGGTGCTGGAAACTGTTATTTTGAAAGGATACATTGCTTTTGAGTTTGGGCTGTTCATGGGATAATAAAATGTACTTGTCATCTGCGTTTTGTATATTCTTTCGAGTCTATATGTTCCAGCATTCTGTTGCTTGGAGAACACAGATGTTATGACATTGTCGTTATGTTATACAAGATCTGTGAATCATTTGGTTTGCCATTGCCATATGGAAATTTTCTTTGGACACTCTTTGTGAGAACGTTGAATTTACTTAAATTTGATTACCACTCTTATGTAATTGCAGTAGCAATCTTGTTTAAAAGGGACTCTCAGTTTCATCCGATTGGTACCTATTACATCATATTACATTTAAACCAAAACCGACTGAAGAACTGAGGTATTGGTTGTCCTATGATTGAGCAAACTTCGAAACTCTCGGGGTTTGAAATCAACATTTTGAAAAGGCTACAGGGGATTCGATATTTATCATCATTTTTAGCTCAAGATCCGAAGATTCCTAATAATAATAAAACAATGGTCATATTCTGCTATTAATCCCTGTACTATGCATAAGTTACAGATTTAGACCTTGTTTTTTAATTTGTAGAATTTTAGTCTTTGTACTTTTCTAATTTTGAAATTTTAATTTGACTCAAACGATAGCAGTCAAATTTTGTTAAGTTCAGAATCTTACATAGCAAACATATTATCATATATAATACCACATTAACTTGTCATTGTCATACAATACTCACGAAACCTATCATTTGTGTAAGGATTGAAATTTCAAATTCTAGCCACTAAAAATTATCAAATTGAAGAATAGTGTTCAAATCCACATCTTACGATAATATAAGACTAATAACAAAATTTGATTTATAAGATTTAATTGCTACCATTTTGATGAGGACTGAAATCACTAAACTCGACTAAAAATATCAAATTAGACTGTATGGATTAAATCCATAACTTAGGAATGGTACAGTGACTAATGTGAGAATTTCACCTAAAAAAAAAAAACCCCATTCTGTCGTCGCATAAAAATTACACTGCATTTTCCCCTAATCTTTTGCCTCCACTCAAATAATCGACTTTCGTTCTTTCCGTTCATCTTGTCACCGTAAAGCGGCGGAACCGTTGTAATCCAAGCTAGCAATTAGCAATCTGTGCTCTTGCAAAGGTAGTTTCCCCTCTTAATTTGTGCACCTTAAAATCTTAGAAGCTTCATGGGGATTTGATTTTGCGATCCAGTTCATAAATTGTCGTGGAAGCTAACGAATTCTGGAAATATAGATAGTTATTACTTTTCTTATAGATCATTGGGTTTTGACATTATCAGAGAATGGAATTAGCGGATCGAGCAGTTGGGTTTCTATTATCTATTACCAGTCTATCAATATTCACGTATTATACGTTTTGGGTCATCATCCTGGTCAGTATCTGATGTTAATAGTACTACTTACTTTTCAATTTTAATTGAATAGTAGGACCTATTTATCACCTTCTGATTGATTCTGATTTCTGGACAGCCATTTGTGGACAGTGATAACTTCATCCACAACTATTTTCTACCCCAGGAATATGCCATACTGATCCCTGTGTGTGCCGGTGTGGTGCTCCTTTGCCTCCTCTGTATTTTTATTGGGTTCGTGCTGCTCAAATCCAAGAAGAAGAAGACTTGAAGCTTGATGCTACTTTATCATCTCTGCTTAAAACATGCCTTGGGTATAGCTTTGCTTGTTTTCTTCCATGTATTTTTGCTTCGAATTTAAGTTTTGAGATGAGAATTTGTGTTTAAGCCATCATAATTTGTTAAAGATTGTTGCATTTGAGGACAACTTTATTTGATTTTTCTGTCTAATATACAACTGCTACAGATAACCCAGTGTATTTTTCTTTCTTTCTGAAATGGCTAAAGCCTGAAGTCTTTCAGTTTTCCATTTCTCATCATCATGTTTCTCCTGCTCAGTTTATTGGTATTTTAGTAGGCTTGTTCAATGTCCAAATTAAAATATATTTTCATGAGAAGCTGTTTAGGGATCTTCTCTCTTTGTCAATGTTTTGAGTTGCATTGCATTGAATCCATTAGGCTTTGAGAGATCGTTATTCATTAGAGACTTCTACACATGGCCTTAATGAGCACAAAAATCCTTGTATATTAGAATAATGAGCAGGATAATTATGTTCCTAATAGTTGAAAAACAAAATCTGGTTAGTTTTATAAGGTAGAGTTAATCAAATGACACTAATATGTTCCTGACCATACTAAATTATAGAGTAAAAATTTGAAGCTTGCAATTGCTCTAAGTTCTTATACTATTCATATATTTGGAATTTAGTCTTCATATTTTTATTTCTCGGAATTTAGTTCATGTACCTTTTTAGAATTATATTATCATGTCGAAGGCCTTCCTTTGTGGCATTTTTAAGTGATATGGTACCAATAATGTATGACATAGGGATGTGTTTAATGCTATAGGTCAAGGTTTTTAAGCTACAATAATCATATTTTAAATTAATGTCATACCTGGATTTGACATTTTTTTTCATATATTTATAGTACACCCCAAGAAAATTGAAGAAACTTTTCAGAAAGAGTGATATGAAGTTACAACCCATACCATTGAGCTGTATACATCACAAACAAATACCAAATTCAACCAAACGTCATGGAAAAGAAGCTGATCTAAAACGAAGATGCCCCAACACAGTATGAAATTGAAAACAAGAATAATGCAGGGACTGAATGTCACAAAAACCCTTATGTGGGATGCCCCCCTCAATCTAAACTGTTGAAATGCATTGGAAATTGGAATAATATGAAAATCATTGTTAAAATTGCTTCAGCGGTTGTCATCAAATTTCACGGTCATTGGACGATTGCAATCTCATCATCAGAAATAACTACGAAAATTAACACCAAAAAAATGATAGAAATTTGATCCACCGTTTAACTGAAAATTACAAACCCAAAAAATCAAAACACAAATAAAGTGGATCAATAGAATGAGAGTTGAAATCAAGCCCAAGAATTATTATGAAAAGCAGCGGAAGTAATGGCCTGAGAGAACTCGTCGAAACTGATCCTCCCATCACCATCCGCATCGGCTTCTTTGATCATCCCCGTCAACTCCTCTACAGTCAATGCATGTCCAAGTTTGGCCATTGTCTGTGCTAACTCGGCAGCAGTGATAAAACCATTACCATCCCTGTCAAACATCTTAAACAGCTGCTTCAATTGTTCCTCGCTGTAGGGTGACTTCTCCGGCTGCAGCTCCGGAGCCAACATAGCCACAAACTCCGAGAATTCGATCAGCCCATTGTTATTGGAATCAGCCTTTTGTATAAGGGCTTCCACCTGGTCAAGGCTCGGTTTTAGCCCCAAGGACCGCAACAGCGACCCCAGTTCCAGCTGTGTTAAGTTACCATCGTTGTTCCGATCGAAAGAAGAAAATATTTCTCGTAGTTCAGCCATTTGCTCCTCATCTAGCTTCGTTGGTTGCTTGTCCCCCATTTTCATAACAAACTTCTCTTCTTTATAATCCTTCCACACCCTGTATATCTCAATGCTTCCTACAAAACGTATCTCAAACCAAATACAAGAAAATCAATCCAAAAAGAAAAATTCGAATAAGAATTCTGGGAGTTTGCTAGCACAAGATGATTGTGGTGTTCCGGGATGAGAGATATTCCTCACCTTTTTTTTTCTGCGCCGAAAAAGAGTCTTGTAGGGATTCAACTCAAAGATAGCCTCGAAAATCCTTCTTAATCATCCTCCATTTTCTTGTAGGTACCCAAATATTGGATTGCACTAAACTAACAGAAAATCATATACCGAGGAAGGCGATGATTTCCTTTTTGTTAAAAATTAAAATTTGGAGCAACACCACAAGTATATTCAAAAGAGATGGATAGTCAACCTCATGAAAAATAAAAAATTGAAAATGGGCTTCGTATCTCGTCTTTAATTATTGGAGAAAATAGAAAGAGGAAAAAGAATACGTGAAAAGTGGGGTCAATTCCGCTATTGGTGCACGTCTTTCTTGCTGGCTGGCACTGGCAGCTAGACTGCGTCAACCGGAGGGGGTTTACGACACCTCATCATTAGGGCTAATATTCCAAGGTCTTAATACATCATACCATTGGGCTTGGCCCAATGGATCAAGAATATCATGTTTTCTGAAACTCATTGCGGGTCAGAAATCCTGTCCCCAAAATAAATGACTTATCTGCGGCAGTTGGACGATTTATTTGTTAAATGCTGTTTTCTTTAATATTTAATTCTAATTCATTTAGGGTTGGTTTCTTTTCATATCATTCACTGCATTGGATTCTTTACAACTCAATAATTGCTTAGAAATAAATTTCGAGTAAATGGAAGTTTATTTTCGCAGTTCCATTTCCACTCTTACATATTTATCACATACTCATGACAATTTCCTCACTTGTATCTGAAACAAAGGTTTTATTATCACTATGCATTTATAAAATATAGTTCCTTACTTAAACAAATTTAGTGCTCTCAATTTTAGGTACAATAATCTATACAAGCCTCTTAATTATATAGAGTTGTTTGAGACTTGTTAACATAGAAAAAATCCATTACAATCCCTATTAAACACCATATTAACTAGTTGAATATAATATAATAACAAATAAGGTAAATAATGACTCTTGTCAGCTAAGAATGCAATGCTCTAAATAATCCAATATCCACGATTCAAGGATTGGATAAGAGTAATCCGATCCGATTCAAATCTCCAAAATATGTTCTTCAAGTGATATGATCTTCAATAATAGGCTAGATATCATCCACATAATCAACACAATTCATATATATCGTTCAATAAATTGCCAACCTCTCTAATATTGAAACTGTCTTAAACAACTTTAGTGGTCACTCCCTTGACACTTTATTACCCGTTCCATATTTTTCAACAATTTCTATAAAAATCATTTGAAAAATAAAGCTTTTATAAAAAGGCATCTTTTATTGTTGATGGGGGAATTAACTCCTTTCGAGAGAAATCTTCAAAGTGTCGTTCTTCGGGCAATCGACTTAGATCGTTAACAATCAAATGTATTGTTCCCGTGTTATGGTTTTGTTATAAAAGGCACCTTTTATTGTTGACAGGGGAATCGACTCCTCTGGGAGAAGTCTTCGAAGTGTCGTTTTCTAGGTAGCCAACCCAGACCATCAACAATCGAAGGTATTGCCTCCGTATTGAGGTTTTGTCCCCAACCTCCACACGGTGGAGGTAGGTACTTGCAAGACTTGGGATAGGTGTTAGTATTGGGCGTGTGAATAATAATGGAGGTACATGGGCATGCCATAGCTTGAACCACCAACAAAGGCATTATAGGTGACATGTTTGTAAACATGGTACCACTCCCCCTTTCATGAACTGTACACGACTCTCCACAGGGACCATAGTTTTGATTGTTGATGGTTTGAGTCGGCTGCCTAGATGACAACACTTCAAAGACTTTTCCTGAAGGGAGCCAATTCACCTGTCAGCAAAATCCAAATTTGATTCGATAATTATCGAACATTTCATGAGCTTAATCGAGATTTTCATCTAATATATTATAAGATATTTATTATATAGAAAGAGCTTAAATATAAATGAGCTTGAATTTTAATACAAATGAGGAAAACAAGTTGGAGCTCAAGCTTAACTATGAAAATTAATAAACGAGCTTAGTCAAACTTGAGCTTAAATAACTTGATTGTGTCACATCAATTGGCTTTAAATTTTGTTGATTTGAGCATATGTATGCAAAATTGGGAGTCTAGTCTCCATTGGTGCAGACTGGAGAGGCTTATTTTCTTGGTTATTGCCAAACAACAAAGTGTATATTAGGGAACTTATTGGGCAATTGTTGATTTCCCTCTTGATGGCTTTCATAACAACATTCCCTTATACAGGAGAAGACGACCCTCTAGCTGTTTGATTAAAGACATGCTGACATGCTCAAAGAATGACATTGATAAGGACTTTGTGTGTGAACATCAGTAGTTCCGGATACCTTGGACGATAGTACTGTTAGAATCACAAGAAAGAAAGTCGCAGAAGCTGGCCAACCCCATGGGCTGATTCTTTGTGTTGTATCCTCACCACCAAGTCTTTCATCTTTTGAGGGATCAACGTCGTAGATCGCAGCTTATTGACTTCCTTTGACCTGAATTAAAATCTATAATATATATACTTTTTTATCTTTTTCCCAAAATGCAACATTGTTATGCTGATTGCTGAATATTTGCAGCTGCAGGTTCTTTCAAATGGGGATGCCTTGCATGAGGTGGCTCCCATCCTGGAAAATGCATTTCACTACTTCCAATCAATGTGCTAATAATTTCCTCTTACTCTAAACTAAAAGTTGAATTTTAAAAATTATCTTCTTTTCAATTCTTAACTTCTTATGGTGGGAAAGACAAGAAGTTAAACCCTTTGTTTAATGTAACCTTAGGCAGAGAGCAGAGGATTTCTCGGCTGAATTTGAGTTTATCTTATTAACACATTCTATATTTGTTTAAGTCTGAACTAATTTGAATTATGAACTTAAAATTTTGTACAAATATGTTCATATCTATATATGGTTAAAGCTCATTTTAATCACGTCTATATTTTTTTAAACAAATACTTTATATTATTTTAATTTAAAACTTATTAGTATTATATTTTTTTTCTATTTATTAAAATTGTATATGTAGACAACTTTTCATTTTTAATATTTATATCATAGTATTATCTATTAATATAGATTTATTTTTTGTGTTACAATTTACATAAAATAAAATAAAATAATATATTACAAATTTAGAAAATGGGTCGAGTCAAATCTTGAATGTTCAATCCTAAACCCAATTCGAATTTTAACTATGCCTAATTTTTATTTTTCCAACTCTACTTTTTTATTATAATATTTTTGTTCAAACGGATAATCCGACCCTTGAAACTCGGCACCGTATGTTGAGCTAAGGAAGTTAGACGTATATTTGGTTTTAATTTGCAAGCGTCAGATTGCATTGCCCATAAACGTGAGTTAGCATTAGACACCGATTCTTTAGCAACCGATGAATGAGAAAATTGAATAGAAAAATGAAAGTAGGGTCCAAAACAAAAATCATGGATGCCCATTAATTGATGTTGCATTTGCAAGGGATTTCAGCTTTGGGCCTAAACTCAGAATTCAGACATCGGTTTAGGCCCTTATTAATTGGATTTTACAGTGTTGTTTCGAGAGAAAAACAGGAATATTTTAATTTTAAATGTCCCACTAACATGACCAATTCTATTAAAACAATGACAACTCCCCTCCAAAGGTATGGGTTGAATGGAGAGACAGAGAGAAGGAATGGCGTTGGACCATATGTAGGTATTGGGTTCCAAGCTGTCTAATCCTTTTGCAAAATGGCCCAACAAATTAGGAAGATGCAACATCATCATCATCATCCCTGTAGTAACCCATTTTGCCCGGCCCATAAAATCAGAATAAAAAATAAAAATAAAACCCAGAGTCCTTAAGCAGTCCATTTGCAACCTTAGGGCCCAAACTCAGAGAGACCATTACACCCGAGCCCAATACCTAAACTTGTGACCCACTAGCCCAACACAGCCCAATAGCCCAAACTTGTTTCCAGAAACTGGAAATACCAAACCCTAGGGTTTCCCTAGGCGCCGCAATAGCTGAAGCTTGATCGTCGCGCCACGAAGACTCGACCTTCGCGCGCTGACCGTCCGGCCTTCGATCGTGCCTAGATTCACGCCCGAATCACCATCGTCGCCAGATTCTCCGTCTCACCTGCATAAAAAAGGAAAAAGACGACAGCAAATATAGAAAGAAATAAAACGAAATCGTTATTTCCTTTTTGTGTTTCATTCTTTGGGTTATAAAAACCCACAATGATTTGTAATGAACACGGATATATAGAGAGAGTAGAAAAAAAAGAGAAAGCAGAATACACAAAAATTTTTGAATACGAGATTAATAAAAAACCTCATCAAGCAGAGGTGATTTCTTCGTTTTATATTCATATTATTTTATTTTATTTTTCTTTTGTTTCTTTTTACGCAAGCGATAAACATACATGCAATAAAATAAAAAGGGCGAGAAAATACCTTTGAGGACGGAGATCTTGGGCTTTCGACCGCCGTCGGAGGTGGCGCGTGTTGGCCACACGCGCGGCGGAACCCTAGCCGAATTCGGGTCTCAGGCCGAAGGCCAGAGAGAGTTTTCAGAAGCTCTCTGATTTTTTTTTTTATTTCAATGTTTAAAATGAATTTTTGGGCCGGATTTTTACTTATATAGTATTTAAAAAACGACGCCGTTTTCGCTTAAGCAAATAAGCGTTAAAACGACGTCGTTTAGCAAGCCAAGATCCGCGCGTTGACCCCACCCAGGGAGGATCCGCGCGTTTTCATTAAATGGTCTAATTGCCATTTTAGTCCTCTCGCATTTTCATTATTTTTAATTCCGTTTAATTTAAATTCTTTTTATTTTTAATTTGGCCCCAAAATTCATATTCTGCTTCAATTGAATCCCCGGGCAATTTAAAGGCCAAAACCGGAACGACGCCATTTTGAAAAAGAGGCATAATTGCCATATTAGTCCCTGGGATTTAACGCGCGTTCTAATTTAATCCTTTAAATCTATTTTAATTGCTATTTAATCTCTGTTTTTCTTTGTTCTATTTTATTTTTATCCTTTTATTCCATTTTATTATTTTACATTGTATTTAATTATTTTATTATGTTAAATGTTCTATATTATTTTCCTATATTTATTAATTTATTAATAGTATGAAGTTCACAAATATATATTTTATATGTATTATTTTATATATATATTTAATTATTATTATATATTATTCTACTTGGTCTAATAATTTATATATTATTTATTATATTTTAATTTGTATATTATATAGTATTATATCATATTATATATTTTTATTTTGTTTAAAATTTATTTATATTGTATAATATATTATTTATTCTTGAATATAGTTTTTTTATATGTATATTAAGTTATTATGAAAATGTTTTATTTAAAACTATAAACCATCTATTTATTTCAAATGTATTTTATTTATTCAAAATATACATATATTATGCTTTTCATTATTTTACAACATTTATTTAATATTTGGTATATGTCATTGCTTGAAAGGTTTAATTTTATATTAAATGTGTTCATATTTGTTTATACTTCATCATATATTTACAATTGCTATAGTATAGGATTTATTATTTGTCATATTTTGTATATTAAATGTTAGTATATTATAATTGCTTTTTATGTTTGATAATGTATTTTCATAGGTCATCATTTTAAAATATATTTTTACAAAATTATTATATTTTATCTAAAGATTTTTAAAATAAGGCAATGTTTTGATATTTAGAAATTCGGGAAATAGTGCCCAATCGTGCTGGGTTGCGATTTTCCGTTTAGCTAAATAACTAAATATCCTTTTAACAAGTTTTGTAAATCGTGAGATGATCTTAGTTACGAGGGTTTAAAAATATCGTGTCCAATCGTGCTGGATGTGATGTTTATATTCTTTCGGATCGAAGAACTCTCAAATTTTAAATCAAAGTTTTTTTAGAAATCATATTTTTAAATACTTTTAAATTTTAAATATTTGGACATGATTTTATCGATTAGGTACCAATTTTTGGGCGTTATGAGGGTGCTAACCCTTCCTCATACGTAATGTGACTCGAACACATTTTACGGTTTTTTCGTAGACCAAAATTAAATGTTTTAAATAAAACGTTTTACAAGGTGATCCAATCACACCTAAGTAAAAAGGGATTGGTGGCGACTCCCATTTTTATTTTTAAAAGTCGACCCCGTTTTTAAACTGATTTAAAAATTGTTTCGACAGCTTGGCGACTCCACTGGGGACAATAAGAGAGTCAAGCCGTAAAATTGATAATTTCATGTCCTTTTGTCTGAATTTAAAATTCTGATTTTAAAAATATGATCCTTTTATTACATGTGATTATAAAATATATCTCTTTGCATTGCACTGCATGACCGTTGTGGTCGCACCCTTAAGTAGGAGCGAGAAGCTATGCTTTTGTGAGGTTTTCACCTCCGCAGGGGCTAGTGGACTGCTTCCGGGATACATCCGTACCTATGTCTTCGTGAGGTTTTCACCTCCGCATAGCCATAGGGAAATGTATTCCCCTGAACCGAACTCGGCCCGTATGAGCCTATAATGGGTGAGGATCGAGGAATGCTGGTTCAGGTACCTCAACTTTAGAACTAAACCACATATAGTGAACCCTAAGAGCCCACCTTAGGTAGAACTATGTCAAACCCTAGTGGTCATCTTGATAGATGTTCTACGTTGTTTATTTTTCCTGTGCTAACGTGTTCTCTTTTGTTTTAATTGCATTGCATTCACATCATAGAAAAGAGGTGTTGATTTCAAATTCGATTGCTAAATAGAAGAGTTTGTCATAAGAAAATGGGTTTTTTGATAAAGTGGATTATAATACGGTCGTCCGAATATGGTCCAAGTAAACACAATAAGATAAGACTGATAGCCGGCGAAGGAATACAATACCTTATTACCCAATGATTCAAGCTGACAAAAACAAATCGGGAATCACCACGTCTCGACTTTCTTGAAGAGGCTAACGAGTATTATGAAGCAGTGAGTCGCGTCCCAGATCAAGCAAAAAGGAGCTAGTGAAGGCATTTATTACAAGTTTGCGAGATTTGACCTTTGCGAGGAAGGGGATTAATGTTTTTGCTTGGAATATGAGGGCAAGGTCGTGTATGCGATCCGTTTTATGTAAAAAAATTTGTTTTCTAGAAAAGTTTTTCTAATGTAACTGAATTCAGAATCAACGCCTCTCTTTCTTTGCATTCATGCATTTGCATTACATTGCATCATTTGCATTAGACTTTTATAAAAGGACCCTAATTAGATAAAATGTTTCAGTTAACCTAGAAAACATGGAAAAAGGTTGGAGAGAATAGAACAAATGCAAATACAGATGCAGGGGCAATTAACCAAGATTCAACAAGAAATGCGGGAACAAATGCAAGAATTTCAAACCCTTGAAAGAATCGA
Organism: Gossypium sturtianum; assembly: GCA_025698515.1. Classification (NCBI taxonomy): domain Eukaryota; kingdom Viridiplantae; phylum Streptophyta; class Magnoliopsida; order Malvales; family Malvaceae; genus Gossypium; species Gossypium sturtianum. The sequence continues at coordinate 22,389,183 of CM046950.1, forward strand.
AAGCGAAGAGGGAATTGGGGAACAATGTTTCCAAATCCTTATGTACTTGGGAGTGTTTTGAATAATGGGATTGAGGAAGAAATCTCTACATTTTTAGAGCTGATCTACAGTAATGTGCAAAACATGCTTGTTGTCTTAAGCCTAAAGGCAATAAGAACTCTTTTGTGAAATAGGCTTATGTCTGAAACTTTATTTCAATAAAATGCATTCTTAAGCAAATATTCTTTTATTCTTTCCATTTCATATTGTACATTCTTTATTCTTGACCATACAAATAATCATTCTTTGAATCATTTATTCTTTTTAAATCTTCTTTCGACCCTACACTAGGTCCCCAGATGTCAACGACGTGAGCGACGTTGTTACTGACTCCCTTTTTGAACGAGATATAGGTCTAAGGGATCTCAGGACTTTGAAGATGACAGAGATTGTGACATGTCTTCTGACTTGTTAAGAATGGTTTAACAAGATGAAAAACAGACCTTACTCAACAAAGGGTTAACGGATATTATGAGCCTAGAAAAGGGGTGAAGATTGTAGCCTAGCTCATCACAGAAATAAGGCGAGACATTATTGAATTATCTTCGAGAATTTAAAGATGTTTTCGCATGATCATATCAGGACATGCCTGGACTAATAAGACGCAGGCTAAACAAGAGGATGGGGCACTGTTGGTCTACCATGGAAGGGGATTGCATCAGTCATACCACAAATACTGAATTGAAGAAGACGAGATTTATGTGACTCTTCTATTTTCTTCACAGACTTTTCTATATGTGGGGTATAGATATTATGGGGCTAATCTCGCCAAACGCTTCTAGTTGACATCAATTTGCCGTCATGGTCGAGGGTGAATGTTGCTTTATATGCCAATATTACAAGGTCGAAGTCATCAAATTTGCCAAAAAAAAAAGGATCAAGATGCTAGCAGAATGCCATAAAGGATCGCGTTTAAATAATTGTACAAAGACAAAGTTTATAGTTTGTCCATAAGATCAGGCAGTATATCACAGCGCAACAAAAGTTGCAAAAAAAATGAATGAAAGGTGGCTAAGACTTGTAAAAATTGGCATAAGAAGTTATCACTACCCTCTATCTTATTGAACGTCGGCCAGAACCTTTACTGGGGCAACATCTTACCCATTATGGAATTGAAGCATTTTTGTCGATTGAACTTAATTGAAGAAAGGGTTAAAAGTTATTTGTCACGGCCAGATGATATGAGCTTATAGAAGTTCATCTTAGGGAATTCCATGAAGGAACCTGATGTTGAAAATGATTTTTCTTCTGCAAAAGGATTTCAAAGAAAAGCAGATGCCAAACTGGGAGGGACCTTATGTTGTAAAGAAGGCCTGTTCTAGAAGAGCATTGACATTGACCGAAACGGATGGCGAAGACTTGCCCAATCCGGTGAATTCAAGTTCAGTCAAGAAATATTTTACCTAAAAGAGGAAAGATCAAGGTGAAAACCCGTAAAGGTCGCCTCAAAAAAAAGAAAAAAAGAAAAAAGAAAAGAAAAAGGAGAGGCCAAGGCGAAAACCCGCAAAGGGCGCTTTGAGACCAAAGGGGATTTGAGTTGAAAACCCGAAAAGAGCGACTCAAATTTTGACTAAAAAATGGGGCATACAGTAGTCTTGATACGTCCGAATTAGCAATGAGGAAGTATATTACGTCTTGGGGCATCGACAAAGTACTCCGGATCCCCTAAACAAATATTGAGCTTAAAATGGTCATCAAGAAGTTGGAACAAAGAAGCTCAGGCTGCAATATCTGGGGCATCTAGCTTCATTCTTACCCATTTTTGAAATTCGTTATCTTTGATTGCTTTATTCTTTTTTGAGATACACCCAAATCAATTTTCTTTTATTCCCTAGGTTATCTTTGATTAAATTATTTCTCGGAGCTATGCTCTTGACTAATTTCTTTCTCGTCCATTTTTGTGACCTTTTTCAAGCATTTTATATTGAAATAACAATTTATGGACTAATAACACTTTCATAAAAGGAGTTTCGCATATTACTCTAGAAGCTTCTAAATAATATGAGGAATCGAAGCATGACTATTGTTTGAGAACTCACCAAGCCTAAGAAAAGTGGAAATATTGAAGAATGATTATCTCTTGATTTTTATTGGATAAGACAATTTCGTTGGTGATACCACATCGGCAAATGACGAACAGGGTCAATCCAAGTGTAAAGGGATTATTGTCGGGATACCTGCATTCATGCAACCGATTATTACACTCGGGGATAGTGTAACAAATTAAATTGATTGAAAGTGATACAAGTTACGTACCTGCAATGGTAACGAGAAAGATGCAAGGAACCAAATGTTATTCCCGAGAAGTTGCAGTGGGAGGTATAAATTTTTATGTCCTAAGGTTTAAGGAAAGGGACTGCGGAATTCACAGTGGGGCAAGCTTGCTTTGAAGCGAATGATTGTTTCTTTGGGTTTTTGTCCAAGATACCGGTGAACGAGAAAGCATGGTAGCGCATCAGTGATAGAACCTTGATGAACTATGAGCAATGACAACCCATAGGGATCATTCTCTCATTTCCAATTAGGAGCATTTGATTTATGCCGATCATTGTGTCCTAATTGTTTTTCAAAAAAAAAAAAATCATTTTCATGACATCCTGCATTCATGCAAATGTCATCCCTAAAGTTAGGAGCATTAGATTCATTCCGATCATGCGTCCTAATCATCATTCTTATGACATTCTGCATTCATCCATAAAACATTTGAGTATACAGGACATGTCCTCGAGAGGGCGGTGTAGCAAAATTGAAAATTTTGATTTTGTTCTCTGGTGGATCAAACTGAAGAATGAAGTCTTCCTGAAGATAGTAAGGAAGCAAATTGAAAATTTCAGATTTTGTTCCCTAGTGGAGCAAACTGAAGAATTGGAAATTTCAGATTTTGTTCCCTAGTGGAGCAAACTGAAGAATTGAAAATTTCAGATTTTGTTCCCCAGTAGAGCAAACTAAAGAATAGAAAATTTCAGATTTTGTTCCCTAGTGGATCAAACTGAAGAATGAAGTCTTCCTGAAGATAGTAAGGAAGCAAATTGAAAATTTCAGATTTTGTTCCCTAGTGGAGCATACTTAAGAATTGAAAATTTCAGATTTTGTTCCCTAGTGGAGCAAACTGAAGAATAGAAAATTTCAGATTTTGTTCCCTAGTGGAGCAAACTGAAGAATTGAAAATTTCAGATTTTGTTCCCTAGTGGAGCAAACTGAAGAATTGAAAATTTCAGATTTTGTTCCCTAGTGGATCAAACTGAAGAATGAAGTCTTCCTGAAGATAGTAAGGAAGCAAACAAAAATTTCAGATTTTGTTTCCTAGAGATGGTAGTGGAGCAGACTGAAGATTGAAGTCTTCCTGAAGATAGCAAGGAAGCAGACTGAAGACATCAGATCCTGTCTCCCCGAGTTTGCAGTGGAGCAGATTGAAGATAGCGGATATTGCTTTCCTGAGGTTGCAGGAAGCAGATCGAAGCCATCAAACTTATTGGAATCAAGATGAAGTTTCAAATACCGTTGAAGTTGCAGTGGAGTTGGAAACCATTTGAAGAAGATGAGGACCAAGAAGCCAAGGCTCCGCCAAGACCGGGCAAAATTGGTCCTTTTATAGTCTTTGCTCCATTCTTGTTACACGACAATGAGCAAAGAGGGGCAGCTGTAGTAACCCATTTTGCCCGGCCCATAAAACCAGAATAAAATATAAAAATAAAACCCAGAGTCCTTAAGCAGTCCATTTACAACCTTAGGGCCCAAACTCGGAGAGACCATTACACCCGAGCCCAATACCTAAACTTGTGACCCACTAGCCCAACACAGCCCAATAGCCCAAACTTGTTTCCAGAAACTGGAAATACCAAACCCTAGGGTTTCCCTAGGCGCCGCAATAGCAGAAGCTTGATCGTCGCGCCACAGTACTCCAGCCTTCGCGCCGCAGCTTCGTCCGGCCTTCGATCGTGCCTAGATTCACGCCCGAATCACCATCGTCGCCAGATTCTCCGTCTCACCTGCATAAAAAAGGAAAAAGACGACAGCAAATATAGAAAGAAATAAAACGAAATCGTTATTTCCTTTTTGTGTTTCATTCTTTGGGTTATAAAAACCCACAATGATTTGTAACAGACACGGATATATAGAGAGAGTAGAAAAAAAAAGAGAAAACAGAATACACAAAAATTTTCGAATACAGAGATTAATAAAAAACCTCATCAAACAGAGGTGATTTCTTCGTTTTATATTCATATTATTTTATTTTTATTTTTCTTTTGTTTCTTTTTCTGCAAACAGTAAACATACATGCAATAAAATAAAAAGGGCGAGAAAATACCTTTGAGGACGGAGATCTTGGGCTTTCGACCGTCGGAGGTGGCGCGTGTGGCCACACGGCGCGCGAACCCTAGCCTTGGTCGGTCTCTCGGTCGAAGGCAGAGAGAGTTTCGAAGCTCTACGATTTTTTTATTTCAATGTTTAAAATGAATTTTTGGGCGGATTTTTACTTATATAGTATTTAAAAACAGCGCCGTTTTCGCTTAAGCAAATAAGCGTTAAAAGCGACGCGTCGTTTAGCAAGCCAAGATCGCGCGTTGACCCCACCGGGGAGGATCGCATGGCGTTTCATTAAATGATCTAATTGCCATTTCAGTCCTCTCGCATTTTCATTATTTTTAATTCCGTTTAATTTAAATTCTTTTTATTTTTAATTTGGCCCCAAAATTCATATTCTGCTTCAATTGAATCCCCGGGCAATTTAAAGGCCAAAACCGGAACGACGCCATTTTGAAAAAGAGGCATAATTGCCATATTAGTCCCTGGGATTTAACGCGCGTTCTAATTTAATCCTTTAAATCTGTTTTAATTGCTATTTAATCTCTGTTTTTCTTTGTTCTATTTTATTTTTATCCTTTTATTCCATTTTATTATTTTACATTGTATTTAATTATTTTATTATGTTAAATGTTCTATATTATTTTCCTATATTTATTAATTTATTAATAGTATGAAGTTCACAAATATATATTTTATATGTATTATTTTATATATATATTTAATTATTATTATATATTATTCTACTTGGTCTAATAATTTATATATTATTTATTATATTTTAATTTGTATATTATATAGTATTATATCATATTATATATTTTTATTTTGTTTAAAATTTATTTATATTGTATAATATATTATTTATTCTTGAATATAGTTTTTTTTATATGTATATTAAGTTATTATGAAAATGTTTTATTTAAAACTATAAACCATCTATTTATTTCAAATGTATTTTATTTATTCAAAATATACATATATTATGCTTTTCATTATTTTACAACATTTATTTAATATTTGGTATATGTCATTGTTTGAAAGGTTTAATTTTATATTAAATGTGTTCATATTTGTTTATACTTCATCATATATTTACAATTGCTATAGTATAGGATTTATTATTTGTCATATTTTGTATATTAAATGTTAGTATATTATAATTACTTTTTATGTTTGATAATGTATTTTCATAGGTCATCATTTTAAAATATATTTTTACAAAATTATTATATTTTATCTAAAGGTTTTTAAAATAAGGCAATGTTTTGATATTTAGAAATTCGGGAAATAGTGCCCAATCGTGCTGGGTTGCGATTTTCCGTTTAGCTAAATAACTAAATATCCTTTTAACAAGTTTTGTAAATCGTGAGATGATCTTAGTTACGAGGGTTTAAAAATATCGTGTCCAATCGTGCTGGATGTGATGTTTATATTCTTTCGGATCGAAGAACTCTCAAATTTTAAATCAAAGTTTTTTTAGAAATCATATTTTTAAATACTTTTAAATTTTAAATATTTGGACATGATTTTATCGATTAGGTACCAATTTTTGGGCGTTATGAGGGTGCTAACCCTTCCTCATCATGAATCGACTCGAACCTGTTTTACGGTTTTTCGTAGACCAAAATTAAATGTTTTAAATAAAACGTTTTACAAGGTGATCCAATCACACCTAAGTAAAAAGGGATTGGTGGCGACTCCCATTTTTATTTTTAAAAGTCGACCCCGTTTTTAAACTGATTTAAAAATTGTTTCGACAATCCCTAAAGCAAAAGATTCTGTATTTCTATCCAAAGGAAAGCAGAGTATGAAATCAAATAGAAGCCAAAACTCCACGTAGTCGCTATGCTTTGGACTCATTCACTCAAACCAGTGATTTCGGACTTGCTCTTTCCCAACAACCATCACTATCTATTTACTAGGTCAATAATAATCAAACACTCCAATATGTTACATCCACCACCTGCCTTTTTCTTTTTTAATTTTATAAATAGGTATAAATTTTGGATATTTTAGACTAATTTTGAAGAATATCACAGTATATGTTTTAAATAATTCATATAATAGATATTTTAAAAAATCATAAATCACATATATATTATATATTACAAGGCTTTTAACTTTTTAACGTGTAGTAAGGAAATAAAGCCATCATTTGTGGAGGGAAAAATTGCAACATGAACCCCTCCACCTTTTCTATATAATTTTTAACTGTGATAATAAATTCTTTCAATTTGCTTATATTCAATGATTTAACTTAATAAGCCCGTGTAAAAAAGTGTGTATCACTGTTTGTACAAAAGTAAACATGTTATTAAAATTGAAATAGATATAATGTTATGATACTTTTTACGTTGGTTCTATTTTAATCAATACATTGAACCTAATAAAAATAATTTAGTACAAATTATATTAATTAACTTTAGAAACACACTCATTAGCAAAAGGAAAATGTGCAAACTGAAGGCTTTTGGAGAAGGAAAAGCAAAAGGCAAGGGAGGCATGCTGAGCTGAGGTGTAAACATGGGAAAATAATGGGAAATGAACAAAGAATAGAAAGTGAATGGGCAATGGGTTTTTAGATGTGGCTCCCAATCACAGGCTGAGGTCCATGTGGAGAAATGGGAGAGTGACAACTGGCTTTTGCTTTTAGTCTGAGATGAAATCAAATTGGAGATTTTCCTTCCCTATGCCACAATCATAATCAATCTTTTCCATTCACCCTTTTGATTAAACATTTTGTTATAGGTTTTGCTGGTGTTTTTTTTTATAGCTACAAAGGAAATTTGGTGAGATGACTTTGACTATTTTCCAATGCAAATGAGGAAATCAAGGATGTTAAGACAGTGAGGGAAGTAGACCTGTTTTGGTAAAGCTTTTAGAGGTGTCGCCTATATGTTTGTTTGGGAGTGTCGTTTTACTTTTATTGGTCTCACTAAAGCTATTTTAAAAAAAATAAATAATTATATAGATGATCCAAGTTTAAAAATAATTACCTAAATAACTTGAAATGAATAATAAACTTGAATTGGAGGCTATTTTATCAAACTGACCTAAAAAAAATTAATATTTACAAAAATAATCAATGTTCAAAAATAACCACCAAAATGACCTGAAATGAACAGTAAAATGGGGTTTTGGCCTTCTAATGGTCGGCACCACCTGGTATTTTGACCCCATGATTACCTGATCATTGTGTCAGACTTTAAAAAATTAATTTTTTTTATTTTGGCCTTCCAATGGCCGGCACCAGGGTATTTTTTTAAAATCGTATCATACTGGTATACAAAAATACAAGTATTTTAAAAAAAATATTTTTGGTTCTGGCCTTCTAATGGCCGGCACCAAACTATCAATATTTAAAAAATATTTTTTTTGGTTCTGGCCTTCTAATGGCCGGCACCAGGTACGAAAAAAAAATTCAAATTTTTTTAGGTGTTGGCCTTCTAATGGCCGGCACCAGACTACCAGTATTTAAAAAAAAAAATTGGTTCTGGCCTTCTAATAGCCGGCACTAGGTACGAAAAAAAATTCAATTTTTTTTAGGTCCTGGCCTTCTAATGGCCGGCACCAAACTACCAGCATTTAAAAAAAAAATTTGGTTCTGGCCTTCTAATGACCGGCACCAGGTACGAAAAAAAAATTCAAATTTTTTTAGGTGCTGGCCTTCTAATGGCTGGCACCAGACTACCAGTATTTAAAAAAAAAATTGTTTCTGGCCTTCTAATGGTGGCACACAAAAGTAAATTTTTTTAAATTTTTTTAGGTGCTGGCCAAGCTTTGGATGCCTGTTAATGGCCGGTTCAGGCCTCTTAATGGCCTCTTTTAATTAAATTGCTTTAACATTTAATTATTTTATTTTTTAATTAAAATAAAAAAATTTTAAAAAAATAAATTTCTTCCTTTAAATTGATTTGTCCCGGTATCAAAAATAAATTTTTAAAATCAATGACACAGGTTCAAAAACAATCACCAAAATGACCTAAACAAAAAAAAAATTGCATTGGGACACGAAAAAAGTCCTGAAGGTCAGCACAAAAAAAAATTACTAGTCTGGTGCCGGCCATTAGAAGGCCAGAACAAAAAAAAAATTAAAAATTACTGGTCTGGTGCCGGCCATCAGTGTAGAAAAGTAAAAAAAAAATTACATTGGAACACGAAAAAAGTCCCTGGTGCCTGCCATTAGAAGGTCAGAACCAAATTTTTTTTTTTTACTAGTGTGGTGCCGGCCATTAGAAGGCCAGAACCAAAAAAAAAAATTAAAAATTACTGGTCTGGTGTCAGCCATTAGTGTAGAAAAGTAAAAAAAATTGCATTGGGACACGAAAAAGTCCCTGGTGCCGGCCATTAGAAGGCCAAAACCAATTTTTTTTTAAATACTGGTATTTTTGTATACCAGTATGATACGATTTTTAAAAAAAATGCCCTGATGCCGGCCATTGGAAGGCCAGAACAAAAAAAAAATCAATTTTTTAAAGCCTGACACAATCATCAGGCAATCATGGGGCCAAAATAACAGGTGGTGCCGGCCATTAGAAGGCCAAAACCCTATTCTACTGTTCATTTCAGGTCATTTTGGTAATTGTTTTTGAACCTAGGTCATTTTTGTAAATATCAAATTTTTTTTGGGTTAGTTTGGTAAAATAGCTTGAATTGGAAGACTTAAATGGTCGGCACTACCTCGTATTTTGTCCCAATCATCACCTGATAATTGTGTGAGGTGATAAAAAAAATATTTTTTGGTGTTGGGGGACCTAAATAGCCGGCACCATTCGTATTTTTTTCCAACCGTATCATACAGGTATACTTCACACCAGTATTTGAAAAAAAATTGAGTTGGGGGACTTTGATGGCCGACACCACCTTTTTCGGGACTCGAAAAATAAAATTTCTTGGGTTCTAGCACACTAATGGCCGACTTAAGAAAAAAAAATTTGGGTGCCAGGACACTAATGGCCAGCACCCACTTAGTTTATATATATGAAAGGTCGTGGGGGTGTGATATTGTAGTTGGATGGAAAAGATTTGTTGAACGTACCATAAAATAGGAGTGTCTAGGAGTTTACTATCAAATGTAGATATTGATTTTGGTAGTGTATCATCAAAAAGGTGTGATGTAGTAGGTTGCAGATGAGAGTGTTTGGGAGTGTACAACCAAATTTCGGGGTTGAATTATATACTGTCATTTTTTAACGAAGTTGAATTATATATTGTCACGTGAACCGCAAAGGTTATGTCGTTAAGGGTCAGATGACTTCTTTCGCCATAGATGGCGAACTGTGTAGACCGATTATGGTTAAAGAATATGGCAGGTAAACAAGGTTGAAATTACTAAATGTAATGTAGAACTGATTCAATGTAACACCCCTAACCCGTATCCGTCGGCGAATTAGGGTTACGGAGCATTACCGTATAAAATAGAACAACGAAGTCATTTAATATTAATTACTTAAAACTCATTACAAACCTATCAAACATATACATTTAGGCCTTAAATCGGGCCTTCATGCCCTAAAAACAGTTCGTAAACAATTCGGGACTAAATTAAAACAATTCAAAAAATTTAAGAAAAAATTAAAAATTTTGAAAATAGGGGTCACACAGCCGTGTGACATAGCCCAATCCGTGTGGTATTCAAACAATGGGATAGGCGGTCGTGTCTCAGCCCGTGTTTTAAACTATGTAACTCACTGAGTTAGGTCACACGGCCGTGTCACAGACCGTATGCCAGATCGTGTAACTCTCTGACTTGTGTCACACGGCCGTGCGCTAGACCATGTAACTCACTGACTTGACATACACGGTCATGTCTTAGGCTTTGTAATACTCACACCTGAAATAATAAGTGACACATGGCCATGTTGCCAGGCTGTCTGTGTCACACGGCCATATTGTCAGGTCGTGGGTGTCACACGGCTGTGTGACAGCCCGTGTCCCAGGTCGTGTGCTCCATAATTTGACCTTAAAAACAAGCCATTTTAAGACCAAAACTTGCCCAATCATCCACTCCATTTGTGCATACATTCAATAGACCTAAACATATTTCAAACACATATAAACATATTAATTCAATCAACCTATTTCACCTAACTAATATGCCATTCAAAGGCACCACATTTATACCAAAACAACTTTAATCAAAACAAGGTTATAATGCCACATCTCAAGCACAAAACATAGTTAATTTAGCTACCTATTGACATCAATTATAACCTTTCACTTTTCATAATAAACATACCAAAAGGACCATATATTACAAAGTACTTAAAAATGACCAAAGGTCATAAACTTGCCAAAGCATTATAAGTCTATCAAACAAAATATATACTCCAAAAGCATATTCATACCAAATTGATCATTAACACATTCAAACTACCATTATATAAAGTCCTATACATGCCATTTATAACATTGGCCAAAATAACTTAAAAGCTACTGAAGTGATTGCTGGATAGTGTGATAGATCTCCAACAAGCTTCCAACTGATCGAGCTTCCGGTAATCTATGAAACAAAGGAAAATAACTATGTAAGCAACTAGTGCTTAGTAAGCTCGTATAAATTCAAACATAACTTACCCTTCTTAAACTCATTTTATGAAATATGCATAACATCATTACCATACTCATAAGCTTAATAAAATCCTATATACACCACCAAACTCACAAGTTAGTAAGCTCATGCATAACACATATAGAAAATCAACCATATTATAAGTGAATCTCCATGTACATATCATTCATCACATACTTATTTTGTTCCATTCAAATCAATTTCATTCATCAAATTTACCTTTTCATAAGATTATGATCAATTATCCAATTATATACATACCCTGCCATTAACCTTTACTTACCCGTTGAACCATCTAGAATCACATTGGATACTCGAGAATGCTCACACATAGTGTGTCTTTCCATATAATCGTAACATTTCCTTTTCAATAGTGCTCATACAAGCTGTGAAATGGGCCTGCTCACACGAGCTGTGGGTCAGAATGTTAGCTACACGATGCTGCTCACACAAGCTGTGGAGAATCCGCAACAAATGCAGGACCTCAACCATCGGTAGGACATTCAAGACCAGCACCCGAAACGTGAAATCCCTAATGACATGTCATTCGTATCCTAAGAATTCTTAAGGTTCAAACAAGATTATTTATCCGTCAATTATTCCAAATGTCGATATATTTATATATTCAAGTCAGTGTATAACTAATATAATTTAACAGATAATCAATCAAACTGTCATTAATAAGATTATAATTTATACGAACTTACCTCGACAACTATAGTCGCAAAAGTCGAGTTGGAGATTAATCCAAAGACTTTGCCTTTCCCCGATTTAAGTCCGGTTGTTGTTTATCTTGATCTAAATAAAAAATTTCATTCAATTAAGTACTTCAATTAACCTCAAGTATTCAATTCAATCTATAATTCATATTATCATGAAATTACAAATTTACTCCTCCTATTTTAACTTTTATGCAATTTAGTCCTAAATTTCGAAACTTGTAAAAATACTATTTTCACCCTCTATACATGCTAGCCGAACTTCTTAGGGACCCATACCAGCCCATTTAAGTTATTTCATAATGTTACCATGAAATTTTACTATTTTCATAAATAAGTCCCTAAACCCTAAATTCATCAAAAATCACTAAACAAAACAAGTTTATTTAACAACCAAGTTTAATAATCTATCAATTAACATCACAAATTCATCAATTTCATTCCTAACATATCCCTCAACCTTTAACAGTTTTGCAATTTAACCCTCGGGCTAAGTAGATTAAGTTAAAACGAGTTCAAAAACACAAAAATTACTAAAAACGGGACTTGAATACATACCATGCAAATGAATTAGCAAAAATCGAAGATTTTCTCCCCCCTTTAATGGTGTTTTCGGTTGAACAAGCAAAATGGGGAAGATGATATTTATTTTTGCCTTTTATTTTGTTTAACATTTTAATTTAATTATCAAATTACAAAGTTAACCTTTTAAAACTATTAAAATTACACCAAAAACCAACCAACATCATCCACTAACCATAAATATGGTATAATTATCTCTAAGTCCATTGATTTACCTGTTTAAAGCTATTTAGTCCATTTAACTAATAGAAACCAACTTTTGCACCTTTTACAATTTAGTCCCTTTTACCTAATTAACCATTTAAATTTCGAAATTTCTTAACGAAACTTTAATATTACCTTAATATAACCCCATAGACCTTAAATAAATATTAAAATATTTATTCCCTCGTCGGAATCATGGTCCCGAAATCACTGTTTCTGACACTACTAAAAATGGGTTGTTACATTCAAGCAGAAGACGACTAACTGTGGAGAAACTACTATTCAAAATGTTCGTATTATTTTTGTATCCGTAAATCAATTTTAGTCTGTATTATTTGTTGGTTAAATTTTATATTTTCCTATATAAATTGTTCTAAAATGTTCGTATTATTTTGGGGTGTTGTATAAATATTTTAATCCATATTTGTTGGTTGAATTTTATATTTTCGTATATTTTATATATTTTTCGTATATTAGTTTTGTAGAACGTTCGTATTTTCTTATATTATTATTTGCATAATATTATTTGTTCAAATTATATATTTTTGACTTATTATTTTGTACTCATTTATGCCCACAAATAATTACAATAAAAATTTCAAATTTTTCGTGTTTGTAGAATAATTACAGATTAAATATTTAAAAAAAATCAAAACTGTGTAAAACCCGACGACATCCCCAACGCCAGCATATAACGTCCGAGGTGCCTCTGTCGGCGAGGGTGTGTAGCTTGTTGAGGAGTTTGATAGTTGCTTTAGCTGATTTCTGGTGTCCTTCTGGTGTATTGAAGAAAGTTGTATAATCATATACCCCATCATTGGGAGTGTTGGGGTATTGAAAAACTAGAGGTGCCGAGCCAAAACTATTCTCAATATTAGGTGTAGGTGATTGCCAATGGTGCTCCAGGTGGTATAAGGACGATCCGGAGTGTGTCGAATGTTGAGGCTCGGGGTCTTCGCCAAATATCTTCTCGAACGAAGAAGGATTTGGATGGGGGTATGCAAGGTTTCATCGGATGCTTCATATTTGGGATCGGTGTTTGAGACAGAATTCGTGCTCCCGAATGGTGGAACTTGGTTACGACGCGGTCGTGTTCCGGTTCTACGCTATCGAGTAGATTCTGGTTGCGCATGTTTTGGGATCAACATGTATTCACCTCGGTAAATGTAAGGCAACCCATTTTCAAAGTACCATTTTGCGTACTCGCGCGAAGGAATGAACCCTGTGTCCGAGACAAACAAGGAGGTCGCTTCTCATGTCAGGCATTCCACTGAAAGATATACGGAGCATGTTGGTTCGCCCAATTTATGTGGTCCCTCCCCTTTTTGTCAATCCCGTGTATTTCTCCCAATATACGTGGAGGGTTCGGGATAGGTTACATACAATCGAATTGTCCCGATACTCAATCCGTGGCATGCCACTTGAACACATGAAAATTAATTAATGGCACATTTGTTACAAACAGAGTTTGTTGATTGTGTACCCATGATAGTATGAATGGCATAAATTTTCGGTACAAATACAACATCCATAGAAATTGCACATTATAGAGCAGCCGTTTAGAGCTGATTTTTTTTTTTTTGCAAAAAAAATATTTATTGGAAAAGGTCGGAAGTGTATTTTACCTTATCCCCAGAGTGAGTCTCTATCATTTGGTGGTATACAGGCATGGTGTATAACCGTCCAATTCTCGGTACCGTCGCCCATCTAAAATACACGTGAATATTTTCGATTATTATTCTTTTCATGCAAAAGTACCATACTATAAAATTAATAAACAAAAGACATAGTCGAATGTTAAATCACCTATTTACGAGTGGCCAAGACAACGGTTGATGGCTCACATGTAACACCCCAAACCCGGCCCAAACACTACAACCAGATCTGGTATGTCACTTGAGTGATTTTGCAAAACATGTTGCATTTTGGAAAACGATCTCTGGGTTTAATCATTAATACCGAAAACTTAATAATCTATTAAGTCATATAAGATATAAAGTTATAAATTGCCTTGATGAATTTTAATTAAAATCCAAAAAAAAAGAAACCTTGTACATGTCTTAGCTTAATTTTAATCATAAAAATAAAAATGTCTAATAATTAAACCTAACTTAAACCCAAAAACATAAATAATAGTCTAGTGGCCCAAGGCCTTATTACAACGAAATATAAAACTCACTTAAGACAAATTTCTTAAAAATAAATAAAATAAAGTCTTTTTTTTCGGAATCCTCAGTACTCTATCGCATGGCCACCTTGCTCTCCTCTCCAGCCCGGTCCGATGCACTAAGTGCTACCTGAAATTGTTAAAATAATAGGGTGAGTCGCGAGACTCAGTGTGCAACCCACATGCACCATTAGATTTGGGCCTTAGCCCCACAAAACATATATCAGAATATATTATAACAGAAATTATGCAAAGCCCAACCCAACTCCTAGGTTTCCAACCGCTACACACCACCCTTACCTGCCAATCACACCATTGGGGATTTCTAAAATCAACCCACACCGCTACACACCATCGATGACAGTCATGCTACAGTTAGCTGCTCATCGTCAAATCGTGACAGAGTCACCAGGCTGAAATGGCATAAGCCACCAGAAACAGAGTTGTGACAGAGTCACCAGGCTGAAATGGCATAAGCCACCAGAACAGAACACTTCCCCCTTTTCATCAATTACCCTACCCCGAGCATACATAGAAATTTACATGCAAAACATATATTTTTAACAGAAACATTCGAAGAATGGCGAAAGCACTAAACGATATTTAGCCTTTACCCTTTTCGGGTTTTCAAAGCGTTATGTCGGGATTTGGCATTTAACAGTAGTATAGCGATTTATTACACATATACATATATATATAAACAATCTAATGGTGTGAGAAGTTACACACACAGTTACCGATTAGGACAACACTCTCTATGTCGACACTATCAGAAGCTGCTAAAACTGCTATCTGTCTAAGATTTTGTTCGAATGCCGGTCCACAACCTACTGGCCAATCCCGAACTACTGACACCGCTCGCTTTTTAAACTTAGGGATTGGTTTTACAGATCCAATCCTCCTTTACTGAACCATATTTGATTCCATCGAGGACCTTATCGGTTGCTACCATCGTAACATGTGGTTGTTGATCCATAACATAGGGTTAAGATTACGAATATGATAATCTAACGTAACGAAAATCTAGAGAAAACTACCTTACCTTAAAATCCCGAAAAGATGTATGATACTTAGAGACTAACGATTTTTGGCTTTTAGATCTAGACGATCAGGTCTCCTTCAAATCTCGGAATGCCGCCCAACATAGCACCATTAAACTATTAGTTTTTCGACTTTTGCCTTTCAAGAACCGAAATAGAATATGAGATCTATGTAAGTCGGCACTTACCTTAGTATAGGGAATTCGGCTAGCACTTGGAGAGAAGATTCAGTAATGTCAAAGAAAAAGATTTAAATGCCGGAAGAACTAATTCTCAACTAGGATGAATAAAGAAAAACTATGGATATTTTGGCTTTTTAGAGAAATCGGCTCAAAGGGAAAAAGAATGGAGAAGAGGTTTCGGCTTTTGAAGAAATTGAAGAAAAGAAATTGGAGAGGGAGAGACTAAGAATTTCGACACAATGGAAGGAGAAGAAATTGGGGTTTAAATGTCGAGAATCAATGAGATATCCTCCCTATTTATTGAAATTTGGCACCTATTGTTCAAACAAAACGCCCTTCCCGATAACTAAAAGTCAAGCTAAAAGAAAAGGAAAATTCGGTACCCATATATACTAAAATAAATAAATAAATAAATAAATAGAATAAACCTACACTCCCTAATCAACTCAAACTTATCACTAATTAAATTCCTTTATTATCTTAAAAATTTATCCTCATCAAAAAGTCCTTTTATTTAGCCTAAAAATTCAATTTGAATTTCATTCAAATAGCTTCCCTAACAGCAATGACCATCTTTTGGCATTTTGGTCCAATTCAAATACCTTCCCACGCCAGCAGCAAAATTTCAAGCTATTGCGCACAAGGCAACTCAAACCCGAGACCTCCAAGCACAACCACACTCTACCAGCCACTGCACCAGAACCATTCTTGTGATATATTCCGTTGTCAACTTCTTTTAAAGTATACTTTCCAGCGACCGAATCATCCTAAGAAATCCAAAAATATTAACCGACACCCAGATTCGAACCTTCACCCTTTTCACTATGAGGCACGTCCCTTGCCACTACGCCACCCGTTTCATTTGAGTCATAATTCCTTCCTAATTAATTATCAACCTCTATTCCGTGCTCCAGGTTTACTTAAAAAAAAACCCAACATTTCGCGCACAACGCGACTAGAACCTTGTTCCCCCTACTACTCCTAACGCCTTTGCCACTGGGCCAGGCGTTTCCTTGTGTCATGAAACAGCCCCAACTAATTATAAGGCCTAAACTCTGGCCTTCATACTATCATATGCGCAATAAAAATTTTTGCCATACCCAAGACTTGAACCTTTGACCTCCAACTTATTCACAACGCCCCAAGCCACCAGACCACCTACTTCTTTGTGATATCTTTTAACCCAACAATATTTTAAAAGCCTTATGACTACCACCAACCTCCCTAAAAAAAAAACAACATTTTTGCTAAAGCCCTAGATCGAGCCTAGGACTTTTCCAACACTACCAACCCTTCCTAAACCTCCTAAAAATTAAACTAAACTTGCAATAATAATTTTTTTTAAAAGACAATGTCCATTCAAACTTTTCATGATAAAATAATTTATTTCTGTTTGAATAATATTTTTAAGAAAAATTAACTATTTAAATGCATTAGTGACATTATAAAAGTAGAGGAATAAACTGTGTAAAAGTAAAGCATATAAATCAAATCCCCAAATTTTAGCATAATCTAGGGTCAATTAAAAATTGACCATTATCTTATTTTAGTATAAACCACATATTAATTTTTTTTAGTACATTCAAATTATATATACTCATATTGTATATTAACGAAAATTTAACGATAGAAATTGATATTATAAAAAAATATAAGAACTAAATTATATTAAAATATAAAAATTAAATCGAGAATAATAGAAAAATTAATATTTCTAAATTATAACCGTTCATCACACTGATAACATAAATAAAATAATTAATTATATGACAAGGACAAAGTTATGGAAAATATTTGATAAATTGATGCATAAATTGACTACATAGAGTTTAATATTATGCCACATTAAATTTTATTATAATTCAGTTAATATATTTAAAAAGGAGGAAAAATTAGTAAACAATAATTACAAGTTTTTTTTTAACGACAAAAATCCATTCTCTCGACACACGAACCCACTTATTCTAGGCTCAAATTCAGGGTGTTACAATTCTACCCTCCTTAAAGAAATTTCGTCCTCGAAATTTCCAACTAACTAGTAATCATACTACCTAAGTCTCACTACCATGCTTTCGCTGCGCACTCCAATACTAAACCCAAAATAAACACTTAGTATTTTATGGTAGAGTACGCACCGGTATTCACATCTAGAGCGTCCTCGTCCCCTTGTACTCATGCTATCGGTCCGCGTTAATCTGATTAAAATTTTTATGAATTATTGGTTTTCTTCCACTGATTATCCACGAACAATCTTGTGAAAAGTAATTTTAAGAGTGATTCTTTCGAATTCGAACCTATCTACAAGTTTCAGTCTCAAGTTTGTCTCCTAGTTCTAGGAAACACGTGCATTCAATCATTTAATATCCACATACAAATAGCATCCACGAACTTACATTCATCACCTAAGGGTACTTTCGTCATTTCACTACCCAGGAGTATTTCCGTAATTTATCCTACAGAGGTATTTTTGTAATTTTCTGAAATAAGGTTCCTTGGTGATTTTGTGAAATTTGGAAATCTGGGGGTATATTGGTAATTGTACAAATCAGGGATATTTTGGTCACTTATAAATCAGGGGTAATTTAGTAATTTTATAAAATAGAATGGCTGGTCCCTTTCGGGTTTTAAATTATTAATTTTGGCCCGTCAACAAATTCTCGTGGCTAGGGTGAACAGTCACTACGCACCAGGTAGGATTCCAGCGAAGAGGAGGTGAGTCACTAGGACTGCTTAAGTACCAAGCTCTTCCGGATCCAATCCTAGACATGCGCATGCCTGTTGCGACACCCTAGTCTTGCGACTTGTTCACAGGTTTGTTTGGTTGGATTAAGTCTTATGCAATTGAGAGTTGTTTAACTAGGCCTAAGGTTCATCAAGCTCTAATTAAAATAATCTACGTCCCTTAAAGCCCATCAAGTCCACATATATATATATATATAACACACAGCGAGTTCAGAATACTTACCTGGCGGACTTGGGCCGGAGACGCAGGTGTCATGCCGAGAAAACCCTCCTGTGTTATTTATAAACATGCATGTTTTCAAAAACCCATCTTTAGAAAACGTTTTGGGCTCAAAAACCCAAAGCTGAATTTTAAATCGGGCTCTGATACCAATCTGTAACACCCCAAACCCGGCCAAACACTACAATCGGATCTGGTATGTCACTTGAGTGATTTTGCAAAACATGTTGCATTTTGGAAAACGATCTCTGGGTTTAATCATTAATACCGAAAACTTAATAATTTATTAAGTCATATAAGATATAAAGTTATAAATTGCCTTGATGAATTTTAATTAAAATCCAAAAAAAAAAAAGAAACCTTGTACATGTCTTAGCTTAATTTTAATCATAAAAATAAAAATGTCTAATAATTAAACCCAACTTAAACCCAAAAACATAAATAATAGTCTAGTGGCCCAAGGCCTTATTACAACGAAATATAAAACCCACTTAAGACAAATTTCTTAAAAATAAATAAAATAATTAATTATATGACAATGACAAAGTTATGGAAAATATTTGATAAATTGATGCATAAATTGACTACATAGAGTTTAATATTATGCCACATTAAATTTTATTATAATTCAGTTAATATATTTAAAAAGGAGGAAAAATTAGTAAACAATAATTACAAGTTTTTTTTTTCTTTTTTAACGACAAAAATCCATTCTCTCGACACACGAACCCACTAATTCTAGGCCCAAATTCAGGGTGTTACATCACATTTGCTAGAAATGGCATCCGGTATAAGGCCTACGACTACAGTAGCATGCAGCAATCGCCCATAGTCTTCATAGATGGCTTTGTCGCTCGATAAAGCTTGCTGTATAAGCACGCCAGTACTGTAGAGCCCCAACTATAGTTACCGGCTTAAATCAGGTCTTCTAATAGGGGGAGGTACATGATGTGGAGTTTATTTTGATTTACATCCGGCATCAATATCCTCCCTATGAGTTGCGGAATGAACACTCAAGCAGCATAGATAATATCCATTTGTGTTGGAATTCTCGGGAGATACTCAAAGTTAGCTCTTAACCAATTGAATTTAGCTCGGTTAGTTTTCCTCCCTTATCATCAGGGGGCACTTTTCCTAATAATTGGTTGCAAGTGCCCCATGGATCAAACACCTTTCCAGGCTCGGTTACTACTTCTTCATTGATAGACAGCCTCAGCTGGACTGCTACATCTTCCAGTGTGATTGTTGCCTCCCCGCACAAGAGCTGGAACGTGTGTGTCTCGGGGCGCCATCGTTCAACCAGGGCTGATATTAAATCAACCTGTAGGTCAGCAATGTATGCGACTAACTCAAACCCCCACGGCATTCAAATACGGTAGAACCCTCCGATCTGAAAAATATCCCGGATCATAAAGTTGAGGTTAGACAACCCGGTATCGTTCCTGCAGAAATAGTAAAAATGATAAGTTATAATTATCATTTAAAAAATAAGATTTTATTAATTAGTGAATATTTGTATAAAGGTAAATTAGTGAATATTTGACCGTATTGTGAACAAATTTAGCAATGTGGTTGTCATGCTTCAGAAGAGAATTATCATCCAATCTAATATCTGCGACAAAATCGAAAAAATTATCAGGAACGATATAAATAATTAGGAAATTACTGGAAAACCTTTAAATTTGAAACAAGTATGCGGAAATTTACAATTTTTAGTATTGTAGGAAAAAATGAAGGGAAAAAATTCGGTGGCTGGCGGCGATCTACGGTGGTCGGTGGTGGAACTTGCAGTGGTCAGTGATGGAATTTGTGGTGGTAGGACAACTGATGGCTCAAATCACCTATTTATAGTGGGGGGACCATTTGGGTTTAAGGGAAAAAATTAGGAAGAAAATAGGAAAAAATAATACCTGAAAAGCCTTGTGACCTGTGACTGATGGGTCACGTCTGAAGGCCTGAAGCCGACCATTATTGAACCGGGCAATGCTGACACAGGCCTGACCTGAAATCGGCCATTGCTTAGCCATGGCCTAACAAAATAGGTCTGGGCCTAAGCCTGACATAAAGAGAGGGGGGACTAAAGCCGGCAATTACTTGGCTTGGACTGGGACTAAAACTATCAGTGTTTTACTTTTTTTACTTTTTTCTCTTCAATTCATCGGGCTATTTTTACTTTTTTTTCATCTGTATTTTATTTATTATTACTTTATTTATTCATTTATTTATTTTAATTTTTATACTTTTATTTAATTTATTTACTCTACACTTTATTTATTTTAACTTGAAGACCTCGTCCATGAATTGTTCGACGTCTAGCTTTGCATGCGCACAATTACATGAACATGCACACATGGATATCAAAGAGTCTGGAACCTCCCACACTTGCAATGCCTGTTTCGCAGATAAAAAAAGTACGACTTGGGCGAAAGACCCAAGCGATGGCCTACGTACTCTTAAACACGAAATGTCTCCAAGTCACACGAATACAGTTTTGTGTTCATCCTCTGCACCCTATTCACGTTTACTTTCATTACGTTTTGGACGCCTTCAACGTGTACGTGCCCGACCTTCATTTGCTTTACTTGTTTTTACCCCATCTTTGGCATCAACGTCGCCAGTCTATAGAATGTTGCCGAGAAAAGAGCTGAAATTGGCAGATGACTTGTACGCCTCAAGACGCGTTAACCGCCTCTACGAGGTTGGTCGTCATGTGACCATACCGGAACCCATCATCGAAACTTTGACTCTATTACCAGTTCTCCATTCTACCCAATCACTACCAGAGACGGCGATTTTCGGGTAACAAATTCATCTCAGCTTCAAGCCTCGCAAACTTTTGTCTGAATCGCTGCGGTTCTAGCTCGTACCCTGTGTATGCAATTTCGAACAAATAATTTAAAATAATTACGCAGCTATAAATTTATAAAAAAGAAATTTAGAAATACAAACTTACAAATCTTAAAAAAATACAAATCAATTTTGGAACATTGTGTTTTTTACCCATTTTCACGAGTTATCTACGCCATTCTTTATTCTTATACTCTTTTTGGAAGTTTGACGCATGTGTTGGATGCAATAAATGGACCTCTATAGAATCTTTGAATGCCTTACCGTAGTAACTAATCCCTTCGATATGTTCGATATAAGGCAAACATTGTCTTGCTTGACAACATGCCTCAGCAAATTTGACAAGAAAAATTCAGGAGACTCGAAGATCTCACTCCCCCACGATAGGAAAAGCGATAGGAAGTACATTCCGATTGCCGTCTTGTGCAACCGCAATCAGGAGTATTTACGTGTATAACCCGTACAGCCATGTTCGGTCCACATGTACCATCAGCTTGCAGTGAGGGAAAACCCTAACACACGGCTCTAACGTCTCAAATAATCGGTGGAAAACCCGTTTGCTCAGTTCTATATCGTTGTTTGGGCCTTTACATGACAGGGTTTGCAAATTAGTCACCATTCTCGGCACTAGGGGTGTGCAAAATTCAGGTAAAACCAAAAAAATTCGGTTAACCGACCAAATTCGGTTAATCGGTCGGTTAACCGAATTTTTTCGGTCGGGGGTCGGTTAATTATTTTTTTATTTTTCGGTTAACGGTTAATTCGGTTCGAAATCAGTCGGTTAACCGAATTTTTTCGGTTTAACCGAAAAATTAATAAATAAAATTATAATATATAAATAGGCCCACTATTCACCTAAACCCAATCCCAACCCAAGTATCCAACCCAACCCAATTACCCAACCCAACCTAATCATAAAAAATACAAATAATTTAATAAATAAAAATAAAATTCTAAAACTAAAACTAAAACTAAACCCAACTCAACAGTGAACAAACAACAGAAAAAAAAAACCTAACATTCAACTTCAAATCCCTAATTGAAAACTCCCAAAATCTCTGCCAGGCTAGCCACCTTCCGTCCGGCACTTCGGCGTCTACCAGGTCTCCATCCATCACTGGCGAGTTGAGGTAGGCTTTTACTATAGCTCAAGAGTACTTTCACCAACTAAAGCCTTCATTTCTGCAAATTCTGTTTTAAGAATGAAACTAGCTCGATATTCATAATCCCAATAGATATTCATAATCCCAATGGTTTTAGTTTTGTTTATGTTTATGTTTTTGGTGTTGGTGATGATTTGTAGGGAGTAGTGTCGATTCGGGTTCGATTTGACAGGATGGAACCCAAGATGCTCTCTTTGAGTAATAATAAATATTTTTAATAGTACTGTAGTACTTACTAGTATTTACCACTAATTAGTAGAAGACTGGAAGTCTTAAATAGATTATATAAGGATAATCAAACTAATATTCCAAATATCAACATGTTAATACCTGTGATGCTGTAGAATCACATCTGCATCTGTTATCTGTATTGTAACTTAGACTTCTAACTTGAGACTTGGGATCTGTTCTATCTGACTTTAGACTTCGGACTTTAGATTCTTATCTTTCCCAAATCACTTATATGCATGCCCCCATGCCCTTGCTTCATTTTTATGTGTCCCCTTTCTTGTTTTTCTATATCTTCACTCTCTTATGTCAATAGCAGCTAGCTAGCAATTAACATCTACCAAGAGTGCTTTTATAAATATATATAATATGTACATAAACATTCTTGAATAATACTGAAGGATTGCAGCTTTCTTGTTATTACAAGATTTTTGTTCTTTTCTTTCCTTCTTTTTTTTTTCCTTCAATTACTTTTTCAATATGAAGCATAGTCATTCTATGGCTCTATCAAGGTTTTATTTTATTTTAGTGTATCAAATTGAGCATTTTCATGCTGTCTTAAATTAAATTAAGCTGTTGTTTAATGTTTCAAATTGAGTATTATTATGCTGTCATAAATTGAATTAAAGTTGGTGTTTTAGTGTATCAAATTGAGCATTTTCATGCTGTCTTAAATTAAATTAAGCTGTTGTTTAATGTTTCAAATTGAGTATTATTATGCTGTCATAATTTGAATTAAAGTTGGTATTTTAGTGTATCAAATTGAGCATTTTCATCCTGCCTTAAATTAAATTAAGCTGCTGTTTAATGTTTCAAATTGAGTATTATTATGCTGTCATAAATTGAATTAAAGTTGGTGTTTTAGTGTATCAAATTGAGCATTTTCATGCTGTCTTAAATTAAATTAAGCTGCTGTTTAATGTTTCAAATTGAGTATTATTATGTTGTCCTAAATTAAATTAAAGTGTTGCTTCAGTGTCTCAAAGTAAGCATTATTATGCTATTGAAAAATTGTTAAGAATGCTACTTGAAAAGGATATTTCATTTCATTCCAAAATTTAAGTATATTTACTGGCTTAATTAATGTCATATTGCTCATGTTATGTTGTTTAAAATGTGTAAATATTCTGTTTAACTGTGTTTTAAAGTGTGCAAATTGTGGCGGTTCAAAAGATTATATTAATCTCTCACATTTTTAACATAATCCAACTCAACTATGTTTTTTTTCTAAAACTCAACATCAAAATATGCTTAATATTATAAATGTATTTTAATTTATTATATACTTTTTTTCTTGCAGAATGTCAACCAAACCAACATCTATTGAGGGTAGTGTTACACCTCCTACTTCGATAGATTCTGAAAATTCGGGAGTTGGAGCTTCAAGCCAAACAAAGGGGACTACCGGGAAAAGAAAAGTCACTCTTCAAAGGTCAGAAGTTTTGTCTCACTTCCCTAAGATTATTAATAGTGAGGGTGCAAGTAAGGCTAAATGTAATTATTGTCAAAAGGAATTTTGTTGTGATATGAAAAAAAATGGTACAGGGTCATTGAAATATCATATTGGTTCATGTAAGAAAAATCTTAGTAATGTTGTTGACACTAGTCAAGGACAACTAATTTTACCTAGAAAGGGAGTTGAAGGGGGGGAAGGGAATCTTTCAAATTGGAGATTTGATTAAGAAGCATGTAGAAAAGGATTAGCACAAATGATTGTGATTGATGAATTACCTTTCAAGTTTGTTGAAAGTGAAGGTTTTAAGAAATTTATGTTTGTGGCATGTCCTAGGTTTCATATTCCTTCACGAACTACTATGACTAGGGATGTTTATCAATTGTATTTAGATGAAAGGGTCAAGATAAAACAACTTTTGAGAAGTTCTTGTTCTAGAGTTTGCTTAACTACTGACACATGGACTTCTTTGCAAAGAGTTAATTATTTGTGTATCACTGCTCACTTTATTGATAACGATTGGAAATTGAATAAAAAGATTTTAAACTTTTGTCCAATTTCTAGTCATAAGGGTGAGTCCATTGGGATGGTGATTGAGAGATGCTTGTTGAATTGGGGATTGATAAGTTGTTTCTTATTCTTTGTTGATAATGCAAGTTCAAATGATGTTGCTATTGGTTATTTGAGAAAGAAATTTAACCCTCGAGGGGTTTAGTTCAAAATGGTAAATATCTTCATATGAGATGCATGGCACACATTGTGAATTTGATTGTTGTTGAAGGCTTAAAGGAAATGAATAAATTTGTTGGGCGTGTTAGGGGGTCATTAGATATGTGAGACAATCTCGGCTAGATTACAAAAGTTTAAGGAGTGTGTTGTGGTGGAAAAGATAAAGTGCAAAAAGATGTTGTGTCTTGATGTTTGTACTAGGTGGAACTCGACCTACTTAATGTTAGACACTGCTCAGAAATTTGAGAGAGCTTTTGAGAGATTTGAGGAGCAAGATACAAACTTTAGAAATTTGAACTTGAAAGGGGAGAGGGTTGGCCTAGTGTGGATGATTGGGATAATGTTAGAAACTTGAGGGATTTCTTGGAACACGTTTATGAAGTCACTTTGCGTATATTTGACACTTCATATGTCACGTCCAATAATTTTTTTGATGAGCTTTCTGAAATTGATATTCTTTTACGAGATGCTCAGTTAAATAGTAATGTTGATTTCAATGTTATGGCCATCAAGATGAAAGAGAAGTATGTAAGTATTGGGGTGATATTGATAAGATGAATTTGCTTATGTTTGTTGCTTGTGTTTTAGATCCTAGACAAAAACTAAAGTATTTTGAATTTGCACTTAGTGAAATGTCTAGTTCTGAAAAAGCTTGTGAAATGATGCAAAAATTGAAGGAATCATTGTATGAATTGTTTGATGAGTATAAGCCTCCACTTCATAGTACTTGTAGCCAATTGAGTGTGCCAACACATGTTTCTCTCGATGAACCACAAAAAAAAAATGAAAAGGCGAATGCAAGCTTTATATAAAAAGCGTGAGTTGGAAATTTGTGGTGAGGATAAAACATCTGAGTTGGATAAATATCTAGCTGAGGCTAATGAGGAATTTGTTGAAGATTTTGATATTTTATTGTGGTGGAAAGTGAACAGCCCTAGATTTCCCACTCTTTCAAAAATGGCCAGAGATGTGTTAGCTATACCGGTTTCTACGGTTGCTTCAGAGTCTACATTTAACACCGGGAGACGTGTGCTTGATCAATATAGGAGTTCTTTAACTCCTAAAATTGTACAAGCTCTTGTGTGTACTCAAGATTGGATTCGAAAATCATCATCACAAGAAGACATCAAAAAGATTGAAGAACAAATCCAAGAGCTTGACAAGATTGAAAATGGTATATTTATTGTTTTATTTTAATAGTTTCAATTTTTTTTACCATATCACTCCTACTTATTTAATTGATTCAATGTTTAGACTTTTCTTGGAATGCATCAGAGCCTACCCTAAATTCATGAGCTTTTGTGAGTTGAAGGGTGTGCTTACTATCTTATTCTTGTTAACTTATAATCTATTCGTTTGTTTATATTATTTGATTTTTTTTAATTGCGTATATTTCTATTATATGCTAAATTTTTGCACATATTTTTTTTTTCTTTTTGTAGGTTTAATGCAAATGGAGATCTTTTAGAGAGAAGAAACGGATACAAATGGACAATATTAAAGACTTACATTTCAATTATGTGTTAATTTCAAGACTTATGTAATGTTTTTAATTATGTAGTGATTCAAAGACTTATGTAATCTTTTTAATTATGTAGTGATACATTTCAGTTAATTCGGGTAATTTGGTTAATTCGGATAATTTGGTTAATTTGGTTAATTCGGTTAATTTTTAACCAAAAATAAAAAAAATATAACTTTCGGTTAATTCGGTTAACCGACCAAATTAACCGAAAAAATTTATGTTCGGTTAACGGTTAAAAATTTTGTGAGGTCAGTTAATTTGGTTAATGTTATTTCAGGTCGGTTAACCGACTGAACACCCCTACCCGGCACATACTCTCGCATCGCGGTTATCCATCCTTGAAGTTCGTTGTATGACACATCCCAGTCACCGTACAACTATTCCATCACCATTTGTTTCGCCCATCATGCCTTACTGTAGGAAACCTTATATTTGAACCGATCTTGCATGTCCGCAATAAGAGTCAATATAGGGATAGTGGGACTGTCTTTCACTAATGGGATGATGCAGTTGCATTGTTTTAGCATCCAATTTTCAATAGTCTTGCGACATACGAGCATCCGTGCATGTATGAGGACCTTCTATTTTCCTAATTCTCCACGTCTTGGTTCGTTGCATTAATGCAGCTCGAACACACTAGTTACAGCCACTTGAGGCTTTCCAACATTCTTCAACATATAAAGACGGCGTTAACTTCGTGACTTTATAGTCGATAAATAATTTTAAGTTGTACTATTTTATTGCATGTAAACAATCTTTCTTGTTATCGAATTGTTATCCTACGAACAACACTTCAGCTTCCGATTCTTCATCCAGTAAGTGAGCTGACACTATATTTGAATATTCAGAGAACTCACGCGCAAGCACCGCAGCAGGATCAACATCAGTCAGGAAGGCCCCAGGATTATTACGTATAACTATATTGGATCATGTGTTCCCGGTCGAATGGGGATGTACATCTCCACCCTCCACTGAGCCTTTATCATCTATATCTTTATGGATGTCATTCAAATCGGGATCACTTGAATATTCAATATCATGGTCGGACTGCTCTTCATTATTGGACCCTTCCTCACCATCTTCTATGGTGGCCAATACCTTTGGATGAATCTCTAGATGAGGACATCGTATTGGGACGTTATACGAACATCCACCGTAGTTTAGATTTTTGGGAGTTCGTAGTGACCGCCCACAACCCGACTGATCTTCCCAGCAGTCATTAAGATCAAAATCAATTCTAGAATGCTGACTTACTGGAATTACAACTTGAATAGGTTCCAGTTCAGCTATCTCTGCAAACAACTCAACTGGGCTGGGATTTTCCATCTCTGAGGGGTAATAAATTGCTATCATTGTCCCTAGATCATCATCATCTTCAAGTTCCATTTCTGAGAGCTTGAGGAGATCTGTTGAAATTAGAAATTTGTAAAATAGTCTCAACATCTGTTTCCCGTAATGGGTAGCTATCTTTGTACCGATCTTCTACTTCAAATCTGCCAACAAAACACATTTCTTGAATCTCATTCCGATTTTTTGCCGACTTTGAAAGGCACAACCTTCTTCAGCTGTATTTATCATTTCTCCATCGAAATGAACATAAACTAACAGAATTTGGGAACTCATTTTCAACAATTTCTGCTTTCTCCTCAACAAACAAAACACTGGTACACTTAATATTGGATTTCAACTGATAAAATCAAAGAAAAAGCTCAAATGGAAGACAAAACAACTCTATATATTGAAGGGGTGCCGGTTATCAGTGTCCCAGCACCCAAAAATTTTTTTTTTTCTTAAATTTGGTATTGAGGTGCTGGCCATCAGTGTGTCAGCACCTCAAAAAAATTATTATTTTTTAAATTGGGTACAGGGGTACCGGTCATCTAGTTCCCCTAACCAAAATTATTTTTTTGTATATAATAAAGTGGGTGTCGACCGTCTATGTGTCGCAACCTTTTTTTTTGTAATAATATGGTGTCGGCCATCAAAGTTTCCTAACCTAAGAAATTTTATTTTTCGAGTCTCGAAAAATGTGGTGCCAACCATCAAAGTCCATCAACCCAAATTTTTTTTATATGGTAAAATGGGTGTCGGCCATCTATGTGTCAGCACTCAAATTTTTTTTTAAATGCAAAAAGTGGTGCTAGCCATCAAAGTTCCCCAACCCAATTTTTTTTTTCAAATATTGGTGTAAAGTATACCAGTATGATATAATTGAAAAAAATACGAAGGGTGTTAGCCATTTAGGTCCCCCAGCCCAAAAAAATATTTTTCTATCACTTGACACATTTATCAGGTGATGATTTGGACAAAATACGAGGTAGTGCAGGCCATTTAAGTCCTCCAACCTAAGTTTACTGTTCATTTCAGGTTATTTTGGTGATTATTTTTGAACTTGGATCATTTGTATAATTATTTTTTTTTGGGTCATTCAAGTAAAATACCCTCTCAACAACTTTATTCTAAACCTAGTACTTCCTTTGCATGTATAACACTCTTACGTGTGGTGGACTTGGTTATGAAAACCAAATTTCTGGGTTTTATTCTGATGCAACTCCCCTACAAGTATACTCAAGGCGGAAATCTAAGGCACGTGGAAAAAATATGGAAGAAGTCACATTTAGTAAATTAGTTGAAATCATGGAACCACCTTAGTTACACTAATCTGAAAATTAGGAACCACTTTGGCTGTTACAGATTATGTTACTTTATTTAAGCTTATTAGTTGAGGTTATTACCTGGTATTGTTAGTACAAATAACCTAGGAAACTCTTTAATACGGGATGAGTCTTTTTATTGAAAAGTATTATTTGGGAAAGTGGTTCATCTCAAATCGAACTGATCCTATAAGTAAGTTTTCAAATTTTCTATTATCACTCCAGTATTTCTCTTTATTTCCCTGCCCCTATCATATTTTGGTTCCGTTGTAGGGAAATGAAGATGGTAGTCACCATCCGAAGTACTTATAATCCCTCCAATGAAATACAAGAAACCGTCCAGTATCACCCAACCAAACTTCTGACCCTATAGCCACCCAACTAGCCGCAATGGCATCCAAACTGGAAGTTGTGGAAACCCTTAGAGCAGGGGTAGTAGCCTTGAAAATTCAATCCCAAACTTATCAACCTTCTGCTTCCAATACAATCAACCCTCGAGACAAAGGAAGACGAAAGATGGACCAGAGCAACCGTGAGCAACGACGCGATAATTGGCCTTCAGATGATGATGACGGTGCTCAACTTTGGTGGAAAAGTAATCCAGTACACTGTCCCCATACAAAAGTTGAATTCCCCAAATTTGATGGTGGGACCCACGTAGGTGGATTCTTAAAGCAGAAAAATATTTTCGCTATTATCAAACTCTAAAAGAGCTTAAAGTAGACATAGCAACGATGTACCTTGAAGGTGATGCTCTTGATTTATTTTGTGGCTCAACTCTGAACAAAGCATTTTTTAATAGGACTAGTTGGTTCGGGCATTACACGAAAATTATGGACCAACAAAATTTTAAAATCCTGATGAGTATCTTTGCAATATCAAGCATATTGGTACCGCTCAAGAATATCGCCAAGAGTTCGTAAAAATTTCAGCTCGAGTAACAAATTGGCCAGATAATTGTCTGTTAGGGGTTTTTCTCAATGGATTGCGAGAAAATTTAAAGGTTGATGTGCGCATTCATAAACCACAGACAGTCTGCAAAGTAATGAGTCTGGTGCTTGAATATGAATCCAAATTAGGCTCAACACATGGTTCAAGAGGAACCTCTTGGTCCAATTCAAGTAAGCCCAAACCCGCTCTACAACAATTTCGTCCTCCCATCTCTCGAGAAAGACATGGTAACATTCCCCAACTAGTTGCGAATACGTGCTTCAACAACCCCAGTCGAAATTTGGATGTTGAGAGACAAGCAAGATTAGCCAAGGGGCTTTGTTTTAAATGCAACGAAAAATACGATCCTGGCCATTGTTGCAAAACAGGATCTTTCTCACTTTTGGAGGCTACAGAAGAAGGTGATGACCAAGAGACTTACCCAACTGAGGAAGTTGATAATCTTCAGCAAAATAACTTAGCAATACTTAGTTTTCATGCCATATTGGGGAAGACAAATACCACCACCATGAAGCTTAGAGGGGAGATCAAAACCAAAGAAGTTTTAATTCTTATTGACAGTGGCTCTACACACAATTTCATAGTCGATACCATTGTTAAGGAATTGAATCTGAAGACACAAGTTTTGCCATCTTTTGGGTCCAGATTGGCAATGATGACATCATACGTTGTAATTATGTTTGTCGCAATGTAGAGATCCAGCTTCCTGGGTTGAAGATTATACAATATTTCTACCCTTTTAATATTAGAGGAGTCGATGTGGTTTTAGGCATCCAATGGTTGGCATCCCTCAACACGGTGCAGGCAAATTGGAATGAAATGTTCTTTATCTTCTTGATTGACGGGAAAAAGTATAAACTACAAGGAGAGCCATCGAAAACTACAACTACTACCACCTTTCAGTATTTTTCTACTGAAGTTAACAATGCCCAGGTATCATCTAGCCCCCTACAATAGTTACTTTCTGAATACCAAACTATTTTCCAAGAACCGAGTACTTTACCACCCTTTCGGTCTCACACTCACTCCATTCCTCTTATACCCAATGCCTAACCTTTAAACATTCGACCATACCGTTATCCTTATAACCAAAAAACTGAAATAGAAAAACAAGTAGCTGAACTTTTGACCACTGGATTTATTCGACCCAGCACCAGCCCCTTTACTAGCCTGGTACTATGAATAAAAAAATAAAAACCATACTTGGAGGATGTGTGTCGATTACCGTGCCTTTAACAAAATCACCATACCTGATAACTATTTGATTCCCAATATTGATGAATTATTAGATGAATTACAAAGGGCTACGATCTTTTCCAAGATCGACTTACGTTCCGGCTACCATCAGATCAGAGTCAAACCAGAAGACATAGCCAAGATAGCATTTAGAATGCACTCAGGGCATTACGAATTTGTAGTCATTCCATTTGGTCTCACTGACGCTCCATCAACATTTCAAGTTGCTATGAATGATCTGTTCAGGCCTTATTTACCAAAATTTATTCTAGTCTTCTTTGATGATATCCTTATTTACAGCAATGATATGAACCAACACTTACAACACCTCCGTACAGCTCTTGATCTACTCCACAAGAACATATATCATGTCAAAGCTTCTAAGTGCTACTTCGGCTAACCATAGATAAATTTTCTTGGACATATGGTAAATTCTCAAGGTGTACAGGTTGATCAGGCCAAAATCCAAGCAGTCCAGTCTTGGCTTGTTCCTACCAACTTAAAGGAGTTACGTGGATTTCTAGGTCTAACGGGATACTATCGCAAATTCGTCAAGAACTATGGACTAATAACACATCCTCTTACTCAATTTACTAAGAAAGATGGTTTCCCCAATTGCAGAAGAAGCATTCAGCAACCTCAAGTGCGCATTGACGATAGTCCAAATATTACGCCTTTCGAATTTTTCACAACCATTCACCGTAGAATGTGATGCATCATTCGATGGAGTGGGCGCCATCCTATTGCAGGCTGAGCATCCAATAGCCTATTTCAGTAAAGGGCTTTCTTTTACAAATAGCATAAAATAAGCATATGACTGAGAATTACTTACTTTGGTGCTGGCATTACAGAAATAAAAACATTATCTATTGGTGTAACAGTCTGATTTTGACCCTAATCGGAATAGTGGTTTC
This sequence comes from Gossypium sturtianum, assembly GCA_025698515.1. NCBI lineage: Eukaryota > Viridiplantae > Streptophyta > Magnoliopsida > Malvales > Malvaceae > Gossypium > Gossypium sturtianum. Next base: position 22,421,657 of record CM046950.1, read on the forward strand.
GGGACCACAAATCCAAGTTTGAAAAATATTTTTTAAATTATTTTCATGTTTATTATGTGTGAATTTGTTTGTGTTAAATTTTCGTGATTTAATTTTGCCGTTTAGGTGTCCGATTAAATAAAAGGACTTAATCGCGTAAATTATAAAAGTTACTAATTAAAGTGTAAAGTACCCTTTTGATTGTGGCTTTATTATATGGGGTCCCTAAGGGGAAATTAACCCTTTTAAAAGATAGTGGACGGTACATGGTCAATAATGGCCTTGGAAATTTTGTTATAAAATAATATATTATAAGGTTAATAAGGTAAATTAGTAATAAATAAATATATGTTAAAAATAAAACATGATATGCATGTTATCATCTTTATTTTATTTAGCCGAAAGTCATAAAGAAAAGAAGAAACAAAGCCTAACATTCGGCCAAGGAGAAAATTTGTGATTAAAGGTTAGTTTTTGATCAGTTTTCGATAATTTCTACGTTTTTGTAATTGTTGCTTCGAAAGCTTTAAAACCCATGTATCAATTTCATGAATTGATGATGTTTGTGTAAAATGCCATTGATGCTATGTTGAGTTTTGTGATGTTTTATGGTGTTAAATGATAGATATGTAATTGATGAACATACTTTGTTCTTAGATTTTTGATAAATTTAGCTAAATATGGCTAAATTGAGAAAATAAATTTTTGAGGGGCTAGATTGCAAAATAAATGAAATGTATGGACTTATATGATTATATGGAAGATTCGGCCTAGCTATGTTGTTGGGAGATTTTGCATATTTTGTGTTTTGTGTAAATATGGCTAAATTGTAGAAGTGTAAAATATTAGGGGCAAAATGGTAATTTGCCTATTTAGGTGTTTTTGGATTAAATTGAAATGAAATGTATTTGAATGAGCTTAATTTGAATATATTTAGATCAAGAACAAAGAAAAACGGACTTGGATCGGGGAAAAGTGAAAATTATCGAATAATAGGTTTTTTTTGCCGTCCGACGATATCCGAGGTAAGTCTATAAGCAATTTAATACCGTTAATATCGGTTATAACCTTGATTACATGCTGAATTATGAATTTTATAAATGTGAATTTGGCCAAAGCCGAATGTGGTAAGTGATTTAGTAATGAAATGTAGTTAAATTTAATTGAGTTGATATGTTAAAGTGATAGGAATTATGTGTGATATATGTGATTTTGGTAATATGTAATGTGTATGAGATGGTTTAATAATATCGATATTAGGGCTTGAGCCTGCGCGGGCCTTGTGCCGGTGAAGTGTATCGAGCTTATTGCCTAGCGGGCTAAATGCAGGTGACTAAATTTCGGACCTCGGGTCTAGCGGCTTAGTCTTGGTGTGTGTTTGGGCTTTGTTGCCTAGCGGGCTTAATGCGGTGATTTATTATAAATAGAGGTTCATGGATTATTATCAATGTGGAATTTAATTACTGCAAATAATTTGAATGTTAGAAGTGCGTATAAGCCTCATAGTTGCAAGGAATAAGGTAAGATGATATATTACTATTCAATGCTAGTAATATGTGATATAGTTGAGGTATATTTGTAATATTTTAATGTGTGCATTCGGCTTTACAAATAATGAGTGTAATATATTGAAATTCGATTTTGGTTATATTTTTGAGATTCGGCCATATGTGTAAATGCAAAATATGGGGATAAATGTATATATGTACATATGTGTATAATCGATTATATGTGGTCAATATGTATATTATACTTACTTGATTTGGTTATATGTGGATACATATTAAATTTATGTGTATTCGGTGAGTTTGCACATTTAGGGTGAAATAAGGCTATTGTAACAGTCCGAATTTGACCCTAATCGGAACGGTGGTTTCGGGACCACGAATCAGAGCCTGAAAAATTTTTAAATATTATTTTCCATGTTAATTATATGTGAATTTGTATGTGTGAAAGTTTCGTATGAAAATTTGATCGTTTGTGTACTCAATTAAGTAAAAAGGACTAAATCGCGTAAGTGGTAAAAGTGGCAAACTATTCAATTAAGTGGTTAAATTTGTTTGTTTTCTTTTGACTGAGTATTAAGTTGCTAGATTTCTTTTTTTTATATGATAGTGGACGGCAAAGTCTAATGATAATGCCATATTATATTGTTTTTATATATTAAGTTATATGTATATTAATTATAAGCTTATTATAATAAAAAGATAAAAAGAAACAAAAGTTTGCATGTGTTTTTCTTATTCTCTTTCATTGACTGAAACTAAAATAAGGGAGAAAGAACTTAAGTCTTCAAATATTTGGTCATTGCAAGCTTAGATTGAGGTATGTAATTAGCTCGGTTTTTGTTAATTTTTACGTTTTTGATATCGTTGCTTCGTGAGCTTTAAAACCCATGTCTCAATTTCATGAATTGATGATGTTTGTGTAAAATGCCATGAATGCTATGTTGAGTTTCATAATGTTTTATGGTGTTAAATGATAGATAGGTAATTGATGAACATAATTTGTTCTTGAATTTTTGATGAATTTAGCTAAATAGGGCTAAATTGAGAAAATAAATCTTTGAGGGGTTAAGATGCAAAATCAACGAAATGTAGGGACTTATGTGACTATAAGGAAGATTCGGCCCTTAAGGATTGCATTTAAATTATGAGTATTTTGTGTTTTGTGCAATAGGGATTAAATTGTAAAAGTTGTAAATGTCAGGGGTAAAATGGTAATTTGCCCATTTAAGTGTTTTTGGATTAAATTGAAATGAAATGTGTTTGAATGATCTCAAATTGAATGTGTTTAGATCAAGAACAAAGAAAAACGGACTTGGATCGGGGAAAGGCAAAAGTTATTGAATAGCCGATTTTTGCTGTCCTACGATTTTCGAGGTAAGTCTATAAGCAATTAAATATCGTTAATAGAATTTATAACATTGATTATATGTTGAATTAAGAAATTATGATTATAAAATTTGTTATAGTCGAATGTGGATAGTGAATTTGAAATGAAATATTGTTACATCTTTAACCGAGTTGATATGTTAAAGTGATTTGAATAATGTGTGACCTAGGTTAATTTGTGCAGCATTACTAATATGTGTATGGGATGATAATAAAATTGTATCGGGCTTCGAGCCTAGCAGGCCTTGTGCTAGTGAATTGCATCGGGCTTCAAGCCTAGCGGGCCTTGTCTTTGGTGAATTATATCGGGCTTCGAGCCCAGCGAGGCCTTGTCTTGGGTGAAGTGTTTCGGGCTTATTGCCTAGCGGGCTAAATGCACGTGATCAAATTTCAGACCTCGGGTCTAGCAGGCTTAATGCCTAGGTGATGTGTTATAAATAGAGAATTCATGAATCATTTACAAGAGGAACGTATTTTTGCAATAAGCTAAATGCTCGGGTAAGTACAAGTCTTTCATATTTGCAAGGAATAAGGTAAGTTAGTATATTACCATTTGAATTAAGTAAGATGTGATATAGTTGAAGCTTCGGTAAGAATTTTAATATGTGTAATTGATCTTACCATTGATGAATATGATTTATATTATAATAGAATTTAAGCTTGAATATACTTTTGGAGAATCGGCCATATATGGAAAATTCTAAATGTGAAAGAGGTTGGATTGGTTTGCATATATGTATAAATGAGTACATGTGATTGATATGAATGTTATATTTATTTGATTTGGAATATTCGAATACATATTGTATTTAGGTGTTTGATGAGTTTACATGCTTATGGTAAGAAAATGATAATAGTAGGTTAAGTGAAATGATAGTATTCGCCATGATGAAGTTACAAGTTGAATTGTTTATATTCAATGCCATAAATCAAATGTTTAAAATGCTTGAATGTTTGAATGTTATATTATAATTGCTTAAGACTTACTAAGCTAGTAAGCTTACTCTGTGTGTGTTCATTGTTCTATTTTATAGATTTTGATCAAGCTACGAGCTCGAGGATCGTCAGAAGTCATCCACACTATCGACCTATTTTGGTACCTTTTAATTTGGAATTTTTAAGTTTAAGGCATGTATAGGCTAGCCTAAGGTTTAAATGATATTTTGTCGATGTATATAAGCCATGCGAAAATGGCTTGTCTTAATATTAAATAACCTAAAGTTATGCAAGTCTTGATTAAGGTAAGAGTACAAGTTTTGCTTGGATGATGAGTGTGAATGTGTTATAAATCATACCAAATATTTATGTTTGTATATGTATGTTTGATATGAATCTTTGCTAGCTCTTTGGAAAGTGAATATATGTGGTAGTTCATCAAGTATGGGATAAGATTGGGTATACATTACTTTTGATGTTTTATATGGAAACATGAATATGTTTTATAAACTTTGCATTCGGCATTATGTGGAATTAATGGATATGTACTTGGATAGCCTATTCGGTTATGAATGAAATTGGTGCATGTGTATCAAATTCAATTTATGTGATTTAGTAATGAAATGGCTAAATTATGATACTATGGTCTTGATTGTATTCGGCCTTAATGCTTGCTCATTATAATGGTAAAATCAGCATTGTAAGCAAGCATGCTTAGTAGTTTGGTTAATTAACATGTCTATTATGTTATGCATTTTATTTAGTAAATAGCTCATTTTAGAATTATGTCATATAGTATATTATATGTGATGGATATTCATGTGGCTTGATTTAAATGTTAATGATGTAACGCCTAAATGATTGGGTTCGTAAAATGCATATGTTTTGCTTGAACTTCGAATATAAAATGTTGATATTAGTGCATGATAAGTATATTTATATATATATGTATATGATTTAGCATGAGGTTTTAGTTTATGACTTATACTTACTTTCCTAGGAAAGTTGACGTTTGTGAACTTGCATATGTTTGAGTTAGGGATTAATGAAGGCTACTAATGAAGTGAATGATTGAAATGTTGATAAAGTAGAAATCATTTATATGGTATATTGCATATTCGGTTATAGTGACAATCATGCATGTGTATTAAGATCATTATATGTGTTTGGGCAATGAGAGAAATGTTTGGTATTTTAATTCGGTTGTGATTATGTGAGTTATGGTTGTTGTGGTGACTTGTGCTATGTTCAGTGATGCCTTGAAACCCTAGTCCGGCGACGGATACGGGTTAAGGGTGTTACAGCTATTTTGATGTTGTTAATGAAAAGGGTATTAGCATTCAACATAAATAGATCATATAAGTACTAAGTTTTGAAATTTTATGATATTAATTTTGGAGTTGAAAATGCTTGAATGATTATTTGATTTAATACTTTTGCTTAAGACTTACTAAGCTAGTTAGCTTACTTTGTGTGATATGTTTCTACTCTGTTTTATAGATTTTGATCAAGCTACGAGCTCGGGGAATCGTCATTGAAGACATCCACACTATCGTCTTATTTTGGGTACTCTTAAAATTTGAATTTTTGAACTTAAGGCATGTATAGGCTAGCTTAATGCTTGAATAACATTTTGTTGAAAGTATATAAGCCATGCGAAAATGGCTTGTCTTATTATTAAATAATCTAAAGTTATGCAAGTCTTGATTAAATTAAGTGTGCAAGTTTTGCTTGGATGAAGAGTATGGATGTGTTATAAATCATGCCAAGTATGAAAATTTTTATATGTATGTTTGATATGAAATCATTATATATGAATTATTGCTAACTTTTGGAAAGTGAACATATGTGGTGGTTTATCAAGTATGGAATGAGATTTGGTATACATTGCTTTTGATGGGTAGTATAAAAACATGAATCCACCTTATAAACTTTGTATTCGGCAATATGTGTTATTAATGGATATGTAATTGAATAGCATATTCAGTTATGAATGGCATTGGTGCATGTGTATCAAATTCAATTTATGTGATTTGGTAGTGAAATGGCCAAATTATGGTAATATGGTCTTGGTGGTATTCGGCCATGATGCTTGATCTTTATAAAAGTACAATCGGTAATGTATGTTTGCATGTGTTGGTAATTCATTTGAATTTCATTATCTATTATGTCATGCCTTTGGTTTAGTATATTGTTATTTTAGAAGTTGATCTTATTATGCATTTTTGAAACAAAAGAGATTGCATTGGGGAAATTGGTACATGCGCAATTACATTAATAGGGACTATGATTGATAAATGTTAAATTTGATTACACAAGATTTAGTATGTCAATATATATATACACGCATACTTAGTTTTGATATTTGTTATTTTGTTCAAGTTTAGTAGTAATGGATATGTGCATATTCAGTCATTGAAGATTAGGTGACCAATTGATTAGTGATAAAGATATTTGTTGAAACATGCTTCTATATGAATTTGGCTAAATAATTTATAATATGTATTTATAAATGTTAAGTATTTAATGGAATTACAGTACACTTTATGTATTCGATTATGTCTGCTTGAGTCGTAAATATTTGATATGGCTTGTATTATGCTTAGTAATGCCCTTTAACCCTAATTCAGCGACGGATACGGGTTAAGGGTGTTACAATTGGAGAGGTATTTTTTTTTTCAAAATGGACCACTATACGCTTAAGTTCTTGTTGGAACAACGTATTACGACAACCGAACAACAACGATTCTTGATGAAACTAATGCCATTTGACTTTTCCATTATCTACAAAGAAAGAAAAGAAAACAAGGGAGCTGATGCGCTTTTTTGCAGACCACATTCTACAGATTTTTTTATCTCTAGCACTTCCATTTAGCTTGGATTTGTTGGATTTACAAGAGGCACCCAAAGTGGATCCTTACACCAGCCATAATATGCTGTCACTAACGTCTAATCTTGCTTCCTTCCCAGATTTTGCTATTACAAGGCAAATGCTCTATTATAAAAACAGGTTGGTTATTACTGACAATGCAGCCCTCAAGCAGAAGATTATTTTTGAGTCTCACAATACTCCTACCGCAGGCCATGGAGAATATTTGAAGACTCTCAAATAGCTGTCAGCACAATTCTTTTAGCCTCAATTAAAATAAGATGTTCATCACTATGTCCAAAACTGTTTGCAGTGCCAACAAAACAAATATCAAGCTTTGGCGCCAGCTGGTCTCCTCCAACCTATGCCGATTTCAGATCGTATTTAGGAAGACATCTCTCTTGATTTCATTGTGGGCCTTCCCAAGTCACACCGCTTTGACACGATTCTTGTGGTGGTAGACCGTTTGAGTAAATATGCTCATTTTATTCCCTTGGCTCATCCTTTTACATCCAAGATAGTTGCTGTGAATTTTTCAAGGAAATTGTTAGACTCCATGGTTTTCCACGTTCGATTGTATCTGACCGAGATGTTATTTTCCTCAGTAATTTTTGGTAAGAACTTTTTAAACTAAGTAAAACGAAACTACGGATGAGCACAAGTTACTACCCTCAAATTGATGGCCAAACAGAAGTGGTCAGTCGATGTTTAGAAGCCAACCTTCGCTGTTTTGCACAAGAACAACTTACCGGATGGAGTAGTTTTTTGTCGTGGGTCGAATTCTCTTTTAATACTGGTTTTCACACAACAACAAATACTACTCCTTTCAAGATAGTTTATGGTCGTGATTCACCACTGCTTTATCCTTATGTTCCTGGCGAGACTGCAGTGGCGAAATAGGAGCAACAACTAATCCAACGAGATGACATGCTAAAGCTTTTGAAGGGTAACTTGCTCAAAGCTCAGTCTCGTATGAAATATCAAGCTAATTCTAAGCGTCGAGACCTCTCTTTCGAGGTTGGGGATTCTGTTTTCCTACGTCTTCAACCTTATCGACAAAAATCACTTACCAAGAAACGGTATGAAAAGTTGCCTCCACGTTTTTTTGGCCCTTATAAAATCTTGCAACGCATTGGTAAGGTGGCGTATGAACTCAGCTTACCGCCTTCTTTTCAAGTTCATCCTATATTCCACGTATCACTACTTCGACTAGCCACGGGCTAGCTGCCCTATTCACCACCTGCTCATTTGCCCATTTCGGCAGATTGGGAAATAATTGTTTCTCCTGCCAAAGTATTATCTCACTGGTGGGTTCGGGAAGCTGGGGTTCCTACATTGGAGTTGTTGATTGAATGGACATGGAGGCCTTTAGAAGAAGCTTAATGGGAAAATTATGATCTCCTTGTCGAACAATTTCCATTCTTTCGCCTTGAGGACAAGTAGTCTTACGAGGGGGAAGTATTGATGCAACTCTCCTACAAGTATACTCAAGGCGAAAATCTAGGACATGTAGAAAGAATATGGAAGAAGTAACATTTAGTCAATTAGCTGAAATCATGGAACCATCTTGGTTACACTAATCTGAAAATTAGGAACCACTTTGGCTGTTACAGATTATGTTCCTTTATTTAAGCTTATTAGTTGAGGTTATTATCTGGGATTGTTAGTATAAATAACCTAGGAAACTCTTTAATAGGGGATTAGTCTTTTTATTGAAAAGTATTATTTGGGAGAGTGGTCCATCTCGAACCGGACAGATCCTACAAGTAAATTTTTAACTCTTTATTTTCTATGTTATCACTCCAGTATTTCTCTTTATTTCCATGCCCTATCATATTCACCTTATTACTACAGGATGACAATGGGGTATCTTATAAATTCCATCAACTTGCATTACCTAAATCGTTTAAGTAAATAGTAACTATCATGTTGTCGGTTCTAATAAGCCTTTACTACAAATTTTGTTTTATACATTATCAATACTAAATGGGATAAGATTCTATGCACCAACAATAAACTATATTAACCCACTTCGTCAATAAGTAAAATAAAATAAAATAAATATTTTAGGGTATTTAAATATAATTAAAATTATTATATTTCTCATCCTCTTTCCTTTCTTGTAAATCAACACAAATGTTAAAAAACTTTATTGAAAAAGGTCAATAGAAATAACTAATTACAATTTATACCGATGAAGCCTTATAAACAAGTTTAAATCTAGAAATTATTGATTACGTATAACCTGTTTGCTTATTGAAATTCTTTTTTATCAAAAACATTTTTCCAGCATGTATAAACTTTAAGAAAATAAATTCCTATGAATAAAAAAACCTTTCAACCATAACTTGAATTTAGTATAATTTTTCTTTTTGGGATTTCACTGAAATTTTTTATGTCGATACATTGAGTAGAAGATGAAAAATTAATATTTTTAATCATATTTATTCTATTTTACTTATTGATGAGGTGGCTTAATGTAATTTGTTGGTGGTGCATAAGATTTATGTATTGACGATACATCATATTTTATCCCATAATAAATATATTACTTCTTGTTTTTATTAATTATGTTTGTTATTAGTATCGTCAGAATGGACCTCGTTACTCTCATTTTGACCAATTACAACTTTATAGGCTACGATTTTGTCGATGGGCAACACTTCATCAACTATGGACCTTGCAAACATGTAACACCCCTAACCCGTATCCGTCGCCGGAACAGAGTTACGGGGCATTACTGGAATTTTCAAAACATTTACAGACATGTCATGTCAATCACTATTCATTAACCGAGATCATTCGTAACATCCCTTAAATGAACCCTCGAGGCCCAATACGAGCATTAGAATCGAGTCGGGACTTAATCGGAAACTCTAAGAATTTTTCGTGACAAAACATGCACATACGCAACACATGTTCAATTTTTGTTATTCTCACCAATCCTATTATTAGTTTTTGTATTATATTTAGATTGTGATTTTCTTTTGGTGAAGTAAAATTTCAATTTACAAACTGTTACTCTAATATAAAGGGATTTTTAGCAAATAATTGTAACCCTTTCTCTCTATTAAAAGTTATTTTGGCCATTTGATCTGCTTCTTTATTTTCTTCTTTGGGAACATATTCGAGTGTCCAATTCCCTACATTCTCCAGGAAAAAATTGATACGTCGAATTATTGACGATCTCGTTGACGTAAGCTCTGAATCTTGGATAGCTTCAATGACCTCTAAACTATCGGTTTGTATCAACACCGTATTGCATTGCTTCTCTTGTAATAATGACAAACCATCTAAGATACCTCATAATTCGGCCTCCAAAATTGAACATTTCGCCAATTCCCTATTAAAGCCCATGATCCACTTCCCCTGCTCGTCCCTAACAACTCCCCCTACTGCAACCATTCTGGAGTCAACCTTAACTGAACCATCCGTTTTAAGCCACACCCGATTGCCTAACCAGGTAAATTCATAACTCGTCCTTTGTCTTGCAATAGATTTTGCCTTGAAATGGGACGCGTACTGCTTTGCCAAACTATATGATCCTCTGATGATATCATCAACACTCCATGGAACTCCTTGAAAGATGATGAGATTTCGATTCTTCTAAATGCGCCACATGACTAAGCCAAATAAGATGGGCTAATCATATAGGTTGTGAATTTAATCTTTATATTTTAATTTATTTTTTTGAAATTTGAAATTTTAGTATTGATGAAATGATAATTGTTAAATTTATTAAGTTTTGATGTTTCCAAAAACTTATGCGGTAAATATATTATCACATGTATAATACCATGTCAGTTTGTTATTTTTATGTATTATTAAAAATATAGATAGTTAATGGATTTAAGGGATACATATCAAAACTATACATGAACTTTGATTCAATGTGCAACTTCATACTCAAACTTTGATTTTGTGCAATTTTATACATGAAATATTGATTTGATTTAATTTTCACAAATAGTTGATAACATTATTGAATTAGTGTCATTTTACATTGATATATTGCACACACAAACAGTTATATTAATCTAATATGAAAATAAATGTATATATTCATTTCTTCAAATGTGTATAGTTGAATTAAAATCAAAGTTTCATGTATACATATGAACTATAATTCAAGTTTCATATAGATTCTTGCACCAAATTAAAGCTCATGTATAAAATTGTACATTGGACCAAAATTCCTATATAAGTTTAATATTCATTCTGTGGGTTTAACGACTATTGTTTGTGTCAAGACTAGAATTTTAAAATTCAAAAAAGCATTATGAATTAAGAATGGTCAAATTGGAGAATATGAAACTAAAACTACTACTTTATGGCTTATGCATAGTATAAGACTAACAACAAAATTTAACTGTTACTGTTTCAACTAAAACTGAAATTTTAAAATTAAAAAAAGTACAAAACTAAAATAAAATAAAATAAAATATAACAACTAAATTCACATTATAATAAGCTTACCTTGGTATAACTAAGTTCACATTATAATTAAACCACTAAAATATTTCTTTCCATTTCTATGATTTTGATTGATTTGGGAGGTATTGGGGGGTCTCACCATTTTTGGTACTATAGAATTAGTTAATTCATGTAAAAGGGTGTTGAATTTTATCCATAACATACCTAATATTATCAACGGATTCTTTTTTGAATGATTTTAGTGGGTTTTGTTAGCATTATTGTTGTTAAATTGGAAAAGAGATAAATATAGTTTCTGATAATGTGGACTGAAAGAATAGTAGGTGAGATGATGTATGTACATGCAATATATATTGTTAGGTTGTATGATTGAATTTATTTATTAATGTGTATTGTTTTTGTTGTGGGCTTCATTCTTAATGGAGCTGGTTTTTTTTTTTTTTTTTTCTTTTTGTTCTTTAATTTAAATATAAAGATTCCTTAAGGAGCAAGCCATTCAGACAAACACAAAAAGAAAGATGAGCAAATATGTTCGTTTGAAGTAGAAAAAAGAATCTTCTCTTTGGTTGCATTTTCCAAGTTATGTTTCTTGGATTCAAAATAAAGTTCTGCCCAAATCTCACAGGCCACAAGTTTCTACTAGAATGGTTGAAAAATCGAAAAATTCATATTAATCAGTAAGTTGGATTTTGTATCATAGAAATTTTATTTATTCATGATGAATCAAAGTATTCTAAGAATGATTAGTTTTAATTTTGTTAATATATGCATCAAGTTGGTATTATTTTATATATTTGTAATTTATTATTATTATTATTATTTTAGAAATTTTATTCAAAAAAGAAAAGTTGTCGATTGAGTTGACAATGAGCATTGTTGCTAATACAAAAAGATGTGGGTTCAGAGTGTGTTGAAGCGGGTTAGAGAGATGCTATGGGTAGTTTTAGACATTATGTAGATAAGTAATTAAATTCTGTGTATATCATAGGACTAAATTAAAATTCATGTATTAAATTACAAATTAAATCAAAGTAGATATATAATTTTAAAATTTATCTTTTTTTATTACATATTTATCAAATAAATATATTTTTTATTTTTAAAATATCCCAGTGGGAGCATATTTTAAAAAAATTCCTCCAAATTTTAAGACTTGCAAATTACCTTTCTCAATTTCCGTGGACTCATTTCTATTAAGAGAAAAAAAAAATTGCTTAATGAAGTGGAAGATATTAGAATTTAAATAAAAATGGGAAGGAAAAGGAATCTAAGCCGGCTAAAGAGGGAAGATGAGGTAGAACGTATACCGAGCCGCTGTGAGAAAGCCGAGCTGCCAAGCTTTCGCTTTCAAAGACAGTAGGAAACTAATGATTAGGCCAAGTGGCTAAACCTTCAAATAACCTCTAAAAAATGGGAAAGAGAAAAGAAAAAATTGAACCAATGGGGTTAAGAGAGAGAGAAAAGAAAGCAGGAACGAGGGTGGGTTTGTTGTTATTTTAAAGTTTTTGAATTGAAGCAAGGGGAGCCGGTAATATGGTCGCGTGATACCCTGGTGTAACCGCCACCTATCACCGTTCTGGCACCACCCACAGTATCACACAAACTGCCTAACCTCTCTGCACCTTCCTCATGCAACTTGTCTTTCATGTCCCCTTGATTGGTCCACGTGTCGATTTCACGCTTCTTTCTCCACTACGTCTCGTCACGTTTTCCCGGATTGTTCACTCACATTCAACAATTATTCCACAGTCGAAAATACTATTGTTCAAGCTTCCCTTGGATGCAATTTTTCCACGAGTGCCGCACGTTTGAAGCATTTTTCCCCTCAACCGCACAACAGCAATATGTTTGGATTGCAATGGTGAGATTTGCAAAACTGGATTCACTTAAAAAAAAAAAAAATTAAATTTCGAATTAATTGAATTGAGTTATTCAATTTTTTTAAGTCAATTTAAATAAATGATTCGAGTTCTAGTCGAATTGAATTTTACAATTTAAATAGCTCGAATAATTTAAATAGTAAATCGATGTAAATATCTCTTTGATCCGTGTTAATTTTAAAAATAAGCAAATTAGTATCTCTCTCGATAAAAATTACAAAAGAAATTTTAAAATTTTAAAATTTTAAAATTTTAAAATTTTTATAAAAATTTATAAAAATTTCAATTTTTATATTTTAAAAAAATATAAAAAAGTTGAAATTTTAAAAAAAATCTAAAATAATCATTTTTGAATTTAAATAAATTAATTCATGATTTAAGTTTATCATATTAAAATATTTTTTTCCTTATTTTGCTTTAGAAAAGTTTTTAAATATATATTATTTCAAATTTATATGTTCTAATATATAATTAGTTATACTATCATAATATTTTAATTTGACATATTTAATTTTTTAATTTAACTCAAACAATAACATTTGATTCAAATCAACTTGAATTTTATTTCACTTAATTTAATTTAAAATTTTAAATTAAAATAATAAAATAAGAATTATTTTGATTCCATTCTATTAGACAGACCCTTAAGTGTAGCACAATCGAGAAGTTTTAACGCACTGAAGGCCTTTGCTCCAGCTAAAAATTTCAACACCCAATAATAGATAATTTTACATTTATATCCTATTTTGTCTTTTTTCCTTCTTTTCATTTTTATTGTTTTTCCTTCACATTCCTTTTTTGTTGTGGCTTCACAATCTTTTTTTTAATTCTTAATTAAAAATAAAATAATATTTATTATATAATAAATTAATACATATTATTAACAAAACAATATTTATTTTGGTGTTAGTTTATTTCTTATCGTAACAATTATAAGTTATTTTCTTTTTTAACTATTTCAATTTAAAGATTTTTAAGAAAAAATTATTCCTTTCATGTAACAGAAAATTTATATAATTATATATTAATCAAGTGAAATGTTTAAATAAATATATTAAATAATGTGTCCATATTTTACTTATATATAAAATTTAATCTAATGTCTTTAATAATTATTTTGTATTTTCATTGCAATTCACCTCACCGTCACTATTGTATTTGTGTCCAAACACGTATCTCACCATTGATTTTAATCTCACCGCTATAGTACTTAATTTCACCGCTACAATAACTAGACACCAACTTGGTTAAGAAAATTACATTGACTCTTGACACCAACTTGGTTAAAAAAATTACATTGATGTCCTTTTGTATTTATTTTAAGTTACATTATTTGATGGTACTATAATTTTTTATTTAAAAAAACTAATAAAATATGCATATAGTGGTATTTGAATGCATGCTAATTAGGTTAGTAAAATGTTAAATTTACCACTCAACCAAAATTTTATTTTAATTTATGCACACTTTATTAACTTTATCAATTGTATATATATTTTTTTGAACTACCACACTAGCACAACTTGTGGATCGTTCCCACAATCTTGAAGATATGGTGAAAACCCTTGATCAATAGGCTAAATGCTAGGGTTCTCCATCAATTGTATATATTAATAATATTATTGATTGAATTAGTGTCACAAGTTAAGTCAACATCAACTCAAGATTGATGACAACACTATAATAAATAATTGTAGTGCATTTAGTATTTTCAATACGATTTATTTGACTAAATTAGCCTTAAAGGCCATTTTTTTTAATTAGGCCTTTAGGCTGTTTTTTTATTTATTTAGGGAAATAAGTCGTTTTTTTGGGAGTGTGTGTGGACGCGCTTTTCTTTTTAAGTTGTAATTTTTGACTTTTTTTTAATATAATTAGTTTCTTTGGTCAGATGGTTAAATGCTAATAATTTTGTCATTGAGTCCCAAGTTCGATTATTCTTCCACTTACATTAGTATTCTTTATTTCATGTTGTTTTAAGCTTTTATTATTATTTTTAACATATCAACTTCGGTTAAATATAATAATTTCAAACTTTTTTATTTTTAATTAATAAATATATTTTTTTAAAAAAATTATTTTAATTCGTCTTTTTAAATCTTTTTAATTAATAACTCTGTTATTCATAAAATCAAATAATAAATATGTAATTATATAATAAATATATATATATTACATATATCATTATGTTAAAAATATTTGAAAACAATATATTGAATAAAAGAGTTATTAATTAAAAAGATGAATTAAAATAAAAAATTGAAAACAATATATTTATTAATTAAAAATAAAAAAAGGCTTGAAACAACATGAAATAAAATTACAAATGTGTTTAGAAAAAGGGAATTGAACATGGATCTCAAGGATGAAATTATTATTATTTATCCTGTAATATCCTGTTTTTCAATGGTGTCGAAAACGGTAATTTTGGGACCACAATTCTGATATGTGAGATCGTGTTTTATTATTTAATTAATTTTTATAGAGTTATATTAGAGTTGTATTAAATTTTGATGAATAAATTTTAATGTTTCGGTAATGAAGACGAGTTAGGGGTGTTACATATCCATTTAACTAATGAAGTTGATATGTTAAAAATGTTAATTAAAAATAATAATAAAAGCTTAAAACAATATGAAATTAAAAATATTAATGTGAATGGGAGAGATTGAATCTGTGACTCAATGTCAAAATCACCAGTATTTAACTATCTGACCAAACAAACTAATTATATTATGAGAGTACAAAATTGCAACTTAAAGGGAAAGCGCGTATGGTAGAAACGCGCCTAGTTGGACGCGCTTTTACACACTTTCTCAAAAAATGACCTATTTCCCTAAATAAAAAAGAACTTGCCTAAAGGCCTATTAAAAAAAGAAGAAGAAGAAGACCTTTTCTGTTAATGTAGTCAATTTATTTATGTGTTTAAATTTTATTTTACTCACACTTAAATATACTTCTTTTCATTTTAATATTGTAAATATTTAATTTGTTATTATTAATTAGTTTCAAACCATACGTTTCATTATTTATTATAGGTTATTTTTAAACAAATCTTTGTATTCTAAATACATAATTTCTATAGGTATACGCGTGTGATAGAATTCCTAATATATTATTATTTTCATTTTGATATTTGCATTGTATTTGTATGTAAAATATTCTAGATTTATCGACACTTTTAAACATAATTACGTAATATATAATTTATTCAATGCGATACATTATAAAAAACATCTATTTTATTACAAATATAAATATTTAAAATTTTCAAACACTTTTGTTATGTTTGATAAGAGTATTATTCATTCACTATGTTTTAATATATAAATTATTAATAAATTAATTTCAATTAGTAATTTTTAGCTATTCACATTATTTGTTTTGTGAAATAAAAGGGAGATTTTTGCTTATTTTAAAAAAATCTTAATTTTTATAAAAAATTTTACTCAAATTTCTAGTTTCAAGATTAAATTTGCACTGAGAATTATTTATTCTATATCTAACTATTGTTATATATAAAATAAATAAGCTCTTTCCTCATATAGTTATACTAATAACCAAATGACACATTAATAAAGTAAAATATTTTACAAATCAATACACAGTAGACATTAACACAATCCTTATAAATTATATAAAATTTATTAGAAATGGGTAAAACAACAATTTTTTAATAAATTAGATTATAATAAACTTATGATATGATTTACACATATATGTAATAAATTTATAAAAAAAAAATTATATAACAATCAAAATGGCTTTGATTTAAAGGGTAGAATTGAGATTAAAAATGATAATGTTTTCAGTTTTTGTGTTCGAATCCGATCATGTGTAAGGATTTTTTTTTTTAAATTTTATATGAAAAATTAAAATTGCTCTCAAAATAAAATCTATTGTTTTATAAAAGTTTTTGGTAATTTATAATTGAATTGGGATCTGGTTAATAGATAACACAAACTCAATCAATATTAAATGCTATTTTTGAGGTAAAAAGATTTCTTTGATCTCTCTCAATTTTGAAATTGAGCAAATCGGTCCCTTTAACAATTAGAGCAATTTAATCATTATCAATTTCTAGTGCAAGCAACTAAATACAATTAATCACAATATTTTTTTTGTTAATTGTACATGTTTTTTATTGGTATAATGACAATTTTATTTCTCAAAATTTACTATGTCAATTTGGTCTTAATTTAACATATTAATCCGTAATATTTACGCATTATGTTATTTTTGTCTTGATTTAATAAATTTATCACATAATATTTACACAAAATATATGAATGTCCATAGCTAAAATTGCTATCATACCGATCAAAATTATGTATAACTGATGTAAAACATTAAAGTCTCGATTAATTGTCATTAGTTATTTAATTTTGAAATTAACATAGTTAAATCTATATATTTTTTTAAAGTAACCAATTTATTCAAAATAAAAAAACAACGGATAGTTATTTTTATTTTATTTTATTTCCCTCATACCAGTAATGACATCCTATAATAATACCACCTCGCGGAATGAGGCATAGGGAGAAGATTGTCTTTTCGCATGGTAGCCTAACTAACTTGAAGGTAGGTGACGCTGTTATTGTACAACTCAGCTATTTGAAGCAACATGTACGTGCTAGCTAGAATGCGGAATCCACGGAGTTCGTTACTTGTTGACCGTTAAACATCGGTGATTAAGTTCAATGGACGGTGTGATATGATTAATATGCAAGTTTAGAAATGTGGTTAAGTAGCGTCAAAATGTAATCCTTCTAGTTCTGACTCTTTCTTTTCTCTGACCGAAACAGAACAGGGACCAGAAAAGTATTGGATAACACTGCCTCTGTTAAAACATAAAAATTAAAATTAAAATTTTATTAATGGGTTTACCAATGCGTTTGGGGCTGGCAAGGCGTTTGGTTTAACAACCTAACAACCACCTCCTCCCTTCACAAGTCCTCCTCATTACTCATTTTCTTTTTATATTTAAAAATTATTTCGTAAAATTTTTCCTCTTTTTTCCCGCATAATATTTGGGTATAAAACGTATAAATTATCCTCTGTTGGCTTTTTTCCGCTTTTTCTAAGCCTTCCCTTTTGCTTTTTCTCTTTCTCTTTCCATTTCTCATTTACTGTTTCTCTCTCATACCTTTCGTCGGAAAACCTCCTCTCTCCATCGGGAAACAGCTCTTTTCCCCGGCAAAGGAAGTCTCTGATTCGCCGGAATCTACTGATCTCTCTACTATTGCTAATTTCTTATGATATTTTAAGCATTTGTTCCCGTGGCTCGGATTTTGATCTCCAAGTCTGTATCCGTCTGCGCGTCGTGAGAATGTGGCGAGTTTGGTTGATGCTTGATGCTTTAGTTTGATAGCAAATGGTGAAGATTGTGGTCTAGGTTTGGTATTTGCGGATTTTGCGCTTTCTTTTTCCTTGTTCTTTGAGTTGTTTCGGTTGGTGAATTGCGACCAAACGACGGCGTACAAAGAATCATTGCAGAATGAGATGGTACTTCAATTCCCTGTTGAAGTCTTTCTGTTTTTCTTTCTTTAATCGATTTTTCACGGTTTCATATACACAGTCATTGTACGGATCTCAAGCATTGTTCTAATTTTTTATTTCTTAAATCGTTTATTTTTCACAAATTTTCCGCTTCCTAGATTTGTTCTATATCTTTTGAAAAAAAATAGAAATTTAATTTTTGAAGTCTAGAAAAAAGATTTGGATCAATGGAAACTTCATGCAATCAACATAGTTCTTTATGCATTTTGTAGCAGACACATTTTGCTTAACATTTTACTTTTATCATTCATTTTAGAGTTACAACTAAAAGTACGGACTCTATTTCCGATGTTTCTATCGAGGGCTTCTGCGAGGAGATGATTATGATAGATGCTGCATTGTTCTATTAATCAAATAATTTACACGTTTCTTTGTTGAATCGTTAAGGTAGAGTTTATTTTGATAACGTTTTCAAATTTTGTGGATAAAATTAAATTTTTAATGTTTTCACTTTATTATTACTATTTTGGTTTAAATGTTGATCTGGTAATACCGTGTATATGCATGATTAATTCAACTGGTCATAGGCCTTTGACTCGTATTTTTAGGTGTAAATTTAACCTACTTGGGCCGTTGACTTGATTTGGATTCAGCAAACCGTCTTCTACATGCTTTTGAAAGTATCACAGTTCAGATTGATGTCGGCCTTTTGTTTTCACATTCTCAGTCGTGGTTATAAATGGTTATGCATGTTTCTTAATTTATCCTTTTGACAGTGTCATTCCTTAACGAACATGGTTTCCCATTTAGAACAATTTCTAGATGGAGAGCCTAGTCTAGTTAAGGTGATTGAAACACGGCTGCAGATTCTTTCTCACTGTCTTTGTTCTGTGTTGTTGTTTCTTTTTATATAATGTTTGGCATCGTAATTATGTTGCCTGATTTACTACTCTGTTCCGTGGAGATTTTAAATGTCTTGACTAGAATATGTTTTTATTTTCTAATTACTTTGGCAATGGTTCAAACAAATTGGCAGGAGTATTGAGAAAATTTGTTCTGCTAAGAGCTCTATTGAAATCTAAGCTTTTCATGGGTCAAGCTGATAGTAGTTAATCTGCTGCAGAGTTTTAACTAAATATAGCTACAACTTATTGAAAATTTTCTAACTGCTGGTGTTGGCTATATGCATTTAATATATGTTATGAACATTGCAGCCGTGAACACAAATAGAGGTCACATGGATAGCAATTAGATGCTAATGCAATTAGAAAGTAGAAGTATTCAACTTTGTATGTGTGGAATGTTGAAGCTGCTTTTGTATTGTTGTTAATTTTCTATGCTGGTATATGATTTCTTAATTTGTTTCTCTAATTCTTTTGGTAGGTGGAAGGAAGGGTGTCTTTGTCCAAAGAGGTAAATGGGCTAGAGTTGTTGAAGCACAAAAGGCTTCAACGAATAAAATCAGAAACTGTCTCTAGGACTTATTGTGTCACAAACATGATGGCTAGAAGTGGAGGAGATGCTTTGAGAGTTTCAGCATCACGTGGAATGAGGTTACAAGGGAGTGCAGAATCATTTTCTAGGTCAAATGGTGCATCAAGTGAGGGCACCTTTGTGAAGCACAAGGTTGATAAGTTTGACATTAATGATCTAGAATGGACTGAGAAAATTCCAGAATGTTCGGTATATTTCCCTACAAAGGAAGAGTTTGAAGATCCTTTGGTTTATTTGCAGAAAATTGCTCCTGAAGCTTCAAGATATGGTAGCACCTTGTGCTATTAGCTTTTTTCTTTAACAATTTCTATACTTTTCCATCTCCAAACCTCAATACCAACCTCTGTTCCCGCATCTAGCCCAAGGCCAAAGTAATAGAAAATATAATCTAAAAAAAAAGGAGAAATAGAGAAATATGATGGTTTGATATCTATGTTTTATTTCCTACACATTTGTAAAATATTGTATATCTAGGGACTGAATGAATTTATGTTGGGAAGACTAGAATTCTGTAGTAGAAATAAAAAAGCTTCCATTGCTGTTTCATCTTTTTGGTACTAATTGCCTTCACTGCTACACATCTATTGTAAAAGGTTTTCATTTAGTTGCAATAATATGTTTCGGTTTTCATGTCATGCACAAATTGATCTATTTTGATTAATTATCAGGGCCAAATGTGTCAATAGTATTTATGGAAAATATGTTATTATGTTGACAAACTGGTACAGAGAAATTGGTCTATCAAAATAGCTACATGACACCTAGTACTTTTATTCCTGTCTGATGATACTATTCAAAAACTAACTGAAGAAGGGATATACATTGTTTGAATATTGAAGGTAGTCTTCTAGAAAATGCCTCTTTTTAATAAATAAATGCTGAATCATTTTGTATACTTGCTCCTTACATTGTAGGAATATGCAAGATTGTTTCACCTTTAAGTGCTGCTGTTCCTGCTGGAGTTGTATTGATGAAGGAGAAACTAGGGTTCAAGTTTACAACTAGGGTACAGCCTCTTCGTCTTTCGGAGTGGAATAATGATGATAGAGTCACCTTTTTCCTGAGTGGAAGGTGAGCTTTCTTACTAGAAATAGATGTTATTTTGTGCCTGAGCATTTTCTGGTTCTGAATGTGAACGTGACTTTTCAGAAATTATACATTTCGTGAGTTTGAGAAAATGGCGAACAAGGTGTTTACTCGTAGATATTATAGTGCTGGTTGTCTTCCTGCAACATACTTGGAAAAAGAATTTTGACATGAAATTGCTTGTGGGAAGACAGAAAGTGTTGAATATGCTTGTGATGTTGAGGGTAGTGCCTTTTCTTCTTCTCCCAATGATCCACTTGGAACTAGCAAATGGAATTTGAAGGTGTTCAATTCATTACTATTATCCTTTTAGTTTTCTGTTTTTTAAATGTTATCTTGTAAAGGTCTGTTTGCTTACTTTTACTATTATCCTACAAGTGTCATTTGTTGCGTAGCCTGGTTGATCTCATTCTTAGGTCATTTATTGAATGTCAGTGTGTTTTATTGTAGATTCATGGTTAAGAGACTCAGTGTGTTTTATTGTAGATTCATGGTTAAGAGATTGGTCTTCCATCCTCCTTTTTGATCCTTTCTCAACTCTGCCTCATAAAGTGTAACAACTCTTGACATTTATACATCTTGGCATGAAATAGAAGACCCGGTGGTGGTTTGGTTTACAAGTTATACTTATGCATTCTTGTACTACGAAGAACCATGGCTTCTTTTTCTTGCCAAAAGAATTTTGCCAAAAAGATTCTCCTGTTAGTAAGACTTGTTGATTTTAGTTGACTGTTCATAATAAGTGGAAGTTCAGATGTGGTTTTAAAAAATAAGCCTAGGAGACTCCATCCTATTAAAATGATCTTATGCCTTGATATGTGGTCTTATAGAGATAGATTATGACAGCCTTACGGTCATTATGGTAGGGGTATAAACCATCTCTGTGGCTTTAAAAAATCTGCTGTCGTAGGGAAGTAGTTATCCAATAGCATCTACATGCTTGATTTGGTAAAACTTGATTGGTGCCTCCTGCTGCGTGGTGGTTCCATTGAGGGTTCAACAAGGTCAATACATTCAATCCCAAAATTGTTAAAGGTTTATTGTACCAGGGAAAGTAACTGTTTGTATTATTATTTAAATGTTATATTTGGATAAAGTATGGATGTAGCATTCCCAGAATCTCTTGAAATTTAATGATTTCAAGGTTGATTTGGATAGAGAGATATAGGGGAATTGAGGAAGTCATATTTGTTACTAATCCTTTATGATTGGCTTTATCCATGTACTGAATTCTGGTTGAATTGGTTTTTATATGCTTCTTTTCTTTTGATTTCAGAATCTGTCACGGCTGCCAAAGTCCACTTTGCGTCTTCTTGAAACAGCAATTCCGGTAATGAAATGATCAAAATTTCCTTATCTTCTTAACTTTGGCACTCTGTAAGCTGATCTGACATGTATGGTCCTATTTTATTGAACTTTGTTTCAGGGGGTATCTGATCCCATGCTTTACATAGGAATGCTATTTAGCATGTTTGCTTGGCATGTGGAAGATCATTATTTGTATAGGTAAACATCTTCTGTACTAATATTTTGTAATTACTTTCCAGTTAATTACTTAATATTCTGTAGTTAATCCTTTTCTTCTTTTGCGGCAGCATTAATTATCATCACTGTGGGGCTTCAAAAACTTGGTATGGGATACCCAGTCATGCTGCTTCAAAATTTGAGAAGGTTGTCAAGGAACATGTGTACACTAATGATATCCTATCTGTGGATGGTGAAGATAGAGCTTTTGATGTGCTTTTGGGTAAAACAACTCTATTCCCCCCAAATATTTTGTTAGAACATAAGGTCCCTGTCTACAAGGCTGTGCAGCAGCCTGGAGAGTTTGTAATTACCTTTCCAAGTGCATATCATGCTGGATTTAGTCATGGTAAGCCATATTTTTTAAAGTTGTCTTTACACTGCTCTCACTGAATTCAATGCACACGTTTCTAATTATAATCATTTAGGTTTCAATTGTGGTGAGGCTGTGAACTTTGCTATTGGTGATTGGTTTCCTTTGGGGGCTGTAGCTAGCTTGCGATATGCCCATCTCAACAGGGTGCCTCTCCTTCCTCATGAAGAACTTTTGTGCAAGGAAGCAATGCTTCTTTACACAAGTTTAGAACTGGATGATTTGGACTATTTGCCTGCAGACTTGGCCTCTCATTATTGCATTAAGGTTTCATTTGTAAAGCTGATTCGTTTCCTGCATCGGGCGCGTTGGTCTGTCATGAAGTCGAGGGCATGCACCAGTGTATCTCCATATTATTATAGAACTATAGTCTGCACTTTATGTAAACGTGACTGTTATGTTGCTTTTGTTAACTGCAGCTGTTACTCTCATCCTGTTTGCCTTAGACATGGTAATCCTCTGAACCTGCTTTATTTTGGTAAATTTTCCTTTTGATATGTGATTGTCAATGAGCTTGATTGACTGTTGCAGATATTAAGTCACTTGACTTCCTCTGTGGGAGCTATCGTGGTCTTTTCTTGAGGGATGATGTTGCAGAGATGGAAGCTGCTGCCAAGAAGTTTGAGCAAGAAGATACCATATCAAAAGAGATTGAGCGACAAACTGAAAATGGTGATGATTTGTATTCATATCCACTGTCAAATAATTCACAGTCGGATCTTGAGGATGGATTCTTTCCATACTGTGAGATTAATGTTGTGTTGAGTGTAACAACTTCAACCGTGGGTCAACCACTAGAACATAAACAGCCTTCAATTAGCCTTGATATTCCAAGTTGTCGACCTGAAGTGGCGGATGCTCTCTCTTTTGCTGCATCAACTCTTTGTTCTTTGGCGGAGCAGGTTGGGTCCTCAACCAAAAATGTAAGATCCGGCTCTCTTCCTTAGTAGTATCTACACTTGTTAGGTTGCCTCATGCTTATGTAATTTTTGTTCTCTATTCTACTTGAGCTGCTGCCTTCACTAAGTGCACGTTTGGTATTTGCATATCTCAAGCCAGGTACAGGGGCTAGGTAATCTAGGAAACACTACTGATAAACGATTCTCTGAAGAGGTCTCGCGAACTACATACAAATTGTCTGTATCCTGTTTTTCACAGGAAGATTGTCTTGGTATTAATCAATACAGCGATAATACAAGTGTTCATGAGCCAGTGAGTAGGTCTGTAGTGGACCGAGACTGTGATAATTCCGATTCAGAGGTATTTAGGGTTAAACGACGTTCAAAGGTTGAGAAAAGAAGTGGGAATGACAGCATGTCATCAAAGAAGTCTGACCATCAGGTACAATAATAGCTTTCCAAAGTTATATCCCTAAGTTATATTGCAAACTTGAATTCATATGAAAAAAAAAAAAAAAGGAAAAAGAGATTTTACTACTATTTATTAGTCAAAGGCTGAGATCTTATTTACGTTAGTTTCTTCATCCAAGTACTATAAGTTGTTTGACTATAGCAAACATTATCTTAGCTTTTGCTTTAGCTTTGACTTATAATTGGGAGGTAATTTGCCCGTGGACATTTAAGTTGCGTTTTCAGTGTCGAAACTAAGATGCTATCTTTTTATTCAGTATTTAATTAGTTACAGCTATCCATAAATTTTCCACTATTGTAGTGTTTGTCTTGTAATTGACTTCAGTGCTATCATGTTGTGATTTGCAATCACCAGTGGCTTTCTTATTAATCTTTGGGCCTTCCATCTTGTTTGTGGGACTCTCGATGTTTTTTCCTCGTACTTTTGTTCATATATGAACACTGACAGGGGCTTAAACGATTAAAGAAACACCAACATGAAGGAAAATGTGGGCAATCATTGCCATCTGAAGGCTGCAGAATTGATGAACCAACTCTTAATATTGATCCAGAAAATGGTATGAAGGGCAGACTTCCCATCTCCATCAAGTATAAGAAGTCGGGCAATGAGGAAGCAATAAGCAGGCAGCGAGAGCAGCACAGAGATGAGAGGTGGTTCCAGCAGGAGTTTGGAAAGAGCGTTGGGCCAAAGCGCCTTAAAGTCAGGGGCCCAACATGTGTAGGTTGGGAAAAAAGATTGAACTGAAGTTGTAGATTCACAGAAACCGAGGAGAAATCTGACTTAGCTAATGGAGATCTAACAACACTCGAAACTCCAAATGATTGGTTTAGGGAGATGCAGCGAAGATTAACCAAAGCTTAGGACCATTTTTATTATTCTTTCTTTGTGCAGGCCTCCAAAACTGGAGGCAATTTGCTGTTGCAATGATTCTCTGTAAGGCCCGAGTATTTTCCGTCCTTGACAGGAGAATTTGGGTTTAGCAAGTAACTTTTGTAAATTTTGTTTCTAAGTCCAAATTAATTCTTACTGAGGAGGAATGTAGGCATATTTCCACTGCCCCTCAAAGTTTAAAAGTCTGCTAGGTTGGTTATTCTTTTTGTAGTCCATGAATAAAATGCAGAGAAATGCCTTTTTTTTTTTTTTTTGTTCTCTAAAGTCAAAATAATTTTCCTTAGCCCTGGAATATATGCTCAATTTTCTCTATAATTAATTACTAATAATAATTAAATTCGAATGAAATGTCTATTCTTTGGCTGCGAAGAAAGATCCTTTCTCTGGAAACACTGTATTTGGACAAGTCCTAGATGTTGCTCCTCATAACAATATTGTCTTGTATTATATGATTATTGGTTTGGGGGCAGGGGCATAAGCCAGCAACGGCCTTTTTCCGGTTGCAGTTGTTTGGGAAATAGTGGGAAGCAAAAGGGCCATGGAGGAGGGTGTTGTTAGCTTTCATGGGGTCGTCAAATCCATGGGCATATTCTGTTGCATCTATATCGGAGCAATTGCGGCAATGCTAGGGTACCCAGTGGACCACTGTCCTGTTTCTTCAACCAGTCCATATCTACAAATTGCGACAATGCAATGGCTGCCACATTCTTTTTTTTATATTAAATTATATCCAGAATCACATACGACATTGTTTGTTCCATTCTTTCACAACTTTGAGTTCTACTCTTGTTTTGCTTTCCATTGTTTTTCTGAATGTTTTTTTCCTCTAAAAAGGTTCATTTTTTCCCTTTTATTTATTTATTTATGTATCGTCAATATCCATAGTTTATGAAATTTAGTTGACGTATTACTTGGATTTTGAAGCCGAGGTAGCTCCATCTTCTCCACCCAAGGTCTATTTTCATTTCTTACAGAACAAATTACTTTTTGCCTACTTCATGGGATTAAAGACACATTTTCATAAGATTTTCATTAATCATGTGAACTTCATTTTTGTTAAATCCTACTTATAATTAAAAAAAAAAAATCTCTACATCCTGGGAATGGTGAGATATCTGGACTATAAGATGTTGAAACCAACTGTAGAACACAACCAGAACTCTTCTCAAAATTTCTTTTTCTTGCATGTTCTTTGCCTAGTATATAATGACAGCAACCTTCTCAATAAATGGGCCCTGTTAGACTCCTAGTCAAAATTATTTTGTCCAAAAACCATTGCTATACCCCCCCTGTCAAACCCACACAATCATAGTTAAGCCATGGAATTTAGAGCCCAATTCCAGCATTTCGTACTTATCTCACAACATCTAAAGCAAATTTATAGAAGAAAATGTAAAAAAGAAAACAGTAAGTCGACTTCATTTTAACACCTAGTGGGAAGACCTAACAAGTTAATTCGTACCTTCCATCAATTGTATCCCAACAAATATCGATGCCATGCCCCAATATAATATGACAGGGCAAAGCTCTGGTTTCACCAAAGTCAAAATACTTTAACTCGAAATTATTTCCACAACCGTTCCCCTACTACTATGTCTCACCCCCAATAGCTTTTTACCTTTACAGCTTTTCTTAATACATTAAACAAAAACAAATTAACCCCACATTATTTTGTCTTCGGGTAAGGTTATAAACTAGTAGAATAGTGTGCATCCCACGTTTTTAGTGACAATCACCAAAATAAAATTTTGGGTATCGAGGAGGAAATGGTGGTAGCTAATTAAATTCGAATTTTGTACTTATTTTGATTTTATTTTTAAAAAAGTTACATAAATTAAACAACGAAATTTAATTCCTCTATTATTCACACGAGAGAAGACAAGTTAAACGTGTATATTTAAAGACATCAATTATTACATATTAGGGTTTATTAGCTAGTTTCGGTCAAGAACTTTTTTATAGGGATGCGCAAAGGCTAGTACTGCTCTCCTTTTGTTTGTTTTGGTCCATGACTGCTACAACTCTTGTTAATTTGCATGATCAGCTTCTAGAGAACACACCTGAATCCTATACATATGTATATAAGTTTATGTATTTGACCACGCAAAATTATTGTGGGTAATAATCATGGGATAGGGGATGCCTTTTGGGCTTTGCCTATTGGGCACTTTGGTCCCCCTCCATATTGATTAATTTGCCTGGTTTACCAATTTTTCTACCATCATTTATGGCCACATATAAATAAGGATTTTACTTCCCTTATCCTACATTAGAAATTTCATTTTTTTTTTACATTAAACAAAATTTTTAATTCAATTATATTGCTTATATTTAAAATTAGAATGGTTTTACCAATAAGTTAGGTGTAACGGTAAGGTATATTGTATTTTTAAAGGGAGATGTAGATTCGAACTTTGAAGATGATATTATTGAAAGGGATAGCCATTAATCCCGAACATGAACCGTAAAACAGACATTAAGAATACCAAAAAATAGAATGATTTTTATAGTTTAAATCAATTTTTTGTTGTTGTTGTTTATGTTTTACCTTAAAACAAAGAATAAGTGACAATAAGTTGTATATTAATAGTTGAAAGATAGGGGGAAACAAAAAATACAATTAAAAATAGGTAATAGTGTATGAACGAAAAGAAAGAAAGGGTTGAAATGAATGTTTTGTATAAAAAAAAGTGGGGGCAAAGAGCTCCTATTTGGTGGGAACCTACACACTTTTTTACCTTGACCTCCCAAAAAGGAGCACCATATTCCATTGTGATTGGATTGAGTGTTTCTTAAGGTTTTGTAGGACCAAATTTCCCCCCTTCCCATATTAATCATTTCCACCTTTACTTGGAGAGAATAACATTGTGGAATGCAATGAAAGTGAAACCAAGGAATTAAATTAAAATAAGATGGAAAATTATATGTGTTAATGGGTTCTTGTCAAAATCTACATATTTCTTTCAATCACTAGTCTCTCTAGATTTGTAGGGCACTTATATAAGCTCCCCTTTTGCTCCAAGTCGTTGGAAAAGATTCAAAATGTTTCCACTTTTCATTTATTAATTTTTATAATTTTAAACAAGAATAAAGATTGATATTTCCTTTATTATCAATGCATATTTACACTGAATCCCTTCATTAGTGCTATATATTAAAAGTTTTAATTAATTAAAACATACTGGAATGAAATGTTGGTATGTGATTCATTATCGAATGAAATGTTGGTATGTGATTCATTATCGATAAATTATTTTATGGATCATTCTCACCACATCATTCATGCTCCCTTTAATGGTATTTCACTAATTTTTTTCTCTATGTTATTGATATATAATTTTGATAATTTTTTTTTTATCCTCAAACTCTGAACCTTGAACTCAAATCTCAAATCTCGAACCACAAAATTTCAAGTTTAAGATTTCGGATAAAATAATTACCAAAATTATATATGAATAAGATAAATAATTTTTCATCAACATATAAATTTATATAATAATAAAACATTAAATACCCACTCAAATATGACATAAATACCTAAATTTATCATTGTTTGATGGTTGATATACTCAAATGGAAAAAGGGTTGGTTACTACTTTAAGTCTTTGTTAAAAGGGTGTGATTAAGGGGAAATTTCTTCTTTTTAAAGTGTGGTCAAGTTCCTTAAGAATATTGTGTTTCCTATAAGGAAAGAACCAACCCTCATCGTTTCTCTTAAAAGAAAAATGTATTAGGGAATATCAATTATTAAAGTTCTCCACTAATTCTACTTTGAATAGATATTATCCCAAACCAAACATTGCTCTACAAAGCTGGCAGCTACTCATGCCTAAACTATAACTTATTTATGCTACTTTAAATAAAACACATTTACATTAATTTAATTCAAATATCCTTCATTAGTATTTTAGACACTCAACTCTCATAATTACTTCCTATATCCCTGCCTCCTTTCATCTCATTTTGTCTTCATACACAAATGAAGTTGATGAATATGAAAATTTTAATTTTTTCAAAATTCATAAATGTGTCTCGTAACAATGTTATTTGTAAGGTTCAAACACACCCACATTTATTGGTTAATTTTTCTATTTATATATGCACAAAACAGTTGGGATTTTGCTTTTAGAAAAACATCTTGACCCATTTGCCAATTTTGAATGACATAAAATAATACAAAAATATAATGTCGGTATGAATATTTTTCACCCTCCTCTGCTCTATGATTAATCAAAACTATTCTTGGTCAAGTCCCATTGGTCACAATTCATTAACTATACAAATCACGTGATCTCTACATTCATCCGACGATTCAATATATTTGGCAAAAAAAAAAAAAAAAAAAAAAAAAAAAAAGAGTTTGATTATGAGATCAATGAAGCCATTTTTCCTTTACTTTCACAAGTCATTTTCACATATTCCCCCACACAAATAGTTTAGTAGGCCATAATCTCAGTCAGATGGTGAGACATATGCTTCTAATCACTTCCAATATTTCATACAACTTTAGTTTAGAGATTATTAACCCAACCCATTAATCATTGTATTTGCCTTTTGGATTTGGGTGGCATGACTTAAGCTTTGGGTGGAGTATATAAATTCAAGAATCATATGTTTCTCATATTTTGATTTAATACTTAGAACTACTCATAGTTTTTTCCCTGTGTTTCAGTACACTCGAACTCACAACCTCTTGCATTATCAACAATACTGATACTAATCAAATTAAATACTTGAACCCATTTTATAATATTTTAATTTAAAAAGAAAAAAGAAAAAAAAAAGGAAATGTAGGTATTAATGAGAGATTCCATGTTGACCTGTCTAATTATAGCCATTTCATTGGGAAACTAAGAAGATGAGTAGTAAATAAGATTAGGGATTTTAATTTGTTTCCCTCACAACACCAAGATAGATGCTTCCACACTCGTTTAAAAAGAAATGGTATGTAATTCCCAAGGAATGGTTGACATTGATCCCATTACTTTAATCCACTGCTTAATCATGAAATTAATTAGTAGCTACACATATCAATATTGTCAGTCTTCTATTTCTGTTCTCTGTGTCGGTAGCTACAATTAATATAACTTTGATATCACCAAACATGCAATTAATAAACTAAACCATACACATAAGATATGTGTGTTTGGTACATTGCTCCCTATCTATGCTGTCGGGAACCCTAGCTTATTTTTCTTTATATTATCCTGCTAATTTCAAATTGAATTTATCAAATACATTATATTTTAGTTTGATTCAATTTTCACAAACAACAAATATCATTATTGGTATAAACACCTTTTGCATTTACATATGACATACACAAATAATTATACTTATCTAACATACAAATAAATTAAAATCAAAGTTAAAGTTTAACATTTATAATTGCACAAAATCAAAGTTCATGTATAGTTTTGATATTTATCCCGTTTTTAAATTAACAAAGTTATGCTATCTAAATATGTTATTTTATTCTTAAACTTAAAATAATTAATATTCAAAAATAGAGTTTAGATTGTATTAATCTATTTCAGAATAAATAAAATTGAAATATAAAATTTTACCTATTCTTTAAACTTAGTTTTTTTTATTTAAACATGATAAGAAACAAAAAAAAAAAAACAAAAAACATATAATTTAAATATACTTCGAACTTAAATTAAGTTATTAAATTCTAAAAAAATTAATAATTATAATTTTAAAATTTTATTTATTATTAAAATAAATAAATGGGAACATCAAATTAACTATTAAAAGTGAAGATTGTAAATACCTTTTAAATATTTTAAATTAACAAAGTTATGCTATCTAAATATATAATTTTAGTTTTTTTTCAATTGTTCACTTATACTACCTTATCCCCTTTTTCTGAGGATATTCTCTATTCTCTCTTTTAGATTTGACACATTTTAAGGATACGGTATAACCTTTACAACTCCGTATCTTATACAAAAGCTATGATAGAAACCATTTCCCCTATCTCTTACAATGGCTAAAGATAGAAATACTCTTGCTTTCAAGGATCAGGTAGGACCTCTCTAACTTTTAAAAGCTCAACTAGAAAACCAGCTCCCTTTTACAAAGGTGATTTAGGGTGGGTTTGGATGGGCGATTGAGTGTGGTGCGGTGCGTTTAGCTTACTTTTTGTCTCACGCTATAGTACCGCTACAGTATCTAATCTCACCGCCACCGCTGTTTTTACACTAATCGCAGGTAAACGCACCGCCCATCCAAACCCACCCTTAGTGTAAGTAAGAAATGCCTCTATAAGGTAGGTGTTTACAAATTTAAGCTCTCTCAAATACAAATAAGCACTTGAATAAAAATAAAAGAAGCTCTACCCAACAAATGTTTATTTACAATATACTCTTCGATCTTTTTGAAACTTGTATTTCACCTTCATTGGAGTGTTTGGAGGCTTTATTTATACCCCTCATTTAATTCTAGTTGTTAGTGATAGTTGAAGAGAGAATAGAATCGTTGGAAGTATTAAATTTGTACATTAAAGTTTTCCTACACGGTAAGGTATTGATACCTAGAAGGAATCTAGGTATTAATATTTTTAACAAAAATTGTCATTTGACATGGGGAAATATCGATACCATGAGGGTAAGTACCAATACTTTTGGATTAGGTATCAATATCTCAAGAACATGTATAATACTTTACACTTCTAGAAATGACTATGGCTACTAACCTCCTAAGGTATCGCTACTCTATGTAAGGTATCTATACTTAGCCACTAAAATGCTTGAAAAATGCTTTTAAACACATTGAAATCATTTTTGATTGATTCAAAAACATTTGAAACGTATCAAATCATTTTATTAAAGTGTTTTGAGTATTTTAAAATCCTGAGAATGTTTAATGTGATGTTCCGTAATATT
Source organism: Gossypium sturtianum (assembly GCA_025698515.1). Taxonomy (NCBI): domain Eukaryota; kingdom Viridiplantae; phylum Streptophyta; class Magnoliopsida; order Malvales; family Malvaceae; genus Gossypium; species Gossypium sturtianum. The sequence goes on from CM046950.1 coordinate 22,453,777, forward strand.
TTCACAAAATGACTTAAAAATAAATATGTAAATGTTGTTATATCAAAAGCTTGATAAATCAAAGTTAACAACAATAAACTATTTATAAGTAGTATTACTAGTAGCTAACAAAATTGTAGAAAAGATGCTATTAAAGTACATGACTGATAGCATAAGAATAAACTCTTAAAGCAAAATGATAAATTTAACTCTTAACGTTTACATAATTAAAATACTATTTATATAATGTTTGCATCATTCACAAACAAAACATTAATTAAAATACTTTCGAATTTGAACCCAAAATCAATATGTGCATGTGTGATCAATCTCTTTAAATATTTTATTGATAATTCAACAAAATACAAGAATTTAAATAAGGAAATGTGACTTGGAAAACATCATAATACAAAAATTAATATATAAATAAGTTAAAATGGTACCTTAATTGTTTTCATAATTCTTTCCCCTCTCTTTTTCTCTTCCTTTCCTTTTGCCATCCTTTTATTTCATAATTAATAAAATCATTAAATGATTTCCTTTTTCAAAAAGAACACTTGTCAATATTTTAGATTAGCACTTCTATAGTATTTACATGTTTCTTGTTTTTATATAAATATAATGATTTATTTGACCTTTCAACTTTACAAAAAGAAATCATTTTAGTTCTCTATTTAATTTTTAGCCTTTAAACTTGCGATGTTTGTCAAATCACTCAAAATAGATGAAAAATTAACATTTGTTAACCTTGTTGATATGACATACATGTGGATTGCCATATATATGCCATGTTAACAATTAATTATTTTTTTAGTATTTAAAAATTAAATAAATTATTATTAAAAAGTATAAAAAATATATAAAAAAAATTTCATTTAAAAAGTTAATTAATTTCTTGATTCCATGTCAGCAAGTTAATATATACCTTAAGTTTTCTATCCATTTTGAGGGTGATTTGACAAACAATACAAGTTGAAGGGCTAAATGAGGTGAAAATTTAAATGGGGAGATAGGGATAAGCATTTGAGTATAGAAATTAGATTGTGAATGGGGATTTATTGAAATGAGGAAAAGGCTGATGTGGATACAAATGTTTAATTTACAGCATAGGAGATTAGGGGTAAAGAGAATCCAAAAATGGCCCTTCTTCTTCTGCCCAAGTATATATAACATTCTATGTCTAAATTTGGATTCCAAACCCACTCAACACATTACCTTACAAACTTATTACATTTTTTTGTCCTCTCCCATTACTTTATTTCCAATACAAACTAAAAAACAATTAGCTAACTTTCATGAAAACTGAAGTTCACGTGCATCTCCCAAGCACCAACCATGATTATGGCTATCAAATTGTGGTATTATTTAAATCAGATCGACGGATAATCTTGGCCGGGATTGAGTGTGTACCAAATCTGAAACCGAGTAGGGACCTTAACTTCATGGAAGCAATTAAAGGCATTGATATTGTAGGCTATGGATGACCCCAAAAGAATAGGGGCCACAACCCCCCAAAACTCAAGTATTGTCACGCTGAGTTAATCAAAGTGCTAAAATGCTTTTGCATCAGCTCATAATTTAACAAAAGAAAGAATGTTAATTTCTGCTGCCACTTTAGCAAGGATGATGGGCTCTCTCAAGAAAAAGGGTTGATGTCGGTTCTAAATTAGAATATTAAACATGAAGCATGTTGGGTAGCTGTATATTAATTAATCACATGGCATTAGGGGAATCGTACATTCAAAACACACAGAAATGGAGAACCGCATCCATGCATATGCATTATTTATTAATTACTATCTAATGAAAATTGGTGGCGTTTCAACCCATGCAAAAGGTTTAGAAATAAAAAACTTTGTCAGATACTTGGGAAATCTTTTCTTTGCCCCCTTTTTTACTTTACTAGGGTAATATATTAATTACTAGGGCTAGGGGGTTTGTGATGAATGGTCTCCATGGATGATGGAACATCAGAGCTACAATGTTTCAACAATTTAAGCAATTTGAAAACCCCCAGTAATGCTCAACTGCTAAACAAATTTTATCACGTCTCTTTTCAAATCAAATTTCTTTGGACATATTTTTCTATTTACAATTATTAATTTTCACTTTAATATTTGAATAATTTGAATTATCTAAATCTACATATGATTAATTTTAAAACAAACTCCAAATCATCTATGCCCATTCCAACTTTGAATGCACTAACAAATTTTAAAGCTACCCAAAAACATATACTCAATTACTTATTTTGGAATGGACTATAAAAATAAATAAAATGTGCAATATTATTACAATTATGTAAATAACCAATTAGAAAATCAAAGCATACACATTCACTCCAACTTTACCAAAATTTAACCCCTTTACTGATTTTTTTGTTGTTCACTTATATGTCAAAAACAAATTCTAATACAAAAAAATTAATTAAGTTCCTGTATTAAATCCGCACTCAATTAAATCCCTCCGTTAACGATTTTCGTCACTGACTACGTTGATCGTTAAAATAAATTGATTGGCTAATCAAATGGTGACACGCGACATCTTATGTTTAATCTAATATTCTTTTCATAAAAATATAAAAAAAATAAAAAAGAAAAAAAAATATTAAATATTAAAAATATTAAAATTGATATAAACTTATTAAAATTATAAATATTATAAAAATATAAAAATCTATTAAATTATAAATAAATTGTAAAATTTATAAAAAATATTCAAAATAATTAAAAATTTTAAAAATATATTAGAATTCTTAAAAAAGTAAAAATAAAATAAAATATTAAAATTGATATAAACTTATAAAAGTTATTAAAGAAGTCATAAAAACTTGAATTAGACTAGTTAGCCCGAAATTGGTAAGGGCACCGGTCCAGCGAAAGCCATTAGACCAAAATTACATTATTCAACTATTAGTATATGTCAGAATGAAATATTCTAACCAAAGTTTTTAGAACTGGACCGATGATCGAATCGATTAGACCATCAATTTTACAGTTTGACTGATCAGTCATTTCAATTAAATAAAACATCACAAAATCAAAAATCAAAATATTTAAAAAAAAAAATTGGTTCAACCGTCCAGTTCCCAGGTCAAGCAGTCTAATGGCTTTCTTCAGACTGTCACCTTTTTCGATTTCAGTCTAATCGGTCCAACCAACTGATTCAGTCCAGTTCAAGTCTTAATGTTTTTTTATATATATATTTTATAAGTTTATATTAATTTTAATACTTTTTTATGATTTTTATATAATTTAATACATTTTTATAAAATTTTAAATATATTTTATTAATTTTATAATTTTTATAATTTATTATAATTTTTATAATTTTTATAAGTTTATATTAATATTAATATATTTTTAATATTTATACATTCTTATAATTTTTTTATTTTTTATAATTGTCGAAACCATTTTTAATTTTTTTTTAAAAACGGGGATCGACTTTAAAAACGAAAATGGTGTCGCCACCAATCTTTATTCGAGTTGTGATTGGGTCACATTGAAATTGATCATTTTAATAAAAAAACATTTTGATTTATTAAAACAATGATTTTGGTCTGCGAAATTCGAGAAAACGGGTTCGGGAGTCGGTTACACACGAGGAAGGATTAGCACCCTCGTAACGCCCAAAATTGGTACCTAATTGATTAATTAATGTCTTAATGTCGAAAATTTGAGAAGATTTTAAAATACGATCCTTTTTATTTAAAAAAAATGTTTGAATAAATTGAAATGGATGTTAAGACCCTTTTGTCCCGAAGTAATAAAATATCACATCCAGTACGTTAGGACACGACATTTTAAATCCTCGAAACTAAGCTTGTCTTTTGATTTTCAAAACTCATGCATTTAAATTTTAGAAGGATATTCGGTTATTTGGGTCAAGTGAAAAAATCGGAACCCAGTAAGTTAGGGCACAATTTCTCAAAATTCCTGATAAACCGTAATATATACATATTTTAATCCCACATTTAGCATACTTTTGGATGATTTAATCCCTTGAATTGTGGAATTTGATGCTCCTAATCCTTTAATTTCATGTTTTATACTTAGGAGAGCATCGGAGGATGAAAAGAACTAGAAACGGGCCAAAAACGGAGAAAATGGGCCAAAGTAGGAAATCAACACGGCCTGGAGTTCACCACACGGCCGTGCCACTTTAGCAGAGTAAAACACGGCCTTGGGCTCGATTCACATTGGCGTTGCACATGGGCGTGTCCCTGCCGTGGCCAATATGAGTTTCATTCGGATTAGGATACTTGTGGGCTAAGTAAGACATCCCGAAAGCCTATATAAACACCCTAGAGGGCAACCTAAAGGGAGTGGACAGAAGCCTTCTGTCAGGGCTTTTGACGAGGGGGCAAAGCCAGAGAGGGCTGAACACAGGAAATTACTCGAAGACAGCCAGTTGATTCATCCTAGAAGCTGAAATCACACTCAAGACGGAAGATCTTCCCTTCAATTTCCCTCAGGGGGTTTTAGGGTTTTTCTTATGTTTTGTTATTTACTTTCTTCTGAGATGTATTCTTTATTAAACATGAACTAAACCCCTCAAATACCTGAGGGGGATGGAACCTAAGACGGATATTGTTATTGTTTTCTGAACTATATGATAAATACTTGATTTGTTCTTAATTATGTGTTCTTAATTCTTGTTTTAATATTTCGGATATTGATTCAAGTATTGATGTGCTTAGCAAAGTGGAGAAAAAGTCTCTCATTTAAGAGTAGATCTAGCATAGTTAAGCGGAGTTGATCGCAACCTAGAGATAGGATGACTAAAAATCACGGATTAGGGTCAAACCTAATATGGGAGTCCATAGATCGAGTTAATGCAACGCTAGGGGTTTTAATTAGAAAGAGATTTCAATTAATCAACCTAGGGTTAGGCGTTATTAGTCTCGAAAGGGATAATAATATAAATTAGGGAATCCTACGGATCAAGTCAAGTGAATAAATAAATGCAGTTCAGAGTTAAGTAACAAGTGAAGTCTAGGTGGATTCTTCCTCAGGTATTGTCTTAATCATCTGGTTTTCCCAAAAGTATTTTCCCAATTCACTCTCTGTGTCTTAGCATCCTTAGTTTAGTAATTAGTTAATTAAACATCGATTCCCTCAATACTTAGGCTAGATAATAAAAAGATAGTAACTACTAGTATTCTTAGTCCTTGAGGATACGATATTTCCGGTCTTGCCATAGCTATACTATCGAATGATAGGTGCGCTTGCCTTATTCGTTGTCATAGTTAGTTTGGACACGATCAAGTTTTTGGCGCCGTTGTCGGGGACTAAGATATTAGGAAAACTAAATTTTTATTACTTTAGCCATTTTATTGCAATTTATATTTATTTTATTTTTAACTTTGCTAATTTTTCCTTTATTTGCTTCTGGTAGGTAATTCTAGTTTATAACTAGGAGGAACCCGTCAGGACCCTTGATTTTTGACAGTGATAAAGAAGGTACCGTTCGCAGAAATCGTAGGGAAATAAGGCGAAGCCTACAGTACATAGAAGAAGAGCAAGAGGACGATACCAACACTACCGAAGAGATGGCTGATAATAATCCGCTACCTCCTGTGATTGCCGCAAATCCGATGAATCAAAACCCTGCTCATCGCACTATGTATGATTATGTTAAGCCTAGTTTAGCCGGTACTAAATCAAGTATTGTTAGACCTACTATTGCTGCAAATAATTTCGAATTGAAACCTAACACTACACAGATGATACAACAGTGAAACACCCCACACCCGGCCCACGAGCCTGAACCGGATCTGGTATGTTCCTTGAGTAAACCGGTTTCAAAATTCTTTGTTTCTTAGAGAAAATTCGTGTGTTTTCAGGAAAATTTCATTTGGCTCTTTAAAACCCATTTATTTAAGGTGACAAAACATTTAGAGTTAATTTTAAAAAGGAATTTACTTAAACTTTAATTGATAATAATCCATAAACATAATAAATAAAAGAAAAATAAAGTAAACCACAATGGCCTTATTATATCAATGATCCCAAAGTAAAACTTAAAATACTTAAAATAAATTGAAAGTCCAAATCATAAATTTCTTGCTATGCATGGCCACCTTTAAGCTCCTGCCGACTCGGTCCATTACTGCTCATCACCTGAAAAATAATATTCCCCAACGGGGTGAGTCAACAGACTCAATGTGTACACAAACTAACATTCAACAATTCAAGCATACATGTTCATATCAAAGACATATTCATAAAAAGAATGATGGAACCCAAACCCAAGCCTATTTGTCCATCCGCTACACACCACCGTACCTGCCAATCACACCGTGGGGACTACTAAGTCAACCCTCCATCCGCTACACACCATCGAAGGCAGTCGCTGCAGTCGACGTGCTCATCACCCATATAATTTGTGTCATTAGACACCATATTCAAATAATGTAACCGAAGTTACCAAATTCAGATAATGTAACCGAAGTTACCATATTCAAATTTTGTGACCGTAGTCACCATATTCCGTTGGTGAGACCGAAGTCAACACCTTCTTCCCCTTTCACATATATCCCGAATGCCCCATATATTTTATATCATGCATAACATACTTAATTTCTCATTATTCACATGTAACAATATACATATTCAAAATCCTATCAAAAGTAGGAAACGTACCTGGGTACTTTTACCACATTTGTGGTACTTAGCCACATTCACATTCTTATGCATATTCATATATTAAAATAATTGTGTAACATCCTAAATTAGGGGTTGTTGAAAATTTAATTATTTTAAATACTTTCCCATATGTGTGCTTGAAGAGTTAAAATTCTAGGATTTATTTGACATGTTTAAGGGCCTAAAAATCACTCGAGCTAAGCCTGACCCAGTGTTAAAAATTTATTTTTAATGTGTGTAAAAGGAAGGAGCTAGGTTAGTTAGGGCTTTAATAAAATCTTGGGCGAGTTAAGGCACAAAGGATGGGCTTGGTATAAGTGGCGTGGGGCGCCTAAGAGTTTGCTAGGGGCCTTGGGTTCGATTCGTGGAAGAAACAAGGGGGAAATGTTTTTCCTTTTGGGTTTTTGGGCGTTAGGCCTAGGAAGGCCTTTTAATTAAATTAGGAGGGCTTATTGACATGAAAGTGGGTTGGCTAAGTGGCTGGCGTGTGCTACCTAGGCGCTGGAGGAGTGATAGGGCGCATGTTCGAAATTTCTTTGAAGCGGCGTTTGGCACTTTTAATTTTTTGGGGTAAAGCGGCCGGGGAGGTCTTATAAGTAAATGTTGGGGCTTTTTGACATAAAAGATAGGTTGGCCGAATGGCCTGGGCGCTATGTGGCTGCTGGGTTTCCCCAGGTCCCAGGTTCGAACCAGCATGCAGCAGCGGTGGGTTTTGTTTTTTTTTGCTGACGTGATAAGGGTGATGGCTCGCACATGGTCCCTTGTTGTTGTTGTATTAATTTGGAAGGAATTTTAAGGGCACATGGCTTCTTTATTTTATTTTATTGGTTTCAAAGAGGTGTTAAGGATAATAATGTTTAATTAGATATTATTTTATTAATCCTAATCAATTTGGAAGAGAATGGTTTTGAAATTGTTTTTCTATTCATATTGTGGAGAGTAGCTGGGGATAAGAAGTTAGATAAACTTTGATTAAATCTTTGATAATTGAGGGTGAATTATCGCAAAAAGGGAGAGGTTATGGCCGTATGAGGGACTCTCTAGGGCCATCCAATATCGGTTTAGTATTACACTAGGAGTCTTAGAAATCATTTAGCCATATTTTTTCTTTTCTTTCCCAAGTTCTTTGTCGAATTTCCCTAGGCAAATTACTCAAAATTTTCCAGCACCTTTTTCTTCCACTTAGCCGAAAACCACCATTAATCCCCTACTTCTTTTCTTTCTCCTTCTTACGCCTATTACCTTGTTAGAAACTCCCCTACACTATTGCTCAAAATTATTAGAAAATTCCAACATCTCTTTTGTGTTCTCTTAACCGAATACACCTCTTGGAAATGCCTAATTTCTTTCCTTTTTATTAAGCACCTTGGCCGAATGTTGAACAAGGAGGGGGAGGCGTTCTTTAATCAATTTTGGAGGGTAAGTATGTTAGGCCGAATGTTTATATTCTCTTTTCCCTTTTTGTCGACTTGGATGTTGATAAGAGGCTATTTCGGCAAAGGTTGTTAAGGGTACTAATCATATGATTGAAATCAATTGGTCATAGGGCTTTTGGAATTTAGAAGCAGGTGAGCTCATCACCTTGGAGTAATCGGCTTGGGTAAGTGGTGGTAAGGACTTGATTTAGTAATCTTTTTCCTTTAGGTATTCGTTAAGCCGAAGGCTTGGAGGTTAACTATTTTGTGTCTTAAGGTGTGGCCGATTATCGTAGGTGAACTATCGTTTGGCTCGGGATTTGGTAGGAAACCAAATCATTTGTAAGGACAAGAGATCTAGCATCGTAGATCGGTTTTTCGGGATCTAGGAATTACGATAGTAACCGGTGTGTAAAAACTCATTACACACTTTATTAATTTACATGATTACTGTTATTGTTAGTCACTCTTGTGGTAATGTTTGCTTATGGCTAAGCATGGATTTCAGGTAAGTCCCCTAACTTGCGATTGTTGTTATATGATTTGCATGCCATCACATGATGCTAAATGTTATGCCATGATATATGATAATTGATATATAAGCATGTGATGGTGGGATTAATGAGAGGAGGGGGATGATTTTATGGACTGTCGTCAGTGGTTTTGACCACAAGATGGGTTGGCCCCATCAGATTATTGTGACCTATGGTCATCAGTGGTTTTGACCACAACGATTGATTATTTGCGACTAAGTCCCAGTGGTTTGGTACCACCAGTGGTTTTGACCACATTTGATATATTGTGACCTATGGTCATCAGTGGTTTTGACCACACGATGGGTTGGCCCCATCATTTAAATTGTGACTTTAAGTCATCGGTGGTTTTGACCACCACGGGGTAGAAAAGGAGTATGGATGGCTAGTTGGGTTGCATGAGCATGTTTATTAATGAATTGTGTATGAGATATATTTTTAGGGTGGGGATTTACACACTGGGTCTTGGTGACTCACCCCTTCCCTTAACATTTTGCAGATGGGTAGATCGCGGAGATGGAGCTGGATGGACTCGAGGTGGCCATGCAGTGGACATTTTAATAAATGAACTTGGATTTTATTTTATCTTATTTTATGTTGGTTTATTTTAATTAAGTTGTAATAAGGCCTCCTAGAATTATTTTATTATTGTTACATGCTTTGAATATTTGTTTAAACTATTTAATTATGTTAAAAATGAATTCACATGTTTTCCCAATCAAACGTAAAATGTTTTAAAAATGCCATCGGGCACATTTGCAATCTATAAACAACCCGACTTAATAAATATTTCTAAGCAACACTAAGTATGGTTTTTAACAAGTGACTTGAAAACACAAGGTTTTCGACAAAACTTAAATCGGTTTTAAAATGGTTCTCAAATTGTTTTCTCTGTAGCAAACCAAATTCGGTCGTAGCGTTTGGGCCGGGTTTGGGGTGTTACAAAATGGTATCAGAGCCCAGTTCAAAGCTCGGCTGTGGGGGCCCAAGGCCCAAAAATGTTTTGGTAGGCCTTATGGTATGATTTTTGGGTTTTTAAGCAGCATGGCCCGAGTCTCCGGCACCAATCCGCCCAGGTAAGTATATCTAAACCTCTTGGTGAATTATATTCTGTAGAAGGGTAGGAAGCATGGAACGTAGATAGACTTATAGGACTTGGACCCTAAGGTTAGATTACTCAAACACAAACGAAGCATAAGACTTAAGGAACTAAACCAACCTATGACTTAGTCAATGAGCTAGGGTGTGGTAACCCCTGTACGCATGTCTAGGATTGGATCCGGAAGAGCCTGGTATTTAAGCAGTCCTCGTGACTCACCTCCTCTTCGCAGGTATCCCACCAGTGCGTAGCTTCAGCTCACCCTAACTCGAGAGGGCTCGGTGGTGTGGTAACCTCCGTGCGCATGTCTAGAAAGGTTGGTGAGAGCTTGGTATTTAAGCGGTCCGCGTGACCCACCTCCTCTTCACTCGAATTGCACAGTGCGTAGCTTTGGTTCACCACGACCGGGAGGGGCTCGGTCATAGGCTAAACACAAAGATTAAAACCCGAAAAGGGAATTAGCCTTGTTTTCCGAAATAGAATGAAACAACAAACCCTAATGTTTTCAAAACTTGTGCAAATCCTAGAACATTACTTTTACAACGTTTTTCTCGAAAAACTTGACTTGTGAAAAATTACAGAAATACCCTTAGGAGTAAAATTACCAAAATGCCCCTGACCCATAAAATATTAGTTCAATGGTTTTGCCCAAAAATTTTAACTATTTTACAAACATTCAAAAACCTTGCTTTGAAAATCATCGGCAAAATATTTTGGTTCGGGAAAATTACGAAAATACCCTTGTAGGAAAAAAAAAGACAAAAATACCCCTGGGTTAGAAATGGGCAGAAATGTCCGATGAGTGAATAGGTATGGAAAGTATTAAGGAATGGATGCATGAACTTCTTTGTGTGAATTAGGATAGGAAACTGAAACTTTGTTTGCTCGAAAGAATCTCTGATTAAACCTTATCCATAAAATTTCGTCGCGAGTAATAAAGTGAAACAAATGCTAACGCATAAAATTTTTCTTAACCAGATTAAAAGCGCGGTAGATAGAATGAGTTCTAGAGGACGTGGACGCCGTGGGCGTGGTAGGGTAGGATGACGGTTATCCGAACCCGTCAGTCGGGACAAGGTTACGAAAATGAGGTACCATCGCCACCACCACCTCCTACTTTTAGAGAGTGGAGAGCCGGATCGGGCCGGTGGCGGCGGTATCATCGCAAGTCGTGTGTTGCGAGTTTTGGAGATGGTGGTGGGTCTGGTGGAAATGTAGGAGCTCGGAAATCGTCCCGGCGACTCGATCTAACTGAGCGAGGTATTCCGAGAGGTGTGTCGAGTGGCACCTAGTGCGGCGAGAATCATCGCTAGAGTCAACCGAAAGGATCATGGATGATCTTGACCGACCGAGGAAGAAAAGGCTGAAAAGGCGCGTGTCGCTTCTAAAGGATGAGGCGTATCGGTGGTGGCTTACGGTTCGAGATGGGGCTACAGCAGATGATTTGACTTGGGAGTATTTGAACCACCTATCAAAAGAAGTACATCGGAACTAGCTACGTAGATGCACAAATGAAAGGCTTTCTTGAACTGGTCCAAGGCAATAAGACGATGGCGAGTATGAGGCCGAATTCCTTCCGGTTGAGTAGGTATGCTCGTGGTATCGTGAGGTACCAGAGCATGAACGCATTGTGTTAGATTCGAGGATGGGCCGAGAGATGAGCCGAGGATGATGATAGCTCCACAACAGAACGAGTTTCTTTGTTCTTGTGGAGAAGTCTAAAGTTCTTTGAGGAGTAAGACAGTCCATTAATTGCGGAACCAAGAACGGAATTGGAATAAGAGGAGCTCGGAACCTTCAAGGTTCTTGGGTAATGAAGCAGAAGAGGACGAAGTTTGATGGGTCGATCAAACCGCTAGGCTCGCTTCGCCGCGCTAATACCCAATGGCCGCCACAATGTGCTCGGTGTGGCAAGCCTCATAAGGGTGAGTGTTGGAGTGGTAATCGAGGGTGCTTTGAGTGTGGATCGTTCGATCACCGTGTAAGGGATTGTCCTCGGAAGTTAGCTAGGAATCAACCGGAGGGTCGAACCGTGCTCGGGTTAGAAATGAAGGACCACCAAAGAGGGGTCAAGGTGCGGCTAGAGGTAATGATAATGGTAACGAGTGTGGTCGAGGTTTGAAGGTGCAGAGGCGAGGCAACCAAGGTGGTTTATGCGGTTGGTCGTCGCGAGGAGGAAGATGTGCCGGACATAACAACGGGTAAGTTTCTTATTTCCGGAATACCTCAATTGTCTTGGTTATGGTTACGTTAGTTCATTCTTATGATTGCTAGTAAAGAGTATGGAACTGGATTATGAGCGTAGGGAATGTGTAGAAAGTATGATAGTTCTTTAAGATCAGAGCGCTTGGCGTGAAGAACGTAGGATGACGAGTTAAGGATGCACGATTGAGCGATAATAAGTAATTTCGAGGACGAAATTATTTTAAGGGGGGTAGAATTGTAACATCCTAAATTAGGGGTTGTTGAAAATTTAATTATTTTAAATACTTTCCCATATGTGTGCTTGAAGAGTTAAAATTCTAGGATTTATTTGACATGTTTAAGGGCCTAAAAATCACTCGAGCTAAGCCTGACCCAGTGTTAAAAATTTATTTTTAATGTGTGTAAAAGGAAGGAGCTAGGTTAGTTAGGGCTTTAATAAAATCTTGGGCGAGTTAAGGCACAAAGGATGGGCTTGGTATAAGTGGCGTGGGGCGCCTAAGAGTTTGCTAGGGGCCTTGGGTTCGATTCGTGGAAGAAACAAGGGGGAAATGTTTTTCCTTTTGGGTTTTTGGGCGTTAGGCCTAGGAAGGCCTTTTAATTAAATTAGGAGGGCTTATTGACATGAAAGTGGGTTGGCTAAGTGGCTGGCGTGTGCTACCTAGGCGCTGGAGGAGTGATAGGGCGCTTGTTCGTTTCTGCCAAGCGGCGTTGGCACTTTTAATTTTTTTGGGGTAAACGGCCAGGGAGGTCTTATAAGTAAATGTTGGGGCTTTTTGACATAAAAGATAGGTTGGCCGAATGGCCTGGGCGCTATGTGGCTGCTGGGTTTCCCCAGGTCCCAGGTTCGAACCAGCATGCAGCAGCGGTGGGTTTTGTTTTTTTTTGCTGACGTGATAAGGGTGATGGCCTGCACATGGTCCCTTGTTGTTGTTGTATTCGGCTGGAAGGAATTTGAGGGGCACATGGCTTCTTTATTTTATTTTATTGGTTTCAAAGAGGTGCTAAGGATAATAATGTTTAATTAGATATTATTTTATTAATCCTAATCGGCTGGAAGAGAATGGTTTTGAAATTGTTTTTCTATTCATATTGTGGAGAGTAGCTAGGGGATAAGAAGTTAGATAAACTTTGATTAAATCTTTGATAATTGAGGGTGAATTATCGCAAAAAGGAGAGGTTATGGCCGTATGAGGACTCTCTAGGGCCATCCAATATCGGTTTAGTATTACACTAGGGGAGTGCCAGAAATCATTTAGCCATATTTTTTCTTTTCTTTCCCAAGTTCTTGGCGAATTTCCCTAGGCAAATTACTCAAAATTTTCCAAAGACCTTTTTCTTCCACTTAGCCGAAAACCACCATTAATCCCCTACTTCTTTTCTTTCTCCTTCTTCCGCCTATTACCTTGTTGTAAAAACTCCCTACACTATTGCTCAAAATTATTAGAAAATTCCAACATCTCTTTTGTGTTCTCTTAACCGAATACACCTCTTGGAAATGCCGAATTTCTTTCCTTTTTATTAAGCACCTTGGCCGAATGTTGAACAAGGGGGGAGGCGTTCTTTAATCAATTTTGGAGGGTAAGTATGTTAGGCCGAATGTTTATATTCTCTTTTCCTTTTTGTCGACTTGGATGTTGATAAGAGGCTATTTCGGCAAAGGTTGTTAAGGGTACTAATCATATGATTGAAATCAATTGGTCATAGGGCTTTTGGAATTTAGAAGCAGGTGAGCTCATCACCTTGGAGTAATCGGCTTGGGTAAGTGGTGGTAAGGACTTGATTTAGTAATCTTTTTCCTTTAGGTATTCGTTAAGCCGAAGGCTTGGAGGTTAACTATTTTGTGTCTTAAGGTGTGGCCGATTATCGTAGGTGAACTATCGTTTGGCTCCTGGATTTGGTAGGAAACCAAATCATTTGTAAGGACAAGAGATCTAGCATCGTAGATCGGTTTTTCGGGATCTAGGAATTACGATAGTAACAGGTGTGTAAAAACTCATTACACACTTTATTAATTTACATGATTACTGTTATTGTTAGTCACTCTTGTGGTAATGTTTGCTTATGGCTAAGCATGGAATTCAGGTAAGTCCCCTAACTTGCGATTGTTGTTATATGATTTGCATGCCATCACATGATGCTAAATGTTATGCCATGATATATGATAATTGATATATAAGCATGTGATGGTGGGATTAATGAGAGAGAGGGATGATTTTATGGATCGTCGTCGATGGTTTTGACCACAAGATGGGTTGGCCCCATCAGATTATTGTGACCTATGGTCATCGGTGGTTTTGACCACAACGATTGATTATTTGCGACTAAGTCCCGGTGGTTTGGTACCACCGATGGTTTTGACCACATTTGATATATTGTGACCTATGGTCATCGGTGGTTTTGACACACACGATGGGTTGGCCCCATCATTTAAATTGTGACTTTAAGTCATCAAGTGGTTTTGACCACACGGGGTAGAAAAGGAGTATGGATGGCTAGTTGGGTTGCATGAGCATGTTTATTAATGAATTGTGTATGAGATATATTTTCCGGGTGGGGGATTTACACACTGGGTCTTGGTGACTCACCCCTTCCCTTAACATTTTGCAGATGGGTAGATCGCGGAGATGGAGTGGATGGACTCGAGGTGGCCATGCAGTGGACATTTTAATAAATGAACTTGGATTTTATTTTATCTTATTTTATGTTGGTTTATTTTAATTAAGTTGTAATAAGGCCTCCTAGAATTATTTTATTATTGTTACATGCTTTGAATATTTGTTTAAACTATTTAATTATGTTAAAAATGAATTCACATGTTTTCCCAATCAAACGTAAAATGTTTTAAAAATGCCATCGGGCACATTTGCAATCTATAAACAACCCGACTTAATAAATATTTCTAAGCAACACTAAGTATGGTTTTTAACAAGTGACTTGAAAACACAAGGTTTTCGACAAAACTTAAATCGGTTTTAAAATGGTTCTCAAATTGTTTTCTCTGTAGCAAACCAAATTCGGTCGTAGCGTTTGGGCCGGGTTTGGGGTGTTACAAATTGCCATATGATATATTGAAAGTTAGTGTGAGTACACACCTGATTGGCTTAACGAATTCCTTGAAATCCCGAAATCTGATCTACTGCCTTAGATCTCAAATTCCTACATTTGATTAATCACTTACTAATTTAATAAAAAGCCATTCGCCATAAATCCAAATCCTAGTAGGATTAGTATTCTTAAAACTTACCTTGAAATTCTCAAATCCCAAAATCCTTGTATCCCTCCACGAAATCCCTATAACTACATGTTAGATCAATTTCTAGCATTTATTCACAACAAATAACCCTTAGCCAGCACGTTAAATATGACTTACCTTAGATTCTTAAATCCCGAAATTCACCGAATAACTAGGGAACACGCGCTTATGGTGTACCTTCGGAAAAGAACTTCTCCTTCCTTGTAGTCGACACTTAGTAAATCCTGAAAGATCTCTTGACAACAGATATTAAGGGTATTAGAATCTTAATTTCGATGACCTTAAAAGAAATAGAATGAGAATCTAACCTAATCTTACCCTCATCAAGAATTTGATGGAACTCTTGCTTGAACCCCTTAGCGATGATTCGGCTATGGCTTTGATGTGGATAACAATTTCGGCTCTTGAGGCTTAGTGAGAAATCGACTAGGGCTATTGGTATCTTCGGCTTTTGATTGTGTTTGTAATAGAAGAAGAAAAAAAAGAAAAAGAGAATAATGGTGAGAAAATTCTACAGAGAGAAGAGGAGAAACTTTAGAGAATTTCGCGCAGAGGTTTTCTTGAAAAGAAAAGAATGAATGAAGAATAGCCTTACTCTTCCTTTTATAGCCAAAATTACTAGCTAGAGTCCTTTACTTGGCCACCACTCTTCTATTTGATAATATTATCTCTTTTATTTAAAAGATAAAAGCCTTTAATCCATCAATTATCTCCTCAATTTTCTTAAAAGAAAATCCTTTATTTATCACTTATTATTCACATATTTATGCAAATAAAACTCTTCCTTTTCTAGAAACCCATGCCGTCCACCTCACTTCTTCCTGGAAGCAAAAATAAAACTTATTTATTTGCTTCTCAAGTGACTCGAACTCAGCCTATTCCCCGCATGTGACGCCACTTCCTTAGGCCCTAAGTGGCATCTTCAGCCACTTTTCCTAGCCTTGTTTGTGTGTCAAACTTCTCCAACTTTTTCTTTTAAGGCCCTCTAGCCCTTATTTCCTATTTTGAACTTTAAAATTTGACATTTCGGCATCATTTCTAAGTTTCCTAAAATTTTCGATCGGCTCTGTTTGCTGACCATTTTCTTACATTTCTAGGTTTCCCGAAACGTTCACTTTCCATTTTTGAAACATTTCCAAAAATAGTCGAGTTTCCAAAATGTTCACTTTCCATTCTTGAAACATTTCAAAAATGTTCAAGTTTCCAAAAATGTTCGAGTTTCCAAAATGTTGATTTCCATTTCTATGCATTTCTAGAATTCCAAAAATACCAAAAATTTATTCATAGTGCTTAAGACTTGTCATTTCGTACAATTAAACCGAAAATACATAGGCCCTTTCCAGGATGTTACAGTTCTACCCCCCTTAAAAATAATTTCGTCCTCGAAATTACTTATTAACGAATAATCGTACATCTTAACTCACCGCACTACGCTTATGCTGCGCACTCTGATCTTAATAGAACCATCATACTTTCTAGGCACAATCTCTTAGTTCACGTCCCTCAGAACTCATTTCTAACGTCGTGATTTAATCCGATTAAAGAGTTTTATGCATCAGATTTTTTTTTTTTGTTCCACTTATTAACCGCGAACAGTTTTATGAAAAGAGATGTTTAAAAGTGGTTCTTTCGATCAAACAAATTTCTCAACTCAAATTCACTATTCAGAAAGTCACGTTCACATTCATCAACCAATTATGAACTTTTGTTCATTCAGAGAAATGTTATAGTTTTCATTGTTGTTGTTTTCCACTACCCAGGGGTATTTTCGTAATGTGTCCTACAGGGGTATTTTTGTAATTTGTTAAAATGAGGTTCCTTGGTTATTTTGTCAAAAAGTATTTTGAAATTTTTAAATTCCCGGGGTATTTTGAAAAATTTTGAAATCCGGGGGTATTTCGGTAATTTTGGAGCTCGGGGGTATTTTGGTAATAAACCATGGTAAATTTGTAGAGTTTAATATTTTCGGGGTATTTCCAAATTTTGCAAAACTTTGAGGGTTCTTTTTGAGAATTTTACTTTCCAAAACGGTGATGTTGCAAAAATTTGGAAATTAGGGTCATTTTGGTAATTTTGTAAGTTAGGAGGCGGTTTGTAATTTTCCAAAATCAAGGTATTTTGATATTTTGCAAATTAGGGTTTTGGACATTTTATAAAGTAATGAATTTTTGATAAGAATCGTGGGTATTTTGAAAATTTCATAAACCAAGGGCAATTTAGTAATTTTGCAAATAGGGGTATTTTAGTAATTTTTATAAATCAAGAATACTTGAGAAAATTTTATAGAATCATGTTTGCAATTCAAAAGGATAATTTTAAGAGTTTTAAAACTAGGTTTTTTTTTTTGAAAATACGGCTTAGTTCCCTTTCGGGTTTTAGTTGTGGTTTAGCCTATGAATAAGTCCTCTTGGTTAGGGTGAACCAGGAAGCTACGCACCAGGTAGGATTCTGCGAAGAGGAGGTGAGTCACTAGGACTGCTTAAATACTGTGCTCTTTCGGATCCAATCCTAGACATGCGCACAATGGTTGCCACACCCTAACTCTGGCGACTTAGTCATAGGTTTGTTTAATGGTCCTTAAGTCTTATGCACTTGTGTTTGAATAGACTAGTCCTATGGTTCAATAGATTCTAGTTCACTAATCTACGTTCCATTCCATTTCTACCCTTCTACAAATCATAATATAAATCACACAAGAGATCAAGTACTTACCAGTGGTGCGGGTCGGAGACTTAGGTGCCATGCCGTAAAAAACACGCTTATTTCCAAAAATATTTTCATAAAACTCATTTGGGCTCGATTTGAAAATGTTTTGGGCTTTAGACCACAAAGCCGAGAGTTTAAAAGCGGGCTCGATACAAAAGTTGAAACACCCCACACCCGGCCCACGAGCCCGAACAGGATCTCGTATGTTCCTTGAGTAAACCGGTTTCAAAATTCTTTGTTTCTTAGAGAAAATTCGTGTGTTTTTGTGGAAAATTTCGTTTGGCTCTTTAAAACCCATTTATTTAAGGTGACAAAACATTTAGAGTTAATTTTAAAAGGAATTTACTTAAACTTTAATTGATAAAAATCCATAAACATAATAAATAAAAGAAAAATAAAGTAAACCACAATGGCCTTATTATATCAATGATCCCAAAGTAAAACTTAAAATACTTAAAATAAATTGAAAGTCCAAATCATAAATTTCTTGCTATGCATGGCCACCTTTAAGCTCCCGCCGACCCGGTCCATTATCGCTCATCACGAAAAATAATATTCTCAAACGGGTGAGTCAACAGACTCAATGTGTACACAAACTAACATTCAACAATTCAGCATACATGTTCATATCAAAGACATATTCATAAAAAGAATGATGCAACCCAAACCCAAGCCTATTTGTCCATCCGCTACACACCTCCGTGCACTCGCCAATCACACCGTGGGGACTACTAAGTCAACCCTCCATCCGCTACACACCATCGAAGGCGATCATTTGCGATCGACGTGCTCATCGCCCATATAATTTGTGTCATTAGACACCATATTCAAATGATGTAACCGAAGTTACCAAATTCGAGATAATGTAACCGGTTACCATATTCAAATTTTGTGACCGTAGTCACCATATTCCGTTGGTGAGACCAAGTCAACACCTTCTTCCCTTTTCATATATCCCGAATGCCCCATATATTTTATATCATGCATAACATACTTAATTTCTCATTATTCACATGTAACAATATACATATTCAAAATCCTATCAAAAGTAGGAAACGTGCACAGGTACTTTTACCACATTTGTGGTACTTAGCCACATTCACATTCTTATGCATATTCATATATTAAAATAATTGCCATATGATATATTGAAAGTTAGTGTGAGTACACACCTGATTGGCTTAACGAATTCCTTGAAATCCCAAAATCGATCCATCATTTTAGATCTCAAATTCCTACATTTGATTAATCACTTACTAATTTAATAAAAAGCCATTCGACCATAAATCCAAATCCTAGTAGGATTAGTATTCTTAAAACTTACCTTGAAATTCTCAAATCCCAAAATCCTTGTATCCTCTGTCGAAATCCCTATAACTACATGTTAGATCAATTTCTAGCATTTATTCACAACAAATAACCCTTAGCCGTATGTTAAATATGACTTACCTTAGATTCTTAAATCCGAAATTCACCGAATAACTAGGGAACACGCGCTTATGGTGTACCTTCGGGAAAAGAACTTCTCCTTCCTTGTAGTCGACACTTAGTAAATCCTGAAAGATCTCTTGACAACAGATATTAAGGGTATTAGAATCTTAATTTTAATGACACCTTAAAAGAAATAGAATGAGAATCTAACCTAATCTTACCCTCATCAAGAATTTGATGGAACTCTTGCTTGAACCCTTAGCAAGATTCTGGCTATGGCTTTGATGTGGATAACAATTTCGGCTCTTGAGGCTTAGTGAGAAATTGACTAGGGCTATTGGTATCTTTGGCTTTTGATTGTGTTTGTAATAGAAGAAGAAAAGAAAAGAGAAAAAGAGAATAATGGCATAGAAAATTCGGCAGAGAGAAGAGGAGAAACTTTAGAGAATTTCGGCAGAGGTTTTCTTGAAAAGAAAAGAATGAATGAAGAATAGCCTTACTCTTCCTTTTATAGCCAAAATTACTAGCTAGAGTCCTTTACTTGGCCACCACTCTTCTATTTGATAATATTATCTCTTTTATTTAAAAGATAAAAGCCTTTAATCCATCAATTATCTCCTCAATTTTCTTAAAAGAAAATCCTTTATTTATCACTTATTATTCACATATTTATGCAAATAAAACTCTTCCTTTTCTAGAAACCCATGCCGTCCACCTCAAATTTTGGAAGCAAAAATAAAACTTATTTATTTGCTTCTCAAGTGACTCGAACTCAGGCCTATTTCCCTGCATGTGACGCCACTTCCTTAGGCCCTAAGTGGCATCTTCAGGCCACTTTTCCTAGCCTGTTTGTGTGTCAAACTTCTCCAACTTTTTCTTTTAAGGCCCTCTAGCCCTTATTTCCTATTTTGAACTTTAAAATTTGACATTTCGGCATCATTTCTAAGTTTCCTAAAATTTTCGATCGGCTCTGTTTGCTGACCATTTTCTTACATTTCCAGGTTTCTCGAAACGTTCACTTTCCATTTTTGAAACATTTCCAAAAATATTCAGGTTTCCAAAAATGTTCACTTTCCATTCTTGAAACATTTCCAAAAATGTTCAAGTTTCCAAAAATGTTCAGGTTTCCAAAAATGTTCATTTCCATTTCTATGCATTTCTAGAATTCCAAAAATACCAAAAATTTATTCATAGTGCTTAAGACTTGTCATTTCGTACAATTAAACCGAAAATGCATAGGCCCTTTCCAGGATGTTACAAACAGTTTGTTCAGTTTGATGGTTTGCAGGATGAGGATCCTAACACACACTTAGCGAACTTTTTGGAATTATGCGATACGTTTAAAATTAATGGTGTTTCTGATTATGCCATTCGCCTTCGGTTATTTCCCTTTTCTTTAAGGAATAAAGCCAAACAGTGGTTGAATTCTCTTCCACGAGGATCAATCACTACATGGGATCAAATGACCGAAAATTTTTTGTTAAAATATTTTCTACCGGCTAAAACGGCTAAGTTAAGGAATGATATCTCTTCTTTTGTGCAGATGAGTTTAGAGACACTTTACGATGCATGGGAGAGATACAAGGATTTATTGAGAAGGTGCCCTCATCATGGGTTACCATTATGGCTACAGGTTCAAACCTTCTATAACGGTGTGAACCCCTCAACTAGGCAGCTTATTGATGCAGCCGCCGGTGGAACCCTAAATAACAAAACCCCTGAAGCAGCTTACGAATTCATTGAAGAGATATCACTGAATAACTATCAGTGGCAAGTTATGAGGACAAAGCCGACAAAAGCTGCCAGTATTTTCAACCTCGACGCAGTAATCATGCTATCAAATCAGGTAGAACTTTTAAATAAGAAAATTGATGGTTTGTATGGTTCTTCGCAGGTACACCCAGTGATGCAGTTCGATGTAAATGGAGGAGGGATGAGCAATACAGAATACCAGCCTTACAACCCAAGTATTGAAAACGAGCAAGTTCACTATACGGGTAACAATCCTCGACCTCAAAATAATCCTTATAGTAACTCTTACAATCCAGGGTGGAGGAACCATCCAAATTTCTCATGGGGAGGTCAAGGAAATCAGAGGCAACAACCCCCTCCAGGCTTTCAACAGCAACCCTACCCACAGGAGAAGAAGCCGAACCTTGAGGAGATGTTGACAAAATTCATCGCGGTGTCAGAAACACGCTTCCAAAACACCGAAACAAAGCATACTCATTCACTCTAACTTTACCAAAATTTAACCCCTTTAAATAATAATATCGATTTACTGATTTTTTTTGTTGTTCACTTATATGTCAAAAACAAATTCTAATACAAAAAAATCAATTAAGTTCCTGTATTAAATTCGCACTCAATTAAACCCCTCCGTTAACGATTTCCGTCACTGACTACGTTGATCGTTAAAATAAATTGATTGGCTAATCAAATGGTGACACGCGACATCTTATGTTTAATCTAATATTCTTTTCATAAAAATATAAAAAAATAAAAATAAAAATATATATTAAATATTAAAAATATTAAAATTGATATAAACTTATTAAACTTATAAATATTATAAAAATATAAAAATCTAATAAATTATAAATAAATTGTAAAATTAATTAAAATTATTCAAAATAATTAAAAATTTAAAAAATATATTAGAATACTTAAAAAAAGTAAAAATAAAATAAAATATTAAAATTGATATAAACTTATAAAAGTTATTAAAGAAGTCATAAAAGCTTGAATTAGACTAGTTAGCTCGAAATTGGTAAGGGCACCGGTCCAACGAAAGCCATTAGACCAAAATTACATTATTCAACTATTAGCATATGTCAGAATGAAATATTTTAACCAAAGTTTTCAGAACTGGACCGATGATCGAATCGATTAGACCATCAATTTTACAGTTTGACTGATCAGTCATTTCAATTAAATAAAACATCACAAAATCAAAAATAAAAATATTTAAAAATAAAAAAATTGGTTCAACCGTCCAGTTTCCAGGTCAAGCAGTCTAATGGCTTTCTTCAGACTGACACCTTTTCCGATTTCGATCTAATCGGTCCAACCGACTGATTCAGTCCAGTTCAAGTATTAATGTTTTATATATATATATATATATATATATTATAAGTTTATATTAATTTTAATATTTTTTATGATTTTTATAGAATTTAATACATTTTTATAAAATTTTAAATATATTTTATTAATTTTATAATTTTTATAATTTATTATAATTTTTATAAGTTTATATTAATATTAATATATTTTTAATATTTAATAATATTTATACCTTCTTATAATTTTTTTATTTTTTATAATTATTAAATGATTTTTAGTTATTTTTAATGGAAAATTATTATATTAAACCAGAAGCTGTCACGTGTCACCATCTGATTGGCCAGTCAATTTATATTAATAGTCAACGTGGTCAATGACGGAAACCGTTAACGGATGGGCTTAATTGATTATTTTAGTTAATGATAAAGATTTAATTGGGTGCAAATTCAATACAGAGGCTTAATTGATTTTTTTTTTTCATTTTCTTAAGGTCTTTTTTTTACATATAAGCCTTTGTTATTTAGGTAGTGTTCAGAAGACCACCTAATAATTGGATTTGGGTGAAATTGGTTGTAATTACATAGGAGTGATATATTTGGGTAAACATTGTAATTGGTGAGTCCGGTTGAGTTGGTGTAATTGGAGCACCTGAAATATACTTTTCAATTCTTAAGGGGAGGGTGAGAATTGAAGTAACAACACAAGTAATTACATTCAATTTCAATCTTAAGTTATAAAAATTATATTATAAGCATGAGCACGTATGAGATTTGGGATGGTTATGGTAAAAAAAAATATTTATATTATAAATTCGAAAAAAAATCATATTATAAAAATAATTATGTCTGTTTTAAAAAGTTATAACAACAAATTTTATTATTTAAATCCTAAATATTTTTAAAGTTATGGCCATAAATTTTATTATAAAAAATAATTTACATGTTATAAAAGTGTTATAATAAATTATTTATAATAATCCTTATAATAAGTTGTTGAAGACTTTATAAAAACATTTTTTAATGAAGGTTATATATTGTAACTTTTATATTATTTTTACTTAATTTATATATTGTAGAAAAAAGGTTATAACTTAGTATAAATTTTTCTCCAAATTAAGTTTTATTTAAATTTTTATAATTAATACTACAGACTATTTGCACTGTGAACTCAAGTATCATATATTATATGCTAATTATGCAAATACAAAAAGTTTACTTGCATCATATTGTGAGGTGTGATACATTTAAAATAAAGGAGTCAGACACAAGCATCGAAGATGGCTCACGAACTCTTTAATTTGAGACATTTAAAGCTTCGAAACGTAGTTGAAAGGGTATTTGTTGTTCTAAAAAATATTTCTCATATTAACATCACATTAGTATAGTATATAAAAAAAAAGTTGAATCATATTAGAATGTTGAATACTTCATAACTTCAATATTGGTGAAATTTGGATGATTCGTACTTCAAAGAGTACATGGAAGAAAAAAGATTTTCATAATCTTAATAATACAGATTCAAATTATGATGATGATAATAAACTCAACCAATTAAGGACCAACAATTTATGATAAGGAGCATATGTTAAATATTAAAGAGGGAATAACCCAACAAATACGAAACACTAGAATAATTAGATAAAATTACATATAATGTTTATTTTTCTTGTTATTTTTTTAGTTAACGTATTATCAACTACTTTTTTCTACTAACATAATACATATGATGATTTGATTTTAATTTTTGTTATTTAAACTTTTTTATCGTGCTAATTATTTTTATAGTAATTTATATTTTTACATAAGTGTTTAATTATAAATAATATTACTAAACATAACATAGAGAATTACGATATAATTATATTTTTTCATTACAACTCTTTATAATTACAAGAGAATGTAATTACTATCCTAATAAATATTACTTTAATTAGTTATACTTTATTCTATTACTCTGTACTGTCCAAATAGAATTTTATTATGCAGGAGACATGTTAATTTTTCTTTTCTCTAACATAATACAAAATTAAGGAGGGGGACTTTTTTTTTTTTTTTTATCTTCCCACCAATCATTGAAATGGTAATTTACGATGATTTGCACAAGAAAGAAAAGTCTTATAAAGCGGAATCCAAAAAAATAATCGAAATTTATTGATTTAAGTGGTAAGAAGTTTGATATTTCTTAAATAAAATAATATCAGAAAGTTTTTACTTGTGTTTCAGGGTTTCATCTGAAGTAATTCTAAAATTAATTATAGTCCGGGAACACTTAAAACAATATTCTAGCAATTAATTATAGGTCGTATATCTAAAAGAATGTATTAATCCAAACTAATTACTAACATTTTCCCATTTGTCGATTGAACATTTAGGAAGCGACGGGTGTCTCGGGGTTACTACCAATCACAATTTACAGTGACATCCTTACCTTTAACTCTGCTTTAGAGGAAGGGGTGTTAATTTGAGTTTCCGTAAAATTAGGAGGACCATATACATAATACATGCAAGTGTATCAACCCTAAAATTGTTAATTATTATTATAGCCTTTTCAAATTCTCACGAGATTGGAAGAGAAATTAGATTAGTGGGGCCCAGAAGTCATATACATACAAACATACGTACCGAAAGTAAAAATGTGGGAATTAGTGGCTTCATTATGCCCAAATGAGTGGTTGGAATCAAGGGTATATATTAATCATACTCCCTACACCATTTCAATTTGAGATTCGTGTCTCATTAATTTTATCATTTACCAATTATTACCACTTATACATTGTATTTTATATTTTATTTATATAAATTATGTAACTATTTATTTTATATAAAAAATTTTAATCATTGAATATATATTAATATATTAATCGATTTTGATAGAGGTATGGGATAAGTTTGAAAATTGAGATGCATCATTAATAAGCAAGCAGGATGAGTGATTTTGTTTAAGATTGGTTAATGAAAGTTAATAGTGAAATATAGGGAGCATGCAGCAGGGATTGAGTTAAAAAGGAGAGTGCGTGGGGGTTATAAAGGTAAGTATGAGTTGTTGAGGGACAAATGCACACGTTAAAGTAAAGTATTATTATTAGTATATAAAAATCTTCTTTTTATCCTCCAAGGAAAAGAAGGGAAAAAGGAAATAAATTAAAGAAGGATAGAAAAGAAAGAAAGGGAGAAAAAAAAAAGGAATCAAAGTCCCCTCAATTTAACTTATTTAAGTTTTTAATGTTTTTTTTCTTCATTTCTCACGGCCTAGGAGAGGAGTAGCACCCTATGCTATAACCCCCCAAGACGTCCACAAAACCAAAAAAAGCTAGGCTCTATACTTATATTATACTATCCTCCTCCTCCTCCTCCTCCTTCTTCTTTCTCTTATTGTTCATCTTCTTCAACTGTCATTTTCTCACATATTCTCTCTCTCTCTCTCTCTCTTTCTCAACCTGAAATCTTTGCAACTACTGATCAACTCCCCCCCTTCGGAGGAAAAAGTTAGTTCAAAACCCTTTTTGCTGTTTGGATCACCCTTAACACCCGCCTCTCCTTGTATTTTACTTACTGTTATAGCTCAAGGACACACTGGGAGGACGACAACAGCAAGAGTAGCGAGGAGACAAGGAAGGCAGAAAGGGAGGAGTAATTAGGGAAAGGGGGGGAGGGCTAAAAAGTGGTGGTTTTTTGTGGGTGTTAAAGATGGACTTCTTCCCTGCACAACCAGATTTATCCTTGCAAATCAGCCCACCGAACAGCAAACCCACATCCAGAGGTCTCGACTCCAGAAGCTCCATGTCTTCAATGGCAAAACCTGATAACTGCTTTGAGCTATCTTTCTCGAATCCAAGGGTTTCAGACTCCAACTCCAACCACTTCCATCAGCTTCTTCAAAACGGTAGCGCCACCGCCAATTGCAATGGTAATCTTTTCCAGTCTTATCACCACAACCAGTTCCCTCACCATCACAACCAACTGCAACATCCGCTACTGTATCAACATCAACACCACCACCAACAACATCAACAAGGGCTAGGACAAGAGTTTGGTTTCTTGAGACCCATAAGGGGAATTCCCGTCTACCAAAACCCTCCTCCTCCCCCTCCTTCTCCTCCTTTCCCATTCGCTCAACAGCCCTTGGATTCATCCTTACCTTCCTCCCCTTCTTATTTGGCAACTACCAAAATTGGTAATACCAGCTTGAACCCCTTTCAGTCTCAGGGATTGATGAGATCAAGATTTATGTCAAGGTTTCCAGCTAAACGAAGCATGAGAGCTCCAAGGATGCGATGGACTACTACCCTTCATGCTCGCTTTGTTCATGCTGTTGAGTTATTGGGTGGTCATGAAAGTATGCTTCACTTTTTCTTTCTCTACTATTCACTTTTCCGTCTCTATTTTCACCATTGTCTTTGTTTGATTTAAAGCAAAACGGAGTTATGTAAACACTAAGTCTCTTATCTTGTTGTGGCGATTTCAGGAGCTACGCCCAAGTCGGTTCTTGAGTTAATGGATGTCAAAGATCTTACCTTAGCACATGTAAAATCCCATCTGCAGGTAAACAACTTTCACATCCTTCAGTGCCATAATGGTTTTTCTATCCATTTTAGTTGCAAGGGTTTCCTTAAAATGGAAGCAAATATAAATACAACATTGAAAGATGTGGTTGAATTTTCTGCAACTATGGGTTTCTTCTCCAAGCTGATAATAGTGTGTGTTAGTGGGCTGGCGTGGTAGCTTGATGCAGCGTTAATGGTGGAAGTTAGCTGAGGTTGCATATTTTTAAACAGTCAGCATTACCGGAAGATGTTAATAACATTAGATTACAAATTCCAATGTTTCCTTGCAGAGGGTCTCCCAAATCCTCAGCACTTCTTTTTCTACTAGATCTGATGATTCTGCAAGCTAATAAACAGCTTTTTGCTTGGAAGAATGAACCAGCCCATGTAAACGAAAAGAATTCAATTAAAGAGAGAGAGAGCAGCAGCACAGCAGTAGTAAATTATTATCGTTTTCAAAATAATAATATAATAAAAAAGAGTAAGACAAAGCCCAAGGTATTCAAAAACTCAGTCAATAGCTAAGCCAAGACAAGTTTCTCCCTTCAAATTCATTATGTTTTTTCTTCATAAAAAATGTATTTTCTCTAACAGTGAGTGAGATAGAGAAAATAATATATATATAAAGTACAAAGACACTATCATTTCTCAATGATATCTTCTTCAGATAGGTTTCTTTTAACCACCCTCCCTTAACCATGGTTAAATCCTCCATCTTTTACTACTTCACTTCTCTGTATTCACCACCAACGCACATATTTTTATATACAAGCATAAATGCTTTCTTTGCTTGGCTACAGTTTCGTTCCCCTTTCTTTCCTTTCACAGTTCGTACTTGCTTAAGTTGCATGCACTGACTAATGCCTACGATACACAAAACAGTTTACTATTGAGTCTACTTTCTGGTTTTTTCTTTACTTTATTTGTCCATCTTTTTAGCTACTCAAAAGGGCTAAAATGAAGGTAATTTAATTAAAGTTTTATTTACCTTGCTCATAAACTAACTCTAATGCTGATTTATTCGATTCATTATTTGGCTGCAGATGTATAGAACTGTGAAGACCACTGACAGAGCAGCAGCATCGTCAGGTCAGTATACCAATATTTGATCATCATTTAGGATTAATGCTGAAATTTGGGTTTAACAAAGAAGTTAACTGTTTAATCAAGCAGGACAATTGGATGCATTTGAAAATGGATCATCTGGGGATACATCTGAAGATATGATGTTTGACATTCAAAACCCAAGAAGATCAGAGATATCAGTTCAGCAGGGAAGATCGTCATCATCAAATGCTCATCAAGACAAAGAGTACCATGGACTGTGGAGCAATTCGTCAAGGTTAGTCTGCTTTGTACTGCACTACTACTATTAGTAATACTAGTTTGGTTAGCCTTTCAGTGTGTACCTGTCCTTTCTGTTTCATTTGCTTCCTTCTTATATACTGATTGGTTTTTTCCTTTCAAAAAACAAAAACAAAAAAAGTGACAATGAATGAGATACACTGGGATCGATGTCACAACCACCACAAAAACATAAAATAGTACGACCCTTGGTTTTGTTTTGATTTATCATCTTGGATTATTGCCTTCATATAATATGTAGTTATATACTCTAAAACAAGAATTTTAATAGAGTTAAAACGACCGATATGATTTTTTCTTTTAGAAAAATGTCAGCCCCCGTATGTTTGACAAGAACAGACAACAGTTTGTCTCTTGTATATATATATGTAATATAAGATTGTTTGTATTAGGATCAGAATTAAAAATCCCATTTCTTTCAATCCCTTCGACTTTACCTTTATTTATATAGGCATTTTCTCTCTCCACCGTTACATGCAAAATAAAAAACATAGTTACATGCAAAACGCTAGAAATCACGAAAAGAGGGGAGAAGTGAATTGGGTTCTTTGTTCTATCTGTCGACGACAAGCCATCACCATGATGGAGTAATTATAATACTAGTTATTTAGAATCTGAGGCACAAATTGAGATGGTGGAGGTGGGTGTGGTAAAAAAAGGGTGAGTAAATTAAAAAAAAGGAAAAGGGAAGCACCCACTGATGGCCTTATCATTCCAAGACTTGAGAGAATCCAAATTCCCAAATGACAAATCCGCCTAAAAAATGGAGATATCTCTTTCCTTAGGATTTTGTGGGCTCGGATATAAGGCTAATAAATGGGTCCTACAAATGGAAAACTTAGTCTCAAAGCTAAACTCACTGGTGGCCCCATTAGTGGAAATATTTATTGTATATTGGTATTAAAGGTATGCCTTTGAACCTTCTTTGTGGTCTGTTGTTGTTATGGGTAATGGGCAATCACATGGCTTTCACTTTATTTCAATCAGCATAAAATGTAAAGTGTGTGTGTGAGCAACAACCATAAACGAGACAGTAAAAGATAGATTTCTTTTCTCAGTTTGCTTTTTCTTCTGCATGCATGCATGGCCTCCACTGATAGCAAATATTCTCTCTTTGTGTTGGTTTCTAGCAGGGAAGCTTGGCTGCATGGCAAACCTAATGATTCTCCTCTAAACTTACCATCTCTCCAGGTTCTAATTTCTAACCTTTTATTTCCCCAAATAACCTCCTCTTTCCAACTTTTTTCCTACATTCTGATGATGCTAATATATATATATATATATAAACACCAATATAAAATGAAAAAGGTATACCAAAAAGGTGGACCCAATTTTTTTCCTTCTTCTTTCATGGAGGCATGCACATTTCTGATTTGCATCATTTCCTGGTTTGATTTTTGAAAACGTTGAATTTCAATCCTTGTTTTTCAATGTTCTTAAACAGAAAGCTAAGCCCCAACTCAAGGTGGCTTTTAGTCTTTTTTTTTTTTTTTTTTAATGAAAAGGAAAGAAAAAGAGGTGGGTGTGGGTGTGGGGTGTGTGTGTGTGGGGGTTATGATTGTTAAAAGTTCTTTTTTTTTGTTCTTTGAAGAACCCTCCCCAGCTCAGGCCTCATCATCAAATTTACTTAACATGCATTTATCATAAACCCAATCCTCTTGACCCATATCAAGCACATTGGTTTGACCTTGAAACATGCATGGTTGTAGATGGGGTCAAATTATGAATAATGCACCAGGAGAGATAATTGTAATGCTAAAGAATAGTGTTGGGAGTGGCACACAGGAGAGGAGCTGTACCAGGCTTAGTACGCTAGGCTATACTGTTCAAAATGAATGCTAATGCATAAATACTAGTAGCTGCTAGTAATTTATTGCTTTTGATGATTTGCTTTATTATTTATTTTATTTAACTTTGGGTGCAGAAGGATATGGATCCAAAGTGCTTAAGCTATGAGAGAATATCAGATGTAAGCTCATCAAGCCTTTCAGAGACATGCTCCAAGAAGCCTAATTTGGAGTTCACATTGGGGGTTCCACATTGATATAGATATAAATAATTTTATATATTAGGGTGTGTACTGCTCATTTTGAAATGATCATATATATCTCTGACTCCGAAGAATGGAGAAGGGGGAGTTGGTGAAGAGAATCAGGTACCCTCTCATATTTTATTTATTTATTAAAAAGAATATCAGATTATGAAAAGAAAAAGAGAGCAACTAAAGACAGACAAAGAGACAAGAAAGACAGAGAGCAACAAAAGGAGAGAAGGGGATGGCAAAAGAAAAGCACACGTCCTTCCTATCAAAGCAGCATTGAGAGATCCATATCAACATATTATATTCCTACGTAAATATGAAATCTAATTGATTTTGTATGTTTTGCACTTAGTGACACAGAGAGAGAGAGAGAGAGAGAGAGAGATGAAAAAGATAGAGAGAAAAAAGAGAGGGAGAGAGTGACCCCTTTAACTATCTTAAAAGTATGAACTATATTTGAAGTGATCCTTGGTAATTGTAATGGAGCACTTTACATTTCTAATATAATTTTTAGCTTATTTTTACCAAAGCCTCAGTATGGGGTTTCTTTGGTCTCTCTGTTCTTTTTTTAAAAGCAATTTTACATGCTTTACACTTTGTAAACAAAGGGGAAAAAAGCACTAAAAAGTCTTTCAAGTATAATATATGATCTCAGAAGTAATGATAGTATTACCTTCAAATTTGTTGGGTAAAATACAATAAAGAAAGAGGAAATGAAAAGGGAAAGTTTTGAAGCCTTTTCTCCAAAAATCACATATATCAAAGTTTATATAGAAAGGTATAGTCAAAAGCAAAAGCAAAAGCAAAAATAAAAAATAAAAACTAAATAAAGAAACCCCTTCAATTTCGAATTAGTTGTTTTGGTTTCTATGGAAAGTATAGTACATGTTTTTATATATTTTGTCTCTTCTACTAAAAATAGACAAATTAGTCCATATTTATTAAATTAAAGAGCGAATTAGTCATTTTTGTTTAAAAAACTCATTCATTTGTACTATTAAAAATTGGTTTAGCTGACAGCATAAATATTAGATAGTGACACATGACGTGCATGTTAATATATGGAGACAAGCTTTAACAATAGAAATGAATGAAAACTTTTAACAAAAGGATCAATTTACTCTTTGATCTAATGTATAGTGATTAATTTGCCCATTTTTTGAGTAGAGAAGTCAAAATGTAATCGGACTTCTAGTACATGAGCCTCTATGGTACTTTTGCTGTATCATCTACGAATTTGATGTTTATCTACCCTAAAACTTTTCTTTTTTGTTATATATAGTGGAAAAGGGATAGCTTGGAAATTAAATTACGTTTTGAAATGAATTTGTATATCAGATAATGACGAAATTCTACTCCTTTGATAGCTGAATAAAGAACAATGTTTATCGTAATCCTCGTTGTTTGTCATTGGCACTTTAAATTAAGAAAGGGAAAAAAGCCATAGACTTTGATGTTTAGCTTTTCAAAAAGATGATTGAATGTCTAATTGCCGAGAGGAAGCTTCCTTGAAAGTGGTACCAACAAATTCCTCCCAATGGAGAATTATTGCTTTTTATTCCACATTTTGAGCTAGGGTTTTGGAATTTTCACCCGTCTTGTTCCACCAATTAGATATTCCTCTATGTTTTGCATGGAGAATTTTATTAATCCTTTTTTATATCTTCAAACATAGACCCAAATTTCCTTTTAGAAAAGAAAAAATAGATAGACTAGACAATAAAAAATTGACTATTT
The DNA here is from genome assembly GCA_025698515.1 of Gossypium sturtianum. Classification (NCBI taxonomy): domain Eukaryota; kingdom Viridiplantae; phylum Streptophyta; class Magnoliopsida; order Malvales; family Malvaceae; genus Gossypium; species Gossypium sturtianum. The sequence goes on from CM046950.1 coordinate 22,485,800, forward strand.
TTCCTTGTAGAATTAAATTTCGAAAATATGAAGACGACACTTGTGTTTTGAGAAATGTAAAAAAATCGTATAACAATTATTGGGTTTATTTTTTAAAAAAAGAGTTGAAAAACTCCTTTAATCACCAAAATAGAAGAGAATGATTGGAAAAGAGGGTAGAAAAAAAAAAGTAATATATATAGAGAAGGATAGGGAATTTAAGACAACAACATCTGATCTAAGATAGTCTTTTTGTACAGAAAGATTCCTACCAAAAAAATTTGTTCTCTAGTCAGATGTTTCCTTCTATAAAGCACAAAATTTCATGCCTTCGGTTTCATACCATTAGGCTTCAATAATTTTCAATTTGTGAACAAAAGGCTCATGTTCTAATGTTAGCTTTACCAAGTTATTATAATAACCATGTATAGCGCACACAAAAAAAAAAAATAAAAAAAATATGGGTCCAAAAATTTGTTGTTGGGTCGCAATCATGGATTAAGGACCGCAACTTCGAAAAGACTAAAGTGCCTCTGGGATTAAGGAAGACATGATGAAACTAGTTTCTTTATCAAGCTAATTTTGTGGTGAATAATTAAGGAGTTTTGTGTCATTTTATGTGTTTGCTTTGCCTCTTATACCAATTGGTCCACTATTGTTGCTAGCAATCTTGGGTCTCCTCCGAGATTTGGCAATCCTATAACAAGTAAAGGATACAAGTTTGGCAGCTTGAGATATGCAGGATAAGTGCAAGACAAAGTGATATTAAAGTGATATTTTTTGTAAGTTAAATCCACATGGACTTTCATGAGAAAATATATACATACATATATATATATATATATATATATATATAGTAGGATGGTCCAAAAGCTAGAATTGTACAATAATGTCATGCTTTTCTTTCAACCATTATTCCTTTACTAAAACCACGGCTTTCACTTTAGCAAGGAAAGGTTTGCCAGATTGTGGTATTTGATAAGCAACATTATGTTAAATTAAGCAACACTTTTAGAGTTAACATTAGTTGGATTTATTTAATTAAAGCATCTACTAAATAGGGTAACTTCTAAATCTAACTCTTTGTAGTTTTAGTGGTAAACTTTCAACTCAGGGTTGTTTTATTGTCAAATAGCTAAGCCTTTTGTTAGATATTGCATGTAATGTTACAACTTTTCTGTATGAGGTAAAAAGGAAAGAAAATGGACAGTGGGTAATTCATGAAATCCTTTGGAAAAAATGGAATCATCTTTTTACCCCCCACCAATTTAAAATTTTAAAATAAGAAATGAAATTGGGTCTTAGATCCAAATTTATCCTTATATAAGGGTGTTAAAATCTAGGAGAATAAAAGAAGGAATAAACCTTTATTTTGGCTTTTAAAATTTTTAGACCCTCTAATACTCGCTTTGCTGAGGTTTTACACAAAGGTGGGGGGGCTTTGGGTTAAAGCTTACAGGTCCCAGTGACACACGAGACAGACACTTGCATGTTCTCTGCTTTTGAAACCCATATATGTAGCAGCAAGATGTTAATGGAACAGACAGATTACCAAATCAATTTTTAAAGGTAATTATTAATTGCTCCCTCCAAAAAAAATAAAAATAAAAAAAATCAAACCGAGTATATGAGAATAAAGAGCAGACAACCCATCAGAATCAAATATAAAGTGATGGCCATAAAATCAAAGCAACCAAAAGTTACTTAGTAGGAATTTAATTAATTAGCTTTTCAACCTATATAACATCAATTCATGCTATTTTTACCAAGTGATTGATTGTGCTCCCCCACTAATTTTATTACTTCTTGTAAATCACAAATTTTTATGTGGGAGATTGGTGAAATTAATAATCAAAGCATTGATGGTTTCATATTTAAAGTTTTTTTAAAACAATAAAGGCTTTAATTCCTCGTGCAGTCCAATACGTACCTGCTTAGCATGGGATTTGGCTTTATCTTTTGCTTTTTGCATGGACAGGTGAATGACTGAATACCCACTTTGCAAACTTGATATTATTATATATTTCATGGTTTAAAAAAAGAAACAAATTTATTTCTTAAAACTAAGAAATTTGTCAGTCTTTGCTTTTCGTAGTCATATGGGACAATAAAGATAGCAGTAAAAATGGTCCCCAGCAGTCGTGTGCCTTCACCAAAGAAAAATAAAATAAATTAGAGTTTAAATTTGTAACATCATGATCCTGCTCATGATTTCCATAAATATACTTCTCCCATTTTTTCTACCTTTTAACTTCTTTTACAATTGATTAAAACATTTAGTTAAATCTTTTATATGTCTAGAATATTTTGTCTCAATTTTATCTACAACTTATAAAATTATATAGATATCTTAATTTATAGTCGGAATAGTGATCTCGGGGTCACTAATCTGAGACTTGAGAAATTTATTTTTCATGTTATATTATGAGTCGGAGCATGATAGTATATGTGCATGAGAATTTTGGTGCTTTAATTTTAGCGATTTCACGTTTAATCGCGAAAAAGGACTAAATCGCATAAAGTGCGAAAGTTCCATTCTATAAGATAAAGGTACCAAATAGCCTTAGAATGTAAATTGGAGGTCTTTAAAAGGCAATTAGACCCCCAATATATGCTTGGCCGGCCATGGACTAGCATAGGAGACAAAGATGGACAAAAAATTGGTCAAACTAGTTGATAGTTGGTGACTTGTTTGACTAGTTTAATATTAGAATAAAGAAAGAGAAAATATCATCTTTCTCTCCATCTTTCTCCACCGGAATTTGTAAGCAAAATAGGGGTTTGAAAGCTCACAATTTTCAGCAAGCTCTCCTCCATTCTAGTAAGTGATTTTGATGATTTTTCTTTATGATAATTATACTTTTAAGACCCCTAGAACTTAAGCTTTCAAATGAGATGACTATTGTGCAATATGATGCGAAATTTAGAGTTTTACCATGAGAGCTTTCATTGCTATTTGCTGCATTTTTATGGAACAAAATGAGTCTTAGTTGTTGGATGAACAATTTTTGTGAAAGGTGTTGTCTTGAAAACACCTAATTTGGACCTTGATGAAAAGGTTACAAAATTGTAGTAAATATGTGAAATGTTGAGTTTTGATGATAGCTATAAGAGTATTAAATGTTCACCTAGGCTTGTTGAAGGTAGAAATGTGATTAGAACTTATTTCCGAGCCTAGGGGCAAAATGGTCAATTTGCCAAAGTCTAGAGGCAAAATAGTAATTTTTGCCTAAGCATGATTATTGAAATGCTTTATTAATGAGATGATTAAAATGAGCTAAATTGTTGTTATAGAGCAAGAAGAACCGAGGATCCGCCTCGATCGGGGAAAGAACAAAGTCTCGGACTAAATCGTCGAGCTAGCTCATTTTGAAATCGAGGTAAGTTTGTATGTGATTAATTAAATATTTATGTTAGCATAATTGAAAATGATTGGTATCACATTGATGTATGATACTTTATTGAAATGAGAAATTGATGTTAAGTATGATGTTGAAGTCCTAGTGGACTATAACGAATATGGGATTACTATCATCGAGATGTGAATTAGATAAAGTCCCATATAAGACCATGTCCGGGACATGGCCTCGGCACCGAGTTAAGATCCCGTATAAGACCATATCCGGGATATGGCTTCGGAAAAGAATAAGAAACTCGTTAAGACCACATTCGGGATGTGGCATCAATAATTGATGTGAAAGTCCATATAAGACCATATCCGGGATATGGCATTGGCATTTAGAAGTAACTCCATGTAAGACCACCTCGGGGATGTGGCATTGGCTTCGTCTCTACATGAACGATGTCGAATATACGTCTTTGACTATCCCTAGTGATTAAAGGGATAAATAGATGAGTTTAGAAGTAGAAATGAGATTTGCATTAAAGTCATATGAATGAGTGAATACAGGTACTCGTGAATGAGTCACGAAGAAACGTTTACGACATGTGGCATGGTATGTGCTAAATACGGGCAATTGTGAGTAAGTATGGCAAGATGCCTATGACTTGTGTATGGTTAGTTAATATCATGGATGAATTATTCTATGAGCTTATTGTTGCTATTTATATTCATGCAAACTTACTAAGCTTTATGCTTACCCCTTTCATTGCCCTTCTTCCTTGTAGTATTGCCAAGATAACTCGAGGATCGTGGACGTAGGAGTTTAGAAATCACACTATCGACATCACTTTGGTATAACAATTTAGACTTATTTTGAGTATGGCATGTATAGGACTCGAGTATTTTATTAAGTTGTAATTGTTAGCCAAAGTGTTGGCTATGTATGTTACTAAAGTCATTTTGTAAATGGCCTTAAGTTAGGCAAATACTTGGCAAATTCTTTTGTTTAATGAAAGTGATTTTCTTGAAGTGTATGCCCTTGAGTATGAATGTTGAATTTAGTATTTAGATGTGTCTTTGGGTCATGAATTACGTTGAATGGAATTGAAGTATGTATGTTTGCAATGTAGGGCGGCAAAGGGCTTGGTAGATAGCCTTCTAATTTTCTACATGGGTAGACACACGGGCGTGTGTCTAGACCGTGTGTGAGCGCACGGCTAGCACATGGGGTGTGTGCCGTGCCGTGTGAAGTCTGCACCATGCACTTGGAATTTAAATCGCCACACGGTTTGAAACACACGGGCGTGTGTGTGGGCCGTGTGGATTAGTCGAATGCCAGGTTTGGCACACGGGCCAAGGCCACGGGCGTGTCAAGGCGCGTGTGAAATTAGTCGATTTCGACCACGGGTGGTAGGCACGGGCTTGTCTTAGGGGCACACGGGTGTGTCCTAGACTCACATGAGCGTGTAACCCTGTTTTGTTGAAAAGTTTCTCGAACGTGTAAATGTCCCGGAATGGTCCCGATACCTCTCAGAAGTATGTTTAGGGCCTCTTAGGCCAAGTATAAGTAAGTGATAGGTTTAAACGAGACTTTGTAACCCTATTTGAGATGTTTAAGCAAGATTAGTTAGGTAATGCCTCGAACCCTGTCTCGACTTGAAGACGGGTAAGAGGTGTTACATTTATTGGTATCAGAGCTACGATTTAGTCGGTTCTAGGACTAACGTAGCGTAAGTACGAGTCTAGCTATACATACCATATGTAAGGGTGTCTGAGTAATGATAGTGTGATGGCTCCTGATGTATGAAATTGTGTTTTATGTAGTATATGGATTCTGATCCAGACCGAACTGTAGTCGATGATGCTACGAGTAACGCGCCGGCTCCTACTCAAGGGACTGCGCCAACTAATAGTAGACCCGAGACCTTGGGTCAAGGGGAAGAGGCTCGAGAAGCCTTTCTCCACATGATGAGCAACTGGTTTACTGAGTATACTCGAGCAAATCCAAACGCTCAACCCCCTCCACCCCCACCAATCCCTCAACCTGCTCTAGTAGCTCCTCAAGTAGTTGAGGTGGTGAGAAGAGAAAGACCTCCGATGGATAAGATTCGGAAGCAAGGAGCCGAGGAATTCCAGGCAAATAAGGACGATGACCCATGAGAAAGTGGAATTCTGGCTCGAGAATACCATCAGGGTATTTGATGAGTTATCCTGCACACCTGAGGAGTGCTTAAAGTGTGCGGTATCTCTCCTGAGAGATTCAGCCTATCGATGGTGGAATACCCTGGTGTTGGTGGTGCCAAGGGAAATAGTTAGCTGGGAATTTTCCAAGAGGAATACCGAAAAAGTACATCAATCAGTGGTTCATCGACCATAAGAGAAAGGAGTTCTTGGAACTGAAGCAAGACCGTATGTCAGTAACCGACTATGAACGGGAGTTCGTAAGGCTTAACAAGTATGCACGGGAGTGCGTGTCTACCGAAGTCGTCATGTGCAAGAGATTCGAGGACGCATTAAATGAAGATATCCGTTTATATGTGGGAGTCCTCGAACTAAAGGAATTTGTAGTGTTGGTAGATAGAGCCTGTAAAGCCGAAGAGTTGGCTAAAGAGAAGAGAAGAGCTGAGAATGAGTCTCGTGACTCGAGGAAGAGACAACTGAATAAGTCTCACCAATCCTCATCTAAGAAATCGAGGGATTTTGCTACTCGATTAGTCACTTCAGTGGGGTTTTCAACCCGAAGTAAAGGCAAGCAATTTTCGGGGTCGAAAGGGCAGACCACATCAGTTGCTAGTGTGGGCAACGTCCGACCAAGTAAACCGGAATGCCCTCAGCGTGGTAGGTGCCATTCTGGTGAGTGTCGAGCTAATGAGAAAGCTTGCTTCAGATGTGGGTCCTTAGACCACTTTATCAGAGACTGCCCCGAGGTGGGCGAGAAAGAAAGGCCTCAGTATGCAAGATCGGGAAGTACTGCTAAGGGAAGGCCACTGAGAAACCCGAGAAATAAGATGGGTAGCAAGAATCCATCTAGAGAGTAAGCTGCTAGAGTCGAGGGTAGAGCACCGGCGAGGACATATGCCATTCGTGCTCGTGAAGAGGCATCTTCCCCCGACGTAATCACAGGTACCTTTTCTCTCCATAATACTCGTGTTATAGCTTTAATTGATCCGGGATCCACCCACTCATACATATGCATGAAATTAGTCTCTAGCATGAGCATGCCTATAGAGTCTACCGAATTCATAATAAGAGTGTCTAATCCCCTAGGCAAGTGTGTGTTGGTTGATAGAGTTTGCAAAGGTTGCCCTTTGATGATTAAGGGTCATTGTTTCCCGGTCGATCTTATGTTATTACCGTTTGATGAGTTTGATGTCATCCTTGGGATGGATTGGTTAGTTACTCATGGAGTAGTGGTGAATTGTGGGAAGAAGCATATTGAGTTGAGAGATGAAAATGGTAATCTTATTCGTGTTGAATCAGATAAGCCAGATAGGCTACCAGTAGTGATGTCAACCTTGTCAACTCAGAAGTATTTAAATAAGGGATACGAGGCCTATCTTGCCTTTGTGTTGAACACTAAAGAGGCTGAATTGAAAATGGAGTCGGTACCCATAGTATGCGAGTGCCCAGATGTTTTCCCGAAAGAGTTGCCAGGGCTACCTCCAGTTAGAGAGATCAAATTTGGGATTGAGTTAGCTCCGGGTACTGCCCCTATTTCTATTGCTCCCTATAGAATGGCTCCAACTGTGCTAAATGAGCTAAAAGAACAGTTGCAAGAACTATCGGATAAAGGTTTTGCAAGGCCGAGTTTTTCTCTGTGGGGGTGCTCCCGTTTTATTCGTAAAAAAGAAAGATGGTTCCATGAGACTATGTATAGATTATCGGTAACTTAACAAGGTAACTGTGAAGAACAAGTACCCGTTGCCGAGGATCGACGATCTATTCGATCAATTGAAGGGAGCCACGGTATTTTCCAAGATAGATTTGAGGTCAGGGTACTATCAGCTGAGAGTCAAGGACTCGGATGTGTCAAAAACCGCGTTTAGAACTAGATATGGCCACTATGAATTTTTGGTCATGCCTTTTGGTCTAACAAATGCCCTGGCGATCTTCATGGATTTGATGAATTGCATTTTTCGGCCATACTTGGATAAATTTGTTGTGGTTTTCATCGATGACATACTAATCCACTCTCGGGACGAGAACGAACATGCCGAGCATTTGATTATGGTTCTGCGAGTTTTGAGAGAAAAACAATTGTATGCCAATTTCAGTAAGAGTGAATTTTGGCTCAAGAAAGTGGGATTTTTGGGACAGATTGTCTCGGGAGACGGGATTAGAGTCGACCCGAGTAAGATTTCAGTAATTGTTGAATGGAAACCGCCGAGGAGCGTAACTGAAGTAAGGAGTTTTCTAGGCCTAGCTGGCTAATATAGGCGTTTTGTCAAGGGGTTTTCCATGATAGCTACCCCGATGACTAAACTTTTGCAAAAAGATGTGAAGTTCGATTGGACTGAAAAGTATCAACAGAGTTTTGAGAAACTGAAGACACTGTTGACTGAGGCCCCTGTTTTGGTGCAACCTGATTCGGGAAGAGAATTTGTGGTTTATAGTGACACATCCTTGAACGGATTGGGTTGTGTACTCATACAAGAGGGTAAGGTGATTGCTTACGCCTCTAGGCAATTGAAGCCGCACGAGAAGAATTACCCGACTCATGATTTAGAGTTGGCCGCAATTGTGTTTGCGTTAAAAATTTGGATGCATCATTTATATGGTGAAAGGTGTCGGATTTTCACCGACAATAAAAGCCTAAAATATTTGATGACTCAAAAGGAATTGAATTTGAGGCAATGAAGATGGTTAGAGTTGATTAAGGATTATGAGTTGGAAATTGACTACCATCCGGGAAGGGTGAACGTAGTCGCTGATGCTTTGAGCAGAAAATCATTGTTTGCACTAAGGGCCATGAGTACTCAGATGAACTTGTTGGATGATGGTTCCGTTTTAGCCGAATTGAGGGCTAAACCCTTGTTTCTCCAAGAAATCTGTGAAGCTCAGAAAGATGATAACAGTTTGCAAGCCAAGAGAATTTTATGTGAGTCGAGCGTGGAGTCGAATTTCGGGTAAATCTCGATGGATGTCCGACATTTTGAGATAGGTGCGTGTACCCAGAAATGACGAGCTTATTCATAAAATCTTGCATAAAGCGCATAGCGGATGTTTGAATGTACACCCAAGCAGCACGAAGATGTACAATGATTTGAAGAAATGGTATTGGTGGCTTGGTATGAAGAAAGACATTTCCGAGTTTGTATCGAAATGCCTGATTTGTCAGCAAGTGAAGGCTGAACATCAAGTACCTTTGGGTTTACTTCAGCCCATTATGGTTCCTGAGTGGAAATGAGACCGTATTACCATGGACTTCGTGACGGGCTTACCGTTGACTCTAAAGAAGAAAGATGCAGTATGGGTAGTGGTTGATAGACTCACAAAGTTAGCCCATTTTATACCAGTACGAGTCGACTATTCGCTTGATAAATTGGCAGACTTGTACATGTCAGAGATAGTAAGACTCTATGGTGTACCGTTGTCGATCATTTTGGATAGAGATCCAAGATTCACGTCACGGTTTTGGAAAAAGTTGCAAGAAGCCTTGGGCACGAAATTAAATTTCAGTACAGCCTTCCATCCACAAACCGACGGACAGTCGGAGAGGGTAATCCAGATACTTGAGGACATGCTTCGATGTTGTGTTTTAGAATTCCAAGGTAGTTGGGAGAAATACTTACCGTTGGTGGAATTCGCCTACAACAACAGCTTTCAGTCAAGTTTGAAGATGGCGCCTTATGAGGCATTCTATGGGCACAAGTGCCGCACGCCCTTGTATTGGTCAGAACTCAGAGAGAAACAGATACACGGGGTCGATTTGGTTAAGGAAACTGAAGAAAAAGTAAAAGTGATACGTGATTGTCTGAAAGTCGCCTTAGATAGGAAAAAGTCCTATTCAGATTTGAAAAGGAAAGAGATAGAATTCAAAGTCGGTGATAAAGTGTTCTTGAAAGTATCACATTGGAGGAAATTCCTCAAATTTGGCCGGAAGGGCAAATTAAGTCCGCGCTTTATTGGACCTTATGAAATTACCGAGAGGATAGGACCGGTAGCTTATCGGTTGGCCTTGCCACCTGAACTAGAAAAGATTCATGATGTCTTTCACGTATCCATGTTGCGCCGATACCGTTCAGATCCTTCACATGTCATTGTACCAACATAGGTAGAGATACAACCGAACTTGACTTATGGGGAAGAGCTGGTTAAGATTTTGGCGCGAGAGGTCAAGCAGTTGAGAAACAAAAGCATAGACATTGTGAAAGTTTTATGGCAAAGGCACAGAATAGAAGAGGATACATGGGAGCCCGAGGAAATGATGAGAAACCAATATCCCAACCTTTTTACCGGTAAGATTTTCGGGGACGAAAATCCTTAAGGGGGGAGAATTGTAACAGCCCGATTTAGGGGCTAGTCGGAATAGTGATCTTGGGGTCACTAATCTGAGACTTGAGAAATTTATTTTTCATGTTATATTATGAGTCGGAGCATGATAGTATACGTGCATGAGAATTTTGGTGCTTTAATTTTAGCGATTTCACGTTTAATCGCGAAAAAAGACTAAATCGCATAAAGTGCGAAAGTTCCATTCTATAAGATAAAGGTACCAAATAGCCTTAGAATGTAAATTGGAGGTCTTTAAAAAGGCAATTAGACCCCCAATATATGCTTGGCCGGCCATGGACTAGCATAGGAGACAAAGATGGACAAAAAATTGGTCAAAGTAGTTGATAGTTGGTGACTTGTTCGACTAGTTTAATATTAGAATAAAGAAAGAGAAAATATCATCTTTCTCTCCATCTTTATCCACCAAAATTTGCAAGCAAAATAGGGGTTTGAAAGCTCACAATTTTTAGCAAGCTCTCCTCCATTCTAGTAAGTGATTTTGATGATTTTTCTTTATGATAATTGTACTTTTAAGACCCCTAGAACTTAAGCTTTCAAATGAGAGGACTATTGTGCAATATGATGCAAAGTTTAGATTTTACCATGAGAGCTTTCATTGCTATTTGCTGCATTTTTATGGAACAAAATGAGTCTTAGTTGTTGGATGAACAATTTTTGTGAAAGGTGTTGTCTTGAAAACACCTAATTTGGACCTTGATGAAAAGGTTACAAAATTGTAGTAAATATGTGAAATGTTGAGTTTTAATGATAGCTATAAGAGTATTAAATGTTCACCTAGGCTTGTTGAAGGTAGAAATGTGATTAGAACTTATTTCCGAGCCTAGGGGCAAAATGGTCAATTTGCCAAAGTCTAGGGGCAAAATAGTAATTTTTGCCTAAGCATGATTATTGAAATGCTTTATTAATGAGATGATTAAAATGAGCTAAATTGTTGTTATAGAGCAAGAAGAACTGAGGATCCGCCTCGATTGGGGAAAGAACAAAGTCTCGGACTAAATCGTCGAGCTAGCTCATTTTGAAATCGAGGTAAGTTTGTATGTGATTAATTAAATATTTATGTTAGCATAATTGAAAATGCTTGGTATCACATTGATGTATGATACTTCATTGAAATGAGAAATTGATGTTAAGTTTGATGTTGAAGTCCTAGTGGACTATAATGAATATGGGATTACTATCATCTAGATGTGAATCAGATAAAGTCTCGTATAAGACCATGTCCGGGACATGGCCTCGACACCGAGTTAAGATCCCGTATAAGACCGTATCCGGGATATGGCTTTGGAAAAGAATAAGAAACTCGTTAAGACCACATTCGGGATGTGGCATCGATAATTGATGTGAAAGTCCATATAAGACCATAACCAGGATATGGCATTGGCATTTAGAAGTAACTCCATGTAAGACCACCTCGGGGATGTGGCATTGGCTTCGTCTCTACATGAACGACGTCGAATATACATCTTTGACTGTCCCTAGTGATTAAAGGGATAAATAGATGAGTTTAGAAGTAGAAATGAGATTTGCACTAAATTCATATGAATGAGTGAATACAGGTACTCGTGAATGAGTCACGAAGAAACGTTTACGACATGTGGCATGGTATGTGCTAAATAAGGGCAATTGTGAGTAAGTATGGCAAGATGCCTATGACTTGTGTATGGTTATTTAATATCATGGATGGATTATTCTATGAGCTTATTGTTGCTATTTATATTCATGCAAACTTACTAAGCTTTATGCTTACCCCTTTCATTGCCCTTTTTCCTTATAGTATTGCCAAGATAACTCGAGGATCGTGGACGTAGGAGTTCGGAAATCAAACTATTGACATCACTTTGGTATAACAATTTAGACTTATTTTGAGTATGGCATGTATAGGGCTCGAGTATTTTGTTAAGTTGTAATTGTTAGCCAAAGTGTTGGCTATGTATGTTACTAAAGTCATTTTGTAAATGGCCTTAAGTTAGGCAAATACTTGGCAAATTCTTTTGTTTAATGAAAGTGATTTTCTTGAAGTGTATGCCCTTGAGTATGAATGTTGAATTGAGTATTTAGATGTGTCTTTGGGTCATGAATTACGTTGAATGGAATTGGAGTATGTATGTTTGCAATGTAGGGCGGCAAAGGGCTTGGTAGATAGCCTTCTAATTTTCTACATGGGTAGACACACGGGCATGTGTCTAGACCGTGTGAGCGGCACGGCTAGCACATGGGCGTGTGCCTAGGCCGTGTGAAGTCTGCACCATGCACTTGGAATTTAAATCGCCACACGGTTGAAACACACGGGCGTGTGTGTGGGCCGTGTGGATTAGTCAGAAATCTAAGGTTTGGCACACGGGCCAAGGCCACGGGCGTGTCAAGGCCGTGTGAAATTAGTCAGTTTCGACCACGGGTGGTAGACACAGGCATGTCTTAGGGGCACACGGGCGTGTCCCTAGACTCACACGGGTGTGTAACCCCTGTTTTGTTGAAAAGTTTCTCGAACGTGTAAATGTCCCCAGAATGGTCCCAATACCTCTCGGAAGTATGTTTAGGGCCTCTTAGGCCAAGTATAAGTAAGTGATGGGTTTAAACGAGACTTTGTAACCCTATTTGAGATGTTTAAGCAAGATTAGTTAGGTAATGCCTCGAACCCTGTCCCGGCTTGAAGATGGGTAAGGGGTGTTACAATCTGTTATGTGAATGAAATCTATATTCATGTTATTAGTGAGCTTAGCTTCTCTATTATGGGTATTATTTCTTCTAGGACAATGGGTTGCTATGTAACCTATTTGTCTGCATATAAAACATAATATTGTGTCTTTATAAGTTCTATACTTATGATATTGCCTGACATGTTTTCTAGGGTTTAAGAAAGGTTTTTGGGCTGAGGATCGCCTAGCCTATCCTGTAACATCCCATTTTTAGTCAAATCAGAATAGTGGTTTCGGGACCACAAATTTGAAGTTGAAATTATTATTTTAAGGTCTACAGCATGAATATATGATTGTGTGAAATTTTCGTTTAGAAATTTTATCGTTTGAATGCTCAATTCGGTAAAAAGGACTAAATCACATAAAGTGCAAAAGTGATGTTCTAATAGCTAAAAGTGTCAAATAGCTATAGAAACTTAAAGTTAAGGTCTTTAAGTGGTAATTAATCCATTTGAGAGTTAGTGGATGATAGTGGCATGACATTTGGTGTAATTAATAAATGTTTTAAAGGTTAATTTTTTAATTTGGTAAATAAAGGTTAATTTAATAAAATAAAAGCCATTTTATTCATTATCTTCTTCATCTAGCCGATTATACAAAGGGAAGAAAGCCATTTTCTTAGCTCCAATATTTGGTCATGCTATCCATGCTCATTTAGGTATGGTTTTTGTCCCATTTTTAATAATTTCTACGTTTTTGAGATCGTTGTAGCTTAGTCTAGCTAACTGATAAACCATAATTTACACATATTTTAACCCCATGCTTAGATTACTTTTGGATGAATTTTGATTAAATTTGATGAATTCGATGCTCCTAATCTCTTAATTTCATGTTTTATACTCAGAAGAGCTTAGGAAGTCGAAAAGAACGAGAAACGGGCCAAAAAGGGGCAAAAAATGGGCCTATCTAGGAAATCAACACGGCCTGGACCATTGGCCACGACTGTGTGTCACGAGCAGGATCAACACTGCCTGGACTATTGACCACGGGCAGATCACATGGCCGTGTGTGGCGAGCGAAATCGACCACGGTCGAACGAGTCCACTACGGGCGTGTCACACGGGCGTGTCCCTACCGAAATCAAGATGAATTCTATTCGAAATAGGATACTTGTGGGCCAACTAAGGCATCTCAAAGCCTATATAAATGCCCTAGGGGGCAACCTAAGAGGAGAGCTCGACAGGACATCAAATAGACACCGAGTAGAAGGAGAAAATACTACAAGACAGCCGTCGGGAATAGCTTAGGAGAAGGATCTCCATCAAGACTGAGGATCTCCCATCAAGTTCTTTAGAAGTTTTTGGGTTTCTTTATGTTTTGTTGTTTTTCCTCTTTTATGATGTTTCCCTCTTTTAGTATGAACTAAATCCCTTAAATATCTAAGGGGATGAAACCTAATACAGATCTTATTATTATTTGATTTATGAGATAAATACTTCTGCTTATTCTTAATTGTGAGTTCTTATTCTTGTTTGATAATTCAAGTTATTGATTCAAGTCGAATGTGTTTATTCAGTGGAGCAAAAGTCCCTGTCTAAGAGTAGATCAACACAATTAAGTGGAGTTGATTGCAACCCTAGAGATAGGGCGACAAAAATTTGCCGGATTAGGGTCAAACCTAATAAGGGAATCCATAGATTGAGTTAATGCGACAATAAGGGTTTTAATTAGAAAGAGATTTCAATTAATCAACCTAGAGTCAGTTGTTAGTAGCCTCGAGAGAGGTATTAATATAATTTAGGGATTTCTACGGATTAAGCCAAGTGAATAAATCGCATGAATCAACAGTAATAAGTGAAGTCTAGGTGGATTCTTCCTTAGGTATTGCCTATCTCATATAAGTTGTCCAAAAGTATTTTCCCAATTTACTCTCTGTCGCGTTCATAGATAGTTAAATTAGTTAGTAAATTTTAGATAAAAAAATAAATCCCCTTAATTATTAGGCTAGATAATAAAAAAGATAGTTAATACTAGTACTCTTGGTCCTTGAGGATACGATATTCCGGACTCACCACAGCTATACTACTGTTCGATAGGTGCGCTTGCCTTTGTCAAAATTATAGTTAGTTTCGAGCTCCATCAAGTTTTTGGCGCCGTTGCCGGGGACTAAGATATTAGGAACGCTAATTTTTATTACTTTAGCCATTTTTTACTTTTTATTGCAATTTAATTTCTTGTCTACTTTTCTAATTTTTCTTTCTTTGCTTCTAGCAGTGAGATTGAAAGTACAGCTCGCAGAAATCAAAGAAAAATAAGATGAAGCCTACAATACATAGAAGAAGAGCAAGAAGACGAAACTAATACTACAGAAGAGATGGCTGATAATAATCCGCTACCTCCTGTGGTTGCCGCAAACTCGGTGAATCAAAATCCTGCTCCTCGTACTATGTATGATTATGCTAAACCTACTTTAACAGGAACCGAATCAAGTATTGTTAGACCTGCTATTGCTGCAAATAATTTTGAACTGAAACCTAACACTATACAGATGATTCAGCAGTTTGTTCAGTTTGATGGTTTGCAGGATGATGATCCAAACAATCACTTGGCAAATTTTCTAGAGTTTTGCGACACTTTCAAAATAAATGGCGTTTCTGATGATGCCATTCGTCTTCGGTTGTTTCCTTTCTCGTTGAGGAACAGAGCTAAACAGTGGTTAAACTCGTTACCACGAGGATCAATCACTACATGGGATCAAATGATCGAAAAAATTTTACTTAAATATTTTCTTCCGGCTAAAACGGCTAAGTTGAGGAATGATATTCCTTCCTTTGTGCAAATGGATCTAGAAACACTCTATGATGCATGGGAGAGATATAAGGATCTACTGAGAATGTGCCCTTACCATGGGTTACCTTTGTGGCTATAGGTTCAAACCTTTTACAATAGTGTGAACCCCTCAACCAGACAATTGATTGATTCAGCCGCCGGTGGAACCCTAAATAAAAAAACCCTTGAATCGACTTATGATTTTATAGAGGAGATGTCACTGAATAACTATCAGTGGCAAGTTACAAAGACAAGGCCAACAAAAGCCGCCAGTGTTTTCAACCTCGACGCAGTAACCATGCCATCAAATCAGGTAGAACTTCTTAATAAGAAAATTGATGGTTTGTTTGGTTCCTCGCAGGTACATCCAGTAATGCAGTGCGATACAAATGGAGGAGGGACGAACAATACAGAATACCCACCCTACAACCCTGGCATAGAAAACGAACAGATGAACTATATGGGTAATAATTCTAGACCTCAAAATAACCTTTATAGTAACACTTACAATCCAGGTTGGAGAAACCATCCAAATTTCTCATGGGGTGGCCAAGGAAATTAGAGACAACTACCCCCTCCAGGCTTTCAACAACAACCCTACCCACAAGAGAAGAAGCCGAACCTTGAGGAGATGCTAACGAAATTCATCGCGGTGTCAGAAACCCATTTCCAAAACACTGAAACAGCACTTAAAAATCAGCAAGCGTCAATTCAAGGGCTTGAGAACCAAATAGGTCAACTTGCTAAGCTGATCTTAGAACGACCACAAGGAAACTTGCCGAGCAACACTGAAACTAACCCAAAGGAGCAAATTCACGCCATTACTGTTCACGATAGTGAAGGGTTAGATGAATCAAAATTGAGGCAAGAGAATGTGGTAGAAGAGGGTAAGGTTGAGGTAAGCCATGATAAACCAAAACCGGTAATCATAGAGTACCAACCTCGTACGCCATACCCCAATGCGATAAAGAAAGACCATACAGAGGAACAATTCGGTAAATTTCTTAAACTTCTAAAGAAATTACATATTAACTTACCGTTTCTTGAAGCTTTTTCACAGATGCCAGATTCAAGGAAATTTTTAAAAGAGCTTTTGAAAAACAAACGAAAGTTAGACGATACGTCGCATGTGGAGCTAAACGCAGTGTGCTCAGCAATTCTACAAAATAAACTACCACGAAAATTAAAAGATCCAGGGAGTTTTACAATTCTGTGCTTAATTGGTAGTTTATCTGTTAATAACGCTTTGGCTGATTTAGGGGAAAGCATAAATGTTATGCCTTATAAAATGTTTAAACAACTAGGTCTAGGGAAATCCAAACAAACTAGGATGAGCATTCAATTAGCTGATAAGACTATTAGAGTTCCTAGGGGTATAATCAAAGATGTATTAGTAAAAATTGATAAATTCATATTCCCAGTAGACTTTGTCGTTCTAGACATAGATGAGGACAATAATATTCCTTTAATTTTAGGAAGACCCTTTTTGGCAACTGCTAAAACCAAAATTGATGTTGGTGCAGGGGAACTCATACTTCGTGTAGGTGATTTAAACGATCACTCTCGTGCTCTTGGTGGGCTAGGACATCGAGTAATAAAGGTGAGAACATAAATTCTATAAATGACCATTCAGTTCAGCCTTCTTTTTAGGAAGCACCACGAAATTACACATCTGAGCCACATCCTAAACCTCGTGCCAACAAGGAAATAACTCATAAGGAACGAAGGCTTCAGATCGATGAACTAGACGAGTGGAAGACACATTTAAAGGAGAAACTAAAAACACACGAAGCAAAAATGAGGCAACTCCATGTCAAACTTAAAGATGGGACATACCAATTTTAGATCGGGGATCAGGTATTGTTGGACAAGACAGACCCTCGAATCACCATTTTAGACCTTAATACAATCGAAGAAATCCCTTTTAAGGTACTCAATGTCTTCCCATACGGAACAGTCGAGGTAACTAATACTAAGTTAGGCATTTTTAAGGTAAACACTACACGACTCAAACTATATAGTGATCATAGAACTGATAGCAGGGGAGAGGAGTTTCAACTCCTCAAACCACCATGATTATGCGAATAGAGGGGTAAGTCTAGCTTAAGACTTTAAACGAGCACTTCTTGGGAGGCAACCCGAGCACTAACTTCACTAATGTCATAATTTCGATTTTTAGCACCTAACTCAAAACTAACCAAATTAATGAAGCGCAGTTTTCCCTACCACACGGCCTTGCACACGGGCGTGGCCGTGTGGACACCACGAATTTGCATACCGGCGTGGCAGAGGTCGTAGGAACCAAGGACGAAAAATCCCCAAACCACGGGCAGCGATAAAATGCCACGGCCGTGCGATACGGCCGTGGCCGACATTGAGAAAGCTACACGGGCGTGGAAACCTCTACACAGGTGTGGGAGAAACGAACGAGCCACCACACGGCCGTGCGATATGGCCGTGTGACCTAACACGCCCACGAGACACGGGCGTGGGTAGCAACCAGATCTCTGATTCCTATTTAAAACCCCCCATTCTTCCCATTTTCTCCCTAAAATTCTTCTTCTCCCAAACCCCAGCCACCACACCCCTCTCTTTTCTCACTATCTTCTCCCTTCATTTTCCTTTCCCCTTCCCCTCATTCTTTTTGTTTCACCATCCTCACCACCATCTCCATGTCGAAGAAGCGAAATGACCCTAGCATAGTCTCCCCGTGCGAGACCGATCTACATAAGTTCATGCCGGCCGCTTCATTTACTCGACAAGACAAGAACCTTTGGGTCCATTTAAATTTTCTTTTTCTTTTCTCTTCTCCTTTATTTTACTTCTCTTTATCTTTCTTGTGCCTAATTTATATTATTATATTTTGATTTCTTTAATTTAGGTTCAAAAGGCTGTTAGGGAATCACCACACCACGACCCTAGTATCCACCTCCACCTTCATCTATGCCCACCTTACTGTTTCTTCTCCTTGACTCCATCCAAAATTTTGGAAGTTCACTTCTCTCCCTATCTTATGATTTTATACATTGTAGATATCTATCTTTGTACATTGAGGACAATGTACGTCTTAAGTGTGGGGAGGTGTCAACAATACTTTCCCTGAATGATATCTTGTCTTAAGTAATTTTCTCATATTACTGTTAGAATGAAATTTCTTTTGATTTATGATTTTCATTGATATGTTTCGGGTTAAGTCATAGGTAATTGTGCATTGATGGTTTAAACTTTAAGACATTAGAGAAACAAGCATGATAAGTCTATTTTCAGAATAAAATTAAAATTTTTAGGTTGTTTTCCTACATTTAAATATTACTTTAAAGTTTGAAACTTGCAAGGTTGACATCAAAAACCATAATTTTTGTGAGATTTTGAGCCTTTTAGAGCATATTCTTTTCTTCTTCACTTTATTAATTATTAGTGTGTCAACATTAATTTGTTACTCTAGAACTTGCTTTAATCATACACGTCGAGACCACACTTTTGATTTGATATACTGAGATGATAAAGGCACATAGATTTTAACCCACTTACTCCATTAAAAGCCTACCTTCATAATTAACCCCTAGTGAACCCCTTTGAAGCCTAATCAATCATTTCTTGATATACCACTAATATTAAACCAAAACCCATTTTGTATTTGTTATCACCATTTCTCTTGACTACCCTTATATCGAGATTTGATTTGATCAGTTGCCTAACTACATTCTTTATTTCAGTTGTTAAATTCTATCTTATTATTATAAATACTTATACTTATTCTTAAAAAAAAAAGAGGGAAATTTATTTATTCATTATTAGTATTATGAGCTTAAACTGTTAATTTCATTATCTTTAGAAGAAGCTCGTGTTATTAGTATTAAGTTTTCAATTAATGTAATTATTCAGTATTAGTCCAATTTTCCTAGTTAGGTAATTTATCAATTCAATCTCGATACTAACCCTCCAATTCAGCCTTTATCCACACTTTTAACCCAAGCCCCATTACAACCCGTTAAAAGACCTTTTGATTTGTGTATCATCTCATTTTATAGTGGTGAAGATTTGATTTTCATACAAGCCTATGGGATTAACTTTTCATGTTTGACTTTTGAGTGCTTAATTTGAACCTTAAACACTTTGAGTGATTTGAGTGAATCTTTAGTGAGGATGTCAATTCTTGTCGATTATGGATCAAATGTAATTTTTTAGATGATGGGAAACACCTATGTTTTTATACTACAAAAAATTTGTGACTTAGATTGTTTGAATCTTTAAGACTCTTTTAGATTAAATTATTAATGTATGAATTATCTATGAATTGTGATGAAACATTATTGATGAAGATTATGAATTAAGGGAGTTAATTTTAATTGTGAGTTGAGGATTTTGCTTGAGGACAAGCAAAGGCTTAAGTGTGGGGATATTTGATAAACCATAATTTACACATATTTTAACCCTATGCTTAGCTTACTTTTGGATGAATTTTGATTAAATTTGATGAATTCGATGCTCCTAATCTCTTAATTTCATGTTTTTAATTTCATGTTTTATACTCAGGAGAGCTTAGGAATTCGAAAAGAACGAGAAACGTGCCAAAAAGGGGCAAAAAATGGGCCTACCTAGGAAATCAACACGGCCTAGACCATTGGCCACGGCCGTGTATCACGAGTAGGATCAATACGGCCTGGACTATCGACCACAGGCAGATCACACGGCCGTGTGTGGCGAGCGAAATCGACCACGGTCGAAGGAGTCCACCACGGGCGTGTCCCTGCCGAAATTAGGATGAATTCTATTCAGAATAGGATACTTGTGGGCCAAGTAAGGCATCTCAAAGCCTATATAAACGCCCTAGGGGGCAACCTAAGAGGAGAGCTCGACAGGACGTCAAATAGACGCCGAGTAGAAGGAGAAAATACTCCAAGACAGCCGTCGGGAACAGCTTAGGAGAAGGATCTCCATCAAGACTGAGGATCTCCCATCAATTTCTTTAGAAGTTTTTGGGTTTCTTTATGTTTTGTTGTTTTTTCCTCTTTTATGATGTTTCCCTCTTTTAGTATGAACTAAATCCCTTAAATATCTAAGGGGATGAAACCTAAGACAGATCTTATTATTATTTGATTTATGAGATAAATACTTCTGCTTATTCTTAATTGTGAGTTCTTATTCTTGTTTTGATAATTTAGGTTATTGATTCAAGTCGAATGTGCTTATTCAGTGGAGCAAAAGTCCCTGTCTAAGAGTAGATCAACACAATTAAGCGGAGTTGATTACAACCCTAGAGATAGGGCGACGAAAATCTGCCAGATTAGGGTCAAACCTAATAAGGGAATCCATAGATCGAGTTAATGCGACAATAGGGGTTTTAATTAGAAAGAGATTTCAATTAATCAACATAGAGTCAGTTGTTAGTAGCCTCGAGAGAGGTATTAATATAATTTAGGGATTTCTACGGATTAAGCCAGGTGAATAAATCACATGAATCAAAAGTAATAAGTGAAGTCTAGGTGGATTCTTCCTTAGGTATTGCCTATCTCATATAAGTTGTCCAAAAGTATTTTCCCAATTTACTCTCTGTCGCGTTCATAGATAGTTAAATTAGTTAGTAAATTTTAGATAAAAAAAATAAATCCCCTTAATTATTAGGCTAGATAATAAAAAGATAGTTAATACTAGTACTCTTGGTCCTTGAGGATACGATATTTCGGACTCACCACAGCTATACTACTGTTCGATAGGTGCGCTTGCCTTTGTCGAAATAATAGTTAGTTTCGAGCTCCATCACTAGCCCAGGGACTATTTTGCAAAGCTGTTAAAGATTTTGAATGATGCCATTGATGAAAATGTGTGCTTTGATGTTTGATGATAGATAATGAATGTTGGTTGTGAATTATACAAGTCTTGTTAAGTGATTTTTGAGAAAAAATACAAAATAGGGATTAAATTGAGAAATGTGTAAATTGGGTGGTGAAATGAGAAATAAATGAAAAATATGGACTGCTAGGGGTATAATGGTAATTCAGCTAGCATGGGTTAGTCTTGAAATTCATGAATTTGTGATTTTGTGTAATAAGGACTAAATTGTAAAAATGTGAAAGTTTAGGGGCTAATGTATAAAATAGCTCAAATGCATATTTTGGATTGAATTGAATAAATAGAGGAATAAATAAGCTGATTTTGATTACTTATAGATCAAGAAAAGAGGAATTCTGACTTAGATCGGGGAAAAAGTAAAGTAATTGAATAGTCGGCCCGTTTCGTCATTTCCGTATACGAGGTAAGTTCGTATAATTGAACTTAAATGTGTATTTATGTAATTGATAAATGGTATAGTGTTTGTATTTATCTTATTGGTTAAATTAGGAATTTTAAATTAAATGTACGGTTTAAGTAAGACGAGTTATTGAATAAGACCATAGCCTGGCTATGGCAATCAAAAGTAAGACCATAACCGGGTTATGGCATGTGAATGTTAGACCACGGCAGGGCCATGGCAATGTATGTGTAAGACCATAGTTGGACTATGGCATCAGAAAATCGATGTACTCGTACCGTAAGCATTTATAAGCCCAGAGTGATTTGGTAAGAGAATTGGTGAGAAATAGATACGTATCGATACAGGTATGTACAGAAAATTGTTCAAGTAACGAGATAAAAGAAGTTGAGAACTTATGAGTTACTATGTGGTTAAAATTTGCATTAACTCATTGATTGATGTTTTAAATGCAATTTATGTTATTTGTTTTGAAATGCTAATGAATGATGAGAATATTTCATATTTACATACGAACTTACTAAGCTTTATAGCTTACTTTGTTTATTCTTCTATGTTTTTTAGTATTTCGAAGCTAGCTCGGATCCGAGAATCGTCAGAGACTTCATCTCACTATCGGACATCTATTTTGGTACTTTTGAAGTTGTGTATATATGGTATATGGCATGTATAGGCTTTGGTCATTTTGGTGTGTTTGATGGAAATGTATTTTGGCCATTAAAGGTAGCTTATGAAAGTTATGTAGTTTGTTATAAATATTGTCATGTGATATGGTTGATGTTGAATTATGATACTGAAGAGTTTATTATGGTATGAGGTATTTATTTGGTTGAGATATGTTTGTTGTAGATTGGTTTTGGATGATGAATTATATGAATTATGGTACATGATATATATGTGAGTTATGGCTAGTAAAGCAAGTTGAGTTGATAGGTGTTTGATTAGGTAAACGGCATTGAAACGAGTATTGAAATGGTTGAAATAGATATAGTATGATTTGTACATTAGTTGATGATTTTAGGCTGCATATTTGTGTCTTGAAATGATACCATTTGAGTTATGTAGGTACATGCAAATTTTGGGGGGCGAATTGGCTTGGTAATAGCCTATTTTTGTCCACACGGGCATAGACATGGGCGTGTGTCTCAGCCGTGTGTGACACACGATCATGTCACCCGGCCGTGTGTCCCCTGGTGTTGAATTTGAAATCAAGTCAGTATGCTCGACACGGCCTCACACACGGGCGTGTGACTTGGCCGTGTGGCATAAGTCAGTATACCCTACAGGTTTGGGACGACCTAGCACACGGCCTGGAACACGGGCGTGTATGGCCATTTTTAAGACACACGGGATAGGCACACGGGCGTGTTTGTTCGCCGTGTGACCCAAGTCAGAGAGTTACATGGGTCGGACACGGGCTGGGACACGGTCATGTGCCCCCATTTCGAATGTCCACACGGCCTATAACACGGGCGTGTCTGGTGGCTGTGTGAGACACACGGCCTGGTCACATGGGCGTGTGTCCCCTGTTTTGAGAAAAATTTTCTAAGTGTTTTAAATGTTTTAAAAGTTATCGGTTTAGTCCCGAATCACCCTGAATGTATGTTTTGAGCCTCGTAGGCTCGTATTAGGGACAATGTGTTTGGGATTGAATGATGATTTGATAAATTATATGTGAGATGTATATTTGAATGTGTTATAAGTTTGGAAATTCTTCGTAACCCTATTCCGATGTTGAATACGGGTGAGGGGTGTTACACATACTTTCTTTGGTTTATCACCAGGCTCTTCTACTATGTATCTAGGCTTATTATAATTTTTATACTTATTTTGAGGCTTACTATAGGAAGGTTTTTTCCTAGGTTTGCACTCACATGGGTCTTGGCCATATTGTTGGGCCGTATATATATTCTTACAGAAGGAATATGACCCTCCTTTAATCTGTTGTTGTATTACCATCTGGTCGCACTTATGACTCAAATGTTGCATTATGAAATAGCTTAAAGTTATTACATTATAAGTATAGCTTTCTTTATTAAGCTGTTTCCATATTTTATATTCTTATTCTATTTCTGTTCCTAAAGCTCCAGGAAGTTTATTTATTAACTTATGTTGAAATTCTTCATTATGAATATTCTGGCTAATCGATGTATAATGTATATAATCATTAAGGAATAGAATCACATGAGTCCAATCCTTAAGAGTTAATTATTCTAATTTTCTAACTGTATCAGATTGCTGGTATCTAGATCCTATGTTAGGATCACCTTCAGTTAGTAGATTACTAACCAGATTTATAAAGTTCTGAGGGTTATTAACAAGAGTTAACAACTCTCGATATTCTGATTCGTATGAGGCCTGGAAATTATCCTAGGCCTTTTTGGCTGTATTACCTAGAGTGGTTTCTAAGTATTTTATCATTTCTTCAGTAGTATGTTTGAAATTATTTTCTAAATAATTCTTTATTATTATAGTCTTCCATTGATGTATTACCTCGGGCCACACTTGTGGGCTATATTTGGTGAGGTTTAACAAGTTATCTTCTGCAAAGACTTCTAGAGGTATTATAACTCCTTTATTGTTAAAGGGGTATTTTGGCTTTCTATAGTCTGAGTATTGTATAGGAGGTATTGAATCGTATTTATATGGCACCACTGATGGGCCAGGTCTTGGTGGGTTCAAAGGTGTGTTATGGACATTTCTATTTGGAGTATCCACCTGCATAGGTGTTGGGTCTCTAGCTACAGGGTTAGGAGTTAGTGCTCCGGGCCCAGAGTCCATTAAATCCATTGGTAAATTATTAAATAACTTATTAAAGGATTCTTCTATATCTTGGTCTTGGAAAGCCATAGACTCTCTAGAATGTTCTTCTAATAATTCTTCGTGAATTATTCTAAATAATTTTATCTTCTTATGGGGTCTTTTGTTTTTTATTCCATTCTTTATATATTCTATTCTTTTCTTTTCTGACAATGTTCTAAAATATTTTATTTTTCTTTTTCGTGTTTATCAATAAATTCTATCTTATAATCTTCATATGAATTATTGGTATTCATCATTTCCCTATCCTCTTCATCTTGACTAAAATTTGATTGGTTAGAGAAAATAGAGTTTGTTATATTTTTATTAATATAATTATTAAATATCACCGAGAGATTTCCCTAAATTATCATTTCCCTATCCTCTTCCTAAATTGGTAGTTTATCTATTAATAATGCCTTAGCTGACTTAGGGGCAAGCATCAATGTTATGCCTTATAAAATATTTAAACAGCTAAGTCTCGGGAAACTCAAACAAACTAGGATGAGCATTCAATTAGCTGATAAAACTATTAGAATTCCTAGGGGTATAATCGAAGATGTACTAGTAAAAATTAATCAATTCATGTTCCCGGTAGACTTTGTCGTTTTAGACATGGATGAGGATAATGATATTCCTTTAATTATAGGAGAACCCTTTTTAGCAACTGCTAAAACTAAAATTGATGTTGGTACAGGTGAACTCACACTTTGTGTAGGTGACGAAACGATCACTCTTTAGGCTCTTGACTCGGCTAGGACGTCAAGTGAAAAATGTGAGAACATAAATTCTATTGATAACCAATTGGTTCAACCTTCTTTATAGGAAGCACCACGAAAACATATAACTGAACCTGATCCTAGACCCTGTGCCAATAAAGAAGTAATTCATGAGGAACGAATGCTTCAGGTCGAGGAACTAGACGAGTGAAAGACACATTTCAAGGAGAAACTAGGAACACACGAAGCAAAACCGAGGGAACCCCCAAACGAGCTTATAGGAATAGCAAATCACTTCAAAATAGGAGATCAGGTATTGTTGGATGAGAAAGACCCTCGAATCGCCATTTCAAACCTTAAAACGAACAAAGAAATCCCTTTTAAGGTACTCAATGTCTTCACATACGGAACGGTCGAGGTGACTCACTCTGAATTCAGCACTTTTAAGGTAAACACCACTCGACTTAAACTATATATCGATAACCGAATTGATAGCAAGAATGAGGAGCTTCAACTCTTCAAACCACCATGATTATGCGAATGAGAGGTAAGTCTAGCTTAAGACTTTAAACGAGCGCTTCTCGGGAGGCAACCCGAGCACTAACCCCTTTAATTTTCATATCTTTGATTTTTAGCACCTAACTAAAAACTAACCAAGTTAAATAAAGCGTAGGTTTCCGTACCACACGGCCTTGCACACGGGCGTGGCTGTGGCTGTGTGGACATCACAGATTTGCACACTGGCATGGTAGAGATCGTACGAACCAAGGACAAAAAATCCTCAAATCACGGACGGCTATAAAATGCAAAGGCCATGCGATACGACCGTGGTTGACACTGAGAAAGTCACACGGGTATGAGCCACGCCCGTGCTTTAAGGCCGTGGCCGACACTGAGAAAGATACACAGGCGTGAAAACCTCTACACAAGCGTGGGAGAAACGAACGAGCCACCACACGGCCGTGAGATATGGCCGTGCGACTTAACACGCCCACAGCACACGGGCGTGGGCAGCAACCAGGTCCCTGACTCTTATTTAAAACCCCCAATTCTTCTCACTTTCTCCCAAAATTCTTCTTCTCACTATCTTCTCCCTTCATTCTTTTTATTTCACCATCCTCACCACCATCCCCATGTCGAAGAAGAAAAAGGACCCTAGCACAGTCTCCCCGTGCGAGACCGATCCACATAAGTTCATGCCGGCCGCTTCATTTACTCGACAAGCCAAGGACATTTGAGTCCATTTATTTTACCTATGTCTTTTCTCTTCTCCTTTATTTTCCTTCTCTTTATCTCTCTTGTGCTTAATTCAGTCTATTTTATTTTAGTTTCTTGGTTTTAGGTTCTAAAGGCTGCTTGGGAATCACCACACCACGACCCCAGTAACCACCAACTCGGCCCGAATTTCCCCGATTTTTTTTCTCTGACTCCATCCAAAATTCAGGAAGTTTCACCTCTCTCCCTCTCTTGTGATTTTCTTATTATAATTGTTATATTTGTACATTGAGGACAATGTACATCTTAAGTGTGGGGGGGTGAATTTTATCTTGAAAAGTTCCTAAATTTTTACATTATTCTCAAATCCCTGAATTATATCTTGTTCTTAAGTAAATGTTCTCATATTACTGTTAGAATGGAATTTCCTTTGATTTATGATTTTCATTGATATGTTTTGGATTAAGTCATAGTTAATTGTGCAGTGATGATTTAAACTTTAGGAGACTAGAGAATCAAGCATGATGAGTTTATTTTCAGAATTAAAATTTTGTTAGGTTGTCTACCTGAATCTAATTATTACCTTGAAGTTTGAAATTTACAAGGTTGACATCAAGAACCATAAATTTTTGTGAGATCTTTAGCCTTTTAGAGCATATATTTTTCGTGCTCACTTTGTTGGTTATGAGTGTGTCAACATTGATTTGTTATTCTAGAACTTGCTTTGATTATGCATGTCAAGATCACACTTTTGATTTGATATACTAAGATGATAAAGGCACCTAGGTTTTAACCCCTTACTCCATAAAAAGGCTACCTTCATAATTAACCCCTAGTGAACCCCTTTGAGACTAACAAACCATTTCTTGACTCACCCATTAATATTAACCCAAAACCCACTTTGTATTTGTTATCACCATTTTTCTTGACTACCCTTATATCGAGATTCGATTTGATCGGTTACTTAACTAATTTCTTTATTCCAGTTGTTAAATTCTATCTTATTATTATTGTACTTGATTTGTTCTTTAAAAAAATGGCTCAACTATTCATTATTACTTCTTTTTTATTGGAGCTTAAGCAGTTAATTTTACATTTTGAGAAGAAGCTCGTGTTATTAGTGATGAATTCTTAATTGATGTAATTATTCAAGCTTTAGTTACTTTTCTAGTTAGGTAATTTATCAATTCAGTCTCGATACTAACCCTCTAATTCAACCTTTATCCACACCTTTAAGCTAAGCCCCATTACAACCCTTTTAAAAACCTTTTGATTTGTGTATCATATCATTTTACAGTGGTGGAGATTTGATTTTCATGCAAGCTTATGGGAATAACTTTTCATGTTTGACTCTTGAGTGCTTATTTTTGAACCTTAAACACCTTGAGTGATTTGAGTGAACCCTTAGTGAGGATGTCAATTCTTGTTGATTTTTAATTAAAAGGTGATTATTTAGGTAAGGGGAAACACCTATTTTTCGTACTATAAAAACTATGACTTTGATTGTTTGAATCTTTAGGAACCTTCTGGTTAAATTATCAATGTTTGAATTATCTGTGAATTATGATGGAACATTGTTGATGAAGGTTATGAATTGAGGAAATTCGATTTTAATTGTGAGTTGAGAATTTTGCTTGAGGACAAGCAAATGCTTAAGTGTGGGGGTATTTGATAAACCGTAATATATACATATTTTAATCCCACATTTAGCATACTTTTGGATGATTTAATCCCTTGAATTGTGGAATTTGATGCTCCTAATCCTTTAATTTCATGTTTTATACTTAGGAGAGCACAAGATGATGAAAAGAACGAGAAACGGGCCGAAAACGGAGAAAATGGGCCAAATTAAGAAATCAACACGGCCTGGGCTCGAATCACACGGCCGTGCCACCTTAGTAGGCCTGAACACGGCCTGGGTTTGATTCACACGGGCGTGCTCCACGGGCGTGTCTCTGCCGTGACCCGTTGCAATTCTACTCGGAAAAGGAGACTTAGGGGCGAAAAAAGACATTCCGAAGTCTATATAAACACCCTAAGTATGACCTAAAAGGGGGGGAAGCCAGAGAGGGCTGAACACGGGGAATTACTCCAAGAAAGCCAGTTGATTCATCCCAGAAGCCGAAATCACACTCAAGACGGAATATCTTCCCTTCAATTTCCTTCAGGGGTTTTAGGGTTTTTCTTTTGTTTTGTTATTTACTTTCTTCTGAGATGTATTCTTTATTAAACATGAACTAAACCCTTCAAATACCTGAGGGGGATGAAACCTAAGACGGATCTTGTTATTATTTTCTGAACTATATGATAAATACTTGATTTGTTCTTAATTATGTGTTATTAATTCTTGTTTTAATATTTCAGGATATTGATTCAAGTATTGATGTGCTTAGGAAGTGGAGCAAAAGTCCCTGTTTAAGAGTAGATCTAGCATAGTTAAGCGGAGTTGATTGCAACCCTAGAGATAGGATGATGAAAATCTGCCGGATTAGGGTCAAACCTAATATGGGAGTCCATAGATCGAGTTAATGCAACACTAGGGGTTTTAATTAGAAAGATATTTCAATTAATCAACCTAGGGTTAGATGTTATTAGTCTCGAAAGGGATGATAATATAAATTAGGGAATCCTACGGATCAAGTCAAGTGAATAAATCGTCTGGTTCAGAGTTAAGTAATAAGTGAAGTCTAGGTGGATTCTTCCTCGGGTATTGTCTTAATCAACTGGTTTTCCCAAAAGTATTTTCCCAATTCATTCTCTGTGTCTTAGCATCCTTAGTTTAGTAATTAGTTAATTAAACATCGATTCCCTTAATACTTAGGCTATATAATAAAAAAGATAGTAACTACTAGTACTCTTGGTCCTTGAGGATACGATATTTCCGGTCTTGCCATAGCTATACTACCGAACGATAGGTGCGCTTGCCTTATTCATTGTCATAGTTAGTTTGGACACGATCATTTTTCTTTTGCAATATTCTAAATGGATGTCACATTTTTATTAACTATTTTTATAGTCAGTAGGCTATTTAGTGTACCATTTTATTTTAGTTTTTCATTTTTTATTACTTTTGTAAAAATTTAAATTCAATAGAATAAAAAACATATATATCGAAAAAGCTTGGGTTTGGAGATGTTCAAAATGAATTTGCATAACAAACCCAAAATGTAAGTGAGTTAAATAGATAAGGAAAGGGAGAATTATCACAAGATATTTGTTAACGTAGCTCGGACTCACCAATCCTATATCTACGGAGCCTCGCTCAAACAATGATTTCATTTAACAACTCATCTGGTACAACTACTGGCTAAAGCTCAATTTATCCTCTCCAATCACTACTCCAAAACAGACTTTTAGCGGCATTTTTAGTGGCGTTTTAATAAAAAACGCCGCAAATATTATACATTAGCGGCGTTTGAAAGAAAATGCCACAAAAAGTTGAGAAATAGCGGCGTTTTTGTCCCAAACGCCGCTAAAGATCTGAGCATTAGCGGCGCTTTCGTAAAAATGCCGCTAAAGATCTGAGCATTAGTGGCACTTTCGTAAAAGCGCCCCTAAAGATCTGAGCATTAGCGGCGCTTTCGTAAAAACGCCGCTAAAGATCTGAGCATTAGCGGCGCTTTCGTAAAAACACCGCTAAAGACAGTACACCAAAACAGACTTTTAGCGGCGTTTTTTTTGGCTTTTAGCGGCGTTTATAAGCGCCACTAATAGTATTTGCGGCGTTTTGAAAAACGTCGCAACAAACGCCGCTAAAGAAAGCGCCGCAAACTTTAGCGGCGTTTATGGGAAAAAACACCGCTAAAAGTCACGACTTTTAGCGGCGATTTTCCCACAAACGCATGGTCAGATTTGCAATGGTCAGTTTCTCCAATATCCTACCCTTCCTGCATTAAAACCAACCAAAAGCAAAAAGAAGCGATTTCATATAATTTCAACCCAAAACAGCAAATGTAACATTTAAATCTCACCAAAATCATTAAATCTAAATGATACTTC
This sequence comes from Gossypium sturtianum, assembly GCA_025698515.1. NCBI lineage: Eukaryota > Viridiplantae > Streptophyta > Magnoliopsida > Malvales > Malvaceae > Gossypium > Gossypium sturtianum. The sequence continues at coordinate 22,516,088 of CM046950.1, forward strand.
AAATTTAATAATAGATATATGATGTAAATTAATAAATGAAGTATAATTGAAACTATTCTTACAATAATGTTAAATGTAACAATGTTAAAAATAATATTACAAAGAGAAACTAAGGGACTAAGATGGCGCCTGCATTCTTTGAAACATCTGCATCATCTGTTGAAGTGTAGCTAGAGCTCATTGTATTTTTACGCTCGCTTGTCGCCATCATTTGCCTTGCATTTGCCTCCTCGTTGCTACATCTATTCGAAGTTCTTCATATTTTCTTTCAACCTCAACAATTTGCTGAACCGTGCTCGCTTGCATCCGAGACATTTGGTCTTTTAACCTCCGAACTTCGGCTTGAGCTTGACTCTTTGGAAGGCATGTCTTTGGTGGGAGCGGATCCAAAATATTGGGTCGGGGTAACACGGATCCTTGAAATCGGACAGACCATACCTTTCGGGACCCAAAACATCGTAATAAAAAAAAAGCAAATGTAGCATATAATTTAAGCCAAAAACAATAAATGTAGCATAAAAATTCCGACCATACCTTTCGGGACCCAAAACATCGGTAATAATTCATTATCGATATCCTCAAGATTAACAGAACTATCACTCGAAAGCGGCCGCTTCATCGTGCCTTCTTCTCCTTTAGTTTCTCCTAATAAATCAATCAAAAAGTTAGAAACGAAATATACAATACGAATGAATGCAACATAACTTAACATTATTAATTTAAAACTACTAACGAATAATTAAACTATTATAAGTAAACATTATAAATATTTATAATAAATCAAATTTTATTAAGTAAATATACCATAATCTCTCCGACCGGATGTCATCGGAGACCCATCCTTCTTCCTATGCGTAATGTCAAAAAAAGTCAACGCGTCCAACTTTTTGACCGGTGGAGACTTCCTACAGATTGTAGTAGTAAAAATATAATTTAATAGTATAAAGTCATTAATATTTGTGAATTAATAAATTATAATACCTCGGCCTCACTCTGAAGCAAAACTTACGGACCTGCGTGTGCGTGAATTATTGTTTCACGCTGCTTTGCTTTCGTTCCAACACGCTCACGGTCCTACATAATGAAATTATTATTACGTATATAGTAAATACTATAAATCGAAAAATTTATAAGAGTTTACAACTAGGTAATACCTCTCCTTTCTTTGAGTTTCAAAATCTAACCGCATCTTCCCATTGATACCTAAACATTCCCGGCGGGACATTTCGCAATTTATCCTCGAGGCTTATTTCTTTTTTAAAATATTATTTTTTCAGTGTGCTTTTATGATCTCTCCATTTTTTTCCCAGTGTCTTCTTTATATAGTCATCGGAGACCTCCAAAGCAAATCTCTCCTAAAAAAACATAAATTTAGAAAGTAAATATAAATGAAACTTCAACCAAAGTATTATAAATTACATTTACGTTTTGTTACCTTAATGTTATCGAGAGCTTGATTTTTGTTTGCATCAGGCATGTGATGCCATGACTCGTAATTGATGGGCAACATATTTGCATTCCGTGCAATAATGCCCAGATAGCCTGCTAGAAGTCGAGCTTCAGGGACAACAGGCTGGCCATGACTATTTCTCCTTACTTTCACACGCTCGACGGGATTTAATTCGTATAAATCTCTAAGCAAGACGTCGTCGCGACCTCAAGCGTCCCACCGATCTCGGTGAACAATGATATATTATTGTTATATTAAAATTGAAAAATGAATTAATAATAAAAGTCAACATGCATGTAAAATAAACTTAACATTACTTTGTAATTCTGCGCAGCTCATCATCTATGCCAGCACACGATCGAGGATCCAACAAGCTGCTTTCTTTGTTCGCTATTGCCCTCTTCCGAATTTACTGATTCTGCACAATATTTAAATCTCATAATCTTCTTCTACTCATTTTTCCTACAATACACATAAAATAGTTGAAATTTTAGTAACAAATGACAACAATAATGGTACATATAAAATAGTTAAATTATATAAAATGACCAAGATTAAAATTATAATATTACATATAAATAAAAAAAATCGTAAAATCTTACTACATCATAATTCGTAAATATCTTCGTCCACGTCCTGACGAACCCATTGAAATTGTGTACTAGTACTAGGGATATTTTCATTTAAGTTTTGTTCTGGAAAAGGCAGAGTTTCTGATCTTTCGACGATGTCATCTCTACTTTCATTGCCCACGTCGAACAAGTCTCTAGAGGTGTTTCGAAGTACAATGTACCAACCCTCATCAGTTGGATCTTTCGAGTAAAAAACTTATTTCACTTGAGAAGAAAACACATACGGCTCGTCTATCAGTTGTTCTCCGTTGTGAATCAATCGAGAGAAATTCACCATTGTAAAACCATATTGATCGTTTTTAATTTCGCGAGCCGTATTCACATCAGCCCAATCACCTCAATTATGAGTAGAAGAAGTAATAATCCATTTGCCATATTCCATTTGCCGTAATAATCCAACTCAATTATGTTAGTAATAAGTCCGTAATACTCCAGATTCCCCTCGACAGGATTACTGTCCCTAGCACTAGCATAACTTGTAATTGAAGAATTAACAACAATTCCACAATTTTGGGTTCTCCTCAATCTCTTGCGATACCTTGTATGAAATCTGTATCCGTTGATGAGGAAGGCACTATATCTTTTCACTATTCTTTTTGGACCTTGTGAAAGCCATTTAACTTCGTCATTTACTTCATTCCGACTCCAAACCTATTGAATCGAAAGTAAATTGAGTAATTATAAATGTTATGAGAAAACATTATTACTTGTCAATGAAAACTTCAATTGCATACCGTTTGGCTTAACCATTCATGAAATGATTTTGTGAACAACTTATTAATTTCTCGTCGATGTAATCTTCGGGACCGTGAACGAGCTCTCAATATTTGTTTGTACTCACTATGTTAAAAAAAGGGTTACTTTGTTAGAAGACAAACAAATTATAATTGATGAGTAATTATCAAATTCTAGAACTTACTTGCGTAATGGTTCCATTGAATCGTGATGAAAAAGAATGTATCGATGTGCTTGGACCCACGATCTATCGTCTAATTCTGCAATTTCGACTTTGCCGATCGGTTCTCCGAAACTTTGAAATAAATAAGTTTCGGCCAAGTTATGATCTGTGAGCTCAGCATTTCTACTTGGTATGTTCATTCTTGTTTCAACATCTTCCGAATACCTCGAACAGAAAGTCATACATTCCTCTGCCATGTAGCCTTCGGCAATTGATCCTTCCGGATAACGCTTATTGCGGCGGTAAGACTTCAATTTGTATAGGAACCTAAACACGGTATACAACATTATCAAAAGTTGCAACTAAAGGCATTGAGGTGAATGAAGGAATAATTTGGAAATAAAGTAAGACCTTTCTATGGGATACATCCATCGATAGAAAACGGGTCCACCAAGTATTGCTTCATGAGGGAGATGAATTAACAAGTGCACCATAATAATGAAAAAGGAAGGTGGGAAGATCTTCTCCAGATTGCATAAAGTCAATGCGGCTCGATCTTGTAGTGTCTCAAGTTCTTGAACATCCAAAACTTTGCCACAAATGCCTTTCATTATATTGGATAGTTCAATTACACAAGACATCACCTTTTTCGACATACAACACCGCATAGCAACTGGCAGTAAGTCTTGCATCAAAATGTGATAGTCATGCGATTTTAAGCCATATAGTCTTTAATCTTTAAGACTCACACATCTGGATATATTTGATACATACGCATCCGGGACCTTTATATCCTTCAACACCATACAGAACACTTCTTTCTCTGTCTTCGACATTGAGAAAATAGCAGGCGGCAACCGATATTTCATATTCGAAAGTGCTTCGGGATGAAGCTCACGCCGAATTCCCATGTGGACTAAATTAAGTCGACTCTGAAGATTGTCTTTCGATTTTCCATTGGCATTCAAAATAGTCCCAATAATGTTCTCGTAGACATTTTTCTCAATGTGCATGACATCAAGATTATGTCGTAAAATCTGATGCTCCCAATAAGGCAACTCAAAAAAAAATACTTCTTTTTTTCCACAAGTCCGCCTCATTAGGATCATCCTCTACATCATATTCATCTTCCCATAAATGAAATTCATATCTTTCAACATGAACAATATTTTAGATCCACCGGTCTACGAAGGAGCTTCTCTGAACTCTTCAGTACCGTCAAACTGAGTACTTTGAAATCTAAATCTATGATTTTCCGGTAACCACCGACGATGCCCCATGTAAGAGAACTTCTTCCCATTATATAACCATTGCGAACATGTTTGCGCAGCATAGCAAGGACAAGCATAACGTCCCTTGGTACTCCAACCAGATAGATTGGCATAGGCTAGGAAGTCATTAATAGTCCACATCAATGCTGCACGTAAATTAAAGTTCTCCTTTCTCAGTACATCGTATGTCTCAACACCAGCCCACAATTGTTTTAACTCTTCAATAAGTGGCTGTAAATATATGTCAATATCATTTTCGGGCCCTTTCTCTCCAAGGATAATCATAGATAAGATGAAGGATGATTGTTTCATGCAAACCCATGGAGGCAAATTGTAAGGAACAAGCACCACAGGCCAAGTACTGTACGCAGTGCTCATGATTTTGTATGGGTTAAATCCATCAGATGCTAGCCCAAGCCTCACACTCCGAAGATTGCTTGCAAGGAGTCAAATGATTTCCAAGCTAAAGAATCTGTAGGATGCCTTAACAATCCATCATCGGTTCGTCCATCATGGTGCCACGTCATTGACTCGGCTGTCTTCGACGACATGAAAAGCCTTTGAAGCCTTGGTATTAGCGAAAAATACTGCAAAATCTTAACTGGCGTCTTCCTTGACTGTGCATCGTTTCCATCCTCGTTACCATCCTCTGTATTTCTATTCGTCTAACAGGATTGACCGCATACATGACAAAGATCGTTGGTTTCTCTGTCGCCCCAATACAACATGCGATTATTTGGGCAACTATGAATTTTGTTGTAGCCAAGGCCCAAATCTTTGATCGGTTTCTTCATGTCTTTGGAAGATTGAGGATTTTCGCAAAGCGGGAACATTTCTCTCAAAAACTCTAACAACATTGTCAAAGAGTTTTGGTCCACCCTTCCAAACATTTTAAGTGAAAAAGACGAATACGTAAATACGATTTTGAAAATTTAGATCCCTCATACGCTTCTTCGTTCATTTCACCAAGTAACGTGTAGAACTTCGCCGCTTCTTCATTTGGTGATCATCGGTACACTTCTTCCCCTTTCGGTGAAATTATTTCCACCAAAATTATAATCATCGGTTGCACCCAAGTCGTGGAAATGATCGCAAACCATCACCGCGCATATTAAATGCATCCCGCAACATGCCATCCATGTCATCTTCTCTAACATTCGATTGTAAGCACTATGAGGATAACCTGATTCATCGATGAAGAGGCTCCACTAGATGTACACTCTCCACGGAAAATTCATTTTTGTACCCGAACAAAGCCATCAACAACTAGATGTTCAGTAGACAACTTCACGATAATGCCAATTGATATTGCAACACTTCTTACACGGGCAAAGAATCATATTCTCTTGGCTTGCATTTTGAAATGCAAAATTTAGAAAAGTTTCTACTCCATATCGATAGCCGTTGCTTACCCTTGACAAATTCATCCAAGTTCTATCCATTTTGTAGTTTTTGAAGTCTAAAGTTGTGATGAAATTACGGGTAAGTTGTTTATCTATCTGGGTATTATGTAAGTTATGTAAATTATGTAAGTTATGAAGTTTGATCTTAAAATTATGTAACTTATGTATTATGTAAGTTAAATAATTTGATGAAAGCTATGAAATTTGATCTTTAACCTATGTATTATGTATTATGTAAGTTATCTGAGTTATGTATTATGTAAGTTATCTGAGTTATGTAAGTTATGTAAGTTATGTATGTTATGTGAGTTATGTAAGTTAAGATTCATCATACGTGGCATTGTTACACCTGGGGAGGATCCGTTATATCTTACAATGAGATATAAGGCAACCCGTTAGGTTTCCAGCCTATATACTTTGAATCTTTTTTTTTTTTTGGACAGCAATATAATAAACAACATATTTACCAACTAAGCAGGATAATAAACAGCAATTTGGACAGAAATTTTTTAAGATTCATCATACGTGGTATTGTTACACCTGGGGAGGATCCGTTATATCTTACAATGAGATATAAGGCAACCCGTTAGGTTTCCAGCCTATATACTTTGAATCTTTTTCTTTTTTTTTTTGTTCCAACCATAATGTCATTGGTATTCAGAATAGTGAATTTATCACATTTGGATAGCTTTATTGACTAATGATACAACATAAATGTTTTACATTAGGATATTGAATTTTAACAAATTTGCACAAGCAATTATGTATGACAAAACCTAAGTAACGTTTTACCTTACATTTAATTTTATAACATATTATGCATATACTTCCAACCAAGGGATAATTAATTATAAAGCACAAAAATACAAAAAAATATAAAATATATAACATATTTCAAATTTGATCAGGCAGCAGAAAATATATGCAATTTAAAAAAAGTTTATATGCAATTTAATTTAATTATGTAATTAAAAAAATAAAAGTAGACAAAATATTTTCAAGGATTAAAAAAAGTACATGGTAATAAAATTTAATAAAAAGAGATCATGGCAAACATGGCAAATTGAAAGACAAAATCAGCAATCAAAACTATACAAAATCGGAGCCCCAAAAGGAAAATCAGCATATTTGCAGTTAAGTCAATAAACAACAGCACATAACATTTGAACAGTTCAATTAATTAAATAAAACCTCATAATTGACTAATGAACATTAATTCACTGACTTTTAAAAAAAATAACTCACAGTATGGTAGATAACAGATAAGTGGATGGCAGAAAATGGAGTAGCAATAGAGGGTTGCCGATGGAGATGCAACAGAGGGCTGCCAACAGCGATTTAGGAGGCTACTAAAGGCGATGTCGAGGGCTGCCAACAACGATTCAGAGGGCTGCCAAATAATAACCATAATTTGTTTATCACCTCATTAGAACACAAATATGCAAACTCACATGGAAAGTTGGAAACATATGTAAATATATTATAATTGGCATCCCTTATAGCGTATTCTTCATGAATACCATAACCAAATGTGTATAGACATCAAAGCTCACTCAAATGGCCTATTTCGCATATAATCTACTGGTTTAATCATGTCTAAAACATCATGCTTACACATGAAATAAGTCATATTAAACTAAACATAAATACCTAATATTTAAGCATAACATATATACAAACTTGTCATCACAAACCAAAACCAAATGACCAAACCACAAATGAATCAAACATTAGTGCACTCATATGATAAAAACATCATTTCCGAATCTCATAGAACCAAATATGCCAACAAAGTTTCACGACATTTATAAACATCATAGCCGAATTACCAACCTACTATATTCATCACACAAATCCAACATTTAGCCAATTACACATCATCAACTAAACCAAACTTTACTATCAATTTCACCAACCATTTGCAAATTTTCATATAGTTTACTTCTCATGTTAAATTATTCGGTTTAACATTTTCTATTTTGTATCTTTTGTTTTGTATTTTTAACTAAAACATACCTTAATAATTTCAACAACCAGATCTACTCCACTCTCAACAAATGACAAATAGAGAAGTGGAGTCAAAAAGTTGTATCTCATAAGCAATTTAAAGCGAATGGTTACTTGGTTACTTGGTTACTTTATAAATAAAAAATAGAAAATAAATATAATATCAGACAAATCTTAAGACAAAATAATTGATCATAGGGGGCAAAAGGGAAAAAAAGCTGTTATAATAAATGAATTTTAAGAGAGATAAGAGGAAAAGAAAGCATTTCTAGATTTATATATTTCACATATTCTCAACTGAAGGATTTCACAAGAGTTCTGAACAACATTATAAACACATACATTAAAATATATGGTATGTTAGTACATTTCAAGTACTAATTTGGATGTTATCATTCCAGAATGAATAGAAAAACAATAATCCAGCACATATAACAGATATAGTTTTACTTGAATCGATCCAAACTAAATATATACCCAAGGGCCCAAAACATGCTAAACATATTTTTCCTACTTTAGGACACATTTTAGTTGCAAAATCTAAGCAGAACAATACAAGGAAACACAAACATAGAGAGAAAATAAGTACAAAAATGTATGAAATCATCATTGATTATTTAGCAAAAAGCTCACTTGACAACTGATACTAGGCCTAACGATATTGCAAGAACATAGCCATCCAAATTTTAAGACGACAAAAGAAAAACAAGTCGCATAAGCAAGGTCAACATAAGTATATTTCCAATTAAAACTTCATTATAATTTAATTATCATGAAGCCCTAGTTAGTTACAAACAGTTTGCAAGGAAAAGTCATGTTGTCTTCATGGAAAAACTATAAACTTAACAGAAAGAGAGAAACTTAGCTTAACTAAATTCATAAATTCGGCAAGAGATATTTCAAATTACAGAATATGCATATAACAAATCCTAGTATCCTAAGAATCCTTTTATGGAGCTCTCTTTATCATCTCATGTGGGATGAATCACGGGAACTAACAAAAGCAGTAACAAAGAATATGACCCAACTCATTCAAGGCTTGAACTTATACCACAAAACTATGAATCTTACTAAGTAGAACCAAAAAGCAGTATCAAGCACTCGATCCACAGATTATAGAATAAGTTGCATAAGATAATAACAGTTGCAATTTAGATGTTTTATCACATTCACTAATATAGTATTTGGTTTAATTGTATCATAGTGGAATACAGAAAAAGTAATTCATCATTCCAAAGTATAGAGAAATATTTAAAAATGAAATAAGTGATGCAACAAAACTAGGGAGGTGGTGACCACTGACATCTTTTCAAGAATTAGAACTATGCAAACCATGTTGAAGAAACCGATTTAGCTTATTCAGAAGCAGTGGTCCAGCAAAACCAATGAAATCATTAAAAACCTGCAAAAAGGAAAATTATACATGTAGTAGGAAAAACTTAAAATTCATATAAAGCAACTTGAAAACTTCAACCAGGGATCTTTTATTTTTCTACAAGTTGAACCCCAGAATTCCACATAAGCGAGTAGACCTCGATTTCCAAAAATATTTTATATGCATAAACATATATGCCTAAAAGCTGCAGAGGTGTGAAAATGCACATTTCAAACCGAGCAGTAAGACACAATCTAGTTATGAAATGACCATAAATTAAGCATACTTTTTTTGGAAAGTAAAAACACTAAGCTATCTTGAAAAGCTTAATCAAGAGACCATGAAATCTATTTAGGTGAAATTTTTCGTTGCTAAAGCAAGTGTTATCATCTGTATGAACCACGTTAGAGATTTATCTTATTCTAAAGCATAAGCTCCGTTTCTCCAAGTATTTGAAACTACGATCATTACAAATTTAACAGATCCTACCATTTTTAATCAAAACAAGGAACTCACTTTTTTTAGAAAAAGAGAGAGTAAAATGTTAGTTTTTCCACCGCCCACCAATACTTAAAACGCTAAAAAGTTTGCTAGTTGGATTTTTTTAATTATTCAAACGAAATAGATAATTGAAAATATAAAATGGGTTTAATTTGAACAAAATGAAACCTCGAAAGATGAGACAAACAAGAAGGTATCTCCAGTTATCAAGAAAAGGTTGATCTGTAGTTGTCTCTGAACAAATTCTCTTCCATAACTACAAAAAAGAAAATAAAAGAATACTCACAATTTAATAAAAATCCCTTCTTTTTCTACTGTCAAGACTAAAGAAACTAAAAAAACGTCTCAAAAATAACATTACAAAGGACTTACACGTTGGTCCAATGTCACTATTGAAGTCTTCCTTTGACTGTCGACGGCGATGAGGCAGATGAAGGCCGACGCGATGCGGCAGAATGGACAATCGAAGGCAAAGCAGTAGATGGGTTGGATTGGATTTGAGGTTTCGAATTTTTGGGAAATTAGGGATTGGGAAATTGGGTGAAGAGACTAAGGGATTTCGGGAATAAAACTAAAGGGAATAAAACTGAACATAAAGAAACGGCGCCATTTTGCTACAAAAGTTTTTAAACTTTGCGGCGTTTTTTCCCTAGCGCCACTATTGCTGACTTATAGCGGCGCTTTTACCTTAGCGCCGCTAATACTTGAACCTATTATAAAATTAGTTTTTGCGGCGTTTGTTAAAAAAAGCGCCGCTATTGCTTATTTTTTGCAACAAAAACGCCGCTAATACTTCACTTTTTTACAATTTTTTTAAATTTTATTATACATAAAATTTACCTACTATCTTTTAAATAATTTAAAATATAATGATATTTTTAATATATTACAAATAAAAATTATCTCTTTTACCATTATATAATAAATTATTTAATATATAATTTAAAAATAATATATAAGTCATATACCCAAAAACTTTAAAAGTATTTTAAATAATAGTATTTTAATTTTTTTCATTTTTAACATATATTTTTAATGTTATTAGTTCTAAATTTTTCTACTGTCATTTATTTTTTGAATATTTTAAAAATTAAATTACAAATAAATTTTATTTTAATTAATTAATATAAAAAAATTAGTTAAATAATAATAGATCGAAGAGGATGAAAGAGTGCATGAGTTTTCGAAAATAATACATGATGGCCACTTGGATGATGGATCAGAATGTAAGGAGCAATACAACACCAGTTAGTTTAAATTCAGACCCTAAGCCGGCCCCTAAACCCCTAAAACCTATAAAACCCTAAACACATAACCCCAAACTCTAAACCCTAAAATATTATAAACCCCAGAACCCTAAACCATAAACCTTTATAAACTCTAAACCTTGAAACACCATAAACCCTAAAATCCTAAATCATAAACCCTTATAAACATATAAACCCTAAAACCATAAATACTAAACCTTAAATAAAAAACTCTAAACCACTAAAACCCTAAACTATAAACATTAACCCCTAAACCCTACGACCCACACCTTACACCCTACACCCTAAACGCTAAACCCTTAACACTAAGGCAAAAACCTTAAACACTAAACGTAAATTAAAATTGAATTATTATATAGTGATCAAAACAGCGCTTTTTTTTTTAAAATCAGTTGAATAAAGGTAACCCTTAGTGGCGTTTTTGATAAAAACGCCGCAAATTTTTTACACTTTTTATATTTACACGAAAACGATAACGTTTTCTTTTGAAATAAAAAAATTATTTTGCGGCGTTTTTGTAATTTTTTCCAATTTTTATATTGTAATTAAAATGACGTCATTTTATTTTGAAATAAAAATATTCTGTGGCGTTTTTGTTAGAAACGCCGGTATTTTTTTTACAATTTTCATATTGTAATTAAAACGACGTCGTTTTGTTTTGAAATAAAAATTATTTGGCGGCGTTTTTAACATAGACGCCGCTATTGATTACCTTTAGCGGCGTTTTTTTAAAAATGCCGCTATAGCCCAATCTTTTGCGGCATTTTCTTGTTAGCGCCGCTAAAGTCTAAATTTTGCGGCGTTTTAAATAAAAACGCCACTAAAAACGCCGCTATAAGTCAGTTTTGCTGTAGTGAGATCTGAGCATTAGCGGTGCTTTTGTAAAAATGCCGCTAAAGATCTTAGCATTAGCGGTGTTTTTACAAAAACGCCACAAAAGGTATGCTTTAGTGGCGTTTTTTATAAAAGCGCCGCAAAGAAAAAATATTTTATTTTAGGGTTTAGGGTTTAGAATTTAAGGTTTAATGTCTATAGTTTAGAGTTTTAGGATTTATGATATAATGTTTATTATTTTGGGTTAAGGGTTTATGTTTTATAGTTTGGATTTGGGGTTTAAGGTTTGGGATTTAAGGTTTAAGGATACTGTTTGAAAACCGAAAAACATTTGGAATTTACTGAGGTTCATGCTATTTTGTACTACACCCATATTATTTAATATAAGAATATAAAATATATGTTTTGTACTACACTAACATTGGCCACATGAATTCCCAAAAATTTGGTCTCGAATTATGGTTTAAGGTTTGCAGTTTAGAGTTTAGGGTTCGATTTTTATGGTCTAGGATTTATAGTTTGGGGTTTTGAGTTTGGGATTTAGGGTTTGGTGTTTGTGGTTTAGGGTATAATATTTAGGGTCTAAGGTTCATGATTTAGGGATTAATCTTGGATTTTTTAGAATATAAATTAAAATAAGATAAATGTAAATTATTATTTTAAAAATATATATATCAAAATGGGTTAAATCCCAAAAGCATACATGAACAATGGTTTAGTGTGCAATTGTATACATGAACTTTAATTTGATCCAGATCTTGTAAAATATTAACACAATTATTGATATAATTAACATCATTTTTTATTTATATATTGCATACATAAAAATTTATATTTATTCAATATAAAAATATATTGATGTATTTATATTTTAAAATAATGTGTATGATTAAATCAAAATTAAAGTTTCAACTATACATTTAAACCACAATTAGAATTTCACATTAAACCAAAATTCATATATAATTCTGAGATGTATCTTTATCAAAATTTAGGTGTATACATATAATTAAATGTCATTTATATAAAAATCTAAATAATTAATGTTGATGTAAAAAGAAATTTGAAAAAATAAATTCCTAAAAGAGTTGATAATGGTAATTAAAAATTTAAATTTTAATAATAAAAAATTAAAAAAATTAAAAACTTAAAAACTTAAAAATTTAATATTTAATATTTTAGTTAAAAAGTTCAATACTCAAAATATAATAAAAATAAAAATTCAAAAAAGTGATAATCTCAGCACAAAAATTTTAAAAGAAAAAAAAATAGAAAAATATAGGTTAAAAATAAAATTGAAAAAAAATTAAAATTAAAATTGAAAAAAAAATTAAAATTAAAATTGAAAAAAAATAATTAAAGTTAAAAGTTCAATACTCAAAAATGGAAAAAAAATTAAAATTGTGTAATAGTGGCGTTTTTTTTAAAAACGCCACAAAAAAGGAGCTATAGTGGCGTTTTTAATAAAAAACGCCGCAAAAAAATAAGCTATAACGGTGTCGTTTTTTCTTTGCTAAAAACTATCCCTATAACCCTGATTTTTATTTCTCCAAACCCTAAATTTCCTAAGTCCCAAAAATTGCCTATATCGGTTTCCCAAAATCCCCAAACCAAAATCCCCCAAATCGATTTCCCCCACCGATCTTCGTCCATATGTTAGCACCGATTTTCGCCTTTCATTTCCTTATGTTGTTGTTCTGTGAATTTTTTCTTTCAAGGGCGGTTCAGGTATCAACCCGGTGAAGTTAGAGCATTCGGGATGATTGCTGGAGGCTCTGGCATTACACCAATGTTCCAAGCTATTGGTAGCCGTAATGAAGACAATAAATTGAGCTTAGGAGTTTCCGATGTGAATTGTTGATATGGATTCTGCTGGCTCAAAGAGGAGATTGAGAACAATTGTTAAGAAAGTAAGTTATGCCGAAGTTCAAGAAAATGAAGATGATGAGTTTGTGCAAAAGAAGCGTGGGACGGGCAGAAGAAGAAGGAAGTAGTAGTGAAATTTGAAGGTCAAGAAGATGGTTTTATTAGTGAGAATGGTGATAATACGGTGCATGCAAAGAAACGAGGAAGGGTAGGCCAAGGAAACAAGTTCTTGAAAGTGTAGCCATTGAAGGGACAGACATCTGAGATAAGAGTCGAAGAAGAAGGGCGAAAAATGGGTCTTTGGGAATGAATGAGTCGTAAAATTTGGTTAAGCCCTTAAGGGTTCTGGGAAGAAGAAGAGCTCGTGCTCTGGTTCAAAGCAAAAGAGGGATGTTAAGGTAAAAGTTTTTGTTTTAATTCCTGCATTATTCTTATAATGTGTCTTTCCTTTCATTTTCGGTTTCATATTGCTAGTGCTTCTTGTTTTTGCTTTTTCTACAGTGGATTACCATTGCCAAAGAAGATAGATTAACGTGCCATCAGTGCAAGAGGAATGATAAAGGCAGGGTTGTGAGATGAAAACTTTGCAATAGTAAACGATATTGCATCCGTTGCATAAAAAATTGGTACTTCTTTCACTTGATTATTTTATGGAAATGGGTTTCTATCTAAATGTATGTGCATTGCATGTGGTTGCTAATTTCTCATGAAATTTGGTGCTTTTCTCTCTGGTTATAGTCAATCTTAATCATAAGTGAGTATGTTACTATGTTGTTCTTTTTCCCCTTTTAGCTGGTTAAGCATTGTGTCTTTCTGGGACTAGGTATCCCAAGATGTCTGAGGATGAAATTGCTGATGCCTACCCTATTTGCCGAGAGAATTGCAATTGCAAAGCATGTTTACGGATGACTGGCCTACTCAAAGTTAGTTCTGAAATTCATAGCTTTACTGGTCACTTTGTTGCATACATGATGTCATGCTTGATTTATGATATTGTATAATTGATGACTTGTAGAAATTGGAAGAGACACTTAATCCAAGTTCTGGTGGTGGTGAAGAAGTTCAAGATACCGAATACGTGCTTGTGCACTTCTTCCATACATTAAACAATTTAGTGAAGAACAAATAAAAGAGAAGGTCATTGAGGCAAAAATTAATGGTACGTATACCTTTATTTGGACATGTTCTTGTGTGAATTTAGTTTTGTTCTCTACAGAGATTAACGGGGGTCTAATTTTGGTGCGATTACAATCAAATAATTGATGTTGGAATTAATTTTTAAAAATAATCTGTAGAATCTGTTAGGAGAATGATCCTATAAATAATGTTGAAACTTTGTTTATCTTGTTGATGTGGATAGTAAAGATTTTTCTTTGTCTTTCTTGGAGCTTACTAGCTATGTTTTTATAGGAAAGAAGGTTGAAAAAGAAATTCCGGATACCATGTTTGGCGTAATTTGTTATTATGATGACAAACATTTTGTATTGCAATCTTGTTGGCATAAGAAGTCAACTATGACTCGCTTCTTGATTTTAAGGGGTTTGCAAACAGTGGCATCTTCACACTCTTTTGTCTATAGTTACCTAGTGCGTCATATGAAAGTTTTTCTCATTACAATATCAATTCACCATATTTTTCTAGTATGTCTTTGGTTGGTTTATTAAGAATCATTTATGTCGCCTTCATTTCTCCAAAATGTGATTTGTTGGGCCTTTCAATATCCGGAAGACTGGAATTGAACCAATGACAGACCTTGAACTTTGTTATGTTAATATCAGTATGGCATGTTAGAACACTGTTATTTCATTTATTTCTTTTTAATGGTTCATTTTTAACAAATATTTATTGAATGAGTAGGGGTGGCCACAGAACAGATAAAGCTTAAGCAGGCAATATGTACTGAGAATGAGCGTGTATATTGGTAAGTTCTTATGGTATTTTTTGTCATCTTGAAATTAAAGGGAGATCATTTTGTTTGTTGCTGGAAGTTACAGAACCTACAGACTAGAAAATTTAAATTTATGTACTATGTACTATGCATATATGTAATTTTGTCCCAAAAACAATTTTGACATCTGCTGCACTGAATGAAAATTGAAAACACTCTATATACTTTGTTCCTTCTAAGCATGAGTTAATACATTTTCATTTGATCATTAACAAATCATTTAACGGTGAAGTTAAAACATCTAAATATGCTTGTTCTGTCAAACTACCATTTTTGAGTAATCCTATTGGAGTTAAACATACAGTACTCATAAATGGTTTGTTTTAAAGTGCTATTGAGGATCATCATGTGTGGTTTGCAAATTAGAAAAGGCATTTCTCAAGGTTTTTCCAGATTGGTATCACCTAGATCATTTCTCCCCTATTTCCATCTTTAGTAGATTTGCCAAGTGAGTTTATTGTCCGGGCTTCTCAATTGATGTATTGTCCTCTTTGTCTCGCACTTATTTCGTACACCTTTTCACCTCATTTTGCATTTTAAAACTTCATTTGCATTCATTCTAAGCGCTCTTTAACATAAATAGATTGATGGATGGTTGATATGATAATTTTTATTCCCTTTTCTTTGTTATGTGCTCTATGTGCATTCATCTCGGTTTGTTGAATGATGAAGTGAATTTTTCTTATTTCTTCATAAACTAATTATGCTTTCGACTTTCATTTGTCTACATTAGTCTTGGTTTTCGCATTGGAAAAGGTAGAACGAAGCTCGTGGTCACTAATAGGAAGCAAAGATAGCTTCTATCCGTAAGAGTGCGGCTCTTGAGGTTATATGTGGGACTTTATAAATTGAATATTTTAAGTAAAAACTCATTAGTAGTGCAAATGGTAAAAATGCCATCCTAATTCTTTGCCTCTTACTGCTGTTTTAAATGTTTTATGTTTAGGTTTTCCTTTTTTCTTGGAATGGTTCTATTTGTTGATAAACGGTTTGCGGTAAGAGTGTTCTCTTGATAAGGTAGTGAATCTCTCCGCTTTAAATCCTCTGTTCTATTTAATAAACCTTTGCATGTGTGAACATTGATGCTTATTCTGAGTCTTGTGAAGGTTAATAAAGTTTTATTTGCTTTATCTTATTAATTTGGTATTATTGGAATTTGTCAAATATACTCTGAGGATAACATAGAGGAATGCAATTTTAAAAATGTGCATATCTCTATCTTTACTTGATAATATAATTATAAAGAGTACTTCTTAGATCATAGATCAATGCTACACTGATTTCTCCAATATAATACGTATTGTTCATGAATTTTTATTTTAATACGTCTTCACATTAAATTATACATTTTTAAATTGGATTTGTGGTGTTTCTATAATATTTTAATTTTTTTTTATTTTTCATGACATTTAGCGGCGTTTTTGAGAAAAGCGCCGCTAAAAGTATAATATTTTAATTTTTTTATTTTTCATGACCTTTAGCGGCGTTTTTGGTAAAAGCGCAGCTAAAAGTATAATATTTTAATTTTTCTTATTTTCATGACTTTTTGCGGCGTTTTTTGGAAAAGCGCCGCTAAAAGTCATGTTCTTCAACGGCATTTTTTGAAAAGCGCCGCTAAAAAACATGACTTTTTGCGACGTTTGTGGGAAAAGCGCCGCTAAAAGTCATGACCTTTAGCGGCGTTTATGAGAGCGTTTTTTTCTCATAAACGCCGCTAAAGTTTGCGGCGTTTGTTTCAGCGGCTTACATTTAATGACTCTCTATAAAAATTCCAAATAAGTAGTGTCTGAACACACCCCCTAATGACTAAAGAGGAAGTCAACCATAGCTCTTTTCCAACATTGATCAGTAGCCAAGAGCTAAAAATTTATCATTAATTTAAACACTGATTTTATCTGAATATTATTCTGACAAATAATTCCATAAAGAATATCATAATCAGATATCTCATGACTGCTATAGATGCCCTTATTTGATAAGTTAAGGATAAGCTTTAGCAATTCCAAGCATATCAAACTTCTCTACCTCTTCTCCAAGTTACACTGGATTTAACCAAAATTCTAACATGCCAACACAAAAAAAAATTGAATATTCAAATGAGCCTGCTCTAACTGTTGTTCAAACATGAAATGAGACAGCAATACAAACAACGTTTTATCATAAAGAAGTTCAAACTAATCAAACATGAGCTTCAAACAATATTGTAACAACCCGACGAACAAGTCTGTAATATTTATTATTTAATTAATATGGGTTCACTATAATTTTATATTTAATTTTGACTAGATGAATTTTAGCAAAACGAATAAATAGTTAAGCAGTTTGCTCCAAAAGTCAAGTGGTTTCAAAAAAATGAGGTATCGGGACCTTGTTTCTATAAACCGAGCTCGTAAATATTTTTATTAAATATTTATGGAGTTACTATTTAGGTGTGTGAAGGCTCGGTTCAGAAATTTTATTGTTTAATTAGTTAATTAAAGAAAATGACTAATTTGTAAAAAAACGTAAAACTTAATCGCTATTAAATTTTAATGATTAAATGGCTTAATCAACTTAAGTGGAAGGGTTTATAAGGAAAATAGACCATATTGTAATGTTGGTGGACGGTTAAAGCATAAAATTATAATTTTATATGTTAAAACTTAAGTTAAATAATAAGAATAAGAAAAAAAAAGAAAAAGAAAAGGAATTAAGCATTATCATCTTTCTTCTTCAACATTTGGAAACCAAAACACCATGGTTGTTTAACTAAAAGCTTTGGTCATCTCTTCCACCCTTGCATGGTATGAATTCTTAGTCCGTTTTTAGTGAATTTTATGTTTTTGAGATCGTTGTAGCTTAATCTAGTTAACCCAGGGACTATTTTGTAAAATGGTTAAATGTAACACCCCAAACTTGGCCCACGAGTCTTGACCGGATCTGGTATGTCACTGCGGAAAACGTTCGAAAAGAATTTTGACTTAAAAGTAAATTCGGTAAAATTTCTGTTGTCACTTGTAAAAACATTGTGTAATTATAATTTTGAGTAAAACCTTGACGTTACAAAATAATCCGGATTAAAACCTTAATATAAAATCAATAGCAATAATAATTCAATCGTCAATCCATGATAAAACTTAATAAAAATTTCAAATACTTTAAGGGCCTTATTACAATAAACACTTAACCAAAATACTGAGAATATAAAATACGTAAATAAATAAAAACAGTTTCTGCATGAAAATCTGCTTCTGCATGGCATAAAATAATTTCTGCATGGCCACCTTTTGTATCCACTCCAGCCCGGTCCGATCATCACATGTCACCTGCGATATTGATAGTAATTGGGTGAGTCATACAGACTCAGTGCATAGTTATTTCACATGTCTCCACACATATGGGCTTGGCCCATATCCACACCTTCCACATACAAAATTATGCAATTATGAAGCCCTGCCCCACCTAATGTCCATCCATTACACCTACCTTGGCAGACCTGCTGCCCAAGGCCGTGGCTAATCCACCGATCACCTAAGTGATCCCACATATCTTACCTTGGCAGACCTGCTGCCCAAGGCCGTGGCTAAGCCACCGATCACCTAAGTGACCCCACATGTCAATATCCACGAGGTGACTCGAGGTCATCCTCAATCCACGGTGATGCACACAGCTATCATCCGCCGAGATGTGGCACCTAGCCAACACCTCCCTTGATGAAGCACGTAGCTAACATCAAGCGCTAATGTAGCACAAGGCTAACATTAGACTACGTACATAAATATGTACACCCTGTCCTTCTTTGTTCAAATCCTGTGCCCCTACATGTATCATGACAACATTTCACTTGAAACAAATATACATTACATGCCATCACATTTTCATACATATATCATAGGTAAATTAACGTCATAAAATACTGACCTGGTTAATCGATTACCCATCATGGGTTTCCACCATTTTAGCCCTTATTTCGGCTTCCATTCACATCATATCACATATACATAATATCACATTAAAACAAACAAGAGAAAAGTCGCGATAACTACGCACCTTACTATTTAGTGAAAACCCGATCTATTCGAATCTAACACAATCTAGGATCCCGAAACTCTTTATTCCTGTCGATTTGCCCCTAAAACCATAATCACAATCGGTCAGCACTTAAACCCAAATATGGCCTGTGGCTGAATGTCACATCGCTCTTACCTTGCTCGCCTAAATCTCAAATCGTCACTTATTCCGAAGTTGTCGATATCCTTGATTACTTCCAACCCGAAAGACTCCTTTGATGCTCCATCGACGGCTACAAATAAAAGGCACACATAACATGGCTTAAGAATATTCGGCTAAACCAAAACCAAAGCCTTAACACTTGATTCGGCACACCAACCGAAATAGAACCCAAACCGATTACTAGGATAGAAAACTTACCACTACACGTTACTTGGGAAGACTAAAAGGGATAGTAGTCGACCAAAAGAAAAAAGTGCTTGTTCTCCGGCATTTAATCTAGAGATTAAGTCGCCCCCCAAAGGAAGAGATGCAATCGGCTATGGCTTCAAAAGAAAATTCAGCTTTTGAATTAAAAGAAGAAAGTTTCGGCTATGGCTCCTCACATGTAGATGAAATATTTGGCTAAGGTTTTAAATATCAAAAGGGACATTCGGCCATTCAAGAAAATAAGTAGAACTAAAGTTAAAGAAAAGTGAAAGAATAGGGAGAAAAAGTGAAAAGAGATTCGGCCAGGAGACTAAAAGATGAACAAATGATTTTTGGCACTTAAATCCTCCTCATGGCCGAATATACCAACCCCAAAGAGACCCACATTCGGCCACTACCCCAACTCCTATCATATCCCACTTTCTTTTCCTCCTTTATCTATTATCCTATCATTTAAAATAAATCAAACAAAATCCCAATTATCTACCTATTTAAGCTAAATAAAATAAATCCACACTTATTCAAAATAAATTAAATAAACCCAACATTTATCTCTCAAATAAAAATAAAAATAATCCATCACATTATCCTACCCCTCTAGCCGAATAACTAAAAAAAACAAGCCATATCTCATCTTGTTGGAGTCCATATGCCGTCCCACTTCTCTCCACTCTTGACGTCAAAGGCCCAAAATAAAACACACTCATTGCAGCCAACAAGATTCGAACCTCTTCCCTCCTGAAGCCCCTTTGACGCAAACGCCCCAAGCCACCTTGCTGCTGGTTCTTTTGTGTCATCAACTCCCCATAATTTCTTTTAAAGCCTCCTTAGCCCAGTTTCCCTTCTTGACGCAAAGAGCAAAATAAAAACACACTTATGCTGCCATCAAGACTCGAACCCAGGCCCTTCTCCCCTGCTCATGGCGTCATTCACCAAGGCCCTAAGTGGCGCCTTGCAGCCACTTTACCAAGCCCTCTTTCATGTCCCAAAAGCGCCTATAATTTTTCCTTAAGGCCTCTTTGCCTAGTTTCCTCTTTTCACTTAAAATTCCAATATTTTCCAAGGATTTCCCCTTCACCTAAAGTTCTCAAAAAAACTCCTAAAACACATCCCAACACACTCTAAGCTTACTAACACATGAATTATGCACTAAATGCATAACCCCTAATTTCGGGATATTACAGTTCTACCCTCCTTAAAAATAATTTCGTCCTCGAAATTACTTGGCTAAACTAAACAAAGAGCTGCTATTCCTTGAACCTCTAAAGGCACTACTTACAAAGTTTGTTTACTACCGTTGATCGCTTTAAAGAACTAAACACGATCTCACACTTCATATTCAAGATTTCGCACATTTCACTAGCAATATAAGAAAAGCTAACCCTATCACGAACCGGACAATAAAGGGTATTTCAAGAATAAGGAATATACCCGTTGTCTCATCTGGCACATCTTCCTCCTCGCGACGCCTGGCTGCGTAAACCAGCCTTGGTTGCCTCGCATCCGCACCTTCAGCACCTCTACTTGGTGTTCCACGACCTTGGCCGGAACCATTCCCTCCATGGTTCGGACCACGACCTCTTGTCGCCTGCTGACCACCTCGGTCTGGCTGCACATGTCCTTGACCTACTGTCCAAGCCCTATTCGGATCCTGCGGACAGTCTTTAATCAAATGAGTCTTGGACTTACACCTAAAACACTCTCGATTCCGGTTCCAGCACTCGCCAACATGATACCTTCCACATTGAGCATACGGACGGTCCGAATTCCCGGTAGCTGGCTTAGTCACACGAGCAGAATTTTCAACCCTCGGTCTTTTCTGAAGACTCTCAGACGATTCAGACGATCCAATGTTCCTCTTATCCCGGTTCCTATCCTTATCTCTGTTCTGCCTCATAGAGTCCTTAATCCCTTCGGCTACCTTAGCCTTTTCAACTAACACAGCAAACTCCCGCTCCTGATGTGGGGCTATCAACAACCTCAGGTCATCCCTTAGTCCGTCCTCGAACCAGACACATCGTTCATGCTCCGTGGCCACCACTCCTCGAGCATATCGGCTTAACCTCAGGAATTCAGCCTCGTACTCTGCTACGGACTTGTTCCCTTGAACGAGCCCCAGAAATGCCTTCCTCTGAGCATCAATGTAATGAGTACCGACATACTTCTTCTGGTATATCGCCTTAACATACTCCCAAGTAAGATCCTCCGCTGTGGCACCATCCCGAACCGTGAGCCACCACTGATACGCCTCGTCGCGTAGCAGTGCCACCATTCCTTTCAGTTTCTCTTCAGGGGTCAGATCCAACTCATCCATAATTCGCTCTGTAGCCTCCAACCAATACTCAGCCATACTGGGTGCCACACCAGATACGCCACGGAACATTTCAGCTCTGTTGGCTCGAAGTCGCTCGGGTACGGATTTTCGAGCTCTCACATTTCCTCCAGCACCAGCCACCATTTCAAGGACTCGCAGCACCGCCTGCGATACGGCTTCATCCCCTGTCTGATCTTGCTGCTCAACACCAAAAGCTGGTGGTGGTGGTGGTACCTCATTCTCAGACCCTTGACCCGATCTAACGGGTTCCGACACGGTCATTCTACCTCTACCGCGTCCACGACGACCACGTCCTCTAGAACTCATTTCTAACGTCACGATTTAATCTGATTAAAAAGTTTTATGCATCAGAAATTTGTTCCACTGATTATCCGCGAACATTTTTATGAAAAGAAATATTTAGAAGTAGTTCTTTCGATCAAACAAAGTTTCAGTTCAAGTTCGCTACTCTAATTCAGAGAATCACATTCACATTCATCCATAGAGTCACATTCATTCATCCACAACATCCACCATACCACGATGGCATTTTATCCATTCCCCACCTAGGGGTAATTTCGTCATTTGTCCTACAAGGGTATTTTGGTAATAAATCAAAATCAAATCTTTCTAGATCAAGGGTATTTCAAAATTTTCAAAACTCAGGGTTACTTTGAAAATTTTCTCAAATCAGAAATTTCGAAAATCAGGGTCATTTTGGTAATTTTGTAAGTTAGGGGCAATTTCGTAAATTCTTCCCAAATCAAATTTCGCAAAATAGAGATTTTTAATATTTTTGCAAGGTAGGAATATTTTAGTAAAAGTTATGGTAGTATGGAAATTTTAAAAAAATTTCAAACCAGGGACATTTTAGTAATTTCACAACCAGGGGTATTTAGGTAATTTTGCCAACCGGGGATAATTCGAAAAATTGTGTTTCTCAAATCTAATCTAGTATTTTCAAATCAAAGAGGGTAATTTGGAGATTTAAAAAATTAAGGTTTTTGTAAATAGTAAGGCTAGTCTCTTTCGGGTTTTAATCATTGGTTTAGCCGGTGAATAAGTCCTCTTGGTTAGTGTGAACCGTAGCTACGCACTAGGTAGGATTCGAGTAAAGAGGAGGTGAGTCACTCGGACTGCTTAAATACCAAGCTCTTACTGAATCCACTCCTAGACATGCGTACAATGGTTGCCACACCCTAGCTCGGCGACTTAGTCACAGGTTTGTTTAGTGGTCCTTAAGTCTTATGCACTTGTGTTTGAGTAGACTAGTCCTAGGGTCCAATAGCCCTAATCTACTAATCTACGTTTCCATAAAAGCCCACATATTCAAATCACTTCAGAAGTCAGAAGTACTTACCTGGTGGACTTCGGGCCGGAGATACAGGTGTCATGCCAGAATAACCTGAAATAGAAGTCCATATTTTGAAAATCCCATTTTGAAAATGTTTTTGGACCCAAAATCCACAAAGTCGAGTTTTGAACAAGGCTCGATACTAAATCAGAACACCCCAAACCCGCCCACGAGTCTTGACCGGATCTCGTATGTCATCATGAAAACGTTCAAAAGAATTTTGACTTAAAAGTAAATTCGTTAAAATTTCTGTTGTCACTTGTAAAAACATTGTGTAATTATAATTTTGAGTAAAACCTTGACGTTACAAAATAATCCGGATTAAAACCTTAATATAAAATCAATAGCAATAATAATTCAATCGTCAATCTATGATAAAACTTAATAAAAATTTCAAATACTTTAAGGGCCTTATTACAATAAACACTTAACCAAAATAATGAGAATATAAAATACGTAAATAAATAAAAACAGTTTCTGCATGAAAATCTACTTCTGCATGGCATAAAATAATTTCTACATGGCCACCTTTTGTATCCACTCCAGCTCGGTCCGATCATCACATGTCACCTGCGATATTGATAGTAATTGGGTGAGTCATACAGACTCAGTGCATAGTTATTTCACATGTCTCCACACATATGGGCTTGGCCCATATCCACACCTTCCACATACAAAATTATGCAATTATGAAGCCCTGCCCCACCTAATGTCCATCCATTACACCTACCTTGGCAGACCTGCTGCCCAAGGCCGTGACTAAGCCACCGATCACCTAAGTGACCCCACATGTCAATATCCACGAGGTGACTCGAGGTCATCCTCAATCCACGGTGATGCACACAGCTATCATCCGCCGAGATGTGGCACCTAGCCAACACCTCCCTTGATGAAGCACGTAGCTAACATCAAGCGCTAATGTAGCACAAGGCTAACATTAGACTACGTACATAAATATGTACACCCTGTCCTTCTTTGTTCAAATCCCAGGCCCCCTACATGTATCATGACAACATTTCACTTGAAACAAATATACATTACATGCCATCACATTTTCATACATATATCATAGGTAAATTAACGTCATAAAAATCGACTGTTAATCGATTACCCATCATGGGTTTCCACCATTTTAGCCCTTATTTCGGCTTCCATTCACATCATATCACATATACATAATATCACATTAAAACAAACAAGAGAATAGTGCGATAACTACGCACCTTACTATTTAGTGAAAACCCGATCTATTCGAATCTAACACAATCTAGGATCCCGAAACTCTTTATTCCTGTCGATTTGCCCCTAAAACCATAATCACAATCGGTCAGCACTTAAACCCAAATATGGCCTGTGGCTGAATGTCACACTGCTCTTACCTTGCTCGTCTAAATCCTGAAACTGTCACTTATTCCAGAAGTTGTCGATATCCCTTGATTACTTCCGATTCCGAAAGACTCCTTTGATGCTCCTTACTGACGGCTACAAATAAAAGGCACACATAACATGGCTTAAGAATATTCGGCTAAACCAAAACCAAAGCCTTAACACTTGATTCGGCACACCAACCGAAATAGAACCCAAACCGATTGCTAGGATAGAAAACTTACCACTACACGTTACTTGGGAAGACTAAAAGGGAGAGTAGTCGACCAAAAGAAAGAAGTGCTTGTTCTCCGGCATTTAATCTAGAGATTAAGTCGGCCCCCAAAGGAAGAGATGCAATCGGCTATGGCTTCAAAAGAAAATTCAGCTTTTGAATTAAAAGAAGAAAGTTTCAGCTATGGCTCCTCACATGTAGATGAAATATTTGGCTAAGGTTTTAAATATCAAAAGGGACATTCGGCCATTCAAGAAAATAAGTAGAATTAAAGTTAAAGAAAAGTGAAAGAATAGGGAGAAAAAGTGAAAAGAAATTCGGCCAGGAGACTAAAAGATGAACAAATGATTTTTGGCACTTAAATCCTCCTCATGCCCGAATATACCAACCCCAAAGAGACCCACATTCGGCCACTACCCCAACTCCTATCATATCCCACTTTCTTTTCGTCCTTTATCTATTATCCTATCATTTAAAATAAATCAAACAAAATCCCAATTATCTACCTATTTAAGCTAAATAAAATAAATCCACACTTATTCAAAATAAATTAAATAAACCCAACATTTATCTCTCAAATAAAAATAAAAATAATCCATCACATTATCCTACCCCTCTAGCCGAATAACTAAAAAAAACAAGTCGTATCTCATCTTGTTGGAGTCCATATGCCGTCCCACTTCTCTCCACTCTTGACGTCAAAGGCCCAAAATGAAACACACTCCTTGCAGCCAACAAGATTCGAACCTCTTCCCTCATGAAGCCCCTTTGACGCAAACGCCCCAAGCCACCTTGCTGCTGGTCCTTTTGTGTCATCAACTCCCCATAATTTCTTTTAAAGCCTCCTTTGTAACATCCCAAAAATGGGGTTATTTGGAATTTAATTATTTTTCGTATTATGAACTGCTGTGATATTATTTATGGAATGTTAAGGCTTAATTATGGATTTTTAGTGAGCTCGAGTAGTGGGAAAAATATTATTTTCAAGCTTTGAGGTAGGGAGCCTTAACAAGTGGGGGTTATAAGAATAAATGGGGATAATTTGGACATAAGATGAGCCTAGAATAAGTGGCAAAGTGAGGCCACTTAAGAGCTAACATGTGACGCCACATCAAGCAAGGGAGAGCCTGGGTTCGAGTCACAAAATTCCCTTTCTTTTTGCTCTTTATTTGGACGGCACAAGTGGGAGAATTTCTCTCCCTTCAAACTCTTTTATTAAATATTATTATTAAAGGATAATATGAGAGTTTTATTTGTTTAATTATAGTGATTATAAGAGGATATTCATGGATAATTGATGGATTATTATGAGACTAATATTGAGTATTCAAAGCTATTCAAATATTTTCGAATGGGTGGCCTAGAGAAAAACTAGGTGTTTGCCGAATTTTGAACTCTTTGTTCAATGAAGAGTGGACGGCAAGGGGTACTAGGGAGTGCCAAATTTTCTTTTGTTTCTTCTCTCTATTAGCCGAATTCTCCCAAAAAGTCTCCCATTTTCTATTTTCTTTTCTCCACCCTCTCCAAAACCGAAAACACTTTCCTTGAAACCTTTCTTTTCTTTTCCCAACTCCTTTAGCCGAAACTCTTGCTACCTTTCTTTCTCTCCACTATTTTTCTTTCATAATAGCCGAATCTACCAACTTTTTCTTGTGCCGAAAATTCTTTCTATATTGAAGCTTCTTGGCGAATATCATAAGTAGTCTGAGAACTTTTAGGATTTCTTTTGGTAGTCGATTTGGTGAAGGTAAGAAGGGCCAAACTCTCCTCTCTTAATCTTATATTTTTGTCGACTAGAGTGAAAAGAAGAGCGAGATTTGGTGTTGGTAATGGCTAACTATTTCTCTTCTTTGGAACCGATTCCATTAGGTATCCCGGGATTTTGAAGTACTCAATCCCAACTCCTATTCTCTAATAATCGGCTTGGGTAAGTGGTGGTAAGAAGATTTCATTTAGTTTGTATTCGATTAAAAGCCGAAGGCTACTGACATTGTCCATTGACCGATTATAGTTTGTGAACCAGATTCGTGATTTGGGTGCTGAGGCTAGTATACAAAGCGAGTAGGTAAGGATTCGGGTTCAAGCAATAACCCTATAGAATCATTTGGTTTGGCCGAATGGCCATTTCACTAACTTTGATAGTTGGCCGAATATAGGGGCAAGGACTTAGAGTGTGGCCGATTGGTTTTCTTCGGGATTTAGGACTATCATCGACATCAGGTGTGTACATACACACTTATAATTAATTAAATGTACTAAATTGTTGTGTGTGCTAACCGGATCTGTGTAGATTCGGGATTAATACCATGTATGGTATAAGCAAGGAACCAGGTAAGTCCTTGTTGATTATGAAATATTCTAAGATGCTTTTGGGAAGCATGGTGTGTCTAATACACGTTCTTTGATTCTTGATGATAAAACCCGTACATGTGACTAAGTATATGGTAGCATAAATTATGTGATAAATGTTGATGTGGGATTAATGAGTGGAGGGGCAAGTGATGTTTTCGTCGATTGTGAGCACCGTTGTTTTGGTAACACATCGTGACTATATGTCACGAGGTTTGGTACCTCCAGAGGTTTGGTACCTCATAGCGACTCGTCCTCGTGGTTAACACCACCGTGGGTTGGCCCCACTTGAGATATGGGATCGTGCGCGGTGATTTGGTATCACACGATGGGTTGGCCCCATCACCCGATTTGTGTCTACGGACACCGGTGCTTTGGTAGCACATCGTGACTATATGTCACAAAGTGGTTTGGCACCACCAGTGTTTTGGTAACACATTGTGACTACGGTCACGGTGGTTTGGTACCACATGGGGTAGACAAAGGCGTTTGGTTGGCTAGGTCGGGTGCATGACTTAGTACATGATGATTGATTATATGTTGTGTATGAAATTGTTTAAATACGAGGAAGGGTTACATCATCGAGTCTTGGTGACTCACCTTCTCCTTTAACATTTTTCAGGTGACTCGTAGATGGCGGTTGAGGAGCCGGTTGGACTCGAGGTGGCCATGCAGTGGACTTGAATTAAATGAACTTAAAACTTAGCTATTTTATGTTATTATTGGTTTATTTTTATTTCGGTTGTAATAAGGCCTCCATAAACTTTACTTTTTGTTATCTCTTATATGTTGGATACTTTGTTTTAAACTATGTTATTAAAATTGCATTAAAATCACATGTTTTCTTAAATTAACACGAAAATGTTTTATCGTGCCATCGGGTACATTCGAAATTTGTATAATAACCTGACTCAATTAAATTTCCAAATTAAATCTAAGTACGGTTTCGGCAAGATAACCAAAAACGAGAAGTTTTCAACAAAACTTAAATTGGTTTTAAAATGGTGTCCAAAAAGTTTTCTCCGTAACAAATCAAATTCGGTCGTAATGTTTGGGCCGGGTTTGGGTTGTTACAGCCCAGTTTCCCTTCTTGACGCAAAGAGCAAAATAAAAACACACTTATGCTGCCATCAAGACTCGAACCCAGGCCCTTCTCCCCTGCTCATGGCGTCATTCACCAAGGCCCTAAGTGGCGCCCTGCAGCCACTTTACCAAGCCCTCTTTCATGTCCCAAAAGCGCCTATAATTTTTCCTTAAGGCCTCTTTGCCTAGTTTCCTCTTTTCACTTAAAATTCCAATATTTTCCAAGCATTTCCCCTTCACCTAAAGTTCTCAAAAAAACTCCTAAAACACATCCCAACACACTCTAAGCTTACTAACACATGAATTATGCACTAAATGCATAACCCCTAATTCCGGGATATTACATTAAAGGTTTTGAAATTTACCATTGATGAATTCTAGGCATTTCTGAAGTTAAATGATGAATTTGTAATCTTGGTTGTTGATTAGGACTATTTTATAAAAGAATTTTTGTTATTTTGAATCTAAGAACTAATTTGAAATTATATAAAAATTTAGTATGTTGATTGTGAAGAATTTGAATGTTTAAAGGCTGTTTTGGGGTGCTATTAAATTTGTTTGGAAGTATCATGGGTTAAAACTAAAAATTTGAAACATTTTCGTGTTAAGGACTAAATTGAATAAAGTGTAAAAGTTTAGGGAAATTTTGTAAAAATTGAAAGTTAATGGGAATACGCATAGAAATAAGTTTTACAATGTATTTGAATTTTAAAAATTAAATTTAATCATTATATAGATTAATAGTTCAATTGTACGGAGGATAATTGGGGAAAAGGGAAAATTGCATATTAGTCCCTGCGAGTCAACCGAAAGAATAATCTAGGTAAGTTCATAGTTTAAAATTATGTATGTGTACTTATTTATAGCTTGTATTAATATTTGTTGGTTAATTATACCTAATGTGGAATTTCGTTAATAAGTTGCAAATCTTTAAGTGTTGCAATTAAGGACAAGTGAGAAATGAACATTTGATAGTTAGTGAATATTGTGGTTACGTGTGTATGGAAAGTATGGGAGTGCCTCTAGTTGATTATTTGATTAATGTTATGAATTTAATTAAATGTCTGGTTGAACGTAGTAAACGATTAGGATACGATTGGCACGCCAATAGGGTTATAATGCGCACTTGTACGGGATTGCACTTTGGTGCCTCTATTTGCATTTCGATGCTCTCTGGTGTGTTTTGGGGAAAACCCGAGTATTCGAGTCAAGTTGCTATAGTTCAACGGGCCAAGGAGTTAGATGTTTAAGGTTGAATTATTCATTGAATTAGATTTATGTTTATTGAGATGTTTGTGTGTGTGTATATATATATATATATATATATATGAAAGTATGAAATGCTTTGGTTTGAATCATTGTGGATTATGAATTATTTAATTGAATGTTTTGGTTCTAATGATATGTGATTTTGGAAACGGTTGTCAGGATTTTAACAATTTAAGTCCATTTAATAATCTTTTATAAATTAAGGTAAGTTGAATTGAATTTTAACTATAGACTTACTAAGCTTCTTAAGCTTACTCGTTTGTTTTTCTTATTTTCTGTAGTTGCATTTTTCAGAACTGGTCGGACGGATCAATTTCAAAGCTTACACTATCCAGACTCTCTCTTCGGTAGCTTTTGTTTCTGATTATTTTGGTTTATAGCATGTATATAGGGTTTGAAGTTGTTAAGGTTAATGTTTTTGTTGAAATTTGTAACTAAGTGTATATAGTGATGAAGTAAGAAGTTATGTTTCATGTTTACCTTATTTGGAATGGTAATGTTTTGTGCATATGTCTTGAGTGATTGAAAATATGAAATAGCCAATTTGGTAGATGACTTATGTTAATGGAAGTGATTGATTTACTTTTGGCAAGTGGCTTGGTTAAATGGTATTTTGGCTGAATTGCTTGTTGTGTATGCATTAATTGAGGTGCCAATGAGGGCATATTGGTTAGGCACATAGGATGTATGACTTTGGTTTGTTTCAGGTGTGTTCATATGTGCTTTTGAGTAGCTGTAATTGATTGTAAGTGGTATGGCTTGGTGTCTAAGTAATAGTGGTTGATTTGGCTTGAAAATGAAGTCATCACGACTTGGCAACATGGCCGTGTGACCTTATTTTGAATTATACACGGTCTGCGACACGGCTGTGTGACCCTATTTTGATTTGCACACGATCTGTGACATGGTCGTGTGACCCCTGATTTCAGTTTTTATTGAATTTTTCTGTTTTATTTCAGATAAGTCTCGAATTGTTCCCGAATTGATTTTTAAGTTCTGTAATCTCAATGTAAGACTCGTATTAGTGTATATGCTATGAATAGTGATTGGTTACTATTAAAATTAATAGTTGAATGAATGTATGTTGTTATTTGTTCTGATATATAGGGTAATATTTTGTAACCCTATTTCGACGACAGTGACGGATTAAGAGTGTTACAAATGTTCATCATGTCTATGCTGGTTTGACCTTGAAAACATTATCCTTTAATGTCAATAATACTAATATTAAAGAATTTTAACTAAAACATGCACCCATTTTAATATTAGTTTAAATAATTTATGAGACAGCAGGATAGCCATATTCTACAACTTATTCTAACACACCATGAAACAGTCTTCTAACATATATTATTGTGCTTTTAATTTCTTAATAATATTATTTATGAAATGTTATAATTTTAAAATACTAAAAAATAATTAAAATAATTTAATCAATACATATAACTAATCAATGAATATATATAAAAAAAACTATATAGCAGACGTTAGGAATTTTATTCTACTATTAAATAATGTTGCACACAATGAATATAAATGTTCGTCTTATTTCGCAAATTATATAATCTGAAAACTAATTCAATTAAACTACTCAAGAGTAAATTTTAGATTATTTTACGGGTGAAAATAATTTCGTAATATATTTATTAAAGATTCACATGAAAATTAAATTTTGCTTTGGTTGAAATTGTAAAATTAAGAATATATATGTTATGGTATTTTGGGCTTAAATCCTATTATAAACATGTAGTTTTTCTGAATTTTATATAAAGAGATAAAAATACCTTCAAATTAAATATTTATTACTTTAAAAAAATAATGATATATTGGTAATTTAACAATTGAGTTGAGACCCAATTATAAATGACATAAATTCAATTAAAATCTTTACATATAATATAGATATAGATTATACCCTTTATGGTAAAAGTACCATGGAGGTCCCTATTTTAAGAGTCAGATTGGATTTTGCCCTCTCTACTCAAAAAAATGTGTAAATTAGTCTCTGTATATTAGATCAAAGAGCAAATCGGTCTTTTGTTAAAAATTTCATTCATTTCTATTATTAAAAACTAGCTTATGTACATCAACATGAGATACACATGGCACGCCATGTGTTAGGTTATTCCATCAACCACGTTAGATTTTAAAATATTACAAATGGATAAAATTTTTAATAGAAATGATCAAATTACTCTTTGGTCTAACGTATAGGAACAAACTTATCCATTTTCTGAATAGATGGAGCAAAATGCAATTTAACTCTATACACAGGAATATGGCATGACAACACTAGACAAGATGGCACATGTGTAATGGCCTAAATTCAGGGTTATCGGAACAGAGGTTTCGTAACCAAAAATTCGATTAAAAAATAATATTTATTTTAAAAATTATTGCATGAATATTAATATGATAGGAAAGTCGTATGAAAATATCGACAGAAAAATTTTACCGATTTAGTGGTTAATTAGAAAATAATTGAAAAAATTGGGTAAAAACGAGGTATCGAGACCTCAATCTCATAAAATTGAGTCAAAAATATTTTTATAAATATTTATGAAATGTTGGTATTGTGGTATTAAAATTTCGTTAGAAAATTTTAACGTTTGGGTAGTCAATTAAATAGAAAGGACTAAATTGAAAAATGTGTAAAAGTTGCTAGAATGATTAAATAGCTTAAGTGTCTAATGAGAAAGGATTTAAAAGGCAATTAGACGCAAAATTATTTGGGCTGGACGACAAGGGCATGAAATCAACAAGAAAATTGATGATTTAAGGGCAAAATTGGAATATTGCATAATTAACTAAATAAAGTTAAGACTAAAGTGGAAATATCTAGATTTCTTTTGATTTTTATTCATTATAATCAGCCAAAAAGCCATAGGAGGGGTTATTTAAGCTGGTATTTCATAATTTTTGCATCAAGTGAGTTAATTCTTGTCTTTTTCTTGTAATTTTTATGTTTTTAAGACTTTTACAACTAGGTCCTACTATTAAATTCATTAGTTTTTTATTTTATGGATGAATTTGAAAGTTACCATAGTTGAGTACTGGAATTTTATGATGAATAAACATGGATTTGAAGTTTTAATTTTATCAAAAGATGGATTTACTAAATGTTTTTAGTAGAAATTAATTTTTAGGACTTAATTGTGAAAAAGTTTGGAATTAAGGTTTGATGCTGAAATTATGATTTCAAAAGATTCTGAAGTAGTTTAAGATGATAGAATAAATTGTTAATTAAGGAAAAATCAGCTCAATTGGGGGGTTAATTGAGTAAGGACCAAATTGTAAAAACTATAAAATTTGGGGTAAATATGCAATTTCAAAAATTGAGAGGTATAAATTGTGAAATAAATAGATTAAAATTATATGCTGATAAATGGAAAATTTTATATTATAGATCAAGAAATTGAAGATAAACGAGGGAAGGAAAATATTGCCGAATAGTCCTTGAAATCTCTACAACTACTACAAATTGTTACGGGTAAGTTTGTGTAACTTGAATTATATTCTTAAATTCTTGGAATGTATGTTTATTGATGTGAATATGGTTTGGATGTTCATTGTATGATATTTGATGAAAAAACTTGCTAATTCTCGATAAAAACAGGAAATAAATCCCGGTTGAATGAAATAGACTTCGATGGATCACTGAAAAGGGAATTGACGGTACAAAGGATCTAGCCCGGACGGGTGATCCTAATGATATAGCCCTCCCGAAGAATATGTGTGAAATGGATTTAGCCCGGACGAGTAATCCAAATTAAGATCATTAGAGTAATTATCATTGCAGGGGATTTAGCCAGAACTGGTAATCCCGACAATACTCTTTGAGCATATGATACAGGGGATTTAGCCTGGACTGATAATCTCGCTGTAAGAAATGAGGTTCGCGGGAGTGTGCTCTCTGGAAAAAAGGTATACCCATATGTGTACGAATTGATGGACCCAGAATTGTACACAAAAGTGTACTACTGAATATCCATTGAAATTCCAAGAAATTCAACGGGATAAATATGAGAAATGGAAGAACATCAAAATTATGGAATTGATGCGCTCATCAATCATTTATCTTTGTATTGAATTTATATGATGTTGCTTAACTAATGCAAAAGTTGAGTTTGTATGTGATAGGTATATGTTTATGTGAATTGGATGTGTGCTTGTGTTGTTAAATGATAGATGTATAAGTATGGTAAGTATACTTCTTGTTGCTTGAACTTACTAAGCACCATGTGGTTACCCCGTTCTCCTTTTCCCTGTTTTGTAGTGCTCGGGAGCTCGAAGGTCGGAGATTAGTCGGAGCCTTATCACACTATCAACCCACATCTTTTGGTATATGAAAATGACTTATTTTGAAAGAATGGCATGTATAAACTAAATACCAATGTTTACATGGAAATGGATGTTTGTAATCTAGCTATTGGCATGGCTAGAGTAAGTATAATTTTGGGATTTTGTGAAAAATTCCCTGTGATTCTGATTTGGTTCCGGTCTGGTCCCGATGCATAATTTGGGCTTCAGAAGCCCATCTAAGGGACGTAATAATAATTTTTGATAAATAAATGGTACTTGGTTCGGATAAATGGAAATTAGTTTCGTAAGTTTCGGTAATGCCTCGTACCCTATTCTGGCGACAGATACGGGTAAGGGGTGTTACATTTGTTGGTATCAGAGCTACGATTTAGCCTATTCTCTGATTGACGTAGCAAATACGGGATTAGCTATACATGCCATTATTTTATGTTTGATAGCGTGATATCTCCCGACCATTTAAAATGTGTTTTTCTTATAGTAAATGCTCACGAAGCCGAGCTCTCAACCCGAGAAGCGGGAGTCATGCTCCGACTTGAGTAGGCACAGAGGGAAGTCAATGTTACTAGTAGTAGAAGGTCCAAGACAGAAGACCAAGGTGAAGAGGCTAAATTGGCCTTCTTTCAAATGATGAATGAATGGTTTCGTCAATACTTAAGAACTAACCCTGTAGTGCAGCAAGCTCAAGCTCCCCCTCCTGCTCCTCCACCGGTTCCCGAGATCCCACAGGGTACAGGTGTTGAATTTGTCAGAAAAGGGAAAGCTTCGGTTGATAAAATCTGAAAATATAGGGCCGAAGAATTCCAAGCCGCAGTTGATGATGATCCCGAACGGGCTGAATTTTGGTTAGAGAATACTACTCGAGTTTTGGAGGAATTATCTTGCACGCGAGAAGAGTGTCTGAAATGTGCAGTATCATTGCTAAAAGATACAACTTACCATCGGTGGAATACTAAAGCTTTAGTTGTTCCGAAAGAAGAAATTACATGGGAATTCTTTTAGACCGAGTTTAGAAAGAAATATATCAGTCAGAGGTTCCTCGATCAGAAGAGAAAAGAATTTCTTGAGCTGAAATAGGATAACAGATCAGTATCTGAGTATGAAAGAGAATTTTTCCGATTGAGTAAATATGCTCTGGAATGGGTACAATCAGAAGCTGAAATGTGCAAATGATTCGAAGAAGGGTTGAATGAAGATATTAAGCTACTGATCGAAATTCTTGAAATTTGAGAGTTTGCTACAATGGCGGAGCGAGCTTATAAAGCAGAAGAATTGAGCAAAGAGAAGAAACAGGCTGAGAGTGAAGCTCGAATTCTTAGTAAAAGATCGATGGGAAAATCCCAGTTTTCTGCTTCAAAGAAATTGAAGAAATACCAGGATCGTTCTACCTCAGCCACTGGGTATTCGGGTAGAGAGCGAGGTTCTCAATGCACTAATCCAAGACCTTCCACTCCATCAGTGACCAGTGTTGGCAGTGTTGGTACCCCTAAGCTGAGATGCTAGTACTGTAATAAAGTTCATTTTGGAGAATGCCGACTGAAGAGTAGAGCCTGTTATAGATGTGGCTCTTTCAATCATTTCCTCAGAGATTGTCCCGAAAGAATAAAAAAAGAGGCAGAACAGACATCGAAGCCGAGTAATCCTGCTTCGAGGGGTAGACCACCTTGACCTACCGGTAATGTTAGTTGTATCCGAGGAGTTACAAAAGATACTGCAGGCAGATCTGAGGCACAATCACCAGCCAAGACATATGGTATTCGTGCCAGAGAAGATGCCTCCGCACCAGATGTAATTACTGGTACATTTTCTTTACTTGATACTGATATTATTGCATTAATTGATCCTGGCTCCACACATTCATACATATGCACAAAATTAGTATTTGTTAAAAATTTATCTGTTGAACCTATTTAATTTATGGTTAAAGTCTCGAACCCCTTGGGCCAGTTTGTGATGATGGATAAAGTTTGTAAAAATTGTCCACTGATGGTAAAAGGTATTTGTTTCCCGGTTGACTTGATGTTATTGCCTTTTGATGAGTTTGATGTGATATTGGGCATGGATTGGTTAACTCAGCATGATGCAGTAGTAAACTGTAAACATAAATATATTATGCTGAAGTGTCAGAATGGCGAATTACTTCGGGTTAAATTTGATCAGACAGAGGGATTATCTGATGTGATTTCAGTTATGACAGCTCAGAGGTGTGTCAGAAAAAGGGTATGATGCTTATTTGGCATATGTGTTAGACACTAAGGTATTTGAGTCAAAGATAAAGGCAGTGCCAGTTGTATGTGAATTTTCTGATGTGTTTCCAGAGGAATTTCCTTAAGATTATGTATTGATTACCGGCAGCTCAACAAAGTCACTATAAAGAATAAGTACCCGTTGCCTCGGATTGATGATATGTTTGACCAGTTGAAGGGTGCCACTGTATTTTCAAAGATTGATCTCCAATCGGGCTACTATCGATTCATGTAAAGGAGTCGATGTACGAAGACGACTTTTCAGAACTGTGTGTGAGCATTATGAGTTTCTTGTTATGCCGTTTGGGCTGACTAATGCACCAGGAATATTTATGGACCTGATGAATCGGATATTCAGACCGTACTTAGACAGGTTCGTGGTAGTTTTTATTGATGATATCCTGGTCTATTCCCGAGATGAAAATGAGCATGCGGATCATCTGAGAATTGTATTGCAAATCATGCATGAAAAGCAATTGTATGCTAAATTTAGCAAATGTGAATTTTGGCTCCGAGAGGTGAGTTTCCTTGGGCATATTGTATCTGTTGAAGGCATCAGAGTAGACCCGAGTAAAATTTCATCCATTGTTAATTGGAGTCCACCGAAGAATGTATCTGAAGTCAGGAGTTTTCTGGGTCTAGCTGGGTATTATCGGAGATTTGTACAGGGGTTCTCTATGATAGCTTCTCCGATGACTCGACTATTACAGAAAGATGTTAAATTCGAGTAGACTGATGAATGCTAGCAGAGCTTCGATAGACTGAAAGATCTACTGACGAAAGCACCTGTACTAGTGCAGCCTGAGCTGGGTAAGGAATTTATAATTTATAGCTATGCTTCGTTAAATGGTTTAGGTTGTGTCTTGATGCAAGAAGGTAAAGTTATAGCCTATGCTTCAAGACAACTTAAGCCACATGAAAGAAATTACCCGGTGCATGATCTTGAATTAGCTAATATTGTATTTGCACTAAAGATATGGCGGCATTATTTGTATGGTGAGAAATGTCATATCTATACTGATCATAAAAGTTTGAAATATCTGATGACACAGAGAGATCTGAATTTGAGGCAGCGCAGGTGGCTTGAATTTATAAAAGACTATGATTTGATTATTGATTACCATCCGGGTAAGGCTAATGTTGTTGCTGATGCTTTAAGTCAAAAATCTCTGTTTGCTTTGCGAGCTATGAATGCCCAATTGTCTTTGGTTGATGATGTTTCAGTCATAGCTGAGTTGAGAGTTAAACCGACATTTCTACAGCAAATATGTGAAGCTCAGAAAAATGATGAAAAGTTACAAGCTAAACGGGTACAATGTGAGTCAGGTAATGATTCAGAATTTCAGATTGGGACTGATGGTTGTTTATTATTCAGAGGCAGAGTATGTGTACCGAAGAATTCAGAGCTTGTACAGAAGATTTTACATGAGGCACACAGTGGTATTATGTCCGTACATCCGGGAAGTAAGAAAATGTATAATGATTTGAAGAAGATGTACTGGTGGCCAGGTATGAAACATGATATTTCTGAGTTTGTATCAAGATGTCTGATATGTCAACAGGTCAAAGTAGAACATCAAGTACCATCGGGATTACTCTAGCCAATTACTATACCGGAATGGAAATGGGAAAGAATTACTATGGATTTTATGTCAGGAATTACCATTGTCACCGAAGAAGAAAGATGCCATTTGGGTGATCGTTGATCGGTTAACAAAATTAGCACATTTTATCCCGGTACATGTGGATTATTCTCCAGATAAATTGGCTGAACTGTATATATCAGAGATTGTCACGCTACATGGAGTGCCAATCTCCATTATCTCTGATAGAGATCCCCGATTTACGTCTCATTTCTGGGACAAGTTACAAGAAGCTCTGGGTACCCAGTTGTATTTTAGCACTACTTTTCATCCTCAGACAGATGGCCAATCTGAACGAGTAATTCAGGTATTGGAGGACATGCTTCGATGCTATGTACTAGAATTTGAAGGTAATTGGGAAAAGTATTTGCCTTTGATTGAATTTGCCTATAATAACAGCTTATCACCCAAAGATTAAAATGGCTCGTATGAAGCTTTGTATGGTAGAAAATGTAGAACTCCATTGTATTGGACAAAGCTTAGCGAGAAAAAGTTATATGGGGCTGATTTGATTCGAGAAACCGAAGAAAAAGTAAAAGTGAATCAGAATAGCTTGAAAGTAGCCTCTGATCGTCAAAAATCCTATGCCGACCTAAAATGAAAAGAGATTGAATTTCAAGTCGGTGATAAGGTATTCTTAAAAGTATCACCATGGAAGAAAGTACTCCGATTTGGTCAAAAAGGTAAATTGAGCCCACGGTTCATCGGGCCATATGAGATTACGGAACGGATTGGACCGGTTGCCTATCGGTTAGCTTTACCACCAGAGCTTGACAGAATTCATAATGTATTTCATGTATCTATGCTACGGAGGTACCACTCAGATCCATCACATGTTATTTCCCTGACAGAGGTTGAAGTTCAGCCTGATATGACTTATAGTGAAGAACCAGTCAAAATTTTGGCATGAGAGACAAAGGAGCTCAGAAACAAAAAGATAAATTTGGTAAAAATACTATGGCAAAAGCACGGGATTGAAGAAGCAACATGGGAACCGGAGGAGGCAATGAGGAAAAAAATACCCGAACCTCTTTACTGGTAAGATTTTCGAGGACGAAAATCCTTAAAGGGGGGAGAGTTGTAATGGCCTAAATTCAGGGTTATCGGAACAATGATTTCGTAACCACAAATCTGATTTAAAAAGAATATTTATTTTAAAAATTATTGCATGAATATTAATATGATAGGAAAGTCGTATGAAAATATCGACAGAAAAATTTTACCGATTTAGTGGTTAATTAGAAAAAAAAATATTAAAGAAATTGGGTAAAAACGAGGTATCGAGACCTCAATCTCGTAAAATTGAGTCAAAAATATTTTTATAAATATTTATGAAATGTTGGTATTGTGGTATTAAAATTTCGTTAGAAAATTTTAACGTTTGGGTAGTCAATTAAATAGAAAGGACTAAATTGAAAAAGGTGTAAAAGTTGCTAGAATGATTAAATAGCTTAAGTGTCTAATGAGAAAGGATTTAAAAGGAAATGAGACTCAAAATTATTTGGGCTGGACGGCAAGGGCATGAAATCAGCAAGAAAATTGATGATTTAAGGGCAAAATTGGAATATTGCATAATTAACTAAATAAAGTTAAGACTAAAGTGGAAATATCTAGATTTCTTTTGATTTTTCTTCATTCTCATCAGCCAAAACGCCATAGGAGGGGTTATTTAAGCTGGTATTTCATAATTTTTGCATCAAATGAGTTAATTCTTGCCTTTTTCTTGTAATTTTTATGTTTTTAAGACTTTTACAACTAGGTCCTACTATTAAATTCATTAGTTTTTGATTTTATGGATGAAATTGAAAGTTAACATGGTTGAGTACTGGAAGTTTATGATGAATAAACATGAATTTGAAGTTTTAATTTTATCAAAAGTTGGATTTACTAAATGTTTTTAGTTGAAATTGATTTTTAGGACTTAATTGTGAAAAAGTTTGGAATTAAGGTTTGATGCTGAAATTATGATTTCCAAAGGTTGTGAAGTAGTTTAAGATGATAGAATAAAGTGTTAATTGAGGAAAAATCAGCTCAATTGAGGGGTTAATTGAGTAGGGACCAAATTATAAAAACTGTAAAATTTGGGGTAAATATGAAATTTTGAAAATTAAGAGGTATAAATTGTGAAATAAATTAGATTAAAATTAGATGCTGATAAATGGAAAATTTCATATTATAGATCAAGAAATTGAAGATAAACGAGGGAAGGAAAAAGTTGCCGAATAGTCCTTGAAATCTCTACAACTACTACAAATTGTTACGGGTAAGTTTGTGTGACTTGAATTATATTCTTAAATGCTTGGAATGTATGTTTATTGATGTGAATATGGTTTGGATGTTCATTGTATGATATTTGATGAAAAAATTGATAATTCTCGATAAAAAGGGGAAATAAATCCCGGTTGAATGAAATGGACTTCGATGGGTCACTGAAAAGGGAATTGACGGTACAAAGGATCTAGCCCGGACGAGTGATCCTAATGATATAGCCCTCCCGAAGAATATGTGTGAAATGGATTTAGCCCTGACGGGTAATCCAAATTAAGCTCATTAGAGTAATTGTCATTGCAGGGGATTTAGCCTGGACTGGTAATCCCGACAATACTCTTTGAGCATATGATACAGGAGATTTAGCCTGGACTGGTAAACCCGCTATTAGAAATGAGGTTCGCGGGAGTGTGCTCTCTGGAAAAAGGGTATACCCATATGTGTACGAATTGTGGACCTTAATTGTACACAAAAGTGTACTCTTGAATATCCATCGAAATTCCAAGAAATTCAACGGGATAAATATGAGAAATGGAAGAACATGAAAATTATGGAATTGATGAGCTCATCAATCATTTATCTTTGTATTGAATTTATATGATGTTGCTTAACTAATGCAAAAGTTGAGTTTGTATGTGATAGGTATATGTTTATGTGAATTGGATGTGTGCTTGTGTAGTTAAATGATGGATGTATAAGTATGGTAAGTATAATTCCTGTTGCATGAACTTACTAAGCACCATGTGCTTACCCCGTTCTCCTTTTCCCTCTTTTGTAGTGCTCGGGAGCTCGAAGGTCAGAGATTAGTCAGAGCCTTATCACACTATCAACCCATATCTTTTGATATATGAAAATGACTTATTTTGAAAGAATGGCATGTATAGACTAAATACCAATGTTTACATGGAAATGGATGTTTGTAACCTAGCTATTGGCATGGCTAGAGTAAGTATAATTTTGATATTTTGCGAAAAATTCCCTGTGATTCTGATTTGGTTCCGGTCTAGTTCCGATGCATAATTTGGGCTTCGGAAGCCCATCTAAGGGACGTAATAATAATTTTTGATAAATAAATGGTACTTGGTTCGGATAAATGGAAACTGGTTCCGTAAGTTCCAGTAATGCCTCGTACCCTATTCCGGCGACGAATACGGGTAAGGGGTGTTACAACATGTCACATACATGGGAATTAGGCCGAGGAAAATCTATTTTATATATTATTCCTATGCTACACCCAATACTCGATTGACATCAGTATCGTTTCCATTGTAAGAGGACGTGGGTTCAAATTCACTGAAACACATTATTCTCCTATTTAAGATTGGGGAGGGGCTATAAATAGTTTTAGGTATTATTTAAAAATAATAATATTTTTTTTAAAAAATAATTATTATTAATAAAGTAATAAATTTTAATTTTTATCAATTAGATTTTAGTTGTACTAACAAGGTTGGGATATTAGAATTTTGTACATTCAAGTTCAATTTTTTAAGATTGAGATTTTTATTTTATTTTTAAAGTAAATTAAATTATTTATATAATCCATTTAATGTATGACTTTTATTTTTAAAATTTCATCATTTATTAAATTTTCATTTAAGTTGGTGTTTGGTTAATTCATGATACCAATTTAGTCAATGACATAAATGATAATATAAATATAAAAACTAGATTCTATTACACTCACAATATGGATGAAAGAAAAAAAAATCTATATTAAAAATTATGTTTATAAAAGATTTTATTAAAAATTGAATTATAGACTTTTTTTTTCTCTCAACCTATCTACTACCGCTTTAAAAAAAGAATCTTTCAATGTCGCGTGAGCGACTGCTTGGCTATTGGCGAGCATCGCTTGTCCTCCATCATCTCCGATCTCTGTACTCTTTCCCCTCTTTCAATCCACACACCTTCCATCTCTTTAGTTTGCATATATGTTTTATGTGCATTTTTGTTATCCCCGTGGGCTGTAATGAATAAACAACAATGCTTACCAACGTTGACCCCTTCATTGGTCACCAACAATTCCTCTTGGAAAGTAGGTTGACCGTAGGTACTTGAATGATAGCTTTTCATTACTTCTTGTTATGTTTTTGCTTTGAGGGTATTTTGGAATAATAAATGATTTTACCAGTCAGTTTGGAATCAAGTTCTTTTAAGTCTTATATATTTTGTGTTTTTTCCTTTGTTTAGTAAGTCTTCCCTTTTTTCTTATGAAAATGATAGAAGTTTTTGTCTTGTCCTGTTTTTGCATGTAGCCTTGCTTATTCAAGTGGTTTTAAGGATGTACTTGTCATCATCCTCTTTCATTTTGTGGATGCTTGACCTTCTTGTTGATTCTGCCGGCCACCCCGCCAAGGTTGATTTGCTTATTGTGATAGGTGCTTGTAGTCACGCTAGATATGCATGCTTGAATTGTGACAAAATCGATTGTCAGTGTATTGTAATTACTCTATTCTTCTTAAGATTGAAACCTTTGTTTGAGTTTACCTTCATCCTTATATATTTTTTTTCTTAGATTGTATGGTCCATGAAAAAAATGAATATATTTTCTTTTTAAAAAATTAATCATAGGTGAAGTGGTAAAGTACTCACGAGTTAATTTTTATCAATCTTGGTTTTTAGTTGTTTTACTTAATCATCTGATATAAAATTAGTAAAGGTCAAAAAACACCACTATAATAAAGTCTCTATATTATTAGATTATGGTACGCCCATGATGAGCATGAAAAAACTTTATATAACAAATATATATTATATCTTGATTTGTATGGAGTGATGGTTAAATCTCTTGTCAAGCACCCATGTGACACGAATT
This sequence comes from Gossypium sturtianum, assembly GCA_025698515.1. Classification (NCBI taxonomy): domain Eukaryota; kingdom Viridiplantae; phylum Streptophyta; class Magnoliopsida; order Malvales; family Malvaceae; genus Gossypium; species Gossypium sturtianum. Next base: position 22,559,224 of record CM046950.1, read on the forward strand.
CAAACTACATGACCTATCCCTCAACTTAAGTATTGTATCAAAATAAATATATTTATTAAAATTTTATATAGAAGTTTAATATTCATAATGTGTAATTTTTTTTATAAGAAAGAAAATAAACAGCAGTCAATTCCAACAGCCGAGTGTCTTCTCTCATATCAACTTGTATGAGTCCATGAGTCTCTATCGGAGCCTCCATAATTTTTATTGATTTATAAGAATATAAAAAGATAAATATTTTCATAATAATATAATTTTCTTTATAAAAAAATGAATTTTTAATAATTTCTTAACTAATTATTAAATGAATTAAAAGCTTTATTAGGAGAGAGATAGTAAAAACAAGATGTTTTGAAGTCCTTTGTTATCACTCTTAATTGCTACCCTCAACTAACAACCTGTTGATATAAAAGAGAGAGAGAGAGCCTTTAATGTGCAATAATGCAAGTACGTAGTATTCATTCATATTATTATTTTCTACATTTTCCTCTTATTGAGCTGCTAATACTAGTGAAATGTCTCGTATTATTTAGCCCCCAACTATTAATATAGGCAGAGTAGCAGAGTATGAAGATTCAAAATTGACCCAGACACACAGACATTCACTGCACTATTTGCCTTGCTATTGCGTATAGCAGTAGTAGAGTAGGCAGTGCCCATTCCAATGCCCTAAACAAGGACCATATTCAATGACATGGTCGTACAAAAGATTTAAAAGGGTTAATAAAAAAGCAGACTCAGTCAGTCAGTCAGTCACTCACTCACCCCCCTACCTAAAAGCATAAATAAGGTAGATGTTTCGAAATTCAAAGATAAGGAAAAAAGAAAAAGGAGGGGTGGGTATAGGTGAGAAATAAACAGCAAGTAGAGTATAAAGACAGAGAGAAGCAGACAGCAACAAAACAAGTATCGTAGCAATGGAACAAATAAAAGAGTATAAGGCTATTCAAAACCCCCCACCTCATCAGCATAGGTAGGTAGATAGGGAAGAGAGGCCGTACTCATGGGGAGGGCTGTTTTTTTGTTTTTTGGGGTTTTGTGGTCAGACTCATATCACTAATTTCATCCATTCATTAATAAAATCATAACTGCATTGCACTGAGCACCACTGTCATATGCACATATATTCACAAATATACAGTCCACAGAATGTCAAAACAATTATTTTATCATCATTACACTATCATTCTCCGTCCACGACCTTCTTACACGTGTCAACATCAAGTTGGTTTGATGTGGTCGATTAGAGAGGCTGCCTGCCATCCGATTTATTCATTGATTGGGCAACTCGATAGCTCTTTTTGCATGAAAAAGTTGCAGTGAGTATGAACCAAAGGAGAGGAGGGGGGAGGGACCATGTTTTTACCATACGGCCTCAGGCAATGCTATATTCATTCATGCAAAAAAACCTCTTTTAATTTAACAAAATTCTCCTGCCCCAACAAATAGAATTTTTTTTCATGTGGCAATTAGCTTGCTAAAACTAAAAACAGTGCAAAAGATAAATAAATAATCCATACAAACCACAATGAAACACTTTGATAATTTTTTCGATTAAATTACTAAGTAATCTCTTTGATTATTTTTTTCTTAATTACACTTAGAAAAATGTTTTTTTATTCTTTTGTATATATATTTGCAGTTCTTATACATATCTTTCTTTTATCTGTATAAATTTCTTAATAAAATCATGCAAATATCCATTAAAACCTCAATAGATTTCAATGCAAAATTAGATTGTAATTTTTACTATAGTAAGAATATAATTTCACCATTTTAATAGCTTATATCTTTATAATTTTTAAAAGATTAAATCAAATTTTTATCATTTTTCGGGGAGCCAAACTGCAATTTTACCTTTACTAATTTAAAATTTTAAAAATTTTAAAGGGCCTAATTAGAAAAGTTTCCATTTTAGGGGAGAGTAGGGCCCCTGCACGCCCCTAGTTACGCCCCTGCACCAAACCTTTTTTTTTGAAATAATCAGGTTAGATTTAGGTAAAAATATGCTATAAGTCACTGTACTCTTCGTAAATTTAGAATTCAATCCTTGTATTTTTCATATTTCAAAATTCAAGTCCAATTGTGAATACTGTTAAAATTATTTTGTTAAATTTTGGTTGATTACAATTCCATTTTTTAAATTACATTGCTACCAAGATTTTTTTTTATTTTTTTTAGTTTAAAACGTTACACCAACAAATTTGATAAAAAAATAACAGTCTTAACAATTGGACCTAAATTTTGAAATATGAAAAATAGAGGGAATAAATTCTTGAAAATAAAAGTACAATGATTAAATTTCAAATTTGTGAAGAGTATAGGGACCTGTGGCATATTTTAACCTTGAATTTAATATAAGACAAAACCCAAAATTCTTTTATATTTGGGATATATCTCATAATTATGCATGAACTATGGTTTAATGTGCAATTGTATACAGGAACATTGATTTTGATCGAATTCTTATAAATTATTAATACAATTATTGACATAACATCATTTTATGTTTATATACTGTTTACATAAATAATTATATTTATCCAATATAAAAATAAATTGATATATTTATTTCTTTAAATGTGTATGATTAAATCAAAAATAAGTTTCAAGTATAAATTTGAACCACAATTAGAGTTTGACATGTATAACTGCACCAAATTAAAGTTCATGTATACAATTGCACATTCAATCAGAGTTCAGGTATAATTTTGAGATTTATCCCTTTATATTTATATGTAAAGTGGGTAAAAATACCATAAAAGCCCCTATAGTACATCTTAGATTACAATATGGCCCCTCTAAGTAAAAAATGAGCAAATTGATACTTGTAGCAAAATGGTCCCTGCCTTAGTTTTTTACTTATAGGCTGTTATGGATTTTTGTTTTACTGATTTGGATTAAATGCTGTGTACATGGGAAAGAATTGCGAAGAACCCTATCTCGGAATTTGCTATCCCCAAATTTCTGAAGGTAAAGATAAAACTATACAAATTTGTTTAGTTGTCGTAAGACAATTACTCTTTCTTTTTTTCTTTAGACTTTGGAACGATTGTTTTGTTTTGTTACATTTTCATGAGAAATTCAGACAGATTTCTTTTTTTTTTTTAATCTAATTTTTCACCACAACCAGATTTCATATCTAGCAATGGACTAACTTCTAGGTAGATTATGAAAGTTGAAATTGGCGACAGCTGTTTTTCGAATTTGGGGTAGGGTTCTTTGAAATTCTTTTAGCAGTAATTATCTGTTTTCTCAATAATTAAATTAAAATATTTTTTATATTTTAAACAATTTTACCTCATATCATTACCTAAAATCCAATTAATAAATACCATTACTTCATATTTTTAATCCATTTTCATTTACCTACCATCCACTGTTATTCAATAAAGTTTAATTACCTTGTAAGACCCTAACTTCATGTTTAAATATCCATTTAACACATATAATCTATTAATGGCTTACTTTTACAACTTTTACAATTTAGTCTTTTTTACTTAATTAACTATCTAAACATTTAAATTACTGGACCAAAATTTAATACAATACTAATAACCTCGTAAATATTAAATAATTAATATTTACAAACACACGTCAGAATTATGGTTCTGAAATCACTGTTTCTGGCACCATTGAAATACGGGTTGTTACACTAGATACATATAAGCATGTGATGTGATAAGTGAGTTTACCTAAATTTCTTACCTTCTACTAAAATTTCAATAGAACAGAAAGAAATCCATAAAATTTGACATAAAAATAATTTTGATCAAAATCTATATTGAGACCAAATCTTTTACCATCCTTAAAATATAGAAATAAAATAAATTAAACAAAATCATCATAATTATATAAGACTTTTTAAAAAATCCAATATGAAACATTAAATAAAAACTCCCTCCAGGCCTCCACGTACCTATTCCCACATATTTCTTTTGGAAATCTTCCTGGAAATATTCTCAAGTTATGCGTTCAGCCTGCGTACCCCTTACCATAGATCGACACCAACGATAGGCCTATTCTCTAAGCAAGGACACAATGCCCTTCAACTTTTGTTTCGGCGTACAATCTAGATCCCCCAAAATCCTATTCGTCGACTCCATCTAATATTCTGACATAGTAGGATTCGTTCCAGCAACACCTCTGAAAGTTTTAGCCCCATTCGATTGAAGCCTCTCAGCTACAGCTCCACGGCTCCCTGATCCAGTTTAGGCTCCAGCAACCCTTTGTAACACCCTTAGCATCGCCTGTGTTACTGCGTCGTCTCTGTTCTCATAGCCTCCGCCACCATTAGCAGTAGATTTCTTAACATATTCCACCTCAGCAATTGGGTTATGTCCCTGGAAAGTGGGTGGCTCTACAGGTGCAGTCCTACGCGGCCTACCCCTACCACGTCTTCCTTGAGTGTTCATTATATTCTTTCGAGAGTTCTAAAGTATATCTAAAGTTTTCAAACAAAAGTTCAAGCATTAGTGATTTTTCCTAAGTGTTCTCATTCTAGGGTTTACAATCTATTTTAGAATAACAGTAACTAAAGTAAGATCGACATCGGAGTCTCGAATTTAATTTCCTATAGAAAACTAGTATTTCAAAAACTCGTGCCATAGTTTTTTTATAACATCCCGTTTTCAATGGTGTCAAAAATAGTGGTTTTTGGACCACAACTTCGACGAGTAAATTATTATTTTTAATATTTATGTAATGTCTAAAAGATTATATTAAGGTCATATTAAAATTTCGTTAATAAATTTTGATGTTTAAATGGTAAATTAGGTAAAAAGGACTAAATCGTAAAAAGTGTAAAAGTTGAGTTCTATTAGTTAAAGGGGTCCAATGGCTATGGAATCTTAAACTAAAGGACTTGAATGATAAATATATCATTTAATGAGTTAGTGGATAGTTATGGACAAGGTTTTTAATGAAATTTTAATGATTTTAAAAGGTTAATTTGGTAATTTAGTAATTAAAAAGAAAATTAAGTAAGAAAAGATGAAACCAAAGTTATCGTCTTCATCCTTTTGTCATTTTGAAACCCTAAATTAGCCATTAGAGAATATATAGGTTTGGCCAAGCATTACACCCTTGCATGGTAGGTTTTCAAGCCTCGTTTTTAATGATTTTGATGTTTTTGAGTTTGTTTTAACTTAATCTAGCTAGCCCAGTGGTTAATTTGCAAAACTGTTAAAGGTTGAGGGACTTGCCATGGATATTTTTGAATGTGTTTTTATGTTAATTGATAGATTATTAATCTGTTTTGTAAAATAAACATGTTTTGTAAAGTGATTTTTGTTGAATTTTGGAAATAGAGATTAAATTGTTAAAAGTATAAATCCATGAGTTTTATTGTGAATTGTTGATAATTATGAGTTGTTTCAAGGTCCCTTTTAACCTTGGTTAACATGGATTTAGGTTAAAATTAGTTATATTCAAGTTATAAGCTCAAGGACTAAATTGTGAAAAGTTAAAATGTTAGGGGTAAATTTGTAATTTTGCATAATTTTGAATTATGGATTAAACTGAATTCTAGAAGTACTTAATTTAATAAAATTATTTATTTAGATCAAAATAAACCACAATCGGACTTAAATCGGGGAAAAGCTAAAGCTTCGAATTAGTTCGACTATACTACTACGACCCTAGTTATCGAGGTAAGTTCGTATGAACTGTGATCGTTTTAATGTTAGCTAAATTGAATTTTTTCTATGTTGTTTTAATATAAATGAATCTATATATAATTGTATCCATGTTATGATGAGTTAACGGATAACGAGTCCCGGTTGAACCTTAAGAATTCTTAGGATACAAATGACATGCCATTAGGGATTTCATGTTTCGGGTGCTGGTCTTGAATGTCCTACCAATGGCTGAGGTCCTGCATTTGTTGTGGATTCTCCACAGCTCGTGTGAGCAGGCCCATTTCACAGCTCGTGTGAGCATTGATGTAAAGAAAAGGTTACGGTTATATGGGAAGGCACACTATGTGTGAGCATTCCCGAATATCCGATGTAATTCTAGATGGTTCAATGGGTAATAAAAGGAAATGAAATGGTAAGTATGCAAATGGAGTGAATCATGATCTTATGGCAACATTGATGAGTTAAATGATGTGTTTATATATGGTAAACTACATATCTTATGGTTGATTTCATTTGTATCATGTACAAGTATACTAACCTGTGAGTTTGATAATGTTGTATAGGCTTTTACTAAACTTATGGCATTGGTAGTGATTTATGCTTAATCTATTAATTTTATAAATGACATGGTAAGTTATGTTAAGTTTATATGAGCTTACTAAGCACTCGTTGCTTACGCAATTGCTTTCCTTTGTTTTATAGATTATCAGAAGCTCGATCAGTTGGAAGTTCATTGGAGACCTATCACACTATCCAACAACTATTTCTGTAGATTTTGAGTATTTTGGCCAAGGTTAATAATGACATGTATAGGTCTTTTGTATTGGTATTTTATGGATGTGTAATGAATGTGTTTGTATGCTTAAGCTTTCGGAAGTTAAGTTTGGTTGATGAACTTTAATACTTTACCAAGTTATGTCATTTATGGTCACTTGTAAATGCTTGTATATATGTCCTTTTTAGTATGCTTGTGATGACTTAGAATTAGTCATTTGTGTTAACATGTGGTGGTAATTGAGATAGGGTCAAATTGCTTGGGTTTGATCTTTAATGTTTTAATGCAATTGTGGTGCCTTTGAATGACATATTGGTTAGGTGATTTGGGATGTTTGAAATGACATGTTTATGTATGTTTGGATGGTGTTTGAATCCCTTGAATGTATTTCCAAATGGTTTGAATGGTTAGTTATGAATTGGACTTGAAATGACTTGTTTTTAGGTAAATTTTGGGTTCACACGGCCCGGGACACGGGCTGTCACACGGTCGTGTAACAGACATGGTCTGGCGACACGGTCATTTGTCATTTGAAATTTCTTAGTGTTCCAAGTTAGTGAGTTACACGACCTAGCACACAGCCTGGCACACGGGCGTGTGTGACAACCCAGAGAGTTACACGGCCTGGCACACGGGCGTGTGTGGCAACTCAGTGCGTTACACGGGCTGGGTGTGTCCCTTGTTCGAATGTTACATGGCCTAAGCTATGTCACACGGCCTGACCACAAGGCCGTGTGACCCATTTTTTCATTTTTTTTTCAATTTTTTCAACTTTTTCTTAAACTTTCTATTTTGTTTCAAATTAGTTCTGAATTACTCCTAAGCTATTTTTTAGGGCCTCGAAGGCTCGATTTAGAGGCAAAACACATATGATTGAATGATTTATAATATGTTTAATTTATTTAAATGTTATGATGTTAAATGTTTTTCGATTGTACAGTAATGCTCCGTAACCCTAATCTGGTGACGGAGACGTGTTAAGGGTGTTACATTCTTTTTCCAGAATACCATTTTTTATGCATGCTTTGAGACTTAATCAAATTTCCATAGTCCAAGTTTAGAAGACCTAAACTCTGATACCACCAAATGTAACTCCTAACCTGGATTAGCCATTAGACCAGAATTTGGAAGATTACATTAGCCACCGAGATGGCCCAGTAAGTTATCAGAATTTATAAAATAGTCATTTTAAAACGTTTGTATATTTTTAGAAGAAAACTTAGTTAACTACCAATTTATTTATTACTCAAAATTTTAATTATAATTTAACAGTGGAAAAATTGATACCTATCTTAGTTTTAATAAAAATTGTATCTCGTGCACAGATAATTAAGTTCTCTAATTTTAATAACCTAAATCAATATTAAATGTCATGTATGTTGAATAATCCCTAAAAAATCTTAAGTCTCATGCCACTGTTTAAATAAAATATTAAAATATCTGAATAATCAAAATACCAAAAAATGAATCTAAAATATTTTAACCAATAAAATCGAGCTGAGACCCTCCAGATGTCGTGTCTGTGTCCTAACCTGGTGGGTTATCTGTAGAAAATGAAATAAAAAGGGAGTGAGCTATGAAGCTCAGTGTGAGTTTCGTCACAAGAAAATTAATACAAACGATTAAGCATACAGAAACGCAACACATAGAAATAATTCGCAAAAGTAATTCTCAATATATCGACATTTCAGATCACCCAACAATATATGTATCTATTTATGTGTATAACATCTCAGAAATCCCAGTTTTGTATGCACATATGTTGTGAGTGTCATACAGTTTCAGTTTAACAGAAAAGATGCTACCCCATCGCTACATACGACCATAGGAGTTCCCTCTAAACTCCAACCACCTACACACCGAGTTGTGGTTTTAACCACCAAAAGTTTGCAAATAAACTGCCAATGGCTGTAGACACACAACGAAACATCGTAGATGGAATTTGCCTATGGCTGTGGATACACAACAAAAACACCGTAGATGGAATCTGCCTATTATTGTGCGTACAGAGCAAAATAATGCAAATAAACTGTCAATACTTCCTCCATACATATCGTCCCACCCCATGCAATGCAATATGACATGCTCAAACCAGATCAATACAGTAGCATTTAATATGCTTTTAATATAACAATACGGTAGCAATCAATATGCTTATAACAAATCGTTCCAGTAGCTATTAATATGTTTATAACAAATCAACTCAGTAGCAAAAGTCATGCTTATTATGTGTTCGGTTTAACGATAGCATAAGGTATGACGTACGTACAATCACAAATACAGATACAATAAACATATGTATTATTCACGATTCATGCAAATATATATAATCTAAATTCAGTCAATCAGATCATGGATTTTAACATTATCCATATTATCAGGGACTTAATTGAATAAAAAAATAAAACACTAAAAACAATTCAGGAACCATTTAGGGACTAAACTAAACAAATCATAAATTTTGGGCAAAACTGTAAAATAGGGGATACACGACTGTGTAGTCAGGCCTTGTAACAGACTGTGACCATGTGGAAATTGCAAAATCAACCTATAGGGGAGACATGCCCGTGGGGCAAGCCGTGTGGAAGGGTTTTAACCGTGTGAGATTTGAACTAGCCTAGAGTTTTAGAGGCACATGGTCGTGTGGTCCACACGCCCGTGTGACCCTATTCCTAGACACGGTTTGCCCAAATTCGCTTGTAAAAGAACGCAAACCTTTCACCGAAAGTCCGATCGACGTTGCTCGCAATCAAATATGATTTTATTCACCTAAATTGGGTCCTTCAACAAAAAAATCGCATGGATCAATGTTTGGTTTCCAAGATTTATCAAGATTCATGGAAAGTTTGATTTAAAACCGAGAAAGATTGTTTAATTGATCGCAATATTATCGTTAGATAGAAATGCTATAAGGATTCAAGATCAACATCAAGATTGAGTTATACTTATCAATTCTTGGAAAAGATTAATGATATGACAATTATGATTCTGGTAGAAAGACGAGTTAACGGAGATTGATTTTGATTCGAGAAAAATATTAATAACACTTAGCAACGAAAATTATGATGAAAAGAAAAAGAAAAAAAGAAGATATAGAGAAAAAGGAGCAATTCTAATTGGAATGAAAAATAAAACAAAATCCTAATGTAATTAGGAAAGGAAGGACTAAATACTGAAGGTTTTCAAACCTTAGGGGGTGGCTTGTAATTTCCCCCTAGCTGCCGGATATAGAAATGCATTTCCGGGGGGAAAGAGTGGCTCAAACTTAGTTTCTTTAAGGGGAAAGATGAATGCTTAACCATTGGGCTACTACCCATTTCTTATTATGACTTTACTCCAAGTAATATTTATTTCAGTGTGATTTTTATTCTAGTTTGTTGAAATTAAAAAGAAAAGAAATGGGAGAGAGGTGACTTAAACCTAGAATCTCTAAAGAGTGCTCTAACTACTTAACCATTAAATCTATTCAATTTCTTAATTAATTATTTCAATTAACCCCCTATATTTTGAGGCGTGACAATAAAACTAAGAGAATTATAATAAGAATAATAGAGAAGAGTAGACACAAAAGTGAAAGGATAATTCTTCAATTATTAGTAATTCAAAAGCCTTTAATATTTTGTTCATTTCAGACTAAATATTTAAATTAATTGATATGGTATATTAGTATTTTAGAACCCTTAATTTTTTATTAGAAATATTGTGTGTATCTTTTAAGTTTACAAATTTTAAAAATTGTTTTTGGAAACATTTTATGTAATTTTTTAAGATTATTAAACATCTACGTTATTTTATTTTTACTTTATTGATCGTATTATGACTGAAAACATTATATATTATTTAATAAGTTTTTAATACCTTAGGGTGAGATCTTCAATGACAAGTATCAAATTAAAGAAAGAAAAAGGAAATACAATATATCTAATACTTTTATATATAAATGAATACAAACTGTTTTATAAATATAATATATTATTTTTTATTTAAATATTAATAAAATAAATGTTTTTATAATTTCTTTCACTTCCCAAATTTTTTTCCAAAACTCAAACTAAACGTTTTATTCAATAAAACCAAGCATTAGATAATAAAGAAACCCCGCATTAAAAAGTTATGTTACTATTGTCAATTGAATCTTAACTCGATTGGTATGGATATTATTGTCAATATATGAATACGTAAGTTTGAGTACGCTAAAAAGCATTATCTTTCTATTTATGAATTAGGGAAGGGTTATGGGTAATTCTAGATATTATATCAAAAAGAGTAAATATAATAAAAAACTATAATAAAATTATTCAAAAAAATTATACTACTATTTCATTTCAAATTCAGTCAATATCATAATAAATTTAATTGAAATAAAAAAGTAATCACCATATTCAAATGCATTATATCAAAATCAATATAATTTAAAAATTAATAATACAACATTAAAGCTGAAATAACATTTGTATCACACTATACATATGATTTTCATAAAGTAAATATGTTATATCAGAAAAATCGGGCTTTTTAAGGGCATTATCATATCATATATCATATATCATATATATATATATATATATATATATATATATATAAAGTAAGTACATAGGCATTTGAGGAAATTTTAGTTGATGATGAGTCCACATGATGACATCTCTTTGAGTTACACACTAGCATTTTGGCTAGATCAATGGTGTACGTCCAGTTTATTTAAATTTCATATATTCTTTAAAATTAAATAATAAAAATAAAAATATAAGCTCGTTCGAAAAGTGAGAGGGTTTAGGTAAAAATATAGACTCGAGAAATAGGCTTAGGCAAAAAAGTAAGGCCTGTTTAGAAAATAAGTCGGGCATCGGGTAAGGCTTTTTCAGCCCGGCTCGAATATGTAAAAAAAAAAAACTGTATTTTTTTGTTGCTTTTTTATTGTTTTTTTACTATTTTATTGTTTTTTTTCCCACTATTTTACTACTTTTTTGTTGTTATCGTATAACTCTTGTTTTATTCTTAATTTTGTTACTATTTTAAAGGCATTTGCGTGTTAAATTGCACCTATCTTAGTGTTATTTAAGTATAAATATTTTTAAAATTTATTTTTAATTTGTTGGAAAACATTTATTTTAATATTTTTAGTATTTCTAATGTATTGTATATTTTTTTAAAATTTACATTAAAAAAATAACATAAAAAATTTAATACAGGTCGGGTCGGGCCCTATTTTTAACATTTTTATCCAAGCGGGCTCGGGTTGTAACATTTTTATCTGGGCCCGACTTGGGAAAAATTACAGGCCCATTTTTCGGGCTCGACCCTAGCAAACATGCTTAAAATTTTGGTTGGACCCGGCCCGACCCATAAGCACCTCTAGACACATGGCCTTGTGACCTAACCGTGTGGAAAGCCCTAGACTATTTAGAGGGGGTACACGATCGTGTGGCTAAGCCGTGTGGTAGACTGTGATCGTGTGGTAATTGCAAAATCAACCTACAAGGAAGATACAAGCGGAGGGTCCTAGGTCGTGCGAGAATAAAAAAACCTAGGGTTTCAAGGGGGACATGGTCGTGTATGAGGCTGTGTGTAACACCCCAAACCCGACCCAAGCGGTATGACCAGATCTAGCGTGTCACATGAAGAAAACGAGTAAAGAACTTGTGATTCTTACTAAAGATGTTATTAGGTTAAAATTTAAGAAAACAAATTTGATTAGAAATATTTGATAAAAATATTACTAATTTTGAAAGGTTGATTGAAGAATCGATAATCGAACTAGTGATCTTTTAAAACCGTGACTTTTGAAAATATTATTGATAACTTGCAGGAAAAATCCAAGTTAAATTATTTGTACATATTTATGATGAAATCCGTTTGTTGATAAATTTTAAGAAAAACCGTTGTCTATGATTTTAGAAAATCCCCGTTTAAATCAATTCATGGAAGATAATAAATACGTCAAACATAAAACAAAATAAAAATCCCAGAGGCCTTATTACAACTTTAAACCCAAAATAGTAAGAGTAACGAAATAAAGCGAAAACGAAATTTGCAAAGTATGGCCTCCACCGAGTCATCCATGGGCCCAAGTCCTCATTACTGAGCATTACCTGCAAAGATTAAGAAAGAAAAGAGGGGGGGTGAGTTACAAGAACTCAGTGTATAAACCCCTTACCGTCATCCACTGGGTCTGAACCCGCATAGCATAATCTTGGGCCTAAGCCCATTTTACATAGCAGTATATAAATGAAAAATATGCAACCCAACCCATCCATCCATCACACTCCCGACCAGCCAATCACACCTGTGGGGATCAAGTCAACCCACCCCGCCGCTCACACCAATTTGCAGTCGAGCTGCTATAATATATTATTATTGTGGCCATGCCACCGAAATCATAAGTAAGCATAATAATGAACAAGTTGTGGCCATGCCAACAGGCTACACTGCTCTCCATACAATTTTTCCCATCCCATGCAAAATAAAAAAAAATGCAACATACATAATAAAATAATATATCCACACATATATATATATAACCACCATTAATCTAGTGAATTATTACAGTGAATCGACCCTTTGAAGCACTTTGATAGTTCGGCCCACTAAGGCATTCTAGCAATTCGGCCCATAGAGGCATTTTGGTAAATCGGCCCATAGGGGCATTTTGGTAAATCAGCCCATAGGGGCATTTTGGTAAATCGGCCCATAGGGGCATTTTTGTAATTTTACAAATTAATACCGATTTTTACAGATCTTAAAATTAACGTTGTTTAAGCAAGTTACTTTTTTTCATGCCGTATTACGGTTATTAGATTCGTAGGCAACAACAATCTATTTTTCCAACATGATGATAAATCACGGATTTACAGGTTTTCGGTGTGAGATTACACACCTGATTACGATAAGAACTAAACCTTCTTGATCGTCGACACCTATGTCACCATAACCCTCGATTAACTAACAAAAGATAGTGTCTTAATCCAAATCTAAATCAAACGATCTAAAGAGTGCTTACCCTTAGTATCGTGAACGACCACGATTTGCCTATTCTCACCGGATGATGGTCCACAACCCGGTGGAAAATCCCGAACTGTCGATACCGCCCTACGTTTGAATTTGAGAGTAGAGATTGCAAGTCCACTCCCTTTTTGCCCTCATATCTATTTTCCTTTAGTATCGCTACCACTTGCCTCCATTGGAAAAATCTCGGTTAGAATAATACTACGATGAGAGAAAGTCTAAGGAGAGTGTCTCGGCTTACCACTACTTCCGAAGGACCAACAAGTAGAGAAAAACGAGTGGTTTAGATCCTAAAATAATTGAATGTCAACTTCCGATCTGATTAAGAAAATAACCGAGTAGAAAGATATCGAATGAACCAAGAAGAAACTCCTTACCTTAACAATGATAGATCCGACTCCCACCAATTGGGCTTATGGCTACGGATGAACCGACAAAGATGTAAGATTCAACTTTCCCACTATAATACTACAATGGAAGGAGAACACGATGTGAGAGTGTAGGAGAGAGTGATGATTCGATTTAGAGAACCATCCAATGATAAGGGGTACATATTCGGCCATGAAGAAAAGAAAATGAAAAGATGGGAATGAAACCACTTACCGTTTTGGTCAAAGAAGAGAGTGCCCAACACGAAAGAAAAAGAAATAATGAAGAAGAGATTAAGTGCTATAAGGTTCGACTATTTAGAGAGAAAAGGACAAGGAAGATTCAGCCATCAAGTATTATTGACTAATGAAAAAGAGGAAGATTGGGGAATGGTGAGAAAGAAAAGAAAAGAAAAGCAAACTATGCAAAGATGAGAAAAAGAAGAGAAAGTATTCCTTAAGGTCACGATTTTAGGCAAGAAAAGAAGTACCAAATGGTCAAAAGAAAAGAACTTTCAAATGGGACAAAAACTTCTCAAAGTGCCTAAGAAAATTCGGCAATCAAAGGGAAGAGATTGGAAAAGAGAGCACCAAAAATGTTAAAAAAGAAAAAGAAAGCCTTTCATGCACAAACTTACAAAAAGGCCAAAAGAATTTCGGCTCCCCTTTTCTCCCTACCAAAACCGTGTACCACCTATACCAAAAAGATAAGTGTTGACCAAAATTCTTTCCCCAAACACTTCCCTAAGATTCGGCCAACATATTCCCCTTTTTCCACAATTCCTTTACTTCTTTCCTTCTTTTTCCCTTGATCTCCTCCTTACCATTTTCCTTAGTCTTCTTTCCATCATTAGAAAGTCTTCCTTACCTTCTTTAAAACCATGGCCGACATTTTGAAAAAAAAACACCAAAAATTAATCCCAAAAAATTGCATTAGGTGGGATTCGAACTCCACCCCTTAAGCCCCTTCATGTGACGCCACACCACACTGCTACTAGCTCCACTTGTGCTAGAAAAATACACACTTATTTCCTTAAGTCTTGATGCCACTTGCCTTCTCCCCCTTAAGTGCTTAAACATAAAAAATTTGCTAAGGCCCAACTCAACCCCAAGCCTTCTCAAGGCCCCTAAACATACACAACTAACATTTTTAACTAGCCTAACGCATGATATAATGTAAAACATAAAATCCCAAATTTTAGGATGTTACACTGTGTGGCCCTATTTTGAGGCACAATTTGCCTCAAATCACTTGTAAAATAATGCGCACCTGTTATCGGGAGATCGAGTGACATCCCTCTTGCTCAAATCTGATCTGGGGTATCTAAATCAAGACCTTCAAACAACATTTATGCAAGAATTAGTAATGGATTTCAAAATTCATCAAGATTGTTGAAAGATTCAATGAAAAATTGAGAAAGATAGTTTAATCGATCGCAATATTATCATTAGATAGAAAATCTATAAAGATTCAATATCAAACTTCAGGATTTGAGATGTACTTGCTGCTTCTTGGTAGAGATTGGGGGGTTTCTAATAATGATTTTGATTCCGAAAAGAAAACGAGTTAATATCGGGGATGGAATTTGATTCAGGTTACAAAACGAAAATAATTTCAGCAATGGGAGAAAAATATTTGCAAAGAAGAATATGGAAAAAGAAAAGGGGGCAAATAAGGAGAAGAAAGCAAAACTTTTAGTTTAATTGGAAAAAGAAAACTATAGGTCTATTATGATTTGGAAAAGGGACTAAATATCTAGGGTTTTTAAACTTTAGGGGCTGTTTGGGCAATTAATCCATCCAACTGAAAATAAAATTTAAATAAGAAAAGAAATGGCGTGGCTCAAACTTGGGTGCAAGGGAGAAGGAGAGTGCTTAACCATTGGGCTGCTACCCATACTTAATAAGTTTATACTCTATTTAATATTTATTTTAGAGTGTTTTTCATCCTAGTTTGCTGAAATGTAAAAGAAAAGAAATGGATGAGGTATGGATAGAACCTAAGACCTCTACGATATGAGAGTGGTACCTAACCATCAAGCCTAATCATTTTCTTGATTATTTATTTCATCTTGTTGAACAATATCAAAACAACCTAAAAGAGTTAGTTTGTTAAAGAAGTTGTTAAGTTATTGAGTCAGTTACTGAAGCTCTTTGCTTAGTTCCTTGCTAAGTCTATAAAATCATACTTTGTATATATGGGAAGAGTAATTTTTCTGAAGCAATACATAAACCAAATTTTCTTTTATTCTCTACTGTTATCTGTTTCTAAGTCGTTAACTTTGTTGCTCCTTTTTTGTTTGTCATCTTCGGTTGTCTTCCTCACAACTATCACCGGAGTACTATCGTTTTCATATGGTATCAGAGTATTTGTTTTTCGACTAGTAGATCGAAAATTATTCGTCATTTATGGATTTATCATCTATTCTTGTTGCTAATAAGGTCAGTCCATCCTTTACAAATAAGAAAATTAGTGTTTTTCTTAATGATCACAATTTTCTTCTCTAGAAGCAACAAGTGTTGTTTACGGTTCATGGTAATGGTCTCGAATGTTTTCTTGATGGAACTGAGGTTATTTGCAATTCGTCATGTTCGCCACAAGGGAGGCAGTAGTCAATCCTGAGTTTCACATGTATAAGAAACAAGATTGTGCTCTTGCTTCTTGGATGTTGTTCACTATCAGTCCATATATTTTGCCTAGATTGGTTGGTGCTGAGACTTCTCATTCCATCTGGAATACTTTGTTGAGGTTGTTTTCCACCAGTACAACCACCAAAGTCATGCATCACCATTGTTAGTAACGTGTAATGAATAAATTAGATCTTTTAATGCGTGATTACATCAAAAAAATCAAAGAAGTCTAGACACTCTAGCTGCTTATGGAAATGCTACAACGGAAGTTGAATAAATTGCCACAATCTTGAACGATCTACCATCTGAGTATGATTCTTTTGTGGGTGTTATAACTGTTAGTAAGGAACCCTATGATCTTGAGAGCATGATTTCTAGTCATATGGATGCTGAATTAAGGTTACGAGACTCTCTGCATGTTCCTCTGAGCATAAACAATGCTCAATTTGCTGTGAACAATTTTGATAGATCATCAGGCACTATTCCTTATTAGTCTGGTTCTAGTTATGTACAACAACACATGACTCGTGCTCCGAGCAGTTATGCAGGTAGAGGACGAGGTTGATACAATAATTAATTGCAATGCCAACTATGAGGGAAACTTGGACATCTTCTGGATCGGTACTTTCATCGTTTTGACCAAAACTTTCCTGGGGCGATAGCGCAAGCATATGGTCCTCAAATTATTTCAGTTGTTGGAGTTAACTCATTTGCTTTCTTGGAGC
Organism: Gossypium sturtianum; assembly: GCA_025698515.1. Classification (NCBI taxonomy): domain Eukaryota; kingdom Viridiplantae; phylum Streptophyta; class Magnoliopsida; order Malvales; family Malvaceae; genus Gossypium; species Gossypium sturtianum. The sequence continues at coordinate 22,576,364 of CM046950.1, forward strand.
CTACCGAACCATCAAATTTTTATGCTAAAAGTAATTGTTCGTATGTACTCGCTTCTCTTAACACTTACTATTCTTATGTACCTACCTTGGTCTCTTCCATTAATAGCGGCTTTTTTGTCCACTCATGTAATTCAACCTACTGGATGTTCTAATGAGATTGGTCAAGCAAATTAAGTCACCACTGTTGTCCTATCTATTACCTCTTAGTTTTCTGACTCTAGTGCTACATATCATGTGACCAATGATGCATGTTCCTTAAATATTTCTTATTAAATATTTGGTCACCTTCATGTCAGTCAGCCTTATTACAGGTCAAGTATGGTAACTGTAGGTGATGGTGCTTCTTTAAATATTTCTCATGTTGGTCAGTCCTTCTTTACATCTACTTCTTGACAACTTATTCTGGATCAACTGATGCATGTTCCTGCTATCACCAATAATTTATTGTCTGTTGGTAAATTTCCTAAATATAATTTGGTGTTTTTTGAGTTTCATCCCTCTCATTGCCTTGTTAAAGATGAGACTAACAGTAAAGTTCTTCTTCGGGTTCTTAAAAAAGATGGACTATATACATTTCTTGCTAACGAATGCTCTGGTGAAGCTGTTTTTGATTGCAAGTCTTCTTTTCCTTTATCATCCACTCAATAAGTCTACAATGTTCACATAAGCGATCTGAAAGATCATCATTGTGTCTCAGATTACTGGTTGTGGCATCGCTGTCTTGGTCATCCAGCTGAAGTTGTACAAAGCATGAGCATGTCCTCTTGTAATAAAAATAGTCATAAAAATAAAGAATGTTATTTTTGTGCTACCTGTCATGTTGGCAAAAGCCACACAAGCTTCACTTTTCTTCATCAAACACTGTGTATCACAAACCATTTGAGTTAGTGGAAATTGATCTTTGGGGTCCGGCACATGAATCTTTTAGTGGTTTTCTCTATTATATATCATTTTTTGATGTGTATAGTAGGAATTGTTGGTTGTATCTACTTCGAGCAAAGTCTGAAGCCTTCAAAGTTGTGCAATTGTTTCAAAAACTTGTTCACAATCAGTTTATTACCTTTATAGTTGTGATTCAGAAGGATTCATGAGGCGAATTTCGTGGTCTTCATTCTTATTTTGTTGATTGCGGTATTAAATATCGCTTGACATATCCTTACTCTTCGTCTCAAAATTGAAAAGTGGAAAGGAAACACAGGCATATAGTGGAACTTGGCCTCACTTTACTCACATAAGCTTCTTTACCATTGAAGTTTTGGTCTGGTGCTTTTCTAATGGCTATGTATCTCATTAACAGACTTTCAACAAAGGTCCTTGGCAACATTTCTCCTCATGAAAAACTATATAATTGTGTTCTAGATGATGAGTTTCTGCAAGTATTTAGCAGCCTTTATTTTCCTCATGTTTGTCCTTTCAATAGGCACAAACTAGAGCATCAAAGTACACCTTGCACCTTTTTGGTATATAGTCCCATGCATCATAGGTACAAGTGCATGGATTCTCATTGACGGGTGTTTATTTCACAGAATGTGAAGTTTCAGGAACATGTGTTTCTATTTACAAAAAAAAAGTGATTCTGCATCTCCTCCAACATCATAGACGACTGGTTTTATTTCCTTCACTCTTCTAATAGTTGACTCACCAGTCACGCAAACCAGTGTTCCTATTACTAGTTCTAAATTGTCCTCCTCTTCTAATGTTGTTAGTTCATTCTCAGCTTCTCCTTCATCTGTTGGTCATGGCTCCTCTGCTCGCTCTAATTTGTAGCCAACTAATCTATCTCAAGATGGTAATGTTGATGATAGCGAAGAGTTTTCACAAGATGAGACTTCTTCTCCTTCACCAACTCCCCAGTGTCCACCAACACTCATTCTATAGTGACTCGTAGTAAAGCAGGTATCTTCAAACCTAAGGTACATGTTGCAGTTGTTGATGAGAACGTTCCATCTAATGTTTATACTGCCTTAAAATCACCTGAATGAACAGCTACTGTCATGGCTGAGTATCAAGCACTTGTGGGTAATGGTACTTGGCCACTTGTGCCTCTACCACCAAATTGAACTTTAATTGGGTGCAAATTGATCTTTAAAGTCAAGAAATGTTCTAATGGAACAATTGAAAGGCACAAGGCTAGGTTGGTTGGGAAAGGCTTCTCCCAAATTGCAGGCCACGGCTACAAAGAAACCTATAGCCCGGTAGTTAAAACCTCCACAGTCCATGTTTTGCTGTTAACAGCATTGGCGAATGAATGGCAGATTCATCAAGTCGACATCAACAATGCCTTTCTTAAAGGTGATCTATTTGAAGAAGTATACATGGTACAAAGTCCGGGGTTTGAGAAAACAAATCCGAATAGAAGACTATCTTGGTCAATTGGGCTTCGCAAACTTAAAGGCAGACTCTTCCTGGTTTGTTCTTCAAGACAAAGACACCTTGTTATATCTTATTGTCTATGTCGACGATATTTTGATCACATGCAATTCACCAACAGTAGTGGATCGACTAGTGCAAAACCTCAATGCTAAGTTATCCTTGAAAGATCTTGGCTGTCTTGCATACTTTCTTGGTATTAAAGTAAAAAAGGTTGGCAAATGACTTGTGTTGAGCCAAAAATGATATGTTTCAGAACTTTTACAACAAGCAAATATGGTAAATTTTAATCTAGGTCCCACGCCTATGGCTGCGTCACGAAAGCTTTGTAAAGATATGGGGGGAAATTTGAGGATCCTCAACTCTATCGAAGCACTGTTTGTAATAGCCCGATTTTAGCTAAATCAGAATAGTGGTTTTGGAACCACAAATATGAGGTCAAAAAATTATTTTAATATTATTTTTGGTGTTTATAGCATGTGATTATAAATGTGAGAAAGTTTCGTGATTTAATTTTATCGATTGGATGTCTAATTTGATAAAAGGACTAAATCGCGTAAAATGCAAAAGTTGCATTCTAATTGTTTAAGTGCTTATTTGCTACGAATAACTAAATTTCAAGTCTTTATGTTGTGAATAGACCATGGATAGTGGGAATTTACATGAATAGCCATCCATTATATGTTTTATTAATGTTTAAACAAAGGTTAATTAAGTAATTTGTGATTTAAGTTTAATTAAATTAAAACAAAACAAAATGGTGGCCATGTATCATCTTTTTTGCATCGAATATTGAAGAAAAAGAAAGTTATCTTCAAGCTTTAGGGTTTGGCACCTTTAATTCTTAATTAAGGTATGAATTTTGTTCGGTTTTTGATGATTTTTATGTTTCTGTGATCGTTGCATCGAGTACTAGCTAGCCCGTGCCCTAGTTTTCGAGTTTGTTGATGATTTTGTGAAATGCCATTGATGAATGTTTAAGTTTTTAAATGTTTGATGATGAAAAATGGATATTTGTTGATAGATTATCATATTTTGTTAAGTGATTTTTTGGTAAAAATACTATTTAGGGATTAAATTGTGAAAAGTATGAATTATGTGGTTGAAATGTGAAATAAATGTGAAATATGGGCTACTAGGGGTACTATGGTAATTCGGCTAAGCATGTGTTTTGTTAAATTTTGTGTAATTTGTGTTTTTATGAAATAGGGACTAAATTGTAAAAATGTGGAACTTTAGGGGCTAAAGTGTAAAAATGCCCAAATATGTGTTTGTGGACTGAATTGAATAAAAATATGACTAAATTAGTTAAATTTGAATTCATATAGATCAAGAACAAAAGAAGTCGGATTTAGATCGGGGAAAATCAAAGGTAAGTTCATATGCAAATAAATATCTTTAAATCGGGGAAAATCGGGGAAAATCGAAGAAGTCGATCCAGTCCGTTTATCCCTAATACTTGGTAAGTTCATATGCAAATAAATGTCTTTAAATTAATTATAAGTATTTATTTATCATTGAATTGTATTGAATACCGAATGATCGAATACGAGCAAGTATCAACAGGGTTACGACGTTCGAAAGACCCATACGAACCTTAGGAATAGTATAGGATACAAATGTCATGACATTAGTTTACCGAGATGTGATTACGTGTAAGACCATGTCTGGGACATTGGCATCGTTATATGATTTCAGATAAGACCACATGCGGGACAAATGGCATCGATATGTGATAACATGTAAGACCATATTCGGGATATGGCATTGTACGAGCTATATGTGATTTATGAGTATCCTTAACGATTCCGAATGGTTTAACGGGCAAAGTGAAGTCGAGAAAGAATGTCTGAATGAGTTAAATAACTCAGGTACGTACGAGATTCATACAAGTTTTGAAAGGGAAGTATTTGATGAATTCACTTATGATATTGAATATGTGTACAATGGGAAGGTTTGTGAACTTTTATGTGCTTATTCATAGTTTTCCTATTGAACAAAATGATATTGATTCATGTGGTAATTTTATTTGTATATGGCTTACTGAGCTTTTAAAGCTTACTTTGTGTGTTCTTCCCCTGTTTTATAGATAATCAAAGCTAGCTCAGATTCGGGGATCATCAGGAACATCGTCACACTATCGATCAACTTGTTGGTACTTTTGAAGCTTTGTAAATATGGTATATGGCATGTATAGGCTAGTGATATGATGATGTGTTTTGAGATATGATATTAGCCATGAGATTTGGCTCATGAATGATGTAAATGTTGATGTGTATTTGGCCATTTAAGTTGGCTTAAATCATAAGTTTGATAAGTGACATATGATGTATATATTGCCTTGTGTTTTGGCATGTTTAGGATGGTTGTTGTGATGGTTATATGGTTGCTCAATTAGCTAGTTGTCAATTGGTGTATTATTGCTTGAAAAACGGCATGTTGTGGCTTGATTTTAAGATGATGATTTGGTATATTTTATGACATGAATTAGTTGATAAGATTATAAGAAAAATGCATAGAGAAGATAGGTGAAATTTTTGGTAATGGCATATTGTTTTAGTATGTTTTGGATTATGATTTGAGTAGTGAAATGGATGGAATTTAAATGGCTTGATTTTTATATGAAATAGCATTTTTTGGTTGCCTATAAATGTGTTGAAATTGTATTATTTTAGTTGTTTAGGTGAGCATGAGAAAGGGTGGCAAATTGGCCTTGCAAATGGCCTATTCTTGTCCACACGGGCATGTGTCTCAGCCGTGTGCGATACACGGTCATACTACACGGCCATGTGTCCCCTGGTGTTGAGATTGAATTGAAGTCAGTATGCTCCACACGGCCTCACACACGGGCGTGTGACCGGACGTGTGGCACAAGTCAGTATACCCCCCTAAATGGCACACGGCCTAGCACACGGGCGTGTGACTTGGCTGTGTTGCATAAGTCGGTATACCCTACAGGATTGGCACGGCCTAGTACACGGCCTGACACACGGGCGTGTATGGCCATTTCGAAGGGCACACGGGCTAAACACACGGGCGTGTGGTTAGCCGTGTGACCCAAGTCAGTATGTATGCCTTGTTTTCACACGGCCTGGGACATGGGCGTGTTTGGAGCCGTATGAGGCACACGGCCTGTTCACACGGGCGTGTGACCCTTGTATGTTTGAAAAATTTCTAAGTTTTCGAGAATTTTTGTCTGTTATCGGTTTAGCCCCAAACCATTTCTAAAGCATGTTTAAAGCCTCGTAGGCCCTTATAAGGGACAATGTGTTTATGATTGAATGATGTTTGAGAATGGATGCATAAATGTATGTTGTATGTTGTGATTTGATAGGTAATGCCTCGTAAACCTATTCCGGCGATGGATATGGTTTAGGGGTGTTACACTGTTGGAGTATTATTGTATGTTTATCACACAAGACCTGATATTTCTTTTAGTGTTACTAAATTTGCTAAATTTACACAGGCACCTTGTGTTGAACATTGGGTTGTTGTTAAGTGTATACTTCATTATTTACATGGAACCATTGATTATGGGTTGGTCATATCGCCCTCAACCTGTGGTACTCTAATTGCTTTTTTCAATGTTGACTGGGGAAGTGATACAGATGATCGAAGGTCTATCTCAGGTTATTGTACATTTCTTGGGGCTAATATTATGTCTTGGAGTTCAAAGAAGCGACGTTTTGTTTTATGGTCCATTGCAGAAGCTGAGTATAAAAGCCTAGCTAATGCTTCCTTAGAGGTTATATGGCTGCAGACAGTGTTAAATGATTTTGGAATTAGCTTAACCAACATTCCAAAGGTGTGGTGCGACAACACTAGTACAGTAGCTCTGGCTACAAATCCTGTCCAGCATGCGAAGACCAAACATATAGACCTAGACCTTCACTATATGAAGGAAAAAGGTTCTGAGAAACCAGCTATAGGTGAATTATATGCCAGCAGCAGCTCAAATTGCTTATATTCTAACAAAAGCATTACTTACACTGTAACACCCCTATACCCGGTTCGACCCAAGGAATCTGATATAGGGATATTACATTTGGTGCCAAAGTGATTTTGGCTAATCACTAATATATTTGAACATAAAAAAAAAGTTTTCATAACTTATATTTTAGTCCCTACTACTTGGAACACACTTGATCTTCCTAAGTACATGCCATTCTATTAAAAATTTTGAAACATACCCTCTTGGCACTTGGAGGTATGATGAGATGGATGCTCACAACCTCAATTACAACTCTTCAAAATTACTGTATCTAATCTACGCACGGAAAAGAAAACCATACGCTAAGTAAAACTCAGTGGTATTTCTATAATCCGAATATTTAAAGACATGATAATATAATATGGATATCTTAATTGTAAACAGATTTGAATATTTAAGACCACATTTATTCAAACTATGGCATTAGCCATTCAATATTCAATTCATAAATACATCATTTCATACCATTATCAAATCTCATCACTTGCTATATAATAGGTTTTCACAATTTAATATATATATTATTTATGCAATAATATTATTCAATAAATATCCAATTCATGAATACGTAATTCATGTGTCTCATTTTCATGTTTCAATTCACTATCCCATTTTCATTTCACATACAATATCATTTCAATATTAATTATAGAAATTTATTATTTATTTACCCCTATTAACACGATTCGGACTCGGACGAATACACATATCTGACCAACACACCAGTTTGACACCCAGTGCCTCATCGGATAATTCGAAGTAGTAAATTGACACCCAGTGTCTCATTGAATAAATCCGAAGTAGTAAACTGACACCTAGTGTCTCATCGGTCAAACCGAAGTAAATTGGCACCCAGTGCCTCATCGACTCGAAGTCAAAGGAATCCCCAAACTCTTCCAATCCTATGACATGCCATCTATAACTAACTCAGCCTGATACAGCTAATAGGGTTTCAATTCACTTTCCAAATACAACCAATATTCAATTATCATATTTGCACATATATATATTCATTTCAATTCAAATAATCAATATATTCATAATATATATATCAATTCAATCCATTCAATCAACTTTTAAGTCAATTCAATGTCAAAGTGCCAAATACTCACCTCAATACTTACCATATGCATTAAATAAAAAATACAACAATTAATAACTAGTTTCAGATTATAGAAATACAAACCAGGAATTCTGAGCTATTCCACGTCGACTTTTTCTTTTCCCTTTTAGTCCGAGATTCCAGGACTACGTTAGATACATAATTAAAACAAATAAAATTCATCAATATAATACAATTCAATTTCATATTGAATATTTCAATTTTTGACTCAATATTTGCCTAATTTTCAATTTAGTCCCTAAATCGAAACTAACTTTATTTCTTTACAATTAATCCTATATTTTTTATATAAATTTCACTTTAAACTAAATTTAACTCCCTATTTTCACTTAAATCCCTAAATTTCAAAAATTTCACAATTTAGTCCCTATTAATCAAAATTTACAATTTATTCTACAATTTAATCCTTTTTCATTTCTAGCTTAAAAATCTATCAATTTAATCTCTAATACTAAAATTATTCAACATTAACAACACTTAAAACTCAATAATTGCAAAAATTTCTACATGGGTCGGGTAGTACTTAACACCAGAATTCCAAAAACAGAAAAATTACAAGAAGGGACTAAATTGACTAACCAATTGAACTTGGAAACTTTGAAACCCTAGCCTTGTCTTTCTCCTTTCTTTCTTTCCTTTTTTTCCTTTTTTTCCTTTCTTTCCTTTCTGTTTCGTTTTGTTTCTTTCTTTCTTTATTCATTTACTTATTTGTTTTGTTTTTATTATATTTACTTTGTTATTATATTATATATATTTACTTAAATATTAAGTAACATATTATAATATATATTTTAACTTAAAAATTTATAATAATTTCAACCTTATGCCGCCTCATTTATAAACTATGGCAAAATTGTTTCTTTAGTCCTTTTAATTTTTTTCTTTAATCTATAAATCAACTTTCACCCTTTATGCAATTTAGTCCTTATACTTAATTACGCTTAATTCATGCAAATTCATCTAACCAAAACCTAATTAACTACACAACTAACTTCGTAAATATTTAAAAATATTTACGAGTCTGATTTACGGTAACGGAGTCTTAAAAATGCACTTTTCAACACCCATGACTATCGGGTCGTTACAATTCTCCCCCATAATTAAATTTCGTCCCCGAAATTTACCTGAAAAGAGGTGGGGGTATTGAGATCTCATAGTCTCTTCCGGTTCCCAAGTCGCTTCTTCAACACTATGACTACGCCACAACACTTTCACCAACGAAACTCACTTATTACGTAACTCTTTCACCTCACGTGCCAAAATCTCAACCGGTTCTTCTTCGTATGACAAATCGGTTTGAATCTCAATATCTTCCGTCGAAATAAGATGAGATGGATCTGATCGATATGTTCTAAGCATTGAAACATGAAAAATATCATGAATTTTCTGTAATTCTACAGGCAAAGCTAAACGATACGCAACTGGTCCCACTCTTTCTGTGATCTTATACGGTCCAATGAAACGAGGACTCAGTTTCCCTTTTAGGCCAAATCTTAAAATTTTCTTCCAAGCCGAAACTTTAAGAAATACTTTATCGCCATCAGAATATTCAATATTGAAACGCCCCAAAATTTCTAATTTTATTATTGTGAAAATATGGTACAAATATCTGTCAGCTTTAGTGGTTATGTGTTCTGGGAGTGTTTGGGAGGTCCCAAGTTCAAGCCTTCACTGGGGAAAATTTTGGTATTTTGAATGAATTAGGCCTTACTCTTGTTCAGTAGGCTTTTATTTGATTGTTGGTAAAAATATATCAGAATGGGCCTGCTGGTCTTGTTTTTAAGTGGAGTGTTAGTGTGTAGGAGGTCCTGTGTTCGAGTCCCTGCGCAAGCAGGGGAATTAATTTTTGTTTGAGGCGTGTGGCGTGGTGGAGTTCAAATTAAACTGGACTGATGAGTAGTTGTGTTTTAGTGGGTTAATAGGGAGTGTTTTTAGGAGATAATTGGGGAGAAGTTATCAAAATAAGATTTTTCTTCTTATCAGTTTTCTATTTTCTTTTTTTCCCAACAAATTTTCTGACGTTAGACTTTTGTTTCTCTGCCGTTTCTTCTCCCTTCTTGTTCACTATTGTTTTTTGTTCCCCTTTGGCCGAATCTTGTTTCTTCTCTTTCCTCTCTCTTTTCATTTTCTTGATCGGTTCATCTCTTGCTCTATAGCCGAAATTCTCTTCTCTTTTCCCTACTCTTTTCGTTTCTATATTTTTTGCGAGTCATCTCTTTGGGTGCAACTTTCGACTTCATATGTTTCGGTAAGTGGAATTTTTTCCCTTAGTTGCTGTATTTTGATTAGGCAATTAATAAAGGGTTCGTTTTACTCTCGTTTAGGTGCTATTCAAAGGTTTTAAGCAGATATTCATGTGTGTGGAGACGACTGGTTATCGAATTCGTCGCGGTAAGTTTTCGAATCGTCGTTGGTTTAGTTTCTTAATTTTTATGTTGGGGATATTTGGTTTGAGTGATGAATTAAGTGATTAATCTAGAGATATGTTGGTCGATTTTTAGGTTCTGCAGGCTTAGGAGTGCTTACGATCGAAATGATACTGTGTGTGTACGAAATGCGAAAACAGAATCGAGAAAAAGCTAAAATTGCTTGCTTTCGAGAAATAAGAGAAAATGATGCGAAAAATTGTAGAGAAAGGAAATAAGGGTGTTATAAACTTGAAATCAACATTTTACACTAAAATAGTTTTGGACAAAGAATGATGAGTCTAACTTTGAAAAATCATCAAAAATAGTGGGAATTGAGTTAGAGGTTGAATAAATTATGAAATTAAATTTTATTAAGTCTAGTTTTTCATGGAAGAAACAGTGTAAGCAATGGAGAGATATAATAAATTTTGTGACACAAGGTCGAGAATGATTTTGGGTTCCCTTGTTCTGACTTAGGAAAATCATCAAAAATTGTAAAAAAATAAATAGAGGCTTAAATTTATATATTTAAATCCTTAATGAGTCTATTTTCAAGAGAAACAAACGGAAACATCATCTAAATTCCGTACTAAGTGATAAATAATTTTTAGTAAGGAAAGGATGAAGTTGTCAAACAGCAGAATAGGGATAAATTTAAAGATTTTTCTGTACTTATTTGATAAACTATAAATTCTGAAAATTTTATGGTAGAAAGGTATTTGAGCCTAGTTTCAAAAACATCAAGCTGATCTTAATTTGGAATCTTGTAGCTCAAGATATAAATAATTTAGTGATAATGACTCAAGTAGACAGCTTTGAATGAACATATAAGTAAATAGTGAAAACATATATGAGTATTGAGCTAGCATGGGTTACTTTAAAAATGGATCCCACTTTTACCGAAATGTTTTTAAGGTTGCACGAGTCGCCCAAGTCGACTGTGAACTTACTGTAGGGTTGGTAAGCGCTACTTAAACCCCTAAATGTGTGAAATTGACTGAATGATATCTGTATTGGACATGTTAATATATGAACTGAATATATGTACTAAAATTGCATAATAGCATGTCATTTATTGTGTGTTGCATTGCATTGGGTTGGGGGTTGTTATTCGGAGGAAGTGTACTAAAAGGCTTTAAGCCTAATTTATCTTGTACTCATTTGCAAACTCTTTGACATTGTCTTTGCATTCGGTACTACTTGGAGTGTAGGGATGGGTGGGTTGATTATATCCCCACATAGAGTGTAGGGTTGGACGGATATGGTGTGTAGAGGCTGGTTGGGTAGGATTTTGCTTTGCATAACCTGTATCTCGCATCGTCATCGTGATGGGCTAAGGCCCTACCGCATTTTGACATCGTTTCGAGATGGGCTATGGCCCAAATCATCATCGACATCGAAAAGGGCTTAGGCCCAAGGCATTCAAGCGTAATCGTGTGAATACTGATTGTTTGTTTGTTTTTGCGGGATTACACATTGAGTTTACGTAAACTCACCCTTTTTGTTTAATGTGCACAGGTAATCCCCAGACTTAGAAGGATCGGTGTGACGGAGGACTCAGCGGTGACTACAGTAATTTTTGGACTTCATGGTTTTCAATTTACGATTTATGATTTGATTATTATTGATTATTTGGGTTGTAATTTAAGGACCCTCTGGGACTTTCGTTTTAAATTTGGGTTTTTGTTTATTTATTTTACTTTATGGATTTATACTTGCTGGTCGTAGGAAATTCAGTTTTCAAAAAGTTAAAGTAATTTCTAAATGCATAATCACCTAGACTGTTTTATTAAAGCTTCCGCAACGAGGGATGTTTCAAAACAAATGTTTTAAATAAATAAAGACGACTTCCTAAGTTCTAAAAAAGGTTTACTAAAGATAATAACATGGAATGTTTTCATCGTAACAACGAGGTTTCAAAAACACTATCGTGTGACATTGCCAGATACGGCCATAACGTCTAGGCCGGGTTTAGGGTGTTACAAATATCTCGACGTTTCAAATCGGCTTATGATTTCTGTCTGTCAAAAGCTGTCTGCAATCTATCTCGAATTTTCTTTACAATGTCTTTCGTGTCTTGAATAAATTCCGTCCCGATCATTCTTCTTTCACTTAATTCCATCCATCAAACAGGCGATCGACACTTACGACCATATAAGGCTTCATACGGAGCCATTTGAATACTCGATTGAAAACTATTATTGCATAAAAATTCGGCCAAAGGTAGGTAACGCTCCTAATCTAATTGAAAATCAATAACACAAGCACGAAATATGTCTTCCAAAATCTGAAGAACACGCTCAGATTGTCCATCAGTCTGCGGGTGAAAAGCTGTGCTAAAATAAAGTCGCGTACCAAGAGATTTGTGCAACTGTTTCCAAAATCTCGAAGTGAACCGTGGATCTCGATTAGAGATTATTGACATAGGGACACCGTGCAATCTCACGATTTCTTGAATATAAACTTCAGCAAGCTTTTGAAGTGACCAATCAGTTCTGACCGCAATGAAATGACCCGATTTCGTAAGTCGATCAATAATCACCCAAATAGCATTTTTCTTACTTGCCGATAAAGGTAACCCCGTTACAGAATCCATCGTGATACAATCCCATTTTCGTTCAGGAATAGAAATAGGCTGAAGTAATCCGGTGGAAACCTGATGTTCTGCTTTAACTCGCTGACAAGTTAAACATTTAGCCACATACTCGATCACATCTCTTTTCATTCCTGGCCACCAATAAGATTCTTGTAGATTACGATACATTTTTGTTCCTCCAGGATGCAAAGCAAAAGGACTATCATGAGTTTCGCGAAGTATCAATTCTTTCAATTCAGAAACATCCAGCACGCAAATTCGGTTATGAAATCTCAAACAACCATAATCATCAATGCTGAAATTTTCTAATATACCGTTTTGAACTATTTCTCTTTTCTTCATCAACTTGTCATCTTCTAACTGCGCTGACTTGATCCGATCAAACATCACTGGTTTGATTTTTAGTTCAGCCAATAGGCTTACATCGTCATTGATACTGAGCGGAGCAAACATTGCTCGTAGTTCAATTGCTGCTTTCCTACTCAACGCATTAGCTACAACATTAGCTTTACCAGAGAGGTAATCAATAACACAATCAAAATCTTTCAGAAGCTCTACCCAACGAAGCTGTCTCAAATTCAATTCCTTTTGAGATAAGAGGTATTTGAGACTCTTATGATCGGTATAAATATAACACTTTTCACCATACAGATAGTGTCTCCAAATCTTTAGAGTAAAAGCCACAGCAGCTAGCTCTAAATCATGTGCCGGATAATTGCATTCATGCAATTTTAGCTAACAAGATGCATAAGCAATCACTTCCTCGTCTTGCATCAAAACACAACCAAGACCACTCAAGGAAGCATCACTATAAACGAAAAAATCCTTTCCATAAGAATCGAAGACCTTTAGTCTATTACCTTTGGAGTTATTCTTATAATCCTATATTTCCTTTTTACTCAATTGGTCTCTTATTTCTTTTCTTCCCACTTAACCAAAAGTCCTTTCTTCATTTAGTTTTCCTATAATCATCTCTATAAATCTATAGTTCCTTTCTGCACATATTTACCTAGCTTATCATTTGTATTCATTCTCTATCCTTTCTTTTCATTTATTTTTACTATTATTCTTATCACAACTATCTCATACAAATCATGACACTATTCTTTTAACATTTTTTTAGACTCTACTTTGTTATACTTTTATATTCTCATTTTTATTTCCTTTCTTTTCTTTCTCTTTTCGAGGCAAACAATGATTATCCCAGTTATGGATCAGAGTTATTACTCTTAATCCAAACCTCTTAGAAATCTATTGGCCCGGCCAATGCCAACAGTCTCCTCAAGGTAACTGTTCCTTCTAAGGTTTGCCTATTTTATTACACAATTTACAGCTTTGCTATTTCTTCTTCTTCTTCTTCTTCTTCTTCTTCTTCTTCTTCTTCTTTTCAAACTTTAGATCGCTCTTTATTCACTAATTCTTAAAATCATTTCACTACCTTTTTATGCTCTCTAAAGTACTTACACTATTTTTCATGGCCACTTCTATTCTTATCTTCTATAATCTATTTTGAATTTTTTTTTCATCACAAGTATTTCTCTATATTTTCATTCATATCTTCTATTATAAATTTTAAATTCTATCTTTTCTCCTTTATCTCTTTCATGATTCTAAAATTTCCATTTATCTTTCAAATCTCTATATTAACCTAGTTAGTAGCCCACAAATTTCTTCACTTCTAACTCGTATCATAAATCTTATTATTATTCTATAACTTTAGATTCCTAAAGAACACTCCTTTTATTCTTAATGTATCTTTTCATTCTTATCTATAAGGATTAGTATTTTAAATCTCTATACATAACTAAATAACATTTACCTATTCACAACTTTAAATTATTTTATTACAAATACATGTTTATCTATTCACAACTTTGTAACTTATTTTCATTTATACTCATTCACCATTAGATCTTAAAATGTTTCCTGGATCCTCAAACTTTTCACTATTTCTTTTCCTTGTAAACCTTTTTCTATCCTCAAACATTAACATCAATTCATCTCTTTTTATTTTCATAATAATGCGTTCTCTTGTTACTATTCACCTATACCTTCTTCTTTTTTAACAAAAGTACTACGCTTCTTAACTATAACTTACCTCTATTAATACATTATAATATTATATACCATCAATCTCTTAGACTTATTATATTGTCTTCATTCAAGAACCTCTATCTTCTCTTATTCTCTTATTAGTATTGATTATTTACTTAACTAAGGTCTTTATTTCTTTCTATACTTCTTTCTTAAAAAAAAATCATTATCTGATCTTCATAATTGGAAAATATTACTATTCTATTCCACTTCTCATATTTCTATTGTCTCTTCTATTTCCAAAAGACTAACCTTATATTAATATACCAAACTTTTCATTCAAAAGCTTTGACTTTCGAAGTTCTCATTCTGTACATGTACAACTATATATATATATATAATCATATTCCTTCATATTCACCAGTCCCTAACTTTTACTTTGTCTTTACTTTTAACCACTTAAATCCATTTCTGCATTGTAACACCCCTCACCCGTATTCAACGCCAGAATAGGGTTATTGAGCATTACCGGACTTATAAAACAATTAAGCAATAATTTCACATACATTTTCAAATTTCATGCAAACATCATTCAAACTCAATCACATTTTCCCTAATACAAGCCTACGAGGTCCTAAACATGCTTTAGAAGTGGTTCGGGACTAAACCGATAGCTCAAGAAATTTTTGAAACACTTAGAAAATTTTTCAACTTTCAGGGGACACACGCCCGTGTAGCCCGACCGTGTGTCTCACACGGCCAAAGACACGCCCGTGTCACAGGCTGTGTGGACATTCGAAATGGAATCACATAGCCGTGTCCCAGCCCGTGTCTGACCCCGTGTAACTCTCTGACGTGGGTAACACGACCAGCAAACACGCCCGTGTGGCTAGCCCGTGTGCCATAAAAATGGCCACACACGCCTGTGTGCCAGGCCATGTACTAGGCCGTGCCAAACCTGTAGGGTATACTGACTTAGGCCACACGGCCAATCACATGCCCGTGTGCTGGGCCATGTGAAGCATACTAACTTGATTTTTTATTTAACACCAGGCGACACACGGCCGTGTAACTTGACCGTGTGTCACACACGGCTGAGACACGCGCCCGTGTCTCTGCCCGTGTGGACAAAAATGGGCTATTTACCAAGCCATTTTGCCACCCAAACTTGTATAAACCTATATCAACCCAAATGACATCAAAACATAGCATACAATAGGCATTCAATCAACCTCAATAAAGCATATTTCATACAATTTCCAACACCAACAATTACAAGGTATATAATCTCATAATATTCCATTCAATTTCATACCAAAAATCACTTTCTGAAATCATCAATATGGTCATTTTCTAAATATGCATTATTTTCCTAAATTTACTAGCATACCAATATTTATAATTCAACCATTTGCTATCCACAATACCTATTATCCACAAGCATCACATAACCATCATCCAACACATCACACAAGCCATATGCACATATATATACATGATCAACTATACTAAAAAAAGCCAACTCCCATAGCTATATACAAAACCAAACTTTAGACACTTACAAGCCAATTCAAATGGCTAACTTCTTTACCAAACTATATACCAAAATGACCCAAAATCCCTATACATGTCACATACTCAAAATACTAAATTTCAAAAGTACCAAAGTGATAGTTGGATAGTGTGATGAAGTCTCCGACGATCCCTGAATCTGAGCTAGCTTGATCTCACTATAAAATACGAAAAAAATAAACAATGTAAGCTATAAAGCTTAGTAAGATCGTATGAAAATAATAAGCAAAACTCACCATTTAGTTACAATTCAAAATATGCATATAATATACTACAAAATATATATAACCACAATGTTAACATATATTCAATCATCTATTTAACCATGAACTCAATTCTTTCATATGTTCAATACATATTCAATTTTCGTACATACCTGTATTGATACGTATCTATTTCTCACCATTTAATATCCTCGATATACCCGTTGAACCATTTGGAATAATACAGGATACTCGGGAATCTCGCACCCTAAGTGCCAATATATATAGCCAAAGCTATCTCAATAAAATCTTGCACCGAAGTGCCAATACATAGCCGAAGCTATCTCAATATCATATCTCAATAATGCTCACTCTCGAGCTATCAACGGGTTTGCTCACACAAGCTGACGGTCATGACGTAGCTACACGGTGCTGCTCACACAAGCTAACGAGAATCCACAACACATGCTAGATAACTCAGCCACCGTTAGGACGTACGGACCAACACCCGAAACAATAATAACCCCTAATGACATGTCATTCGTATCCTAATCTATTCCTAAGGTTCAACCATAGAGTCGTATTCACAATTTATTCAATATCAAAACATATAAAATACAATTATAACAAAGCTTATTACATACGGACTTACCTCAAATGCAAAAACGACGAATTAAATCGATTAATTCAAAATCTTGTTCTTTCCTCGATCTAAATCCGTATTTCGCTTTTCTTGATCTAAATGTAATCAAAATTAACTTATTTAATAATCTCTCTATTCAATTTAATCCAAAAACACACATTAAGGTACTTTTACACTTTTGTCCCTAACATTTCAACATTTTTACAATTTAGTCCTTATTTCATAAAAACACAATTTCATGCAATTCCACCTGAACCCATGCTAGCCAAATTTCAATTAGGTCCCTAGCAGCCCATATTTTTCATTTATTTCACAATTTAACCCCAAATTTCAACTTTTTCGATTAAATCCCTAAATGGCAATTTTATCAAAAATCACTTAACAAATGTTATTTATCTAACAACAAGCAAACATTTTCTACCATTAAACATCAAAACACATGCTCATTAATCAATGGAAAAACCCTAAACCTTTAACAATTTTGTCAATTAGTCTCTGGGCTAGATAGATTAAGCTACAACGATCTCAAAAAAATAGAAATCATTAAAAAGGGGACAAAAACCACTTACAATACAAAGAAAATAGCTTGGCCAAACCCTAGCTATGGCTTCCCTTGATAATTTTTGTTGAATATGATCAAATGAAGAAGATGGACACATTTTTCTTAAGTTATTTTAACTTTAAGTTCTAAATTACATAATTAACCTTAAGGTAAAACATTAAAATTACTTAATGCATGTCTATAAATGTCCACTAACATTAAAAATGGTCTAATTACCACATAAGGACCTTTAATTTAATGTTTCATAACTATTAGACACCTTTAACTAACAGAACTCCACTTTTACACTTTACGCGATTTAGTCCTTTTTATCAAATTAAGCACTCAAACGATAATTTTTCTTAACAAATTTTTTGCACAATCACATTATCATACTGTAGACATTAAAATAATAATAAAATAATTATTTTGACTTTATATTTGTGGTCCCAAAACCACTATTCTGATTTGACCAAAAATAGGCTGTTACATGCGTTTTCTTCCATCTCTAATTATGTATCTTCCCCCAAAAAATTCTCTATATTAAGTTCTAAATTCTCTTCAAATTCATCTTCTACGATCCAATTTGGAAATTCCTTAGGATCTTTTTCCTCTTCCATCTTTATAACGGGTATTGAATCTATAAATTCTCTTGGTAATTTCCTAACAACAAATTTTTCCATCCATAACATTTCAAAGACATTTTTGCTTCCCGGTCAACTTTCGTAAACCTACACTTTGTCTCGATATTTTCCTTGCTTCATGAGAGATTATAAACTTCACGTAGTATATAACTATATTCCAATAAGTTTGTGGTACCAATGTCTTCCAAAGTTGGTCTAAAATCATTTGATGCTCTCGTTCTATTAATGTCCCTCTAAGGGTCAAGTATTGCACTTTATTCTTTCTAATAAGTTCATGACCCTTCCATAACACTTCTTGCATCTTTCGATTTACAGTAATAAGGTGTTGAACAATGTCTTCTTCTAGTTTCATTCTATAATCTTGCACTTCTCTCATCAGCCTATCAAATTTCTCCTTCTATGCTGAATTTGTTATCTCGTCAGCCAATATCAGATTTATTGCCATTCCTTCCAATATCTATGAAACAAAATAAGTTTTTATCAAATTTTAGTATTTATCTATTTCCCTCTTGAGTCATTACTAACTAATTCAAAATCATGTCCTTATCAATACTTCTAATATTGATATCACATCTCCTCACATCGATATATCCTACATGGCATGTACTTCTAGACTTGTTCTTTACACAGAAATCAGAAACCCAAAGCTCTGATACTAATAAATGTAACACCCCTAACCCATATCCGTTGCCGGAACAAGGTTACAGAGCATTACCAAAATTTACAGATCAAATACAGACATTTTATATCACTTCACATTCATATCAAAAATCAATCTTAAATCAATCACATTGTCCCTTATATGAGCCCTCGAGGCTCAAAATACACCTTTGAATCAGGTCGGGACTAAATCGAGAACTCAGAGAATTTTTCGCGAAACCTTAAAAATTTTCCTAGGTGCAGAGGACACACGCCCGTGTGGTTAGGCTATGTGGCTCACACGGCCAAGTGATACGCCCGTGTCTCAGGCCGTGTTGTAACATCCTGAAATTTGGGATTTTATAATTTACTTCACATCATGCGTTAGACTAGTTAAGAATGTTAATTGTGTATGTTTAAGGGTTCTAAGAAGGCTCGGGGTTGAGTTGGGCCTTAGCAAAATTTTTGTGTTTAAGCACTTTAAGGAGAGAAGGTAAGTGGCATCAAGACTTAAGGAAATAAGTGTGCATTTTGCTAGCACAATGAGTCTATTGGTAAAAGTGGAAAGTGGCGTGTGGAGTGTACTAATGGTCTGAGGTTCGAATCCCATCTATTGCAAAATTTTGGATTTATTTTTGTGTTCCTATTCCAAGTGTCGGCCATGGTTCTAATTATGGTATGGGAGACTTTTTATTTTTGGCAAGATGGCTAAGAAATAAGGGAAGGAGGAAAACAAGGGAAAAGGAAGGAAAGAATTAAAGGAAAGGAGCAAGAAGGGGGATATATTGGCCGAATGTTTGGAAGGTGCTTGGGATAGAATTTTGGTCAACATTCATCCTTTTGGCTAATGTGATACACGGTTTTGGGAGGGGGTTTTGGTAGCCAAATTTTGCATTAGTCATTTGGCAAATTTTGGTACTTGTAAGGCTTGTTTTCTCTTAGCATTTTTTGGTACTCTTTTCCAACCTTCCTCCTTTGTTGCCGAAACACCCAACTCTTTGTGTCCAATTCACTTTGCTCATTTTTTTTCCTTGGATAGCCGAAACCATCTAGTACTCTCCTCCATCTCTTCTTTTCTTTTTGCCATTTCTTCAACTTTCTCTCTTTCACTCAGAACAACATTACCTTGTGGCCGAATCTTCTTGCTCATTTCTCTCCTTAGCCGAACTTCTTAACCTTTCATTTCTTCTTCATTATTTCTTTCTCGTTCGTGTTGGAACTCAATTATTTGATCGAATAGGTAAGTGGTCTTATTCTTCTTCTTTTTTCATTTTCTTTTCCCCTAGCCGAATGTGTGTCTATTAACATTCGGATGTTTCACTTTTGTTCAAAACTGAAATATCATTCTCTCATAATCCTTCATATCGTGATCATCTTCTAATGTAGTGTTATAGTGGAAAGACGAATCTCATACCCTTGTCTCATCCGTAGCCATAAGTCAATCAGTGGAAATCGGATTCATCATCGTTAAGGTAAGGGGGTTTCTTCTTGGATTTTTTTTCGTTATATCTCTATTCGGTTATGTTGCTATCGGATCGAAGTTTCGACTTATCGATTATTTTTTTTTGGGACAAAATCACTCGATATTCTCTACTTGTTAATCCTTCAGAAATAGTGGTAAGACGAATCCTATCCCTAACAACTACTTGCACTCATCATAGTATCTTTCTAACCAATACTTTTTCAATGGAGGCAAGTGGTAGCGATTTGAAAGGAAAAGCGTTAAGAGAACACAAAAGGAGTGGATTTGCAATTCCTACTCCTAAGTTCAAACGAAAAGCGGTATCGGCAGTTCAGGATTTTCCACCGGGTTGTGGACCATCATCCGGTGAAAATAGACAAATCGTGGTCGTTTACGATATTAAGGGTAAGCGTTTCATTAGATCGTCTGATTTAGATATTAGATTAATTGGTTAATCGAGTGTAATGGTGATTTAGGTGCCGACGATCAAGAAGGTTTAATCCTTACCGTAATCAGGTGTGTAATCTCACACCGAAATCCCGTAGATTTGTGATTCGATGTCATGTTGGAAAATAGATCGTTATTATTTACAAGGCTAGAAATTGTAATATGGCATAGATCGAGTAACTTGCTTAAATTTCATTATTTCTAAAATCTGTTAAAATCGGTATAAAATTTGTAAAATTACCAAAATTCCCCTATGGGCCGATTTACCAAAATGCCCCTATGGGCCGATTTACTAAAATGCCCCTATGGGCCGAATTGCTAGAATGCCTTAGTGGATCGAATTATTATTGCTTTAATGGGCCGATACTCTGTAATAAATTTCTAGATTAATGGTTGTTATTTATATGTGAACACTTTATTATGTATGTTGCATTTCCATATCTTGCATGGGATGGGAAAAAAATGTATGGAGAGCAGTGTAGCCTGGTGGCATTGCCACAAAATGTCCATTATGATGCTTACATATGATTTCGGTGGCATGGCCACAATAAAAAATATATGATAGCGACTTTCATCGCAAATTTTGGTGTGAGCGGTGGGTGGGTTGACTTGATCCCCACAGTGTGTGATTGGTGGTCGGGGTGTGATGAATGGATGGGTTGGGCTACATACATGTCATTTTAAATACTATTATGTAAATGGGCTTAGGCCCAAGTTATTCCTATATGGATTCAGGCCCAGTGGATGACGGTAAAGGGATTATGCACTGAGTTCTAGTAACTCACCCTTTTTTTTTCCTTAACCCTTGCAGGTAATGCTCAGTGATGTGGACTTGGGCCATGGATGACTCGGTGGAGGCCATACTTTAGAAATGGTGTTTTCGAACTTAGTAAATTTCTTTTTCTTTTATTTTCGTTACTTTTACTATATTGGGTTAAAGTTGTAATAAGGCCTCTGGGATTTTAAATTTGGATTTTATGTTTGACTATTTACTTTCTATCATGGTTTGATTTAAACGGGGATTTTTTTCTGAAAATCATAAACAACGGTTTTTCATAAAATTTATCAACAAACGGATTTCATAACAAATATGTTCGAATAATTTAACTTGGACTTTCCTTCGAAATATCAATATTATTTTCAAAAATTATGGATTTAAAAGATCACTAATTCAATTATCGATTCTTCAATTAACCTTTCAAGAATTGTAGTATTTCTATCAAATATTTCCGATCAAAATTTGTTTCCTTAAACCAAATTCTAATCTTTAGTAAGAAGCACAAGTTCTTTACGCGTTTTCTTCATTTGACATGTCAGATCCGGTCATACCGCATAGGTCGGGTTTGGGGTGTTACACGTATGGGCATTCGAAATAGGGCACGCGGTCGTGTCTCAGCCCGTGTCCAAACCCGTGCAACTTTCTGACCTGGGTCACACGGTCAAGCCAAACGCCCATGTGTAGGTGTAGGGGTCACACAGCCAAGCCACACGCCCGTGTGCCAGGCCATGTGATCAATTCTGAGCATTCTGTTTTGAAATTTTAAAGATGCAAGGGACACACGGCCAAAACACACGCCCATGACACACGGCTAAGACACACGCCCGTGTCTCTGCCCGTGTGGACAATATAAGGCCATTTCCAAGCCTTATTTCTCACCCAAACTTGTCTTCCACATAAATTAACACTTAAACACATTCCTAATCCAATATAAAACATTTGAATCAAGCCATAACCAAGTCTTATGCATGTCATATCATCTTATATAATCAAGTATCCATGCTTAACAATTTGATCACTTACATATATATATATTCATATCCATACCAACTATACCAACTCAACCCATGTTACAATTTGCCTATTAGTAACCACCAATCAATTATACCAAAACACATATCAACCATGATAATGCCATATACTTATATTTATCAAAATGTATCAAACATAAGCCATTCAAATGGCTAATCACAACAAAACATTTACATGCAATCAATGGTCAAATTAACCTATACATGCCATTATTTCAAAGTTGATTTAATAAATATACCGAAAAAGGGCGATTGATAGTGTTGATTTAATGCTTAGTAAGTTCATATAACAGGAAATTAACTTACCATGTATTTCATATTTAAGGTAAGCTAACTAAACATGCTCAAACCAATTTGGCCAATTGCCTAAACACATATCCTCATCAAGCATGTTAGTCATGTAATTCACATAAATACCAAGAAACATGAATGAGCTCATCAATATTCAATTTCCACATACATGTATTTATCACTTCAAGTATCCATGAACATGTACATATCATATCTTTGTACTTCAAATATTTCTCATAGTAATTCATCTTGAATTCATTTCATCTCATATCGGAACTTTACCCATTGAATCATTTAAAATATCGATGGATACCCGGGTGGTACACACGAAGCGTACAAATCTGTAATCTATGAATTCATATTCGGGAATACTCATATGAGCACATAAATAGGAAGCTCTCTCGAGCCACATAACGGGAAGCTCATGTGAGCCATGTAACAGGAAGCTTATCCGAGCTGTATAACGGAAAGCTCATAAGAGCCATAATTGGGAAGCTCATGCAAGCCAATAACGGGTAGCTCCGAAGAGCCATTAATCAGGAAGCTCCGGATAGCCATATATCAGGAAGTTCAAGCAAGCCATATCGGGAAGCTCCCAAGAGCCATTAATTAAGAAGCTCACAAAGAGCCTTTAATCAGGAAGCTCACGAAGAACTACATATCGGGACACTCATAAGAGCTGTGGTGTGTCTACAGCACATGCAGAATCACATCCAATCGGGATGCTCCGAAGAACTATTAACGGGAAGCTCGCAAGAACCATATAACGGGAAGCTCAAGAGGGTCATATATCAAGTTGCTCATGAGAGAAAATAACGGGACGCTCTTTCAAGCTATGGTGTTTCCGCAACATATGCAGGACCACAACCAATTCGAGAACCATGTATCCATCGAATCTCATTTATCCAAACGGGACTTATTATTTATCAATTATTATTGGATATGTGATAAATTTCATACATATGGTATTTATACAATTCACATATATAACATTAAATTCAAACATATAAATATACATAATTTAGTTACACGAACTTACCTTGACACGTGTTTGTGAATTGTAATCTACTAATCCCATACTTTTTCTTTTTCTCGATCCAATTCCGTATTTGGTCTATCCGGATCTATACAAGTAAATTTAGCTCAACTTAATACAATTCATACTCTATTCAATCCAATTCACATCTTAGGCAAAAGTACCATTTTGCCCCAATACTTTTAATAAATTTCGATTTGGTCGCTAGGCTCGGAAAATGAAATTCATGCAATTTAATCCTTATTCCAAGCCTAGTCGACTTTTACATACAACATTAGCAGCCCATGTATTTCACAAAATTTAGAATTTTTCTATGAATTTTACATCTTTTCTATTTAGTCCCTAAACCATAATTTCATCAAAATTCTCTTTACAAAAGTTGTTTATCTATCAACAACCTTTCATTTTCTACCATAAAACTTCATAATTCATGCATACTCATCCATGGAAAAACTTTAATACTTTGATAACTTTACAAATTAATCCCCGAGATAGCTAGATTAAGCTACTACGATCTCAAAAATATAAAAATTACTAAAAACGGGACAAGAAAACATACCTAATTGAGCCAAATAAGTTTGCTCAAAACCCAAATTCCATGGCTAGGGTTTCCATGTTTTTATTTTAGGAAAGATGATATTTTATGTTATTTTATTATTTATCATATTTTCATCTTTTTCTTTCCAATTTAATCATTTTATTTATTTTATTTTCCATGGATGAATCATCATACTTATCCACTAACTCCTCTTAATGGTCTATTTACCATATAAGGACCTCAAATTTTGAATTCCATAGCTATTTGATACTTATAGCTACTAGAACTCAACTTTTGCATTTTATGCAATTTAGTCTTTTTATCAATTAAACATGTAATCGGTAACATTTTCCTAACGAAATTTTCATATGATATTTCTATCATAATTCAGACCATAAAATAATATTAAAATAATTTTTCTGTCCGGACTCGGATTTGTGGTCCCGAAACCATTATTCCGATTTCACTGAAAATGGGCTGTTACTACTCTTCCCCCTTAAAAAATTTTCGTCCTCGAAAATCTTACTAGTAAAGAGGTTTGGATTTTGCTTTCTCATAGTTTCCTTCGGTTCCCAAGTAGCTTCTTCTACTCCG
Organism: Gossypium sturtianum; assembly: GCA_025698515.1. Classification (NCBI taxonomy): domain Eukaryota; kingdom Viridiplantae; phylum Streptophyta; class Magnoliopsida; order Malvales; family Malvaceae; genus Gossypium; species Gossypium sturtianum. The sequence goes on from CM046950.1 coordinate 22,601,305, forward strand.
TGTCGTTGCCAAAGAACTTTTACTAAAGCTACCTTTTTATTTCTCAATTTTTTTCATCTCACATGCCAAAATTTTGATCGGTTCCTCACTGTAAGTCATGTCAGGCTGAATCTGAACCTCTGTCGGAGAGATAACATGTGAAGGATCTGACCGATACCGTCGCAACATAGACACGTGAAAAACATTGTGAATTCTGTCAAGCTCTGGCGGTGATGCTATTCGGTATGCAACAGGTCCGGTTCTTTCAATAACCTCATACGGCCCAATAAACCGCGGACTCAATTTGCCTTTACAGCCAAATCGAAGAACTTTCTTCCAAGGCGATACTTTCAATAATACCTTGTTACCAACCTGAAATTCTATTTCTTTTCGTTTAAGATCTGCAAAAGATTTTTTACGATCAAAAGCTGCTTTCAAACTATCTCTGATCATTTTCACTTTTTTCGATTTCACGAATAAAATCAACTCCGTGTATCTTTTTCTCACTGAGCTCAGTCCAATACAACGGAGATCTACATTTACGACCATATAGAGCTTCATACGTTGCCATCTTTATACTTGACTAATAACTGTTATTATATGCGAATTCGACTAATGGTAGATATTTTTCCCAATTACCTTCGAATTCTAATACACATCATGTAACACCCCAAACCCGGCCCAAACATTACGACCGAATTTGGTTTGCTACAGAGAAAAGTTTTTGAAAATTCATTTTAAAACTTAGTTGAATTGTCTTTCAATTTAAATTTTCTTTGTTAAAAACCAAACTTAAAATATTTCTTTGAGTCGAGTTGTTTACAAATTTCGAATGTACCCGATGGTACTTTAAAACATTTTTGCGTTTAATTTGAGAAAAACATGTGCAACCGCTTTAACATCATCAAGTAATTTAAACCAAACATTCAAACATGCAGCAATAATAAAATAATCCTAGGAGGCCTTATTACAATTAAACAACTTAAATCCAAAAGAAAGATAGATAAAATCTAAAATTCATTTATTAAAAACTCCTTTGCATGGCCACCTCGAGTCCATCCGGCTCCTCACCCGCGGTCTACGAATCACTGAAAAATTAAAGGAGAAGGTGAGTCACCAAGACTCAATGTGTAACCCTTCCCGAATTAATGCAATAACATACACAAATTATAACCAATTAACATGCATAAGTTTAAATGCACCCAACCTAACCATCCATACGCCTTTTTCTACCCCTTGTGGTACCAAACCACTTGGTGGTGCTAAACCACCGTGACGTATAGTCACAAATGTGATACCAAATCACCTGGAGATACCAAATCTCTCGGTGTCCAGAAGACACAATTGTGTTACTAAAACACTGGTGACCGAAGTCACAAATAGATGATGGGGCCAACCCATCGTGTGATACCAAATCACCGGCGGACAATCCCATATCTCAAAGTGGGGCCAACCTACGGTGGTATTAACCACGTGGACAAGTCGCTATGAGGTGCCAAACCTCCGGAGGTACCAAACCTCTCGGTGACCGTAGTCACGATGTGTTACCAAAACATCGGTGTCCGTCGACACGAATATCACCGCCCCTCCTCTCATCAACCCATAACAATCATTTATATGCATGTACCACAAATCATGTTGATAGATTTATTTAACAACATCCAATCGATTTATCATAAGCCATATATCAAATAATACACATACCAAATGTGTCATGCTTCCCAAAAGCATCAAATAATAATCACATAGTAATAAGAACTTACCCAAATCCTTGTTAATACCATGAAGGTATTTCATCCATGTCTACACAAAACGATTAGGCATAAAATAACACTTAGCATATTAAAAGTTATAAGATGTGTATGTATACACACGGCACCAAAAAGAGTTCTAAAACCCGAATAGACAAATCGGCCACACAAGTATTCTTGCCCTATATTCGGCCAAAAATGAATATTAGAACCATGGCCTATTCGGCCAAACCAAAATAATTGAGAAAGGTTCCTTGTGAACCTAAAATCTTACCCAAAGCCTTCGAACACTTAACCAACACACTCCTAAAAGAATCGGCCTCACTTCCCTACAATCATCATCAATAAGGTTTATTAGCCTTCTCGGCTTAAACGAAACTTAAAATAATAATCCTTCGAAATAAACCTTACCACCTTACCAAAACCAATTTCTAGAGAAGTCCCGATGATAACTATCTTACCTTCAATATTCGGCCAAAGATAAATCTGAAGAAAGTAGAAGATTCGGCTATATGGTTATGGAAAATGAAGAATATGTGAAAGAAAAGAGAATTGAAATGAGAGAGAATTCGGTTTAATCAACAAAAGAAAAGAGATAGCAACAAGAAGAGAATGGTTCGCCCAAAAGAAAGAGAAAGAGAAAGTGGTTGAGCAATATTGAAAGAAAGAAAAAGAGAGAAAAGGAAGTAAGAGTTTCGGCCAACACTTAGTTATCAAAGAAGAAAAAGATGCACAAAAGTTCCCATGTTGTTTCGGTTTCAAAAAGGACAAATGAAAGAAAAGAGATGGTATTTGGTTCACATGAAATGAGGCTAAAGACCAAAAGAGAAAATTGCACCAAAATGCACAAGACACTTTTACCAAAGAGAGGAATTTTGGAGAGAAAGAAAAACAAAGCAAAAAGATGTTCAAATGACAAAAAAATTGGCCAACTATTCCTTCCCCAAGCTACCTATCAAAATTCGGCCACCCCTAGCCATACATGCCGTCCACATTCATCCACTAAAGGCTTAGGAAACTTTCCAAAACATCCTCCACCCTTCATGCCTTTTGTCCCCTCATCATACCATAACTTCAAGATTCTTATCCCTACTATCAAGCTTTCCTTAATCATATATTCAACTTACTAAAAGAAATAGTCCAACCTATCATAAATAAGTTTGACCGTCCATCAAAGCAAGGATATAAAATAAACCTTCAAATTGCTAAACATGCTACTCGAACCTCTAACCTCAAGCCAAACTCCATGCGCCATTACCAACTTGCCATGCACTCATCTTGTGTCACTTATTGCTACTTAAATTAACTTAAGTGCTAAGCTCATTTAATCCTCTTCTTTAAATAAGCCATACTAAGAATTATTCTACTAAACCGAGCTTACTCAAGACCCCTAATTAAGCCTTATATCATCACGAATAATATCACGAAATTCAAATACAAGAAAAATAATTCAATCACAAATAACCCCTATTTTGGGATGTTACAGATTCTACCCCCTTAAAATAATTTCGACCTCGAAATTACCCGATCGAAAAGGTGGGGTATTTGCTGCGTATTACATCCTCGGGTTCCCACGCCGCTTCCTCCGTACCATGGTTTCGCCATAGCACTTTCACTAAGGGTACCGACTTTCACGCAACACCTTGACATCTCGATCTAAAATCTGAATCGGTTCCTCCTCGAATGATAAGTCGGAGTTAACCTCAATCTCGCTCGCGCACGATGTGCGATGGATCGACCTATACCGTCTAAGCATCGACACATGGAAGACATTGTGAATCGACTTAACTCTGCTTTGGCGATTCGAGTGATAAGCTACCGGTCCTACTCGCTTCAACACACGATATACGGGCCGATGAACCTTGGACTTAATTTCCTTTTTGCCCAAAACGCAACACCTTTTTCCAAGGCGACACCTTCGAGAAAGACTTTATCTCCTACCTCGTATTCCATCTCCTTACGCTTGAGATCGGCGTAAGACTTTTGCCTATCCGATGCTTCCTTGAGACGAGCCCGAATTACCTTAACTTTGTCTTGATTTAGTCACACCAGTCGGACCCAAGACATGTCGTTCACCTAGTTCGAGTCCAACACGTAGGAGTACGGCATTTTCGTCCATCTGATGCTTCATATGGAGCCATTTGGATACTCGCTGATAACTATTGTTATAAGCCAATTCCGCTAATGGTAGATACTCCTCCCAAGCGCCGCGAAGTCCGAACACAACCTCTCGAGCATATCTTCTAAGATCTCGAATCACTCTCTCCGATTGTCCGTCGGATTGCGGATGAAAAGTCATCTTTGAAGTCCAATCTCGTACCCAAAGCTTGATGCAACGCTCTCCAAAACCTCGATGTAAACTCGGATCCCTATCCGAGATAATCGATCTTGGCACACCATGCAATCTCACTATCTCGGCTACATATAACTTAGCTAACCTCAGGCGAATAATCTACCCTTACGGTATGAAATGCGCTGATTTAGTCGACGATCCACAATCACCCAAACCGAATTCTTCTTGCTAGGCGTAAGAGGTAATCCACCGACAAAGTCCATGGTGATCCTTTCCCACTTCCATCGTGGAATCTTCACTGGTCAAGTAAACCGGATGGCAACCGATGTTTAGCCTTGACTTGTTGACACGTCGACACTTACCCACGAACTCGGTTACTTCCCGTTTCGGACTGCCACCAAAATTGCTCTCTCAAATCCCGATACATCTTGCTACCTCCGGGATGCATAGCATATGGGCTGCTATGTGCGTCCGAAGAATCCTTTGTCTCAACTCCACATCCTTCGGCATACAAGCTCTTCCTTTAAAGCACAAAACTCCATCACGGGACGGACTAAAATCCTCTAATCCACCATTCGGACTTGCAACCTCCGATCATTCAAACCATCATCCTCTAATCGCTTCTCCTTAACCGATTTAACCAAGTCGGCTTGACTTGCAATTCTGCCAAAAGACTCCCATCATCGAACAGACTAAGTCGAGCAAACATTGATCTTAAATCCGATACAACCTTACGACTTAACGCGTCTGCCACCACGTTAGCCTTACCAGGATGATACTCGATCGAACAGTCGTAGTCCTTCAACAGCTCAATCCATCTACGCTGCCTCAAATTCAAATCCTTCTGAGTCAAAAGATACTTAAGACTCTTGTGATCCGTATAAACTATCGACTTCTCTCCGTACAAATAGTGCCTCCATATCTTCAAAGCGAAGACTACAGCCGCTAACTCCAAGTCATGAGTCGGATAATTAGCCTCATGTGGTCTCAACTGCCGAGATGCATAAGCCACTACCTTCCCTTCTTGCATCAAAGACGCATCCCAAACCAATATGTGATGCATCGCAATAAACCGTGAATTCCTTGCACGCCTCGAGTTGAATCAAAACCGGAGCTTGATCGAGAATCTTCTTCAATTTGTCGAAACTTTCTCTTTGCTTCTCGGTCCACACAAATGGAACTCCTTTCCTCAACAACTTGGTCATCGGTGCGGCAATCAAAGAAAATCCTTCCACAAATCTTGGTAATACCCCGCTGGACCTAGAAAACTCGAATTTCAATTACAGATTTAGGCGGCTTCCAATCTAACATCGCCTCAATCTTTCGAGGATCCACTCTAATCCCTCGGGTGAAACAACGTGACCCAAGAAAGTCACCTCCTTAAGCGAGTCGCACTTACTAAATTTCGCATCTGTTTGCTTTTCCTCGAATCGCAACACCACTCGCAAATGCGCATCATGCTCCTCTTCGACTTCGAATACACCAAAATATCATCTATAAAGACCACAACAAACCGATCCAAAAGCGTTGAAATACCCTATTCATCATGTCCATGAAAGCTCAGCGTGCATTAGTCAAACCAAACGGCATCACGGGAACTCGTAGTGTCCATACCGAGTACGAAATGCCGTCTTATGGATATCACCTCTTTCACCTTCGTTGATGATATCCGGACCTTAAATCAATCTTAGAGAAAACCGCAATTGCTTTCGGTGATCAAACAAGTCATCTATCCTCGGCAAAGGATACTTGTTTTTAATCGTCGACTTATTCAATCTGGCGGTAGTCTATACACATCCGCATCGTACCATCCTTCTTCTTGACAAAAAGTACGGCGCTCCCAAGGTGAAACACTTGGTCGAATGAAACCTCGATCCAACAACTCTTGTATCCGAGCCTTCAATTCCAACAATTCCTTTGGTGCCATCCTATACGGAGCTATAGACACCGGCGCGTTCCTGTAACAGATCTATACCAAATTCGACTTCACGATCCGGAGGCAATCCGGAAGTTCTTCAGAAATACGTCGGCCAAATTCCTTAACCGGTTTGAACATTTCCCACAGAAGACTCCTTAGCTTCCAAAGCACACACATGAACTACGAACGCCTCACGGCCTTCCCGACCATCTTTCTTTGCTTTCAACGCAGATACCACGTTGGATAGATAATCTCTCCTATTACCTATCATGACCACTTCTTCACCTTCAACCGTCTTCAAAACCATGCGCTTAGCGGCACAATCCAAACTTGCTTGGTACTTGACCAACCAGTCCATCCTAAGAATCGGATCGAACTCCTCAAGCGGCGGTTCCATCAGATCGGCTAAAAACACTACCCTTGGAGTTCTAGGGTATATCTCTATACTGACTTATCTACTTCTCTGAGTGACCTAAAGGACTAAGTACAGTCATCCTCTTAGAAGCAGTCTCGGGAACTAAACTCATGGTCTCAACTATACTACTAGCAACGTAAGAGTGCGTCGAACCCACATCTATCAAGGCAGTATATGGAACACCAAAAATTAAAAACGCGTCTCGGTTATAACGTCCGGGCGTCTCCTTCCTCACACGACTCGCAAAGATACACCAAACCAGTGCGCCTAGCCTCCGTGTTGCCAATACCTCTGCCATTTGCTCCCGCGACCTCCACTAGAGCCATAACCACCTCTACCATAACCACGACCTCTCGCGCGGTCTGGTCCCTCCTTTCGAATCGAGCACGACCTTGACCTTCAGACTGATTCCTAGCTTGCTTACGCGGACAGTCCCTCACACGATGTTCTAGCGAACCACACTCGAAACATCCTTTCCCTCCGGTCCAACATTCACCCCAATGAAACTTTCCACAACGGTTACAGACTGGGCCGGTCTTTGATTAGCAGCTGTGGACCTCCCTGCCTGATTTGACCCACTCTGCCTAAATCTTTTCTGAACATTACCACCTGACCCAGACGATCCAAAGCCTCTCTTCAGCTTGCTCCTATCATAACTTTGCCTCGCGGACTCCTTGATTCCTTCGGCTACCTTGGCCTTCTCCACCAAGACAAAGCAAACTCACGTTCTTCTTTGTGGAGCAATCAGCACCTTAACTCGTCTCTAAGTCCGTCTTCAAAACGAACACAACGATCATGTTCGATGCCACTATTCCACGAGCATAACGACTCGGCGCCTTAGAATTCCGCTTCATACTCCGAGAGCGGACTTATTCCCTTGCACTAATCCCGGAAAAGCTTTCCTTTGAGCGTCAATGTAGCTTGATCCAACATACTTCTTCCAGTGCACGCACTTTGAAGTACTCCCAAGTGAGATCATCCGCCGTAGCACCATCTCGGACCGTGAGCCACCATCGATATGACTCATCCTTGAGAAGCGACACCGCTCCTTTCGGTTTCTCCTCATTTGTCAAATCTATCTCATCCATGATTCTTTCGGTCGATTCCACCAATACTCGGCCGTATTGGGCGCTACACCGACACACCTCGGAAAAATTCAGCTCCGTTAGCTCGAAGTCTCTCAGAACCGACTTCCGAGCTCCTCCACTTCCACCAATTCCAGCTACCCTTTCGGAACCCGTAGCATCGCTTGTGACGCAGCGTCGTCACCCGTCGATCTCGCTCTTCACTCCAAAGGTTGGGGGTGGTGGTGGCGGTATCTCATTCTCGGATCCTTGACCCGACCCGGCGGGTTTACGAATGACCATCCTACCCCTTCCAAGCGCCCACGACGGCCACGTCCTCTAAAGCTCATTCTAACTATCGCGCTTTAATCGATTAGGAAATTTTTATGAATTAGTACATGTTTCACTTGATTATCCGCGAAGAAATTTTATGAAAAGAGTTTAATAGAGATTCTTTCGATCAAACAAGGTTTTAAGTCTTCTATCTTGGTTTACACAGAATAATACATCCATTCCCTATACCTTTCATACTTATGCACTCTTCTTCAGCATTCTTGTCTGTTTCTAACCTGTGGGTATTTTCGTCATTTTTTTTCCTAAAGGGTATTTTGGTAATTTTGTCAATCAAGAATATTTTGAAAATTTTCGAAGATAAATTTGTCCTACCATCTAAAAATAATTTAATGATTTTAAAACCGAAGTTTTCCTTAAAACATGGCTAATCCCTTTGGGTTTTATTTAGGATTTTGCCTATGATCGAGTCCTCTTGGTTAGAGTGAACCGAAGCTACGCACTGGTAGGAATCCGCGAAGAGGAGGTGAGTCACGAGGACTGCTTAAGTACCAAGCTCTTCAGGATCCAATCCTAGACATGCACACCAAGGTTACCACACCCTAACTCGGCGACTTGATCGTAGGTTGGTTTAATTAGGCTTTTAAAGTCTTATGTCTTTGTTTGGAGTAAACTAGTCCTAAAGTTTAAAATACTATCACTATCTACGTCCCATGCTTCCTACCATTCTACTGATAAATAATTCATACAAAAAGTTAGTGGTACTTACAGGCGGATCGGCCGGAGACTCAGTGCCATGCTTATTCAAAACCATAATATTTCAAATAGACCTTCCAAAACATTTTTAGGCCTTGGGCCCCCACAGCCGAGCTTTGAACTGGGCTCTGATACCAATTTTGTAACACCCCAAACCCGGCCCAAACATTACGACCGAATTTGGTTTGCTACAGAGAAAAGTTTTTGAAAAATCATTTTAAAACTTAGTTGAATTGTCTTTCAATTTAAATTTTCTTTGTTAAAAACCAAACTTAAAATATTTGCTGAGTCGAGTTGTTTACAAATTTCGAATGTACCCGATGGTACTTTAAAACATTTTGCGTTTAATTTGAGAAAAACATGTGCAACCGTTTTAACATCATCAAGTAATTTAAACCAAACATTCAAACATGCAAAGCAATAATAAAATAATCCTAGGAGGCCTTATTACAATTAAACAACTTAAATCCAAAAGAAAGATAGATAAAATCTAAAATTCATTTATTAAAAACTCCTTTGCATGGCCACCTCGAGTCCATCAGGCTCCTCACCCACGGTCTACGAATCACTGAAAAATTAAAGGAGAAGGTGAGTCACCAAGACTCAATGTGTAACCCTTCCCGAATTAATGCAATAACATACACAAATTATAACCAATTAACATGCATAAGTTTAAATGCACCCAACCTAACCATCCATACGCCTTTTTCTACCCCTTGTGGTACCAAACCACTTTGGTGGTGCCAAACCACTGGTGACGTATAGTCACAAATGTGATACCAAATCTTTGGAGATACCAAATCTCGGTGTCAGAAGACACAATTGTGTTACTAAAACATTGGTGACCGAAGTCACAAATAGATGATGGGGCCAACCCATCGTGTGATACCAAATCACCGCGAGACAATCCCATATCTCAAAGTGGGGCCAACCCACGGTGGTATTAACCACGGGGACAAGTCGCTATGAGGTGCCAAACCTCTGGAGGTACCAAACCTCTCGGTGACCGTAGTCACGATGTGTTACCAAAACACCGGTGTCCGTCGACACGAATATCACCGCCCCCTCCTCTCATCAACCCATAACAATCATTTATATGCATGTACCACAAATCATGTTGATAGATTTATTTAACAACATCCAATCGATTTATCATAAGCCATATATCAAATAATACACATACCAAATGTGTCATGCTTCCCAAAAGCATCAAATAATAATCACATAGTAATAAGAACTTACCCAAATCCTTGTTAATACCATGAAGGTATTTCATCCATGTCTACACAAAACGATTAGGCATAAAATAACACTTAGCATATTAAAAGTTATAAGATGTGTATGTATACACACGGCACCAAAAAGAGTTCTAAAACCCGAATAGACAAATCGGCCACACAAGTATTCTTGCCCCTATATTCGGCCAAAAATGAATATTAGAACCATGGCCTATTCGGCCAAACCAAAATAATTGAGAAAGGTTCCTTGTGAACCTAAAATCTTACCCAAAGCCTTGAACACTTAACCAACACACTCCTAAAAGAATCGGCCTCACTTCCTACAATCATCATCAATAAGGTTTATTAGCCTTGGCTTAAACGAAACTTAAAATAATAATCCTTGAAATAAACCTTACCACCTTACCAAAACCAATTTCTAGAGAAGTCCCGATGATAACTATCTTACCTTCAATATTCGGCCAAAGATAAATCTGAAGAAAGTAGAAGATTGGCTATATGGTTATGGAAAATGAAGAATATGTGAAAGAAAAGAGAATTGAAATGAGAGAGAATTCGGTTTAATCAACAAAAGAAAAGAGATAGCAACAAGAAGAGAATGGTTCGCCCAAAAGAAAGAGAAAGAGAAAGTGGTTGAGCAATATTGAAAGAAAGAAAAAGAGAGAAAAGGAAGTAAGAGTTTCGGCCAACACTTAGTTATCAAAGAAGAAAAAGATGCACAAAAGTTCCCATGTTGTTTCGGTTTCAAAAAGGACAAATGAAAGAAAAGAGATGGTATTTGGTTCACACGAAATGAGGCTAAAGACCAAAAGAGAAAAATTGCACCAAAATGCACAAGACACTTTCGGCCAAAGAGAGGAATTTTGGAGAGAAAGAAAAACAAAGCAAAAAGATGTTCAAATGACAAAAAAAAATTGGCCAACTATTCCTTCCCCCAAGCTACCTATCAAAATTCGGCCACCCTCTAGCCATACATGCCGTCCACATTCATCCACTAAAGGCTTAGGAAACTTTCCAAAACATCCTCCACCCTTCATGCCTTTTGTCCCCTCATCATACCATAACTTCAAGATTCTTATCCCTACTATCAAGCTTTCCTTAATCATATATTCAACTTACCAAAAGAAATAGTCCAACCTATCATAAATAAGTTTGACCGTCCATCAAAGCAAGGATATAAAATAAACCTTCAAATTGCTAAACATGCTACTCGAACCTCTAACCTCAAGCCAAACTCCATGCGCCATTACCAACTTGCCATGCACTCATCTTGTGTCACTTATTGCTACTTAAATTAACTTAAGTGCTAAGCTCATTTAATCCTCTTCTTTAAATAAGCCATACTAAGAATTATTCTACTAAACCGAGCTTACTCAAGACCCCTAATTAAGCCTTATATCATCACGAATAATATCACAGAAATTCAAATACAAGAAAAATAATTCAATCACAAATAACCCCTATTTTGGGATGTTACACATCACTGAAGCATATCTTCAAGAATTTAAATCACACGCTCTGACTGACCATCAGTTTGAGGATGGAATGCAGTACTAAAATGTAACTGCGTACTCAGATCTTCTTGCAACTTGTTCCAAAATCGGGATGTAAACCGAGGAGCTCTATCAGAAATAATAGAAACTGGCACACCGTATAATCTGACAATCTCAAAAACATACAACTCAGCCAATCTATCCAGGGAGAAATCTGTACGTGTCGGAATAAAGTGTGCAGATTTTGTCAAACGGTCAATGATTACCCAAATAACATCTTTCTTTTTCGGAGATAGGGGCAATCCCGACACAAAATCCATGGTAACTCTTTCCCATTTCCATTATGGTATCGTGACTGGCTGTAATAATCCCGAAGATGTTCAGCTTTAACTTGCTGACATATCAAACATGTAGATACAAATTCAGAAATGTCACGTTTTATTCCCGGCCACCAGTACATTTGTTTCAAATCATTGTACATTTTATTACTCCCGAATGAACAGACATAGTACCATTATGAGTTTCATGTAAAATCTTCTGTACAAGCTCTGAATACCTCGGTACACATATTCTGCATCTGTACAACAGACAATCATCAGATTCAATCTAAAATTCTGAATCAAAAGTCGACTCACACTATACCCGTTTAGCTTGTAACTCATCATCATTTTTCTGGGCTTCACATATCTGTTGCAGAAACATCGGTCTAGCTTTTAGCTCAAACAAGATTGAACCATCATCAGACAATGACAATTGGGTATTCATTGCTCGTAAAGCAAACAGAGACTTTTTACTCAGAGCATCTGCAACTACATTTGCTTTTCCCGGATGATAATCAATTACCAAATCATAATCTTTTAACAGTTCAAGCCATCTTCGTTGTCTTAGACTCAAATATTTCTGTGACATCAAATACTTTAAACTTTTATGATCGGTGAATATATGACACTTTTCACCAAACAAATAGTGTCGCCAAATTTTCAATGCAAAAACAATAGTTGGCAATTATAAATCATGTATCGGGTAATTCTTTTCATGTGGTTTAAGTTGTCTAGAAGCATAGGCTATTACTTTACCTTCTTGCATCAAAACACAGCCTAAGCCATTCAATGATGCATCATTGTAAATCACAAATTCTTTACCCGATTCAGGTTGAACCAGAACTGGTGCTTTAGTTAATAGGGCTTTCAACCAATCAAAGCATTGTTGACATTTATCGGTCCATTCAAATTTCACATCTTTTTGCAATAGTCGTGTCATCGGTGAAGCTATCATCGAGAATCCTTGTACAAATCTCCAATAATAACCAGCTAATCTCAGAAAACTTCTGACTTCAGACACATTTTTTGGTGGTTTCCAATTAACAATGGCTGATATTTTACTTGGATCGACTCTGATGCCTTCAGCAGACACTATATGTCCCAGAAAACCAACTTCACGAAGCCAGAATTCACATTTACTATATTTAGCATACAGCTGTTTCTCACGCAAAGTTTGCAGAACAATTCTCAAATGATTAGCACGCTCATTTTCATCTCGAGAATATACCAGAATATCATCAATGAATACAACAACAAATCTATCGAGATACGGTCTAAAAATTCTATTCATTAAATCCATAAATACTGCAGGTGCATTTGTCAAGCCAAACGGCATCACAAGAAATTCATAATGCCCGTACCTGGTTCTGAAGGTTGTTTTTGGCACATCTGAGTCTTTCGCTCGTAATTGATAGTAACCAGAACGAAGATCTATCTTCAAAAATAATGTAGCACCTTTCAACTGATCAAACAAGTTATCAATATGAGGCAGTGGATACTTATTCTTAATTGTAACTTTATTGAGTTGTCTGTCATCAATACACAATCTCAACGGTTCATCCTTCTTCTTAACAAACAGAACAGGTGCACCCCATGGTGAAAAACTTGGTCGAGGAAAGCCTCTGTCAGTCAATTCTTGCAACTGTGCTTTTAACTCTTTTAATTCAGTAGGAGCCTTTTTGTAGGGTGCTATAGATATCGATGTTGTCCCCGGAACAAGATCTATAGAAAATTCCACTCCGGAACAAGATCTACAGAAAATTCCACTTCTCTAACTGGTAGTAACCCGGGTAACTCCTCCGAAAACACATCAGGATATTCACAAACCACTGGCACTAATTTAATCTTTGATTCAGACACTTTAGTATCCAATTCATAATCAAGGTAAGCATTACATTAGACAACCTATCTGACTTATCAGATTCAATATAGAGTAATTCTCCGTTCTGACATTTCAATACAATATGCTTTTATTTACAATTTACCACTGCATTATGTTGAGTTAACCAGTTCATACCCAGAATCACATTAAATTCATCAAATGGTAATAACATCAAATCAGCCGGGAAACAGTAACCCCGTATCATTAATGGACAATTCTTGCAAATTTTATCCACCATCACATACTGGCCCAGTGGGTTCAATACTTTAACCAAAAATTCAGTGGACTCGACAAGTAAATTTTTATTAGACACTAAATTTGTACAGATATATAAATGAGTTGAACCAGGATCAATTAAAGCAGTTATATTAGTATCAAGAAGAGAAAAAGTACCAGTAATAACGTCGGGTGCCATCCTCACGTGCACGAATAGCATATGTTCTTGCCGGTGCTCGTGCTTCAGATTTAACAGTTAAATCTTTTGTCGCACCTCAACTACCACTGACATTGCTGGGGTTACGATGCGGTCTACCTCTGGTAGCTGTATAGCTCGGTTTTAAAGTTTGAATGGTATCTTTTTCAGGCCTTTTCGGGCAATCTCTAAGATAGTGGTCAAAGGAACCACATCTAAAACAGGCTCCACTTTTCATTCGGCACTCACTAGAATGAAATTTATTACAGTGCTTGCATCGAGTTTTGGGGTTTCCAGCACTACCCACACTTGCTACAAATGTAGCCTGAGATCTTAGATTGGAGCGTTGAATACCTCTGTCTCTCCCAGAATACCCTGCAAAGGTGGTAAAACGGTCAAAATTTTTATTTGATTTCTTTAAAGCCAACTGTTGCGACTTTACCATAAATCTTTTAGTCGAAGTTCTAGCTTCCATCTTAGCCTGTTTCTTTTCTTTACTCATGTAGCGCCCCAAAAATGTAGGGTTTGTAATTTTGCTGATTTGGCTTAAATTCCATGTGTGCTTGAATGGCTAAGTATTTGAGTGTATTTGGTGGTTTTTGGGAGGCCTGGGTTTAAGTCTGGGCCTTGGAAAAATTTTAGTTTTTGCTCTTAAGTGAAGTTGGTTGTTAGCAGTAGGACTTATGTTTAAGTGTGTGTGTGTTTTAATGACACAAATGAGCTTGTGGCTTGATGGCTGTGGCGTCACTAGGGAGGCAAGGGAATTGGGGTTCGAATCCCATGGCATGCAAATAGGAGACTTTTATTTTATGATTTGGTGGTACGAGAGGTAGAGTTTGAATCAAACTCTGCAGAGGAGGTTGGAGACTTGGTCAACAATTTCGAATGGGAGGCTGGGAGTAATTCAAGGAGGAATTAGTGGAGTGTTTGAAGGAGTTGGGATTTGAGGGGAGTCTTGGCCGGTTGGGAGTGAATGAGTAAGGGGAATTTCGGCTAGAGGGGTGTCATTTGAGCATTTCGGCAGCTCTGTGTGAGGAGAAAAATCGAAAACCCTCTCCGCAAATTTCGGGATTTGTTTCTTTTGTGGCATCTTGTGCAAACTTTTACCATTCGGTTCTTTTTCCCTTTCCATCTTTATTCTCAATTGCTGCCCATTCTTTGTCGAAACTTAAGCATCAGGTGCTGAGTTCTCCCTCGAAGTTCTTCTCTTTCTTTATCCCTTTTGTCGACTCGGCATTCCTCCTTTCTTCTTCCCTTAATTCTTTCTTTGCCGAATCCATTTCCTTTCTCTTTGTTCTTCTTGTGTTGACCGACCCTGTTGAGGCCTAAACACCTTCTTTTCTTCGTTCCTAACCGTTTCTGAATCTCTTCGATTTTGTGGTAAGTGGATACTCTAGCCGAATCTTGGCTGGCTTCTTTTCCTATGCTCGGTTCTCTATCTCTCGGGCCGAAAGACTGTTTTGTGTTTCTTTTTTTGCCGTGGTGATATGTTTAGCTAACACCTTCTTTTCGTTCAAACGTTGCTAGGGACTCGTTTTCCTTAACCAAGGGGTAGGCCGATTACTTTTCCCCTGCAAGAGATCTCTTGATTTTTGGTAAGTAGCGTTAGTTTGATTAAAACGTTTTCAATATTATGGTGATGGTTTAACAAGGGTTTGAGACTAATTGATGGGGCTATTGTATCATAGGTGTTTAATCTTGGAAGCGCTTCAAACTACAACTCGTAACAGGTGTGTAATCGTACACCAATACCGTACTGCTAAAACGCTGGATAAATGTGTATTCACACCCTTGTGCTACTGTGAATCGGCAAAACCCAAAAAGCTAAACTTTTGGCATCTGAGGGACCACGAGCGTGTGAACGCTCATAGGGATAAATCGAGCCACAATCGTTGGCGTTAGACCGGAGAGGCTGCCACGAACATTCTCGTGGACTTAGGTCGTAATGGGCCTCGTTGGGCCAAAATGAGCCATGTGGCCCAATGGGCTCATGGGCCCCACAGCGACGAAATCCATGGTAAGTGAGTAATAATTGGATTGGGCTACGAAGTTTGCATAGCCGTGACTGAAACTAGGCTGAATGGGCCACACGAGCGTGTGGGCCCACTTGGGCCGAATAGCGGGCTTTGGGCCCAATTACACTATTTTAGCTTATTATATATTCGAGTCGTTCGAGACGACGATAGGCCTTTGGAAAGGTCGTAAAAATTTCTGACATACCCTCGAAGGGTAAAATTATCGAAATACCCTCGAAGGGTTAAATTATCGAAATACCCCTAGTGGTAGTTAAGGGATGTGTGTACGATATTTATATGACTGACTATGATTATGACATACTGCATACACGTATTATTTATGACACGACATTTTGCATTGGGGTTGGGATTCGGATTTGGAGGAAGTACTGTACTAGTGGCTCTGCCACGTTTTTACTGTTTCAGTGGCTTTGCCACGTATTTTGATTTTAGTGGCTTGGCCCACGTTTATTGTCATTAGCAGCTTTGTTGCGTTACTATTAGCAGCTATGCTGTGATATTGGTGTGTTGGTTGGGTGGGTCGACTTGGTCCCCACATGGTGTGCTGGTTGGTACGGGTGGTGTGTTGGTTGGATTGGGTTGGGTTTCACATCGCTCGTTACGTGATCATTGGGCTTAGGCCCTGCTTCGCTATGTGTATAGGGCTAAAGCCTGCATCGAATCGATCATGAATAGGGCTTAGGCCCAGACTATTATTGCATGATTGTGGATTACACACTGAGTTCTCGTAACTCACCCTTTCCTTTAACTGTGCAGGTAATCCCCAGCCTTAGATGATTTGGAGCTGCGAGGGACTCGGAGGTGGCCACACGTTCGTTATGATTTAATCTTAGACTTAGTTATTTTATTTTTATATTGGGTTAATAATTATGTAATTTGGCCATTTGAGGTTTTAACTTTTATTTGGTGTTTTCTCTTTATTTCAACCTGCTAGACTAGGAAACACGGGTTTTTAAAACAATAACTGGTTCTTAAGAAAATCACGTTTTTCAAATCTTAAAGTTTACAACTAGAAAAGGCTTCCACGGTTTTTTTTTCCAGATTAAAAAGCTTGTTACAATTGATATGACCTATAAATGGACAACATGATTTTTTTTCAACACTAAATAGTAAGATTTTAAATAGGTTCTAAAATTTAGTAACGAACTTTTATCGACAAGCCCAGTTTTCAAACGACACTTTGATGTGACACGTCAGACCGGTTGTAACTTCTAGGCTGGGTTTGGGGTGTTACAACTCAGCTCTTCGGCTTTATGAGCTCGATCGACCAGTACAACAAATTCTTTTAATTCAAGAATCCCAACAAATAACTTTATGTCTTCATTTAATTCCTCTTCAAACCGTTTATACATGGAAATTTCAGTCGGGATACACTCTCTGCCATATTTACTCAGTCGAAAAAATTCTCGTTCATACTCAGAAACAGTCATATGCCCCTGTTTGAGCTCCAAAAATTCTTTTCTTTTCTGATCAAGAAATCTTTGACTGATATATTTCTTTTTGAACTCAGTTTGGAAAAATTCCCAAGTCACACTTTCTTTTGGTACAACAGAAATTAAAGTATTCCACCACTGGTAAGCTGAGTTTTTTAGCAGTGATACAGCACATTTTAGACATTCAGCTAGTGTACAAGACAATTCATCCAAAAACCTGATAGCATTTTCTAAATAGAATTTGGCCCTTTCAGGATCATCTTCAGTTGTAGCTCTGAATTCTTCTGCCCCATATTTACGAATTTTATCAACAGTAGGCTTCTTTAGCCTCTCCTCCTCGACCCTCAAATACGGGCCTTCTACTACTTGAGGCTGCTCTTTGAACTGAAGCTTGAGCATTGCTCTCAGCTTCTTTGGATTCAGCTCGATTGGACTACATTACTATATGAAAAACATGTTTAAAATGGTAAGGAGATATCACACTATCTGATGTGTCTCTAACTAACTATGATCACAATAAAGGCAAGCGCACCTATCGTTTAATAGTATAGTTATGGTAAGACCGGAAATATCGTATCCACAAGGACCAAGAGTACTGGTAATTACTATCTTCCTATTATCTAGCCTAAGAATTGGAGTGATTTCTTTTAAACTAAAATTAATTAAAAGCACGACAGAGGATGAATTGGGAAAATACTTTTAGACAACTTTATGAAAGAGGCAATACCCAAGGAAGAATCCACATAGACTTCACTTATTACTTTTGATTCATACGATTTATTCACTTGACTTAATCCGTAGAAATCCCTAAATTATGTTAATATCTCTTTTGAGACTAAAAACAACTGACTCTAGGTTGATTAATTGAAATCTCTTTCTAATTAAAACCATTATTGTTGCATTAACTCGATCTATGGATTCCCTTATTAGATTTGACTCTAATCTGGCAGATTTATGTCGCCCTATTTCTAGGGTTGCAATCAACTCCGCTTAATTGTGTTGATCTACTCTAAAACATGGACTTTTGCTCCTCTGAATAAGCACATTCGACTTGAATCAATAACCTAAATTATTAAAACAAGGATAAGAACTCACAATTAAGAATAAGAACAAGTATTTATCTTATAAATCAAATAGTAATAAGATCCATCTTAGATTTCATCCCCTCAGGTATTTAAGGGATTTAGTTCATACTGATAGAGGGAAACAACTTAAAATAAGGAAAACTACAAAACATAAGAAAACCCAAAAACTTTAAGAGAAATTGATAGGAGATCTTCAGTCTTGATGGAGATCCTTCTTCCGAGCTGCTCCCAATGGTTGTCTTCGAGTATTTTCTGCTTTCTACTCTGTGTCTCTTTAGGTCCTCCCCTAGGGTGTTTATATAGGCTTTGGAGCACCTTTCTTGGCCCACAAGTAGCCTTTTTCGAATAGAATTAGACTTGGGTTCGACAGGGACACGCCCGTGTGACACGCCCGTGTACGATAGCTTAGGTCGTGTTCGATTCTGCTGTTCACACACGACCGTGTGGTCTACCTGTGTGCGATAGTACAGGCCGTGTTTATTTCTGAGGTAGGCCCATTTTATCCCTTTTTGGCCCGTTTCTCGTTCTTTTCGACTCCCTAAGCTCTCCTGAGTGTAAAACATGAAATTAAAGGATTAAGAGCATCGAATTCATCAAATCTAATGAAAATTCATCCAAAAATAAACCAAGCATGGGGTCAAAATATGTATATATTATGGTTTATCAAATATCCCCACACTTAAGCCTTTGCTTGTCCTCAAGCAAAATTCTCAACTCACAATTAAAATTAACTCCCTCAATTCACAATTCTCGACATTAATATCTCATCATAATTCACAGATAATTCATATATTGATAACTTAACTAAAAGAGTCCTAAAGATTCAAAAAATCCAAGTCTCAATTTTTATAGCACGAAAACATAGGTGTTTCCCCTTATCTAAATAATTACCTTTGATTCAAAATCGATAAGAATCGACATCCTCACTAAAGATTCACTCAAATCACTCAAAGTGTTTAGGGTTCATAAATTAAGCACTCAAAAGTCAAACATGAAAAGTTATTACCATAGGCTTGCATGAAAATCAAATCTCCACCACTATAAGATGAGATGATAGACAAATCAAATGGTCTTAAAAAGGGTTGTAACGGGGCTTGGGTTAAAGGTGTGGATAAAGGCTGAATTAGAGGGTTAGAATCGAGATCGAATTGAAAATTTACCTAACTAGAAAAATGGACTAATACTGAATAATTACATCAATTAAAAACTTATCACTAATAACACGAGCTTCTTCTCAAAATGTGGAATTAACCGTTTAAGCTCAAAAAAAAAATTTAAGAATAAGAACAAGTACAATAATAAGAAAGAATTCGACGCTGAAATAAAGAACATAGTTAGGCAACTGATCAAATCAAATCTCGACAAAAAGGAGCTAAAACAATAGGAAAAATTCTCAATGAATCAAAAAGAATGGGTCTTGGGTTAATATTAAGGGTAAATCAAGAAACGGTTTATTAGGATTAAAGGGGTTCACTAGGGGTTAATTATGAAGGTAGGCTTTTTGGGGTAAGTGAGTTAAAACCTAGGTGCCTTTATCATCTCAGTATATCAAATCAAAAGTGCGGTCTCGACATGCATAATCGAAGCAAGTTCTAGAATAACAAATCAATATTGACACACTCAAAACCAATAAAGTGAGCAAGAAAAATATATGCTCTAAAAGGCTCAAAATCTCACAAAAATTATGGTTTTTGATGACAACCTTGCAAATTTCAAACTTCAAAGTAATATTTAAATTTAGGGAAACAACCTAACAAATTTTTTATTCTAAAAATAGACTTATCAAGCTTGATTCTCTAATGTCTTAAAGTTTAAACCATCAATGCACAATTACCTATGACTTAATCCAAAACATATCAATAAAAACCATAAGTCAATAGAAGTTTCATTCCAATAGTAATATGAGAAAATTACTTAAAAACAAGGCATAATTCAGGGATTTTTCTAATAATCAATTAAATAACCTCCCCACACTTAATATGTACATTGTCCTCAATGTACAAAGATAGATAATAGCAATATAAGCAGAAAATCATAAGAGATGGAAGGAGGAGAAACTTCCTGAATTACGGATGAAATCCTTAGAAAGTGAAAATTGTAGAAATAGATCCAATGAGGAGTATGATGAACTAGGCGGAGGTGAAGGTGGGGGAGAATACTCCACTAGTCTGTTCGTTCCTTAGTATCACCTTGAACCTATTGAAACTGCGGAGTCATCAGTAAAGTTTTAGGGAGTTTTATTAATGGACTTCGTTATGGTTACTCAATAATAAACAGCCAGAGATACAAAGAAATGAAAATATACTAATGTAAATCAAAGACGAGAAAGATAAAGAGAAAGAGTTTAAAAATTAAAATAAAAGAAAAATAAAAAATAAATGGACTCAAAGGTCATCATCAACAGATGGATCGCGAGGTGGGGGTGGTGGTGATATGTGGAAGTGCTGACAAATCTATTGTAGAGTTGCCTCGATGCCGTCGAATCGTCGAGCGTTGTCATTAAATTGTTGAGTGCAGTACTACTCGAAACGAGTGAGGCACTAAGAGATGTCAGTCAATGAAGCATCCGCATGAACTGGTCGGTGAGGCGGTGGTGGCGCAGAAGAATGCTCCTCATGATGTAAAGGGACATCATCAGTAATGTCCTCTGGGTCGTCTTGATCGGTGGCTTGCGATAGATGGTACTGAGGAGGATCAAACCCACGACGACGCTCAATCATCCTCATATGAAGGATCGTCGAGATGCCCTGTGGGGACATCTGCCCAATAAGTGTGAGCGAGGATGACTGAGCTGCGGTGTTGAGGAGGCCAAAGTGTCGAGCCAGGCGTGTCACATATGGGCCAATGGAGAGGATTCCTTTCCTTTTTCACTCCGTTCTATGCCGAATGGCGAGGGAAATGAAGTAAGCTAAATCAAACACGTGCCCATGCGCCATGCACCATAAAAAGTAGGCGTTGTGAGTGTTGACGATGCCAGTGCTCTCTCGCCTACATGTCAAGGTGTGAGCCAGGATGGCGTGTAAGTACCTCAGGGATGGGGCGAGAGCTGATGCCTTGGAGTGACTGGGATCGTAGGTAGCCGAGGCAGGGACTAAGTCTCTCCAGCAGGACGAAGGGGAGTAGTGGATGTGGCGATGAAGGTTCTCGAAGTCGTCGTCCTCCATGAATTCCTCGATATAAAGTCCCAAAGCGACCCCAAACTCTGGGATACTCAACTCTCGTACTAGGCCTCCAAGGCAGAACTGGACTGTGCCTGGGTCGTCAAAATTTGTCATGACCGCCTGAAGGTGGAAGGTGGAACAGAGCTCCAAAGTAAGCTCTAAATAGGTCGGCTCGACAATCTCAAAAAAGCGCCCCCATGGGTCAGTGGAGAATAGGGCCCAAACTGCGTCGGCTAGTTGGACCTGCTTTAAGGCGGCCCAATCAATGCATCTCCCCACACCGAGGGGTCGTGCACGAAGTATCTGAAAAAGTTCCTCCTGGGGTCCCAAGGGAAACTGTAGAAAAGGGTGGTGCACTACGGTAGATGCACTCGCAGAGGTAGCTCCAGGTCCCTTCCTCTTTTTCGAAGCGGGGACAGCAGTCTTTTTCCCACGAGGGGGAGTCATTACATACCTGAAAATGCAAAAGATTTTCAATAAATCAAGTATCATCGCCAGCCAAAAATATACTATCCTGGTAGTCCTAAATAATAGTATAATCCTATAATAGTGAATTAGATTATCAAGTAATGCTAAAATCAGACACTGAATTTAGACAGTACGAATTTATGGTAGGCTTAATATAATAGCATTAGCAATGGAATTTTTAAAGGAATAGACTAAAATAAAATTAAATAAATTAACAAGATCACTAAGAATTAGTATCAAAATAATAATTAAACTAAGTAATTGGATAAAACTAAATAAAATAAACAATCAAAAGAACAAAGAAAATAGAAATTTAAATTGTAATGAAAATAATAATAAGAACAAAGAATAAGATCAAATAAATAAATAAAAATGGAAGAAAGAAGTAAAAATGGGAGAAGGTGAACCAACAGGAGACGGTGGTCGGAGCACGGACGTGGCGGTGGCGCACGGGCGTGGTGGTCGTACACGGGCGTGGACTGCGGGGGCTGGTGCTCGTAAAAAAGGAAGGGGGAAGAGGAAAGGAAAAGGAAGGGATAGTTTCGGGTTGGGGAAGAAGGGGGAAAGGAGGAAAATGGAAAAGGAGGGCGGTGGTCAGAAATGGGGAGCGGCGGCTAGGGTTTGGGGGAATTTGGGGAAGGAAGTGAACAAGAGACGGGGGTTTAAATAGGGATTGGAGCACACGGTCGAGGCCCACGCCCGTGTGCCCTGTGTTTAGCCCGTGTGTTTAGTAAATGTAGGTTTAGGGCGTGTCTGAGTTTTGACCCACGCCTGTGTTCCCTGGGCGTGTTGGGTCACACGGCCTAATCGCACAGCCGTGTGATGCTTCATTCATTTCTCCCACGCCCACGTAGAGGTTCCCACGCCCGGGTTAACTAATCAGTGTCGACCACGGCCTATAGGCACGGGCGTGTCACACGCCCGTTTGACTTACTCAGTTTCAACCACGGCTTCTGGATACGGGCGTGTCGCACGCCCGTGTCACTTACTCAGTATCGCCCACGGTCTTAAGGCACGCCTGTGTGG
This sequence comes from Gossypium sturtianum, assembly GCA_025698515.1. Taxonomy (NCBI): domain Eukaryota; kingdom Viridiplantae; phylum Streptophyta; class Magnoliopsida; order Malvales; family Malvaceae; genus Gossypium; species Gossypium sturtianum. Next base: position 22,624,326 of record CM046950.1, read on the forward strand.
TTTTATTGCATCCCATGTTCTTTAGTCAGTTACGACCATGGCCGCATCGCACGGCCGTGGCATTTTATTGCAGCCCGTGGTTTGGGGAAAATTTTCGTCCTGTTTTCGCACGGTCTCTCCCACACCAATGTACCTACTCGTGGTGTCCACACGGCCATGACCACGCCCGTGTGCAAGGCCGTGTGGGTAGGGAAACCTGCGCCTATTAATTTAGTTAGTTTTTAGTTAGGTGCTAAAAATTGAAAATATGGACATTAATGAGGCTAGTGCTCAGGTTGCCTCCCGAGAAGTGCTTGTTTAAAGTCCTAAGCTAGACTCACCTTTTATTCGCATAATCATGGTGGTTCGAGAAGTTGAAACTCCTCATTTCTGCTATCAATTTTGTTAAAATAAGGTTTTAGACGAGTACTATTTACCTTGAAGGTGCCAAATTTGGAATGAGTTACCTCGACTGTACCGTATGGGAAAATATTAAGTACTGTGAAAAGAGTTGTTCCATTGGGTTCAGAAGTGGCAACACGAGGATCTACATTATCCATTAGAACTCGGTCTCTAATAAACCGTAATATATACATACTTTAATCCCACATTTAGCATACTTTTGGATGATTTAATCCCTTGAATTGTGGAATTTGATGCTCCTAATCCTTTAATTTCATGTTTTATACTTAGGAGAGCATCAGAGGATGAAAAGAATGAGAAACGGGCCAAAACGGAGAAAATGGGCCAAAGTAAGAAATTCACACGGCCTGGAGTTCACCACACGGCCGTGCCACCTTAGCAGGCCCGAACACGGCCTGGGCTCAATTCACACGGGCGTTCCACACGGGCGTGCCCCTACCTTGACCTGTTTTAATTCCATTCGAATTAGGGTACTTGTGGGCCAAGAAAAGCATTCCGAGAGCCTATATAAACACCCTAGAGAGCGACCTAAAAGGTAGCGAAGCCAGAGAGGGCTGAACACAGGAAATTACTCGAAGACAGCCAGTTGATTCATCCCAGAAGCCGAAATCACACTCAAGACGGAAGATCTTCCCTTCAATTTCATTCAGGGGGTTTTAGGGTTTTTCTTATGTTTTGTTATTTACTTTCTTTTGAGATGTATTCTTTATTAAACATGAACTAAACCCCTCAAATACCTGAGGGGGATGAAACCTAAGACGAATCTTGTTATTGTTTTCTGAACTGTATGATAAATACTTGATTTGTTCTTAATTATGTGTTATTAATTCTTGTTTTAATATTTCAGGATATTGATTCAAGTATTGATGTGCTTAGGCAGTGGAGCAAAAGTCCCTGTTTAAGAGTAGATCTAGCATAGTTAAGCGGAGTTGATCGCAACCCTAGAGATACGATGACGAAAATCTGCCGGATTAGGGTCAAACCTAATATGGGAGTCCATAGATCGAGTTAATGCAACACTAGGGGTTTTAATTAGAAAGATATTTCAATTAATCAACCTAGGGTTAGACGTTATTAGTCTCGAAAGGGATAATAATATAAATTATGGAATCCTACGGATCAAGTCAAGTGAATAAATCGTCTGGTTTAGAGTTAAGTAATAAGTGAAGTCTAGGTGGATTCTTCCTCGGGTATTGTCTTAATCAACTGGTTTTCCCAAAAGTATTTTCCCAATTCACTCTCTGTGTCTTAGCATCCTTAGTTTAGTAATTAGTTAATTAAACATCGATTCTCTTAATACTTAGGCTAGATAATAAAAAGATAGTACCTACTAGTACTCTTGGTCCTTGAGGATACGATATTTCCGGTCTTGCCATAGCTATACTACCAAACGATAGGTGCGCTTGCCTTCTTCATTGTCATAGTTAGTTTTAACACGATCAAGTTTTTGGCGCCGTTGCCGGGGACTAAGATATTAGGAAAACTAAATTTTTATTACTTTAGCCATATTATTTATTTGTAATTTATATTTATTTTTAAACTTTGCTAATTCTTCTTTTATTTGCTTCTGGCAGGTAATTCTAGTTTATGACTAGAAGGAACCCGTCAGGACCATTACTCTTTAATGGTGATATAGAAGGAAGCGTTCGAAGAAACTGAAGAGAGATAAGGTGGAGCCTACAATACATAGAAGAAGAGCAAGAGGACGATACCAACAATACCGAAGAGATGGCTGATCCCCAGAATAATCCACTTTCTCCGGTGGTGGCCGAAAATCATGCTCCTCGTACTATGTATGATTATGCTAAGCCTAGTTTAGCCGGTACTGAATCAAGTATTGTTAGACCTACTATTGCTGCAAATAATTTCGAATTGAAACCTAACACTATATAGATGATACAACAGTTTGTTCAGTTTGATGGTCTGCAGAACTTTTTGGAATTATGCGATATGTTTAAAATTAATGGCGTTTCTGATGATGCCATTCGACTTCGGTTATTTCCTTTTTCTTTAAGGAATAAAGCCAAACAGTGGTTGAATTCTCTTCCACGAGGATCAATCACTACATGGGAGCAAATGACCGAAAAATTTTTGTTAAAATATTTTCCGCCGGCTAAAACGGCTAAGTTGAGGAATGATATCTCTTCTTTTGTGATGATGGATTTAGAGACACTTTACGATGCATGGGAGAGATACAAGGATTTGTTGAGTAGGTTCCCTCACCATGGATTACCATTATTGCTACAGATTCAAACCTTTTATAACGGTGTGAACCCCTCGACTAGCCAGTTGATTGATTCACACATGCGCGTGAACCACGAATAACAAAACACCTGAAGCGGCTTACGAATTTACAGAGGAAATGTTACTGAATAACTATCAGTGGCAAATTACAAGGACAAAGTCGACAAAAGCTGCCAGTGTTTTCAACCTCGACGCAGTAACCATGCTATCAAATCATGTAGAACTGTTAAATAAGAAAATTGATGGTTTATATGGTTCTTCGCAGTACACCCAAGTGATGCGATGCGATGTAAATGGAGGAGGGATGAGCAATGAGAATACTGACCTTACAACCCAAGCATTGAAAACGAGCAAGTTCACTATACGGGTAACAATCCTCGACCTCAAAATAATCCTTATAGTAACTCTTACAATCCAGGGTGGAGGAACCATCTAAATTTCTCATGGGGAGGTCAAGGAAATCAGAGACAACAACCCCCTCCAGGCTTTCAACAGCAACCCTACCCACAGGAGAAAAAGCCGAACCTTGAGGAGATGCTAACAAAATTCATCGCGGTGTCAGAAACACGCTTCCAAAACACTGAAACAGCACTAAAAAATTAGCAAGCACCGATTCAAGGGCTCGAAAATCAATTAGGACAACTTGCTAAGCTGATCCCCGAAAGACCACAGAGAAGCTTACCAAGCAACACTGAAACTAACCCAAAGGAGCAAATTCGTGTCATAACTACTCATAAAAGTGAAGGGTTAGACAAATCAGAACCAAGCAAGGAAGCTGAGGTAAGTAAAGGTAAGGTTGAGGTAAGACATGATAAACCAAAACCGGTAATCGTAGAATACCAACCTCGTGTGCCGTATCCCAATGCGACGAAGAAAGATCGTACAGACGAACAATTCAGTAAATTTCTTAAACTTCTAAAGAAATTACATATTAACTTACCGTTTCTTGAAGCTCTTTCACAGATGCCCAATTCAAGGAAATTTAACGGAGGGTAGATGATACATCACATGTGGAGCTAAATACAGTGTGCTCAGCAATTTTACAAAATAAACTACCACGAAAATTAAAAGATCCAGGGAGTTTTACAATTCCGTGCTTAATTGGTAGTTTATCGGTCAATAATGCTTTAGCTGATTTAGGGGCGAGCATCAACGTTATGCCTTACAAACTGTTTAAACAACTAGGTCTAGGGAAACCCAAACAAACTAGGATGAGCATCCAACTAGCTGATAAAACCATTAGAGTTTCTAGGGGTATAATCGAGAATGTACTAGTAAAAGTGGATAAATTCATATTCCCAGTAGACTTTGTCATTTTAGACATAGATGAGGACAATGCTATTCCTTTAATTTTAGGAAGTTCCTTTTTAGCAACTGCTAAAACTAAAATTGATGTTGGTACAGGTGAACTCACAATTTGTGTAGGTGACGAAACAATCACTTTCCAGGCTCTTGACTCTGCTAAGACATTGAGTAACAAAGGTGTGAATATAAATTCAATTAATGACCATTCGGTCCAAACTTCTTTTCAGGAAACACCACGAAATTACATACCTAAACCACATCCGATACCTCACGCCAACAAGGAAATACCTCATGATGAACGAAGACTCCAAATCAATGAACTGGATGAGTGGAAGCCACATGTCAAGGAGAAATCAATAACATTCGAAGAGAAACTGAGGCAACCCCCGATAAGCTTAAGGGAGACATAAATCAATTCCAAATCGAGGATCAGGTATTGTTGGAAAAGACAGACCCTCGAATCACCATTCCAGACCTTAATGAGGAGACCCCTTTTACGGTATTGAATTTCTTCCCATACGGAACAGTCGAGGTAACTAATCCTAAGTTCGGTACTTTTAAGGTAAACACTACTCGACTCGAACCATATATTGTTAGAATTGATAGCAGGAAAGAGGAGTTTCAACTCCTCAAACCACCATGATCGTGCGAATGAAAGGTAAGTCTAGCTTAGGACTTTAAACAAGCGCTTCTCGGGAGGCAACCCTAGCTCTAACCATGCTAATTAGTTTGTTTTTACTTTCATTTATGATTTAAAGTATAGGTTTCACCCCCACACGGCCTTGCACACGGGCGTGGCCGTGGTCGATGGACACCACGAGTATGCATATCGACGTGGCGGAGGCCGTACGGACCAAGGACAAAAAACTCCCAAAACACGGGCTACGAAAAAATACCACGGCCGTGCGATTCAGCCGTGGTCAAAACTAAGTAAACGACACGGGCGTGCGACACGCCCGTGCCCTATAACCATGGCCAAACCTGTTGAATTAACACGAGCGTGGGGAAGAATGAAGCGAGCGTAGGAGAAGCGAACGAAGCTCGGCACGGCCGTGCGATACGGCCGTGTGGGACAACACGCCCACGACACACAGACGTGGGCCGCAAAACTAGGCATACCAAAACCCTAATTTTCAAAGCACACGGACTAAAAACGACTCACATGGGCGTGTGACATGCCCGCGTACCCCTGTTTCTATATAAACCCCTCACTATTCATCTTCTCCACCAAACACTTTTCTCCCAACCCTAAACACCATAGTTCTTTTTCACCATCCTCACCACCATCCCCATGTCGAAGAAGCGAAAGGATCCTAGCACAGTCTCCCGTGCAAGACCGATCCACATAAGTTCATGCCGGCCGCTTCATTTACTCGACAAGCCAAGGACATTTGAGTCCATTTATTTTACCTATGTCTTTTCTCTTCTTTTTTATTTTCCTTCTCTTTATCTCTCTTGTGCTTAATTTAGTCTATTTTATTTTAGTTTCTTGGTTTTAGGTTCTAAAGGCTGCTTGGGAATCACCATACCACGACCCCAGTAACCACCATCTCGGCCCGAATTACCCTGATTTTTTTCTCTGGCTCTATCCAGAATTCAGGAAGTTTCACCTCTATCCCTCTCTTGTGCTTTTCTTATTATAATTGTTCTATTTGTACATTGAGGACAATGTACATCTTAAGTGTGCGGGGTGAATTTTATCTTGAAAAGTTCCTAACTTTTTTGCATTATTCTCAAATCCCTGAATTATATCTTATTCTTAAGTAAATGTTCTCATATTACTATTAGAATGAAATTTCCTTTGATTTATGATTTTTGTTGATATGTTTTGGATTAAGGCATAGGTAATTGTGCAGTGATGATTTAAACTTAGGAGAATAGAGAATCAAGCATGATGAGTCTATTTTCAAAATTAAAAATTTGTTAGGTTGTCTACCTGAATCTAATTATTACCTTGAAGTTTGAAATTTACAAGGTTGACATCAAAAACCATAATTTGTTGTGAGATTTTGAGCCTTTTAGAGCATATTCTTTTCTTACTCACTTTATTGATTATGAGTGTGTCAACATTGATTTGTTATTCTAGAACTTGCTTCGATCATACATGTCGAGACCACACCTATGATTTGATATACTGAGATGATAAAGGCACCTAGGTTTTAACCCACTTATTCCACTAAAAAGCCTACCCATTTAATTAACCCCTAGTGAACCCCTTTGAAACCTAATCAACCATTTCTTGACTCACCCATTAATATTAACCCAAAACCCACTTTGTATTTGTTATCACCAATTCTCTTGACTACCCTTATATCGAGATTTGATTTGATTGGTTGCTTAACTATTTTCTTTATTTCAGTTGTTAAATTCTATCTTATTATTATTGTATGATTTATTCTAAAAAAAATTCTGGAATCTATTCATTATTACTTCTTTGTTATTGGAGCTTAAGCAGTTAATTTTACATTTTGAGAAGAAGCTCGTGTTATTAGTGATGAATTCTTAATTGATGTAATTATTTAAGCTTTAGTTATTTTTCTAGTTAGGTAATTTATCAATTCAGTCTCGATACTAACCCTCTAATTCAGCCTTTATCCACACCTTTAACCCAAGCCCCGTTACATCCCATAAAATACCTTTTTATTTGTGTATCATATCATTTTACAGTGGTGGAGATTTGATTTTCACGCAAGCCTATGGGATTAACTTTTCATGTTTGACTCTTGAGTGCTTATTTTTGAACCTTAAACACCTTGAGTGATTTGAGTGAACCTTTAGTGAGGATGTCAATTCTCGTTGATTTTGAATTAAAGGTGATTATTTTGGTAAGGGGAAACACCTATTTTTCGTACTATAAAAACTATGACTTTGATTGTTTGAATCTTTAGGAACCTTCTGGTTAAATTATCAATGTATGAATTACCTATGAATTATGATAAAACATTATTGATGAAGGTTATGAATTGAGGAAATTCGATTTTAATTGTAAGTTGAGAATTTTGCTTGAGGACAAGCAAATGCTTAAGTGTGGGGGTATTTGATAAACCATAATATATACATATTTTAATCCCAAATTTAGCATACTTTTGAATGATTTAATCCCTTAAATTGTGGAATTTGATGCTCCTAATCCTTTAATTTCATGTTTTATACTTAGGATAGCATCGGAGGATGAAAAGAACGAGAAACGGGCTGAAAACGGAGAAAATGGGCCAAAGTAATAAATTCACACGGCCTGGAGTTCACCACACGGTCGTACCACCTTAGTGGGCCCGAACAAGGCCTGGGCTCGATTCACACGGGCGTTCCACATGGGCGTGCCCCTGCCTTGACCTGTTTTAATTCCAATCGGATTAGAGTACTTGTGGGCCAAGAAAGGCATTCTGAGAGCCTATATAAACACCCTAGAGAGTGACCTAAAAGGTAGCGAAGCCAGAGAGGGCTGAACACAGGAAATTACTCGAAGACAGCCAGTTGATTCATCCCAGAAGCCGAAATCACACTCAAGACGGAAGATCTTCCCTTTAATTTCCTTCAGAGGGTTTTACGGTTTTTCTTATGTTTTGTTATTTACTTTTTTCTGAGATGTATTCTTTATTAAACATGAACTAAACCCCTCAAATACCTGAGGGGGATGAAACCTAAGACGAATCTTGTTATTATTTCTTGAACTGTATGATAAATACTTGATTTTTTCTTAATTATGTGTTCTTAATTCTTGTTTTAATATTTCAGGATATTGATTCAAGTATTGATGTGCTTAGGCAGTGGAGCAAAATTCCCTGTTTAAGAGTAGATCTAGCATAGTTAAGCGGAGTTGATCGCAACCCTAGAGATAGGATGACGAAAATCTGCCGGATTAGGATCAAACCTAATATGGGAGTCCATAGATCGAGTTAATGCAACACTAGGGGTTTTAATTAGAAAGAGATTTCAATTAATCAACCTAGGGTTAGACGTTATTAGTCTCGAAAGGGATAATAATATAAATTAGGGAATCCTACGGATCAAGTCAAGTGAATAAATCGTCTGGTTCAGAGTTAAGTAATAAGTGAAGCCTAGGTGGATTCTTCCTCGGGTATTGTCTTAATCAACTGGTTTTCCCAAAAGTATTTTCCCAATTCACTCTCTGTGTCTTAGCATCTTTAGTTTAGTAATTAGTTAATTAAACATCGATTCTCTTAATACTTAGGCTAGATAATTGATAAACCGTAATATATACATATTTTAAACCCACATTTAGCATACTTTTGGATGATTTAATCCCTTGAATTGTAAAATTCGATGCACCTAATCCTTTAATTTCATGTTTTATACTTAGGAAAGCATCGGAGGATGAAAAGAACGAGAAACGATTCGAAAATGGAGAAAATGGGCCAAAGTAGGAAATCAACACGGCCTGGAGTTCATCACACGGCCGTGCCACTTTAGCAGACTCGAAAATGGCCTTAGGCTCGATTCACACGGGCGTGTCCCTGCCGTGGCCAAGATGAGTTTCATTTGGATTAGGATACTTGTGGGCCAAGTAAGGCATCCTAAAAGCCTATATAAACACCCTAGAGGGCAACCTAAAGGGGGAGTTCAACAGAAGCCTTCTGTCAGGGCTTTTGACAAGGGGGCGAAGCCAGAGAGGGCTGAACACAGGAAATTACTCGAAGACAGCCAGTTGATTCATCCCAGAAGCCGAAATCACACTCAAGACGGAAGATCTTCCCTTTAATTTCCTTCAGAGGGTTTTACGGTTTTTCTTATGTTTTGTTATTTACTTTTTTCTAAGATGTATTCTTTATTAAACATGAATTAAACCCCTCAAATACCTGAGGGGGGTGAAACCTAAGACGAATCTTGTTATTATTTCTTGAACTGTATGATAAATACTTGATTTGTTCTTAATTATGTGTTCTTAATTCTTGTTTTAATATTTCAGGATATTGATTCAAGTATTGATGTGCTTAGGCAGTGGAGCAAAATTCCCTGTTTAAGAGTAGATCTAGCATAGTTAAGCGGAGTTGATCGCAACCCACAGAGATAGGATGACGAAAATCTGCGGATTAGGATCAAACCTAATATGGGAGTCCATAGATCGAGTTAATGCAACACTAGGGGTTTTAATTAGAAAGAGATTTCAATTAATCAACCTAGGGTTAGACGTTATTAGTCTCGAAAGGGATAATAACATAAATTAGGGAATCCTACGGATCAAGTCAAGTGAATAAGTCGTCTAGTTCAGAGTTAAGTAATAAGTGAAGTCTAGGTGGATTCTTCCTCGGGTATTGTCTTAATCAATTGGTTTTCCCAAAAGTATTTTCCCAATTCACTCTCTGTGTCTTAGCATCTTTAGTTTAGTAATTAGTTAATTAAACATCGATTCTCTTAATACTTAGGCTAGATAATTGATAAACCGTAATATATACATATTTTAATCCCACATTTAGCATACTTTTGGATGATTTAATCCCTTGAATTGTAAAATTCGATGCACCTAATCCTTTAATTTCATGTTTTATACTTAGGAAAGCATCGGAGGATGAAAAGAACGAGAAACGGGCCGAAAATGGAGAAAATGGGCCAAAGTAGGAAATCAACACGGCCAGGAGTTCATCACACGGCCGTGCCACTTTAGCAGACTCGAAAATGGCCTTAGGCTCGATTCACACGGGCGTTTCACACGGACGTGTCCCTGCCGTGGCCAAGATGAGTTTCATTCGGATTAGGATACTTGTGGGCCAAGTAAGGCATCCCAAAAGCCTATATAAACACCCTAGAGGGCAACCTAAAGGGGGAGTTCAACAGAAGCCTTCTGTCAGGGCTTTTGACAAGGGGGCGAAGCCAGAGAGGGCTAAACACAGGAAATTACTCGAAGACAGCCAGTTGATTCATCCCAGAAGCCGAAATCACACTCAAGACGGAAGATCTTCCCTTCAATTTCATTCAGGGGGTTTTAGGGTTTTTCTTATGTTTTGTTATTCACTTTCTTTTGAGATGTATTCTTTATTAAACATGAACTAAACCCCTCAAATACCTGAGGGGGATGAAACCTAAGACGAATCTTGTTATTATTTTCTGAACTGTATGATAAATACTTGATTTGTTCTTAATTATGTGTTCTTAATATTTGTTTTAATATTTCAGGATATTGATTCAAGTATTGATGTGCTTAGGCAGTGGAGCAAAAGTCCCTGTTTAAGAGTAGATCTAGCATAGTTAAGCGGAGTTGATCGCAACCCTAGAGATACGATGACGAAAATCTACCGGATTAGGGTCAAACCTAATATAGGAGTCCATATATCGAGTTAATGCAACACTAGGGGTTTTAATTAGAAAGATATTTCAATTAATCAACCTAGGGTTAGATGTTATTAGTCTCGAAAGGGATAATAATATAAATTAGGGAATCCTACGGATCAAGTCAAGTGAATAAATCGTCTGGTTCAGAGTTAAGTAATAAGTGAAGTCTAGGTGGATTCTTCCTCGGGTATTGTCTTAATCAACTGGTTTTCCCAAAAGTATTTTCCCAATTCACTCTCTGTGTCTTAGCATCTTTAGTTTAGTAATTAGTTAATTAAACATCGATTCTCTTAATACTTAGGCTAGATAATTGATAAACCATAATATATACATATTTTAATCCCACATTTAGCATACTTTTGGATGATTTAATCCCTTGAATTGTAAAATTCGATGCACCTAATCCTTTAATTTCATGTTTTATACTTAGGAAAGCATCGGAGGATGAAAAGAATGAGAAACGGGCTGAAAATGGAGAAAATGGGCCAAAGTAGGAAATCAACACGGCCTGGAGTTCATCACACGGCCGTGCCACTTTAGCAGACTCGAAAATGGCCTTAGGCTCCATTCACACGGGCGTTTCACACGGGCGTGTCCCTGCCGTGGCCAAGATGAGTTTCATTCGGATTAGGATACTTGTGGGCCAAGTAAGGCATCCCAAAAGCCTATATAAACACCCTAGATGGCAACCTAAAGGGGGAGTTCAACAGAAGCCTTCTGTCAGGGCTTTTGACAAGGGGGCGAAGCCAGAGAGGGCTAAACACAGGGGAATTACTCGAAGACAGCCAGTTGATTCATCCCAGAAGCCGAAATCACACTCAAGACGGAAGATCTTCCCTTCAATTTCCTTCAAGGGGTTTTAATGTTTTTCTTATGTTTTGTTATTTATTTTCTTCTGAGATGTTTTCTTTACTAAACATGAACTAAACCCCTCAAATACCTGAGGGGGATGAAACCTAAGACGGATCTTGTTATTGTTTTTTGAACTGTATGATAAATACTTGATTTGTTCTTAATTATGTGTTCTTAATTCTTGTTTTAATATTTCAGGATATTGATTCAAGTATTGATGTGCTTAGGCAGTGGGGCAAAAGTATCTGTTTAAGAGTAGATCTAGCATAGTTAAGCGGAGTTGATCGCAACCCTAGAGATAGGATGATGAAAATCTGCCAGATTAGGGTCAAACCTAATATGGGAGTCCATAGATCGAGTTAATGCAACACTAGGGGTTTTAATTAGAAAGAGATTTCAATTAATCAACCTAGGGTTAGACGTTAGTAGCCTCGAAAGAGGTATTAATATAAATTAGGGAATCCTACGGACCAGGTCAAGTGAATAAATCGTCTGGTTCTGAGTTAAATAACAAGTCAAGTCTAGGTGGATTCTTTCCTGGTATTGTCTTAATCAACCTGGTTTTCCCAAAAGTATTTTCCCAATTCAATCTCTGTGTCTTAGCATCCTTAGTTTAGTAATTAGTTAATTAAACATCGATTCCCTTAATACTTAGGCTAGAAAATAAAAAGATAGTAACTACTAGTACTCTTGGTCCTTGAGGATACGATATTTTCGGTCTTGCCATAGCTATACTACCGAACGATAGGTGCGCATGCCTTATTCGTTGTCATAGTTAATTTGGACACGACAAAGTTTTTGGCGCCGTTGCCGGGGACTAAGATATTAGGAACACTTGATTTTTATTACTTTAGCCATTTTTATTTTTGCAATTAATTCTATTTCTACTTTGCTAATTTTTCTTTTATTTTATTCTCGCAGGTAATTCTAGTTTATGACTAGAAGGAACCCGTCAGGACCATTACTCTTTGATAGTGATATAGAAGGAACCGTTCGCAGAAATCGAAGGGAGATAAGGTGGAGCCTACAATACATAGAAGAAGAGCAAGAGGACGATACCAATAATACCGAAGAGATGGCTGATCCCCAGAATAATCCACTTCCTCTGGTGGTGGCCGAAAGTCATGCTCCTCGTACTATGTATGATTATGCTAAGCCCAGTTTAGCCGGTACTGAATCAAGCATTGTTAGACCTACTATTGCTGCAAATAATTTCGAATTGAAACCTAACACTATACAGATGATACAACAGTTTGTTCAGTTTGATGGTTTGAAGGATGAGGATCCTAACACACACTTAGCGAACTTTTTGGAATTATGCGATACGTTTAAAATTAATGGCATTTTTGATGATGCCATTCGCCTTCGGTTATTTCCTTTTTCTTTAAGGAATAATGCCAAACAATGGTTGAATTCTCTTCCACGAGGATCAATCACTACGTGGGAGCAAACGACCGAAAAATTTTTGTTAAAATATTTTCCGTCGGCTAAAACGGCTAAGTTGAGGAAAGATATCTCTTCTTTTGTGCAGATGGATTTAGAGACACTTTACTATGCATGGGAGAGATACAAGGATTTATTGAGAATGTGCCCTCATCATGGGTTACCATTATGGCTACAGGTTCAAACCGTCTATAACGGTATGAACCCTTCGACTAGCCAGTCGATTGATTCAGCCGCCGACGGAACCCTGAATAACAAAACACCTGAAGCAGCTTACGAATTTATAGAGGAAATGTCACTAAATAACTATCAGTGGCAAGTTACAAGGGCAAAGCCGACAAAAGCTGCCAGTGTTTTCAACCTCGACGCAGTAACCATTCTATCAAATCAGGTAGAACTTTTAAATAAGAAAATTGATGGTTTATATGGTTCTTCGCAGGTACACCTAGTGATGCAGTGCGATGTAAATGGAGGAGGGATGAGCAATACAGAATACCAACCTTACAACCCAAGCATTGAAAACAAGCAAGTTCACTATATGGGTAACAATCCTCGACCTCAAAATAATCCTTATAGTAACACTTATAATCCAGGTTGGAGGAACCACCCAAACTTCTCATGGGGTGGCCAAGAAAATCAAGGAATTCAAAGACAACAACCCCCTCCAGGCTTTCAACAACAACCCATCCCACAAGAGAAAAAGCCGAACCTTGAGGAGATGCTAACAAAATTTATTGCAGTGTTAGAAACCCGTTTTCAAAACAACGAGACAATGCTCAAAAATCAGCAGGCATCGATTCAAGAGATCGAGAACCAGTTAGGTCAGCTAGCTAAGCTAGTCTCAGAATGACCGCAAGGTTGCTTGCCAAGCAACACTGAAACTAATCCAAATGAGCAAATTTATGCCATTACTGATCACGATAGTGAAGGGTTAGTAGAATCCAAATCTGAGCCAAGGCAAGAACCCATGGTAAATAAAGGTAAGGTTGAGGTAAGCCACGATACACAGAAACCTGTCATTAAAGAGTATACACCTCGAATGCCATATCCCAATGCGATGAAGAAAGACCACATAGAGGAATAATTTGGTAAATTTCTTAAACTTTTAAAGAAATTACATATTAACTTACCGTTTCTTGAAGCTCTCTCGTAGATGCCAGATTCAAGGAAATTTTTAAAAGAGCTTCTGACAAACAAACGGAGGTTAGACGAGGCGTTGCATGTGGAGCTAAACGCAGTGTGCTAAACAATTCTACAAAACAAACTACCACGGAAATTAAAAGATCCAGGGAGTTTTACGATTACTTATTTAATTGGTAGTTTATCTATTGATAATGCTTTAGCAGATCTAGGGGCAAGTATCAACGTTATGCCTTAAAAACTGTTTAAACAACTAGGTCTAGGGAAACCCAAACAAACTAGGATGAGCATTCAATTAGCTGATAAAACCATTAGAGTTCCTAGGGGTATAATTGAAGATGTACTAGTAAAAATTGATAAATTCATATTCCCAGTAGACTTTGTCGTTTTAGACATGGATGAGGACAATAATATTCCTTTAATCCTAGGAAGACCCTTTTTAGCAACTGCCAGAACAAAAATTGATGTTGGTACAGGAGAATTTATACTTTGTGTAGGTGACGAGACGATCACTCTTCAAGCTCTTGACTCGGCTAGGACATCAAGTAATAAAGGTGAGAACATAAATTTTATTAATGACCATTCGGTCAAACCTTCTTTTCAGGAAGCACCACGGAACTAAACAACTGAGCCAGATCCTAGACCTCATGTAAACAAGTAACTCATGAGGAACGAAGTCTTCAGATCGATGAACTAGACGAGTGGAAGACGCATTTCAAAGAGAAACTAGGAACACACGAAGAAAAAATGAGGCCACACCATAAGCCAAATCAATTTAAGATCGGAGATCAGGTATTGTTAGATAAAACAGACCCTCAGATCGCCACTTCAGACCTCGATAAAAATGAAGAAATTCCTTTTGAGGTACTGAATATCTTCCCATATGGAACAGTCGAGGTGACTAATCCTAAATTCGGCACTTTTAATGTAAACACTACTCGACTCAAACCATATGATGATCATAAAACTGATAGTAGGGGAGAGGAGTTACAACTCCTCAAACCACCATGAATGTGCGAATGAGAGGTAAGTCTAGCTTGAGACTTTAAACAAGCACTTCTCGGGAGGCAACCCGAGCACTAACCCTACTAATTAGTTTACTTTTATTTATTTTCATGTTTAGGCGCAGGTTCCACACCCAAATGGCCTTACACACGACCGTGGCTGTGGTCATGTGGGCACCACAGGTAGGTACATGAGCGTGGCCATAGCCGTGTGGTAACAGGGCAAAATTTTCCAATAACACGGGCTGTGATAAATCGCCACAGCCGTGCGATGCGACCGTGGCCGACACTGATTAATCTACACGGGCGTAAAAACCTCTACACAGTCATGGGAGAAGCGAACGAACCACCACACGGCCGTGCGATACGGTCGTGCAACCTAACACGCCCATGGCACACGGGCGTGGGGAGTCACCAGATCTCAGATTTCTATTTAAACCCTTCCCCCCTTCTCACCTGCTCCCAAAATTTTCCCTTCTTCCATACCCTTTTTCTTTAAGTTTTCCCCTCTACCCATGTCGAAGAAGCAAAAGGATCCTAGCACAGTCTCCCCGTGCGAGACCGATCTACATAAGTTCATGCCGGCTGCTTCATTTATCCAACAAGCCAAAGACATTTGAGTCCATTGAATTTTCCTTTTTCTTTTCTCTTCTCCTTTATTTTCCTTCCCTTTATCTTTTTTTTCTTTAATTTTTATTATTACATTTTGATTTATTTAATTTAGGTCTTAAAGGCTGCTGGGGAATCACCCCACCACGACCAAAGACACCACCGCCACAGGAATGTCTTCCTCCAACTAGGCCCGAATTTCCCTCGTTTCTTTTCTTTGACTCCATCAAAACTTCAAGAAGTTTCACTTCTCTCCTTACCTTATGATTTTCTTACTATATTGTGAATATCTATTTTTGTACATTGAGGACAATGTACATCTTAAGTGTGGGGGGTGAATTTTATCTTGAAAAGTTCTTAACTTTTTGCATTATTCTCAAATCCCTGAATTATATCTTGTTCTTAAGTAAATGTTCTCATATTACTGTTAGAATGAAATTTCCTTTGATTTATGATTTTCATTGATATGTTTTGGATTAAGTCATAGTTAATTGTGCAGTGATGATTTAAAATTTAGGAGAATAGAGAATCAAGCATTATGAGTTTATTTCCAGAATTAAAAATTTGCTAGGTTGTCTACCTGAATCTAATTATTACCTTGAAGTTTGAAATTTACAAGGTTGACATCAAGAACCATAAATTTTTGTGAGACCTTGAGCCTTATAGAGCATATATTTTTCTTGCTCACTTTATTGTTGGTTATGAGTGTGTCAACATTGATTTGTTATTCTAGAACTTGCTTCGATTATGCATGTCAAGACCACACTTTTGATTTGATACACTGAGATGATAAAGGCACCTAGGTTTTAACCCACTTACTCCATAAAAAGCCTACCTTCATAATTAACCCCTAGTGAACCCCTTTGAGACTAACAAACCATTTCTTGACTCACCCATTAATATTAACCCAAAACCCACTTTGTATTTGTTATCACCATTTCTCTTGACTACCCTTATATCGAGATTTGATTTGATCGGTTACTTAACTATTTTCTTTATTTCAGTTGTTAAATTCTATCTTATTATTATTGTATGTGATTTGTTCTTAAAAAAAAATTGGGAATCTATTCATTATTACTTCTTTGTTATTGGAGCTTAAGCAGTTAATTTTACATTTTAAGAAGAAGCTCATGTTATTAGTGATGAATTCTTAATTGATGTAATTATTTAAGTTTTAGTTATTTTTCTAGTTAGGTAATTTATCAATTCAGCCTTGATACTAACCCTCTAATTCAGCCTTTATCCACACCGTTAACCCAAGCCCCGTTACAACCCATAAAAGACCTTTTGATTTGTGTGTCATATCATTTTACAGTGGTGGAGATTTGATTTTCATGCAAGCATATGAGATTAACAGTTCACGTTTGACTCTTGAGTGCTTATTTTTGAACCTTAAACACCTTGAGTGATTTGAGTGAACCCTTAGTAAGGATGTCAATTCTTGTTGATTTTGAATTAAAGGTGATTATTTAGGTAAGGGGAAACACCTATTTTTCGTACTATAAAAACTATGACTTTGATTGTTTGAATCTTTAGGAACCTTCTGGTTAAATTATCAATGTATGAATTACCTATGAATTATGATGAAACATTATTGATGAAGGTTATGAATTGAGGAAATTCGATTTTAATTGTGAGTTGAGAATTTTTCTTGAGGACAAGCAAATGCTTAAGTGTGGGGGTATTTGATAAACCGTAATATATACATATTTTAATCCCACATTTAGCATACTTTTGGATGATTTAATCCCTTGAATTGTGGAATTCGATGCTCCTAATCCTTTAATTTCATGTTTTATACTTAGGAAAGCATCGGAGGATGAAAAGAACGAGAAACGGGCCGAAAACGGAGAAAATAGGCCAAAGTAGGAAATCAACACGGCCTGGAGTTCATCACACGACCGTGCCAGTTTAGCAGACTCAAACACAGCCTTGGTCTCGATTTACACGGGCGTGTCCCTACCGTGGCCAAGATGAGTTTCATTCGGATTAGGATACTTGTGGGCCAAGTAAGGCATCCCGAAAGCCTATATAAACACCCTAGAGGGCAACCTAAAGGGAGAGTTCGACAGAAGCCTTCTGTCAGGGCTTTTGACAAGGGGGCGAAGCCAGAGAGGGCTGAACACAGGGGAATTACTCGAAGACAGCCAGTTGATTCATCCCAGAAGCCGAAATCACACTCAAGACGGAAGATCTTCCCTTTAATTTCCTTCAGAGGGTTTTACGGTTTTTCTTATGTTTTGTTATTTACTTTCTTCTGAGATGTTTTCTTTACTAAACATGAACTAAACCCCTCAAATACCTGAGGGGGATGAAACCTAAGACGAATCTTGTTATTGTTTTCTGAACTGTATGATAAATACTTGATTTATTCTTAATTATGTGTTCTTAATTCTTGTTTTAATATTTCAGGATATTGATTCAAGTATTGATGTGCTTAGGCAGTGGAGCAAAAGTCCCTGTTTAAGAGTAGATCGAGCATAGTTAAGCAGAGTTGATCGCAACCCTAGAGATAGGATGACGAAAATCTGCCAGATTAGGGTCAAACCTAATATGGGAGTCCATAGATCGAGTTAATGCAACACTAAGAGTTTTAATTAGAAAGAGATTTCAATTAATCAACCTAGGGTTAGACGTTAGTAGCCTCGAAAGAGGTATTAATATAAATTAGGGAATCCTACGGATCAAGTCAAGTGAATAAATCGTCTAGTTCAGAGTTAAATAACAAGTGAAGTCTAGGTGGATTCTTCCTCGGGTATTGTCTTAATCAACTGGTTTTCCCAAAAGTATTTTCTCAATTCAATCTCTGTGTCTTAGCATCCTTAGTTTAGTAATTAGTTAATTAAACATCGATTCCCTTAATACTTAGGCTAGATAATAAAAAGATAGTAACTACTAGTACTCTTGGTCCTTGAGGATACGATAATTCCGGTCTTGGCATAGCTATACTACCGAACGATAGGTGCGCTTGCCTTATTCGTTGTCATAGTTAGTTTGGACACGACCAATAATAAAAAGATAGTAACTACTAGTACTCTTGGTCCTTGAGGATACGATATTTTCGGTCTTGCCATAGCTATACTACCAAACGATAGGTGCGCTTGCCTTATTCATTGTCATAGTTAGTTTGGACACGATCAGTCCCCAACCTTAATTTGACTCGTTTTATTTTTATGCTCGTCATGGATATGCTTTGGTTCATCGTGTACGTTCAATTTCTCCTTAAACTGTGTTCGCCATTCATCTAGTTCCTCAATCTAAAGCCTTCGTTCTTCATGAACAGTTCTGTTCTCAATATCAGAGCTAGACCATGGCTCTGTCATCTTTTTCCGAGGAATTTCCTAGAAAGAAGATTGAACATTAAGTTCACTTACATTAACAGGACCTGTATCATCTTGATCACTAGATATTCTAACAGAATCACGTGCTTTGAGTTTAATCATGTCATCACCTACACGAAGTATTAATTCCCCTGTACCAACATCAATAATGGTCCTAGCAGTTACTAAAAAGGGTCGCCCTAAAATTAAAGGAACGTCAATATCCTCATCCATGTCTAAAACAACAAAGTCTACTGGGAATATGAATTTATCAATTTTGACTAGCACATCTTCAATTATACCCCTAGGAAATCTAATGGTTTTATAAGTCAATTGAATGCTCATCCTAGTTTGTTTGGGTTTCCCAAGACCTAGCTGTTTAAACATTTTATAAGGCATAACATTGATACTTGCCCCTAAATCAGCTAAAGCATTATTAACAGATAAACCACCAATTAAGCAAGGAATCGTAAAACTCCCTGGATCTTTTAATTTGCGGGGTAGTTTATTCTGTAAAATTGCTGAGCAAACTGCATTTAGCTCCACATGCGACGCATCGTCTAACTTCCGTTTGTTTGCCAAAAGCTCTTTTAAAAATTTTACTGAATTGGGCATCTGCGAAAGAGCTTCAATAAACAGTAAGTTAATATGTAATTTTTTTAAAAGTTTAAGAAATTTACCAAATTGTTCATCTGTGCGGTCTTTCTTCATCGCGTTGGGATATGGCACACAAGGTTTGTACTCTGTACTTACCAGTTTTGGTTTATTATGGCTTACCTCAACCTTACCTTTATCTACCACGTTTTCTTGCCTCGGTTTTGGTTCATCTAACCTTTCACTATCGTGAGCAGTAATGGCATGAAGTTGCTCATTTGGGTTAGTTTTAGTGTTGCTCGGCAGGCTGCCTTGTGGTCGTTCAGATATTAGCTTAGCAAGACATCCTATTTGAGTCTCGAGACCTTGAATCGACGCTTGTTATTTTTTTAGTGCGGTTTCAGTGTTCTGGAAGTGCGTTTCTAACACCGAGATGAATTTAGTAAGTATCTCTTCAAGGTTCGGCTTCTTTAACTGTTGGTAAGGTGGCTGAAAGTCTAGAGGGGGTTGTTGTCTTTGGTTTCCTTGTCCTCCCCTAGAAAAGTTTGGGTGGTTCCTCCAACCTGGATTGTAAGTGTTACTATAGGGATTATTCTGAGGTCTAGAATTATTACCCATATAGTTCATCTATTCGCTTTCTATGCCAGGGTTGTAGGATGGATATTCTATATTGCCTATTCCTCCTCCATTCGTATCGTACTGCATCACTGGATGTACCTACAAAGGACCATACAAACCATCAATCTTTTTATTTAAAAGCTCTACCTGGTTTGATAGCATGGTAACTGCGTCGAGGTTGAAAACACCGGCTGCCTTTGTTGGCTTCGTCCTCATAACTTGCCACTGATAGTTATTTAGTGACATCTCTTCAATGAATTCGTAGGTAGCCTCAGGTATTTTGTTGTTTAGTGTACAGCCGGCGGCTGCATCAATAAATTGCCTAGTTGAGAGGTTCACACCATTGTAAAAGGTTTGAACCTGTAGCCATAATGGTAACCCATGGTGAGGGCATCTTCTCAGTAGATCCTTGTATCTCTCCCATGCATCGTAAAGTGTTTCTAAATCCATAGGCATAAAAGAAGAGATATCATTCCTCAACTTAGCCGTGTTAGCCGGTGGAAAATATTTAAGCAAAAATTTTTTGGTCATTTGTTCCCATGTATTGATTGATCCTCGTGGTAACGAGTTCAACCACTGTTTAGCTTTGTTCCTCAACAAGAAGGGGAACAACCGAAGGCGAATGGCATCATCATAAACACCATTAATCTTGAAAGTGTTGCAGAATTCCAGAAAAATTGCCAAGTGATTGTTTGGATCCTCATCCTGCAAACCATCAAACTGAACAAACTGCTGAATCATCTGAGTAGTGTTAGGTTTCATTTCAAAATTATTTGCAGCAACAGCAGGTCTAACAATACTTGATTCAGTTCCTGTTAAAGTAGGCTTAGCATAATCATACATAGTTCGAGGAGCAAGATTCTGATTTACTGGATCTGTAGCGACCACAAGAGGTAGCGGATTATTCTCAGCCATCTCCTCGGTAGTATTAGTATTGTCCTCTTGCTCTTCCTCTATGTATTGTAGACTTCGCCTTATCTCCCTACAATTTCTGCTAGCGGTACCTTCTATATCACTGTCGTAAAGCAAAGGTCCTGACGGGTTTCTTCTAGTCATAAACTAGAGACACCTGCCAGAAGCAAAGAAAGAGAAAAATTAGAAAAGTAACAATAAAACAAAAATAAATTGCAATAAAAAATGGCTAAAGTAATAAAAATTTAGTGTTCCTAATATCTTAGTCCCCGGCAACGACGCCAAAAACTTGATGTGTCTCTAACTAACTATTATCACAATAAAGGCAAGCGCACCTATCGTTTAATAGTATAGTTATGGTAAGACCGGAAATATTGTATCCACAAGGACTAAGAGTACTAGTAATTACTATCTTCCTATTATCTAGCCTAAGAATTGGAGTGATTTCTTTTAAACTAAAATTAATTAAAAGCACGGCAGAGGATGAATTGGGAAAATACTTTTAGACAACTTTATGAAAGAGGCAATACCCAAGGAAGAATCCACCTAGACTTCACTTATTACTTCTGATTCATAGATTTATTCACTTGACTTAATCCGTAGAAATCCCTAAATTATGTTAATATCTCTTTCGAGACTAAAAACAGTTGACTCTAGGTTGATTAATTGAAATCTCTTTCTAATTAAAACCCCTATCGTCGCATTAACTCGATCTATGGATTCCCTTATTAGATTTGACTCTAATCCGACAGATTTATGTCGCCCTACTTCTAGGGTTGCAATCAAATCCGCTTAATTGTGTTGATCTACTCTTAAATAGGGACTTTTGCTCCTCTGAATAAGCACATTCGACTTGAATCAATAACCTGAATTATTAAAACAAGGATAAGAACTCACAATTAAGAATAAGAACAAGTATTTATCTTATAAATCAAATAGTAATAAGATCCATCTTAGGTTTCATCCCCTAAGGTATTTAAGGGATTTAGTTCATACTGATAGAGGGAAACATCTTAAAATAAGGAAAACTACAAAACATAAGAAAACCCAAAAACTTCAAGAGAAATTGATAGGAGATCTTCAGTCTTGATGGGGATCCTTCTTCTGAGCTGCTCCCAATGGTTGTCTTTGAGTATTTTCTGCTTTCTACTCTGCGTCTCTTTAGGTCCTCCCCTAGGGTGTTTATATAGGCTTTGGAGCACCTTTCTTAGCCCACAAGTAGCCTTTTCCGAATAGAATTAGACTTGGGTTCGGCAGGGACACGCCCGTGTGACACGCAGTGTCACGATAGCTTAGGTCGTGTTCGATTACGCTCGTCACACAGTAGTGTGGTCCGCCGTGCGCGATAGTCCGGTAGTGTTGATTTACGAGGTAGGCCCATTTTGTCCCTTTTGGCCCGTTTCTTGTTCTTTTCGACTCCCTAAGCTCTCCTGAGTGTAAAACATGAAATTAAAGGATTAGGAGCATCGAATTCATCAAATCTAATGAAAATTCATCCAAAAATAAGCCAAGCATGGGGTCAAAATATGTATAAATTATGGTTTATCACTATCACAGGTTATATAATGGCATGTATAGCTAGACTCGTACTTGCTACGTTAGTCTGAGAATCGGCTAAACCGTACCTCTGATACCAATAAATGTAACACCCCTAACCAATATCCGTCGCCAGAATAGGGTTACAGAGCATTACTGAAATTTACTGATCAAATACAAACATTTCATATCACTTTACATTCATATCAGAAATCAATCTTAAATCAATCACATTATCCCTTATATGAGCCCTCGAGGCTCAAAATACACCTGCGAATCAAGTCGGGACTAAATCGAGAACTCAGAGAATTTTTCACGAAACCTCAAAAAATTTCCTAGGTGCAGGGGACACATGCTCGTGTGGTCAGGCCGTGTGAGCATTCGAAATAGGGCACATGGTCGTGTCTCAGCCCGTGTCCATACCCATGTAACTCTCTGACTTAGGTCACACGGTCAAGCTACACGCCCTTTTTCTAGGCCATGTGTAGGTGCAGGGGGCACATAGCCAAGCCACACGCCGGTGTGCTAGGCCGTGTGCTCAATTCTGAGTATTCTGTTTTGAAATTTTAAAGATGCAGGGGACACATGGCCAAAACATATGCCCATGTGCTAGGTTGTGTGTCACACACGGCTGAGACACACGCCCGTGTCTCTGCCCGTATGGACAAAATAAGGCCATTTCCAAGCCTTATTTCTCACCCAAACTTGTCTTCCACCTAAATTAACACTTAAACACATTCCCAATCCAATATAAAAAATTTGAATCAAGCCATAACCAAGTCTTATGCATATCATATCATCTTATATAATCAAGTATCCATGCTTAACAATTTGATCACTTACATATATATATTCATATCTATACCAACTATACCAACTCAAGCCATGTTACAATTTGCCTATTAGTTAACCACCAATCAATTATACCAAAACACATATCAACCATGATAAGGCCATATACTTATATATATCAAAATGTATGAAACATAAGCCATTCAAATGGCTAATCACAACAAAACATTTACCTGCCATCAATGGTCAAATTAACCTATACATGTTATTATACCAAAGTTAATTTAATAAATATACTGAAAAAGGGCGATTGATAGTGTGATGTGGCTCCGACCAACTTTCAACCTTAACGAGCTTCCGGGTTACTATAAAACAGAGGAAATAAAACAAAGTAAGCATTTAATGCTTAGTAAGTTCATATAACAAGAAACTAACTTACCATTTATTTCACATTTAAGGTAAGCTAACTAAACATGCTCAAACCAATTTGGCCAATTGCCTAAACACATATCCTCATCAATCATGTTAGTCATGTAATTCACATAAATACCAAGAAACATGAATGAGCTCATCAATATTCAATTTCCACATACATGTATTTATCACTTCAAGTATCCATGAACATGTACATATCATATCTTTGTACTTCAAATATTTCTCATAGTAATTCATCTTGAATTCATTTCATCTCATATCGGAATTTTACCCATTGAATCATTTAAAATATCGATGGATACCCGGGTGGTACACACGAAGTGTACAAATCTGTAATCCGTCAATTCGTATTCGGGAATGCTCATACGAGCACATAAATAGGAAGCTCTCTCTCGAGCCATATAACGGGAAGCTCATGTGAGCCATGTAACGGGAAGCTTATCCGGGCTGTATAACGGGAAGCTCATGCGAGCCACTAACGGGTAGCTCATGCGAGCCACTAACGGGTAGCTCTGAAGAGCCATTAATCAGGAAGCTCCGGATAGCCATATATCAGGAAGTTCAAGCGAGTCATATCGGGAAAATCTGGAGAGCCATTAATGAAGAAGCTCACGAAGAGCCTTTAATCGGGAAGCTCACGAAGAGCCATATATCGAGACGCTCATAAGAGCTGTGGTGTGTCTACAACACATGCAGAACCACAACCAATCGGGATGCTCCGAAGAGCTATTAACGGGAAGCTGGAAAGAACCATATAACGGGAAGCTCGAGAGGGCCATATATCAGGGTGCTCATAAGAGCAAATAACGGGACACTCTTTTGAGCTATGGTGTGTCCGCAACATATGTAGGACCGCAACCAATTCGAGAACCCTGTATCTATCGAATCTCATTTATCCAAACGGGACTTATTATTTATCAGGTATTATCTGATATGTGATCAATTTCATACATATGGTATTTATAAAATTCACATATACAACATTAAATTCAAACATATAAATATACATAATTTAGTTACACGAACTTACCTTGACAAGTGCTCGTGAATTGTAATATACTAATCCGATACTTTTTCTTTTCCTCGACCCAATTCCGTATTTGGTCTATCCGGATCTATACGAGTAAATTTAAATCAATTTAATACAATTTATACTCTATTCAATCCAATTCACATCTTAGACAAAAGTACCATTTTGCCCCTATACTTTTAATAAATTCTAATTTCGTCCCTAGGCTCGGAAAATGAAATTCATGCAATTTAAATATTATTCCAAGCCTAGCCGACTCTTACATATAACATTAGCAGCCCATGTATTTCACAAAATTTAGAATTTTTCCATGATTTTTACATCTTTTCAATTTAGTCCCTAAACCATAATTTCATCAAAATTCTCTTTACAAAAGTTGTTTATCTATCAACAACCTTTCATTTTCTACCATAAAACTTCATAATTCATGCATACTCATCCATGGAAAAACTTTAATACTTTGATAACTTTACAAATTAATCCTCGAGATAGCTAGATTAAGCTATAACGATATTAGAAATATAAAAATTACTAAAAACAAGACAAGAAAACATACCTAATTGAGCCAAATAAGTTTGCTCAAAACCCAAATTCCATGGATAGGGTTTCTATGTTTTTGTTTTAGGAAAGATGATAATATGATGATATTTTATGTTATTTTATTAATTATCATCTTCTCATCTTTTTCTTTCCAATTTAGTCATTTTCTTTATTTTATTTTCCATGGATGAATCATCATACTTATATACTAACTCCTCTTAATGGTCTATTTACCATATAAGGACCTCAAATTTTTAATTCCATAGCTATTTGATACTTATAGCTACTAGAACTCAACTTTTGCATTTTATGCAATTTGGTCCTTTTATCAATTAAACATGTAATCGGTAAAATTTTCCTAACGAAATTTTCATACGATATTTCCATCATAATTCGGACCATAAAATAATATTAAAATATTTTTTCTTTTCAGACTCGGATTTGTGGTCCCGAAACCACTGTTTCGATTTCACTAAAAACAGGTTGTTACAATAAATGTAACACCTCTATACCCGGTTCGACCCAAGGAACCTGATATAGGGATATTACATTTGGTGACAAAGTGATTTTGGCTAATCACTAATATATTTGAACATAAAAAAAATAAAGTTTTCATAACTTATATTTTAGTCCCTACTACTAGGAACACACGTGATCTTCCTAAGTACATGTCATTCTATTCAAAATTTTGAAACATACCCTCTTAGCACTTGGAGATGTGATGAGATGGATGCTCACAACCTCAATTACAACTCTTCAAAATCATTGTACCTAATCTGCGCACGAAAAACAAAATCGTAAGCTGAGTAAAACTCAGTGGTATTTCTATAATCCGAATATTTAAAAACGTGATAATATAATATGCATATTTTAATTATAAACACATTTGAATATTTAAGACCACATTTATTCAAACAATTTCAATATTCAATTCATAAATACATCATTTCATACCATTCTCAAATCTCATTGCTTGCTATATAATAGCTTTTCACAATTTAATATATATTATTTATACAATAATATTATTCAATCCATATCCAGTTCATGAATACGTAATTCATGTGTCTCATTTTCATGTGTCTCATTTTTCATGTTTCAATTCACTATCCCATTTTCATTTCACATACATTATCATTTCAATATTAATTATAGAACTTTATTATTTATTTACCCCTATTAACACAACTCGGACTCGGACTCAGACGGATACACGGATCCAACCAACACACCAGTTTGGCACCCAGTGCCTCATCGGATAATTCGAAGTTGTAAATTGACACCCAGTGTCTCATCGATTAAACAGAAGTAAATTGGCACCGAGTGCCTCATAGACTCGAAATCGAAGGAATCCCTAAACTCTTCCAATCCTATGGCATGCCATCTATATCTGACTCAGCCCAATACAGTTAATAGGGTTTCAATTCACTTTTCAAATACAACCAATATTCAATTATCATATTTGCACATATATATATTCATTTCAATTCAAATAATCAATATATTCATAATATATATATCAATTCAATCCATTCAATCAACTTTTAAGTCAATTCAATGTCAAAGTGCCAAATACTCACCTCAATACTTACCATATGCATTAAATAAAAAATACAACAATTAATAACTAGTTTCAGAATATAGAAATACAAACCAGGAATTCCGAGCTATTCCAAGTCGACTTTTTCTTTTCCCTTTTTAGTCGAAGATTCCGATACGATGTTAGCTACGGAATTAAAAGAAATTAAAATTCATCAATATAACACGATTCAATTTCATATTAAATATTTCAATTTTTGACTCAATATTTGCCTAATTTTCAATTTAGTCCCTAAATCGAGACTAACTTTATTTCTTTACAATTAATCCTATATTTTTATACAAATTTCACTTTAAACTAAATTTAACTCCCCATTTTCACTTAAATCCCTAAATTTTGAAATTTTCACAATTTAGTTCCTATTACTCAAAATTTACAATTTATTCTACAATTTAATCCTTTTTCATTTCTAGCTTAAAAATCTATCAATTTAATCCCTAATACTAAAATTATTCAACATTAACAACACTTAAAAACTCAATAATTGCTAAAATTTCTACATGGGTCGGGTAGTACTTAACACCGGGATTCCAAAAACATAAAAATTATAAGAAAAAAGGACTAAATTGACTAACCAATTGAACTTGGAAACTTTGAAACCCTAGCCTTATCTTTCTCCTTTCTTTCTTTCCTTTTTTGTTTTTTTCTTTTCTTTCTTTCCTTTCTATTTCGTTTTGTTTCTTTCTTTCTTTATTCATTTACTTATTTGTTTTGTTTTATTATATTTACTTTATCATTATATTATATATATACTTAAATATTAAGTAACATATTATAATATATATTTTAACTTAAAATTTTATAATAATTTCACCCTTATGCCTCCTCATTTATAAACTATGGCAAAATTACTTCTTTAGTCCTTTTAATTTTTTTTAATCTATAATTCAACTTTCACCCTTTATACAATTTAGTCCTTATACCTAATTACTCTTAATTCATGCAAATTCATCTAACCAAAACCTAATTAACTACACAACTAACTTCGTAAATATTTTTAATAAATATTTACGAGTCCGATTTACGGTAACGGAGTCTCAAAAATACACTTTTCGACACCCGTGACTATTGGGTCGTTACATGCACTACTTTTCATTGAGCTGAGGAGCAAGTTAAATGTCATTTCCATTCAAGAGGCAGAGAAGTTATTGATCATAAAGGGTAAAGAAATCAAAAGGCATGGTGAATGTTGAACAATATCAAAATAGCCTAGAGGAGTTAGTATGTTAAAGAAGTTGTTAAGCTGTTGAGTGAGTTACTGAAGCTCTTTGCTTAGTTCCTTACTAAGTCTATAAAATCATACTTTTTATACATGGGAAGAGTAACTTTTTTGAAGCAATACATAAACCAAATTTTCTTTTATTCTCTACAGTTATCTGTTTCTAAGTCGTTAACTTTGTTGCTACTGTTTTGCTTATTATCTCCAGTTGTCTTCCTTGGAGCTGTCACCGGAGTGTTAGCATAACTGATGAAGGTGATTTGCAGTTAGTTGGTTAAGCAATTAGCTGTTAGCAAAGTCAGCAGTCAGTTGTTAGTTATTAAAAGCAGTTTGGGTTACGTTGCTATAAATAGTCTACGTGCATGTATATTCAAGAATATGGTTTTTCTCATTTGTTTGTATTCATCTTGATGATCAATATAGTAGCTTTCACTCTTCTTGCTATTGTTTAACATGGTATCAGATTGCCATTGATCCTTGTGGGTTAATATTCTAAGTTTTTTTTTCCTTCATGTCTCGTCCCTCAAGTCCGTCCGCCGTTCAGTCTACTGCACCTGTGATGGCTTCCAGTGTTGCTGATGGTGTTGATAGTCGGTTTTTCTCTACTAAGAAGGTTAGTGTACTTCTTGATGATACTAATTACCTATTGTGACGTCAACAAATTTTGTTGGTGGTAAAAACGTTCAAGCTTCAGAGTTTCTTGGATTCTCGAACTGTTGCTCCTGCTCAATTTCTTCCAGATGCTAATGGTGTACCTCAAGAAAATCTTGAGTTTACTAGGTTTGAGCAGCAAGATAGTGCTCTTGCGTCTTGGATTTTGTCGTCTGTGAGTCAAGCAGTGCTTCCTCATCTTATTGGTATGGACACTAGTGATCAGATTTGGAACGCAATTGTTAATCTGTATGGCAGCAAAACTACTTCTCGGCTAATGTTCTACAGACGAGCTTTACATTCTCAGCGAAAAGGGGATTTGTCTATGAAAGATTTTCTCATGAAGATTAAAGGATATTGTGTTAGTCTTGCCAGTTGTGGTGAGATCATTAGTGATCATGAACATGTTACTGCAATCCTCAATGGTTTGCCTTCAGACTATGAGTCTGTAATTACGATAATTTTAGCCAGTCAAACACCTTATACAGTCCAGGGCATCACTACCATGCTTTTAGATGCTGAGACACGGCAATTTTCTTTGGTTCCTGAGGCTCCTGCTTCTGCTAATGTGGTCACGAGTTAGTCAACACGGTAGGTTGATAGCAGTGGTACTACACCTACTTACCGTCCTTCTAATACTCGAGGGCGAGGCCGTGGTCGAACGACAGGCTCAAGGTTTCAATGTCAACTATGTGGAAAACAAGGTCATCTTGTCGACCACTGCTACTATAGATTTGATGCCTCGTACAAAAGTACAGGGTATAGACCACCCCAATCTTCACAAGCCAATATTTGTATGTTTGGTGTTGGCTCTCCCACGATGCCTTGGATGTCACCCACTGTTCCCAACGCTCAACCAAACTGGTTTCTTCCATCCACGATGCCACCTTCTCCATGGTCCAATCCGTTTATCAACAATGGATTTTCACCAGTCAGTACTCCTTCTCCACCAAGCTCACAGCCTCAAGCATTTCTTGCCACACCTGAGACAGTTGGCGATAATGCATGGTATCCCGATTCTGGTGCAACACATCATCTCACACACTCACCTACTGCCTTAGCCGAAAGCACATCCTATAAGGGTCTAGGTAAGGCGTATGTTGGAAATGGTGATGCTCTCCCTGTTCTGTATTCTGGTCAGTCTTCTTTGCTTACTCGTTCATGGCCCTTATACATGCGGGCTTTATTGTGTGTGCCTGGGATAACCGAGAATCTTTTGGCTGTCTCAAAGTTTACTAAAGATAATAAGGTGATTTTTGAGTTTATGCCTACACAGTGTCAGGTTCGTGACATGCATACAGGCGAGATACTCCTTAAAGGGTCTATTCAGCATGGGTTGTACAAACTTCACATTCCTGATTCAGTCCAGACAAGCTCGACTTCATCAGCTCAATGTTTTACTACCAACTCATATGTTCCTTTCGATCTGTGGCATTATAGACTAGGCCATCCTTGTAAGGCTGTTCTTACAAAGGTATTACTCAAGTGTAATATACCTCTTGGAGTAAATAAAGATTCTTTCTCATGTATTGCTTGTCATTTGGGCAAAGAACACAAGCAGCCAGTTCAGACATCAAAGACTGAATATACTGAACCACTTCAATTAGTAGTTGCTGATGTTTGGGGACCAGCTCCAGTTTCTTCTAATGCTTTTCGCTACTATGTTGCTTTTACAGATGCTTGTACAAGATATACTTGGGTTTACTTTCTAAAAAAGAAGTCTGAAGTTCTAACAGTGTTCCCATATTTTCACAGACAGGCTGAAAGAGTCACTAGTTGCAAACTTAAAAGTCTTCAAACAGGTGGGGGAGGAGAATTTCAAGCCTTAAAAATGTATCTCTCTCAGCAAGGGATTGTGTATCGCTTTACATGTCCTTATACATCAGCTCAAAATGGCCTGGTTGAGAGAAAACATAGACAGATAGTCGAAATAGATTTATCTATGCTAGCACATGCTTTTATGCCATTGACTTACTGGAATGATACCTTTGCCAGTGCAGTTTACTTGATCAACAGATTGCCTTCCCAACCTCTCAACAATGTCTCACCCTATGAAAAATTGTTCAATGTTCAACCCAACTATACATGTCTACGTGTTTTTGGTTGCCTTTGCTTTCCCAACCTAGGACCTTACAACACTAACAAGTTACAATTTCGGTCAACACCCTGCACCTTTTTAGGATACTCATCACTTCATAAAGGCTACAGATGTCTAGACTCCTTTGGTAGAGTATATGTCACACGGAATGCTACCTTTCATGAAACAGTCTTTCCATTTAAAGCCATCCCCTCAAAACCAACTTTTTCGTCCCCTTCACCAGTGTCCAGCTCAAAACTACTTGTCTTGTCATCAACTTGCCCTTCAACCCATCCCTCCAATCAATCAACTCAGCAATTACCTTCTATACCATTTATTACTTTTAGCCCTATCCCTACACCTTTATCTTCCAACTCAACCCATCCTACCTCTAACCGGTCTCTGTCCCTTACATCTAACCCCCTCTCGTCTCATTTACCTTTTGTGCCTGCCCCATGCAAACGCATGCGATGGTAACACGCAGCAAAGAAGGTGTCTTTAAACCAAATGTAACATCCTGGAAAGGGCCTATGCATTTTCGGTTTAATTGTACGAAGTAACATGTTTTATGTACTAAGAATAAATTTTGAATAATTTTGGAAGCCTGAAAATGTATGGAAATGTTAAGTTAAAAAAAATGGAAAGTGAACATTTTTGGAAACTTGGAAATAGATGGAAATGATTTGGAAATGATTCAAAATAGGAAAGTGCACATTTCTGGAAACTTGAAAATGTAGGAAAATGTCAAGTTTACAGAGCCGAACGAAAATTTTTGGAAACTTAGAAATGACTTAGAAATGTCGAGTTTTAAAGTTTAAAAGAGGAAATTAAGGCAAGGTGGCCTTAAAAGAAAAAGTTTGTGAAATTTGACACACAAACCAGGTTGGGAAAAGTGGCTGGAGATGCCACTTAGGGCCTCTGGAAATGGCGCCACATGCAAGGTGTTGGGCCTGAGTTCGAGTCACTTGGGAAGCAAATAAAAGGAGTTTTATTTTTGCTTCAGGTGGACGGCACAAGCCTTCTAGAAAGGAGGAGTTTTATTGTCATAAATATTCGATTAATAAGGTGATAAATAAAGGATTTAATTTGGATTATTTTTGAAGAGATAATAAAGGATTATTCTCTAATTATTTTAAATTAAGGGATTATTATTTTGATAATTCAAAGGATAAAGCTATCAAATAAAGAAGAGTGGTGGCCAAGTAAGGGATTTACGAGTAGTAGTTTCGGCTATAAAAGGAAGAAAATAGGGCTACTCATCAAATTTTCTTCCTCCTCTCTCTCTCTCTTTGAATTTCGAAAGTACTCTCATCTCTTCTCTTCTCTTTTTCTTTTGTCAAGCCGAATCTATAGTCCACCATTGTCAAAATTCTCAAGTTTTCTTTTCTTCCTATTTCTTCTTACCAATCCATTCAAAAGCCGAATCTTGGAAAGGCTTCAAGCATAGGTGCTGTCGATTTCTTCAAAGGTAAGAACAAGTTTGATTTCTAATCTTTTCTTTTAGATTAGCCGAGAGATAATCTAACCCCATACATATTATGGTTGCCGAATATGGAAGGACCTTTCGGGATTATCAGAGTAGTCGACTAAAAGGAGGAGTATTCGGGATTTCTAAGATTAAGGTAAGACATGTGAATATTCGGCCAAAGGCCTTGATTTATGTTTTGATGATTAAGATTAAGTCTAACGTAAGGTTTTAGGGATTTCGACATTCCTAGGGAAACAAGGAACAGTTTCGGGATTTGTTGGTGTTCCAATCGGCAACAAGGTAAGAATACTAATCCTACTAGGATTTGGAATTTTGGCCGAATGGCTTTTTATTAAGGTAATAAGTGATAAATCAATGTAGGGATTAAGGATCTAAGCATTAGATCAAGCTTTTTGGGATCTCAAGGAAATTTTAAGCGAATCAGGTGTGTACCCCACACTATCCCATAATATGTTTTATGGCATGATTAATTAATATATGTGATATTAAGTATATGAAAGTGGCTAAGGTACCATGTTATGGTACAAAGTACTCAGTGTACGTTTCCTACTTCTACTAGGAATATGAAAGATGTTATTTGTAACATGAGAATATGATAAGAATGTGAACTCTGGCATATTATGCATATTATTATATGGGGCATATGGGTTATTGAAAGGGGAAGTGAATGTGGTGACCTAAGACCACGAACACGGTGACCTAAGACGTTGATATCGAAAAGTGGTGACCTAAGACCACGATGTCTGAAAGTGGTGACCTAAGACCACAGTATCACGGTGACCTAAGACCGCAGATTTGGAGTGTAGCGGAGGAGGGTCAACTTAGTAGTCCCACGGTGTGTTGGCAGAGTGCACGGGGTGTGTAGCGGATGGACAATTAGGTTTGGGTTTGGGAATGCATCATAACCTGTATTCTATGTTTTGAATGTGTAATATGTGATATGCCCGATTCTATTATGATTTAGTGTCGTGTACACATTGAGTCTGTTTGACTTACCCCGTTGTGGGACCATGTTTTAGGTGATGAACAGTGATGGACCGGGACGGCAGAACTTGTGGTGGCCATGCTCAACATGAAGTTTTTATTTTATGAACTACTATTTCTATTTAAGTACTTGAATTACTTGGAAATTATTTGATGTAATAAGGCCATAAGGCCATAGTTGAATTGTTTTCCATTTATTTCTATTTATTATGATTATGAGTTTTACCTATTAAAGTTTAAGTAAAATTTTTAATATAAAGAATTGAATTCGTTTTCAACACAAGCCCAACCCAAACAATGTTTTTTTTTTAAAAAATCGCACAAGTTTTCTCTAGGTAACGAAAGAATTTTGAAACTGGTTTACTTGAGGAACATACCAAATCTGGGCAAATCTCGTGGGCCGGGTTTGGGGTGTTTCAGTTTGGTATCAGAGCCCAGTTTTAAACTCTCGGCCTGTGGGCTAAGGCCAAAACGTTTTCAAATCAAGCCAAGTAAGTTTTTTTTTTGAAATAAGCAGGTCTTCCGACATGGCACCCAAGTCTCCGACCCGCAGTCCACCAGGTAAGTACCCCTAACCATCTGTATGATTATGTGATTTACGAATTATGGAAGGGTAGAAAAGGCATGGAACATAGAATAGTATGATAGGAACTTGAACCCTAGGACTAGATTACCCCAACTATTACATAAGACTTAATACCTACTTAAACAAACCTATGGCTAAGTCGCCAGAGTTAGGGTGTGGCAACCTCATGCGCATGTCTAGGAATGGTTTCGGTGGGAGCTTGGTATTTAAGCGATCTGCGTGACTCACCTCCTCTCCATTCGAATCTGCACAGTGCGTAGCTTTGGTTCACCCTGACCAAGAGGACTTGGTCATAGGCTAAACGCAATGACTAAAACCCGAAAGGGAACTAGCCGTGTTTTATAAAAACAACGAAACCCTAGTTTTAAAACTCTTAAAATTGCTCTTTTAATCCACGAAAACTATCTTTACAAAATTTTCCGAAAAAAAAATTTTCTGATTTATGAAAATTACAAAAATACCCTTAGTGATAAAATTACCAAAATGCCATTGGTTTATAAAATGTCAAACTACCCAAGAGTTTTATCAAAATTTCATTGCTTTATAAATGTTCAAAAACCCTAACTCGCAAACTATCAAAAATACCTTGATTTTGGAAAATTACAAAATTGCCCCTAACTTACAAAATTACCAAAATGACCCTAATTTCTAAAATTTTTGCAACATCATCGTTTTGAAAAGTACAATTCTCAAAAAGAACCCCCAAAGTTTTGCAACCTTTGAAATATTCCTGATTTATTAAATTCTACAAACTTACCCCGGTTTGTGAAAAATTATCGAATTACCCCCGAGGTCTAAAATTACCGAAATACCCCCGGATTTCAAAATTTTTCCAAAATACCCCGGGAATTTAAAAATACCAAAATACTTTATGACAAAATCACCAAGGAACTTTTTCCTTTTGAAAAATTACGAAAATACCCTGTAGACATGATCACGAAAATACCCACAGGTAGTGGAAGAAAAAAAATAATAACAATGAAAAATACAACCTTTCTCTGAATGAGCGAGAGTTCATGATTGTTTGATGGATGTATGGATGAATGAATGGAAAGACTGTGTGCATCTGAAAGAACCACTCCTAAAACTCTTTTCATAAAATTTCTTCGCGGGTAATCAAGTGAAACAAAGACTAATTCATAAAACTTCTTAATCGGATCACGACGTTAGAAATGAGCTCTAGAGGGCGTGGTCGTCGTGGATGAGGTAGAGGAAGGATGGCGGTGTCAAAACCCGTTAGATCGGGTCAAGGGTCGACAATGAGATACCACCGCCACCACCACCCCCATTTGTTGGTGTTGAGCGCAAGCTAAGCTCTCGACGGGGATGATCTTTGTGTCGCGGTCGTCTTTGTGAGTTTTGGAGTTGGTGGTGGTGCGGGAGGAAATTCGGGAACCCGTAAGTGCGTACTGAGCGGCTCAGAGCTAATGGAGCCGAAATGTTTCGGGGAGTTTGAACTTATACTTGGAATAGACTGGCTAGTAGAGCACCGAGCCGTGTTGGATTGTGCGGCTAAGCGAATGGAACTAAGGACCCGGAGGATGAAGTAGTAGTAATGATCGGAGAGAAGAAACTACATCCAACGTAGTTTCGGCGTTGAAGGCTGAGAAAATGGTTAAGAAATGGTGCAAGGCGTTCTTAGCCTTCGTAAGTGCGTTAGGTGGAAAGGAAGAAGGTGCCAGTGGAGTTAGAACGGTGAAAGACTTTGAAGATGTATTTCCGGATGAATTACCAGGAATACCCTCAGATAGGGAGGTGGAGTTTGGAATAGACTTACTACTAGGAAGCAGCTCTGTGTCAATCGCTCCATACCGAATGGCGCCAAAGGAGTTAGTTGAGCTCAAGGCTCAAATCCAAGAGTTGTTGGATCGTGGGTTCATACGACCCGTGTGTCTCCATGGGGAGCACCGATTCATTTGTAAAGAAGAAGGGCGAGAACTATGCGTATGTGCATAGATTACCGTCAGTTGAATAAGCTGACCATCAAGAACAAGTTTCCTTTGCCAAGGATCGATGACTTGTTCGATCAGCTGAAGGGGGCCGCAGTATTCTCAAAGATAGACTTAAGGTCGGGATATCACCAGTTGAAGGTGAAGGAGGCAGATATCCATAAGACCGCTTTTAGGACAAGATACGGCCATTTTGAGTTTGTGGTGATGCCGTTTGGATTGACAAACGCTCCAGCCGCGTTCATGGATATGATGAACCGAGTTTTTTCAACCCTACTTGGATAGGTTCGTCGTTGTATTCATCGACGATATTTTGGTGTATTCTAAGTCTGAAGAGGAGCATGATGAACATCTCCGAGTGGTGCTACAAGTGTTAAGAGAGAAGAAGCTCTATGCCAAATTCAGCAAGTGTGGATTTTGGCTTAAGGAGGTGGCATTCTTAGGGCATGTGGTATCCGCAGAAGGAATAAGAGTGGATCCTAGGAAGATCGAGGCGGTGTTGGATTGGAAACCACCTAGGTCCGTGGTGAGATTCGAAGTTTCTTAGGTTTGGTGAGCTCTTTACGGAAGGTTCGTAGAAGGATTCTCGTCAATAGCCGCGCCTTTGACAAAGTTACTAAGGAAGGAAGTACCCTTTGATTGGTGCGATAAGCAGAAGAGCTTTGACAACCTTAAGAAGGTGTTGACGGAGGCTCCAGTGTTAATTCGGTCGGAGGTGGGAAGGATTTTGTGGTGTCTTGTGACGCCGCATACGGGATTAGGATGTGTGCTAATGCAAGAAGGAAAAGTAGTCGCTTATGCGTCTCGGCAACTAAGGCCTCATGAGGTTAACTACCCAACTCATGACTTGGGGCAAAGCAGTGGTTTTTGCCCTTAAGGTTTGGAGGCACTACCTCTATTGAGAAAGGTCGGTGATCTACACGGACCACTAGAGCCTTAAGTATATCGTTGACTCGGAAGGAGTTAAACTTGAGGCAACGAAGGTGGGTGGAGTTGTTGAAGGACTACGATTATTCGATAGAATATCATCAGGGCAAGGCAAATGTGGTAGGCGATGCCTTAAGTCGGAAGGTTGTGTCGGATCTAAGGGCTATGTTCGCTCACTTAAGTTTGTACGATGATGGAAGCCTGTTGGCGAGAATTGCAAGTCAAGCCCACATGGTGAAGGAGGTGAAAGAGGGACGATTGGTTGATAAGGATCTAAGTGCTAAGTTACGGCAAGTGCGAGCAGGGAATTAAAGGATTATGGCGTTAATGATGAAGGAGTATTGTGTTACAAAGGAAAAGTCTCGTATCTTAGAAGGACAAGGAGTTAAGACAAAGATTCTTCTTGGGAGGCGCATAGTAGCCCTTATACTATGCATCCCGGAGGCATTAAGTCTGCATCAGAGATCTAAGGGAACAATTTTGGTGAGTGATCTTAAGCAAGAAGTGACTGAATTTGTGGGGAAATGTTTGGCGTGTCGACAAGTTAAAGCTGAACATCAAGTTCCATCGGGATTGCTTCAACCAATCGAGATTCCGCAATGGAAGTGGGAGAGAATTACCATGGATTTCGTTAGTGGGCTTCCCTTACGCCTACTAAGAAGGACTCGGTATGGGTGATAGTGGACTGTTTGACTAAGTC
Organism: Gossypium sturtianum; assembly: GCA_025698515.1. NCBI lineage: Eukaryota > Viridiplantae > Streptophyta > Magnoliopsida > Malvales > Malvaceae > Gossypium > Gossypium sturtianum. Next base: position 22,661,572 of record CM046950.1, read on the forward strand.
CGCGCACTTCATCCCGGTAAGAGTTGACTATTCTCTTGGTGGTGGCTAAGTTATATGTGGCGGAAATTGTGAGGTTACATGGTGTACCAAGATCGATCATCTCCGAAGCAGAGACCCAAGGTTTACGTCTCGGGGCCGGAGGGCACTTCATCAAGCTTTAGGCACTAAGTTGGACTTCACTATGGCTTTTCATCCACAATCGGACAGGCGATGCGAGCGAGTTATACAAGTGTTGGAGGATATGTTGAGAGGTGTGTGATGGATTTTCGAGGAAGTTAGGAAGACTATTTGCCTTTAGTGAGTTCACCTACAACAACAACTGCTCGAGGCTAGCATTCGGATGGCACCATATGAAGCATTGTATGGTCGGAAGTGTAGAACTCCTACTTGTTGGGTGAGTTAGAGAACGTCGAGTTTTGGGTCCGAAATAGTGGCGAAACTGAAGAGAAGGTTGAGATGATTCGAGCACGATTAAAGGAAGCCTCCTCGATAGGCGAAGTCGCACATGAGACCTTAAGCGGAAGGAAATAGAGTTTGAAGTGGGAGACCAAGTGTTTCGAAAGTCTCGCCTTGGAAAAAGGTAATGAGGTTGGTCGCATGAGGAAGTTAAGCCCAAGGTTTATAGGGCCCTATCTCAGCATTGAAGCGAGTTGGAGCGATGGCATACCAATTGGAGTTGCCACGAGTTGCGGCAGATGCACGACGTATTCCATGTATCCATGCTACGTCGTTACCGATCGGATCCGTCTCATGTGGTATTTGTCGAAGAAGTAGAGCTAAGGCCGACTTATCCTACGAGGAAGAGCCGATTTGGATATTGGGCGTGATGTGAAAGTGCTACGGAGGAAGTCGGTTCCTCTAGTCAAGGTGTTATGGCGCAATCATGGATCGGAAGAAGCTTCGTGGGAACCGAGAAGAGGCAATGCGACAACAATACCCTCAATTATTTTAGTTAGAAAATTTCGAGGACGAAATTATTTTAAGGGGGTAGAATTGTAACATCTGGAAAGGGCCTATGCATTTTCGGTTTAATTGTACGAAGTAACATGTTTTATGTACTAAGAATAAATTTTGAACAATTTTGGAAGCCTAAAAATGTATGGAAATGTTAAGTTAAAAAAAATGGAAAGTGAACATTTTTGCAAACTTGGAAATAGATGGAAATGATTTGGAAATGATTCAAAATAGGAAAGTGCACATTTCTGGAAACTTGAAAATGTAGGAAAATGTCAAGTTTACAGAGCCGAACGAAAATTTTTGGAAACTTAGAAATGACTTAGAAATGTCGAGTTTTAAAGTTTAAAAGAGGAAATTAAGGCAAGGTGGCCTTAAAAGAAAAAGTTTGTGAAATTTGACACACAAACAGGCTTGGAAAAGTGGCCTGGAGATGCCACTTAGGGCCTCTGGAAATGGCGCCACATGCAAGGTGTTGGGCCTGAGTTCGAGTCACTTGGGAAGCAAATAAAAGGAGTTTTATTTTTGCTTCAGGTGGACGGCACAAGCCTTCTAGAAAGGAGGAGTTTTATTGTCATAAATATTCGATTAATAATGTGATAAATAAAGGATTTAATTTGGATTATTTTTGAAGAGATAATAAAGGATTATTCTCTAATTATTTTAAATTAAGGGATTATTATTTTGATAATTCAAAGGATAAAGCTATCAAATAAAGAAGAGTGGTGGCCAAGTAAGGGATTACGAGTAGTAGTTTTTGGCTATAAAAGGAAGAAAATAGGGCTACTCATCAAATTTTCTTCCTCCTCTTCTCTCTCTTTGAATTTACGAGTACTCTCCTCTCTTCTCTTCTCTTTTCTTTTGTCAAGCCGAATCTATAGTCCACCATTGTCAAAATTCTCAAGTTTTCTTTTCTTCCTATTTCTTCTTACCAATCCATTCAAAAGCCGAATCTTGGAAAGGCTTCAAGCATAGGTCTTTGTCGATTTCTTCAGAGGTAAGAACAAGTTTGATTTCCAATCTTTTCTTTTAGATTAGCCGAGAGATAATCTAACCCCATACATATTATGGTTGCCGAATATGGAAGGACCTTTCGGGATTATCGAGTAGTCGACTAAAATGAGGAGTATTCGAGATTTCTAAGATTAAGGTAAGACATGTGAATATTCGGCCAAAGGCCTTGATTTATGTTTTGATTATTAAGATTAAGTCTAACGTAAGGTTTTAGGGATTTCGACATTCCTAGGAAACAAGGAGCACAGTTGGGATTTGTTGGTGTTCCAATCGGCAACAAGGTAAGAATACTAATCCTACTAGGATTTGGAATTTTGGCCGAATGGCTTTTTATTAAGGTAATAAGTGATAAATCAATGCGGGGATTAAGGATCTAAGCATTAGATCAAGCTTTTTCGGGATCTCAAGGAAATTTTAAGCGAATCGGTGTGTACCCCACACTATCCCATAATATGTTTTATGGCATGATTAATTAATATATGTGATATTAAGTATATGAAAGTGGCTAAGGTACCATGTTATGGTACAAAGTACTCAGTGCACGTTTCCTACTTCTACTAGGAATATGAAAGATGTTATTTGTAACATGAGAATATGATAAGAATGTGAACTCGGCATATTATGCATATTATTATATGGGGCATATGGGTTATTGAAAGGGAAGTGAATGTGGTGACCTAAGACCACGAACACGGTGACCTAAGACCGTGATATCACGAAAAGTGGTGACCTAAGACCACGATGTCCCGAAAGTGGTGACCTAAGACCACGTATGCGGTGACCTAAGACCGCTTGATTTGGAGTGTAGCGGAAGGAGGGTCGACTTAGTAGTCCCCAGCGGTGTATTTGGCAGTCGGGGGGTGTGTAGTGGATGGACAATTAGGTTTGGGTTTGGGAATGCATCATAACCTGTATTCTATGTTTTGAATGTGTAATATGTGATATGCATGATTCTATTATGATTTAGTGTCGTGTACACATTAAGTCTGTTTGACTCACCCCGTTGTGGGACCATGTTTCAGGTGATGAACAGTGATGGACCGGGACGGCAGAACTTGTGGTGGCCATGCTCAACATGAAGTTTTTATTTTATGAACTACTATTTCTATTTAAGTACTTGAATTACTTGGAAATTATTTGATGTAATAAGGCCATAAGGCCATAGTTGAATTGTTTTCCATTTATTTCTATTTATTATGATTATGAGTTTTACCTATTAAAGTTTAAGTAAAATTTTTAATATAAAGAATTGAATTCGTTTTCAACACAAGCCCAACCCAAACAATGTTTTTTTTTTTAAATCGCACAAGTTTTCTCTAGGTAACGAAAGAATTTTGAAACCGGTTTACTTGAGGAACATACCAAATCTGGGCAAATCTCGTGGGCCGGGTTTGGGGTGTTTCACCAAAGATATTCATGAGCATTGCGTCGCCTCCTTCTGATAATCTTCCCAAAGATATACATGCTGCAATGAGTAATAACTCCTGGAAGGCTTCTATTTTTAGTGAGCTTCAAGCCCTTGTTCGGAATAACACATGGTCCTTGTGCCCTCTACCTGACAACAGACGAGCTGTTGATTGTAAGTGGTTATTTAAAGTGAAAACAAAAGCTGATGGCACTGTTGAGAGATACAAAGCACGTCTTGTGGCCAAGGGATTTTCTCAGCATGCAGGTCTGGATTTTCGAGATACTTTCAGTCATGTGGTTCGAGCCACTACCATTTGCATTGTTCTTGCTATCTTAGTCATGAAAGGCTGGTCATTAAGGCAAGTTGATGTCAACAATGCCTTCCTCAATGGGGAATTGACCGAGGAGATTTACATGGAGCAGCCCCCTGGGTTTGAAGAGTATGGTCCTAGTGGGCAGAAGCTTATGTGTCGTCTAAACAAGGCTCTATATGGACTGCGACAAGCTCCTCGAGCGTGGTTTCAAACACTCAGACAGTATCTGCTTTGTAAACTTGGTTTTCATGCCTCCAAGGCTGACCCTTCGTTGTTCATTCGAGCAACGTCTGGAAATCTTCTTCTCCTTATGGCCTACGTTGAAGATATAGTTCTCACTGGCAATTCCGACCAAGAGGTTAACGATGTGATTCAACTACTGCACAAAAGGTTTGCTCTCAAAGATATGGGGCCACTCAATTTTTTCTTAGGTATTGTTGTTCATCATACTTCTCAAGGCCTGTTCCTTAGTCAGCAAAAGTATATCGGTGAGATACTGACCAAAGCAGGCATGGCTACAGTAGCACCCACACCAACTCCCATGGTGAGCTTTCCGAAGTTGGTTGCAGCTGATGAGAGTTCAACACTGGTTGATAGTCATCTATATCAGAGTACAATCGGCATGCTTCAATATGTATGTATCACTCGCCCTGACTTGTCCTACAGTGTCAACAAACTCAGCCAATATATGAATGCTCCAAATGAAAATCATTGGAAGGCCGTAAAACGTGTCCTACGATACCTCTGTGGCACGATCGCTCATGGGCTACATTACTCCAAAGGTCAGTTTCAACTCACCTGTTATGCAGATGCTGACTGGGCCTCCTCCGTTGAAGACAGACGGTCCACTACAGGATATGTAGTTTACCTTGGTCCAAATCCTATTGCATGGTGCTCAAAAAAACAAGCTGTTGTGTCTAGATCTTCATCCGAGGTAGAATATCGCAGCCTTGCCAACTGCGTGTCTGAACTCCTGTGGATCAAACAGCTGCTATCCGAGGTTGGTATGGATCTCAGTCAATCGCCTGTAATTTGGTGTGATAATTCATCCACGGTGTCAATAGCTGCCAACCCAACTCATCATGCCAAAATAAAACACGTCAAGATTGATCATCATTTTGTTCGGAAGAGAGTTCTGGATGGCACACTGCAAGTCAATTTTATTCCTTCTGACAAACAGGTTGATGATGTCTTCACAAAACCCATCACCCCTAAGCGGTTTAGTTTCTTTCAGCAGGCACTTTGTGTATTGCCTAAAGAGGTTGTTTTTGTTAAAAAGAAAGAAAACCAGGAGAATGTTAGCATAACTGATGAAGGTGGCTAACAGTTAGTTGGTTAAGCGATTGAATTTATTAGCAAAGTCGTGATCGATTGTTAGTTATTAAAAGCAGTTTAGGTTACGTTGCTATAAATAGTCTACGTGCATGTATATTCAAGAATATGGTTTTTCTCATTTGTTTGTATTCATCTTGATGATCAATACAGTAGCTTTCACTCTTCTTGCTATTGTTTAACACGGAGTACTGTCGTTTTCATACATCTAACCCTATATATTTTGAAGGTGTTACAATCTAAACATAAAATGATGCTTGTAATATATGTTTTTAATGATTAATGCAATTCAATTAAAATATAAATATGCTTTTAATTTAGGTCAAAAGTTACCACATATTATTTTATTTTTTTATTTTTTTTGCAAAATTCATTTTGGGATTCCTTATTCTCTGGCGTATAAATGTTGCACCGAACCAACACGTTAAGTAGGATAGTTTATTAAAAAAATTATCACTGTTGCAAATTATATTTTGATTTAATTTATTTTACATTAATGAAATTATTTCCAAAATTATTAACATTAAAATTAGTTTATTATCTATAGTAATCGATTTATGGGTGAAGAAACTTCTTCAAAGAGAACATTATGTTAGGGTTTTTAGTGTATTTACTATTACACATTTTAATAAAATTTTATGTGATTTTTTCTATATTTTAATAAACATTTTAGAACTTGATCTGAAGGTTGAATCTTCAACTGTGATGTAATTAAGTTTGTTTTTAATTTATCTTTGCTTTGATTAATTGCATTATATTTTTAATAAAAAATATCTAAAGTTTTTTACAATAATGAATATCCTTCATTGAGAATCATTGACACAATAAAGTCTTTATTTTAATAATAACTTACGTAGTTTGCTCATGTGATTGTTTTTTCATAATATTTTATATAACCGTGTTAAATCCATGTAAACAATATTTTAAGCATTATTAAAAATAATTATCTTTTGTATTAAATTTAATTATTTTAAAATTATAAAAAGATTATTTTAAATTTTCTAAACTAATATTTATTTCAAACTTTTTATAATAAATTACAAATGATATATTTTAATTAATAACTCGTGCAACCCACCAGATAAAAAACTAGTTATATATATATATATGAAAGATATCACTGAATTTGACTTTTGTTTATTCATGTCTAATTTATATTGTAGTTAATCAATTAAATTATTTACCATGTAGTAGGGATAAAATAAAAGTAGATCACAAAGCTAATTTGAGAGCTATAAAATAATATTTAATAAATTCAAAGGGCTCACTAATAAATTTATAAAACTTCATTAATTCCACGTTTAATATTTAATTAATTTTTAAATATTATATTTTTATTTGCATTTATTAGCGTAAATTAATATTTTTATTTGAATTAGTGAATATAATTAAAGTATTAAATCATAATTAAAGCATTTTTAATATAATCAACCTACAATCTAGTTTTACTTTATGTAATTAAAATAAAGTAACATTCTTCAAAACAATAACTAATTAACATAATTAACTCTAATCTTAATTAAATGATAAGTAAGATGCTTAGAATTTTATTCAAGTAATAACTCTATTTTACATCAATAAAATTAGCACAACTTTTTTTAACTAATAATCATAAATTAAACTATAATTATTTTTAAATGTATAAATATATCATTTCTATTTTACTTCAACTTTTTTTAACAAATAATTTTAAATGTGAATTTAGTAATATGATGGAAATTAAAGGGTATTCTCGTCAGTTTAAAAGTTTTCCTAAACTCGTGTTTATATATATATATATATATATAGATTATAGATTATAGATATAAATGATATAAGGAGAGGGATCCGCTTATACCGGTGTAAAACTAAAGCATTACACTCTTCCATATATTTATGTACGATTAATATTTTAATGATCCAACCATCATATTTCATATTCCATTCATATAAATCATGCATGTTAAATTTGACGTGAATTTAAAATTTTTTAACTAATTGTTTTATAGAAAAGACTTTCAACATTTTTAATAAATAATAATATATACAATATTTTAGTTCGATGTGATAGAGATCTCGAATTGGTTCGAAAATTCACATGTATGACAAGTACAATCATATCGATAAATTCAACAGTTTAATCGTACAAAATATAGTGGGAGTGAATTCCTCCCCTTGAAGTAAAAATTTTGTTTTAAGATAAATAATAAATAAAAGGTTGCATTGGTATTGTGGAGAAAAGAATTAACCGCTCAACTTTCTAAAACCAAATCTTGGCTTTATTGGCGGTAGCACTAGCCTCTTCAACAACATTCTTTGATTTTTGTTTACTTTTCAGTTTTAGTTCTTTCAATTTTCTTCAAGAACTATTGTTAAAGTTCACTCTTTTCTTTTCTTGAAAAAAGTGATGATTTTAGTTTTAGATTTTTTTATTTTTTGGCCAAAAGAAAAAAAAATATTAATAAAGATGGGAATGCATAGACCAGTGAAATAAGAAACAAAATGAGTGCCTCAAACAATAACTAAGCAACACTTACTTGTTAAGTCATTATTTCTTTTTCTTTGTTTTCACGGTTAACATATATAATGAGACTAAATGAATAATAATTTTTAAATTCAGATATGAACAAGAACCTACTTATGAAATTGGAGGCCAAAATTTGATTATCCCTTTAAAAACTTGTATCGGCTCCTATAATAATACTATTACCCACTTCTTCAATATTTTAATTAATGGATTGAGTAGAAATGTGAAGAATTTGACATTTGTTGTAAGGGAATTGAAGCTATATCTTTTACTAGCAATAGCATTTTGTTCCAACAACAATATGTGTTGGATTTTTTCAATTTCCACCAGCCTTCACCAAATTTGACTTTTTTTTCTGCTTCCCCCCATTTCTGCTGTCTCCCTCACGCTCTCAACATTGCCAGGTTTTTCTGTGCAGCCGGCAATTGCATTTTACTGGCCGCTTCTTTAAGATTTTAAAAATTAAAAAAAAAAAAAAAATTAGTATATAACCTATAAAGTTAATTTTTGGTAATAAACTTTAATTTAAAAAATGATGTCACACATTTTTATATAAAATACCATAAAAGAGCCATGTAGTAGTAACCTTTTAATTTTTATAGTAAATTAAAAAAAAAAAAAAAAAACCTTCACTTGTGGTGTATGATATAACAAAATAAAAGTCAGTATTTTATATTATTTTTCTAATACATAAAAGGTATGTGTTATCTTATTAGCTTCGTTCCCACTTTCATGAAATAAACGTTAATGGAAAGGAAAAGACAAAAAAAAAAAAAAAATGAAATAAAATAATAGGAAAGGAACAAACCAAATCTCAAAACAAGGTAACGGGATGGTCTGTTTTTGTTTTGTTTATTTCCTTACAACACCACGCATAATAAGGCGAGAATCTCGCGGGAGGCAAACCCATCATTCTTCATCTTCTTCATGAAAACAGAACACAAGGCATGTAATAATAGATAAAAAAGTTAAATCTTAATATTTATACACACGTGTCAAAATGGTGGACCCACACGGTTTATGGGGAGGGGATACAGTCAAAGACATATGGTCAGTGTCAGAACCAATAGGAAGAAGAGAGAGAGAGAGAGGCAAAATCATTTAGCAATCCATTGCTTTATGATTGACGTGCCGCTGACAGTGCTGTCAGCTTAGCAGCAGTAGGAAAACAGTAGCAGAAACAGCAAAAGCTCTGTGGAGCAGTCCAATACGTACCTGCTTAGCATGGGATTTGGCTTTATATTCTGCTTTTTGCATGGACAGGTGAATGACTGAATACCCACTTGCTTGCTTCCCATTATAATAATTATTATATTAATATCGTTTTTTATATATTCCACGAATTTTTTTTTTTAAATTATCACTTAAAACTAGGAAACTTCAAATCCCCAGCAGCAGCAGCAGCAGGAGGCCAGGCCCAGTCGTGTGCACTGTGCTGTGCTGTGACCTTTGCCTTCAAATTCAATAAAGGCGATTCAAGGGTTTTTTTCCTTCTTTTTTTTTTTCTTTTTTGAGTTTAAATTTGTAACATGATATAATTTGTTATAAGTTTTTAGTTTGTTAATTAATTAAATCTTTATAGTGACCATAATTAACAAAATCAAGTTGGTTTCTTTCATTTGAGATTATATTTATACTTGGTGGAATTTATTAAATTAAATTTATCGAAATAGTTAATTTTCAAGTTTCGAAAATTAATTGACTTGCAATATATTTTTGGGTCATCTCTTAACTGATGAAAAAGTTCTCTCTTAGCTTTTTAAAAACACACTTTGAATCACTTCATTTTGAGTTCGCAAGCTCAAGTTATTATTGTTTTAGTGAAGATTGCACGAGTAGAAAAATTTTAAACAGAATTATTACTAAAATTACGAGTTTTAGACTTTGTTTCGTATTTAATTCATATTAGGATATATTTTAAGGCTTAATTTTGATTATATATAAGTCCAATATTGTATTTCTTAAGTTTTATATCTTCTATATTTATTTATTCCGAATTTTATGATAGTTTTAAGTATTTTAACTTCTTTAGAAGTTTTATCTTTTTTAATTAACAAGAAAGTTTAGTTTAACTAGAATTACTTTTTACTTAGCTAATTAAATTAGGAGTTTATTTTTCATTAAATCTACATATAAAAAAGGCACTTTCATTATTTATCATGTATGACAATTTTTAATTATTTGATTAATAAAAGCCATCTTTGAAGTATTTGATTTTGTAGGATTAAATTCTTATTTTTTTCAGAAAATTCATTTTACTTAATCTTATTCTAGATTTTGGGAGAAGTTCTTCACACTTCATATTGCCAATAATTCATTCTTGGAGGGTCATTTAGAACCATTAATTGAGTTTATCGAAAAATCTTTCTTAGAAGATTCTATTTGACACTTATCCTCCTATTATGCATTCCATGGATTTTATCTTTCCATTAATTTTCAATTTTCTTATTTTATTTTATCATTGTTACTTGTGTTTCTCATCTTCTCTTTGTTGTTTCAGGTCCTAAAATGCCCTTGCTTGCTATCCAAACTGTAAGAATCGGTTTAGAGCCTCCTAAGTAAAAAACAGGTCTTATAAAACTCAGAACAACTTTGAATCATCTTTAAACTTTTGGGATTTGTGCGGACACTACCTCATATAAAGATAAGTGTTCTACTTATGATCTAACTAAAAATGATCCATGACTAAATCATATTATGGAAAAGATTCAGTAGTGTTAGTAAAGGCTAAGGTTTCTGAATCTTAAGTACTCAGGTTTGAATCATACTATGTGTATTTATGCATATACGGGTTCTCAAAATAGATTTTGTTCTAGATTCAAGTCCCGCCATTTGTGTTTTTTTGTCTAGATTTATTCTAGTCCAAGTCCAAATTTATGTTGCTTATCAATTTGTCCATTTGTGTTTTTGTAATAGTTTGATTCTAGTTGTAGTTATAGAAATGCAATCATTGAAAAAAAATCCAAGTCTATGACAATCCGAGCCCAAGAAAATTCAAATCCAAGCTAATTCAAGACTGAGCTCAAACCCAAGATAGATCTTATTTAAAACCGGAAAAACCAAATTTATAACTAAATAGTCAGTAATAATTAATATAATTATATGATAATATTTAACATATAGATGAATAAGTGATAATTATTTAACATATTCTTTGGTATTCTCCATGTCCGTTTTGGAGCTCATGTTTGGGGTTCAAGGTTGCCTCTTCAACAATGTTGTCTTCAATGTTTGAACCTGTCTTCCCTTGGCAATGCAATATGCCTTACCATTACACCCAACACTTGTTGGAATAATTATTTAATTTATGATAATGTAACTATATTGAAATTGTATTCTTAATAATAAATCTTTATTTAAATTATAAACTAAAATAAATTTTAAAAACTTTAATTATGAATATAAAATATTTTGTAATACAATGTATTATAAATATATAAAATTAATAATTATTAAAATTTATAAAGTTTAAATTTAATGATTACAAAAAATATATAAATATATAATAAATTAATTTAATAATATAATAATTCAAATACACTAAAATTAATTTTATAATTTTCATGAATGATTAAACATGATTTATTATGTAACATTGATAATATAATTAAGGTTAAAATATGTTATTAGTCCTTATACTTTTATAGAATTTGAGATTTAGTTTATATACTTTAAATTTTAAAAATTCAATCCTCCTATTTTTTTCAAATTAAAAATTTTAGTTCAATCATTAATGTTATTTGTAGTTTCTATCAGAATGTGTCAACTTAATATGCTTATTTCCCATCAATCGTATACTACATCATATTAGAGAAACCTAATTAATATGCTTTGTTGACAAATTTTGACAAAAAATACTAACAATGTTAACTATTAGACTGAGATTTTTAAATTATAAAAATATGACTTAATTTTCAAGTACAATGACTAAATATCATTTTTTTTTATTAAAGTACAAGGAGTAACAACTTATTTTAACCTATAATTAATACAATATATTTTTCATAATTAGGGTGGTGATGGTGTTGCTTGGGATTGAATCTAAACTTTTATGTCTTATAAAAGAATGCTCTTGCCACTATGCCAAAACATCATTGGCATTAATAAATTAATTTTAAATCATATTGATGTTAATAAAAACATTATTTGTAACATAGATTTTGGGTTAATTTTAATTTTTTTACTATTTAATATATTATCATATTTTGGATTTGTATTTTAAATTATATTTGTTTGAGTTTGTGCTTTAGAGAATAAATTTGGGTTTGGGTAAAATATTTTTCAGTTGAGATTCGATATAAATATTTTTTTAAAAATAATTTTAATAGGGTAATACGTTTTAATTCATCTCTCCAACTAGCCCAAAGAATCAATTTAACCAAACTGATTGATTAAGTAGACTCAGTTAGAACAGTTAAATCAATTTTAATTAACTTACGCGCACTTATAAGGTTTTAGGGTTTATAAATTTAATAAAATATTTTTTTTAATATTCAATAATGTGATAATATAATAAATAATATTTTTATTATTTCAAAAAATTGTGTATAAAATAATTACTTACATATTAGATTATAGTAAAGAATAACCATTTATACATTAGATTATATATGATATAACTTTACATGGTATAATAATATGGAATACATATATATATATATATATCAATATAGTATAGATTATAGAATTATATGTATAATACATTTAGTAATATAATATAATATATTAATTTATATTTTCTATATTAAATTTTTAACTAAATTCAATCAAATTAATTTGGAGTTAAATTGTGCATATCATTTTCTTATAAAGTTAATATACATTTCATTGAAGATAAACAAATACTACAATGATATCCATGAAATAATATGTCATAGTTATAGTACATAGTAGCTATAATATACATAATATGAATATAAATCCTCTGCCCCCGTGCCCCTTGTATACTTTCTTCTTTTTTTTCATTTTATATCTTATAAACATTAATTAATTTTAAAATTTATCTTTTCAATTTCGTATTAATTGTAAAAGAATTAAAAATAAGAAATAAAAAATTTAAATCATTGATGATATATATTTTAATTTATAGAAAATATATAAATAATCTAATATATTAAAATTTGGCAAGATAGTAAATCTACAACATTAAACTAAAAATTATTTTTTTTTTATTAATACAAAAACTCATATCAATGGAAAAGATTGTTTTTTTATTTTTGGTGAATTACAATCTTTTCAATTGATTTAAGTTTTTTAATTATAAAAAATAGTTTTTTTTTTTACTTTAATGTTGTAGATTTAATTTAAAAATTATCTTGTCAAAATTCGATCTATTAGATTATTTATATTTTTTATTTATATATATATATATATATATATGATGAATTGATTTAATTGATTTAATTTCTATTTTATTATTAAAATTCATTATTTTTATCTCTTATCAATTTTAATTCTTCTATAATTAATATAAAATTAAAAAATAATTACAATTTTAATCAAAGCTTATAAAATTGCCTTAAAAATAAAAAAAATAAAAAAACAAAAACGTGGCATAATTTCATTAAAAGGTCATAGAGGGGCACAAGTTTTGGGTTAAGGGATTCGCGTTTGTATTACATAAAATAATAATACAAATCATAACGTTGGTATGTATCATTTATTAAATAAATATATAAAATACCAATAAAAATTTAATATCATATCATATCATAATATTAATTATGTTTATAAAAATTTATATATATTATATAATGATAAATGTTGTAAAATATTAATATCTCTATTATAATAAAATATCTATATAAAAGTTATACTTTTATGAAGTAAATTTGAATTGAGCTATCATCATATTAATAACTTATAAAACATTAATATTATTTGAGCGAATTTTAGTTAAACAAATTTATTACCTTAAAAAACCATATTACCCAAAAAAAAATTAATTTCAGTAACTATAAGGCATTTGGAAACCGATTGTCTTTATATGTTCAGTCTCAAAATGATGAGATAAACGAACATTCAGAAAAAAAAAATCTAAATTTCACCTATTCAATTAAACGTTTGAATGGTCAGTGTGCTTACTTGCTATTAATGTAAAAACAACGGTGATGGTGAGATTAGATATTATAAGGATACTGTAGTGTGAGACAAAAAGTAAGTTAAACGCACCGCACCACACCGCATCCAATTAACTATCCAAACCCATTTAAACTCATTTATATCAATTATACACCTTCTATAAGTTTGATAATTAAATGTGTGAACACGAGGAAAAATGTATATTACAGTATCCATACTAAGGAAGAGAAATATACAAATCCCTCTCATTCTGATGCTTATACACTTGTGAAAATGCCTCACAATTCTTTAACCCTCCCTCCCCTATAGCCCCCAACTATGAGTATAGGCAGAAAGTACCACAGTTTTAATTTGACCTAGAGCTTTTTTGTTTTTCGGTACCTGCAATTGTGTGCCACTGTTTTATGCACATTTGTTCATTTGCTTCGATTTTAATAAAATTCTCCCCAATTTGCGTTACTATTGCGAATGCCATTAACATAGTAGATAGAGGTGCGCCCATTCCAATGCCCTAAACAAGGACCATATATATTCAATGAAATGGCCATATATATAAGATTTAAAAGAAAGAAAGAAAGCAGATCTCAGTCAGTCACTAACTCACCGGCCTATCTAAAAGCATAAATAAGGTAGATGCTTCGAAATTCAAAGAGAAAGGGGGATGGGTGAGTAATAAAGAGGCAAGTGTATAAAGACAGGCAGCAAATAAAGAAGTATTGTTGCAGTGGAACAAATAAAAGAGTATCGAGCTACTCATCAGCCAGCCAGAGGGGAGATAGGGAAGAGTGGCCGTACTCATGGGGAGGGTTGATTTTTTGGCTTTTGGGGTTTTGTGGTCAGACTCAGCTCAGTAGATTCATTCATTCACCCATTCATTAATAAAATCATAACTGCACTGAGCAGCAGTGTCATAGGCACATATATTCACAAATATACAGTCCATAGAATGTCAAAATAATTATTTTATCATCATTACACTATCATTCATTCATTCTAGTTCCACCATCTTCAACCACGTGTCAACATCAAGCTGGTTTGATGGGGTCGACTGGAGAGGCTGCTATCCATACGATTTATTCATTTATATTTGCATTGATTGAGCAACTCGAGAACCCTTTTATTTTTTTGTTGTTGCATGAAAAAAGGTGTAGGGAGGCGAGGGCCCATTCTCTACCATACTCTGTCACAGCAGGATGCATGGCTATGCTCCATTCATTCATTCATTCATGCAATAAAACCTCTTTTATTTATTACCTTTTTGTAGCAATTAAAAGTGTCTTTAATTACCAACAAATTCATTATTATTCTTGCCTAGCAACTTTCAAAAGAGAGAGAGAGAGGGGCGTAAATGAGTGGTTGTATAGCAAACATTAAAAAAAAGGTCATCTTATCCAAAAGCAAGGCCAAGCAAGACATATTGTAATCAAGGTCAAAGTTGGATAGATTTATTAATTCCCAATCCAGTGAAATAGGCTTTCTCTCTTAACAATCATTAACCAAAAGAGGAAAAGGGCTATAATCACTTGGATTCACAAAAAAGGGTGCCTACTCTCCTTTCTTATCAACAACACTCCTACATAATGAAGTATGAACTTTGGGTTTTAATTTAATAAAAAATTAATGGGTGCCCTTTTAAGAAAGATTAATCCCGGCGTCACTGTTTCAATTTATTTATTACAATCCCGAGAATTTGATCTCCCTTATTATATATTTTACTAGGCAAAAGCATGTTGGTCCAACAACAACTTTATGCGTTGGATTTTTCGGTTTCGTCTAGCATTAAATAATTTTAGACTTTTTCTTTAGTTGCCAGCGATTGTGTTGTTTTCCGGACCCTCTAAACATTGCTCCAACCTACTACTAATCATCTAGAGAGAGTGAATTTCATATATGTTTTATAATTAATGAACTTGTCTTGTCTTAAAAATATTCAGCGTATAACATTACAAGCTTCTAAAGCAATGAACTTGTCTTGTCTTAAAAGTAATTTTTTAATTATTCCTATATTAAATTAGTAGCTTGTTTTGAAGATATAATTCAGTGCTGACACCGAAAGAATATTCCAAAGGAAATATTAAAAACATGACAGACTTAGGCAGGTAAAAGGCAAAAAAGCAAAAGAAATAAAAGAGTAGTTGTAATTAGTTGAGTTTGATTTTCCAAGTCCAACTTGCATTAATGATGATAGTGCATCATGCCATAAATTAACCACACCAAACTTTTACTATCCCTGTTGATTGATAAATTAACCACTCTTTTCTCTTGTCGTTAATGTACATTGTACAACAAAACCTAAAACTGTCATTCATGTCATCTCTCTTCTTTATTTTATTTTAATATTAGTAACAAATATCATACGTACGGTTTTAAAGATTTATTGCAACTTTTAATACAAAAGGGATGAATTAGATAGTGGAGGAAAGATTTGGGGGTATGTTTTGAGAATGTGAAAAGCTAAGGGAAGGTGAAGTGAAGATGTCAGAAGACCCCTTTTTTTTATTTTTTTATTTTTTAGTTTTTTGAAATATTGAAAGTCAGATATGAATCATTCATTCATAATTAGGAGCTTTTAATGCAAGGTGATGGTATGATGTGACAAATGCTGAATCAATTTATCTTCTGGTGGTCCATGGGAAGGAGACTACCACAACCACTGAACTCTCTCTTTAACCCTCCCCACCACTCAGATACCGTAAGTGGACCATCCTTTTTTTTATAGGTTAATTTTCCCATATGTTTATTCTTTTTTCTATTATTATTTCAGTGTCGTAGACTAGTAAACTAGCTGCTTGATTCTTTTGGTCTATGTTTTTTATGGATTTTTTTTTGGGTGTGTGTCAAAGGTGTAAATTCGGATGTTTACTCAAGGTTCAAAGTTTCAAACCCGGGGAAGGTACAAGAAAAGAATCTCTCTAAATACAATGCATTTAGAAGAGAAAAATTTCCCGTTCTTCTTTACAGTTCATAATGAAGCAACAAGGAGAAATCTGTAAAGCTGCTCATTAAAGTGCTCTGTTCCCCATCCAAAACAGATGTTTTCATCTTTTGCTCGTAATACTGCAAAGTCTTCAATCACTTTCATTTTCTGAAGATGGATCATCAGGCCTGGGTCTCATTGAATTGGGTCGAAAACTAAAGCCCTCGTTTGTCCTAGCCCATTTCCTATATCATGAACTAAAGACTTGGTGGAAAACCAGATATAATGAAACGTCCAACAGATTTTATTTGGGGGGAAACTGAAGATTAATCCAACTTCACTTTGCTGTGAAGTAAGCCGGTACCAATTGCACTGTTTTTCTTTTCATTGCTCAAGAGTAAAGGAGAACCAATGGCTGGTGCAATTGCAATTTGCAAATATACCACGAGTCATGGGAGTCATTGTCAACTAGCCAGTCCCATGCAACTCCATAAAGAAACATCAATCTGAAGTGCTGGGGGTTCCACTGACATTAACCAAATGGTTGTTCTTAGGTATTTATCTACGTTCCGCCAATCATCTTACCCGATAATTGACTTCCTCATTTCATACGACTTAATCCTTTATCTTTTTCCTGGCGTGCCATCCTAATCTCGCACATGACCATGGGATATGGACAGGCGGCACCAAGTTTACCACAATTGATCTTCGGCACGTTTCTTTTACTTTTGGAAGTTGGAAGCTCCCCTCCTCTCCGGTATTACATTTAAACGCCCAAAAGAACTCGTAGAAATGTCAGGCAACAATTATTTATTTATTATAAGAGAACGATGCACCACGTCCGCATTCAGAAAAAAAAATTGAAAACCAAAAAAAAACAGGATAGAGTTGGCTAGCAAGCCGGTTCAGGTTGAAAATGAGTTCTTCAGTTTTGAGCAAATACCAAATCAATGCTACTAGAGACTAGGAGATATACCGAACAATTACACCATTAAAAAACAAAGCAGTGCTAAGACTTCTACAAGTACCTTCAAACATGTCCTTATCATGTCGACGCATTTTGATAACAAGAAGCAAGCTGAAGTCACCCAATAGCACCAGCAGCTTTTGAGGATACCAAGCAGCAAAGCATTCCACACCTAAACGTGAAAATGGTAAAACTCAGAGGCTTCCAGGACCCTTCATGTTCTGCTTTGCCACCTCTAATTCATGCCTCGATGGTATCTGCAAATTGCCAGAAAACTAAATTAGATTAACGTTAAATCAAATCAACATTTTGTAGTGGTATTGCATTGCAGAGTAATTAAAACAGACCAAGGATTTTAAAATCATACCTTGCTTTGCAGTGAAGTTATTGTTGACCTCAGCAAATTATCTCCAACTATCAATCTCAACTTTTTGACAAAATCATCACGAGTTATCTTCTTTGCCTTACAGAGCAAAAAAAATATAACACAGAAGAATCAGAAGCTTTATTTAAAACCATAGAGAAACCAATAGGGGTGCAATCAAGCCGAGCCAAGCCCAATACTGCCAAGCTCAAGCTCGATACTCGGCTTGTGCTTGATCCAACATCTAATTTTAAGCTCAAGCTTAGCTCAAGATATAATCGAGCTACTTAAGCTTGAGCTCAATCAAGCTCATTTACCAATTTTTGTACTCGAGCTCGAGCTCAACTCAATAATTAAGCTTAGGGTTAATAATATATATTAAGGGTAATAACATAATTAATAGTATAAAAATATGAAAAGTTCGATAAGGCTAGCGAGATGTTCAAGTCAAGTACTACAAGCTCGAATTCGGCTTGATCAATTGCTCGACTTGGCTTGATAATTATCAAATCAAGTTCGAATTTTCTCTGAGTCGAACTCGAGTAGCTTGCGGACACTAGTGTCTCACTTACACCCCTATAAACCAACAATTAAACATATTACTAAACATACCCTGAACAGTTCATAATGATTAGCAACTTGGTCCATATCCATACGAGGAATCTTATTTGAGATAGCAGCAAACAACATAGGGAAAGGCATCCAAGGGGATTTAGGGGTCTTTGAAGTGTTTGAACCCAGACTAGGATCATTTTCTTGGGATCCTCCTGAATCTGAATTTTGGTGTTTAGTACCCCCCTAAATGACAAGAATATCAGCAGCAAACATAAGTAAACCTCACAAGATATACGAATTATCAGGACTGCCATTTCCGCCTGAAAATATCTTAAAAGTACAAAGGTTGTTTTGTGTTGCTGTATGACACAAAACATAGGAATAAAGACTGCCTCAGGGTGCAGAGACAGATAATATCATGCTCTTCTATTTTAAAATTCTTCTGAGTGCCACTTTCCTTCCACCACTCTTGCTAGCATAAGTCAACATCACACAATAATTTGCTGCATCTACACCTTCCATACACAGATTTTAAAAAGTAAGCTTTTGGAATCTGAGTGCTCGAACAGCAACCACCTATTGCACATACATTGCAGGACAAAAGAGTAGGCAAATGAACTGGTACAAACCTAGCATCTCAGAAATTTAAGACCTTAACACAAGCCATATGGTATCTTGGATACTTTGCGTATCAGTAGATAATGTACAATAATTTGAAATGCCTGTCAAACAAGATAGAGTTCCTCCCATTTGTGCCAAAACCATAAAGCTAATGACGACAATCAAAGTATCCATAAAGTCCAACTGTTTTCTGACCAAAGATAATCCCACAAAAATCCACAGCTAGGAAGTAAGAACAGGTGAGCATCCACCATAGAGTAGGATCAAGTTCATTAATCATCCTGCTTATCATTACACCATGACTTCCAAATGTAAATACAGCAATTATATTACTCACCAATTCACCAGCAGATGCTGGTAAACAACCTTGGACTCCTTTTGAAGATGCAGTGACACCTGAAATAGCATGATTAGCCTCACTTCCAACCGAATTCCCTGTCAGTACCACATAAACTTCAAGAGATAAAGAACCGTAAATGTTTATAACAGAAAAGGAAATACACGATATCCATACAGAATTCCCCAAAAACACAGCCATTGAACCACCAGTTGGGAGTGATCACTGATCTCAAGCGGAAAAAAAATCCCGCACCAAGAGGTGGATGACAGTGCATCCTGGAGGAAGCCTTATTTTCTTAAATAACAAAATTAAAAATTTAGATATCAAAGTTGAAATACAGATCACATGATTAAAGGTCATTTAGTTGATTGCCAACCACCAAAAGAAAAGAAATAATGCATATCACATCAAATAAACAGCATTCCAAAGAAGAAATATATCACCTTTAGCATTCGAGGAGAGTTTGAAACTAACAATAAATTCTGGATAAATGTGGGTGTTAATATTCATGTTCCAGGTAATATAATACTTCGGATGATGAAGATCATCCACTCCACTATCAACATCCTCACTGCTAGGAAAACATTGTCTACTTTCAGGGAAAAGAAGCTCCGTCTTTCCTATTATTACGCGACATAATATCATGTACTGTACTCCATTTTCGTCAACATCACAATACTTTGCACTGCATAAAAAAAAAAGATAAACATTCAGACTCAACATCACCACAGTATGGAAAATAAAGCATGAAAATGTTTTAGACAAATTAGTAAAATTCGTCTGGATAGGATTCTTGAAAACAACTGGAAGATCAATGAAGCACTGAAGAAAAAAGATAGAAGCTAGTGGAAACTAGCACTTACGTGAAAAGAGAGATCAGGAACAGAAAGCAAGAAAATTTCTCGTAGAAAGAGGAAGTCTATGTTCAGAGTGAACCTAATAAAGACATGAATCATGATATGCAACATAAAATTTGCCTACATTTCTGTAGAGTTGAATCCATAAAACTATTAATGTGGCATTAGTAAACTCTGCCACAGCAAGATGAACACCAGTGCCATACATGTATTGATAGCAAAAACAACAAAAGAACTCCAACCTGCCATTAGTAAATTCTGCTGCAGCAAGATGAACACCAGCGGCATATAGATCTGGGATTGAAGAAAGACGGCAGTCTGCAAGCCCATGCATCATGATGGTAGGCAATGCTTTTTTAGAGGAAGCAAGCCATGCACGTTGAACATTTGCAGTCCCCCGATACTTCTTCATAATTTGGACCTGCTTCTGGAAACGCTCTAATCTATATTGTGTACTGGAGCAGGGTCTTATATCAAGAATATCCACACCTTCACAAGTGTTCATACCCATAAGAAACATCTTTTCAACAGTTGAAGACTCCAATGGCTCATTGAACTGTACATCAACAAACTCGCTTTCTGGAACTAAGTTTTTCTTTTTCTCTTGAATATCCTCGACAGCTTTATTGGGTTTTCCATCGGCACTCCTATTGCAATTATCCTCGGCTTCCACAGCAGAATAACTGGAGGCAGGTTTCTGAGCAATTTGAAAATGTCTCACAAAAGAACTCGACTCCCCACTACATTCCAACTTTGGCTGCTCAACACCATTAATGCCAATCTCAAGATGTAGCTTGATCTCATGAGGGGCATAAGATTCGCTAAACATGAATTCTTGGTCATTCGCACATTCATCTTTGCAGCACGGGTATGCTTCATCCTCACCAGTAAAAATCTCAGGAAAGAAACAGCCACCTGCTTCATCAATCCAAGCAATGGGGTGTCTCATGCCAGTTTTCAGCTCCAATCGAAACATATGCAAGAAATCTAGCACAAAAGATTGACTGTCTATCTCAACCTCAATAGCCGGCTTCTTTGTGACGAGATCTTTCCTGATTGAGGCAATAAGATCGTTGGGAAAATCAGTCCATTCACCTTTCTCATAGAACATAATGCGCTTTGGAATGCCTGTTTTCTTAAAATTTGAATAGCAAAGTAACAAAGATCTTTTTGAAGTATAACCACAACTCACAACTCTGCCTTCGCAATCCTCCAATCTCCTGCGCTTGTCATGTTTCTGGAAAGCTAAACACAAGCTGGGCAACTGTGGTGGTATCACATGCGAGGAACCAGGAAAATATGTTGTATGCTGTGTTTCCCGCTTCCTCTTCATGCCATGTAGAACCAAAGGCTTACTATCCAATACCATGGCGTTCGGTGCTTCCATTTCTGCCTAGATCAATCCCTATCAACAGGTTTAAAACCAATAGTTCTACTGTAAAAACGAATAGAAAGTCTAACCTTCTACCGAACTACAGGAACAGTCTCCTAAAAGTTGAAATCCTGAAAAAAAGAAATAAAAAAGGTCAGGGCATTAAATGGCCTAGATATGAAGTCATACTAATTGGAATATAAGCAATAATCAAACAACTGATAGCATATGAAACCAAACTTAATAGAATCGCCACAAGGCAAGAGGATCACATACGTAGAACTGCAGTTAGTGTCAATCCTGTACATGTTCATGTTGCACATATCCATGTTGTACATGTTGATGTTGCACATATTAATCTTGGACATGTTACTCTTCATTTTCTTTCCTTACAATTATTTCCTAGAAGAAATAGCAACTTCTTTAATACTCTACAGCATTTGGTACCCTGCCTCCCACAGCATCACATAACAGTACCTACAAATATTGTAGCAAATAAATTTATAAAAATTATGTTTCAACAATTCTTTGGTTCCCATTTTTTATATGCTCAAACGTATAAAAAGAACAGAAGAAAATTTTTTCTTCTTTGGAGTTTCTGAGCAATAGATTTTACATATCAGACATCTGACCAAAAATAAATTACAAATTTTCACAAAACTGCAAAATTTACTCAGAGCAGAATTAGTATGATATTAATTACATAAATATCTAAACACAACCAGCGTTGACCTGAGAATATGAGCTTTTTTGAATAACTAGTTACAAAAATTCCCCGGTTGACCTCGAAAAGGAAAAAAAAAAAGCAGCCAAAAATATTCCAAAAATTTAAATCCTATGCTAATTTCTGTCAAGAAAATTGAGCAAAAAATAATGAAACCACAGAAAATTAAGATTCGGAAAAACTGGAAAATTCTCACAAATACATAAAGACTCGAGTGTGTTTTTTTAAGTGAAAAAAATAGAAGGTCAGCCTAAAAAATATTTCATCCAAATTATCAAACTAAATATATTTCTACACTAATTATAAAAAAAAACTAAGAACATAAGATGACAAGAAATCTGGTGTTTCACGTGATTAGAATGGTGATCGAGAATTAAAAAAAAAATACAAAATTTCAACCTTGGAATATAGATTCCTAAAATTAAAAACTAAAAAAATGTTTTCTACAACTGAAAACTGAGTCAATCAAAAAAGAAAAAGAAAAGGAGAATATCAATATTCTACAAATCTGCAATTTCTCACAAAAACTGCAAGGCCGAAAAAAAAACCTAAAATGAAAATCCTATAGCAAAATTCTCAAAATTAACATATCATAATGTTTTTTATTGATCCCCCTAGAAAACCAATTATCACAGAAATCAACCATCAAAAGAATTAACCATTCAACAAATGAAGTCAACGCCTTCCAGATGCCAAGATCAGGGCCGATCTATATAATCCGCTGTCAAAAACTTAATCAAAGAAAATAAAACGGAAAAAAACTAAAAGAAAATGGAAAATATTACCTGCTGATGAGATAAATTTTGGAGTGATTGATTAACTTTTCTGTTTTCTAGAAGGGGGAGGGATGGGAGAGAGAAGAAAATAAAAGAAAAAGAAAAATTAAAAACCCTAACTCAAAGAATTAGTTACTATTTTCTTTTGCGCTATCTCGCGTTCTTGGACGAAAAGCAAGGGCGAATCGAACCATCAAAACGAGTTGAGGATAAAGTTACAAGCCTGTCACAAATTATGCTGTCACCAAGTCTATCTTTGATTGGGTCCGTCATCCACGACTTCGAAATTAAACGAGAGAAAACATGAGGGTCATTTCGGGATTTTAAAATTCATTCATTTAAAGCGTAAAGGCGGTTGTTAGGAAGGGTAATTGGGGGAACAAAAAAAAGTTAGCTGGAAAAACAAGGAGCTAATACTATTACAGGTTTTTATATATTCGGATGAAAGCAAAAATAACTCAATGTAGGCCCCATTAGAAGATAAACTTCCTGTCAAACTCACAATTATTGACTGAAAATTCCTTTTTCATGATTATTGACTGGAATTTGTGACACCCTTTCAAAAAAAAAAAAAAATGAGACGCTCGAATAAGTTTAATTAGTATGGATTTTTAAGAGTGAGTTTCCACTACGTTTAGTTATAATTAGTGTAAAAGTAGTGATAATAGTGAGATTAGATATTATAATTATAGTATAGTATGAGAAAAAAATTAAGCTAAATGTATTGTATTTTACCGCACATCTAAATTCATTTTAAGTCAGATTAAATTAAAATATGTTTTAAAATTTTATATATTTTGTATATTTAGATTTTTTATTTATTTTTACGATATAATTGTTTATTACGTGGTATGACATTTTGAAATTAAATCTCTAAAAATAAAATTAACATTAAAAATATTGATTGAAAGTTTTTTAAAAAATACTCATTTAAAATTGTATTAATAAAATATTTTTCTGTGGAATAGTATATTTAGAAAAAAATTAATGTTGGTATTTTGATTGAAATAGTTAATAATATTAATTAACTATTTAAACTAATTAATAACATTGTAAATGTAGATTGATCAAATTATGTCAAAATTTAAAGTATATATAGATTAATCTCAAGTTTCAAACATAGTTTAGAGGTTAAAATTGAAATTTGACCATTATCTTATAAAGTCAAGAAAAGAGCAATGCAAATTTAAAGAAATAGGAAGTCACGTGTTAGTCTGTAAGACTTTTAAAGTATTGAATCATGTAATGTTTTAATAAAAAAAGTTAAAAATATTGATTATTTGTAATAAGTAATGACATGTAAAAATATAAAGACCAAATTATATTAGAAATTAAAATATATAAATAAAACCTCAAATTAAAGTATATTAGAGAGATTAAAATAAAAATTTAATTATTTTTATAAAATAAAAAAATAAAATAAAAGCATTATGGATGTTCCACTTGTCGGCTAAACGAAAGGTCATTTGAACCCTTTTTTTTTTTTTTTTCTCTCTCTCTTTAGAATATCAATTAACCTCCCTTTTATGTCTAGCTATATAAGCATGCAGGCAAGGTCGATGATTAATTATGAGTTAATACTTAATAGTTACTTTAGGGAAAAAAAGTAAGTTTTTAAAGAAATTATATAAAAATTTAAAACACGTGTATATATATATTATTTTTAATAAAATTAAAAATCCTATCACACACGTATGTATGTGGAAACTACATACTTGGCATGGATTCAAATCCTACCTCATGCAAAATTTTTATTTATTTTTAAATAAAAAGACTAAAATACCTTCGAAGAATATAACTTATTATAATTATGGAAGAACATCTTTATAATTTCACTAAACGAGTTGGTGCCTAGTTGACTCGTAACACTAACTCAGATATTTTTTTTTTATTTTTTTTTGAATAAAATCTGATTGGAATTTTTATTAATAAAAGAGAAATAATGAAACAACCTCATGTGGGCTTTAGCCCAAACATAAAACAGAGAAAGAAACAAAATTTAACAAAATCAGTAAAATCCTAACAGAACAAAACAAAGAAAAAAATTCGTCTGGGACTAAATCTAACTAAAGCAGAAACTGAAATTCAATTTTAAACCGGTCAAATCGAAGCATTTGGATCCTCATTTCGTGACCTTTCAAATCCGCATGACCAAAGATTAAAGATAGCAGTTTCCCAAGGCAATAATTAATATCTGCTACCAATTTGAACAACACCCATTTCTTCAATCTCCTTTTCATTTCTTCTCCTGCCCTTTCCGATTTCATTCTCATCCCCTTCCAGCTCTCTCTTTCAGCCTTCTTTCGTTTGTACCGATTAAGTTCCACCGCATCTTCTCGTCCCCTTCCATGTCCTTCTTCTAACTTTTCTAAATATTTTGCCGATTAAGATCCACCACTTGACGAACGCGATCGAGGAGACCCCCCACCAGGTAATAACTCTTATCTCTTCTTAATGCATCTTTCGCAATAGTGTGAGCATAACGATTCTCCGATTTAGGAATAAAAGTAAACTCAATCTCTTGATATCTACTTGAATGGCTGTGAATGTCTCTGATAATAGCTCCGATGACCGATTTGTCTATATTTTTGCTCTGACATTTCTTGATAATTGTTTTTGAGTCTCCTATAATCATCACTCTGCTCAAATTCATCATGACCCCTAACTTTGTTGCTTGTAACCCTGCACATGCCTCCGCCGTGAATGAGGTTGCAATATTGGAGTGGATGACTGCCTTCGAAGCCAAGATATCCCCTCTCGCTTTTGGACCATGAGACCGAGAGGCGATTTGAGTGACTGTCCGTCAAAGGCGCGCACAAACTGAACCATTGCTCTACCCCTACTGTGTATTTGAAGAGATCTTCCAGCAAACCGAGGTATACTGCTTCCTCCTCTTAGTGCGTCCAGTTCCGAAACGTAGCTATTAATCTTTCTTACTATTTCTGCACCTGTTAAAGGACTCTTTTCATATAGTAACGAATTTCTGCTAAACCAGATGAACCAAAGTCCGCAACAGAATAACTGAATCTGTTCGTTGCACCCTTTTTCAAAAATCCATGTAAGCCAGTTCCACATACTTAGATCGTTGTGATTTAACACCCAGTTTAACTGTAATTGATTCCAAACCTCGATTGTTGCAGGACATTGTTGAAAAATGTGGCATCCATCTTCCTCCGCTTAGCGACATCTGGGGCATTGAACATCTGTTACAACCCTCTTGAGCTTGAGGTTCACCAAGGACGGGAAAAGATTCCAAGAAATTCTCCATATTGTAATCTGAATTTTTTTTGGGATATCCAGTTTCCAAAGTTTCCTGTAGAAGTTCTTTGTCACAGTTTGTAAATTAAAATTATTAGGATCCTGGCTAGAATCTTGTAATAGTTTATAGGCACTCCTAACGGAGAATTCCCCTGTCAATTCCCCACGCCATACTTGCAAATCTTCATGAGCAAATTCCGCAAGAGAGACCTGTAAAATTTTCTCCGCTATATCACCTGCAAAGGTATTTCTTATCATCTATGTTTTTCATCTTCTACTAGTGGCATCGATTATATCCGACACTAACTTAATATCTTCATTGCTGTTTTGATTCGGAATTTTATCTGCCTCATTTCCCGAAATCCACAAATCATCCCAAATGGAAATTTTATCCCCCTTCCCGACTCTCCAGCACATTCCTTTATCAAGAAGCCCTCTCACAGCCCAGACACTTCTCCAGGTAAGTGAAGGTAAATTTCCTAACCGAGCTTCAGAAAAATTCGAGTTAGGGTAATACGTTGCTTTTAACACTCGCGCTAATAATGAATCTGGATAATTAATAAGACGCCAACCCTGCTTTGCTAATAACGTAACATTAAAATTCGCAAGATTTCGAAAACCAAGGCCACCATCTTCCTTTAAAAGACATAAATCTTTCCAAGCGCACCAATGGATACCTTTTCTATTTTGACTTTTTTGCCACCAGAACTTAGCTACTATTCCTTCCAAATCCGTACAAAGAGTTTTAGGAAGTAAAAAACATGCCATCGAGAAAGTAGGAATAGCTTGAAGAACAGCTTTAATGAAGACTTCTGTTCCCCCTTGTGATAAAAAACGAATACTCCAGTTGTCAATTCTTTGCTTAAATTGATCTTTCAAGTTTTGAAAAGATGAACGCTTCTTCTTTCCCACCATACTAGGGAGCCCCAGATACCTTTCAATGTCATTTGATCTCCTAACAGCAAGAACCTGTGAAACTGCCATCCTTTCCCTTTCTTGAGTGTTGGTGCTAAAGAAAACAGTCGATTTATCGTAATTGACACATTGACCTGAATTCGTCTCATACTCCATCAAAATCTGTTTCAAAGAAATCGCACCTCTTTATGTAGCTTCTGCAAACAGAATACAGTCATCTGCAAACAGTAAGTGATGAATAGCTGGCCCATTGCGACTAGCTTTGACCCATTTAAGAATATTTCCTGCTTTCGCCAACCTCATCAAACTCGAGAGTCCTTCCCCATAAAATAAGAATAAAAACGGGCTTAAAGGATCCCCTTGTCTAAGACCTCTAAATGGAAGGAAACTTTCACTAGCAATTCCATTGAAAATCACAGAATAAGAAACTGAAGATACACATTTTAAAACCATGTCAACCCATCCTATATCAAATCCCATCTTTTTCATTACTCTCTCCACAAAATTCCAATCAACCCTATCATAAGCCTTACTCATATCTAACTTCACTGCCATGAGCCCTTTTCTCCCAAACCTTCTTATTTTTTAAAGTGCAGAATTTCATAAGCAAGTAACACATTATCGAGTAATCAACCTCCTGGAACAAAAGCACTTTGCATTTGGATCTATGCATTTATGGATCACTACAAGCCGATTAGCTATAACTTTAGCTATTAATTTGTAAATCACATTGCATAAACTAATAGGCCTGAATTGAGAAATATTAGAAGGATTTGGAACTTTCGGTAACAGCACAATATTTGTCTTATTAATCGAACGTAAGTCCATACCGTTGTTCAACTGTTGAAGGCAGTAGTTTGAGACATCCTCCCCAATGATCGGCCAACATTTTTGGTAAAATATGGCTGGTAATCCATCCTCCCAGGGCTTTTGTAGGACCCATTTTCGATAATATTTGTCCATATCTCCTCTTTTTTGAATTTGGCCTTCAATTTAAAATTATCTTCTTCCAAGACGCATGCTTCAATTCCTGATAATATTCTATCAGTATTAAATTGACTTCCAACAGAAAATAGCTTCACAAAATATGACCGTGCAATCTCCTCCATTTTCTTACTCTCCTTTGTCTCCCTTCCATCATCAAATTGCAGTTTCTGAATTAAATTCCGCTTCTTTCTTTGTGTCGCTTGCTTATGAAAAAAAGATGTGTTCCTATCACCAAGTTTCAGCCAATTTATTCTAGCCCCCTGCTCCCAGTAGCTTTCATCCTTATCAATCTCCATATTCAGATGGATCTTTGTATCAATAATTTCTACCAGATTCTCATCATCTATGTCCGATTCAAGTAGGGTTGCCAATTTAGCAGTTAGAACCTCCTTTTTCAGTTTTCTATTTCGTCGAATCTGGTTCGCCCATCTCGACAAATCCCCTTTTAGAATTTCCAGCTTGTTCAGAAGATCTCCTGTAGAAACACCCCAGCTCATTCTAACTTCCTCAAAAAAAGTATCTTCTAGTACCCACCAAGCGTCGAACATAAAACTTTTTACCCGTTGCCTTCTAACTTTATAATCTGTATTTATAAGAAGTGGGCAGTGATCTGAGAAAGAATGTGGAAGATGTTGAATTATAAAATCTGGGAATAATGCTCTCCACTCATCTGTACCAACTCCTCTATCAAGCCTTTCTTGAATGTTAGTTTCCGGTAGATTACCTCTCTCCCAAGTATACCAGTTCCCTGAGTAACCCAAATCTGCCAACTGACAATCATCTAACACTTGTCGAAATTTTTCCATTTTTCTTTCTTCTCTAGGTATGCCTCATTTCTTCTCAAAACCATATAGTATTTCATTAAAATCGCTACAAACCAGCCATGGATACTCACACTGGTTACGTAGTCTTCTTAACAGATTCCAGGCTTCCTCTCTATCATTTATGTACGGAGATCCATAAAAACCTGTTAATCTCCACTTTTGCCCTCCATCTTCTTCAATAATTACATCGATATGATAATGAGAAAAGCTTTGTAAAGCTATATTAACATCCCCACTCCATGCTAAGCTAAGTCCACCTCTCGAGCTCATAGAATCAACATCAATACCAGACTGATATCCATATCTTTGTCTAACTTTCTCCATCTTGAACTTGTTAATTTTTATCTCCATAAAGAAGACTACTTGGGGGTTATGTAACTTCAGCGAATGCCGAAGTCTTCGAACTGCCCGAGGATTCCCCAGACCTCGAACGTTCCAACTTAGTATTTTCATTGCGACCGGTCGGCTTGCCTCCTGGCAGCTGCCGATATTTGATGATTTTCGACTAACAATTTCCTGTTACTACCTTCCAAGTTATTACTCTCTTCAATATCTCCTCTAGCTCTTTTCTTTCCCTCTTCCCCTACAACCACCTCATCCTCCAAATCATGATCCATCGCCATTTGAATTTGTCCTTTTATCATGCTTTCTGTCTCTATCCTTGGGCAAGCATTTTTACCTTCTAGATTGAAACCTAAGATGGGATCAATATTCCCAAATCTTCTGACTCCATCCCATCTTCCATGCCCCTTAGAAAAATCAGTTACATTGGTAACCCCTATAGCTTCACCATCTTCTCTTAGCCAAACGCTATTCATCGCCTAGGCTCTTCTTGATTGCGCATGCAACGACAAATCCCAACCCATCTCACTAATTTCTACCCCTAACTCCATTTTTTGATTCACAAAAGGAATCACTATGACCTAGATGGCCACAAAAGAAGCAAAAGAGAGTCAATCTTTCATATTTAAAGCTGACGTAAGAGCATGCATTATTAAGCATAACTTTTTTCTTCCTTTTGAGAGGGCGTCGAATATCCAATTGAACTCGTACTCGTATAAAATTTCTGATTCCTTTACCTAAAATTGAGCCATCGTACTCCAGAAGCCTTCCTATGAAATTTCCCAACTGCATCGCCAAACTTTCAGAAAAATAACCAATGGGAACGTCATGGATTTGTACCCAAAAAGGTGAAAACAGTAAAGGAATTTTTAATGGATCCTCTCCCCTTTGTAGTCTATGTAGTAACAGCAAATGATTATTAAAAGTCCAGGGTGACCCCTTTAAAAATCTTTCCATATCCATAACATGAAAAAATTGAAACAAGAATCTTTTCTCCCCCAGATCACAAATTTGCACCCCTTTAACTGGATGCCATAAATTAGCCATGGTACTTTTCATTGCTGGAAAATGAATAATACTTGCTGTAAGAAAACATCCTACCAGATTAAAAGCTTCATCCTCCCTTACCGAATTTGAATCTGTTTGTATCTGCAGGACTACTTCTTCTTCTTCATCCAGAGTAAGATCTGCGAATTTGGCTTCCATAGATACTAGAAGAAAAAAGCGTTGACAGGGAATACAATTATGAAACTTATGGAAAAAAATTTCAAAAAGAGGCGGCTGAACCAAACAAATTGACCTTGGAACAAAACCTAAAAGCTTGCTAAAAGAGCAGACAGAGACGTGCTAGGGTAGCAGACCAATATTAATCGAAAAAATTGTATATTTAGTATGACTATGATACCATAACTCAGATATTTTATTAATACTAGTACAATCATGCAAAATGCTCCCAAACTCAGAAAGATTTATCATAGTAGTTCTCAAGATGGCTATGACCAGTTTACAGTCTGACTCAATGACCACCTTCTCAAAACCTTCTTGTTTCAACCATGACAGAGCCTCACATATGACAAACAACTTAGCCATGTTATCGTCGAACCCTCAAAGTAGCGAACTAGAAACATCCTAGACAAAAGCCTCCATATGAGAACGGACAACAATAAATAAGGAACGTCTCTGCTCATTATTAACTATCGCATCCACGTTACACTTTAGCCATTCTCGATCCGGTCTAAACTAATTCTCACTACTATTGCACCTCGACAATAGGTTGTTGTAATTTGTTAACAATGTTACGAGCATTCATCCAATCCTGTAGAAAATGATCAGCAATTGAAATAACTGTAAGGCATGACACTATACTTTATTACCACACGAGAAGATTTCAATGTAGCCAGAGACTCCAAGTCATTGTCAGTATGCGGTGGTGAGAATGAACAACAACCAAATCGAAAATGGTGCTCAAGAAGGAAAAAATCGACTATGAGTTCACTACCATCCCCAACTCTCGCCAAATAACCATAGCAATCAGGAAATACATTAGAACATGCTCTACACTTTTGACACCCCACAATGAGGATAAAGGGAAATGATCGAACAACCTCTATCAGCAACGCCACCCTTACACTGGAGAAAACACTGTAAGCAACACCACTAGAAGTCGATGACCTTAGGAGGACCTCTAAATTCCATAACTTGTTCCAAGGCCCCTCAACAGCAAAATACATAACATTGGATAGCGTGTTTAAAGCCAGCATGTATCTCAACTTAAGCCCGTACTCACTCGATCATGTGAAGTGCCAAATTTGTCTATCTCTCAACTTATCGATTGCTAAAGGGATTGATAACACTCTTTGCACATCGAAGGGGCCAATAAACCATCAACCATCGCCACATTCCATCCAGCCTTATTCTCATTGAAAAGATCGCACACTAGAAGCTCATCCATACCATCCAAAAGAGTAGAGGCAACAAAAAAGTTTGAATCATCCGGAATCCAAGGTTCATTATAAATCTGAATATCATGTCCCAAACCAACCTACCATCAAAATCATCGAGCAAGCAAACATTTGGTTACACGAATACTCTTCTAAACAAACGAAGGGTTACTACCTTCTATAAAGTCAAAAAACCCATAATTGGGAAAATATTTGGCTTTGATAACATGAAAAAGAAGAGAGTCATGATTGACAGAAACTGTCAACTCTGTTTACCAAGCATATCTAAGTTGAAGCAATGGAGATTCCGAAAGTGATCACCTATCCCCTACTTTCGCGAATGGAAGAGAGAAATCAACACTAAAATAACAAGCAAATAATCAAAATATATACTATTGTGCAATTTCTGCAAGTGTGACGGGTCAGTTGTAATATAATTGTACAACGGGGTACGGAGTACTCTGAGGATCGAACCCAAATGAGTCAACGATTGAACCAAATCTAGCTACAAGCATGCAAAATAAAGAGTCTAACCAACTAATCGCTAAAAATTATATTACGAAAAACCATAAAGTTGAGAGTAATTACACTAATTTATGAACTAACTACAAAATGACTAAATTGGGAAGGGTGCAAAGTTATAAAATTAACAAATAAATAAAAAACGGTGGTTGATTGATTTCGATGTGGTTCACCAACTCTCAAATTAGGGACCTAAATTGCTTAAATGTCTAAAATGATTCCATTTTACCTCTCGGCCTCAATTTTACCAAATTAGACAAGTTAATATGATTTATCTCTCGATTTCACTGGCTAGCCCGAGACTAACGAATAAATGCTTAACAAGATTACCTATCGGTCTCACTTGCCTAGATTTTCCCTTAGGGGCATTAATCCTAAGTTTTTAAGTTTATTCCATTTAGTCTAATTTATTACAATTTAGCCCCTTACTAAAAAATCAGCTTACCCACATCTCTATCAATCAACCCCTTTAAGGTTCAGTTACTCATGATAAAAACTAACCTAACAAACAATAAAAAAAGGAAACATGGCAGCAATTAACATCAAGGTCGACAAGAAAATGAAAGTTTGGATACCTAGAAAACTTAAAAGAAAAGTAAAGACGGGTATCTAATAGCCAAATAATAAACAAAGAACACTAAAGACAAAGTTTTTGACAGATGAAAATAAAATAAACTGAAATAGCATTGGCATAAAAAGTTGAAAGTCATTACAACTAAAGAAGAGGTACTAAAGGTGCAAATAAACCCTAGCTACAGTAATAACTAACTTAACTAACTTAGGGAATGGAAATAAAAAGAGAAAAATGCAAAGAACATTTACACTACAATTATGAAGAAGATAAAAAATGATAAACCCTAGAAAAGATGAAAGGAAGCCTAAAATAAAACTAGAGAAAAACTATCTAAAACTAAGCCTAATGATCATTTCTCTCTCCTCAGCCAAAATTGGTTGTTTTAGCAACAAATTCTGACCCACAATTTTTGAGCAAAATGCCATTGAACGTGTCTTTCTAATTAGTGCTTTGATTAGACAAAGACTACCATTGATGTCATTTTTTGTCCCCTTATGATATTGATAATACGATACCCAGGGTAGGATATCGTGATATCGTTATTAGTCTTGAAATGGGGTACTCCTTGGCAAGTGGTTATCGTGATACCCAAAGAGGATATCGCAATACCATTGTATGTGGTTTTCATCTTAGGCCTGTTGAGGGTATTGCGATTCCCTGAATTTGATATTGTGATACCCTTTTTCCTTTGGTGATGTTCTTGCTCGAATTTGACCACCAATGCGTTCCTACAACACTCAATCAGTCGTTAGGGCCCCCAATGGCACAATTGGCCAATTAGAGTCTCAAAATGAATAAAAAGAGACATTCACACTTACTTAATTGCAAAAACTAAGCTAAACTACTAAAAAGACATTCAAATTGCTTAAAAACAAGCTCGCCATTGTAACAACCCATTTTTTAATGGTGTTGAAAAAAAGTGGTTATGGGACCATAATTCCAACGAGTGAGTCTATAAATATTATTATGTAATATTTACGAGTTAAATATAATATTTTAATGAATCATGATTTGAAAGAATTTTTAATTGGTCAGTTAGACACAGTACAAGTGGTTCGTACCGAAAGTCAATGGTTTTTGAAAATAAGGTATCGGGACCTCATTTCTGTAAACCGATCTCGTAAATATTTTCATTGAATATTTACAGAGCTATTGTATAGGTGAATTGAAGTTTGGTCTGTTAATTTTGATGATATGATAGTTAATTAAGGAAAAAATGACTAAAACATAAAAACCGTAAAAGTTAATTGGTATTGGATTTTATTAGCTAAAATACTTAATTGGTAATTGCTTAAGGTTTTAAAAAGAAAATAACCCTTTGTATGAGAGCATGGACGGTTGAGCCTATGATTTTGGGTGGAATTTTTTTTATGATTAAGGTTAAAATAGTAATTTAATAAAAGGTAATAAAAAAAATTAAACATAGCAAAGTGATGGTTGTCATCACTTTCTTCTTCCACTGATTGTTTTTCACCATAGATAAGAATCTCTCAAATATTCAATCTATTCGGCCTTGCATGGTAAGGTTTTATAAACCTGTTTTTCATAAATTTTATGTTTTTAAAATCGTTGTAACTTAATCTAGCTATCTCGGGTACTAAATTGAAAATTTGTTAAAGTTTTTAAAAGTTACCATTGTTGATGTTTTAATGTTTTTGATAGTAAATGATAGATTTGTAAGCTTGGAAATGCTTTAGGACTATTTTGTTAAGTGATTTTTGTTAGTTTTTGCATTTAGGGACTAAAATGAGATGTTTGAAATTGACATGAAAATTCTATAAATTTAGAGTTTATAGGGTTGTAAAAGGATATAATTGAAATTGGAATGAAAAACGAAGTTCAATTGTGAAAGTTATACTCGTTTTGATTTTAGGGACTAAATTGAATAAAATGTAAAAGTTTAGGGAAATTGTTTAAAATGAAATTAAAAGGTCATGTGCATGTATTTGAGTGTTATAATACATTTGGAATTGATAATTTGAACTTTAACTATTATATAGATCAAGTTGTTGATAATTGAGGAAAAAGAAAATTACAAGATAGTCTCTACGTTTTATTTCGTTAGCTGATTGTGTTAGGTAAGTTCATAAGTTTAAAATTATTATAAATGTTAATTAATTGTATTATAAATACTTATATATGTACTAAATGAATCTTGGATGAAATAACATTGGTATAAAGGTTGAGTTTGGACTCAATTGAAAGATAAATAGACATGTATGTGATAAATATATTTTGTGTAGAGTAACGCATGATATTGAGATGATTTTGATATATGCCTTCGTACTTGGGAATGTTATAGTAACATGAAAGTCCTGAATCCTGTACAATTGCCTGTTTAAACCTAATAAATGTTTAGGATATGATTAACATGCCAATAAGGTAAATGTGCGCTTATCCTGTTAGCACTATGGTGCTCTTGATAGTACTTTCGTACTCCTGTTAGCACTACGGTGCTCCTGATAGCACATTTGTGCTCCTGTTTGCACTATGGTGCCCCTAATTGCACATTTGTGCCTTGTTATGCACTCTGGTTCCTTGTTTGCAATTCGGGGCTCATGTATGCACATTTGTGCCCTATTTAGCACATCAGTGCTCCCTGATACTATAACCCGTGTATTTGAATCTTTTTACTATTTCTCTTCGGTTTCTCTTGATTAAATAAGAGAAGTGATTGACTTGTTTACTGGAATAAGCATTGAATATTAGGATTGAACTGATTGAAATGTTTTAATGATTGTCCGGTTACATGAATATATAAAAGACTTACCTATTTCTTATGAAATGAAATGTCAAGATTAATTATGCCATGAATACTTAGTTATATAACTGTATTTCTGGTTTACAAGGTAAGTTAATGTGTATGTTTTATATGAACTTACTAAGCTTTCATAAAGCTTACTCTGTTTTCTTTCCTGTTTCTTGTAGTTGACATTTTGCAAAACATGGCTATTGGATCTCTGCAAAGCTCACACTATCCAGCATCAACCTTGTAGCCTCTTTTGAAATTTTCTTTATTGGTTATGTGGCATTTATATAGGTTAAATGTATAAGTGTTATTTTGGAAATAAATTATGTAAGACATGTGATGTTACATACCGAAAATCGGGTTAGAAGAAATTGGGTTAGTGGAGCAAGAGTTGTCACACTCTGACTTTTAATTATAAGCTCATAAAATTATTTCAAGAATGAGCTATTGGCTTAGTGGTTAAGGGAAAATAAGGTAAGGGCGTAATTGATCACTATTTGATAGTGATTGACTTTTCATAAAGGAAGATGTAATGATTACCATGAGATAAAATATGATCATACTGGGAGAACAGATATTATCCCAAAGAGATTAATGATATCCTATGAGGGTAATACACTTATGACAAGGTTATTGGACTAGCACTGATCGAGTTACTTTCGTAATGGTATGTCGTTGGAGAGTGGTTAGTCACAATACTATAATGGAATGGCTTCATGAGTAAATGAGTAAATAATTATTAGGCGAAAAGCTAGAACTTAATTATAAATCATTTGAGTCTCAATTGCTTATGTCCAATCGGTCCCTTCGCTAGCTCGTTGAAACCATAAATGAATTGCATGTTAAATCAAATGAACATAAATGAATAGAAATGGAGAAATAGGAAGCATTTGGAAATGATTATGGTTTTCTCCAAAATGAAAATAAAAATGGAGAAATGAAATCATTTGGAAATGAATGTGGTTTTCTCCAAAATGAAAATGACCTGAAAAATAAATTTATGTTTTTCGAATTAAATAAAGTTTGAAAATGGAAATAAATTATTTGGTTATAGTGAACCATTGAATGCAAAAATATTAAATATATTTTCTCATAGATTCTTTTACGGTAAAGTCTTCATGATTTTAATGAAATTAGAATTGGGTTGAGAAAATTATTTAATTGGAAATATATTGAAGTTTATTTTTGGGAAATAGAAAAACGAATATTGGTTGGATCAAATTATAAAATATTTGGTTAAAAGCCTGGGAAGTACTTGTAATTGGACTCGATATGGAAAAACCCCTTTATGTAATAAGGGCGGACAACAAACCCTAGTATAATTAACTAGGGTTGCTGCCCCCTACATCCTAGTTGAATTAGGGTTTTGTTTTTCTAGTTGAACCTAGTTGAATTAGGGTTTTGTTTTTCAAGTTGAAATGAACTTTTATAATTCAAAAAGGGTTCTACATTCTCTCCCTATAAATAGATAGCACCGGTAGGGTTATTTATACAACTTTTAGATATCATTATTTTGCCCGAAAATAGAGAGACTTTTACTCTCTAAGAATTAAATCTATTTTCCAGAATAACGATTCTGTCGGTTTCTATTTTGAAGAGAGAATTTTTATTTTCACCCCAAAATAAAAGAAAACTATTTCTAGATTCTCTATTTGATTCGTTATGTTCGAGCTCACACTCGAAATAGTGGAGAAAATTGTTTGGTTGAAAGCCGGGAATAACAAGGATCCGTCTATCTGAAAACATAAGTACGATTCGATCTAGGGTTTAATAGAAACTAAATGGGAAATAAGGAAAGAATATTATTTCTTATATCTATACAATTGTGATACAACACCTATATATAGGTAATAGTAGCCTAACAATATAGGAGTAATTTAATCATTTCTTAATCTATACAAGTTAATTATTTTATATTTACAATAATCTTACAGCTAGCATATCTTAAATTAATCTACTTTCCTTTTTAACACTCCCCTCAAGCTGGTTTAAAAATATCTTCCATTGCCAGCTTGCCAATTAAGTGATCAAATTGCTTCATATGCAGTCCTTTTGTAAGTATGTCTACAATCTGTTCAGTCGTTGGTACATATGACATACTAATCAATCCCTTTTTAAGTTTTTCTTTGATAAAATGCTTATCAATTTCTACATGTTCCGTTCAATCATGAAGAACATGGTTGTGAGCATTTGCAATTGCAGCCTTGTTACCGCAATAGACTTTTATTGTAACAACCCGTTTTTAGTGGTGTGGGAAACAGTGATTTTGGGACCACAATTCTAACGAGAGAATTAGTATTTTATTATTTATTTAATATTTATGAGTATTTATTAATGTTATACTAAAATTTCAATGATTAATTAAGTAAAAATGATTAAATCATAAAAGCTGCAAAAATTGATTTCTATTTGTTAAATGTGTCAAATGGTTATCAAAAGGTAAATCAATGGACTTAGTAGGTAAATATACCATAAGTATAGTTATTGGAAAATTATGGACATTTTTTTTGTTAATAACTAAGTTAAAAATCATAAGGATAAAATAGTAAATTGATAATTAAATTATTAAATTAAACAAAACAAGTGATGGAAAGCCATCATCTTCCTAATTTTTCTTAGTTAGAACCGAAATTACCATTTTTAGCTAGAGGGATATTCGACCAAGCTTCAAACTATTGCATGGTATGTTTTTTTAATCTCGTTTTTAATGATTTTTATGTTTTGTTACCGTATTAGCTTAATCTAGCTAGCCCGGGGGTCAATTCATAAACTTGTTAAAATTCTAGGGTTTTACCATGAATGAATTGGAAGTTTTTGTGAATTTAGTTGATAGATTATTAAGGTTGGTAGTTAAAAATAAGTATTTTGTTAAGTGATTTTTAATGATTTTAATGTTTAATGTGAAAATAATGTGAAATGATGAAAAATATTGGTTTTTTAGAAGTCTTTTGAAATTCGGCTAGCTTGGTTAAGTGGCTAAAATTTGTAATTTTGCAAGTTTCTAGTTTAGGGACTAAGTTGTAAAAAAATTAAAAAGCTAGGGGTAATTTTGTAAATTCACATTTAAATGGGCTATAAGCTCGAATTGATTATTTTAAGCTATTTGAATTATTTAATTGAATTAAATTACTATTTAGATCAAGACACGACTCAAATAGACTCAAATCACAGAAAAGCCAAAGTAGCGGAGTAGTCATCGGTTCGTGTTAGGAATCGTTTTGGTATCGATAATGTCATACAATAGTTAATATATTTCTTGTGGAATTATTTTCTATTAAAGGATACTTATTTTAGGTAATTTTAATGTTTAATGTGATTTATATGTTAAATTGGACTACATTGGTTCATAGTCAATGGATGAAATTGTTGATAATGTGGATTATATGTATGTGATATGAAAAGTGTCTTGTTTGAGCCTCGTGAACACTTAGGATACAAATGACATGTTATTAGGGATTATACGGTTTCGGGTGTTGGTATCGGATATCCTAACGATGGCTGAGGTCCTACATTTGTTGCGGAGTCTCCAAAGCTCGTGTGAGCAACATCGTGTAGCTTAACATCCCGACCCACAGCTCGTGTGAACAGGCCCAATTCATAGCTCGTGTAAGCATATACAGTTACATGTTACAGTCACAGCTCATGTGAGCATTTCCCGAGTATTCGATGTTGTTTCATATGGTTCAGCGGGTATTAAAGGTTTCATCCATGTGAACATGATTTCATGGAAAGTTATATGATTGATGGAGAAAATGAAATATACTTGTATATGCTTTGAGTTGTATAAATGTTACATTTGAAAAGTGTTGAATGGCTTATAAGTTGATAAATTCCAAATATGTGTTTCTTGAAATGTTAGAATTGATTATATATGTACAAGTTCACTAACCATTTGAATTTGGTGGTTGGAAATAGGAATCGTTAAATTTATAAGATTGCTAATGGAACTTTTATAAATTATATAAATTATATAAATTGAGTTAAATTGGTAAGTTTACATTTAAATTCTACAAGAACTTACTAAGCACTAGTATCTTATTTAGTTGTTTTCTTTTTTGTAGATTATTAGAAAGCTCGTTTGGTTGGAATTCTCGTCAGAGCATCATCACACTATCCATCCATCATTTTGGTAGCTTTTGGTTAATTTGGCTAATGGTTATAAATGGCATGTATAGGGCTAAAATGTTATCTTGGTCCTTTAGTTGTTTTGAGTTTGTGCTAAACCAATTTGTGGTTAAATGCCTTAGTTGTTGTTGGTTTGTAAATGATGTTATAAATAGGTGATGTTGGGTTTATGCATGTTTTTTTTAAGTAGTTAAATTATGGTTGTATGCTATGCTAATGAAATGGTTGTTTGCTATGTACGATTTATGTTAAGTGAATGAACTTGATGATGTTGAATTAGATTAAGTTTGATATGAAAATTGGGGTGCCTTTTGATGGCATATTGATTAGATATAGGATGGATGATTTTTGGCATGTTCTTGATGTCCTTGAATGTGTTTTTAACCTTGTGAAATAAGCTAGATATGGTGTGCCTTGTTGTGCAAGAATTAGTGCTTGATTTGGCTTGCATTAAGGGCTAAATAGGAAGCACACGGCCTGGGACACGGGCTGCCACACTGCTGTGTGCCACACACGGCCACCCCACACAACTGTGTGTCATTTATATTTTTAGGTGTAGGATGAACCACACAATCTCAAAGAGTTACACGGCCTAGCGACACGGCCGTGTGACCAAACTTCAAATGCACACACGGTCTGGCACACTGCTTGCGACACGGACGTGTGACCCTATTTCAAATACCCACATGGGTGAACACACGGGTTGGGACACGGCTGTGTGTCCCATACATTGAATACTCACACGGCCTGGGCTATGTCACACGGCCTGGCCACACGACTGCGTGACTCCTGTTTTCAAAATTTTTCAATTTTTTTAAAATTTTCTAATTTGTTTCTAAATGATCCTCGAACATTCCCAAACTATTTTTAGGGCCTCGTAGGCTCGATTTAAGGCCTGTAAGTGTATATTTACTTTAATTAAAATGAATTATTTAATGTTTTATGTAATTTGTTTAATTGATTTTATTTGAACTTAAATGTTCCAATTTGTATAGTAATACTTCGTAACCCTACTCCGGCGACAGAGACGGGTTAGGGGTGTTACACTTATGGGCAAAGAACATGAAATTATTAAATCTTCCATTAGCTTTTTAATCCATAAAACTTCACAGACACCATGGGCAACTGCTTTAAATTCAGCTTCAGCACTACTTCTAGCTACCACATTTTTTCTTTTTACTTCTCTAAGTGATTAAATTTCCTCCAATGAAAGTACAATAACCTAATGTAGACTTTCGATCAATAGTGCTTCTATCCCAATCTACATACACAATCAAAATAGCTATTTTTCCTATATTTGGATGCATGTAAAACATGGTATGATCTGCTTGACTTTGACAATAACCAAGAGCTTTTACCGTCCTTCCAAACCGTTCAAACCAGGCTCTGGGTGACTGTTTGAGCCCATAAAGACTTTCTTAACCTACAAACCTTATTTTCTCCTAATCCTTTATCAAAACCCGGAGGTAAAATCAATAAGACTTCTTCTAAATCCCCAATTGGAAAAGCATTCTTAATATCCAACTGGTGTAAGGGCCAATTTTGATTCACAGCTAAGGACAATAAAAATCGAATTGAATTGAGTTTCGCAACAGGAGCAAAATTTTCTTGAAAATCAATGCCAAAGGTTTAGGTGAACCCTTTAGCAACGAGTCTTGCCTTATACCTTTCTATATTTCCATCAACATTGCATTTCACGTTGAATACCCATTTACATACCACAATTTGTTTATCTTTGGGTAAATTTACTATCTCCCAAGTATCGTTCTTCTTCAAAGCATTCATTTCCTCCATAACTGCTAACTTCCAATTTGGATAATCTAAAGCCTCTTGAATAGCTGTCGGAACAAACATGTTAGACAATTTACTAACAAATCCTCTATGACAAGTTGAAAGCTTATGGTAGGATAAATAATTATTAATAGGATATTGGTTACATGTTCGAGTTCCCTTTCTAAGGGCTATAGGGATGTCAAGATCAAAAGGTTTGTTGGAAAGAGATGAAACAAAATTAGAGATAGAAACATAAAAAGGTAGAGAAGTCAAAATAAGATCGAGATTACTAGAATCAGGTGTAGAACTTTCCCCCAAAGATTTTGAATGGTTTTTTGGTAAAGTGATCAGCAACTCATTACCCTTTTTCTGAGTCTTTTTCCGTGAATAAACCAAGAGCTCAGGTTCAGGATTGATTTTTTCCTTTTGTAGTTTTTCTCCCCCTGTTTGTGACTCATGTAATAGATTAGGATGTTCTTTATGCCTAACATCTTGAGTTACTTTTTCTAGAGATGATGATAAATCATTAAAAATAGAATTTGGTAAGAGTGTAGAATTTTCCCAAAAATTTTCACTTCTCTTTCTTGTTGCCCCTGAAAAATTTTGTAGGAAAATAAGGCTGGTTTTCAAAAATCTGACATCCATACTTACAAAAAAAATTTTAGTTACTGGATTGTAATACTTATAACCTTTCTTGTTTGAAGCATACCCAATGAAAACACAATTTTTTTGCTCTTGGATCAAGTTTAGAGCAAAACCTGTTAGGTATGTGAACAAAAACAGTGCACCCAAAAATTTTTAATGGCAAATCTGAATAGATTCTACACTCAAGAAAATGCCTTTTAAAATGATCTACAAGTGTGACATATTTCAGAACACGAGTAGGCAGCCTATTGATAAGATATAATGCAGTCAAAAGAGCTTCTCCTCACAAACACTTTGGAACTTGCATAGAAAACATAATGGCACGAGCCACTTCAAGTAAATGTTTATTTTTTCTTTTTGCAATTCCATCTTGTTGAGGAGTATCACGGCATGTAGACTGATGTGAAATGCCTTTTTATTTTAAAAAAGTTCCCAAAAAATCATTGAAATATTCGGTTTCATTATCAGAACAAAGAATGTTGAACTTAGACTGAAATTAGTTTTCAACCATTTTATAAAATTCTTGAAACACATTTTTTAGTTCTGATTTTTCATGCATCAAATAGACCCAACATAGACGAGTATGATCATCAATAAAAATTAAACCTTCCAAACATGATGGTAACCTTGGAAGGTCCCCACACATCACTATGAATTAGGTAAAACGGTTTTGATGCACGATATGGTTTTGTAAGATAAGTTGCACGATGACTTTTAGATAAAACATAACTCTCACATTGAAAAGAAGAACAATTCAAATTTTTAAACAGATCTAGAAACAAGTATTTTAGATAGGAAAAACTAGGATGTCCTAATCTATGATGCCAAAGCATAATTTGGTCACGAACAGAACTTGAAC
This sequence comes from Gossypium sturtianum, assembly GCA_025698515.1. Classification (NCBI taxonomy): domain Eukaryota; kingdom Viridiplantae; phylum Streptophyta; class Magnoliopsida; order Malvales; family Malvaceae; genus Gossypium; species Gossypium sturtianum. The sequence continues at coordinate 22,704,687 of CM046950.1, forward strand.
TAATTCCACTCTAGCCTTGAGCTATTTTATTCACAGAACAACAATCATCAAAATAATATAGGTTGTCGATCATCCTAGCACTGCCAATCATCCTCCTCGAGTTCCGTCCCGAACCTCACAACGAGCATCAAAGAAAACAACATAACAATTATAATTTTTAGTTAATTTGCTGACTGATAATAGGTTGCAGGAAAAATTAGGAACATTCAAAAAAAAATTCAAGATGTATATCCTTTGAAATTTTTATTTTTCCTTTTCCTGCAATAGACGAAAAATTACCGTCTGCAACTCTAACTTTTTCTTTCATAGAATATGGTGAATAGGTATCAAACAAGTGTGATAGAGAGGTCATGTGATCAAAAGCTTCTGAATCAATGATTCATGGCAAAGAATTTTGACTACAAGATAGAGCATTAGAGTTGCTACCTATTTGAGCGAGACAACCACTAGGAATTGCTGGAAAAACGGGTTTGAAAAACGCAGCGAAAAATAAATTTAGGGAAAAAATAGAGTTTTAAATTTTTTTTTCAAAATAAGATCTTGGTTGTGATATCTAAAGTAATAAATACTTAATCAAAATTGTACCTTTTCGATTCATCTAAGATGGGCACTTCGACCGAGTTGTCTTCTCTGCTGTCCTCAAACTCACATTTGCCGAGTGTGGGCTCGTTTCGAATCAGAAAATTTTTCACAAAAATTACCAGTGGGGTAATTTTACAATTTCTCTAAACTTTTGGGTCAAGTTGTAAATAAGAAAACTATCTCTAGAAATTTTTTGGAATAATCTCTTCAGAGAATTTTCTCTCTACAACTTTCTCTTGAATTCAAGTGTGTAAATAATGACCCAATACTCTCTTTATATAGGGAGAGTTTAGAGAGTTCAACTATAATTAAACTTAATCACTTTAATATTAAATTAATAAAATATTATTGAGATAAGTATTAAATTTAATTTAATATTAAACTATTAAAATAATATTATTTTTGGAATAGTTAATTTGAAATTAAATTCTCTGGTAAAGTTCCAGTAGGAGTGTAACTCTTCCGCTTCTCAACCACCGACAACCAACCGTCGCCAACCTCGCAACAGGACACATCATTGTCACGACCCACCAGCATCGCCCGTGTCCGGTGATGCAGGTGCGACACCCTTATGGCACCCCAAGTCGGTTCGGCTATTGCTGGTTCGATTTGAGCCAATGACAACCCGACCGGTCTGGTCTAGCCACCGGTTGGACTGTCGGCCCGGTTTCACATATGGGGCTCGGTTCGACTAATTTTGGGTCTTGGTCTTGGTTTTGGGCTCTCTGGCCCAATTTACGATCTCAGGTCCAATTTTCAAATTTAATTATCCATTTGGCCAATTGTCTGACTTGAAAATTAACTTCCAAAAATATCATATTAATTTTAATTGATTTGATTAATTTAATTTTACTTGATCAAAATTAATTTTTCCAAAAATCACTTAGATTATCCAAATTAATTTTTCAAGAAAATTCTTTAATCAAATTCTCTACTTGAACAATGTTCATGACTACCTAATTTAATTCCACATCGAATAAATCGACTCAACTAAATTATTCCCAAAGTCGTAAAAAATTTTTTGATTCAAATGTAGTCCGATCGAGCTTTTGTTTAGCTAACGGAGGGTCCAATCGGATATATACAATTAGACTCTAGTGATTGCAATTATGTCAAGAAGCATCATTTCGATAATTTGCAATTACTTAATCATGGAGTCAGTCCATAAGAAGTACCATAATTGAAAACTCCTTATTTTATACTCTTTACGAAAGCAATTCGTCCAACTGCTTTGTCCAATGACCTCGTATGTGTGTGTTACCCTCATATGAAATCATTGATTCCTTTGAGTTAAATCTATTCACTCAATACAATCATATTTCATCTCATTGTCACAATTGTGTCTTCTTAATGATTAATACGAACACTGTAAACAAATGACTGTGATAAATTGCTTGTTCGAGAACAAGCAACCTGTGGCCACATTCCATATTTATCAATCCACATAATGCCAATAAGAGGATATCATTATCTCTTCAATTGAGCTATGAAATCCACTGTTGTTAGTAAAGCTATGCCATATACAAGTCATGTACCCAACATACCGGTTATGGGCTCGATCACCTTTCGAGCATAAGCCTCCACTTATATCAAAGCACATGAGTTGCATACGTATAGTCAGGGACTAACTCAGGATTTAGGTAAATCACACAATGAACGTCACAAGTGAATTAATTCACAAACAGATTCAGAATTAATTCATTTTGGGACTAGTCCAATGTATCATTCTACCAATGAATACATCTATGTCTCTACTCGTAGAGTCAACTGCTCCGATAGCCAAGAATAGTCATCTCCCCAATTGGATTTGTAGACGACATAATAATCCTTCTTAGTATTTGAATCAAATGCTCACTTTAATTCTTTTACGGGATTACGGGCTCATTTAGATTATCTACTGAAGTAAGTTGTCTTTCTCGCAATATAAACGTTCTTTACAATGCCACTTATCTTCAGTTTGAACTTTAGACAATCAATGAGCTAATATTTGTTTGTCACAATTTCGCTATGTATGCAAAATATAAAAGACATAAATACAAAAGACATAATAGTGAAATGTGAAATTAACTTTATTTATTTATTCATCGTTTAAATAAATAGAAAACAATTACATGTTTACTACAAAATGGACACATTTCCCAATAGGAATACCAGACGAGGAATTGGATTTTAGCAGTTTTAGAAGTTGATCTAGTTGCTCTTTATTGAATGGACTTGTCTTAGCTTCACTTGTAGATTAGGCTTATCACTGGATCTTTTACTCTTCTAATTTGCTGGTTTTCCATGAATTTTCCAGCAGGTTTCTCGAGTATGGAGTGGTTTTTTGCAGAAATCACACCACACTTGAGACTTTTGTCCTTACTGCCTCAACTGGGCTTTATTGGCATTAGAAGTCATTAGGGCTGAACTCTCAAGTGGTATAATAGTCTTCCTTTTTCCAAGCATCACGTTCCTGCGACTTTCTTCTCTTCTATCTTTTGCAAATACTTCACCAATGGGAGGTAGAGGTTGCCGACCTATAATTCTCCCCCTTACTTCATCAAATTTAACATTTAATCCAACAAGAAATTTGTAAATGCGATAATCTTCTGCCATCTTTTTTATAGTTTTTGAAATCTTCTGGAGACTTCCATTCATAATCATTAAACAAATCCAAATATTGCCATAACCTTTTCAATGAATTGAAATACTTGGTGACCTTTTCCTCTCATTAACGAATCTCTCCAATTTTTATAGTCAACTCATAAATTTGGGACTGATTTCCCAAATCAGAATACATATGATTAACATTATCCCAGAGTTCTTTGGCTGTAGAATAGCATATATAGTTGGAACTAATATCTTCCTCCATGGAATTTACAAGCCATGTCATAAGCACAGAATTTTCATCGTCTTAAAAAGTATAAGACGGGTCCTCCTTTTCTAGTCCTTCCTTATCTCCTGTCAGGTAGCCAATCTTTCCTCGCCTTCGAATATGCATTTGGACGGATTGAGACCAACGCAAAAAATTATCACCATTTAATTTGATATTGGTGATTTGAATAGAATGCGATTCAAAGTTGGAAACATTATTTCCAGAAGATTTTGGGTGGGCAGACGAGAAAGTAGAGTTTGATGAAGTTTCTGACATGACTAATAACTGCTAAAAATATTTTTTAGGGTTTTTATGGGAGCTAGGAAAAAATTTTCAGCGCTGATACCAAATAGAAACTAGATGGGAAATAAGAAAATAATGTTATTTCTTATATCTTTACAATTGTGATACAACACTTATATATAGGTAATAGCAGCCCAACAATCTAGTAGTAATTTAATAATTTCCTAATCTATACAAGTTAATTATTCTATAATTGCAATAATCTTATAGCTAGCATATATTAAATTAATCTACTTTCCTTTTTAATAGGTTTATTGCTATAAATATCACAAATTGGGTTGGTTTTTAAAATTTTTATTTTCTGCTATATAAGAAAACCGTTTTCGAACCAAATTTTTTCCAACAATCTTGTCATAGGCTTTGCTAATATCTATATTCATCGCAACCTTGCCCATCTTACCCTGACTTTTAGACTTCATATGATGGATGAGTTCAAATGCCACTTACACATTATCGATAACCAACCTACTAGGAACAAAAGCCAATTGCATCAGGGAGATGAGTTTAGCCAGAATGATCTTCAACCGATTAGCAATAACTTTTGCGATGATTTTGTACAACACGTTGCACAAAGCAATAAGGTGAAAATCTTGACTCCGAGTCGGATTATCCTTATTTGGAATTAGAATAATTAAAATTTCGTAAAGGGATTCCGGAAAAAATCCTTACTCCAACCACTAATAGCATTATGTAAATATATCATTCCCAATAATAGGCCAACAATGTTGGAAAAATGTTAGGTTTATTCCATTCGGGCTTGGAGCCTTATCAAGGTGCATACTAAAAATTGCCTATCGAAATTCATTAGCAGAAAAAAGAGCTAACAAGAAAGCGTTATCAACATCAACCACAGAACATGGGAGTAACGACTGAGTCAACTCGGGAGGAGACAGATTCGAACGATGCTCGATCGACGACAGCTGGGGTAGGTCAATGGCCATCAAATGGATGGGATGGGTTAGAACCCAAACCTAGAAAATAATAAAATATTTTATTTTGGTTAATAATAGTATTGAGTAAATTATATTTTAATTCTTTAAAGTGGTATGCAATACTCATAAGTGGTAAATTATGCCACGTAACATCCAATGATTGGTCCACGTATAAAAAAACATGTCAATTTTCATTAGAGTTTTTAATGGGAGTGACCAAAATGAACGAATTATGTAACGTGAGTATATAAATTGTAAACTTTTTATTTTCGATAACTAAAATGAGAAAATTTAATAGTTGAATGACAATCTTAGTAGTTTTTCCTTTTTTTTTTTTTAACTATTATCATGGTCTTTCTCTTTGACATCTGTTTTTGGCAAATAACCCAAAGCCAACCCGTCTTTTGGCTGATAACCCTTGCTTGTCAATGAACGGTCGTGTCTTTGCTCTCTAAAGGCCCCGTCCCTTTTTGTCTCCGGCCACCTCTATAGTGGCATGTGAGTACCTTGGATGTTTTTTTTACTACTTTCTTCCCTCCGATCTGTGAAGTTTTGGGTCAGCCTGTTTCGACGTTGTTTAGCTAGAGTTTCCATTGATTTTTGAGTTTTGAAGGTTGTTGGTGTCATCGCACCAGTGTTGCTTTGGTGGTCGTTCATGGCCGACTGATTGGAGGGTCTTTTCGGCTTTGTCTTCTGCAACGTCTGGCTTGTAATCGGTGCCGACAATCTCCGGTGTCCATGGTTTTTTGGGGCTTCACTCTGTTTCGTCCTCTTTCTAAAGGTAAACTCACTTTCAAAGCCAGTACGGCTTCCATCTGGCGGTTTCCCGATCTCCCCCCAACCCTCTCTTTCTGTTGGCTTAGTCACTAGGCCTAGCCTTTGGGCCTGGACATTGTATCTTTTGGTCTTTAGGCCCTTTCTTGCTGTACTGGTTTTTATGAAATCTTTCGTTTGAAAAAAGAAAAAAATCCAAACGCATCATTCAGAATTATGTTACAAAGCACAGTAGGAGAAGGCACATCTCAGTTATTGCCTGGGCCGGAGAAGGCAGTCCAGTTAAGCCAACCACGTTGGGTTTTCTATTAATACAACTTGAGCTTAACATAATATTTCCTACAACAAAGCTCAGCTGTCTGTCTTCCATCATTCTCAGTATCAGTTTCTACGATTACCACTACCTTTTTGCAATTGTAGCCTTTTGCCAATCCAGCTTCAATCATCAATCTCCCATGCCACTCATACATTCTGTATACAATTGTTGATTTAATGTTGTCTTTAAAAGTAGGCAATGACAAGCACCAGATACAATAGCTAAATTTGCACATGCTTTTGTAAAAGATTGGAAGCTCCATAATAGATGATTCTGCTTGATTATTATATATGAGTAAATTTTTGAACAACTTTACAACAGCTCAACTTTGCGTTTAGTCACATTTTGAAGGATCAGATCAAGTGATGTATGGTGGATGTTGAAATACTAGAGAGCTTATGACAACTAGTCTAATGTGTAGAACTGATTCACACTTTCACTTTTGCTGCTGCTTCTTTGATTTGTTCAATGGTGAAAACGCCGAAGAAGTCATCATCTCTTACGGCATTGACGACTGCATAAGCAACATCATCTACGCTAACTGGTGGAACCAAGATCAGATCAGATGCTGGAAGAGCATTTAAAGGCTTGGTAAAGTTCTCCACAGCACTAAGAATTCTTTCCAGTGGTTCCCCAACCAGATCAAGTGGAAGCTCAAAACCATCCACTCGCCTCTTTCCATATATAAACCCTGGTCTTAGGACAACACCTGAACTCCAAAACCAAAAAAAGAAAACAGTTGGACACTCAATAGAGGAATAGTGCAGAAAAAAACAGAGCGTTAATAGTACAATTAACTTAAAAACGTGGCATTAGATACATGATGCTCATGCAGGCGCGAGTTGTAGAAGAGTAAGATCCTTCTAAAGTTGAACATGTATTGATGATAACTCTTCTTCAGGAATTCTCATTTAGACGCTACCAAGTTCCCTAGCCTCCCCCTTTTCCCTTTCCTTCTAAGTCTTAGGGCTAGCTTCAAATCAGGTGGGTGCATTAACATTTTTAAATTTTAAGACTGCTTGTTCATCCTGATGTCACTTTTGACATTACCAGCTAATTGTTTACTACCTTACTATTAGTTTTATGTAATTAGTCAGGCATTTAGAAAATCTTATATAGTAAGTGAGAAAGAACCAATAAGCTTAGTCATTAAAAATTACCCGAGTTTGGATATTTGGATAGTACTTCTGATTCAGCTTTCCTCTTTCCTGTGAAGTATCCAGATGATAGTAAAAATGATGGTAGGTTGTAATCATGCACTGAGATTAAGATAAACTTTGGAATCCCTGCAAGGAAAAACATAAAAATTACAGAGGATATGCTCTCTACCACAAATTTAACTTAAGTAATTAGATATATAAGTTATCACTGGCAATTCTTACCAAAATCCTTTGCAGCATTTACAGCCACAACATTAGCCTCGCCATTAATTCTTTTCATCTGCTCCTCACTGCCAAAACCTCCAAGGGTTGAAACCACAGCTGTAGCTCCAACAAGTACTTCATCCCAGTTTGCATAGAAAACATCTCCTGTAAAACAGCAAGCTAAATTGTTAAACTGCATTCATGGAAAATACTGACAAGTGACAACTGAACTAAGACTAAGATGAATAGAAACAAAGATTTTACATGAACCCAAACCCAAGTAAGGTCTTGTTGGTCAACAATGGTCTACTCAAAGGATAGAAGGAGTGTAGGACAGATGCAAAATGTAAGCAGCAACAATAAGAGATATGTAGCTCTGTTGCAGCACTTGAAAGATGAAACCAATATAGAAATGTTGATTCTCGAACTTCTATAAGAGAACTAATCATATACAATCATGTCATCCTTGCAATATAATTAGCTATCCACACCAAATGGAAGAAAGTTCCAAAAGCAAATTCAGGACCCTAACGTTCAATGTTATGCTATAGGACATTCTGCATTACAACTTGAATAGATATTGTAAGATGATAAAAAGTATTCAAGGGAAACTAAACATGCCTGGTACCCAATTAACCTGATCCACCCATGAGCCCGAGTAAGTAGGACGCCCTGACCTGTTTTAACAATCGAAATTTAGGATTTCAAACATCTTATAATAAATAATATTTCAAAAGCTTATAAATAACACTAAGCTCTTAATCACACAGAAAAGGCAACATTAGGAAGTTAAATAAGTTGAGATAATCTTTGACACCTGCTTAGGCTTATAACCTCTATGCCCTTGGATACCGCAGCCTTGCATATTGCAGAACCAACAAAACCGCTTCCTCCTAAGACTACAATCTACTAACAAAAACATGTTTGGTAAGTAATTTGCGCTTATTAACTCCCAAAATATCGACTTATCCAGTCCGGGCATACCCGTTCGTTTCTGACATCAGCCACAACATCTATTGTAGCTGATCTTGAGTCATCACTGATTCCTGCTTCTGCATAGCTACATTTCACACCAAACTTGCACAAGCTGCAGTCGTGTTGAAAATAGACAGAAAATAACATCATAGGCTGGAAAGTGGGCAAAAAATTTTCAATTTTCTTCAAGATAAAGAAAAATTCTTCAATTTCCAAATTACCCCCAAAAAGTAATAAAGGGACCAATCAAATCAAATTTCAATAACATACTGATAATAATCATCCTAAAAATTAAAATAAAAAAAAGAGTAAGAAGTTGCAAAATATATGTTAAAAAAATCGACATGCATAAATGATAAATTCAAACTGAAAAAAAAAAAGATATATTGAAGGGGAAAAAAACAGAAGCTCATTTCTTTGGTTTTTTACTGGGAATAAAAAAAGACCACATAAAATTAAATAGTGAAAATATCAAAGAGGAAAATAAATATTTGAGTGAAAGAGAAAGGACCGGCGTTGAGGAAGTGAGGGGGAGCGAGCAGGAAAGGAAGCGGTGGGGGCGAGAGAAGGAAGAGGGGAGCTGTAACAGCAGGGAAGGCTCGAAACGACGTCGTCATGTTGCCGCAAAAAGGAAAGAGGGAAACAAGGGCAATCTCCGAGAATATATTGCCGGCAAGTGGCTAATGGCAAATGAAATGGGCCGTTGCGCAATGCTCATACATGTGTTCGGTGTGTGGCATCAGCTTTCGGATTCTTTAAAAGATTTTAAAGCTCCTGCAATTACCATTCTATCCCTTATTTCCTTACCGAGCCTAGCATTAATTTGCGACTCTTTTGATCGTGGAGGGCATCAAATTGGGGATTGATTGCATTTTGAGTTCTTTACTAATTAATTTTTATACATTTTAAAATATGTAAATTAATTCTTCCTTTAAATTTTATTTATTAAATAATAATATGAAACGTTAATTTAAATGGTTAATTATTAATTTAGTTCATGAATTATACCAAAAAATATCATCAATTTTTTTAAAAATATTAACAATAATTCTATTTTTTTTAAAATCTTTAAAATAAAAATAAATTATTAAAATTATTTAAAATATATTAAAAATTATGTTAAAACAAAACCAAAATGATATTATAACTATGGTTTAGGGGCTAAATTGGTAATTAACCATTTAAATTAACATTCCACGCCATCACTTAATAGTTATATTTTACAGAGGGCTAATTTGCACGTTTCGAAATGTATAAAGACTAATTTATTCTTTTTTTTTTCCAATAAAGGAGCCAAAATGTAATCCACCCTTAAGTACAAGGGCTTCCATAAAACCTTTACCCAAAATATGAGGCATGTATATTGTATATTTGTAATGTAATTACCGATTTGGTACTTAGAAAAAGGATTAATAGGTCATTTGATATCTAAGTTTGATTTCAATATTTAATTTGGTATATAAGTTTGTTTTTTCTTTTTCAATTTGATACGGAAGGTTTTTTTGTCCCGGTTAAGTATCCGAGTTTAGTTTCAATGTTCAATTTGATACTTAAGTATTTTTTTTTGTCCTAATTAAATACTTATTTTTTTTTATTAGAACATACGTGTTAAATATCTATTAGATCATATGATGTTGTTTGATTCAGATACCAAATTAAACATTAATACTAAATTCAAGTCCTAAATGATATATTAACCCTTAGCAAAATATATATTAACTCGTTATGTAAAGTGCATTCATTTAATTTTGTTTAAGAGAGTGAAACTCATTGATATATAAAATCACTGCACGGAAAGGGAGAAGAAAAAAAACCCAAGAAAATACATTAACACAATATGAACCCACCAGAATAAATGTTGGAAAAACCGCAAATGTCTACAGCTATAGGCATTAGCCATCAAGAAATTCAACACCGATAATATTGTTCTTTTGGTTAACCTATAACATATCACAGATCGTTAGTTCTTACAAATTAGACATTGCAAAAAAAGACTTGAGTAAATCGAGTCATGATGGATTTGAAGTTGGAAAAATACAGTTACCAAAACAGTTTTTAGTTATAGCGAAGTTAAAAAATTTTGAAAATTAAGTTGGTTTGTGATATTTAGATAAAATATGATCATATTGGGAGAAATAAATTTATATTAAAGAGATTAAGGATATTCTACGAGGGTAACACATTTATGGCAAAGTTATTAGACGAGCACAAGTTATAGTTAAATGACTTCGTGACTAAAAAAATTTATAATCAATAGATCAAAAGCTATTAAATATCATTTGGTCTAATTTAAATTTTATCTATTAAAAATTATTAAAAATACATTAAAAATCATGTTAAAACAAAATCAAAATGATATTTTAACTATAATTCAGAGATTAAATTAGTAATTAAATATTTAAATTAACGCTCTACGTCATCATTTAACTGATAAAGTATAACGGAGGAGCTAATTTACACGTTCCAAAATATATAAAAATTTATTTATTTATTTTTCAGTAGAGAGACCAAAATACAATCAATTCATAAATATAAATACTTCCCTAATGTAACATATATCAATATAAATATTATATTCAATTTTTTTTTAATATTATATTCAAAGCATAATGAGGAAATTTTCTAAATAAACATCATATGTGACTTATGACATATGTGGTATCTTTGGTATAAATGATGGTGATGTGATATATAACTTAACACATTGTAGGGTCGGATTTTGATTAACAAGTAAATTGATAAATTTAATCAAGTGGCTTTTTGTTTCCGAGTGGTATTTATGTTATCACTTCTTGTTATGTCAATTTCTTTCAATAACATCTTAATCCAAAACTAGAATATCACCCCTTTTTGTTGAGTTTTTAATAAAACCAAAAACACCTTGTAAACTCTCTTCTTGTCCATTTTGCTGTATTGCTCAAAATTTCATCATTATCGTGTTAAGTTATTTGTGAACACCCATAGTATTGGAAAGTTTCTTTGGGGACCTAGATAGAAATTATCCAAAGGACCAAAATGGTTAATAAACCAATTTTAAATGGTGGATAGCGGATGGTGATGTGGGATGTCATTGAGCTTAATTAAAAGATGATTAGAGTAAACTAATTATAATTAAACTAATTAATTAAATACTAATCAAAATATAAGTAAAAAGTTAGTAGAAAGATGAGAAAATTATCATCATCTTCCAAAACTTTCATCGTCCACCATGGTTATGAAGAAGGAAAGCTTCGAAAACCCTTAAACAATTGGCAACAATTTCGTGCAAGTCCTTAAGCCATTTTGTTTTGAATTTTATAGATTTTTTCTATCATGAGAGCTTAATTCAGCTAGCCTATGTATCAATTTGTCCAATTTTTAAAGTTTTTGAAAGTTTCCATTGTTGAGAGATAGATGAATTTGATAGAAATTAAGCTTAGATTATAAAAATGACTAAATTGTAAAGCTTAATGGTTAGTTTCGTACATTAGGGACCAAATTGAATAAAATTAAAAATTTTCATAAAATTTTGATAGGAATAGAAAGTAGAAGGTCCTTAATGAGTATATGTGAAATCAAATTTTAATCCGAAGCTTTAGATCAAAAGTTATACTTGTCCAGAATTTAGGGACTAAATTGAATAAATTGAAAAATATGTTTGGCTTTGTATTTGAATGTGGTTTGATATAGAATTATATATTTTTTATTGTTAAATTATTTTCGTAGCTAAAGATGGCGTCGAACCATCGAGAGGGAAAAGAAAGGCGAGAGCCGACGATGAGTGACATGAGCTATCAGTTTGTATTTCTATGATTCATAATCAATTTACTTATTGCATATTTGTGATATTTTTCATAATGTGGCATTGAGGTGAGTTGATGATGGTTATTTGAGTTGAATTGTTATAATTGAGATTGAATATCGAGATAAAAAACTAAATTGAATAGAATTGAAAATAGTGTGATTTAATGGATATATGATATTTGATGTGGAATTGAGTTTAAATATGTTGTGTATACGATGAATTGATGGATTGATGATGAATTAAGAATAATGTAATGTAAATTGAACTATTTGATGAAATTGGATTATTAGTTACCCTATTAATTGTTCGGGAAGAGTCGGATATAATTGGCATACCATAGGATTGATAGAGTACAGGTTAATTCAACTATATGTTGATAAGCACTGGGGGCATTTTCCTTTGGATGTTCCGATGAGTGCTGGGAACAACTTTTACTTTGGTTATACCGATGGGCGTTGGGCGCAACCTATATGCTTTGAACGTTCCGGTGAGGCATTGGGTGCCAAATTGGTATGCCGATTGGGATCCGTGTATCCGTTTAAATCCAAGTCACGTTAATAGGGGATATAAATTATGAATTGGTTAAATGGTACTCAAAATTATTAAATGTTATGAAATTGTACGATAGGTACACATATATGATATTTGATTATCAATAGCATGAGAAATATCATACGAACCAGTTATACGAGCCTAGAGGACCGAAACAAATTTTGAAAAATCAAATGATCTGATTTGGAAATGATGCATATCTATGTTGTTATGGTTTTGAATATGATTGTGAACTTTGTTGACATTAGCATGTTAAAGTGATATGCATATTAGATTGGTTAATTGAGTTATGTAGGATTTGATTTATAAGATATAAATGGTATTCTTAATACCATATGTTGGTTGATATATTGAATAATGCATGAATGGCATATGAATTAGGTGATAAGAGAATTTGTATTGGATGTATACAACTGATATACTAAAGTTACACTGTCACACTCCAAAATATATAAGGTTGGATGAAATAAATAATTAAGTAATTGACCTAGGCTTGATGGTTTAGTAGTTAGTGCACTCCCTAGAGGTCCTAGGTTCTATCCATTCCTCTCCCATTTCTTTGATTTTTATTTTCAGCAAACTAGGTTGAAAAATCACTTTAAAGCAAATATTATTTGAAGTAAAAATCTATCAAGAGTGGGCAGTAACCTAATGGTTACGCATCTACTGTAACAACCCAATTTTCAGTGGTGTCGAAAACAGTGATTTCGGGATCACAATTCTGACGTGTCAATCCGTAAATATTAATTATTAATATTTACAAGGTCATTAGTGTTGTATTAAATTTTGGTTAAGAAATTTTAACGTTTAGATAGTCAATTAACTAAAAAAGACTAAATCGTAAAAGTTACAAAATTTGATTTCTATTAGGTACTAAATGACAATTGAAAGGTATAATAATGGATTTAAAAGGTGAATATACCATGTATATATTAATGGACGATTTAAGTGTGTTTTGAAATGAAATTTGATTTAAAATTAAAGGGTAAAAAGGTAAATAGTTAATTAAACTTAAAATTAAGTAAAACCAAAGTGCCATCTTTTTCATTTTGTTATGTTGATAGCTGAAACACCATTGAAAGGTGAAGGAAGCTTTCAACCAAAGCTTATTCATATGCATGGTAGGTATTTTTCCACCTGTTTTTCATGAATTTTATGTTTTTGAAATCGTTTTAGCTTAATCTAGCTAACCTGTGGGTTAATTTGTAAAACTGTTAAATGTTTTGGGAGATGCCATTGATGATTTTAGTGTGTTTTTGAAGTTTAATGGTGGATTACTATGCTTGGATGTTAAATAGAAATATTTTGTTAAGTGATTTTGTATGATTTTTAAGTTTAGGGATTTAATTGAAAATAAATTAAAATAAGCATGGTTTTCTTGGAAAATTTCAGCATGTGTGGATTGTATTTGGGTATAATTGAATCCGGTTTATTGGGTATAAGGATTAATTGTGAAAATAATCAAGTTTCGGTTTTAAGAATCAAATTGAATAAAGTATAAAAGTTTAGGGCAAATGTGAAAATTAGTAAATAGGAAATCATTTGCACTAATTTGAATATTATATGAAATTGAGGTTAATAAATTGAAATAAACTATTTTATAGATCAAGAACAAGTAAATAATCGAGGAAAAGGGGAAATTGTCGAGTAGTCCCTAAAATTTCGTTGTCTCTGTAGTTTAGCCTTGGTAAGTTCGTACGACTTAGTTTCGTATTAAATTAAATGTTATATTAACTATGAATTGAGATGTTGAATATTTTAACATAATTGAATTGAAATAAGTTGATGTGAGTCGAGAAATTAATTGACTTGAACATTGTTATTCGATATCATATTGAGCTGATAAACGTAGGATAGGATACAATTGGCACGCCAATAGGTTTTAATACGTGCAATACAGGTTCGATTGTGATGAGATAATGATTATTGATTCGTTACTGTTCATTGAATATACCGAAGTCCAACATTTGTTGCGAACTATCGAGTTATACTTTTAGTGATTCTGGTGTGCTATCGGGGGCAGATGTAAAGCCTTCGGGCATGACACTTGGTGCCCAGGTGTGTTTTAGAGGGATGTTGGCCTACGGGTTAGGCACTTGGTGCCTAGGTGTGTTATTGGTTGGTTAAGCTCACTCGAGTGTTCTGGTGTGTTTTGGATGGTTAACCGAGTATTTGAATCCGTTATATTGTTCATCGGGAAAATTTTTAAATGATTATATGATTTTCTAATAGATTAACTTGAGTTAATATTGAATGATCTAGTATTATTAAATAGGTTGTTCATTAAGTGTATTGCTATTACTACTCACTTGTTGAATGGTTGTGATTGACAATATCATAGTTTATAAAATGTTAATGTGTGAATTATATATATTTCTACGGTAAGTTTATTGTTTTAATTGTTGAACTTACTAAGCTCTAGTAAAGCTTACTTGTGTTATTTCTTCTGTTTCTTTGTAGAATACGTTTTGTGGAAATCGGGCGATCGGATCAACCAGATATCTTTTGGTAGTTTTTGGATGTTTACTTTTTGGTTATATGGCATGTAATAGGTGTGTTTGTATATGTTTAGATACTTACCTCATATGCTATATTTTAGCTTAATGTATAGTTGTTTTAATTTTCTTGTATATGTGCTTTTGTCTTTGGTATAAATAGGTTACTTGTGAACTTGATTTTTGATATTTGGCATAAGTCTCAAGGAAGTAATTGAAATATGATATAATGGTTGTGAATGGTTTGAATGGTAATGGTAGATTTGGCATGGGATATTATAAGTATTTGAGAACTTTGAATGAAATCTAAATTGGTATGAAATATGAATTTGATCTGGATATTGAATTGTAGTGTCAATGAGGGCACATTGGTTAGATTTTTAAGTGTTCGAATAGGTGAAATTATTATCTCTTGTGTGATAGGTGATTATGGAATGAAATGAACTTTTAAAGATGAGAATTTACCATTTAAACTTAGGTATCGATATTTTGGCATCTGGTATCGATACTTGACCATATGAATAGGTTTAAAACAAACATAATGTCAAAATGGTATCGATTTTTATTTGAGTATCGATAGTTTTTCATAAAATATCAATACCCTAAAATAATTATTGATGCCTTTATTTTGCGAAGAAAAAAAAATCAATTTTGGTACCAATTTTCAGAAAGGTATCGATTCAGTATCGATACCAACTACGAATTTTCATTATTAACTTTAAAACTTTAGAAATTTGTAAATCTATCCTATTAAATGCTTGGATTTTAGAATTAGGTACTTATAGAGTTTAAGTTTTTAATATGTTTGATTATATAGGATCTCAATAATAAATAATTGAGTTTTGTTTAGTAAAGTAGTTATCGATTGTTGAATTTTCCCGTAGCATCTTTTTACTTGGGTCTGGCAATCAGGCCGAGTAAGAGGTGTTACATCTACTCCTTTCTCTTTCTTACTTGTGTTCAAGCCATGCCATTCTCCTCCATTTCATTTTAAATTTTGGCCAAAATTAGGTAATTTACCATGGAACCCCTTAAGATTTGAAAACCTAAGTATTTAGTCCTTCTTTTCCTAATTACCCTAGGATTTTGATTTCTTTTCTATTTCAACTTGAATTCTCCCTCTTTTCCCTTTATATTCTTCTTTTCTTTTCTCCCTCTTTTCTTTTTATCAAAATTTTCATTCCAATACTGAAATTATATTTGTTTCTCGAATCAAAATCTATTCCCGATTTAAACTCATTTTTTTCAACTGGATCCATAATCACTATTAGAAACATTCTCTGATCGTTTCCAAGAATCAGAAAGTACATTTCAATTTCGATGGTTGATCTCGAATCTTTATAGGAATTCTATCTAATGATTATCATGCAATCGATTAAACGATCTTTCTCGATTTTTCATCAAATCTTTCAACAATTTTGTTTTATCTTGAAATCAACCATTAATCCTTGTGTAAATGTCGTTTAAAAGGCCCATTTTAGATGCATCGGAGCAAACTTGATCGAGAGGGACATTGATTGAGCTTCTGGAGACAAGTGTGTGTTATTTTACAAGCGAATTGGGGCAAATCGAGCCTCGAAATAAGGCCACACAGCCAACCACACGTGCGTGTGGGCTACACGTGTGGACCACACAACCCCTCACACGGTCATGTGCCCTGAAAACCTAGTGTAGTTTGTGAACCACCCGGCCTAGACCTTTCCACGCGACTGTGTCTCCTTTGTAGCCTTATTTTGCATGTTCCACACGGCCTCAGTCTGTTACACGGCCTGGCCACACGGCCGTGTAACCCTTCCACACGGCCTATAGCCTCTCACACGGCCCAGTCACATGGCCATGTGCCCCTTGTTTTACAGTTTTGCCTAGAAATTTATGTTTTGTTCAGTTTAGTCCCTACTTGATCCATGAAGTGTTCCTAGGAGTTTTTGTGCACTTAATTGATCTTCGAATTAGTGTTTATACAAAAATCTATCATTTATATGCTTGAATGATCATGTTATAATGTGTTTAGCGATATTGATTAGGTGAATCATTATGATGCCATGAATGAACATGTGTTATTAACCTTGCTTAATGTTATAGCATTGATAAATTGTGAAACTGTTATTAATGCTATCGCCCCACTAAATACATGATGTGTAATAACCCGTTTTTAGTCAAATCAAAACAGTGGTTTTGGGACCACAAATCCGAGATTGAAAATTTATTTTAATATTATTTTAAGTGTTTACAGCATGATAGTATGTATGTATGAAAGTTTCGTGAATTAATTTTACAGTTTGAATACTTAATTTGATAAAAAGGACTAAATCGCGTAAATTGTAAAAGTTGTGTTCTATTAGGTAAAGGTGTTTAATAGCTATAGAACCTTAAATTAAAGGTCCTTAAGTGGTAATCAACCCATTTGAGAGTTAGTGGATGATAGTGGCATGGCATTTGGTGTAATTAATAAATGTCATTAAGGTTAAATTTGTAATTAGTTAATAAAGGTTAATTAAAACAAACAAAATCAAAATTTTTGTCCATCTTTCTCCCAAATTGTCAAAAATTGATGATAGGAGAAACCATTTTAGGGTTAAAGCATTCATAAACTTCAAGTTTAAATTGGTGAGGGGTTTTGACTCGGTTTTTAATGATTTTTACGTTTTTGAGATTGTTGCTTCGTATTCTAGCTAGCCCGTACCCTAGATTTCGAAACTTTTAAAGATTTATCATGTTTCCATTTTTGAATGCTTGAGTAATTTGATGATTTATAATATATTTGGAAGGTTTAATGTTAGATTAATAGCTTTTTTAAAGTGATTTTTGACAAAAATGTCAAAAAGGGATTAAATTGAGAAATGTGTAAAGTTAGTGGTTAAAATGTGAAATAAATGAAAAATATGGGCTGCTAGGGGCATAATGGTAATTCGGCTAGCATGGGTATATTTGAAATTTAATTAATTTATGGTTTTATGAAATATGGACTAAATTGTGAAAAATGTAAAAGTTTAAGGACAAATGTGTAAAATAGCCCTAAAGTGTATTTTGGAAAGAATTGAATAAATAGATGATTAAATAAGATAATTTTGAATATATTTAGATTAAGAAAAGCAGAATTCAGATCTAGATCGAGGGAAAACTAAAGTTATCGACAAATCGACTTAGTTCCGTCATTTTCGTACACGAGGTAAGTTCGTATGTTAATAAGCATTATTATAATTGAGATTTAATGCTTTATATTGAATTGTTGATGAATACAATTGTACTGAAATATTCGACGAAGCTTCGGCTATGTATCGACACTTAGTGTGCGAGATCGAGATAGCTACGGCTATGTATTGGCACTTAGTGTGCGAGATCGAGATAGCTTCGGCTATGTATTGACACTTAGTGTGCGAGATTGAGATAGCTTCGGCTATGTATTGGCACTTAGTGTGCGAGATTCCCGAGTATCCCATATTATTTCGAATGGTTCAACGGGTAAATGAAAGACGAGAATGTGTATGAGATTGGTACAAGATGGTACAGGTACGTACAAAAATGAATTGAATATTGAAACTATGGAATTGATGAGTTCCTTGGTAAGTTATGTGAATGATCATTGATAACTTTGTGATTTAATAGAGTTGTTGTATTTTGCTTTCTATTATTTGAATGATTAAAAAATAGTGATATTTTCTTATTGTTAACATACAAGCTTACTAAGCTACATAGCTTACTTTGTTTATTTTTCCCGTGTTTTATAGTGATATCAAGCTAGCTCGGATTCGGGAATTGTCAGAGACTTTATCACACTATCCGCTGACACTTTGGTACTTTTGAAACTATGTTTTTGGGTCATATGGCATGTATAGGGACTTTGAGTCAATTTTGGTGAATGATGTAGCCATTTGATTTGGCTTATAAACATCTATGTTTGGTTTGTATATAGCCAAGGAAGTTGGCATATTTTGGTTCATTTGGATGTGTTTATAAGTGTGCAAATGGCTTTTGTTTTGAGTTGGTAATTGACCTATGTTGTGTGATTGAGGTGGATTCATAATGCTCATTGATAATAGGTAATTTTGAATGTCAATAGATGATGATTTGCGAATTGGTATGTTTGTGGAATTGAGCATAATAATGTATAATTGTAAATGGTCATTTTGATGTTTTGAGAAGACAAATATTGGCATGAAATTAGATGGCAATATGTGGTATTTATGTTTTGTATTGAATGATGTTGGAATTGGTATAAATCATGCTTGATTGGAATTGAAATATATGCCTTTTGATGCTATATTGTGTGCTATTTGAGAGGTGTAAGTGTACCTAAATTTGGGTGGCAAATGGCTTGGTAAATAGCCTATTTTTTTTCACACGGGTAGAGACACGGGCGTGTGTCTCAGCCATGTGTGACACACGGTTATGTTATACGGCCGTGTGTCCCCTGGTATGGTTTTAGAAATCAAGTCAGTATGCTCCACACGGCCTCACACACGGGCGTGTGACTTGGCCGTGTGGCATAAGTTAGTATACCTTACAGTTTTGACAAGGCCTAGCACATGGCCTGGCACACAGGCGTGTATGGCCATTTTTAGGGCACACGGGCTTGTGTGTTGGCCGTGTGACCCAAGTTAGTAAGCTCACTTATTTGGACACGGGGTAGGACACGGGCTGGGACATGGACATGTGCTCTCATTTTGAATGTCCACACGGCCTGTGACACGGGCGTGTCTGATGGCCGTGTGAGACACACGGCCTAGCCACACGAGCGTGTCCCTTGTTTTGAGAAAAATTTTATAAGTGTTCCAAATATTTCTAAAGTTATCGGGTTAGTCCCAAACCACTCCCAAAGTATGTTTAGGGCCTCGTAGGCTCGTAATAAGGACATATTGATTGAATTGAATGATGATTGCTTGTATTGATTAAATGTATAAGAAAAGTATATTTAAATGTGTTGTAAGTTCGGTAATGCTCCGTAACCTTATTCTGGCGTTGAATACGGGTGAGGGGTGTTACATTTATTGGTATCAGAGCTACGGTTTAGTCGATTCTAGGACTAACGTAGCGTATGTGAGAGTCTAGCTATACATGCTATATATATAACCTGTGATAGTGTGATCTCTCCCGACTTTGATGAGATTCGTTTTACTTAGACAGAGATGTTTCCAACCGAGCTAGTTCCGATGATACTGAAAATGCTATTCAAGCATTTGAGTAAAAATGTGTCTATGATGAGTTGAAACCCATAAAGGTATGAATAAAAGTTCCTAATATGGTGTTGATGATAAATGTTGTATTATATGTGTGTATATGTATGAGAGCCAAATTTTGAGGCTTTACAATCTTCACCTCCTCATTAGTATGGTGTTATACAATGAAGTTTACAAGATTTAGATTGGATAAGCTCACAAGTGTGAAACTAAAGAGTTCAGTGGTGGAATAATTATTAATGCGGCTAGAGATGAGAAAGGGTTAGCAAGTAAAGACAGTTCCAGAAGAGATATCAGATTGTTACGAAGATCATTCGGATTACGCGATGATGTTGTTAAAGAAGAAGTTAATCTCGACTAGTCGACTCATTCAGGTATAATTTCTAAAGAATGTATTAACTGGAAATTCTGCTGAATTGATTTTCGTTAGTGAATGGAATAGAGTGGGATTAGTGATGACTGTAATAGTCAGTGGAATCATGTTTGAATTGTAAAGATATCCGAGTGCAGTGGTTATAGTTGAGTAGATTATGACGAACTCTTCTGGGTATTCTATGTGTACATTCATTCTCAGAGATATATCTAGCTGTTCATTTTCGGATGAGACTCTTGTCTTGTGAGAACGCTAACTAACCATATTGTTAGATGAAAGCATTGTAAGTTTAGTTGGTTTATGATCGGCATTGGTTTATCTTTCTTTGGAATTCTATTCCAGTACATTTGATAGAAAATTTGATGGTAAAATCCATATGATGCTAGTATTCTGTTTCTACTGGTTATTGCTCTGCTTTATATATATATGGAAATTATATTGCTTCTGTCACAATTGATTTCAGATCGTATGAGTAGTGTTTTTCTTCTGGATTTTCTCTGGGATATCATCGAGATCTTTATCATCCAATACAGGTTGTATTCTCAAAAAAATTCAGTATAGCTTCACATATTGGATTTCATTATCTCGGTTTTCTTATCATTCTTATTGTTTAATGTATTAAATATGGCTCATCTGTAAAAGATATTCAGTGATCGGAAATGATTATATTTATTATGGTTATATAATTTCTAGTCTGATCATGGGAGCATGGTGATGCTGATCTCAGTTTATTTTCTAGTTTTTGTGAAAGGGGTTGACATCGGCAAAAGTATAGACGGTGGAAGCTCAAGCCCAAATTTGTATAATGGTTTTCTTTTCTCAGGTAAGCTTGATTAAAGTCATTGAGCTAAATCGGGATATTATGATTCGTTGAACTGATGCAGTTTGTAAAGATCTTTGACTAGTATGTTGAGGGAATTATGAAAGATTGTATGTTTGAGTTGTTCTAACAACATGAAGAAGAGATTACTTTGAAATGTTATTATATGATAGATAAGATCGATTCAGTTGCTTTAAATCTGAGTGGGTTAATTAGTTGAAGAATAATTTAAATTATATGCATTTAAGTTTATCCTCAGGTATGCAAATAATTTTTTGCATTCACGGGTAAATAGACTGACCGTTTGAATGAAGAATTCATGTTCTAGAAAACATGATACAAAAATATATCTATTAGATTTGTTTTAATTGAAAGACGTTATTCTGAGTTAAAGTTGTTCTGATTGATAAAGTTATCGTGCTTGTGAAGTTTGAATGGTCTGATACTTTTTAACAAAGTTTCAAACAGTTGAAAGCATTGTTAACCGAAATACTAGTTCTGGTTCAGCCTGAATTGGGTAAAGAATTCGTGATTTTTAGTAATGCGCCATTAAACGAATTGGGATGTGTTTTAGTACAAGAAGGTAAAGTGGTAGTTTATGCTCTCAGACGGTTAAAGCCATATTAGAATAATTATCCGACACGCGACTTAGAGTTGGCTGCTATTGTGTTTGCGTTAAAAATTTGACGACATCATTTGTTCGACGAAAAATGTCACATACTTATTGATCATGAGAGTTTAAAGTAGCGAATTCACAAAAAGATTTGAATCTGAGACAGCGTTGATGGCTCGAGCTATTGAAAGATTGTGAGTTAGTTATTGATTAACCTTTGGGGAAAAGCAAATATAGTCGTCGATACTTGAGTGGAAAATTTTTGTTTACTTTGTGAACAATGGTTACACGATTGACCTTGAAATGATGGCACAATCTTAGCTGAGTTAAAAGCTAAACTGATGTTTTCATTGTAAATCTGAGAAGCTCAGAAATATGATAGTGAATTGCAAGCAAAACGATTACAGTGTGAATAGACTTATAATTCTGAATTTTAGGTCGGACCTGATGACTATTATTATTCTGAGATAGAATTTGTGTACTTAAGAATCCAGAGCTTATACAGAAAATTTTGCACAAGGCTCACAGTGGTAGCTTGTCTATTCATCAGAGGAGTAATAAGATGTACAGTGATTCGAGGTAGAAGCACTGATGGTTGGGTATGAACAGCGATATTTTTGATTTTGTGTTCAGATGTTTGAGTTGTCAACAAGTTAAAGCTGAATATCAAGTGCATTCAGAATTATTATAGCCAATGATGATACTGAAGTGGAAAATGAGATAGAGTTATGATAAAATTCGTATCGAGATTACCCTAATTTCTGAAAAGAAAGATACTATCTGGGTTGTTATTGATTGGTTGATGAAATCTGCATATTTATTCCAGTATGTATAGATTTCTCACGTGGCAGAATTGCTGAGTTATATATTTCTGAGATTGTCAGGTTATACAGAGTGCCAGTCTCTGTTATTTTGAATAAAGATCCGAGGTCTATATCGAGATTATGGAGAAAGCTACAAGAAGCTTTGAATACGCGATTGTATTTTTGCACTACAATTCATCCTCAGATCGATGATAAGTATGAGAGAGTGATTAAATTCTTGATGATATGATTCGTTATTATGTTTTAGAATTCAAAGGTAACTAGGAAAAATGTTTACTTTTGGTCGAATTCACGTATAATAATAATTTTCAGTCGAGTATAAAATGGTACTGTATGAAGTTTTATGTGGTTGTAAATGACGAACTCTGTTATACTGGGTGGAGCTTAGTGAGAAAAAGATATACGAGGTTGAATTGATTTGTGATTCTAGAGAAAAGGTGAAAGTGATTCGTGAAAGTTGAAAGTAGCGTCAGATTGACATAGATGGTATACAGATTTGAAACGTAAAGATATTGGATTTTAGATCGGCATCAGAGTGTTTCAGAAAGTATCGCCCTTGAAGAAGATTCTTCGATGTGTTTGCAAAAGGAAGTTGATTCTGTAATTTATTGGGTCGTATTAGTTTATTGAGAGACTGGGCCAGTGACATACCGACTTGAATTACCATCAAAGTTAGATCAGATTCATAATGTATTTTAGTTATCTATGTTGCGATCAGACCATTCGTATATAATTTCTCCGACAGATGTTGAGATTTAGTCGACATGTCAAATAACAAAGAACCGATCCGAATTATGACATGTGAGATTAAAGAGTTGAGAAATAAGAACATAGTTTTGGTGAAAGTTTTGTGGCAACGTCATGGGATCGAAGGGGCTACGTGGGAACCCGAGGAAGTTATGAGAAAATAGCACCCTAACCTATTCACTGGTAAGATTTTCGGGGACAAAAATCCCTAAGGGGGGAGAGTTGTAACAGCCTATTTTTAGTCAAATCAGAATAGTGGTTTCGGGACCACAAATCTGAGATTGAAAATTTATTTTAATATTATTTTAACTGTTTACAGCATGATAGTATGTATGTGTGAAAGTTTCGTGAATTAATTTTACGGTTTGAATACTTAATTTGATAAAAAGGACTAAATCGCGTAAAGTGTAAAAGTTGTATTCTATTAGCTAAAGGTGTTTAATAGCTATAGAACCTTAAATTAAAGGTCCTAAAGTGGTAATTAACCCATTTTAGAGTTAGTGGATGATAGTGGCATGGAATTTGGTGTAATTAATAAATGTCATTAAGGTTAAATTTGTAATTAGTTAATAAAGGTTAATTAAAACAAACAAAATCAAAATTTTTGTCCATCTTTCTCCTAAATTGCCGAAAATTGATGATAGGAGAAACCATTTTAGGGTTAAAGCATTTGGAAACTTTAAGTTTAATTGGTGAGTGATTTTGACTCGATTTTTAATGATTTTTACGTTTTTGAGATCATTGTTTCGTATTCTAGCTAGCCTGTACCCTAGATTTCGAAACTGTTAAAGATTTATCATATTGCCGTTGTTGAATGCTTGAGTAATTTGATGATTTATGATAGATTTGGAAGGTTTAATGTTAGACTAATAGCTTTTGTAAAGTGATTTTTGACAAAAATGTCAAAAAGGGATTAAATTGAGAAATGTGTAAAGTTAGTGGTTAAAATGTGAAATAAATGAAAAATATGGGCTGCTAGGGGCATAATGGTAATTCGGCTAGCATGGGTATATTTGAAATTTCATTAATTATGTGATTTTATGAAATATGGACTAAATTGTGAAAAATGTAAAAGTTTAAGGGCAAATGTGTAAAATAGCCCTAAAGTGTATTTTGGACTGAATTGAATAAATAGATGATTAACTAAGTTAATTTTGAATATATTTAGATTAATAAAAGCGGAATTTGGATCTAGATCGAGGGATAACTAAAGTTATCGACAAATCGACTTAGTTCCGTCATTTTCGTACACGAGGTAAGTTCGTATGTTAATAAGCATTATTATAATTGAGATTTAATGCTTTATATTGAATTGTTGATGAATAAAATTGTACGAAAATATTCGATGAAGCTTCAGCTATGTATTGGCACTTAGTATGCGAGATCGAGATAGCTACGGCTATGTATTGGCACTTAGTGTGCGAGATTGAGATAGCTTCGGCTATGTATTGACACTTAGTGTACGAGATTCTCGAGTATCCAATATTATTCCTAATGGTTTAACGGGTAAATGAAATACGAGAATGTGTATGAGATTGGTACAAGATGGTACAGGTACGTACGGAAATGAATTGAATATTGAAACTATGGAATTGATGAGTTCCTTGGTAAGTTATGTGAATGATCATTGATAACTTTGTGATTTAATAGATTTGATGTATATTTCTTTTTATCATTTGAATGATTAAACAATAGTGATATTTGCTTATTGTTAACATACGAGCTTACTAAGCTACATAGCTTACTTTGTTTATTTTTCCCGTGTTTTATAGTGATATCAAGCTAGCTCGGATTCGGGGATTGTCGAAGACTTCATCACACTATCCGCTGACACTTTGGTACTTTTGAAACTATGTTTTTGGGTCATATGGCATGAATAGGGACTTTGAGTCAATTTTGGTAAATGATGTAGCCATTTGATTTGGCTTATAAACATCTATGTTTGGTTTGTATATAGCCAAGGAAGTTGGCATATTTTGGTTGATTTGGATGTGTTTATAAGTGTGCAAATGGCTTTTTTTTTGAGTTGGTAATTGACCTATGTTGTGTGATTGAGGTGGATTCATAATGCTCATTGATAATAGGTAATTTTGAATGTCAATAGATGATGATTTGTGAATTGGTATGTTTGTGGAATTGAGCATAATAATGTATAATTGTAAATGGTCATTTTGATGTTTTGAGAAGACAAAGATTGGCATGAAATTAGATGGCAATATGTGGTATTTATGTTTTGTATTGATTGATGTTGGAATTGGTATAAATCATGCTTGATTGGAATTGAAATATATGCCTTTTGATGCTATATTGTGTGCTATTTGAGAGGTGTAAGTGTACCTAAATTTGGGTGGCAAAATGGCTTGGTAAATAGCCTATTTTTGTTCACACGGGCAGAGACACGGGCGTGTGTCTCAGCTGTGTGTGACACACGATTATATTACACGACCGTGTGTCCCCTGGTGTGGTTTTAGAAATCAAGTCAGTATGCTCCACACGGCCTCACACACGGGCGTGTGACTTGGCCGTGTGGCATAAGTCAGTATGCCCTACAGGTTTGACACGACCTAGCACACGGCCTGGCACACGGGCGTGTATGGCCACTTTTAGGGCACACGGCCGTGTGTGTTGGCCGTGTGACCTAAGTCAGTAAGCTCACTTGTTTGGACAAGGGGTAGGACACGGGCTGGGACACGGCCATGTGCTCCTATTTCGAATGTCCACACGGCCTGTGACATAGGCGTGTCTGATGGCCGTGTGAGACACACGGCCTGGCCACACGGGCGTGTGTCCCCTGTTTTTAGAAAAATTTTATAAGTGTTCCAAATATTTCTAAAGTTATCGGTTTAGTCCCGAACCACTCCCAAAGTATGTTTAGGGCCTCGTAGGCTCGTAATAGGGACATATTGATTGAATTTAATGATGATTTCTTGTATTGATTAAATGTATGAGAAAAGTATATTTAAATGTATTGTAAGTTCGGTATTTCTCTGTAACCCTATTCCGGGGTTGAATACGGGTGAGGGGTGTTACATGATGAACATGTCTATTGCTAGTGTTGAAATAAGTGTTAAGCATTGATCTGCCACAATTCGATGTGGAAAATTAGGCCTTTTTTACGCACTTAAG
This sequence comes from Gossypium sturtianum, assembly GCA_025698515.1. Lineage (NCBI taxonomy): Eukaryota > Viridiplantae > Streptophyta > Magnoliopsida > Malvales > Malvaceae > Gossypium > Gossypium sturtianum. The sequence goes on from CM046950.1 coordinate 22,731,298, forward strand.
GAGCTTTTTCTCGAGTAAAATAGAGTTTTTAGCATAGTTTTTCGTTATTTTTGTTATTTTTATATTTTCGGGTAATAAGTGAAAATGTCTCGTTTTTGCTCATTTTGTGACCTAATTTTGCCAATCGTTCCATGGGGAACCTAACATGTTAATTGAGTTGCAATGAGTCATCAAAGTCCCAAATGTGAGCGAAAACATCACCTAGAAGGGGGTATCACGATATCGAAGCATGGAAGTCGTGGTACTCCTGAGAACGCTAAAATGAGGAGAATAGAGGCCACCTACAGTGGTATCGCGATAACAAGGATAGGTATCGCGATACCGAGACCCCCAAGGCTCTAAATTTCAATTCTGAATTGGATATCACGATATCTAAAACCGAATATTACAATATCCCAAGATGTTGCAACATCAAGTTCCGGATGTTGCAACATCCTGCCTGATGCAACAAAATAATGACTATAGGGGAAATTTTGTCTAACGGCCACACCAATCAAAATTAAGCGCCTAGGGGCATTTTGGTCTAAAAGTTAGGGTTGAAATAATCTATTTAAAGCCACTTTTGGCTGAATCAAAAGGGAGAGTTTTTTCACTTTAGTTTCTATCATCTTTTTCCTTAGTTTTAGGTTAGGGTTAGGGTTAGGGTTAGGGTTAGGGTTTCTTTTCTTTTCTTTTTCTTTTCATTTTTAGTTTAGGTGTTCCTTTTTCTTTTTAGAATAGATTTCATAGTTATTAGTCAAGTTAGTTCTTGCTGTAGTTTAGTTTTATTTACATATTAAGACTTTAAACTTTCTTGTATCCACTCTTTAATCTTTGCCTAATGTTATTTCAATTTTCTTTAGTTTTAGTTGTTAAAGATTCTACCTTTAATGTTTCTTACTTCTTACCTTGCTGCTAGTTGTTCATCTTTACTTTGCTTTTAGTTTTCTCCATTAAAAATCCAATATTTTATCTTTATTTTCTTGTGTTTGATGCTTATGGACGTCTTAGTTGTTTCTTTCATGTTTGTTAGCTTTAATATGGTAATGGGTAACTAAACCCAAGGGGGTTGGTTGATAGAGATGTGGGTAAGTTGATTTTTGGATAAATGACTAAATCATAATAAATTGGACTAAATCGAATAGAACTAAGAACTTAGGTAGTGACACCCCTAAGGGAATATCAAGATAAAGTGAGATTGGAAGGTAATCTTGTCACACACCCATTCAATAGTCCCAGATTAACCGGTGAGATCGGAAGATAAATCAGAGCTAATTTGTCTGAGTCGGTAAAATTGAGATTGGAAGATAAAATGGAGCCAGTTAGTAATTTAAAAAATTTAAGTCATTGTTCGACAACCAGTGAACCACATCGAAATCAACCAACCACCATTAGTTTTTTATTTGATAATTTCTTAGTTTTGTACTTTTTGCAATTTAGTCCTTTGGATAGTTAATTTAGAAATTAGTGTTAAAAATCTTTGTTGTACTATAGCAATTAGTGAGTAGCTAGCTAGACTCCTTTCTTGCATTTATTTTTAAATAAAAATCATTAAATCGCCGACTCCTTTGGGTTCAATCCTTGGAATACTCTGATGTTCCATTGTAACACTATAAATATTACAGCTGACCTGTATGCTTGCAATGAAACCGGGCTTTAAAAATTGTTCCATAAATTAGTTGTTTTAATGTGCACGCAGTCGGTCAAGCATGCCTATGAATTTTTTCATTATTATGTTATAAAGCATGTCATATTGCATTGCATGGGAGGGATGATTTGTAAAAAGGAGGAGTGACAGTTTAATAATCCGCAAATAAGTGGTGGCTTGTCCACAAACCTAGTGGCAGTTCGTTTAATTTGCAAACATGTTGTGCACTCACAACAAGTGGCAGTAACTGAAAATTGTGGTTCGATCTCAAACCAAGTGGCAACTCAGATGCAGATGTTTTTATCCAAAAATACTTGTAGTTCACCCACACTTTTTATAAACCCAGTGGCAGCTTTTATCTGCAGTTACGTTGTGTATCCACAACAAGTGGCAGTTATCTGCAAATCAGCGGTGGATCATCCACCACTTGAAGTGATATGGTAAATGAGTTCTGAGGAACTCATAAGTGAGCTGTGTAGTAGAGTTAGGTAGGACCTTTCTGATAAATTGAACTTGCATTGCCATACATTAGCATATGCATTTGAAACTGTGTTTTCTGAAATAGTGTAGTGAAGTGATGATATAATAAATCGTTAATCTAAAGTGCTTTATGATTTTTTTTATTCTCAGAATTGCTAACCCACGTGCTTTGTCTACGATTTTGTTTTGGTTTTCTTGTGAACGAACTCACACTGAGCTTCATAACTCACTCCCATTTACTTTACATCTTTATAGATAACCCACTAGGTTAGGACACGAGCACGACATCCGGAGGGCCTCGACTTGGTTTTGTTTAATATTTTAGATATATTATTTGGTATTTTATTATTATTCAAAGTTTGTTGTAACACCCCAAACCCGGCCTAGATGTTATGGCTGAATCTGGCGTGTCACATTGAAGTGTTTTTCGAAAATCATGTTTTCATTGAAAACCCTTCTTGAAATTTCAAACTTCTTGCCATTTAACTTATACAAAACCTCAGTTTGTGTTTGTTTATTTCCAATCGTGTCTATTAAAAAGTTATTCCCTTTTAAAACGTTATTACCTTTAAAACCTTATTTTTTGTGGAAGCTTAATTTAAAACAAAAATGATTTACGAACACATGATATTTAAAAATTGAGTTGCGAAAGCGTAGCGTTTGAAAATAGTTATTGTTTTGGAAAACCGTGTTCTACTTCTAGTAGATATAAATCACAATCAAATCAAATCCCAAATTTAAAACAAACCAGAGATAGGCCTTATTACAACAAAACCCAAATTAAAGAAAAAATAATTAAAAATGAAGTAAATTAAAAACACGGAATCATTGTTCAGAAGCGTGGCCACCTTCGAGTCCTCATGACTCCGAACCGTGTCTAACGCTGGGATTACGAAAGGTTAAAGCGGAGTGAGTTTGAAAGCTCGGTGTGTAATCCCCTTATTACGTAAAACAATCGAAGATATCTGAAACATAATCGCCCTGGGCACAGGCCCTTTAATGAGAAGAGTGGCAATTGGGCCTTAGCCCCCATCAGCCTCGGTTGGGCCTGAGCCCATATCAAGAGACACATATCACATATATCTGGGCCTAAGCCCATCTCAATATCAGAATCAGTATATGCAATGCATAAATACCCATACCAACCCTACACTCCGTCTCCTGTCCAACCCTTCACTCTTGTGGGGATTAAATCGACCCACCCATCCCTATACTCCTTATGTAGCACTGGTTGTGGCACTAACCAATATTGCATCAGAGCTGCCAATCACATAATCAGCTAAAAGCCGTCGGTGGGTCCACAGTCGTCTCATGCGACCCGTGCGACCCTCACATATCAATCACTTCCTCCAATACAAGAGTGCTACATTGTTGACATGGAATTAATGACACATCAGTAACTAATTTAAAAATAATAAAAATTCAAAATATATGAATATTTTATAAAATATAAAAGTTAGAAAATATTAATATTCAAAACTAAAATTTAAATAAATTAAGCAATTTCAAAAATAAAATTTTATAAAAAAATTTAAAAAGTTATACAAAAATTTAAAATTTTATAAATTATAAATGAATTATTATTTGATATTCTAGAGGTGGAGTTTTTTAACTCCACAAGCGCACTTAAAAAAATCATCATGAGTCTTATTTATTTAGGTTTTATTTTTAAAATATCAATTAAGGACATTTGGAAGTTTCTTAAATCCACTTTTGAAGTTAAAAAACTCCTCCGCCAATGTATCAAATAATTAATCATTTATAATTTATAAAAAAAATAATTTTTTTTATTTATTTTCACATTCATTAAATGATGTGACAACTTTAATTAAATATATATATATGTTGTAACACCCCGGTTTTTCGTTAATTTTGGCTTTTGCAATTTTAAGACACAACTGTGTATCTGCTTCAGTGGTTAAGTGTTCTGGGAGTGTTTGAGAAGTCTTGGGTTCAAGCCTTAGCTTGGGCAAATTTTGGCATTTTTATGAATAAAACCCCATCTCTGGTTAGTAGGCTTATAAGTAAAGGTGTGTAAGTAATTAACAGAATGGGCCTGCTGGTCTGGTGGATAAGTGGAGTGTTGGGGTGAAGGAGGTCTTGGGTTCGATTCTATGGGACGGCAATGGCTGTAATTTTGGCTCTTAATTTTGGCTAGAGTTGTGCTAAGATGGGAGACTGAGTGGTGGTTTGTGAATAGAATTAGTGGGAGGGAAATTAGGAAGGGATCAGACTTTCTGAGCAGTTGTGTTTTCCCAAAATCCCTCTATGCCAAAAATTCAGTGTCCTCCCCTTCCATAGCCGATTCTTCCATCTTCCTTTTCCCCTTCCCCTTTTGTCGTTCTTTCTCTATTCCTCGCTACCATCTTTTAATTTTTAATTTTGATCTTCTCTATAGTCGCCTCATTTCTTTGCAACACTTGTTTCCGCCTTGATTCGGTAAGATGAGTAGCGTAGTTTTACTTTCGTTGTTGGCTTATACTATGTGCGTCATTAATGTTGGATAGGGGAAGATTCAGAGACTCGTAATCGCTGTTTGAATACTTAGGTTCGGGGAATTTCGGTGGCTTAATTGAAGGTAAGGTTTTGGAAGATATTGGGTTTATCATCTCAATTTAGTTTCGTTTTAAACACTGATTTGGATGTTGAAATATCAATTCTTAGGTTCTGGAGTGCGCAGTGATCATCTTAGCTTCAATCGAGACCAGGTGTGTACCTGGAAACGCACAAAATGAGGTTTCAACGAAAGCCGAAAACCTTACTGTCGACGCCATACGGGTGTGTAGTCGCCCGTGTGGTAGGCCGTGTGTAAGACTGTAAGTCACCGCACGGCCGTGTGATCGATGAGCCCGGCCGTGTGATGATCGAGCAAGGCCGTGTGCGACACACAGGCTCGAGCAATTGGGCTATGTGGGCCACACGGGCGTGTGGGCCCACACAGGTAAACCACACGGGCGTGTGGGATTCTGGGCCAGGCCGTGTGATCCACACGGCCAAGGCCAAATTGGGCCGAGTGGCCCACACGGGTGTGTGGGCCCACACGGGCGGGCCACATGGGCGTGCGAGCCCATTTTTTTGAAAAACTCTGTAAGGTTGCACGGGTCACCCAAGTCGACTGTGGACCTACCATAGGGTCGGTAAGCAATACTTAGACCCCTAAATGAATGATCTGTCATGCAATTCGATTTGCATACTAAGCATGTATACCGATCGAATATATGAGTTTTAATTGCATAACAGCATGTCATTCTTGTATGTTGCATTGCACCGGGGTGGGTTGATTATGATTGGAGGAAGTATCTGAAAGGCTCTTAAGCCTGGTATCTGGCAGCTCAGCTGCGAATTTCTGATTATGTGTTGCATTCGGTACAACATGGTGTGTAGGGCTGGGTGGGTTGATTTTATCCCCACATGGTGTGTAGGGTTGAACGGAGTTGGTTTGTAGAGGCTGGTGGGTAGGACTCTGTTTTCTGCATATTCTGTCTGAAATGCTGTGGAGGACTCGGCGGTGACCACAGTTCTGGACATTTTATTATGGTTTTATTTTTAATTATGGTTTGATTATATCTAGGTAATTTTTATGTAATAAGGCTTCTACGAATTTTTGTTTTAAGTATGGGATTTGACGATTATGGTATTACGATTAGAAGTAGGAAAACTCGAGTTTTCAAAATAAAAAAGGTTTTATTAAAATACATACGAATTCAAAAATTATTTTACAAGCTTCCGCAAACGTATAATGTTTTAAAAATGGTCAATAAATGAAAAAACGATACATTTTGACGGTAACCTAAAATATCGAAAAGGGCCTTGTTGTAATTCTGTTTTCTAAAGCACTATCATGTGATATCGCCAGATTCGGCCGTAACGTCTAGGCCGGGTTTGGGGTGTTACATTTAGTGGTATCAGAGCCAGGTTGCAAAACTCAGCTGTGGTTTGGGTTTTTAAAATAGTTTTTCTGAAATGATTTTAAAGGATTTAAAATATTTTGGAATGAGTATGTGGTACATCAAGTCTCCAGCGTCGATCCTGTAAGTGTTCTGATCTTTGTTTAAATTTGTCTGAAATACTACTTGTATGCTTGGAACAACCTTAGGTGGTATACTGTACTGAAAACACTTTAGGTAGTGTAGACTGAAACTGTAGCGAAACTGAAAATCGTAGTAAAACTGCGATTCGCGATGACGAACTCTGAACTTCTGATACTATTCTGCATAAAACATTTGTTAATAAATATTGGAACTGTAAACTAATGCATAAAACTGTTAATACAGATAAACTCCAAATTTACGATGAGCGCACGAGGTATCCGCGGACGGGGTACTAGAGGCCGTAGGTAGGGGTGTTCATTCGGTTAACCGACCCGAAATAACATTAACCAAATTAATCGACCTTTCAAAATTTTTAACCGTTAACCGAACCGAAATTTTTTCAAAAAAAGTAACCGAACCAAAATTTTTTCGGTTAATTCGGTCGGTTAACTGAATTAACCGAAAATTATATGTTTTTTATTTTTGGTTAAAAATTAACCGAATTAACCGAATTACCCGAATTAACCGAATTACCCGAATTACCCAAAATTAATCACTACATAATTAAAAAGATTACATAATTTTAGTTTTAGTTTTAGAATTTTATTTTTATTTATTAAATTATTTGTAATTTTTATGATTGGGTTGGATTGGGTAATTGGGTTGGGTTAGATATTTGGGTTTGGATTGGGTTTAGGGATTGGGTTTAGGTGAATAGTGGGCCTATTTATATATATTATAATTTTATTTATTAATTTTTTCGGTTAAACTGAAAAAATTCGGTTAACCGATCGGTTTCAAACCGAATTAACCGTTAACTAAAAAATCACAAAATAATTAACCGACCCCTGACCGAAAAAATTTGGTTAACCGACCGATTAACCGAATTCGATCGGTTAACCGAATTTTTTCAGTTTTACCCGAATTTTGCACACCCCTAGCCGTAGGGGGGCTCGAGCTGGGTCCTCGGCATCTAAGAATCTGCCCAATCTGGATACGAGCGAGACGCCAATCTCACCTGCTACAGAGACTGAGTCTCATGAATGTGAGGCTGGGGATGACGCACTATCCCGAGCGATGCTACGGATTTTAGAGAGGGTCGCTGGACCCAACACCGGATCTGGGGGTCGTGGGTCGGTTACGGAACGACTCCGGTCCAATGGGGCTGAATTATTTAGGGGTGTCACTGGAGTCGCCCCTAGCGTGGCCGAGTACTGGATAGAGGCCACAGAAAGAATCATGGACGATTTGGACTTTATTACTGAGCAGAAGCTTAAGGGGGTTGTCTCTCTGCTTCACGATGAACCGTATCAGTGGTGGCTGACTATTAAGGAGGGCACTCAGCCCGACCATTTGACCTGGGACTACTTTAAGATGGCTTTCCAGAGTAAGTATGTGGGAGCCAGCTACATCGATGCTAGGAGACGTGAGTTCCTTATTCTCACCCAAGGGAACCGTTCAGTGGCCGAGTATGAGGCCGATTTCCTGAGACTGAGCCGTTATGCCAGGGGCATGGTGGCAACTGAGTATGAGCACTGTTTCCGGTTTGAGGATGGACTCAGGGACAGCCTACGGGTTTTGATAGCTCTGCAGAGGGAGCGTGATTTTTCTGCTTTAGTGGAGAAGGAAAAGATCGCCGAGGAGGTTAAGCGCGCTGAGAACCTCGAGAAATGAAATAACAAGAGGGGATCAGAGCCCTCTAGTTTTGTGATGAGGCCTAAGAAAAAGGTCAGACCGGATGGGCCAGTGAGAGTTGGGCCTCCTGTTGCACCTACTGGGGTGGCGCTCTGTAGGCATTGTGGTAGACGCCATCCGGACGAGTGCTGGAGGATGACTGGGGCATGTTTGAGATGTGGGTCAACTGAGCACCGTGTCTGGGATTGTCATCGAGGGTGACGGATGCATGTTGCATGAATGCTGGTGCTCGTACGCGCAGCCACCGAGAGTAGTTCAGCAGCCACCTAGGGGCCGAGGACAGGTCAGGGGTAGTAATGGCATGGGCTGAGGACAGAGAGCACCGGGCAGAGGTGCAGGACCAACTGAGGCAAGGCAGTCCGCCGAGAGGATGGTGATACTCCGGACGTTATTACAGGTACGTTCTTAATTTTTAGTGTACCCTACACTGCATTGATAGACATAGGCTCTACACACTCTTACGTAGCTAGCTCTGTGTCTGAAACTCTTGGGATTCCGGTTGAGAGTACTTCGAGTGAGGTAACTGTTATGAGTCCGTTGGGGCAATCTATCCAGGTTACTAAATTATATAGAGACGTCCCGTTAGAGGTTCAGGGGACAGTATTTTTGGTTGATCTGATAGAGCTTCCATTCGGGGAGTTTGATTTGATTCTGGGAATGGACTGGCTGGTCAAGCACCGAGTAAGTCTGGACTGCGCAACAAAAAGGGTTGTGTTGAGAACCGAGGAGGACGATGAGGTAGTGCTGATTGGGGAACGTCGAAACTACTTGACGAATGTAATTACTGCGTTGGTGGTAGAAAAGTTGGTACGTAAAGGATGTGAGGCATTCTTGGCCTACATCAGTGTTTCGGATTCTGGGAACTCTTTGGTTCAGGACATCAGAACCGTAAGGGACTTTCTAGATGTTTTTCCTGAGAAATTATCGGGTCTGCCTCCGAGCCGAGAAGTAGAGTTTGGGATTGAGCTCTTTCCTGGTACAGTTCTGGTGTCTATCGCCCCTTATAGAATGGCACCGAAGGAGCTTGTGGAGCTTAAGGCTCAGATTCAAGAGTTACTGGATCGTGGGTTCATCCGTCCTAGTATGTCTCCATGGGGAGCACCTATGCTGTTTGTGAAAAAGAAGGATAGATCCATGCGTATGTGTATCGACTACCGCCAATTGAAGAAGCTGACCATTAAGAACAAGTACCCACTACCGAGAATAGATGATTTATTTGACCAGTTCAGAGGGGCTTCTTTGTTCTCCAAGATCGATCTGTGATCCGGATACCATCAACTGAAGGTTAAGGAGACCGATGTACATAAGACGACATTTAGGACTCGGTACGGCCATTACGAGTTCGTAGTAATGCCATTTGGACTGACGAATGCACCAGCAGGTTTTATAGATCTGATGAATCGAGTGTTCCATCCCTATCTGGATCGGTTCATGGTAGTCTTCATTGATGACATTCTGGTGTATTTGAAGACTGAGGACGAACACGATGAGAATCTCCGAGTGGTATTACAGACTTTGCGTGAGAAGCAGTTATATGCGAAGTTCAGTAAGTGTGAGTTCTGGCTCTAAGAAGTAACCTTTCTGGGGCATGTGGTTTCTGCGGAGGGGATTCGGGTGGATCCTCGTAAGATTGAGGCTGTGTTGGATTGGAAACAGTCGAAGAATGTGTCCGAAATTCGCAGCTTTTTGGGGTTGGCGGGTTACTATCGACGCTTCGTAGAAGGGTTCTCTTTGATCACAGCGCCATTGACCAAGCTTCTGCGTAAGGGAGTTCCCTTTGTCTGGACTGATAAGCAGCAAGAGAGCTTCTGTTCTGACACATGCTCCTGTTCTAATGCAGTCGGAGCCTGGTTGAGACTTTGTGGTATATAGTGATGCGTCGCATGTGGGTCTGGGTTGCGTTTTGATGCAGGATGGTAAGGTGGTAGCTTATGCGTCTCGTCAGCTCAAGACGTATGAGGCTAACTATCCAACGCACGATTTGGAGTTGGCAGCAGTAGTCTTCGCTCTGAAGATCTGGAGGCACTATCTGTATGGTGAGAAGTGTACTATCTACACTGATTACAAAAGCGTCATGTATCTCCTCACTCAGAAGGAGTTAAACCTTAGGCAGCGTAGATGGGTTGAACTACTTAAGGATTATGACTGCACCATCGAGTACCACCCTGGTAAGGCTAATGTGGTGGCAGATGCATTGAGCCGTAGGGCTATGACTGATCTGAGAGCGATGTTCGCTCGACTCAGTTTATTCGACGATGGGAGTCTGTTAGCGGAACTTCAGGTTAAGCCTGTATAGATTGATCAAATCAGAGGTAAACAGATGAGGGATAAATCGCTTGAGTTACGGTTCTGTCAGGTTGAGAATAGGGATACTACTGATTTTGGGATTAACAGTGATGGGATACTTTGTTTCTGCGGTCGGATCTGTGTACCGAATGAGGAGGATTTGAGACAGTCGATTTTGAGGGAAGCGCATAGTAGCCCTTACGCTATGCATCCCGGCGGGAATAAAATGTACCGAGATTTATGAGAGTTATACTGGTGGCCGGGGTTGAAGCGTGAGGTTACTGATTTCATTGCTCGCTGTTTGACTTGTCAGCAGGTTAAGGCTGAGCATCAGTTACCTTCGGGGTTGCTGCAGCCGGTAAAGATACCGATGTAGAAATAGGAGCGAGTAACGATGGATTTCGTTAGTGGGTTGCACCCACTAAGAAGGATTCGATCTGGGTCATCGTGGATCGATTACCAAGTCTGCTCACTTCATTCCGGTCAAAACAGACTTTTCTCTCTAGAAGTTAGCTAAGCTCTATGTATCTGAAATAGTGAGGCTGCATGGGGTTCGTGTTTCGATCATCTCCGATAGGGATCCTCGTTTCACGTCTCGGTTCTAGAAGAAATTACATGAGGCTCTGGGTTCAAGGTTGGGCTTCAATACTGCTTCCATCCTCAAACAGATAGTCAGTCGGAGAGGGTGATTCAAGTACTGGAGGATATGTTGAGGAGCTGTGTTATAGATTTCCGAGGTAGTTGGGAGGAGTATTTTCTATTGGCAGAGTTTGCCTACAATAACAGCTACCAGTCTAGCATTCAGATGGCGCCTTACGAGGCCTTGTACGGTCATAAGTGTCGTACTCCCTTGTGCTGGACTAAGTTGGGTGAGCGACGTGTGCTGGGTATGGAATTGGTTTTTGAAACTGAAGATAAGGTCTGATTGATTCGGGATCGACTGAAAGCGGCGTTTGATAGGCAGAAGTCCTATGCAGATCTGAGGAGAAAGGATATTGAGTATTCTATGGGAGACTTAGTTTTTCTCAAGGTCTCGCCATAGAAGAAAGTCTTGAGGTTCGGTCGCAAGGGCAAGCTGAGCCCTCAGTTTATTGGGCCGTACCGTATTCTAAAATGAGTGGGGCCAGTCGCATATCAGTTGGAGCTTCTTCTATTGTTGGATCGCATTCATGACGTGTTCCACGTCTCAATGTTGAGACGCTACCGATCTGATCCCACCCATGTTGTTCCTATCGAAGACATTGAGGTTAGACCAGATCTGACATTTGAGGAGGAGCCGGTGAAGATTCTCGAGCGCGACATTAAGGTTCGGCGGAAGAGGTCTATTCCCTTGGTAAAAGTGCTGTGGCAGAATCATAGCACTGAGGAGGCCACTTGGGAGTCGGAGGATTCGATGCGTCAGCAGTATCCTCACCTTTTCGGATCAGGTAAAATTTTAAGGACGAAATTTTCTTTTAGGGGTAGAGTTGTAACACCCCAGTTTCTCGTTAATTTTGGCTTTTGCAATTTTGAGACACAACTGTGTATCTGTTTCAGTGGTTAAGTGTTCTGGGAGTGTCTGAGAAGTCTTGGGTTCAAGCCTTGGCTTGGGCAAATTTTGGCATTTTTATGAATAAAGCCCTATCTCTGGTTAGTAGGCTTATAAGTAAAGGTGTGTAAGTAATTAACAGAATGGGTCTGCTGGTCTGGTGGATAAGTGGAGTGTTGGGGTGAAGAAGGTCTTGGGTTCGATTCTATGGGACGGCAATGGATGTAATTTTTGCTCCTAGTTTCGGCTAGAGTTGTGCTAAGATGGGAGACTGAGTGGTGGTTTGTGAATAGAATTAGTGGGAGGGAAATTAGGAAGGGATCAGACTTTCTAAGCAGTTGTGTTTTCCCAAAATCCATCTCTGCCGAAAATTCAGTGTCCTCCCCTTCCATAGCTGATTCTTCCATCTTCCTTTTCCCCTTCCCATTTTGTCGTTCTTTCTCTCTTCCTCCCTACCATCTTTTAATTTTTAATTTTAATCTTCTCTGTAATCGCCTCGTTTCTGTGCAACACTTGTTTCCGCCTTGATTCGGTAAGATGAGTAGCGTAGTTTTACTTTCGTTGTTGGCTTATACTGATGTAAGTCATTAATGCTGGATAGGGGAAGATTCAGAGACTCGTAATCGCTGTTTGAATACTTAGGTTCGGGGAATTTCGATGGCTTGATTGAAGGTAAGGTTTTGGAAGATATTGGGTTTATCATCTCAATTTAGTTTCGTTTTAAACACTGATTTGGATGTTGAAATATCAATTCTTAGGTTCTGGAGTGCGCAGTGATCATCTTAGCTTCAATCGAGACCAGGTGTGTACCTGGAAACACAAAAAATGAGGTTTCAACGAAAGCTGAAAACCTTACTGTCGACGCCATACTGGTGTGTAGTCACCTGTGTGGTAGGCCGTGTGTAAGACTGTAAGTCACCGTACGGCCGTGTGATCGACGAGCCCGGCCGTGTGATAACCGAGCAAGGCCGTGTGTGACACACCGGCTCGACCAATTGGGCCATGTGGGCCACATGGGCGTGTGGGCCCACACAGGTGAACCACACGGGCGTGTGAGATTCTAGGCCAGGCCGTGTGATTCACACAGCCAAGGCCAAATTGGGCCGAGTGGCCCACACGGGTGTATGGGCCCACACGGGCGGGCCACATGGGCGTGCGAGCCCATTTTTCTGAAAAACTCTGTAAGGTTGCACGGGTTGCCCAAGTCGACTGTGGACCTACCGTAGGGTCGGTAAGTAATACTTAGACCCCTAAATGAATGATCTGTCTGTCTGATTTCTGTACTAATCATGTATACTGATCTGAATATATGAGTTTTAAATGCATAAAAGCATGTCATTCTTGTATGTTACATTGCACCGGGGTGGGTTGATTATGATTGGAGGAAGTATCTGAAAGGCTCTTAAGCCTGGTATCTGGCAGCTCAGCTGCGAATTTCTGATTATGTGCCGCATTCGGTACAACATGGTGTGTAGGGCTGGGTGGGTTGATTTTATCCCCACATGGTGTGTAAGGTTGGACGGAGTTGGTTTGTAGAGGCTGGTGGGTAGGACTCTGTTTTCTGCATATTCTGTCTAAAATGGGCTAAGGCTCTGTAATATGTCTGAATCTGTATCTGAGTGGGCTAAGGTCCACACCGTTTCTGTAATGGGCTCAGACCCGAACTGTGGAATTATGTTTTTTATCTGATATTACTGTATGTATGTTTTCTATGGGGAGTACACACTGAGTTTGCGAAAACTCACCCTTTTCTGTTAAATCTGTTCAGGAAATCCCCAGCAGTAGATGGATCGGTGCGGTAGAGGACTCGGCGTTGACCACGATTCTGGACATTTTATTATGGTTTTATTTTTAATTATGGTTTGATTATATCTGGGTAATTTTTATGTAATAAGGCCTCTACGGATTTTTGTTTTAAATATGGGATTTGTGACGATTATGGTATTACGATTAGAAGTAGGAAAACTCGAGTTTTCAAAATAAACAAAAGTTTTATTAAAATACATACGAATTCACAAATTATTTTACAAGCTTCCGTAAACGTATAATGTTTTGAAAATGGTCAATAAATGAACAAACGACGCGTTTTGACGGTAACCTAAAATATCGAAAAGGGCATTGTTGTAATTCCGTTTTCTAAAGCACTATCATGTGGCGTCGCCAGATTCGGCCATAACTTCTAGGCCGGGTTTGGGGTGTTACATATGTATTTTTTAGAAGTGTACTTAAGTTATTATTTGTCAATATATAACTATTGATGGATTATAAAAAAAAAAGACAAATAAAAAAATTTAAAAAAAATAAATCATCGAAAGTTCTTTCTTCATGTTCTACCTAGGAAGAAAATATACTTCATCTTGGAAATCATCAAGAAAGTCAATTTTGAGCAATAAAGAACAAAAAATAGTTTTCTTTAAGTTCCTCTTGTAGCATTAGTTGCAGAATCTAATCGAATCCATACACTGTTCACTGATAATGTCACCCCTAAAGATATCCACCAATTTTATGCTCATATGTGATTGAAGATCTCATGAATTAGGTTTATATGAGTAATGGTAAAATTATTAGTTAATTCGTTAAGTACTGTAAAATTATATCCCTCCTATAGTGTAAATAGTGCTACAATTGCAAAGAAAGTGGGAATGAATAAAAGCTCTTAATCAAATTGTTAGATTTGTGTAACCCAAATTCTGTTAAAATAAAATACAAGTGGCAAGTGGAATCTGTATAGAAGTTTACTTCCTCTATTTGATATTTGATTAGAATAAGGTGTTTTAACCTTACTGCATTACTTTTATTAGACTTTTATTAGAATATGGTTTTAAAAACCTATAAATAGACATAGTATATACTCCTCATGTATCATTCGAATTCAATATAGTGAATTTTCTTTTCCTCTGCCCATGGTTTTTTTCCCGAAAGGGTTTTTACTTAAAATTTTGTGTGTTCTATTTTCTCTCTTTTTTTTTTTGCGATTCATTGTCATTATCGACGTTCAATTTTAACACAAATTCATATCATTTATAGGTGGTGTATTAATTTGCATAATATACTTGAAGGATTGATCTATATGAGCGTGAAGCGGGGTTGCTTCTATGAGATTTATGATAGAGCCTCTATAGCACTCATAAAAACCAGGCACGCAAATAGCCTATTAGCACACAACTGCATCAAACAACAATAGTACATGTATAATGTGATTGATGAGAATTTTAATTTATGTAAAGAATTCTTAGTTCATAAAAAATTTATGTTTCACAAATTATTTTGTAAATTATATCTCATTCTTCCTAATTCTGATTCATAGTCCAAAAGACATCAAAGTCAATGCATTATATCTCAATAGAAGGTACTCAACAAAATTTTTTCCTTGGTTCTTTTGAAATATGTGGGGGATTACTGGAAATTAAGATATTTAAAAATAATTAAGTCTCACATTCCTTAAGAAAACCTTGAGATTCTTGTTTATAAACCATTATACTTTATTATACTTATAAGAACCAAGTTGAAAGGAAAAAGACATGCATTGAGCCTAAATGGCTAATGTAATGTACATTTGAGTCATTTTGTTTTTGGACTTCTTTTTTACTAAATTTCTGAGAGTCTAAGAAAAGTAAATTACTTAACTAGTAACACCTATACTTAGCTAAGTTTAGATTTTGTTGAACCATTTTTAAACCATTTTTAGTTAAGTTAATCAACTTACCTCTATTATTTTTAGCTAGTAAAAGTCCCATAAATCCCATGGCTTACTTTCACTTTAAACTTACATCATAACTCTTTTCTTCTTCTCTACCTCATCATCTCTATTCTTTTGAGATTGCTGAGTATTTTTCTATTGTAATTTATCATTGATTCTTGCTCCTATTTTATAATAGAAGAGCTTGTTGAATTCTTAGAGATACGTTATACAACGAAATATCCTTAAAAATAGTGTCCAATACACCTCAAATTATTCAACTCATTCCCAATTCATCAACTTTGTGCAATATTTGCCAACATTATATAAATTTTTAAAAATTGATTGGTCAAAAGGTAATTTTATTTTCTAAACAAAATTTAGGGGCAATTACATTATGTTTGGTTGGGTATTCCATTTCCCCTTATTCTTGGATGAACAGTGAAGCATGAGTTTGGTTCATTGAATGAATTGTTCAATGGTATCCTATTCCTTTCTTATTCTTTAGATTCATCGAATCTTCATTTTGATAGGGGGTTAAGAATAGCCTATTCAACAATGAAAGTAGTAGCAACATTTTGCTCCAGACAATTTTACCCTATATCATGTTAATCCTACTCATCATTTTCTTCTTCTTTTTTTGCATCAATTTTTTTAGAATTTTAACAAAAAACTAGAACCTACTTCCTTTGCCTCTTGTTTTTTACTTTCAATCTAACACATCATTCTCTTCTCCTTTCCATAAATTTCCAAAAAAAAAAAGAGACCTAAAATCATTTCCTAGCCATAGATATGTAAAATGAATTTGGAGAAAGAGCTTCCTTACTCTCTTTTTAACATATTGCAAATAAATAAGGGGGAACACAAGAAGATGTGAAAATAGCTTAAATTTGAGGCATTTATAGCTGTTGAAATGGTGGATGATGGTGCCATTGTGTTAGCTCTAGTTTTTCAAGTATTTTGATATAACAAAAGCATATTAAAAATTCCCTACTTAAATCTGCAACAATTGTTTATAAGTCCTTAAAATTATTTTCAAAGTGTTGACAAAATAAATTGTTAAAAAGCCTTGAATTAACTTATTTTTTAACGAGTTTTTGAAGTCTGAAGGACTTCTACCGATACTTAGGTGGACAAGTATCATAAGAACTTAAGATGAAAAGACCTTGAAAAAGCTACAGAATTCTACCGGTAGAACTGGGAGTTCTACCGATACAACCCAAACTTCTATTAGTAGAACGCACTCTAATTGTAACACCCCTAACCCGAAACCGTTTCCAGAATAGGGTTAAGAGGCGTTACCAGAAGAACGGAGACTTTTACGGACATTTCATAATATAACTCAACCAATGCGATCAAAGTGTCCCTTAAATAGGTCAACGAGACCTTGATCATGCTTTAGAATAGGGTCAGGACTAAACCGAACACATACGAAAATTCTTGTAAATTTGAATATTTTTTTTTCAAAAATGCAGAGGTCACACGTCCGTGCAGTCAGGCCGTGTGCCTCACACGGCTACCAGACACGCCCATGTGTCCAGGCCGTGCCAAAACAGGGCATACATACTGACTTGTCCACACGGCCACCAGACACGCCCCTGTGCCATGACCGTGTGAAATTAATCTAGCTACTGACTTGGCCACACGGCCACCAGGCACGCCCGTGTGCCACAGCCGTGTAACCTGCCCAGACACACTTCGAAGTGGCCCTTGAGCCACACGGCAGAGACACACGCCCGTGTCCCTTGGCCGTGTATGCAGAATAGGCCATTTGCAAGGCCAAAATGCCACCCACACTTGGGTCATACCTACAAGCACATACAAGCCTATTTTCACACACAATTTGGCAACCAAATACATGTCAAATGGTTAACTTATCATCCCATCCAATCTCATTTCTAATCATGTCAACTTATATGCCAAAAAGCATATCTAAATCACATGTAAAATTAAGCATAATTTATCCAAAATTTCACCAATTCACTAAGGCATCGATTCATCAATAAGCTTACCATTAGTATGACCATTTCATTGCCATCAAGCCATACCAAAACATGCATCATATACTATAAACACTTATGCATATTACCAACATTTATCTAGCCACATCTCATGGCTAATTACACATCTCAAACATGTTCCAAACATCTAGCCTATATATGCCATACTTAGTATATACATTTCCAAAAGGTACCAAAATGAATTTGGGTAGTGTGATGATGATCCTTGGCGGTCCCGAGCCTTCAGTAGCTTTGACGATCTGTAAACAGAGTAAACGCACAAAGTAAGCTTTCAAAAAGCTTAGTAAGCCATATACAAATAAACTTAACATATATCATTCATAAACATAGTGATTTAAAATCATTATCACATTCTCATTTCAAGCACATAATAGTCTCTTTGGTTCACTTGGTTTACCATTGCTTACCAATTCATCATATCTTATAAATCTCATTTGTTCATATCATAAACATACATATATCTCAAATGTACCTTTGCATCAATGCACATACTTACTCACCTTTCATTCTTATACAAAGCATATATATATATCAACGTACCTACAACGGATATACAACTCACATAGTCATTCATTTCTCGGAATTGCCCATTGAACCGTTCAGAATCTAATAGGATACTCGGAATGCTCGGAATAGTCGTACAACGCCAACGTCCCAGACGTAGTCTTACATGTAATCAGATATCGATGCCACTGTCCCAGACAGGGTCTTACACGAATCAATATGATGCCAATGTCCCAGACATGGTCTTACATGTACATCTCAAATCAATGCCAACGTCCCAGACATGGTCTTACACGAAATCTCGAATCAATGCCAATGTCCCAGACGTGGTCTTACATGATATCAAATATCGGACACCTATGTCATGACATATGCTATCCTATCTATTCCTAGGTTCATACGGGAGTTCTCAGACTTTAACAACTTGTCGATATATATATGTAAGCTCGGATTTCTCACACATTCCATCTTAATGGATATTCATAGCAATTCGAATCTCATATATACGCAAATAATTCAATTCAAATACATTTATTTGTATATCAACTTACCTCGGATTCGGATATTCGATCAGATTCGGTTATTCGACAACTTTTGACTTTCCACGAACTAAGTCTGTTTTCTTCCGTTCTTGATCTTGAATTAAGCTTAGACCAGGCCGAATGCTTCAAAGGTTTTATCCCTATTCTTTCTTTCTAATTTCGGTGAAACAAAGAAGAAGGTGATGGCCATTTCATGCTTTTAGTTTAATTAATTAACATAATTATCAATGTACAAAACTAACCTTTAATAAAATAAAACAAAACATATGTACATAAGGTCATAAAAGACCATTTCCGTCCACTTACTCCACTATGGCTAAATTGCCATATAAATCCTCCACATTTAAAAGCCACCTCAATTTAGCCATTGATCAAATAGAAAGCCACTTTTACCTTTTATACAATTTAACCCTTTTCTCAAATTAAGCACACAAATAGATAAATTACACACAAATAGATAAATTAACTCACAGAAATTTCACACATGCTTAATCACGTATCGTAGGCACAGAAAATAATATTAAAATATTTTATGGACTCAGATTTGTGGTCCCGAAACCATTGTTCCGACTAGGGTCTAAATCAAACTGTTACAATTCTCCCCCCTTAGGGATTTTTGTTCCTAAAAATCTTACCATTAAATAGGTTCGGATATTGCTGTTTCATTGCATCTTCAGGCTCCCACGTAGCCTCTTCCACTCCATGTCGATGCCACAATACTTTTACTAACGGAATTTTCTTGTTTCTTCATTCTTTCACTTCACGAGCTAAGATACGGATTGGCTCCTCCTTGTAGGTCATATCAGCTCGGATTTCAATCTCAGACGGAGTAATTACATGTGACGGATCAGATTGGTATCGTCTAAGCATCGATACGTGAAACACATTATGAATCTTTTCAAGCTCTGGTGCTAATAACAATCTGTAAGCTACAGGTCCAATTCGTTTGATAATCTTATACGGTCCGATGAACCTCGGACTCAACTTGCCTTTACATCCGAATTGGAGTACTTTCTTCCACGGAGACACTTTTAAGAACACTTTGTCACCGATCTCAAATTCTATATCTTTTCGTTTCAAGTCTGCATAGGACTTCTGACGATCAGGCGCTGCTTTTAAATTGTCACGGATCACTTTTACCTTCTGTTCAGTGTCCTTTATCAATTCAACTCCGTGTATCTTACTTTCATTGAGCTCAGTCCAATACAGAGGTGTTCGACATTTGCGTCTGTACAAAGCTTCATAAGGTGCCATTCTGATGCTCGACTGAAAACTGTTATTATAAGCAAATTCAATCAATGGCAGGTACTGTTTCCACATACAGTCAAACTCAAGAATGTAACATCTCAACATATCTTCAAGTATCTGAATAATTCGTTTGGACTGACCATCCGTCTGTGGGTGAAAAACTGTACTGAAATGTAATTTAGTACCTAAAGCTTCTTACAATTTCTTCCAGAACCGCGAAGTAAATCTCGGATCTCTATCTGACACAATAGACAGTGGCACCCCGTGCAATCTCACAATCTCAGAAATATAAAGCTCAGCTAACTTATCAAGTGAGTAATCAGATCGTACCGGAATAAAATGGGCTGATTTCGTCAATCGATCAACTACGACCCAAATTGCATCCTTCTTTCTCAGAGTTAAAGGCAATCAGAAACAAAGTCCATCGTCACTCTATCCTATTTCCACTCGGGAATCAGAATCGGTTGTAACAAACCAGATGGAACCTGATGTTCAGCTTTAACTTGCTGACAAACTAAACATTTCGAAACAAAGTCAGAAATGTCTCGTTTCATACCAGGCCCCCAACATTGTTGTTTCAGATCATGGTACATCTTTGTACTTCCCAGATGAACAGATAGACGACTGTTATGTGCTTCATTCAAAATCAACTGAATTAACTCAGGGTTTATCGGAACACAAATTCGATCTCGGAACCTCAAGCAATCATCAACGTCAACTTGAAATTCAGAATCAGAGTTCGAATCACACTGAACTCGTTTCGCTAGCATCTCATTATAAATTTTCTGAGCATCACATATCTGTTGTAAAAACAACGGTTTCACTTTCAATTAAGCTAAAACTGAACCATTATCAGACAAGTCTAATTGAGCATTCATTGCACAAAATGTAAACAATGATTTCTGACTCAGCGCATCAGCAACGACATTTGCTTTACCTGGGTGATAATCTATCACAAGCTCATAATCTTTAAACAGTTCTAACCATCTTCTCTATCGCAGATTCAAGTCTTTCTGAGTCATCAGATACTTTAAACTTTTATGGTCTGAAAACACATGACATTTCTCACCAAACAGATAATGACGCCAAATCTTTAATGCGAACACAACCGCAGCTAATTCAAGATCGTGTGTCGGATAATTCTTTTCATGCGGCTTTAGTTGTCTTGAGGCATAAGCTATTACTTTGCCTTCCTGCATCAGAACACATCCCAGACAATTTAACAAAGCATCACTATAAATCACGAATTCTTTACCTGATTCTCGTCAGATTTAGCACCGAGCTTCGATTAACTGAGTTTTCAACTGATCAAAGCTTTTCTGACATTTATCGGACCATTCAAATCTCACATCTTTCTGAAACAATTTAGTCAACGGTGTAGCTATCATCGAAAAGCCTTTTACGAACCTTTGATAATAACCTGTAAGTCCCAGAAAACTGTGAACTTCAGACACATTCTTCGGAGGTTTCCATTCCAGGATAGCAGAAATCTTACTCGGATCGACTCGTAGATGTTGATGCAATATGTCCCAGAGAACTAACTTCACGCAACCAGAATTCACATTTGCTGAATTTCGCATACAATTGCTTTTCTCGCAGAGTTTGCAACACGATTCTCAAATGTTCAGCATGATCAATCTCATCTCGAAAGTAAATCAATATATCGTCAATGAATACAACAAAAAATCGATTTAGGTACGGTCTGAAAATTCTATTCATCAGATCCATAAAAACAGCAGGAGTAGTCGTTAGTCCGAAAGGCATAACTAAAAACTCATAATGTCCGTACCTCGTTTTGAAAGCAGTTTTCGGAATGTCTGAATCTTTTACTCTCAACTGGTAGTATCCCGATCTCAAATCTATCTTTGAGAACACAGTGGCTCCTTTAAGCTGATCGAACAAATCATCAATTCTGGGTAGAGGATATTTGTTCTTTATTGTCACTTTGTTCAACTGACGATAATCAATGCACATTCTTATCGTGCCATCTTTCTTTTTCACAAACAGAACATGAGCACCCCAAGGTGAGAAACTCGATCTTACAAACCCTCTGTCAGTCAACTGTTGCAACTGTGACTTCAATTATTTCAGTTCTGTTGGTGCCATTCTATACGGAGCTATCGAAATAGGAGTTGTACCAGGCAACAGATCAATACCAAATTCAACTTCACGTATCGGAGGCAATCCCGGTAGTTCTTCAGGGAACACATCGAAGAATTCACAAAAAACTGGCACTAAATCAACTTTGTTTTTAGATACTTTCGAGTCAATTACATACGTAAAATAAGCTTCATAACCCTTTCTCAAACAATTCTGAGCTTTCAATACAGATATCACAGCAGGTAATCCAGTCAAATCATTAGACTCAACCCGAACTATTTCATCATTCTGACATCTCAAATCAATGGTCTTTCTTTTACAATTCACAACCGCATCATGCAATGTTAACCAGTCCATACCAAAAATGATATCAAACTTATCAAAAGGTAATAGCATTAGATCAGCAGGAAAACAGATATCTCGAAACATTAACGGAAAATTCTTGCATACTTTATCAACCAGAACACTTTTACCTAAGGGGTTCGATACTTTAATCACAATTTCAGTAGACTCTACAGGCAAAGTCTTACTGGACACTAAGTTCATGCATATATACAAATGTGTAGAACCAGGATCTATCAAAGTAATCACATAAGTATCATAAAGAGTAAATGTACCCGTAATAACATCAGGAGATGAAGCTTCATCACGGGCTCGAATAGCGTACGCTCTGGCAGGCGCTCTAGCTTCAAATCTCGCAACAGTGACTCTCGTAGTCCTCTGACTACCACTAACATTTCTTGCATTTCGAGAGGGTCTACCTCTAGCTGCAATATTATCGGATCTCGGGTTCTGAACATTTTCTTGCTCAACAGACTCTGGGCTATCTCGGATAAAATGATCTAATGATCCACATCTAAAACAAGCTCGATCGTTCAATCTACAACTTCCCGGATGTCTTTTACCATAATGCTTACACTCGTATCGCTCGGATCGAACATTTCCAACACTCGCCACTGAAGTTGCTGGAGCTTTGGAGCTCAACTGTAATCTAACTCATTCTCTACCCGAATGTCCCACATTAGCCTTTGAAAGGCTATGCTCATCTCGGAATTTTTTCGAAGCAGACTGAAATGATTTGCTCGGAAATCTCTTCCTCACATCTCTGGCTTCAGACTCAGCTTTTCTTTTATCTTTCCCGAGTGCCTCAGCTTTGCACGCTCGGTCAACTAGCACAACAAACTCTTTTATCTCCAAAATTCCAACTAACAAACGGATGTCTTCGTTAAGACCATCTTCGAACCTCTTACACATTATTGCTTCTGACGATAAACATTCCCGAGCACGCTGACTTAGCCTCACGAATTCTCGTTTGTATTCAGTGACAGACATGCGACCCTGTTTCAATTCCAAGAATTCTTTCTGTTTCTGATCAATGAATCTCTGACTGATATATTTCTTCCGGAATTCAATCTGAAAGAAATCCCATGTGACTCGCTCTTTCGAAACAACTGAAATCAAAGTTTTCCACCACTGATAGGCTGCGTCTCGTAACAAAGATACAACACATTTAATACATTATTCAGGATTCAGCAACATTTCATCAAATACCTGGATTGTGTTCTCAAGCCAATACTCGACTTTTTCAGCATCGTCATCACTAGTGGCCCTGAACTCTTCAGCCCTATACTTACGGATTCTGTCGACCGGAGGCTTATTCAACAGATTCAAGTTTAACCAGAGGCACAACTGAAGTCTGAGGGGGATTTGACGGGGGCGGAGGTTGTGAAACAGTCGGGTTATTTCACACAAACTGAGTGAACCACTCACTCATCATCTGGAAGAAAGCTTGTTTAGCTTCTCCCTCTTGACCGCTCGTAGCCGGTCTCGAATCAGATGGCGATGTCCCTTCAGCGGGAGCAGGCGCATTGCTTTCTACATCGTCTGTAACACCCCAAACCCGGCCCAAACGCTACAACCGGATCTGGTATGTCACTTAAGAGATTTTGGAAGAACATGTCGTATTTTCAGAAAAAATATTTTTTTTCCTAAAGTTTATCTTCTTATTCGAGAGAAATTTAATAGTTGATAGTTTAAATAAAATATGCCTTTATAAATTAAAAACCCAAATTTAAATAGATACATTAGTTCAATAAGAATTTAAATAACTAAAAGTAATTAAAGCCCAAAATAAAACAAAACATAAACTAGTGGCCCACAGCCTTATTACAACGAGATTTAAAATCCATTAATTAAAAATATAAAGTATTAACTTGAGACTTTTTGCTGGATCCAGTTGGTCTTTTGCATGGCCACCTTGCGTTCCTCTCCAGCCCGGTCCGATGCACTAAGTGTCACCTGAAATTGTTAAATAATTGGTTGAGTCGCGAGACTCAGTGTGTAACCCTCATGCACCATTAGATTTGGGCTTTAGCCCCATAAACAGAATAATCAAAATTGATATACATAACAAAAATAGTATGCAAAGCCCAACCCATTTTCCTAGGTTTCCATCCGCTACACGCCCCCGTACCAGCCATTCACACCATTGGGGATTTCTACAATCAACCCACACCGCTACACGCCTTGATGGCAGTCATGCTGCTCATCCACACATGATGGCCGAAGCCCTTATAACATATAATGGCCGAAGCCCGTATAACATTTAATGGCTGAAGCCTCTATAACAGTTCACGACATTAGCCGCTACATCAGATCACGGTAAAACCGCTACACATATAACGTATAACTTCCTCCTTTCATCAACCCAACCCATGCAATCACATACACGCATTTTACTTATAACATATAAACAGATTACTTACTAACCTGGTGAACCGCTTTTACCCTCCTTGGGCTTTCATCAATAAATCGAGATGTCGGCAATTATCAAAACATATAAATCTTATGATCATGCATTTTATGATTAGATCTAGATGGTGGGGAAGTACTACACACCTGATATCGCGAAATCTAATATTCTTAGTCGATGTCCTTGCTATCCGGATCTATTATCCTCAATGTAAAGCCTTGCTCAAAAGCCAGAAAAACATACAAAGATTTAGCCCCTTCAACAATCGGCCAAGGTTAATAAATCCCAAATTACACGTTAAAACTAATAGATCCCTTACCTTGAAATCCTGAAAGTAACACGATTCTATAACTTAGAGATCTATGCGATTGACTCCACTAAAGTTCCCTTCAGATTTCGGCATAAGTAGGCACCACAGAAGTAATTCGGCAATCACAAGAGATGAGATCTAGGGATTTCAGCTTTTAGGAAAATCCTGGAAAAAGTATGAACAAGAGAAGGCTAATGTGTCTTTGGCTTTTAAAATACTTGAGTGAAGAGTTTTGTTTTCTGACAGGAAAAGAGAAGAAGAAAAGAAAACAAGGAAGAGACATGAAGATTTCGGCTAGGAAGAAAAAGAATGGAAAGAGTTTCGGCTTTTGAATCAAAGTGAAGATGAGGGAATAGGCTTAGAGATTTCACTTTTGCAGAGAATGAAGAAGAAGATGGAACTTTAGGAGTTTTCGGCTTTTACTCGAGAAGAAGAGAAAAGAATGAGAGAAAAACCCAAATGTTTGAAATTGAAGAGATATTCCCCTATTTATAGAAATTTCAAGACTTACCTAACCTTGTAGATAAATCCTATCTTTTCTCCTTTATCTTAATCTACTAGCTCATCTAAAAGAGACTTAATTATCTCTAACTCCTCCTCCTTTATCAAAGCATATTATCCACATATTTTAATCATTAAAATCCCTAAATTTTAGCCTTTATCCGCTTATTATCCACATAAAATAAATTCCTAAATAATAGCCTTTATCGCTTATTATCCACATATTTTAAACATTAAAACCCTAAATTTTTGCCTTGTTGCCATCCACTCCACCTAATCCTAATGCCCAAAATTTAGCTAACTTAAATTAAAAGAATTGGGCTCCATGAAACTTAAATTTGGGCCCCTTACTCCCTTGTGTGGCGTCACCTCCTAAGATTGGGCCACAAGCCCACTTTGGTATTTTAAACATAGATACTACCTTTTAAGCCCTATAATGCCCAAACAGATAATTTTAATCAAGGCCTCTACCTAAGCCTCGAGCCCAATTTGGACCCCTAACACTTAAATTAACACATTAAACATATCCACCAATTAAACGCATAGGCCCAAAAATTCAGGATGTTACAGTTTCTACCCCTTAAAGAAATTTCGTCCTCAAAATTTCCAACTAACTATTAATCATTACTACCCAAGTCTCACCACTATGCTTCACAAGCGCACTCTAATTCTAAAGTCAAAATAAACACTTAGTATATTATGGTAGGGTACGCACCGGTATTCACATCTAGAGCGTCCTCGTCCCCTTGTACTCATGCTATCGGTCCGCGTTTATCTGATTAAAATTTTTATGAATTATCAATTCTTTTCACTGGTTAACCACGAACAATCTTATTAATAGCAGTTTTAAGGGTAGTTCTTTCGAATTCGGAATTACATCTACAAGTTTCAGTCTCAAGTTTGTCTCCTAGTTCCATATACACATACATGCAATCATCAATCATACAAATAGAACTTACATTCATCACCTAAGGGTATTTTTGTCATTTCACTACCCAAGGGTATTTTCGTAATTTATCCTATAGGGGTATTTTCGTAATTTTCTGAAATAGGGTTCCTTGGTGATTTTGTGAAAGAAGGGTATTTTGGTAATTTTACAATCCGGGGCATTTCAATAATTTTGTGATCCAGGGGTATTTTGGTAATTTACAAACCAGGAATATTTTGATGTTTTTTTTCAAAATAGGGGCACTTTGGAAAATCTAGTTACTCTTGTAAACATAGGGTTTTTGGGTAAATTTTTCATAATTTGTGAACATTTTCAAATCAAGTGTATCTTTTGGAAATGTACAAAACTTAGGGTTTTGGTTTGCCAAAATAGGGTGGTTGGTCCCTTTCGGGTTTTAATTATGGATTCAGCCCATGAACAAGTCCTTATAGCTAGGGTGAAGCAAATACTACGCACGGGTAGGATTCCAAACAAGAGGAGGTGAGTCACTAGGACCGCTTAAAAACTGTGCTCTTAGGATCCAATCCTAGACATGCGTATGCCTATTACCACACCCTAGTCTTGCGGCTGCGTTCACGGGTTTGTTTAGTGAAGTTAAGTCTTATGAGATTTAAGGAGTTGTTCCAGCTAAGCCTAGAGTCCATCAAGTTCTAATCTAGATAGTCTACGTCCCATAAAGCCCATCAAGCCCACATATATTATATCACACAATGGTTCAGAATACTTACCTGGCGGACTTGGTAGGAGACGCAGTGCCATCTTGAGCTAATGGACTGTATAAATATGCATGTTTCGAAAACCCAACTTTAGAAAACGTTTTGAGCCCAAAAAAAAACCCCCAGAGCCGAGTTTTGAACCTGGCTCTGATACCAATTTGTAACACCCCAAACTCGGCCCAAACGCTACAACCGGATCTGGTATGTCACTTAAGAGATTTTGGAAGAACATGTCGTATTTTCAGAAAAAAAATATTTTTTTCCTAAAGTTTATCTTCTTATTCGAGAGAAATTTAATAGTTGATAGTTTAAATAAAATATGCCTTTATAAATTAAAAACCCAAATTTAAATAGATACATTAGTTCAATAAGAATTTAAATAACTAAAAGTAATTAAAGCCCAAAATAAAACAAAACATAAACTAGTATTTGACCTTATTACAACGAGATTTAAAATCCATTAATTAAAAATATAAAGTATTAACTTGAGACTTTTTGCTGGATCCAGTTGGTCTTTTGCATGGCCACCTTGCGTTCCTCTCCAGCCCGGTCCGATGCACTAAGTGTCACCTGAAATTGTTAAATAATTGGTTGAGTCGCGAGACTCAGTGTGTAACCCTCATGCACCATTAGATTTGGGCTTTAGCCCCATAAAACAGAATAATCAAAATTGATATACATAACAAAAATAGTATGCAAAGCCCAACCCATTTGCCTAGGTTTCCATCCGCTACACGCCCCCGTACCAGCCATTCACACCATTGGGGATTTCTACAATCAACCCACACCGCTACACGCCTTGATGGCAGTCATGCTGCTTATCCACACATGATGGCCGAAGCCCTTATAACATATAATGGCCGAAGCCCGTATAACATTTAATGGCGAAGTTCAGATAATAACGATTCACGGCATTAGCCGCTACATCAGATCACGGTAAAATCGCTACACATATAACGTATAACTTCCTCCTTTCATCAACCCAACCCATGCAATCACATACAAGCATTTTACTTATAACATATAAACAGATTACTTACTAACCTGGTGAACCGCTTTTACCCTCCTTGGGCTTTCATCAATAAATCGAGATGTCGGCAATTATCAAAACATATAAATCTTATGATCATGCATTTTATGATTAGATCTAGATGGTGGGGAAGTACTACACACCTGATATCGCGAAATCCAATATTCTTAGTCAATGTCCTTGCTATCCGGATCTATTATCATCAATGTAAAGCCTTGCTCAAAAGCCGAAAAAACATACAAAGGTTTAGCCCCTTCAACAATCGGCAAAGGTTAATAAATCCCAAATTACACGTTAAAACTAATAGATCCCTTACCTTGAAATCCCGAAAGTAACACGATTCTATAACTTAGAGATCTATGCGATTGACTCCACTAAAGTTCCCTTCAGATTTCGGCACAAGTAGGCACCACAGAAGTAATTCGGCAATCACAGGAGATGAGATCTAGGGATTTCGGCTTTTAGGAAAATCCTGGAAAAAGTATGAACAAGAGAAGGCTGATGTGTCTTTGGCTTTTAAAATACTTGAGTGAAGAGTTTTGGTTTCTGACAGGAAAAGAGAAGAAGAAAAGAAAACAAGGAAGAGACATAAAGATTTCGGCTAGGAAGAAAAAGAATGGAAAGAGTTTTGGCTTTTGAATCAAAGTGAAGATGAGGGAATAGGCTTAGAGATTTCGGCTTTTTTGCAGAGAGAATGAAGAAGAAGATGGAACTTTAGGAGTTTTCGGCTTTTACTCGGAGAAGAAGAGAAAAGAATGAGAGAAAACCCAAATGCTGAAATTGAAGAGATATTCCCCTATTTATAGAAATTTGGCACTTACCTAACCTTGTAGATAAATCCTATCTTTTCTCCTTTATCTTAATCTACTAGCTCATCTAAAAGAGACTTAATTATCTCTAACTCCTCCCTCCTTTATCAAAGCATATTATCCACATATTTTAATCATTAAAATCCCTAAATTTTAGCCTTTATCCGCTTATTATCCACATAAAATAAATTCCTAAATAATAGCCTTTATCTGCTTATTATCCACATATTTTGAACATTAAAACCCCTAAATTTTAGCCTTGTTTCCATCCACTCCACCTAATCCTAATGCCCAAAATTTAGCTAACTTAAATTAAAAGAATTGGGCTCCATGAAACTTAAATTTAGGCCCCTTACTCCCTTGTGTGGCGTCACCTCCTAAGATTGGGCCACAAGCCCACTTTGGTATTTTAAACATAGATACTACCTTTTAGGCCCTATAATGCCCAAACAGATAATTTTAATCAAGGCCTCTACCTAAGCCTGAGCCCAATTTGGACCCCTAACACTTAAATTAACACATTAAACATATCCACCCATTAAACGCATAGGCCCAAAAATTCAGGATGTTACATCGTCAGCTACGGCTCTTTCGGGATCCATTACTATATGATAAACACATTTTACTCGTCAGGATTCATCACACTATCACAGTTCAGATATATGGCATGTATAGCTAGACTCTTACACGCTACGTTAGTATGAGAATCGACTAAATCGTAGCTCTGATACGAATAAAATGTAACACCCCTAACCCGAAATCATCGCCAAAATAGGGTTAAGAGGCGTTACCAGACGAATGGAGACTTTTACGGACATTTCATAATCTAACTCAACCAATGCGATCAAAGTGTCCTTTAAATAGTTCAACGAGACCTTGAGCATGCTTTAGAATAGGGCCGGGACTAAATCGAACACATATGAAAATTCTTGTAAATTTGAACATTTTTTTAAAACTGCAGAGGTCACACGCCCGTGCAGTCAGGCCGTGTGCCTCACACGGCTACCAGACACGCCCATGTGTCCAAGCCGTGCCAAAACAGGGCATACATACTGACTTGTCCACACGGCCACCAGACACGCCCGTGTGCCATGACCGTGTGAAATTAAGCTAGCTACTGACTTGGTCACACGGCCACCAAGCACGCCCGTGTGCTACAGCCGTGTAACCTGCCCAGACACACTTCGAAGTGGCCCTTGAGCCACACGGCAGAGACACACGCCCGTGTCCCTTAGCCGTGTATGCAAAATAGGCCATTTGCAAGGCCAAAATGCCACCCACACTTGGGTCATACCTACAAGCACATACAAGCCTATTTTCACACACAATTTGGCAACCAAATACATGTCAAATGGTTAACTTATCATCCCATCCAATCTCATTTCTAATCATGTCAACTTATATGCCAAAAAGCATATCTAAATCACATGTAAAACTAAGCATAATTTATCCACAATTTCACCAATTCACTAAGGCATCAATTCATCAATAAGCTTACCATTAGTATGACCATTTCATTGCCATCAAGCCATACCAAAACATGCATCATATACTATAAACACTTATGTATATTACCAACATTTATCTAGCCACATCTCATGGCTAATTACACATCTCAAACATGTTCCAAACATCTAGCCTATACATGCCATACTTAGTATATACATTTCCAAAAGGTACCTGGAACGGTGGAAATGTGCAACTGTACACAATCGTAACAAGTAATAAAGTGACAAGTAAATGTCGAGTTATCTTACCCACAGGGACTGTAAAAGAATTATTTATGACATGTTTTCAAACAATTTGGTGAAGGAAAAATATTTGGATTTAAGAAATATTTAAAAACTAAAAATAAAACAAAGAAAAATAAAATAAAACAAAGTTCTAATGCACGATTTCAAAAACTAATTTTAATCAAGATGATATAATTGTGTTGGATTAATAACATTTCTTACTTTAGAATTATTAAAATCGTGTTTATACTTATTAAAACATGGCAACTCGGTAATTTGCTAACTTATGAACATATTTACAAATAAAAATCCATTCATCTCTTATACATATTCCTATGCAAATTCAAACGACTAAACAGACTTCTAAAAGTAAACATGTTATCGCACATACATACTTATTAAATTAAATTATCTCTCGCATATTCCTATGTCGATTCAAACGATTAATTCAACCTAACAAGAATATAAAAGATCATGTGAAGTAACAAAGTATTCTTACCTTGAAACAATTTAATCACAAAATCCGCAAGTTATGCAAGGCATATGTATCGTCAAATACAATGCTTATTTAATCTTGACTTCCTTAGAAGAATTAAACATGCACAGATTAAGTATTGCGTCCATTAATTACAATTTCAATGCGTTTAAATAATTAATTCATTAGCTATCTAAACAATTATAATGCCAGATAACTTAACGTAATTTTACTTAATCAAACATTTTACCGAGGCCTTTAACAAAGATAAACACAATTTTAATAATTCAAGAGGACGAAATTCGATCAACCCAACACGAATTAAATTCAAGCTAAATTGATTAAATTAAACATTCCAACAGCATAAATATTCATAAACATGTTTGTCAAAACAACAACGAATAATTTAAAGAGATAAGGAACAAGAAACAAATCCGGTGTTTCTCCGTGGCTTGTCTGTTTGCTCCCTTCTTCGTTCTTCGTTGTCCTTGGCTATCAAGGTGGCTTATGAACACTTAAATTTCTGCTTCAAATGGCTGGAAAAAAACCTCTTTCTCAAGAGGAGAAATCGGCACAAGAACACCAAAAAGGGAGAAGGGAAAATGGGAATTGAGAGAAAGTGAGAGAGGAGAATGTTAAATGCTTGAGGTGTGTTTTGAATGAGCAGCTAGGGGTTGTATTTATAGCTGATCAAGGCTGCTAAAAATAGAAAATATCAGCAGCAAAAGAGGCCTCCCTTGGCCGGCCATCCCATGTGGCAAAGTTGAAGAATTCAACTTTGCTAAATATAGCATGGGGCAATCTACAAAGCCATAATTTTTGGAGGGGTTTGAATGCAGTTTTGAAAGGTCTTCAAGGGATTATTTGCAAGCTTAATTAATCAGCTAATAAGCTGATTTGGGCCATCATTGTGGACGGTTTGGGCTGCCCAATTGGTGGCTGGTTCGGTTCAACTGATTCGGTTCAACCAGTGCGGTTTAATTGGACCCTTTTCCATAATTAATTAATAATAATTTATGTAGCCCAAATTAAATTGGGAATAAATTAAAATTAATTATATTATGATTAAATCTTCATAATTGGACCGTCTTGGGCTAGAAATAAATTTGCCTTGAACTTCAAATTGCTTCTCGGTTTTGTTCTTCGAGCGTTGTCATTGAGCTAATTTTTCGCCCTTTGTGCGATTCTCATCGAAAATAGTCAAAATAAATCAAAATTAATTATAAAATTAATTAAAATTCACCATGTTCATATTTTTAGCACAATTTAATTATTTTATAATATTTAATTATTTTCCGACAAGAATTTACTCGAAACCACATGAATTTGGGTCAAAAAGGGCATGAAAAAGTATATAAATTTTTGTGTTTCCACACCCCCAAACTTAATTCATTGCTCGTCCGAGTAATGCACAAATTTGAAAAGAATTTTCTCGAAACACCTTTAAAAATTCCTTCAGAACAACTTTTTCTCAAAATTATGAATTTGATATACTTAGGCTCAAAAATAAGAAATTTGATAATTATGCTACTTAAGTATACATATCGTTCAAATTACCTCCAATAATTATTATACTAGCAAAATTAGACTAAATGTTTCTTAATAAAGACATGTTCCTCGTTACCAATTTGATTTTAATTCCTTATTCAAAAAGTAAACTGCAATCATTAAGCTTAACTAATGTCTTCATATGTTGAATAGAGCAATTTCTCTCCACTAATGTAGGTAACATTGGAATTTTGAATCAATAGGTCTTTAGTAAGGTTGTAACGTATTTGGGCTTAGGGGTAGGTGAAAAATAGACAATTTTTGGCTTAAAACCCTAGACTCAAACAACTTTGAACTTTGAACCTTGAATTTTCACCCTTGAGACCCAACTTATGCTCTTTCGATCACTTCTTTCATTTTTAGTACATGTTTTTTTTTTTCAAAGCTCAAACTCAGTACTTGCTTCATGTACTATAATTTTCGAGCATTTGATACATCTTTTCAACTCCCCAAACTTATTTTCAAACGATCTTACGAATAGTAATCGAGTCTAGTGTTTGGGACAATTTTAGAAGTAATGAAGAGAAAATTGATGGCTAAATATTGCATAGGTCCAAATAAAATTAGGCCATATAGTCTCAAAATTGGGTTCCAAAGGATAATTTTATCGTGGAATTCGGCTTGAAAGGCTCAAACGGTCCAAACAACGATTTGCCTAAATCATTTTCAACATTCCATGCTTCCTAGGATTTTGCCTCAAGAAATTACTAAGTCAATTCTAAAGACTTAAACTTTCATGCATGCCTAATTTTTCAGTAGGGAATTAAAAATTTTATGGTACGAATTTACATGCTTTATTAAAAATACATTCATATCATTATTAAGCTAACATAATAATTTATTGAAATAATAGAACTTTATTAATACTAGAGTTTAGCATACTTAACAAAATTTCAAATTATTGAACAAAATATATCCTAAGCATAACTAAAATAAAATTTTATTCTGAGTGGAATCAATTCAAATTTTCGGTCCCCCCTACTTAAAGTGAACAATGCCCTCATTGTTTAAAGTGAATAAATACTATACACCAGGTAGGATATTAGAAAAGAGGAGGTGAGTCAAATTGACTGCTTAAGTACCAGGCTCTTTCTAAAATCCAATCCTAGACATGTATATATCTATTGCCACATTTTAGCCTTTGAGACTTGTTTAGATTTTATTCATGATTCCTATCTCTTGTTTTATTGTGCAAGAATAAAAATTCCTAATTAACCTAATCCTAGAATAACTGAAAATAAAAATAAACTAAAGTTGAAGTCCTCCCCTTTTTTTATTTGTTTGCTGATCCTTTCGATTTTGACTCATCTTTTGCTCCATTAGTATTGTCTTTGTAGGAATCGCCTTGCTCTCTCTTCGATGATGAAACCCATGGTTCAAATATGAAATCTGGAAACTCAGGCACAAAAATAAATGGGTCATTATAAATTTTCTTGAGGGCACTCCTCATCGAATCATCTCTTATTTTTGAGTATCGCCAATAGGCTTGTTGCTGCCATTGCATGTGTTGCATTAAGTCCATCAGCTTCAACAGCTCATCACGACGATCTGGGCTAGGCGGTGGAGCTCTAAACATTGAGGGTTCGATGCATCGGGTTCACTTTCCGGTTCCATTGGATCTCGCCTCATTTGATTGCTCGGTGGGATTTTCGTGGGTTCATCTTCTCGCTTCTTCAGATCCTCGCTCTCTTCAATTATTCTTTGAAGAAACAGAATCTACGGCCACTCGGTAGAGAGTCCCAATCGGTGATTGTGCCTTGACTATACCTCGTCTTCTTCACGTCCGCAAGGAGTTTTGCTTTTAAGCCACGTAATTGTGATCGTAAAGGGAAAATAGGTCGGGCCGCAGGCGTCTAATGGCACAATTTCGCATTTCTCTCAGGATGATTTTGCCCACATCAATGGTCTTTCCGGTTAAAATCGAGTATAGTAGGACCATTCGCTCTAATGAAATTGTTGTCCCATGTGAACTAGGCCTAAGGCTGAAACGAATGAAGTAGAACCATACCTTCGCGAGTGGTGTCAAATACTCTCTTCGACACGTGTGGATTCCTTGTTTTGACACAGTCCACTTAGAACCTGGAACTGTGAGTTCCTCGAGGATTTCTTGCAGATTTTCAGGCTTATTGTTGCTCAACAGAGAGGAATATTCATCGTTGTCGAAATCAGGTAATTCAAAGAACTCATTAATAGCATTAGAATTTATTGGTACCTTGATTCCGCGGACTAGAACTTCGGTCAATTTGATTGAAGTTAAGTTCGCGTAGAATTCACGAACTAATTCCTCATCCACACTTGGTCTCTTTTCACAAAACAATTCCCAATTGAGGGCTTCAGCAACTTGTCGAATACGTGCCATAAAGTCTCTGTAGTTGCTTTCTTTCAATGTGAAGCCTTTCTTTGGATGCATCTGTTGATTTTTGAAGATACTTTCGTATCTTACTTTGGCTTCTTCACAGTGAAATTTGCTTTGTGGTTTGTCAATTTGAGCGGAGGCACGAGTTCTTTTGCGAGTCATAATTAACCTGAACATAAGATGGAAAGAAAAATAAAAAATTAGTTTCTTAAAAATTTAATTAATACAAATTATTAATATTTCAATAAATTGAAAATTAAATAATTGAATAAAAATTAAACTTAAGAAAAAATTATTCTTACCACCTTCCTCGTAGAATTTAAGAACTCTTAAAATAAATAAAAACTAATGAATCAAAAGGGAGAATTTAAAGGAGGGTTGGCTTAGGTTGGGGAAAGGGAGAATGTGCGCATAGGTGCACAAAGCAGCAAGGTGCGATGGGGAGTGAGCAGGGTGGCGCGCAAGGTGCGGCGCAAAGGCGGTGCCACGGGCTGGTTGGCGTGGGGCGTTGGTGTGTGCGGCTAAGCGCACAGGCGAGCGGCAAGAGCGTGAGATCCCGACACAGGTAGGCTCAGCAGTTTGGCGTGGGCGTCTTTGGGTATTCTTTGGCCGAATGGTGGTTTGGGGAGTTGCGGCACTTGGTGTTTTTGTGGATGGGAGTTTGAGTGATGAGTGAATGGTGAGAACAAGGGTGCAATTTATAGATGGAGGAGTATAAATTGGAATAGAACTCTTAGAACAATTAAAGCATTAAAAATAAGAGTCCCCTTCTAATTTTACTCATGATAAACAACAATTAATAATTAAATAAACACATATAAATTATCAATTGTTATTTATTTACTAAGATAAATATAAAATAAAATTAATTCTAATCCTAAGCTAGGTTGATAAAAGTTAATATATAAATTATAATGAATATAATTATATATTAAAGTTTATCAATAATTTGAAAATAAAAATATTTATTTTAGATGCCTTTTAAAAATATTTACAAGAAGAGGCACCTAGTTTTTATTATTTATGAAAATAGCAACCAAATTTGAAAAATAAATCAATTAAGTCCATGGACTTAATGAAAATTTGAAATTGAGCTGCAATTTAAAACTTGAGTCAAAATTGACCTTTTTATTTGAAAAAAAAATAAAATTATTTTGCTATTTAGGGGCTAATTTCTTGGAAAATTATGTAAAAATCAATTCCCAGGAAAGATTGGAGGGGTCACAAGCGGTCCCGCTTAAGTTCCAATCTCCTAGACAGAATTTATTTAAACATAATGAACTCGAAAATATACCCTAAATAATTTATTGAAAACAAGAAAATTAAAAATCAGATAAACTGAACACGATTTTATCCCGTTCAGGGTTTTCTTCGTAATAGTGTTTCAAACGCTAAGCATTGACTTGAAAATTACCTCTCTTACCTTGGAGTTCAACAACTCCGTATGGATAAACGCGATGAATTGTAAATGGACCGGACCAACGTGACTTTAACTTACCGAAAGAACTTCAACTGGAATTAAATAACAAAACTTGTCGACTGCTTCAAACTCTCGAACTCGAATATGCTTGCCATGCCATTTCTTGAGTCTTTCTTAGAGTAATTTGGCATTTTCATATGAGAACATTCGAAATTCCTCTAGCTCGTTGAGTTGGAGCATTCGTTTCTCTTTAGCAAGCTTGAGATCCAAATTGAGTTGTCGAAGAGCCCAAGAAGCTTTGTGCTCTAACCTGCAGGTAGATGATGACAGCTTTCCCAAAGACCAACCTATAGGGTGACATTCCTAAGGGTGTCTTGTATGCTGTTCTGTAAGCCCATAAAGCATCATCTAGTCTCTTAGACCAATCTCGTCGGTTCGGGCAAACTACCTTCTCAAGTATGCCTTTGATCTCCTTATTTGCTAGCTCAGCTTGCCCATTTGTCTGCGGATGGTAAGCTGTAGCAACCTTGTGTTTCACTCCATGTTTATCTAGCAACCATTTTAACCACTTGTTCACAAAGTGGGTCCCTTCATCGCTGATAATAGCTCTAGGGGTTCCAAACCTTGTGAACACGTGTTTCTGCAAGAATTTCATCACAACCTTGGCATCGTTCGTCGGATAAGCTTCAGCCTCGACCCACTTGGACACATAATCTACTGCTACCAATATGTATTTGTGACCAAAAGACGGAGGAAAAGGACCAAGAAAATCAATACCCCAAACATCGAACAATTCTACCTCAATGATATTTGTTCGAGGCATCTCATTTCTATTAGTTACGTTTCCAACTCTCTGACATCGATCACAATTCTTTACGTAAGCGTATGCATCCTTGAATAGTGTTGTCCAAAAGAATCCGGCTTGCAATACTTTGGCTGCTGTACGAGTTCCTCCGAAGTGTCCCCACTCTCGAGTGAATAAATGATGGTATAAAATCTTCGGTATTTCATCTTCTGTCACACATCTCCTAATCATCTGATCTGCACACTTTTTAAACAAATATGGCTCTTCCCAAAAATAGTACTTCACATCGTGAAGAAACTTTTTTCTTTGTTGATAAGTTTTATCAATCGGCATCAAACCACAAGCTAAATAGTTAGCAAAATTAGCAAACCATGGAATATTATGGACATGATTTACGTTGAGTATGTGTTCATCTGGAAATGTCTCTTGGATCGGTATGAGTGGAGAATTTCCCTCTTGCGGCTCCAATCTGGATAAGTGATCTGCTACTTGGTTTTCTACTCCTCTTCGATCTTGAATTTCTAGATCGAACTCCTGAAGTAGAAGCACCCACCGGATCAATCTCGGCTTAGCATCTTTCTTGGCTAATAAGTACTTAATTGTGGAGTGGTCCGTATAGACAATCACTTTGGTACCTACAAGATAAGATCAAAACTTGTCGAAAGCAAACACAACAGCAAGTAACTCTTTCTCTGTTACCGTATAATTCAGTTGAGCTCCGGTTAGAGTTCTGCTTGCGTAGTAGATAGGATGAAAAACTTTGTTTCTTCGCTGGCCCATGACAGCTCCAATGGCGAAGTCACTTGCGTCACACATCAAAATAAATGGTGAATCCCAATCTGGTGTGACGATTATGGGTGCCGTGACTAATCGAATTTTTAGATCATCGAAGGCTTTTAAGCATTCCTCATCAAACTTGAATATCGAGTCTTTCTCCAATAGCTTGCATAAGGGTTTAGCCACTTTGGAGAAGTCCTTGATAAATCTTCGATAGAAACCGGTGTGGCCCAAAAAGCTCCTAACACCTTTTACAGATGTTTGAGGTGGGAGTTTCTCAATAACGTCTACTTTCGCTTTGTCCACCTCGATCCCATGTCTCGTTATCCGATGCCCTAGAACAATTCCTTCCCGTACCATGAAATGGTATTTTTCCCAATTGAGTACGAGATTCGTTTCTTCGCATCGCCTCGGTACCTTCGCTAGATTGGCTAAGCAATCATCGTAAGTATCTCCAAATACTGAGAAATCGTCCATGAAAACTTCCAAGTACTTCTCAACCATGCCAGTAAAGATAGACACCATACATCTTTGAAATGTAGCTGGTGCATTACATAAACCAAATGGCATGCGTCTAAATGCAAATGTACCGTACGGACAGGTGAATGTCATTTTGTGCTGATCTTCTGGTGCTACTGTAATCTGATTATACCCTAAGTATCCATCGAGAAAATAGTAGTAGTCTCGTCCCACGAGTCTATCCAGCATCTGGTCCAAGAACGGCAGAGGAAAGTGATCTTTCCTAGTTGCCTTGTTTAGCTTCCGGTAATCGATGCAGATTCTCCATCCCGTAACTGTTCTCGTTGGTATCAACTCGTTGTTCTCGTTCTCCACGACCGTGATACCTCCTTTCTTCGGCACGCACTGGACTGGACTCACCCATGAACTGTCTGAGATGGGGTAAATTATACCCGCATCCAACCACTTGATAATTTCTTTTTTTTATGACATCTTTCATGATGGGGTTCAGTCTCTGTTGTCCATCAATCTTTCCTCTCTCGCCATCTTCTAATATGATCTTGTGCATGCATACAGATGGGCTAATACCGCGAATATCAGCTATAGTCCATCCGATAGCCTTCTTGAATTGTTTCAAAACTATGATAAGTTTATATTCTTGTTCAGTAGTTAACTCTGCTGAAACAATCACAGGCAGAGTAGAGGCGTTACCTAAATAAACATATTTTAAGTGTGAAGGTAATACCTTGAGTTCTAACTTAGGTGGCTCCTCGATTGATGCTTTTGGCTGCATGTAATCTCTTTTCTCTAATTCCAAAGATTCTAAATGGGATTCCGGATTAAATCCCTTTTGATTAGCTCCTAGCAAAGCTAAGCATTCATCTTCTTCTTCATCATTTGGAGGATCCGATGTCAAAATAATTTCCAATGGGTCCTTAACACAGTTAAGTTCCTTCTCTATTATTAATTCTTCTAAATCGGCTACTGCAGAACAATCATCCATTGTGTCAGGAAATCGCATT
Source organism: Gossypium sturtianum (assembly GCA_025698515.1). Taxonomy (NCBI): domain Eukaryota; kingdom Viridiplantae; phylum Streptophyta; class Magnoliopsida; order Malvales; family Malvaceae; genus Gossypium; species Gossypium sturtianum. The sequence continues at coordinate 22,770,701 of CM046950.1, forward strand.
GACTTAAAAATATTAAATGTTACCTGATCATCTTGAACACGCATAGTCAGCTCGCCCTTCTGCACATCAATAAGGGTCCTTCTGGTTGCTAAGAATGGTCTTCCTAGGATAATTGGCACTTCTTTGTCCGCTTCAAAATCTAGAATTTCAAAGTCGTGGGGAAAGATAAATTTTTCTACACGCACCAACACGTCCTCGATTTTTCCTTCTGGATGTGCTAAGGATCGATCTGCTAGTCGAAGTGTAACCGTAGTTGGTCTAACTTCTCCTATCCCCAACTTTCTAAATATTGACATAGGCATCAAGTTGATACTTGCACCTAAGTCACATAATGCCTTACCACAATATGTTGATCCAATGTTGCACGGTATGGTAAAACATCCAGGATCCTTCAATTTTAGGGGTAGTTTGTTCTGAAGATATGCACTGCATTCCTTCGTCAGAGCTACCGTCTCAAATTCTCCAAGCCTTCATTTTTTAGACAAGATATCTTTCATGAACTTGACGTAGTCCGACATTTGCTCAAGTGCTTCGACCAACGGAATGTTGATGTGTAGTTGCTTGAGTACGTCAAGGAACTTCTTGAATTGAATCTCCTGCTTCGGTTTCTGAAGTCTTTGAGGGTAGGGTGGCGGTGGTTTCATCACTGGAACTGATTCTGGTTGATTCGCCTTTGGTGGTAATTCTGCATCTAACAAAAGTTGTTGGTTGATCAGAATTGATTGGTCCTGAGGTTACTTTGTTGGGTTTTACAGGTTTCGGATCTGTGAAACTGGGGTTTCAACACTTGGTTGAACTTCTTCTTGAGCATCAGCTTGCTCCTCAATGTCAACGATTTGCAATGCTCCTTTCCTGGATTTCTCAGATTTTCCGTGTCACTAGGTAAAGCACCTTGTGGTCGGTTCCTGAGTTCAGTTGCAAGCTGGACCACTTGATTCTCCAAATTCTTTAATGTAGCTGCTTGGCTCTGGATTAAGGCATCATTCTTTGCTATGTATGTCTTTAGCAAACTCTCCAGGCTATTGGATGCTTCAGCTTGAAATGGTTTTCGAACTTGTTGCGGAAAATTAAGTAATTTGGGTCGGTGCAGGTTGGGTGTAAGTAGTCTTCGGTTCCACCCCTTGGTTACTCCAGAAAATTCGGGTGGTTTCTCTATGATGGGTTATAAAAGTTGGATTGCCCTTGCCTTCCTCGGTTTTGGTTTTGATTACCCATGTAGTACACAGATTCGGGTTCGATGGACATTCTTCAAACAAATGTCCCCTCCCCCACAATAGGCACAGCTATATTCTCAAATTGATTAGCGGTACTGTCTTTGTAAAACTATTAGTCCCATTAGTAGTAAGATTTTTAAGCATTAAGGATATCGATGATACGAGATGCGAGTGAAGTAAGAGCATCTACTTCATGAATTCCGGTGACTCGTCTTCACGTATTTGCCCGACTGGTTGGCCATTGATAGTTGTTCTTTGGCAATCCTCTCGATAATTTTGTAAGCCTCGTTATAAGACTTAGAAAGGAGAGCACCATTAGCGAGGCGTCCACTACCATCCTTGTGTGGGCGTTGAGACCATTGTAGAATGTCTCAAGTTGAATGCAATGAGGATTCCATGATGAGGGCATTTTCGTAATAACTCTTTAAATCTTTCCCATGCCTCATACAAGGACTCGTCCTCCATTTTGTGGAAAGTAAGTGATCTCGTTTCTCGACTTAGCATTTTTGCTTGGCGAAAAATACTTCATGAGGAATCTCTCGGCTAATTCTTGCCATGTAGAAATAGAGTTGGTGGCAATGAATTCAACCAAGCACGAGCTCTATCCCTTAATGAATATGGGAATAGCTTCAATCGTAAGGCATCTTGGGTACTCGGCTAACTTGAAAGAATCGCTCACTTCCATAAATAGTCTTAAGTGAAGATGAGGATCTTGATGAGGCATTCCACCGAATTGGCCTTATGTCTCAAGCATCCGGAACATGGTAGCTTCAGCTCGAATTGTTGTGCCTTGATTTGAGTCTCCTAATACCCGGATTAAGATCGTTAAACACCGCACGGCATATTGTCTTAAGGCTCTATCCCTATCATCAGCAATAAGGATAGGATTACGAGCAGTGGTTTGCTCCGCTTCCTTGGTTCATATTCTCGAAATTCATTCCTTCGGTTCTTCTTTGGTTTGCTTGTCTTCTTCATTTTGTCGAAAGGTTCGTTCTATTTAGGTCCATAGGAGTAAGTCAATAATCTGGTCAATACTCATAAACACGAAATATTCACGAGAAAAGTTAAGTAAAAATTTAAATATGAAAATAAATAAACCAAAATGTAAGAATAAAAATTCACAAATAATGGCTTTGAAAAACAATCCCAAACAACAGCGCCAAAAACTTGGAACGGTGGAAATGTGCAAGTGTACACAATCGTAACAAGTAATAAAGTGACAAGTAAATGTCGAGTTATCGTACCCACTGGGACTGTAAAAGAATTATTTATGAAAATGTTTTCAAACAATTTGGTGAAGGAAAAATATTTGGATTTAAGAAATATTTAAAAATTAAAAATAAAACAAAGAAAAATAAAATAAAACAAAGTTCTAATGCACGATTTCAAAAACTGATTTTAAGCAAGATGATATAATTGTGTTGGATTAATAACATTTCTTACCTTAGAATTATTAAACTCGTGTTTATACTTATTAAAACATGGCAACTTGGTAATTTGCTAACTTATGAACATATTTACAAATAAAAATCCATTCATCTCTTATACATATTCCTGTGCAAATTCAAACGACTAAACAGACTTCTAAAAGTAAACATGTTATCGCACATACATACTTATTAAATTAAATTATCTCTCGCATATTCCTATGTCGATTCAAACGATGAATTCAACCTAACAAGCATATAAAAGATCATGTGAAGTAACAAAGTATTCTTACCTTGAAACAATTTAATCACAAAAATCCTGCAAGTTATGCAAGGCATATATATCGTCAAATACAATGCTAATTTAATCTTCAGCTTCCTTAGAAGAATTAAACATGCACAGATTAAGTATTGCGTCTATTAATTACAATTTCAATGCGTTTAAATAATTAATTTATTAGCTATCTAAACAATTATAATGCCAGATAACTTAACGTAATTTTACTTAATCAAACATTTTACCGAGGCCTTTAATAGCATAAACACAATTTTAATAATTCAAGAGGACGAAATGCGATCAACCCAACACAAATTAAATTCAAGCTAAATTGATTAAATTAAACATTCCAACAGCATAAATATTCATAAACATGTTTTTCAAAACAACAACGAATAATTTAAAGGGATAAGGAACAAGAAACAAATCTGGTGTTTCTCCGTGGCTTGTCTGTTTGCTCCCTTCTTCATTCTTCGTTTTCCTCGGCTATCAAGGTGGCTTATGAACACTTCAATTGCTGCTTCAAATGGCTGGAAAAACACCTCTTTCCCAAGAGGAGAAATCGGCACAAGAGCACCAAAAAGGGAGAAGGAAAAATGGGAATTGAGAGAAAGTGAGAGAGGAGAATGTTAAATGCTTGAGGTGTGTTTTGAATGAGCAGCTAGGGGTTGTATTTATAGCTGATCAAGGCTGCTAAAAATAGAAAATATAAGCAGCAAAAGAGGCCTCCCTTGGCCGGCCATCCCATGTGGCAAAGTTGAAGAATTCAACTTTGCTAAATATAGCATGGGGCAATCTACAAAGCCATAATTTTTGGAGGGGTTTGAATGCAGTTTTGAAAGGTCTTCAAGGTCTTCTTTGCAAGCTTAATTAATCAGATAATAAGCTGATTTGGGCCATCATTGTGGACGGTTTGGGCTGACCAATTGGTGGCTGGTTCGGTTCAACTGATTCGGTTCAACCAGTGCGGTTTAACTGGACCCTTTTTCATAATTAATTAATAATAATTTATTTAGCCCAAATTAAATTGGGAATAAATTAAAATTAATTATAATATGATTAAATCTTCATAATTGGACCGTATTGGGCTGGAAATAAATTTTCCTTGAACTTCAAATTGCTTCTCGGTTTTGTTCTTCGAGCAGTGTCTGTCGAGCTGATTTTCGCCCTTTGTGCGATTCTGTCGAAAATAGTCAAAATAAATCAAAATTAATTATAAAATTAATTAAAATTCATCATGTTAATATTTTTAGCACAATTTAATAATTTTATAATATTTAATTATTTTTCGACAAGAATTTACTCGAAACCACATGAATTTGGGTCAAAAAGGGCATGAAAAAGTATATAAATTTTTGTGTTTCCAGTACCAAAATGAATTTGGGTAGTGTGATGATGATCTTTGGCGGTCTCGAGCCTTCAGTAGCTTTGACGATCTGTAAATAAAGTAAACACACACACAAAGTAAGCTTTCCAAAAGCTTAGTAAGCCATATACAAATAAACTTAACATATATCATTCATAAACATAGTGATTTAAAATCATGATCACATTCTCATTACAAGCACATAATAGTCTCTTTGGTTCACTTGGTTTACCATTGCTTACCAATTCATCATATCTTATAAATCTCATTTGTTCATATCACAAACATATATATATCTCAAATGTACCTTTGCATCAATGCACATACTTACTCACCTTTCATGCTTATACAAAGCATATATATATATATATCAACGTACCTAAAACGGATATACAACTCACATAGTCATTCATTTCTCGGACTTGCCCGTTGAACCGTTCGGAATCTAATAGGATACTTGGAATGCTCGAAATAGTCGTACAACACCAACGTCGCAGACGTGGTCTTACATGTAATCAGATATCGATGCCACTGTCTCAGACAGGGTCTTACACGAATCCATACGATGCCAATGTCTCAGACATGGTCTTACACGTAAATCTCAAATCGATGCCAACGTCCCAGACGTGGTCTTACACGAAATCTCGAATCAATGCCAACGTCCCAGACATGGTCTTACATGATATCAAATATCGGACACCTATGCCATGACATATGCTATCCTATCTATTCCTAGGTTCATACAGGACTTCTCAGACTTTAACAACTTGTCGATATATACGTAAGCTCGGATTTCTCACACATTCCATCTCAATGGATATTCATAGCAATTCGAATCTCATATATACGCAAATAATTCAATTCAAATACATTTATTTGTATATCGACTTACCTCGGATTCGGATATTCGATCGGCTTCGGTTATTCGACAACTTTTGACTTTCCACGATCTAAGTCTATTTTCTTCGGTTCTTGATATTGAATTAAGCTTAGACCATGGCCGAATGCTTCAAAGGTTTTATCCCTATTCTTTCTTTCTAATTTCGATGAAACAAAGAAAAAGATGATGGCCATTTCATGCTTTTAGTTTAATTAATTAAACATAATTATCAATGTATAAAACTAACCTTTAATAAAATAAAACAAAACATATGTACATAAGGTCATTAAAGACCATTGCCGTCCACTTACTCCACTATGGCTAAATTGCCATATAAATCCTCCACATTTAAAAGCCACCTCAATTTAGCCATTGATCAAATAGAAAGCCACTTTTACCTTTTATGCAATTTAACCCTTTTCTCAAATTAAGCATACAAACTGATAAATTAACTCACAGAAATTTCACACGTATCGTAGGCACAGAAAATAATATTAAAATATTTTATTGACTCGAATTTGTGGTCCCGAAACCACTGTTTCGACTAGGGTCTAAACTGGACTGTTACACTAATAAGCAAGGTAGTTTTGGCCTGGAACTTCTATCAATACCTTGAGGACTTCTACAGAAACAAGTCAAGTCAGTAGCTAAAGTTCAGCATCTCCAGCACTTCTATCGATACCTTGAGGACTTCTATTGAAACAAGTCAAGTCAGTAGCCAAATTTTAGCATCCCCTGCACTTTTACCGATACTCTAATGGGTTCTACCGAAATCAAATGAAACCCTTAGAGTTCTACCTATACAAGAGAACTTATACCGATAGAGCAAGCCCAACCGTTATATTTTAGAAAGACTTCTACCGATACAACAAAGTTGCAGACTGCATTTAATGCTTGTTTTTATGGCTACACAGACTCCATTTTCTTTCTAACGGCTACAAACGTCCACAAGGTTATTAGAGGACTTAAATACAAGGTCAAGGCTCCTCATTAAGATATAGAAACAAGTGCCTAAATTCCGAGAACTCAATTTTCCAATCTTTCTAAATCTTTTACTAAATATCTCTTGTACACACTTGTGGGTTAAGTCTTTTATCATTTTTTCAAGTGTTGTAACTTTGTGTGAGAGTGCTTAATTGTTGATTATCTACCTTTTAGAGGTATCATCTTATTCATCATTATTTTCTTTCATCTGTGAGGTGTTACTTAAGGTTTTGGGTAGAAAAACTTAAGGGGAAGTGGTTCTATCTTACTTTTGAAAAGATAGGAATTTTTAAAGTTAAACCTTGTCCTTAAAGGTTCAAATCTAGTGGATTTGGGAAATCCTTCGTTGAGGAAAGCTAAGGTAGTGGAGGTAGGCAATTTTGGCCGAACCATTATGAATACTTGAGTCGTTTTATTTTTTCTATTTCCCGAAAATGTTTTAATATACCAATTCACCCCCTCTTGGTGTATTTCGATCTCAACACATTGGTTGTTGACTGCTGGTAATTGGATTTGAATTATGGAAAGGATTAGATGCAGAAGATGAGTGGTTAAGAGAGAAAGAAGAAAAAATAAAAAAAATTATGTAATGAAAACAATTGTGGAAGTCACAAGAAATTTTTGTAGATCCACACTTTTGTGATAATTTTTAGGAAAAACTAAGATGAAAAATAAAAAAAAATGAGAATTGGACGATCATTTTGGTGAACATCCACATAATTCTCAGTAGGTCACCACTAAAAACGACGGCCAATGAGGCAAAGATTGTTACTAGAATCTAGAAATCACAATGTTTTGTGACAATAATGCTCATCAAGGTGTAAAGAAAGATACAGAGAGGAAGTGGTGAGGGAAAGTGATAATTCAAAATGATTTTTAAAAAAAGGAAAAAAAGAAGATATAATTGTTATAAATTAATCAAATAAAAGAACACTTAAAGTAAACAGAGAATTTTCTCGTATCTTTTTTTCATTTACAAAAGAGTTCTATGTATAAGTAAATTGACATTCAATGAAATACAATAAATGAAGCTTATTTAAGTGTTTCATTAACACATTAAACAACTTGCATTATTTATGGGAGGTTTTACCTTATAAATGAGTGGGGGTTAGAATATGGACATCCACATTTATTTGTAACACTCCCCCTTGGATGTCCACTAGAGAAAGTTGTTCCTCATTAAAACCTTTATTAGGAAAGACCCTGTGGGATAAAAACCTAATGAAGGAAAAAGAGTACACAATCTCCTATTACAAGTTGCCTTGTTAAAAACCTTTAGTAGGAAAACCCAGTGGGACAAAACCTTGGTTAAAGGAAAAGAGTACAACGTGTTTTTTACTCCCCCCAATGGCAATATCACATTACATCTTTCAATTGACGCATTCCAATCTTGTGTAGTATTCTTTCAAACGTTGAAGTTGGCAATACCTTGGTAAAAAGATCTGCTAATTTATCACTAGAACGAATTTGTTGAACTTCTATGTCACCTTTCTTCTCAAGATCATGAGTGAAGAATAATTTTGGTAAAATATGTTTCGTTCTGTCACCTTTGATATAACCACCCTTCAATTGAGCTATACATGCTGCATTATCTTCGTATAAGGTAGTTGACATCTTTTCCTATAAAGGCAAATTGCATATCTTCTAGATATGTTGGGTTAATAACCTTAGCCAAACACACTCTTGGTTTGCCTCGTGTATTGCAATTTTTCAGCATGATTTGAAGAGGCAGCAACTAATGTCTGCTTTGTCGAATGCCATGATATGGCAGTACTTCCACATGTAAATAAATATCTCGTTTGAGATCGACCTTTATGTGATAAATATCCAGCATCTGCATAGCCAACTAATAGGGATTTTGAATCATTTGAATAAAATTACCCCATATCAATGGTCCCTCTGAGATATCTAAATACATGTTTAATTACATTCCAATCTCTACGTGTTAGAGAATATCTAAATCTTGATAACAAGTTTACAACAAAAGCTATATCAGTTATTGTGTTGTTTGCAAGATACATCAATGCTCCAGATATGGTACTTCAGGACCAAGAAACTCTTCATCATTCTTGCAATGACGAAATTTATCTTTATTCATATCTAACGATCGTACAACCATCGGGGTACTCAATGGATGTGTTTTATCCTTATAAAATTTATTTAAGATCTTTTTCGTATAAGTTGATTGATTGACATGAATTCCATCTTTTAAAGGTTCGATCTGCAGGCCAAGACAAAATTTTGTTTTTCCAAGATCTTTCATCTCAAATTCTTTCTTTAAATAATTTATTGTATTTTGATGCTCTTCAGGAGTTCCAATAATATTTAGATCATCAACATAAATAGCAATTATCACAAAGTTTGATCCAGACCTTTTTATAAAAACACATGAGCAGATTGGATTGTTTTTATAACCTTCTTTTAACAAATATTCATTAAGACGATTGTACCACATACGTCTAGATTGTTTTAATCCATATAATTTTTTCTTTAATCTGATTGAGCAATTTTCCCAGGAAACTCTATATCCTTCAGGGATTTTAAATCCTTCTGGGATTTTCATATAAATTTCACTGTCAGGTGTACTATACAAATAGACTGTAACAACATCCATTAGATGCATGTCAATTTGTTCACGTACTGCCATTCTATTAAGGTATCTAAACATGATTGCATCAACCACAGGAGAATATGTCTCTTCATAATCAATGTCGGGCTTTTGTGAAAATCCTTGTGCTACAAGTCGTGTTTTGTATGTTACAACTTCATTTTTCTCATTTCATTTTCGCACAAATATCCATTTATATCCTTTAGAGTATCGATAGTGGTGTCTAGTCCATTGGGACAATCTGTGTTTGTGGATCAGGTGTGTAGGAGATGTCCGTTAATGATACAGAATATGACATTCCCTATTGATTTATTGATAATGCCGTTTGGTGATTTCGATATGCTTTTCAGAATGGATTGGCTTACGGAGCACGGGGTGATTCTGGATTGCTATAAAAAGAAATTTGTTGTTCAGAGTGAAAGCGGTGATAAGATTGAGGTGAATGGTATTCGAACAAGTGGTTCAACTAGTATCATTTCAACAATTTGAGCTAATAAACTTCTTCATCAAGGTTGTGAAGCTTTTCTAGCCTATGTCATTAATTTGAATTCTGTTGATAGTCAGTGCAGTAAAATTCAAACTGTTTGTGAATTCCCTAATGTGTTTCTCGAGAAATTACCGGGATTACCACTGGATCGGGAGGTTGAGTTTGCAATTGAAGTGTTTTCTGGTACAGTTCCGGTGTCAATGCCCCCTATCGTATGTCACCTACAGAGTTGAAAGAATTAAAAGTACAATTGCAAGACTTATTGGATCGTGGTTTTATATGCCCTAGTGTATCACCTTGGGGAGCTCCAGTGCTCTTTGTCAAAAAGAAAGATGGTTCGATGCGGCTTTGTATTGATTATCGGCAATTGAATAAGTTGATGATTAAGAATCGATATCCTCTACCCCGTATTGATGACTTATTTGATCAACTAAAAGGAGCTTTTGTTTTTTCAAAGGTTGATTTGAGATCAGGTTATTATCAGTTGAAAGTGAGAGAAAGTGATGTACCGAAAACGACATTTTGAACACGGTATGGTCATTATGAATTTTTAGTGATGCCTTTTGGATTGACAAATGCTCCGATAGCATTTATGGATCTCATGAATCATATCTTTCAGCCGTATTTGGATCAATTTGTGGTAGTATTTATTGATGATATTTTGGTCTATTCAAATTTTGAATCTAAGCATGAACAACACCTCAGAATTGTTTTACAAGCATTACGAGAGAAATAGTTATACGAGAAGCTTAGTAAGTGTGAATTCTGGTTATCAGAGGTTGTATTTTTGGGTCATGTTATCTCAGCTAGGGGTGAGCAAAATCCGATTCGATTCGAAAAACTCGATAAAAATTTCAAATTTTGAATTAAATAGTTCGAGTTATTTGAGTTAATCAAGTTATTTGGATCAACTCGAATAAAAAATTAAGTTTTTCGGTTTAACTCGAATATGAATTACACAATTCGAGTTATCCGAAAATTCGAATAAGAAAAGACAAAACTACGTCGTTTTGATAAATGTTTACTTTTTTAAAAGTTAAAATTCAAAATAATTAAGTTAAAAGGCAAAACTACGTCGTTTTGATAAATGTTTACCCATTAAGTTAAGAGGCAGAATCATTATATTGTTCATATAGTTAAATAATCTTGTACTTCGTCTACTAGTTAAATAATCGGTCTATCTAATCGCAGCATTAAGTATAAATAATAGGATTCGTTAACTCGAGTCGATTTGACTCAAAATTTTTTGACTCGATTCAATTCGAATCGAAAAAAATTCAAATTGAGTTCGGTTGCTAAAATAGGATTTGTTAACTCGACTAACTCGAATATTTTTGACTCGATTCGACTCGACTCGATCGAATACTCACCCCTAGCAGATGGAATTAGAGTTGATCCGAAAAAGATCGAGGCAATTGTTTAGTGGAAAGCACCGAGGAATGTGTCAGAGGTTCGTAGTTTTCTTGGACTAGCTGGTTATTATTGAATATTTGTAAATGGATTTTCGAAGATAGCTTTGCCGATGAAAAAGTTGTTACATAAGAATGTTCAGTTCGTCTGGGATGATCAATGTCAAGAAAGTTTTGAAAAATTGAAGCAGATGTTAATTGAAGCGCCGATTTTGACTTTACCAGAATCGGGAAAAGATTTTGTTGTTTATAGTGATGCTTCCTTGAGCGGTCTTGGTTGTGTTTTGATGCAAGACGGTAAAGTGATTGCTTATGTGTCTCGTCAGTTAAAAACGCATGAACGTAATTATCTGACGTACGATTTAGAGCTAGCTACTGTGGTTTTTGCTTTAAAGATCTGGAGACACTACTTGTATGGTGAAAAATTTTATATTTATACTGATCATAAGAGTCTCAAATATCTTCTATCTCAAAAGGAGCTGAATTTGAGACAGCGTCGTTGGGTCGAGATTTTGAAAGATTTTGATTGTGTTATTGATTATCACCCTGGTAAAGCTAATGTTGTAGCTGATGCGTTGAGTAGAAAAGCAGCGATTGAATTGTGAGCAATGTTTGCACAGCTTAGTATCAATGATGATGGAAGCTTATTGGCTGAATTAAAAATCAAACCGATGATGTTTGATCGGATCAAGTCATCGCAATTACAAGATGACAATTTGGTGAAGAAAAGAGAAATGGTTCAGAATGGCACATTAGAAAATTTCAGCATTGATGGTTATGGTTGCTTGAGATTTCATAACCGGATTTGTGTTTCGGATGTTTTTGAATTGAAAGAGTTGATACTTCGCGAAGCTCATGATAATCCTTTTGCTTTGCATCCTGGAGGAACGAAAATGTATCGCGATTTACGAGAATTTTATTGGTGGCCAGGAATGAAAAGAGATGTGATTGAGTATGTCGCCAAATGTTTAACTTGTCAGTGAGATAAGGCAGAACATCATGTTCCTACCGGATTACTTCAGCCTATTTCTATTCCTAAATGGAAATGATATTGTATCACGATGGATTTTGTAACGGGATTACCATTATCGGCAAGTAAGAAAAAAACTATTTGGGTCATTGTTGATCGACTTACGAAATTAGCTCATTTTATTGCAGTCAAAACTGATTGGTCACTTCAAAAGCTTGCTGAAGTTTATATTCAAGAAATTGTGATATTGCACGGTGTTCCTATGTCGATAGTTTCTGATCGGGATCCACGGTTTACTTCGAGATTCTGGAAGCAATTGCATGAATCTCTTGGTACGCGACTTAATTTTAGTACAGCTTTTCACCCACAGACTGATGGACAATCTGAGCGTGTTATCCAGATTTTAGAAGACATGCTTCGTGCTTGTGTTATTGATTTTGAATAAAGTTGGGAGCGTTACTTACCTTTGGCCAAATTTGTATACAACAATATTTTTCAATCAAGTACTCAAATGGCTCCGTATGAAGCTTTATATGGTCATAAGTGTTAATCAACTATTTGTTGGATGGAACTGAGTGAAAGAAAAATGATCGGGCCAAAATTAATTCAAGAAACAAAAGACATTGTTAAGTGATAAACCGTAAAAGTAACATATTCCAAGCCCACATTTAGTATGCTTTTGGATGATTTAAGCCCTAATTTATGTAAAAAGGTGCTCTTAATCCTTTCTTTTCATGTCTTATACTCAGGAAAGCACCCGATGATGGAAAGAATAAGAAATGAGCTTAAAACGGACCAAATTGGGCCAAGCCACGAAATCAGCACGGCCTGGACTTCAAGCCACACGGCCGTGCCACCATTTCTACTAGAACACGGCCTTACCACGACTTACACGGTCGTGCCTCATTCAACAGTGTCGAACACGGCCTAGCCACGATTTACACGGACATGTGCCATGGTCGTGCCTCTACCGTGGAGAAGAGTAATTCCATTCGGGAAAGGATACTTAGGGAGAAAGAAACGTGTTTCAAAAGCCTATAAATACACCCTAGGTACCAGCTGAAAGGGGGGCGGAGAGCTAGGCCAAGCCAAGCCGAAAAGGTCGATTGTGGGAATCACTCAAGATAGCCAGTTGATCCATCTCAAGAAGCCGGAATTCTACTCAAGACGGAGGATCTCCTCTTCAATTCCTTCAGGGGGTTTTAGGGATTTCTTATGTTTTGTTTTATCTTTTCTCTTGAGATGTTGTCTTTTATCATTATGAACTAAACCTTCGGATACAGAAGGGATGAAACCTATGATGAATCTTGTTATTTGATTTTTTGAATTATATGATAATAACTTAGTTTGTTCTTAATTGTGTGAACTTAATCCAAATCTAATGTGCTTAGGTGGAGGAGGAATAGACCTTGCCTAAGAGTAGATCCAACATAATTAAGCGGAGTTGATCGCATGCCTAGAGATAGGGTGACAAGATTTTTCCGGATTAGGGTGAAACCTAATATGGGAGTCCACAGATCGATTCATTGCTATTCTAGGGGTTATTATAAGTTTAACGAGAGTTCCACTAATTAACCTAGGGTTAGGCGTTATTCGCCTCGAGAGAGGGTTTAATATACGTTAGGGAGTCTCACGGAACAAACTAAGTAAATAAATCATATGGTTCAAGGTTAAATAACAAGTGAAGTTTAGGTGGATTTTTCCTAAGGGTATCGTTTGAGTCAACTGAGTTTTCCCAAAAGTTATTTCCCGAATTCATTCTTTTTGTCTTTGCGTCTTATCTTGGTTAGTAGATTATTTTTAGTTTAAACAATCATCACTTTATATTAAGGCTAAATAATAAAAAGACGGTGAGTATTAGTACTTTTAGTTCCTTTGGGTTCGACAATCCGGTCTTGCCTAAACTATACTCTTATTCGATTGGTGCACTTGCCTTTAATCGTTGTCGAGTTAGTTTCGTGTTCGATCATTCTTTTATAAATTTTAAAACTCGATTTACAATGATCAAGTTTTTTGGCGCCGTTGTTTGGGAACTAAAATATTAAGAAAACTCATTTTTATTACTTTAGCCATTATTTTTATTTTTATTTTTTATAATTTATTTTTATTTTTAAATTTGCTAAACTTTCTTTCTTTCTTTTCTTAAAGGTACCTCTAGTTTATGACTAGAAGGAACCCGAGAGGACCTTTAGAATACGACAGTGATATTGAAGCTACCGCTCGAAGAAATCGCAGAGAAATTAGGCGAGCCCTAAATTACCAAGGAGAACGAGAAGACAGATCCAATCCTACTGAAGGGATTGACGAAAATAATCTTCCACCACAAGATGTGGGAGAAAATAATGCTCCTCGTACTATGTTTGATTATGCTAAACCTCATTTAACAGGAGCCGAATCTAGTATTGTTAGGCCTGCTATAGCTGCTAATAATTTTGAATTAAAGCCTAACACTATACAAATGATTAAATAGTTTGTTCAATTTGATGGTTTACATGACAAAGATCCAAACGCTCATATAGCTAATTTTTTAGAGTTCTGTGATACCTTCAAAATAAATGGCGTTTCTGATGATGCCATACGTCTTCGGTTATTTCCCTTTTCATTAAAGAATAAAGCTAAACAGTGGTTAAACTTGTTACCACGAGGGTCAATCACTACATGGGAACAAATGACCGAAAAAATTTTATTAAAATATTTCCCACCGACCAAAATGGCCAAATTATGTAATGATATCTCTTCTTTTGTGCAGATGGATTTAGAGACATTATACGATGCATGGGAGAGATATAAGGATCTCTTGAGAAGGTGTCCGTACCATGGTTTACCTTTGTGGCTCCAAGTCCAAACTTTTTATAACGGTGTGAATCCTTCAACGAGGCAATTAATTGATTCAGCCACCGGTGGAACCCTGAATAATAGAACTCCTGAGGCACCTACGAGTTTATTTGAAGAGATGTCGCTGAATAACTATCAGTGGCAAGTTACAAGAACAAGGCCAACAAAAACAATATGAGTTTACAACCTCGACTTTAAGATAACCATGCTATCAAATCAGGTAGAATTGATGAATAAGAAGATTGATAGTTTGTGTTCTTCTTCGCAGTACATCCAATCATGCGATTCGACACAAGTGGAATCTGTGGCGATTCTCGAGTACCCACCCTACCAACCAAGCACGAGAGAGCGAAACAGATGAACTATATAGGTAACAATTTCAGATCTAATAATAACCCATATAGTAATAATTATAATCCAGGTTGGAGGAACCACCTAAATTTTTCGTGGAGAGGACAAGGAAATCAAGGAAATCAAAGACAGCAACCTCCTCAAAATTTCCAAAATCATCCCTATCCACAAGAAAAGAAGTCGAGTCTTGAAGAGACGTTGAACAAATTCATAGCATCCAGAAGCCCGTCTCCAAAAAAATGAGGTAACACTCGATACCCAATAAACATCGATCAAAAAGATCGAGAACCAAGTTGGAGGACTTACAAAGGCAATCGGGGAAGTTACCCAGTCAGTCGGAGAAATTGCAAAGCTATTATCCGAACGACCGCAAGGGCGTCTACCAAGAAATACCAAATTAATCCAAAGGAGCAAATCCAAGCCATAACAAAAGCTCAGAAAGCGAAGAAGTAGACGAACCTACCCAACACAAGGAAACGAGGTAGAAAAGGGTAAAGTTGAGGTAACACAAGACAAGCCAAAACCGGTAATCAAGGAGTACCAACTCTCGCACCTTACCCCGAGGCAATAAGAAGAGACGACACGGAAGAACAGATTCGGTAAGTTTCTTAAACTCTTAAAGAAATTACATATTAACTTACCATTACTTGAAGCTCTATCGCAGATGCCAGATTCTAGGAAATTTTTAAAAGAGCTTCTGACAAACAAACGGAAGTTAGACGAGTCGTCACATGTGGAACTTAACGTAAAGTGCTCAGCAATTCTCCAAAATAGGCTACCACAAAAGCTAAAAGATCCAGGGAGTTTTACAATTCCATGTTTAATTGGTAGACTAACTGTTGATAATGCGTTAGCTGATTTAGGGGCAAGCATAAATGTCATGCCTTATAAATTGTTTAAACAATTAGGTCTAGGGAAACCCAAACAAACTAGGATGAGCATTCAATTAGCTGATAAACTCAAGTTAGAATTTCTAGGGTATTATCGAAGATGTTCTTGTGAAAATCGACATGCATTCGCTTTTCCCAGTGAGACTTTGTTGTCTTAGACATGGATGCAGATAATTCGATCCCCTAATCTTAGGAAGACCCTTTTAGCGATCGCCGGGACTAAAATTGATGTTGATGCAGGAGAACTCATACTTTGTGTAGGTAATGAGACAGTCACCATCAAGGCTCTCGACTCGGCTAGAACATCGAGTAATCAAGGTGAGAACGTAAATTCTACTAATAACTATTCGGTTAACCCTTATTTTCAGGAAGCACCACCAAAGAATACAATCAACCCTATCCTAAACCCCATGCCAACAAAGAAATAACTCATGAAGATCGAGGGATTCAGTTCGATGATCTAGACGAGGGAAGACACACTTCAAGGAGAAATTAGGGATACATGACGAAGAACCAGGAACCACACGAGATAAAACCGAAGAGCCCCCAAAAGAGCTAATAGGAACAACAAATCACTTCAAAATAGGGGACCAAGCATCTGTATTAGATCGAGGTAAATCCTCGAATATCTCCTCCAGGACCTGGCACAAACAAAGAAATATCTTTTAGGGTAACCAAAGTGTTTTTCCACACGGAATAATGAGGTAAGTAATCCTACTTTTGGTACTTTTACTATAAACGCATCTCGACTTAAATTTTTCACGAGGATACAGAAAATAACATGAGGAAGGACTTCCAACTCCTCAAACCACCCTCAAGATGCAAACGAGAAGAGAGTCTAGCTTAAGACTATAACGAGCGCTTCTCGGGAGGCAACCGAGCACTAATACTAGTATTTTTTTATATATATATTTAGTTTATTAATTTTCCTTTTTATCTTGCTTTTTAGCAACTAACAACCAACTAACCAAGTGCAGAATTCTGTGCCACACACGCCTTACACACGCCGTGGCCGTGGCCGTGTGGGTACTCCGACGCTTTGAACTAACAGAGCGGAGAAGGTACATGTCGTGGAAAAATAGATTTTTAGAATCACGGACCCAACTACTACCCCACGGGCACCGACAAAGTGGCACGGCCGCCGCTTTTACGGCCGTGTGAGGTCAGCCGACTTGCCAACCACGGGCTAAACACGCCGCGCCGGATAACCGTGCCAATATATCGACTTGTCGAACACAAAGCTAGACACGAGCGTGGGAACCAACACGCCTAGAGCACGACCGCAGTGAGGCGGCCGTGTGAATCGACACACCCTCAACCCACGGGCGTGGGAAATCGCGCAGATCTCGAAAGTTTATTTAAACACCATACCCTTCTCCTTTCTCTTCTTAACCCATTTTCTTTCTTTCTTCTCCTTTCTTTTTCTTTCTTTCTTTCTTTCTTTCTTTATTTTCTCCATCTTTCTTTTTCCTTTTTCCTAATAAATCCTTAGACTCTTGAGCCACAACAATATCATATCCATGGCAAGGAAGCGTAAAAGGCCAATCACAGTCTCCTCAAAAGGAGACCGATTCACATGAGTTCATGCCGACAGCTTCATCCAAACAACAAGCCAAGGGTCTTTGAGACCAATTATCTGTTCTTTTATTTTTATCTTCTCCTTTATTTTCCTTATCTTTACTTCTCTTCTACTTAATTTAGCTTATTTTATCTTAATTTCTTAATTTTAGGTTCTAAAGGCTGCTTGGGAATCACGTCACCACCACCACCATAACCTCAGCCTTAGAAATCACACCCAACAGTAAGGACCTCCCAGTCCATTCATCTTTTCTTTTAATTTTAGTTTTCTTCTTAGTCTCATTCTCTTTATCTTCCTTGTCCTTAATTTTATATTTAGTTTACTTTAATTATGTCTTAATGATCCCTAGCTAATTCTCCACGAGCCTCCCAATTTCTTCATCTAGCGTAGGTTCGTCATCCAGACGGCCCATCACCACCACCAAAGGCACAATCTCCTCTCAAGGAATCATCCGAAAATTCAGGAAGTTTTCACTTATCCCCATATCTGATGATTTTATTACAAGGTTATTATATATTTTTGTACATTGAGGGCAATGTACATCTCAAGTGTGGGGGGTGAACAACCTAAAAAGATACCTAACTTAAATCCCTGAATTTAGTCTTGTTTGAAAGTAAATTACTCATATTACTAATTAGGATGGAATTTCTAATGATTTATGATTTTTATTGATATGTTTTAGATTAAGTCATTGATAATTATGCATTGATAATTAAATTCTAAGAATACTAGAGAATCAAGCATGATAAGTCTATTTTTCAGAAATTTAAAATTTGCTAGGTTGTCAAACTGAGTTTAAATATCACCTTGAAGTTTGAAATTTACGAGGTTGACATCAAAATACCCATAATTTTTGTGAGTTTTTGAGCCTTATAGAGCATATATTCTTTTTCTTGCTCACTTTATTGATTATGAGTATGTCAACACTGATTTGTTATTCTAGAACTTGCATCGATTATACATGTCGAGACCACACCTATGATTTGATATACAGAGATGATGAAGGCACTTAGGTTTTAACCCACTTACTCCACTAAAAGCCTACCTTCACAAATTAACCCCTAGTGAACCCCTTTTAATCCTAACTATCCTATTTATTGACATAACCACTAATATTAACCCAGAACCCCTTTGTTTTTGTTATCACCATTCCTTTTGACTACCCTTATATCGAGATTTGATTTGATTAGTTGCCTAATTATGAATTTTAGTAGTTTATCCTTTATTATGTATTTAGTTTGTTAAAAAAAAAACGAAGTATATCCATTATTCATTATTAGTTATGTGATTAAATGAGCTTATACATAAAATCCAAATATCGAAGAAGAAGCTCGTATTATTAAGTACTATTAGTTTTCAATTGATGTAATTATTATTAGTTCATTACTTCTTAGTTAGGTAATTTGTCAATTCAATCTCGATTCTAACCCTCTAATTCAGCCTTACTCCACACCTTAACCCTAGCCCCGTTACAACCCTAACAAAGATCTTTTGATTTGTGTTTTCATCTCATACTTCAGTGGTGGAGATTTGATTTTCATGCAAGCTTATGGGATTAACTCTTCATGTTCGACCTTTGAGTGCCTAATTGTGAACCTTAAACACTTTGAGTGATTTGAGTGAATCTTTTGTAAGGATGTCAATCCTTGTCGATTTCAAATTAAAGGTAATTATCTAGATAAGGGGAGACGCCTATGTTTTCGAGCTACAAAATCTATGACTTATACTGTTTGAATTTTTAGGACACTTTGAATTGAATTATCCATGTATAAATTATCTATGAATTATGATGAGACACTATCAATGACTATTATGAATTGAGGAAAGTTCGTTTTAATTGTAAGTTGAGAATTTTTCTTGAGGACAAGCAAAAGCTTAAGTGTGGGGGTATTTGATAAATCGTAAAAGTAACATATTCCAAGCCCACATTTAGTATACTTTTGGATGATTTAAGCCCTAATTTATGTAAAAAGGTGCTCTTAATCCTTTCTTTTCATGTCTTATACTCAGGAAAGCACCCGATGACGGAAAGAACAAGAAACGGGCTTAAAACAGACCAAATTAGGCCAAGCCACGAAATCAGCACGGCCCTGCCACCATTCCTACTAGAACACGGCCTTACCACGACTTACACGGCGTAAGCGTCATTCAACAAGATGTCAAACACGGCCCACCCACGATTTACACGGCGTGTGCCATGGCCGTGTTCTCCGCTGTGGAGAAGAGCAATTCCATTCGGGAAAGGATACTTAGGAGAAAGAAACGTGTTTCAAAAGCCTATAAATACACCCTAGGTACCAGCTGAAAGGGGGGCGGAGAGTTAGGCCAAGAAGCCAAGCCGAAAAGGTCAGATTGTGGGAATCACTCGAAGATAGCCAGTTGATCCATCTCAAGAAGCCAGAATTCTACTCAAGACGGAGGATCTCCTCTTCAATTCCTTCAGGGGGTTTTAGGGATTTCTTATGTTTTGTTTTATCTTTTCTCTTGAGATGTTGTCTTTTATCATCTTAAATTTTCTTAATGATCTCTGTGAAGTCAGAGTTTTAAAATTTATAAAGAGAATGATCGAACCTGGAAGCTAACTATGACAACGATTGAGGCAAGTGCACCTATTGAACAGTAGTATAGCTTAGGCAAGACCATATTGTCGAACCCAAAGGAACTAAAAGTACTAATACTAACCTTCTTTTTATTATTTAGCCTAAGAATAAGTGGAGTTGTTTATCTAATCTAAATTAATTAACTATTAAACTAAAAATTCTAAGAAAAAGAAGAATGAAATTGGGAGAATAACTTGGGAAAAACTCAGTTGATTAAGACGACACCCAAGGAAGAATCCACCTAGACTTCACTTGTTATCTAACTCTCGAACTGCACGATGTATTCACTTGACTTGATCCGTAAGACTTCCTAACGTATATTAAACCCTCTCTCGAGGCGAATAACGTCTAATCCTAGGTTAATTAATTGAAATCTCTTTCCCATTAATAACCCCCTAGAATAGCAGTAAATCGATCTATGGATTCCTATATTAGGTTTCACCTTAATCCGGCAAAATCTCATCACCCTATCTCTAGGCGTGCGATCAACTCCGCTTAATTATGCTAGATCTACTCTTAAGCAGGGACTTTTCCTCCACCACCTAAGCACATTCGACTTGAATTAATATCCACGAAATATCAACACAAGAATTAAGCACACATAATTAAGAAGAAATCAAGTATTTATCATATAGCTCAGAAAACAATAACAAGATTCATCTAGGTTTCATCCCCCTCAGGTATCTGAGGGGTTTAGTTCATAATAGTAAAGAAAAACATCTCAGAAGAAAAGATAAAACAAAACATAAGAAATCCCTAAAACTCTCTGAAGGAATTGAAGAAGAAATCCTCCGTCTTGAGTAGAATTCCGGCTTCTAGAGATGGATCAACTGGCTATCCCTGAGTGAATCCCCACAAATTTACCTTCTCTGGCCTAGCAAGACGTCCCTAAACGATGAATTTGGGCCCCCCTTTTTAGGTCATACTTAGGGTGTATTTATAGGCTTTTGAAATAGGTTTCTTTGCCCCTAAGTATCCTTTCCTGAATGAAATTGCTCTTCTCCACGGCAGAGGCACGGCCATGGCACACGCCCGTGTGAATCGTGGCCAGGCCGTGTTCGGACTTCTAATGAGGACACGTCCGTGTAGATCGATATCAGGCCGTGTTCTAATGTATTGAGGTGGCACGGCCGTGTGGGCTTTAGTCCAGGCCATGTTGATTTCATGCTTTGGCCCATTTGTCCCATTTTAAGCCCGTTTTGCATTCTTTTCATCCCCTGCTGCTTTCCTGAGTATATATCATGAAAAGAAAGGATTAAGAGAACCAAATTACATAATATAAGGGATAATTCATCCAAAAGCATACTAAATGTGGGATTAAAATATGTTACTATTTCGGTTTATCAAATACCCCCACACTTAAGCTTTTGCTTGTCCTCAAGCAAAATTCTCAACTTACAATTAAAACGAACTTTCTATAATTCATAATAGTCATTGATGAGGTTTCATCATAATTCAGAGATAATTCATACATGGATAATTCAACTCAAAGAGTCCTAAAAATTCAAACAGTCTAAGTCATACATTTGTAGCACAAAACAGAGGTGTTTCCCTTCATCTAAACAATTACCTCTGATTTAAAATCGACAAGGACTGACATCCTCACTTAAAGATTCACTCAAATCACTCAAAGTGTTTAAGGTTCAAAATTAGGCACTCAAAAGTCAAACATAAAGAGTTAATCCCATAGGCTTGCATGAAAATCAAATCACCACCACTAAAATATGAGATGAAACACAAATCCAAAGGTCTTTGAAAGGGTTGTAAAGGGGCTTGGGTTAAAGGTGTGGAATAAGGCTGAATTAGAGGGTTGAAATCGAGACTGAATTGACAAATTACCTAACCAGAAACAATGAACTGAATAATAAGAAATTACATTAATTGAAAATTAATAATTCTAATACTACGAGCTTTTTCTTCAATATTTGGAATTTAAATGTGTAAGCTCATTTGATCACAAAGCTAATAATGAATATATTTCGATTTTTTTAAGTACATAATAAATACATAATAAAGGATAAATTACTGAAGTAAAAATCATAGTTAGGCAACTAATCAAAATCAACTCTCGATATAAGGGTAGTTAAAGAGGATGGTGAAAATAAATAAAAAGGGTTTTGGGTTAATATTAGCGGGTAAGTCAATAAATGGGTTGTTAGGATTAAACAGGGTTCACTAGGGGTTAATTATGAAGGTAGGCTTTTTAATGGAGTAAGTGGGTTAGATCCTAGGTGCCTTTATCATCTCTGTGTATCAAATCAAAAAGTGTGGTCTCGACATGTATAATCGATGCAAGTTCTAGAATAACAAATCAGTGTTGACATACTCATAATCAATAAAGTGAGCAAGAAAACGAATTTATGCTCTATAAGGCTCAAAATCTCACAAAAATTATGGGTATTTTGATGTCAACCTCGTAAATTTCAATTTTCAAAGTAATATTTAAATTCAGGTAGACAACCTAGAAAATTTTTAATTCTGAAAAATAGACTTATCATGCTTGATTCTCTAGTAATCTTAGAATTTAATTATCAATGCACAATTATCAATGACTTAATCTTAAACATATCAATAAAAATCATAAATCATTAGAAATTCCATCCTAATTAGTAATATGAGGAATTTACTTAAAAACAAGACTAAATTCAGGATTTTGAGAATAATGCAAAAGGTTTGGAATACTTAAGATTTCACCCCCCACACTTAAGATGTACATTGCCCTAATTGTACAAAGATAGATAATATAAATGTAATGGTCAGATCAGAAGATATGGGGATAAGTGAAACTCCCTAAATTATGGATGTAATCCTTGAGTTGGATGAATGATATGTTGGAGGGGTCTGTCTGGGTGACGATCCTGCGCTAGATGAAGAAATTGGGTAGCTCATGCAAGATTAGCCAGGGATTATTAAGACGCAATTAAAATAAACTAAATATATAATTAAGGACAAGGAAGATAAAGAGAAAGTAAATAGAAATTAAAATAAATTAAAAATAAAAGATGAATAGACCGAGGGGTCCTTATTGTTGGATGGTTCACGAGGTGGGTGTGACCTCTAAGGCTGCGGAGGATATGGTGGTGGTCGTGGTGTGATTCCCTAGCAGCCTTTCGAACCTAAAATCAAGAAACTAAGATAAAATAAACTAAATTAAGCAGAAGAGAAGTAAAGATAAGGAAATTGAAGCAAAAGAGAAAAACGAAATAAAAACTGAATGGTCTCAAATATCCTTGGCTCGTCGGATGATTGAAGTGGCCGGTATGAACTTATATGTATCGGTCTCCATGAGGGAGACTGTGCTTGGCTTCTTCCGCTTCTTTGGCATTGTTTTGCTGTAGCTCAAGGGTATAGAGAAAAGGGGTAGGAAAGAAAATGAAAAGTTGAAGGTTGAAAGTTAGTAGGAGAAGAGGGAAGGGAGGGGGGTTTAAATAGATTTTCAAACCTGGTACCATCCCACGCCCGTGCTCCTTAGGCGTGTCGATTCACACGGCCGCCACGCACGGCCGTGTGTCTAGGTGTGTTGGTTCACCCACGCTCGTTTTACAGATTGCCATGCCCGTTGGTGATACGTCAGTGTCGTCCACGGCCGCATCGCACAGTCGTGGCGTTCTATCGGTGCCCGTGGGGCGGTGGTTGGAGTCCGTGACTTCGAAGATTTGATTCTCTCTGACTTGTACCACCTCTGCCATGTCAGTACGGTGATCCGGGGTATCCACACAGCCACGGCCACGGCCGTGTGCTAGGCCGTGTGGCCTTGAAATCTGCACTTTTTTGGTTAGTTTAAAGCTAGATACTATAAAGAAAGGATAAAATAGAATAAATAAGAAAAATAAAAATGTAAAAGTTAATGGGGTTAGTGCTCGGGTTGCCTCCCGAGAAGCGCTCGTTTATAGTCTTAAGCTAGACTTTCCTCTCGCTTGCATCATCGTGGTGGTTTGAGGAGTTGGAAGTCCTTCCTCATGCTATCAGTTTTATCCTCGTGAAAAAGTTTAAGTCGAGATGCGTTTATAGTAAAAGTACCAAAAATAGGATTACTTACCTCGACTGTTCCGTATGGGAAAACACTGGTTACCCTAAAAGGTATTTCTTTGTTTGTGTTAGGGTCCGGAGGAGATATTCGAGGATCTGCCTTATCTAACAGTACCTGGTCTCCTATTTTAAGTTTGTTTGCTTCGTGGAGTGGTTCTGGTTCTGCTTCGTGTATTCCTAATTTCTCCTTGAAATGCGTCTTCCACTCGTCTAGATCATCGAATTGAGTCCCTCGTTCCTCATGAGTTATTTCTTTGTTAACACTGGGTCTAGGATTGGGTTCAGTTGTATTCTTTTGTGGTGCTTCCTGAAAAGAAGGGTTAACTGAATGGTTATTAGTAGAATTTACGTTCTCACCTTGATTACTCGATGTTCTGGCTGAGTCGAGAGCCTTGAGGGTGACTGTCTCGTTACCTACACGAAGTATGAGTTCTCCTGCATCAACATCAATTTTAGTCCTGGCAGTTGCTAAAAAGGGTCTTCCTAGAATTAAGGGAATCGAATTATCCTCATCCATGTCTAAGACAACGAAATCTACTGGGAAAACGAATTTTTCAATTTTTACAAGAACATCTTCGATAATACCCCTAGGAATTCTAACAGTTTTATCAGCTAATTGAATGCTCATCCTAGTTTGTTTGGGTTTCCCTAGACCTAATTGTTTAAACAATTTATAAGGCATGACATTTATGCTTGCCCTTAAATCAGCTAATGCATTATCAACAGTTAGTCTACCAATTAAACATGGAATTGTAAAACTCCCTGGATCTTTTAGCTTTTGTGGTAGTCTATTCTGTAACATTGCTGAGCATACTGCGTTTAATTCCACATGTGGATCCTCGTCTAATTTGCGTTTGTTCGTCAAGAGATGTTTTAAAAATTTCCTCGAATCTGGCATCTGTGAAAGAGCTTCAAGTAGCGGTAAGTTAATATGTAATTTCTTTAAAAGTTTAAGAAACTTACCGAATTGTTCCTCCGTGTCGCCTCTCGTTAATGCTTGGGATATGGTATGTGAGGTTGGTACTCCTTGATTCTTCGGGTTTTGGTTTTTCTTATGTTACCTCAACTTTACCTTTTCTACCTCATTTCCTTGTATTGACCTGGTTCTTCTAATCCTTCACTTTCTTGAGTTGTTATGGCTTGGATTTGCTCCTTTGGATTAATCTCGGTGTTGCTTGGCGAGACGCCCTTGCGATCGCTCGGACATCACTTTGCGAGTTGTCCAACCTGACTTAGAAACTTCCTCAACCGATTTAGTGACTTCCTAACTTGGCTCTCGATCCCTTTGATCGATGCTTGTTGGGTCTTAAGGGTGGTTTCGAGTGTCTTGGAGACGGTTTTCTGTGGATGCCATGAATCTTGTCAAGATCTCTTCAAGGTTCGGCTTCTTCTCCCGTGGATAGGGCTGATTTTGGAAATTTTGAGAAGGTTGTTGTCTTTGATTTCCTTGATTTCCTTAACCTCCCACGAAAAATTTGGGTGGTTTCTCCAACCTGGGTTCTAATTATTACTCTATGGGTTATAATTAGATCTGAAATTGTTACCTATATAGTTCATCTGTTCGCTCTCGGTGCTCGGTGGGTAGGGTGGGTACTCAGGATTCGCCACGGTTCCACTTACGTTGTAATCGCATTCTTTGGATGTACCGCGAAGAACACAAACTATCAAGCTTTTTATTCATCATCTCTACCTGTATTGATAGCATGGTTACTGCATCCATGTTGAAAACTCCGGCGGATTTTGTTGGTTTTGTCCTAGTAACTTGCCACGGATAGTTATTCAGTGACATCTCTTCAATAAACTCGTAAGCTGCTTCAGGAGTTCTATTGTTTAGGGTTCCACCGGTGGCTGAATCAATTAGTTGCCTCGTTGAGGGGTTTACACCGTTATAGAAAGTTTGAACTTGGAGCCACAGGGGTAAACCATGGTGCGGACACCTTCTCAAGAGATCCTTATATCTCTCCCATGCGTCATATAATGTCTCTAAATCCATCTACACAAAAAAAGAGATATCATTCCGTAATTTGGCCGTTTTGGCCGGTGGAAAATATTTTAATAAAAATTTTTCGGTCATTTGATCCCATGTGGTGATTGACCCTCGTGGTAACGAGTTTAACCACTGTTGGCTTTATTCCTTAATGAAAAGGGAAATAATCGAAGCCTTATGGCATCATCAGAAATGGCATTTATTTTGAAGGTATCACAGAACTCTAAAAAATTAGCTATATGAGTGTTTGGATCTTCGTCCTGCAAACCATCAAATTGAACAAATTGTTGAATCATTTGTATAGTGTTAGGCTTTAATTCAAAATTATTATGGCTATAGCAGGCCTAACTATACTTGATTTCGATCTCGTTAAATGAGGTTTAGCATAATCATACATAGTACGCGAGCATTATTTTCTCGCCACATCTTGTGGTGGTGGATTATTTTCGCCCATCCCTTTAGTAGGATTGGATCTGTTTTCTCGCTCTTCTTCTTGGTAATTTAGGGCTCGCCTAATTTCTCTGCGATTTCTACGAGCGGTAGCTTCAATATCACTGTTGTATACTAGTGGTCCTCTCGGGTTCCTTCTAGTCATAAACTAGAGGTACTTGGAATGAAGAATTAATAAAAGAAGAAAAATTAGCAAATAAAATAAGAAATAAAATTAAATTGAAAAAAATAAAAAATGGCTAAAGTAATAAAAATAGAGTGTTCTTAATATTTTAGTTCCCCGGCAACGGTGCCAAAAACTTGATCGTTGTGAAGTCAGAGTTTTAAAATTTATAAAGAGAATGATCGAACCTGGAAACTAACTATGACAACGATTGAGGCAAGTGCACCTATCGAACAGTAGTATAGCTTAGGCAAGACCGGATTGTCGAACCCAATGGAACTAAAAGTACTAATACTAACCTTCTTTTTATTATTTAGCCTAAGAATAAGTGGAGTTGTTTATCTAATCTAAATTAATTAACTATTAAACTAAAAATTCTAAGACAAAGAAGAATGAAATTGGGAGAATAACTTGGGAAAAACTCAGTTGATTAAGACGACACCCAAGGAAGAATCCACCTAGACTTCACTTGTTATCTAACTCGAAACTGATGATGTATTCACTTGACTTGATCCGTAAGACTCCCTAACGTATATTAAACCCTCTCTCGAGGCGAATAACGTCTAATCCTAGGTTAATTAATTGAAATCTCTTTCCCATTAATAACCCCTAGAATAGCAGTAAATCGATCTATGGATTCCTATATTAGGTTTCACCCTAATCCAGCAAAATCTCATCACCCTATCTCTAGGCGTGCGATCAACTCCGCTTAATTATGCTAGATCTACTCTTAAGCAGGGACTTTTTCTCCACCACCTAAGCACATTCGACTTGAATTAATATCCGCGAAATATCAACATAAGAATTAAGCACACATAATTAAGAACAAATCAAGTATTTATCATATAGTTCAGAAAACAATAACAAGATTCATCTAGGTTTCATCCCCCTCAGGTATCTGAGTGGTTTAGTTCATAATAGTAAATAAAAACATCTCAGAAGAAAAGATAAAACAAAACATAAGAAATCCCTAAAACTCCCTGAAAGAATTGAAGAAGAAATCCTCCGTCTTGAGTAGAATTCCGCTTCTAGAGATGGATCAACTGGCTATCCCCGAGTGAATCCCCACAAATCGCTTCTCTGCCTAGCAAGACGTCCCTAAACGATGGCTTTGGGCCCCCCTTTTTAGTTCATACTTAGGGTGTATTTATAGGCTTTTGAAATAGGTTTCTTTGCCCCTAAGTATCCTTTCCCGAATGAAATTGCTCTTCTCCACAGCAGAGGGCACGCCATGGCACACGCGCCGTGTGAATCGTGGCCGTGCCGTGTTCGGACTTCTAATGAGGACACGTCCGTGTAGATCGATATCAGGCCGTGTTCTAATGTATTGAGTTGGCACGGCCGTGTGGGCTTTAGTCCAGGCCGTGTTGATTTCATGCTTTGGCCTATTTGTCCCGTTTTAAGCCCGTTTTGCGTTCTTTTCATCCCCTGGTGCTTTCCTGAGTATATATCATGAAAAGAAAGGATTAAGAGCACCAAATTACATAATATAAGGGATAATTCATCCAAAAGCATACTAAATGTGGGATTAAAATATGTTACTATTTCGGTTTATCACCCATCTCATGTTATTTCGACAAAGGATATTGGAATTCAACCTGATTTGCCGTATGAAGAAGAACTAGTTAAAATTTTGGCACGAGAAGTGAAAGAATTGCGTAATAAGCGAGTTCCGTTAGTGAAAGTGTTGTGGCGTAGTCATAGTGTTGAGGAAGCGACTTGGGAACCAGAAGAGACAATGAGATCTCAGTACCCCCACCTCTTTTCAGGTAAATTTTAGGGACGAAATTTATTAAGGGGGGAGAATTGTAACGACCCAATGGTGTCGGAGAATATATTTTCGAGACTCCATTTTCGTAAATTAGATTCGAAAATATTTATTAGAAATATTTACGAAGTTAGTTGTGTGGTTAATTAATTTTTAGTTAGGTGAATTTGCATGAATTAAGAGTAAATAGGTAAAAGGACTAAATTGTATAAAGGGTGAAAGTTGAATTATAGATTAAAGAAAAATTAAAGGGACAAAAGAAGCAATTATGCCATTGTCTTAAAATGAGGCGGCATAAGGTATATATTATTATAAAAATTTAAAGTTAATATATATATATTATAATATTAAATCTTAATTATTAAGTGTATATATTATATTATAATAATAAAATAAGTAATAAAAAGAAAGAAAGAAAGAAAGATAGAAACGAAACAGAAAGAAGAAAGAAAGAAAAGGAAAGAAAGAAAGGAGAAAGAGAAGGCTAGGGGTTTCAAAGTTTCCAAGTTCAATTGGTTAGTCAATTTAGTCCATTTTTCTTGTAATTTTTATGTTTTTGGAATCCCGGTGTTAAATACTTTCCGACCCATGTCAAAATTTTAGAAATTATTGAGTTTCTAAGTGTTGTCTATGTTGAATAATTTTAGAACTAGGGATTAAATTGATAGATTTTTAAGCTAGAAATGAAAAAAGGATTAAATTGTAGAATAAATTGTAAATTTTGAGTAATAGGGACTAAATTGTGAAAAATTAAAATTTAGGGATTTAAGTGAAAATAGGGAGTTGAATTTAGTCTAAAGTAGAATTTTCATGAAAATAAAGAATTAAATGTGAAGAATAAAAGTTAGTCTCGGTTTAGGGACTAAATTGAAATTTAGATAATATTTGAGTAAAAATTGAAATATTCAATATAAAATTGAATTATGTTGTATTGATGATTTTTTAATTGTTTTAATTCCGTAGCTAACGTCGTACCAGAACCCTAGACTAAAAAGGGGAAAGATAAAGTCGACGAGGAATAGCTCAGAATTTCTGGTTTGTATTTCTATAATTCGAATTTAGTTGCTAATTGTTATAATTCAATTTAATGTATATGGTAAGTGTTGAGGTGAGAATTATTGTGTTTTGCAATTGAAATGGATTGATTTAGTATGTGATGAATTTATTGAATTTATATTGATTGAATTGGTATATATATTGAATATATTGATTATTTGAATTGAAATGAATATTGGTTGTATTTGAAAAATGAATTGGAACCCTATTAACTGTACCGGGCTGAGTCGAATATAGATGGCATACCATAGGATTGGAAGAGTTCAGGGATTTCTTCGACTTCGAGTCGATGAGACAATGGGTGTCAATTTACTACTTCAGATTAATTCAATGAGGCACTGGGTGCCAATTTACTTCGGTTTAGCCGATGAGACACTGGGTGTCAATTTATTACTTCGAATTATCCGATGAGGCACTGGGTGCCAAACTGGTGTGTTTTGGTTGGATCCGTGTATCCGTCCGAGTTCGAGTCGTGTTAATAGGGGTAAATGAATAATAAAGTTTTATGATTGATATTGACATGGCATTGTATGAGAAAGGGAAGTGAAATAGTGAATTGAAAATAAATTGTGAAAAGCTATTTATATAGCAAGTATGTGAATTGAGATATTTGTGAAACAAATGAAATATGATATGGTTGTTGTAATAAATAAATATTGATATGTGTTTATATTTCAATTGTATATTGTAAATTCTTATATTTAAATATTCAGATTATAGAAATACCACTGAGTTTTACTCAGCGTACGGTTTGTTTCTTGTGCGTAGGTTAGGTATTTAATTTTGATCGCCGATTTAGCATCCAACAACGATCCCGATCTCAAATGTGGTGGGTGTCTAACTATTAATCATTTTGTGGATTGATTGTAAATAAGATTATAAGTTAATATTGGTTGGTTATATACATATAAATATGTGTTTATGTTGAGGTCATATTATGGTATGTTTAAGTTAATGTTTGAATGAACATGAATTAGGCAAAATAGAATGAATTTGACATGTTTACAAATTGGATTTGAATGATGTTTTATTGATATGTTTTGATGATATAATTGTGGTACCAATGAGGGTACATTGGTTAGGTACCTAGGATGATTGTTTTGACATGTTTTGGATGTGTTTGATTATGTTTTGTGTAACACCCCTTACCCGTATCTGTCGTTGGAATAGGGTACGAGGCATTACTGGAACTTACAGAACCAATTTCCATTTATCCGAACCAAGTACCATTTATTTATCGAAAATTATTATTACGTCCCTTAGATGGGCTTCCGAAGCCCAAATTATGCATAGGGACCAGACCGGAACCAAATCAGAATCACAGGGAATTTTTCGCAAAATCCCAAAATTATACTTACTCTAGCCATGCCAATAGCTAGGTTACAAACATCCATTTCCATGTAAACATTGGTATTTATTCTATACATGCCATTCTTTCAAAATAAGTCATTTTCATATACCAAAAGATATGGGTTGATAGTGTGATAAGGCTTTGACTAATCTCCGACCTTCGACCTCCTGAGCATTACAAAACAAGGAAAATGAGAACGGGGTAAGCACATGGTGCTTAGTAAGTTCATGCAACAGGAATTATACTTACCATACTTATACATCCATCTGATGGAGCTCGAAACTAACTATAATTTTGACAAAGGCAAGCGCACCTATCGAACAGTAGTATAGCTGTGGTGAGTCTGGAATATCGTATCCTCAAGGACCAAGAGTACTAGTATTAACTATATTTTTATTATCTAGCCTAATAGTTAAGGGGATTTATTTTTAATCTAAAATTTACTAACTAATTTAACTAACTATGAATGCGACAGAGAGTAAATTGGGGAAAATACCTTTGGACAACTTATATGAGATAGACAATACCTAAGGAAGAATCCACCTAGACTTCACTTATTAATTTTGATTCATGCGATTTATTCACTTAGCTTAATCCGTAGAAATCCCTAAATTATATTAATACCACTCTCGAGGCTACTAACAACTGACTCTAGGTTGATTAATTGAAATCTCTTTCTAATTAAAACCCCTATTGTCGCATTAACTCGATCTATGGATTCCATTATTAGGTTTGACCCTAATCCGGCAGATTTTCGTCGCCCTATCTCTAGGGTTGCAATCAAATCCGCTTAATTGTGTTGATCTACTCTTAGACAGAGACTTTTGCTCCACTAAATAAGCACATTCGACCTGAATCAATAACCTGAATTATCAAAACAAGAATAAGAACTCACAATTAAGAATAAGCACAAGTATTTATCTCATAAATCAAATAATAATAAGATCTATCTTAGGTTTCATCCCCATAGGTATTTACGGGATTTAGTTCATACTAAAAGAGGGAAACATCATAAAAGAGGAAAAACAGCAAAACATAAGAAAACCCAAAAACTTATAAAGAACTTGACGGGAGATCCTCAGTTTTGATGGAGATCCTTCTCCTAAGCTGTTCCCGACGGCTGTCTTGGAGTATTTTCTCCTTCTACTCGGCGTCTATTCGACGTCCTGTCGAGCTCCCCTTTTAGGTTGCCCCCTAGGGTGTTTATATAGGTTTTGAGATGTCTTACTTGGCCCACAAGTATCCTATTCCGAATAGGATTCATCCTAGTTTCGGTAGGGACACGCCCGTGTGACACTCCCGTGGGGGACTCCCTTGGCCGTGGTCGATCCTGTTCACCACACATGTAACAACCCAAACCCGGCCCAAACACTATGGCCGAATCTAGTTGCTACAGTGGAAAATATTTTGGAAAACACTTTTGGAAAGTAAAAATTCTTAGTTGTCGAAAACCCTTTTCAATTGATTGTTTTGTTAAACCTTACTTAGAATTTATTTAAAATTAATTCAACCAAGTTATTATAAAATATCGAGTGTGCCCGATGGCACGATGAAAACATTTTCGTGTTAATTTGGGAAAACATGTGACTTTAATTTAATATTGATAATCATAGTTTAAAACAATTATTCGACATATGAAAAATAACAAAAAATAAAATATCAGGAGGCCTTATTACATCCAAATAAACTAAAAACCGGAAATAAAATTTATCATAACTAAAATTAAAGTTCATTTAATTTAAATCCACCGCATGGCCACCTCGAGTCAACCCGGCCCACATCCGCGATCTACGTGTCACTGAAAAATGTAAAGAAGAAGGTGAGTCACCAAGACTCAAAGATGTAACCCTTCCCCGTTTTAAAGACATTTCCATACACAACATATAACAATTAATATGCGCAGAATATTATGTACCCCAACCTAGCCAACCAAACGCCATCGTCTACCCCATTGTGGTACCAAACCACTGGTGGTGCTAAACCACCGGTGACATATAGTCACGATGTGTTACCAAACACATCGGTGTCCAGAGACACGAATCGATTGATGGGGCCAACCCATCGTGTGATACCAAATCACCGCGACGATCCCATATCTCAAGTGGGGCCAACCCACGGTGGTGTTAACCACAGGACGAGTCGCTATGAGGTACCAAACCTCGGAGGTACCAAACCTCCGTGACCGTAGTCACGGTGTGTTACCAAAACATCGGTGCCCGTCGGCACGACGACACACCGCCCTCCACTCATCAATCCCACATCGGTCACATATGTATATGTTTCATGTCATCACATACTTAAATCTCATGTATCAATACATCATGCTTCCCAAAAGCATCGAATAACAAATTCATATTAACAGTACTTACTCGAATCACCATCTATACCGATATGGTATATTATCCAATGCTACATAAAATCAAGATAGCATTCACAACAATCAAGACATTAACAAGTTATACGTGTGTATGTACACACTGTCACCACCGAATCGTCTAAATCCCAAAAAGAGAAGTCGGCCACCCTAGAACTACTTGTCCCTATATTCGACCAAATACATGGGTTAGTATTATGGTCTATTCGCCAAACCAAATTGAGAAGGGTTCCTTGTGAACCCAAATCTTACCCAAATGTCTTAAAACACTCGTCACCACACTCCAAGTGGTTTTGCTTCCCCGTAATCGTCAACCATTAGTAGCCACTTAATAGCCTTCGCTTTTTAATCACTTAGAAGAATAATCTATTACAAGTAGGCACTTACCACCACTTACCCAAATTCGATTGACAGAGACCGGAGAGTTAAATCTATCGCTTGGAAGATCTCGAAATTCCTAGATGACATCGATTTCAAAGAAAGGTTAGCCGAACTATTACCAAATGCCGGATTTTGGCTTTTCCTCACATCCAAATCGACAGTAACACAAGAGAAAATATTAAAACATTCGGCTAATGCCCCTTACCCATCAAACCGATTGAAAGGAAAGTCCCAAGAGTCTTATACCACCTTTAGTGTTCGGCAAAAGTGTTTCCAAAGAGGAGAAGGGAATTTCGGCACTCTAGAGAGGTATATTCGGCCAAAAGGAAGGAAAGAAAATAATGGGAAAAGAAGTAGAGTTTCGGTAAAAGAAGAGGGTTAGAGGGGATTTTGATGTTTTGGCAACACAAATAGAAAATAACCAAAAAGAATGTTAATGGAAGTTTCGGTTTTGGAGAGAATGGAAAAAAGAGAAGAAAGAAAAGATAGAGGATGAGGGAGTTTTGGGAAATTCGGCTAATAGCTAAAAAAGAAAACAAGGTGGTGAGTTGATGCTTTTATAGGCATTGGCACCCCCTTAAGCTTGCCGTCCACCTTCTCATGAGGAGTTCAAAATCTATCAATTTCCTTGAAATCCTCCTAGCCACTCACTCAAATAATTTTGAATACTCAAATATTATTCACATAAAAATACTATAATATTCCAAATAAAAATCAACTAATATCTTTATTATCTCTTATCATCTTATTATCTAAATAAATAATAAAAAGAGTTTATAGAGAGAAAATCTCTCCTCCCTATGCCGTCCATATCAAGGTGCAAAAGAGAGAATTTTGTGACTCAACCAAGGCTCTCCCTCACCCATTGTGGCGTCACATGTAGCTCCTAAGTGGCCCTCCTTTTGCCACTTTACCAAGGCCTTATTAGTGTCAATAAATCCTCTATTTATTCTTGTAACCCCTATTTGTTAAGGCTCCTTACCTTTAAAGCTTCCAAATAAAAATTTCTACTAAACCGAGCCTACTCAAGACCCTTAATTAACCTTTATTATTCCATAAATAATATCACAAAGTTGGTTCAAACATAAGAAAAATAATTTAATTCCAAATAGCCCCATCTTTGGGACGTTATGATTCTACCCCCTTAAAATAAATTTCGGCCCTCGAAATTACCTAGCTAAAACAGATGGGGGTATTGTCGCCGTATTACATCCTCGATTCCAACGTAGCTTCTTCCACACCATGGTTCCGCCAAAGCACTTTCACTAAGGGCACCGACTTTCTACGTAGAACCTTCATATCTCGATCTAAGATCCGAACCGGTTCTTCTTCAAAAGATAAACCGAAGTTCACCTCAATCTCTCGCATCGGCACAACGTATGGAAGGATCTCGACCGATACCGCCTCAAAGATCGACACATGAAATACGTCATGGATCCGATCGATTCGCCGGCAACTCTAGTCGATAAGCTACCGGTCCTACTCGCTTTATAAATCAGTATATGGCCCGATGAACCTTGGGCTTAGCTTCCTTTTCGCCCAAATCTCAACACCTTTTTCCAAGGCGACACTTTCGTAAAGACCTTGTCTCCCACAAAGATACTCCATTTCCTTGCGCTTGAGATCGGCATAAGACTTTCGCCTATCTCGATGCTTCCTTGAGACGAGACCGAATCACCTTGACTTTATCTTTCGCCTCTGTTACCAACTCGACCTGTAACTTGTCGCTCCCCAACTCGTCCAACATGTAGGAGTACGGCATTTTCGCCCATATAGGGCTTCATATGGAGCCATCTCGAATACTCGCTTGATAACTATTGTTATAAGTTTAATTCCGCTAATGGTAGGTACTCTTCCCAACTACCACTAAAATCCAAGACACAACCTCTTAACATGTCTTCTAAGATCTCAGATCACCTTTTCCGATCGTCCGCCGATCGTGGATGGAAAGCCGTGATCAAATCTAAACGTGTACCCAAAGCTTGATGCAACGCTTTCCGTAACCTTGACGTGAATCGGGATCCCTATCCGAGATAATCGATCATCGCACACCATGCAACCTCACTATTTCACCCACATACAACTTCGCTTAGCTTCGGAGTGAGTAATCCATTCTCACCGGCATGAAGTGAGCCGATTTAGTCAAAGCGATCCACAATTACCCAAATCGCATCCTTCTTGTTGGGCGTAAGGGTAGCCCACTAACGAAATCCATGGTGATCCTCTCCCATTTCCATTGAGGAATCTTTACCGGTTGAAGTAGTCCCGATGGTAATCGATGTTCAGCCTTAACTCGCCGGGCATGTCGACACTTTCCTACGAACTCGCTTATCTCACGCTTCAACCCCGCCACCGTAATCAAGCGCAAATCTCCATACATCTTGCTTCCTCCCGGATGCATAGCATATGGGTCGCTATGTGCATCATGGAGAATTTTCCGCCTCAACTCTTCATCCTTCGGCATGCATGCTCGCGCTCTTGAAAACATAGCACTCCATCACTAGATGCACTGCACCCTTCCAAACCACCATCCCGAACTTGTACCCTCTTAGCGCTCAAGCTTTCATCCACTAACCGCTTTTCCTTGATCTCTCTCAATCCATGTTGGCTTAACTTGGAGTTCCGCCAAAAGACTCCCATCATCATATAGACTCAACCGAGCTTAACATTGCTCTTAAGTCCGTCACAACCTTCCGGCCAACGCGCCGCCTACCACGTTAGCCTTACTCCGGATGGTACTCGATTGAACAATCGTAGTCCTTTAGTAGTTCAATCCACCGACTGCCTG
Organism: Gossypium sturtianum; assembly: GCA_025698515.1. NCBI lineage: Eukaryota > Viridiplantae > Streptophyta > Magnoliopsida > Malvales > Malvaceae > Gossypium > Gossypium sturtianum. The sequence goes on from CM046950.1 coordinate 22,806,925, forward strand.
TCTCAGATTCAGATCCTTCGAGTCGAAGATACCTCAAGCTTTTGTGATCCGTAGACTATCGACTTCTCCCCATACGGGTAATGTCTCCATATCTTCGTGAGCAAAGACGATCGCCGCTAACTCCAAGTCGGCGTTGGGTAGTTAACCTCATGCGGTCTTAATCGACGGGATGCATAGGCTACTACCTTCCCATCTCAGCATCAACACACATCCCAAAACAAAGTGTGAGATGCATCACAATAGATCGTGAATAACTTTTCCGCTTCAGTCGTACCAAAACCGAGCTTCCACAAAATTTTCCTTAGCTTATCAAAGCTTCTTGTCGCTTCTCCGCCCATACAAATGGAACACCTTTCCTTAGTAACTTAGTTAACGGTGCTGCTATTAGAGAGAATCCTTCCACGAATCTCCGATAGTACCCGCTAAACCGTAAAACTTCGTATTTCACCACCGACCTAGGTGGTTCCCAATCCAATACTCGCTTCAATCTTGCGAGGGTCTACTCTAATCCCTTCGGTGATACTACATGACCTAAGAAAGCCACCTCCTAAGCCAAAATTCGCACTTATCGAATTTGGCGATAATCGCTTTTCCTCAACACTTGTAGGACTACTCGCAAATGCTTGTCATGCTCCTCCTCCGTCCTTGAGTAAACCAATATGTCGCCGATGAACACCACGACGAATTGGTCCAAGCATCGTTGAAATACCCTATTCATTAAGTCCATAAATGCCGCCGGTGCATTGGTCAACCCGAATGGCATCACTAAGAACTCGTAATGCCCATACCGAGTTCGGAATGCCGTCTTGTGAACATCAGCCTCCTTCACCCTTAATTGATGATAACCTGACCTAAGGTCAATCTTTGAGAATACCGACGCACCCTTCAGTTGGTCAAACAAATCATCGATCCGAGGCAACGGGTACTTGTTTTTGATCGTTAACTTGTTTAACTGACGGTAGTCGATGCACATCCGCATAGAACCGTCCTTCTTCTTGACAAACAACACAGGTGCTCCCCACGGAGATATACTTGGTCGAATAAACCTCTATCCAAGAGCTCCCGAATTTGAGCCTTTAGCTCCACCAATTCTTTTGGTGCCATTCGGTATGGTGCTATAAACACAGGTGCCGTTCCATGTAGCAAGTCTATACCGAATTCAACTTCCCGATTTGGAGGCAGACACCTTAAGCTCTTCCGGGAACACATCAAAGAAATTCCCCAACCGTTCGGACCTTTCCAACCATCGACCCCTTAGCTTCCAAAGCATGATTCGAACCAAATACGCCTCACAACCCTTCTTGACCATCTTTTCAAACCTTCAAGGCAGACACTACATTGGATAGGTAATTCCTTCTATCCCCTATCATAACCACTTCATCACCTTCACTGCCTTAAGAACCATGCGCTTAGTCGCGCAATCCAAATTCACCGATACTTAACCAAACCACCCATTCCAAGGATCAAATCGAACCCCCCAAACGGTAGTTCCATCAGATCGCCCACAAATACTACCCTTGAAGTTCTAGGGTACGCCTCTATAAAGTTTGTCTACCACTACAGAGTGACCTAAAGGGCTAACTACGGTCATCTCCTAGAAGCGCTTTCAGAGTTTAGGTCCATAGTTCCTACCACACTACTAGCAATGTACGAAAGCGCCGAACCCACATCAATTAATGCAACATAAGGAAGATCAAAATTAAAACATACCGGTTATGACATCCGGTGCGTCACCCTCCTCGCGACGCCCACACAGAAACTAAGCCAGCCGCCTAGCCTCGTGTTGCCCGAACCTCGCGCCGAGTTCCATGACCTCTGCTAGGACCGTTGTTTCTCTCCGCCATTACCACGACCCTCCGTGGTCCCACATTTCTATCCCGAGTACGATTCGCTCTCTAGCCGATTCTTAGCTAGTTTCGGGGACAATCTCTCGACACGATGCTCCAAAGACCCACACTCAAAACATCCTCTATCACCGGTCCAACAACCTCCCCAATGGGTCTTTCCACAACAAGTTACACCGAGTCGGCCTCGATTAGTAGTCGTGGGTCTTGCCGCTGATTTGGCCCACTTGGCCTAGCCTTTTCTCAACACTACCACTTGATCCGGTGACCCAAATCCTCTCTTCTCGATTATTCCTACTATAACTTTGCCTCACGCCTCCTTGATCCCTTCGGCTACCTTAGCCTTTTCCACTAGAGATGAGAGCTCACTTAACCATCTTTGTGGGCAATCAAGAACCTCAAATCATCTCTGAGTCCATCCTCAAAGCGGACACAGCGCTCATGCTCGTGAGACACGATGCCTCTAGCATACCTACTCACCTTAAAAACTCCGCCTCATACTCCGACACCGACTTAGTTCCTTGCACTAATCCCTAAAAGCCTTTCTCTCGGCAAGGGTGTAGCTGGTACCCACATACTTCTTCTTCCGATAGGTGGTTTTGAAATACTCCCAAGTCGATCATCATTGTAGCCTCTGCCTCGAACCGTAAGCCACCACTAATACGCTTCATCCTTTAGAAGCGACATCGCCTTTCAGCTTTTCTTCTCTCGCCAAAGTCAAGATCATCCATGATCCTTTCGCTTGACTCTAGCCAAGATTCTCACGCACCTGGTGCCACTCGACACACCCGGAATACCTCCGCTCCGTTAGATCGGAGTCGCCGGGACAGATTTACGAGCTCCCAAATTTCCACCAAATTTCACCACCATCTCTAAGACTCGCAGAAACGACTTGCGATACCGCCTCACCACCGGCCCGATCCTCGCTCCTCGCCTCTAAAAGTAGGAGGTGGTGGTGGCGGTGGTACCTCATTTTCGTAACCTTGTCCCGACTGACGGGTTCGGACACCGTCATCCTACCCCTACCGCGCCCACGGCGGCCCACGCCCTCTAGAACTTATTCTATCTACCGCGCTTTTAACTGATTAAGAAAAATTTTATGCGTTAGCATTTGTTCCACTTTCTTATTCACGAAGAAATTTTATGGATAGAGTTTTAATCGGAGAGATTCTTTCGAGCAAACAAGGTTTCAGCTTTCCTATCCTAGTTCGCACAAAGAAGTTCATGCATCCATTCCTTAATACTTTCCATACCTATTCGCTCATCGGACATTTTACGCCCATTTCTAACCTGTGGGTATTTTCGCTTTTTCCTACTGGGTATTTTCGTAATTTTCCGTAACCAAAATATTTTCTTTGATGATTTCCAAAGCTAAGTTGTTGAATATTTGTAAAATAGTTGAAATTTTTGAGCAAAACCATTGAACTGATATTTTATGAACCGAGGGCATTTTAGTAATTTTACCCCTAAGGGCATTTTCGTAATTTTCACAATCAAGTTTTTCGAGAAAACGTCGTAAAAATAATGTTCTCGGATTTGAAAAAAGTTATTGCACAAGTTTTGAAAACATTAGGGTTTGTTGTTTCATTCTTTTTCAAAACATGGCTAATTCCTTTTCGGGTTTTAATCATTGTGTTTAGCCTATGACCGAGCCCTCCCGGTCGTGGTGAACCAAAGCTACGCACTGTGCGTAACTCGAGTGAAGAGGAGGTGGGTCACGCAGACCGCTTAAATACCAAGCTCTCACCGAACCTTTCTAGACATGCGCATGACAGAGGTTACCACACCACCGAGCCCCGAGTTAGGGTGAACCGAAGCTACGCACTGTAGGATACTGCGAAGAGGAGGTGAGTCACGAGGACCGCTTAAATACTGTGCTCTTCCGGATCCACTCCTAGATATGCGCATGTGGGGTTACCACACCCTAGCTCATTGACTAAGTCATAGGTTGGTTTAGTTCCTTAAGTCTTATGTTCTGTTTATGTGTTTGAGTAATCTAATCCTAGGTTCAAGTTCCTATAAGTCTATCTACGTTCCATGCTTCCTACCCTTCTACAGAATATAATTCACAAAGAGGTTTCGATGTACTTACGGGCGGATCGGTCTTTGGAGACTCGGGCCATGCTGTTTCAAAACCAAAAATCATTCCATAAGGCCTACCAAAACATTTTTGGGCCTTGGGCCCCACAAACGAGGTTTGAACTGGCTCGATATCAATTTTGTAACAACCCAAACCCGCCCAAACACTATGGCCGAATCTAGTTGCTACAAAGTGGAAAATATTTTGGAAAACACTTTTGGAAAGTAAAAATTCTTAGTTGCCGAAAAACCCTTTTCAATTGATTGTTTTGTTAAACCTTACTTAGAATTTATTTAAAATTAATTCAACCAAGTTATTATAAAATATCGAGTGTGCCCGATGGCATGATGAAAACATTTTCGTGTTAATTTGGGAAAACATGTGACTTTAATTTAATATTGATAATCATAGTTTAAAACAATTATTCGACATATGAAAAATAACAAAAATAAAATATCGGGAGGCCTTATTACATCCAAATAAACTAAAACCGGAAATAAAATTTATCATAACTAAAATTAAAGTTCATTTAATTTAAATCCACCGCATGGCCACCTCGAGTCAACCCGGCCCACATCCGCGATCTACGTGTCACCTGAAAAATGTAAAGAAGAAGGTGAGTCACCAAGACTCGATGATGTAACCCTTCCCCGTTTTAAAGACATTTCCATACACAACATATAACAATTAATATGCGTAATATTATGTACCCCAACCTAGCCAACCAAACGCCATCTGTCTACCCCCATTGTGGTACCAAACCACCGGTGGTGCCAAACCACTGGTGACATATAGTCACGATGTGTTACCAAAACACTGGTGTCCGTGAGACACGAATCGATTGATGGGGCCAACCCATCGTGGTGATACCAAATCACCGCGCACGATCCCATATCTCAAGTGGGGCCAACCCACGGTGGTGTTAACCACGGGGACGAGTCGCTATGAGGTACCAAACCTCCGGAGGAACCAAACCTCCGTGACCGTAGTCACGGTGTGTTACCAAAACATCGGTGCCCGTCGGCACGATTAATACGCCCCCTCACTCATCAATCCCACATCAGTCACATATGTATATGTTTCATGTCATCACATACTTAAATCTCATGTATCAATACATCATGCTTCCCAAAAGCATCGAATAACAAATTCATATTAACAGGTACTTACCTGAATCACCATCTATACCGATATGGTATATTATCCAATGCTACATAAAATCAAGATAGCATTCACAACAATCAGCACATTAACAAGTTATACGTGTGTATGTACACACCTGTCACCACTGAATCGTCTAAATCCCAAAAAGAGAAGTCGGCCACCCTAGATCTACTTGTCCCTATATTCGACCAAATACATGGGTTAGTATTATGGTCTATTCGCCAAACCAAATTGAGAAGGGTTCCTTGTGAACCCGAAATCTTACCCAAATGTCTTAAAACACTCGTCACCACACTCCAAGTGGTTTTGCTTCCCTGTAATCGTCAACCATTAGTAGCCACTTAATAGCCTTCGGCTTTTTAATCACTTAGAAGAATAATCTATTACAAGTAGGCACTTACCACCACTTACCCAAATTCGATTGACAGAGACTGGAGAGTTAAATCTACTGCTTGGAAGATCCCGAAATTCCTAGATGACATTGATTTCAAAGAAAGGTTAGCCGAACTATTACCAAATGCCGGATTTCGGCTTTTACTCACATCCAAATCGACAGAACACAAGAGAAAATATTAAAACATTCGGCTAATGCCCCTTACCTACTGAAACCGATTGAAAGGAAAGTCCCGAAGAGTCTTATACCACCTTTAGTGTTCGGCAAAAGTGTTTCCAAAGAGGAGAAGGGAATTTGGCACTCTAGAGAGGTATATTCGGCCAAAAGGAAGGAAAGAAAATAATGGGAAGAGAAGTAGAGTTTCGGCAAAAGAAGAGGGTTAGAGGGGATTTTGATGTTTTGGCAACACAAATAGAAAAGGACCAAAAAGAATGTTAATGGAAGTTTCGGTTTTGGAGAGAATGGAAAAAAGAGAAGAAAGAAAAAGATAGAGGATGAGGGAGTTTTGGGAAATTCGGCTAATAGCTAAAAAGAAAACAAGGTGGTGAGTTGATGCTTTTATAGGCATTGGCACCCCTTAAGCTTGCAGTCCACCTTCTCATGAGGAGTTCAAAATCTATCAATTTCCTTGAAATCCTCCTAGCCACTCACTCAAATAATTTTGAATACTCAAATATTATTCACATAAAAATACTATAATATTCCAAATAAAAATCAACTAATATCTTTATTATCTCTTATCATCTTATTATCTAAATAAATAATAAAAAGAGTTTAAAGAGAGAAAATCTCTCCCTCCCTATGCCGTCCATATCAAGGTGCAAAAAGAGAGAATTTTGTGACTCGAACCAAGGCTCTCCCTCACCCATTGTGGCGTCACATGTAGCTCCTAAGTGGCCCTCCTTTTGCCACTTTACCAAGGCCTTATTAGTGTCAATAAATCCTCTATTTATTCTTGTAACCCCTATTTGTTAAGGCTCCTTACCTTTAAAGCTTCCAAATAAAAATTTCTACTAAACCGAGCCTACTCAAGACCCTTAATTAACCTTTATTATTCCATAAATAATATCACAGTGGTTCAAACATAAGAAAAATAATTTAATTCCAAATAGCCCCATCTTTGGGACGTTACAACACATGGCCGTGTGATCTACCCGTGGTTGATATTCCAGGCCGTGGTTGATCCTTGCTCGAAACACACGGCCATGTCCAATGGTCCAAGCCATGTTGATTTCCTAAGTAGGTGATGGAGCTCGAAACTAACTATAATTTTGACAAAGGCAAGCGCACCTATCGAACAGTAGTATAGCTGTGGTGAGTCCAGAATATCGTATCCTCAAGGACCAAGAGTACTAGTATTAACTATATTTTTATTATCTAGCCTAATAATTAAGGGGATTTATTTTTAATCTAAAATTTACTAACTAATTTAACTAACTATGAACGCGACAGAGAGTAAATTAGGGAAAATACCTTTGGACAACTTTTATGAGATAGACAATACCTAAGGAAGAATCCACCTAGACTTCACTTATTAATTTTGATTCATGTGATTTATTCACTTGGCTTAATCTGTAGAAATCCCTAAATTATATTAATACCTCTCTCGAGGCTACTAACAACTGACTCTAGGTTGATTAATTGAAATCTCTTTCTAATTAAAACCCCTATTGTCGCATTAACTCGATCTATTGATTCCCTTATTAGGTTTGACCCTAATCCGACAGATTTTCGTCGCCCTATCTCTAGGGTTGCAATCAACTCCGCTTACTTTTGTTGATCTACTCTTAGACAGGGACTTTTGCTCCACTGAATAAGCACATTCGACTTGAATCAATAACCTGAATTATCAAAACAAGAATAAGAACTCACAATTAAGAATAAGAACAAGTATTTATCTCATAAATCAAATAATAATAAGATCTGTCTTAGGTTTCATCCCCTTAGGTATTTACGGGATTTAGTTCATACTAAAAGAGGGAAACATCATAAAAGAGGAAAAACAACAAAACATAAGAAAACCCAAAAAACTACAAAAGAACTTGATGGGAGATCTTCAGTCTTGATAGAGATCCTTCTCTTAAGCTGTTCTCGATGGCTGTCTTGGCGTATTTTCTCCTTCTACTTGGCGTCTATTCGACGTCCTGTCGAGCTTCCCTTTTAGGTTGCCTCCTAGGGTGTTTATATAGGCTTTGAGATGCCTTACTTGGCCCACAAGTATCCTAATCCGAATAGAATTCATCCTGATTCCGGTAGGGACACTCCCGTGTGACACGCCCGTGGTGGACTCCCTTGGCCGTGGTCGATCCTGCTCGCCACACACGGCCGTGTGGTCAAGCCGTGTATGTTAATCCAGGCCATGTCTTGGTTTTGCTCGAAACACACGGCCGTGTCTGATAGTCCAGGCCGTGTGAGTCTCTAAGATAGGCCCGTTTTGCCCCTGTTTTGACCTGTTTCTCGTTTCTTTCGACTCCCTAAGCTCTCCTGAGTATAAAACATGAAATTAAGAGATTAGGAGCATCGAATTCATCAAATTCAATGGAAAATCATCCAAAATTAAGCCAAGCATGGGGTTAAAATATGTGTAGATTATGGTTTATCAAATACCCCCACACTTAAGCGTTTGCTTGTCCTCAAGCAAAATCCTCAACTCACAATTAAAATTAACTCCCTCAATTCATAATCCTCATCAATAATGTTTCATCATAATTCATAGATAATTCATACATGGATAATTTAACTCAAAGAGTCCTAAATATTCAAACAATCTAAGTCATAAATTTTTGTAGCCTGAGAACATAGGTGTTTCCCCTCATCTAAATAAATTACCTTTGATCCAAAATTGACAATAATTGACATCTTCACTAAAGTTTAACTCAAATCACTCAAAGTGTTTAAGGTTCAAATTAAGCACTCAAAAGTCAAACATGAAAAGTAAATCCCATAGGCTTGCATGAAAATCAAATCTCCACCACTATAAAATGATATGATACACAAATCAAAAGGTCTTTAAAAGGGTTGTAATGGGGCTTGCGTTAAAGGTGTGGGTAAAGGCTGAATTAGAGGGTTAGTATCGAGATTGAATTGATAAATTACCTAACTAGAAAAATAACTAAAACTTAAATAATTACATCAATTAAGAATTCATCACTAATAACACGAGCTTCTTCTCAAAATGTGAAACTAAACGCATAAGCTCAAATAACCTAGAACTAATAATGAATATACTTCGTTTTTTTTTTAAAAGCAAAAGCACATACAATAATAATAAGATAGAATATAACAACTGAAATAAAGAAAATAGTTAAGCAACCGATCAAATCAAATCTCGATATAAGGGTAGTCAAGAGAAATGGTGATAACAAATACAAAGTGGGTTTTGGGTTAATATTAATAGGTGAGTCTAGAAATGGTTGATTAGGTTTCAAAGGAGTCATTAGGGGTTAATTAAACGGGTAGGCTTTTTAGTGGAATAAGTGGGTTAAAACCTAGGTGCCTTTATCATTTCAGTATATCAAATTAGAGGTGTGGTCTCGACATGTATGATCGAAGCAAGTTCTAGAATAACAAATCAATGTTGACACACTCATAATTAAAAAAAATGAGCAAGAAAAGAATATGCTCTAAAAGGCTCAAAATCTCACAAAAATTATGGTTTTTGATGTCAACCTTGCAAATTTCAAACTTTAAAGTGATATTTAAATTTAGGAAAACAACCTAGAAATTTTAATTACAGAAAATAGACTTATCATGCTTGGTTCTCTAATATCTTAAAGTTTAAATCATCAATGCACAATTAACTATGACTTAATCCAAAACATATCAATGGAAATCATAAATCAAAAGAAATTTCATTCTAACAGTAATATGAGAAAATTACTTAAGACAAGATATCATTCAGGGACAGTATTGTTGACACCTCTCCACACTTAAGACGTACATTGTCCTCAATGTACAAAGATAGATATCTATAATGTATAAATTCATAAGATAGGGAGAGAAGTGAACTTCTTTAACTTTGGATGGAGTCAAGGAGAAGAAACGGTAAGTTGGGCATAGATGAAGGCGGAGGTGGATACTAGGGTCGTGGTGTGGTGATTCCCTAACAGCCTTTTGAACCTAAATTAAAGAAATCAAGATATAATAATATAGATTTAGCACAAGAAAGATAAAGAGAAGGAAAATAAAGGAGAAGAGAAAAGAAAAAGAAAAAGTAAATGGACTCAAAGGTCCTTGTCTTTTCGAGTAAATGAAGCGGCCGGCATGAACTTATGTAGATCGGTCTCGCACGGGGAGACTGTGCTAGGGTCCTTTCGCTTCTTCAACATGGAGATGGTGGTGAGGATGGTGAAAGAAAAAGAATGGGGGGAAGGGGAAAGGAAAATGAAGGGAGAAGATAGTGAGAAGAGAAAGGGGTGTGGTGGCTGGGGATTGGGAGAAGAAGAATTTGGGGAGAAACTGAGAAGAAAGGGGGTTTTAAATAAGAATCAGGAACCTGGTTGCTGCCCACGCCCATGTGTTGTGGGCGTGTTAAGTCACACGGCCATATCGCACGGCCGTGTGGTGGCTTGTTCATTTCTCCCACGCTTGTGTAGAGGTTTCCACGCCCGTGTATCTTTCTCAGTGTCGGCCACGGCCTCAAAGCACGGGCGTGTCTCATACCCGTGTGACTTTCTCAATATCGACCACAGTCGTATCGCACGGCCGTGGCATTTTATCACCGTCCGTGATTTGGGGATTTTTCATCCTTGGTTCGTACGATCTCTGCCACGCCAGTGTGCAAATCCGTGATGTCCACATGGCCACGGCCACGCCCGTGTGCAAGGCCGTGTGGTACGGAAACCTACGCTTTATTATCTTGGTTAGTTTTTAGTTAGGTGCTAAAAATCAAAGATATGAAAATTATAGGGGTTAGTGCTCGGGTTGCCTCCCGAGAAGCGCTCGTTTAAAGTCTTAAGCTAGACTTACCTCTAATTCGCAGATCTCATGGTGGGTCGAGGAGTTGACACTCCTCTCTCTTGCTATCAATTTTAGGATCACTATATAATTTGAGCCGAGTGGTGTTTACCTTAAAAGTGCCAAATCTAGGATTAGTTACCTCGATTGTTCCGTATGGGAAGACATTGAATACCGTGAAAGGAATCTCTTCATTAGTGTTAAGGTCTGAAGTGGCGATTCGAGGTTCTGTCTTGTCCAACAATACTTGATCCCCGATCTGAAATTGGTATGTCCCATCTTTAAGTTTGACATGGAGTTGCCTCATTTTTGCTTCGTGTGTTTTTAGTTTCTCCTTGAAATGTGTCTTCCACTCGTCTAGTTCATCGATCTGAAGCCTTCGTTCCTCATGAGTTATTTCCTTGTTGACACGAGGTCTAGGATGTGGCTCAGATGGGTAATTTCGTGGTGCTTTCTGAAAAGAAGGTTGAACCAAATGGTCATTAATAGAATTTATGTTTTCACCTTTATCACTTGATGTCCTCGCCGAGTCAAGAGCCTGAAGAGTGATCGTTTCGTCACCTATACGAAGTATGAGTTCCCCTGTACCAACATCAATTTTAGTGTTAGTAGTTGCTAAAAAGGGTCTTCCTAAAATTAAAGGAATATTGTTGTCCTCATCTATGTCTAAAACGACAAAGTCTACTAGGAATATGAATTTATCAATTTTTACTAGTACATCTTCAATTATACCCCTAGGAACTCTAATGGTTTTATCAGCTAATTAGATGCTCATCCTAGTTTTTTTGGGTTTCCCTAGACCTAGCTGTTTAAACATTTTATAAGGCATAACATTTATGCTTGCCCCTAAATCAGCCAAAGCGTTATTAACAGATAAACTACCAATTAAGCATGGAATTGTAAAACTCCCTGGATCTTTTAATTTTCGTGGTAGTTTATTTTGTAGAATTGCTGAGCACACTGGGTTTAGCTCTACATGCAACGTATCGTCTAACTTTCATTTGTTTGTCAAAAGCTCTTTTAAAAATTTCCTTGAATTTGGCATCTGCAAAAGAGCCTCAAGAAATGGTAAGTTAATATGTAATTTTTTTAAAAGTTTAAGAAATTTACCCGATTGTTCATCTGTGCGGTCTTTCTTTGTCGCATTGGGATATGGTACACGAGGTTTGCACTCTGTACTTACTGATTTTGGTTTATCATGGCTGACCTTAACCTTACCCTTATCTACCACGTTTTCTTGCCTCTGTTTCAGTTCGTCTAACCCTTCACTATCGTGAGCGATTATGGCTTGAAGTTGCTCCTTTGGGTTAGTTTCAGTGTTACTTGGCAAGTTGCCTTGTGGTCGTTCTGAGATCAGCTTAGCAAGCTGACCTATTTGGTTCTCGAGCCCTTGAATTGACGCTTGCTGATTTTTGAGTGTTGTTTCGGTGTTTGGGAAACGGGTTTCTGACACCATGATGAATTTCGTTAGCATCTCCTTAAGGTTCGGCTTCTTCTCTTGTGGGTAGGGTTGTTGTTGAAAGACTAGAGGGGGTTGTTTTCTCTGATTTCCTTGGCCACCCCATGAGAAATTTGGATTGTTTCTCCAACCTGGATTATAAGTGTTACTATAGGGTTATTTTGAGGTCTGGAATTGTTACCCATATAGTTTATCTGTTCATTTTCTATGCCAGGGTTGTAGGGTAGGTATTTTGTATTGTTCGACCCTCCTCCATTTGTACCGCACTGCATCACTGGATGTACCTGCGAAGAACCACACAAACCATCAATTTTCTTACTTAAAAGTTCTACCTAATTTGATAGCATGGTTACTGCGTCGAGGTTGAAAACACTGGCGGCTTTTGTTGGCCTTGTCCTTGTAACTTTCCACTGATAGTTATTCAGTGACATCTCCTCTATAAACTCATAAGCCGCCTTAGGAGTCTTGTTATTTAGGGTTCCACCGGCGGCTGAATCAATCAACTGCCTAGTTGAGGGGTTCACACCGTTGTAAAAGGTTTGAACCTGTAGCCACAAAGGTAACCCATGGTGAGGGCACCTTCTTAGTAAATCCTTGTATCTCTCCCATGCATCGTAGAGTGTTTCTAGATCCATCTGCACAAAAGAAGAAATATCATTCCTCAACTTAGCCGTTTTAGCCGGCAGAAAATATTTTAACAAAAAATTTTCGGTCATTTGTTCCCATGTAGTGATTGATCATCGTGGTAACGAGTTTAACCACTGTTTAGCTTTGTTCCTCAACAAAAAGGGAAACAACCGTAGGCGAATGGCATCATCAAAAATGCCATTAATTTTAAAAGTGTCGCAAAACTCTGGAAAATTCGCCAAGTGATTGTTTGGATCATCATCCTACAAACCATCAAACTGAACAAACTGTTGAATCATCTGTATAGTGTTAGGTTTTAGTTCAAAATTATTTGCAGCAATAGCAGGTCTAACAATACTTGATTCAGTTCCTGTTAATGTAGGTTTAGCATAATCATACATAGTACGAGGAGCAGGATTTTGATTCACCGGGTTTGCGCCAACCACAGGAGGTAGTGGATTATTATCAGCCATATCTTCTGTAGTATTAGTTTCGTCTTCTTGCTCTTCTTCTATGTATTGTAGGCTTCGCCTTATTTCTCTTCGATTTCTGCGAGCTGTACCTTTTACGTCACTATCAAAAAGTAATGGTCCTAACGGGTTTCTTCTGGTCATAAACTAAAAGTTCCTGCCAGAAGCAAAGAAAGAAAAATTAGAAAAGTATAAAAAGAAAAATTAAATTAAATTGCAAAGAAATAAAATGGCTAAAGTAATAAAAATTTAGTGTTCCTAATATCTTAGTCCCCGGCAACAGCGCCAAAAACTTGATGGAGCTCGAAACTAACTATAATTTCGACAAAGGCAAGCGCACCTATCAAACAGTAGTATAGCTGTGGTGAGTTCGGAATATCATATCCTTAAGGACCAAGAGTACTAGTATTAACTATCTTTTTATTATCTAGCCTAATAATTAAGGGGATTTATTTTTAATCTAAAATCTACTAACTAATTTAACTAACTATGAACGCGACAGAGAGTAAATTGGGAAAATACTTTTGAACAACTTTTATATGAGATAGGCAATACCTAAGGAAGAATCCACCTAGACTTCACTTACTACTTTTGATTCAGGCGATTTATTCACTTGGCTTAATCCGTAGAAATCCCTAAATTATATTAATACCTCTCTCAAGGCTACTAACAACTGACTCTAGGTTGATTAATTGAAATCTCTTTCTAATTAAAACCCTAACTCGATCTATGGATTCCCTTATTAGGTTTGACCCTAATCCGGCAGATTTTCGTTGCCCTATCTCCAGGGTTGCAATCAACTACGCTTAATTGTGTTGATCTACTCTTAGACAGAGACTTTTGCTCCACTGAATAAGCACATTCGACTTGAATCAATAACTTGAATTATCAAAACAAGAATAAGAACTCACGATTAAGAATAAGCACAAGTATTTATCTCATAAATCAAATAATAATAAGATCTGTCTTAGGTTTCATCCCCTTAGGTATTTACGGGATTTAGTTCATACTAAAAGAGGGAAACATCATAAAAGAGGAAAAACAACAAAACATAAGAAAACCCAAAAAAACTCCTAAAGAACTTGATGGGAGATCTTCAGTCTTGATGGAGATCCTTCTCTTAAGCTGTTCTCGATGGCTGTCTTGGAGTATTTTCTCCTTCTACTCGGCGTCTATTCGACGTCCTGTCGAGCTCCCCTTTTAGGTTGCCCCCTAGGGTGTTTATATCCGCTTTGAGATGTCGTACTTGGCCCACAAGTATCCTAATCCGAATAGAATTCATCCTGATTTCGGTAGGGACACTCCCGTATAACAAGCCCGTGGTGGACTCCCTTGGCCGTGGTCGATCCTGCTCACCACACACGGCCAGATGGTCAAGCCGTGTACGTTAATCCAGGCCGTGTCTTGGTTTTGCTCGAAACACACGGCTGTGTCTGATAGCCCATGCCTTGTGAGTCTCTAAGATAGGCCCGTTTTGCCCCTTTTTGACCCGTTTCTCATTCCTTTCGACTCCCTAAGCTCTCCTGAGTATAAAACATGAAATTAAGAGATTAGGAGCATCGAATTCATCAAATTCAGTGGAAAATCATCCAAAATTAAGCCAAGCATGGGGTTAAAATATGTGTAGATTATGGTTTATCAGTAAGCCCGTTTTGCCCCTTTTTGACCTGTTTCTCGTTCCTTTCGACTCCCTAAGCTCTCCTGAGTATAAAACATGAAATTAAGAGACTAGGAGCATCGAATTCATCAAATTCAATGGAAAATCATCCAAAATTAAGCCAAGCATGGGGTTAAAATATGTGTAGATTATGGTTTATCAAATACCCCCACACTTAAGCGTTTGCTTGTCCTCAAGCAAAATCCTCAACTCACAATTAAAATTAACTCCCTCAATTCATAATCCTCATCAATAATGTTTCATCATAATTCATAAATAATTCATACATGGATAATTTAACTCAAAGAGTCCTAAATATTCAAACAATCTAAGTCATAAATTTTTGTAGCCTGAGAACATAGGTGTTTCCCCTCATCTAAATAAATTACCTTTGATCCAAAATCGACAAGAATTGACATCCCCACTAAAGTTTCACTCAAATCACTCAAAGTGTTTAAGGTTCAAATTAAGCACTCAAAAGTCAAACATGAAAAGTAAATCCCATAGGCTTGCATGAAAATCAAATCTCCACCACTATAAAATGATATGATACACAAATCAAAAGGTCTTTAAAAGGGTTGTAATGGGGCTTGGGTTAAAGGTGTGGATAAAGGCTGAATTAGAGGGTTAGTATCGAGATTGAATTGATAAATTACCTAACTAGAAAAATAACTAAAACTTAAATAATTACAACAATTAAGAATTCATCACTAATAACACGAGCTTCTTCTCAAAATATGAAATTAACGCATAAGCTCAAATAACGTAGAACTAATAATGAATATACTTCGTTTTTTTTAAAAAGCACAAGCACATACAATAATAATAAGATAGTATTTAACAACTGAAATAAAGAAAATAGTTAAGCAACCGATCAAATCAAATCTCGATATAAGGGTAGTCAAGAGAAATGGTGATAACAAATACAAAGTGGGTTTTGGGTTAATATTAATGGGTGAGTCAAGAAATGGTTGATTAGGTTTCAAAGGGTTCACTAGGGGTTAATTAAACGGGTAGGCTTTTTAGTGGAATAAGTGGGTTAAAACCTAGGTGCCTTTATCATTTCAGTATATCAAATCAGAGGTGTGGTCTCGACATGTATGATCGAAGCAAGTTCTAGAATAACAAATCAATGTTGACACACTCATAATTAATAAAGTGAGCAAGAAAAGAATATGCTCTAAAAGGCTCAAAATCTCACAAAAATTGTGGTTTTTGATGTCAACCTTGCAAATTTCAAACTTCAAAGTAATATTTAAATTTAGGAAAACAACATAGAAATTTTAATTACAGAAAATAGACTTATCATGCTTGATTCTCTAATATCTTAAAGTTTAAATCATCAATGCACAATTAACTATGACTTAATCCAAAACATATCAATGGAAATCATAAATCAAAAGAAATTTCATTCTAACAGTGATATGAGAAAGTGGCTTGAGAAAAAGACAAAAATTCAGGGATTTGAGAATAATGCAAAAAGTTAGGAACTTTTTTTTTGAATAAAATTCACCCCCCACACTTAAGATGTACATTGTCCTCAATGTACAAAAATAGATATCCACAATATAGTAAGAAAATCATAAGATGGAGAGAAGTGAAACTTCCTGAAGTTTGGATGGTGTCAAAGAAAAGAAACGAGGAAAATTCGGGCTGAGTTGGAAGAGGATACGCCGGTGGTGGTGGATACTAGGGTCGTGGTGTGGTGATTCCCTAACAGCCTTTAGAACCTAAATTAAAGAAATCAAAATATAATAATATAGATTTAGCACAAGAAAGATAAAGAGAAGGAAAATAAAGGAGAAGAGAAAAGAAAAAGATAAACTAAATGGACTCAAAGGTCCTTGTCTTGTCGAGTAAATGAAGCGGCCGGCATGAACTTATGTAGATCGGTCTCGTACGGGGAGACTGTGCTAGGGTCCTTTCGCTTCTTCGACATGGAGATGGTGGTGAGGATGGTGAAAGAAAAAGAATAAGGGGAAGGGGAAAGGAAAATGAAGGGAGAAGATAGTGAGAAGAGAAAGGGGTGTGGTGGCTAGGGGTTGGGAGAAGAAGAATTTAGGGAGAAAGTGAGAAGAATGGGGGAGTTTTAAATAAGAATCAGGGACCTGGTTGCTGCCCATGCCCGTGTGCTGTGAGCGTGTTAAGTCACACGACCATATCCCGCGGCCGTGTGGTGGCTTGTTCGTTTCTCCCACACTTGTGTAGAGGTTTCCACGCCCGTATATCTTTCTCAGTGTCAGCCACGGCCTCAAAGCACGGGCGTGTCTCATACCCGTGTGACTTTCTCAGTGTTGACCACGGCCGTATCGCACGGCCGTGGCATTTTATCATCGTCCGTGATTTGGGGATTTTTCATCCTTGGTTCGTACGATCTCTGCCACGCCAGTGTGCAAATCCGTGATGTCCACACGGCCACAGCCACGCCCGTGTGCAAGGCCGTGTGGCACGAAAACCTACGCTTTATTAACTTGGTTAGTTTTTAGTTAGGTGCTAAAAATCAAAGAAATGAAAATTATAGGGGTTAGTGCTCGGGTTGCCTCCCGAGAAGCGCTCGTTTAAAGTCTTAAGCTAGACTTACATCTAATTCGCATATCTCATGGTGGGTCAAGTAGTTGACACTCCTCTCTCTTGCTATCAATTCTAGGATCACTATATAGTTTGAGCCGAGTGGTGTTTACCTTAAAAGTGCGGAATCTAGGATTAGTTACCTCGACTGTTCCGTATGGGAAGACATTGATTACCGTGAAAGGAATCTCTTCATTAGTGTTAAGGTCTGAAGTGGCGATTCGAGGGACTGTCTTGTCCAACAATACTTGATCCCCGATCTGAAATTGGTATGTCCCATCTTTAAGTTTGACATGAAGTTGCCTCGTTTTTGCTTCGTGTGTTTTTAGTTTCTTCTTGAAATGTGTCTTCCACTCATCTAGTTCATCGATCTGAAACCTTCATTCCTCATGAGTTATTTCCTTGTTGGCACGAGGTCTAGGATGTGGCTCAGATGTGTAATTTCGTAGTGCTTTCTAAAAAGAAGGTTGAACCAAATGGTCATTAATAGAATTTATGTTTTCACCTTTATCACTCGATGTCCTCGTCGAGTCAAGAGCCTAAAGAGTGATCGTTTGATCACCTACACGAAGTATGAGTTCCCCTGTACCAACATCAATTTTAGTTTTAGCAGTTGCTAAAAAGGGTCTTCTTCAAATTAAAGGAATATTGTTGTCCTCATCTATGTCTAAAACGACAAAGTCTACTGGGAATATGAATTTATCAATTTTTACTAGTACATATTCAATTATACCCCTAGGAACTCTAATGATTTTATCAGCTAATTGGATGCTCATCCTAGTTTTTTTGGGTTTCCGTAGACCTAGCTGTTTAAAAATTTTATAAGGCATAACATTTATGCTTGCCCCTAAATCAGCCAAAGCGTTATTAACAGATAAACTACCAATTAAGCACGGAATTGTAAAACTCCCTGGATCTTTTAATTTTCGTGGTAGTTTATTTTGTAGAATTGCTGAGCACACTGCGTTTAGCTCCACATGCGACGTATCATCTAACTTTCGTTTATTTGTCAAAAGCTCTTTTAAAAATTTCCTTGAATTTGGCATCTGCGAAAGAGCCTCAAGAAACGGTAAGTTAATATGTATTTTTTTTAAAAGTTTAAGAAATTTACTGAATTGTTCATCTGTTCGGTCTTTCTTTGTCGCATTGGGATATGGCACACGAGGTTGGTACTTTGTAATTACCGGTTTTGGTTTATCATGGCTTACCTCAACCTTACCCTCCTCTGCCACATTCTCTTGCCTTAATTTCGATTCATCTAACCCTTCACTATCGTGAGCAGAAACGGCATGAAGTTGCTCCTTTGGGTTAGTTTCAGTGTTGCTTGGCAAGCTGCCTTGTGGTCTTTCAGATATGATCTTAGCAAGTTGTCCTAATTTGTTCTCGATCCCTTGAATCGATGCTTGTTGATTTTTGAGCACTGTTTCGGTGTTTAGGAAACGTGTCTCTGACACCGCGATGAATTTTGTTAGCATCTCTTTTAGGTTCGGCTTCTTCTCTTGCGGGTAGGGTTGCTGTTGAAAGCCTGGAGAGGGTTGTTGTCTCTAATTTCCTTGACCACCCCATGAAAAGTTTGGGTGGTTCCTCCAACCTGGATTATAATTGTTACTATAGGGGTTATTTGTAGATCTAAAATTATTACCCATATAGTTCATCTGCTCGCTCTCTATGCCAGGGTTGTAGGGTGGGTATTCTGTACTGTTCGTCCCTCCTCCATTTGTATCGCACTGCATCACTGGATGTACCTGTGAAGAACCACACAAACCATCAATTTTCTTGCTAAGAAGTTTTACCTGATTTGATAGTATTGTTAATGCGTCGAGGTTGAAAACACTGGCGACTTTTGTTGGCCTTGTCCTTGTAATTTGCCACTGATAGTTATTCAGTGACATCTCTTCTATAAACTCATAGGCCTCTTTAGGGGTTTTGTTATTTAGGGTTCCATCGGTGGCTGAATCAATCAACTGCCTAGTTGAGGGGTTCACACCGCTTTAAAAGGTTTGAACCTGTAGCCACAAGGGTAACCCATGGTGAGGGCACCTCCTTAGTAGATCCTTATATCTCTCCCATGCATCGTAGAGTGTTTCTAAATCCATCTGCACAAAAGAAGAGATATCATTCCTCAACTTAGCCGTTTTAGCCGGCGAAAAATATTTAAGTAAAAAAAATTCAGTCATTTGATCCTATGTAGTGATTGATCCTCGTGGTAATGAGTTCAACCACTCTTTAGCTTTGTTTCTCAATGAGAAGGGAAACAACTGAAGGCGAATGGCATCATCAGAAACGCCATTGATTTTGAAAGTGTCGCACAACTCTACAAAATTTGCCAAGTGATTATTTGGATCCTCATCCTACAAACCATCAAACTGAACAAACTGCTGAATCATCTGTATAGTGTTAGGTTTCAGTTCAAAATTATTTACAGCAATAGCCGGTCTAACAATACTTGATTCGGTTCCTGTTAAAGTAGGTTTAGCATAATCATACATAGTACGAGGAGCAGGATTTTGATTCACCGGGTTTGCGGCAACCACAGGAGGTAGCGGATTATTGTCAGCCATCTCTTCGGTAGTATTGGTGTCGTCCTCTTGCTCTTCTTGTATATACTGTAGGCTTCGCCTTATCTCTCTACGATTTCTGCGAACGGTACCTTCAATATCACTGTCAAAAAGTAATGGTCCTGACGGGTTCCTTCTAGTCATAAACTAAAAGTTCCTGCCAGAAGCAAAGAAAGAAAAATTAGAAAAGTTAAAATAAAAATAAAAATAAATTGCAAATAAATAAAATGACTAAAGTAATAAAAATTTAGTTCTCCTAATATCTTAGTCCCCGGCAACGGCGCCAAAAACTTGAGGGAGCTCGAAACTAACTATTATTTCGAAAAAGGCAAGCGCACCTATCGAACAGTAGTATCACTGTGGTGAGTCCGGAATATCGTATCCTCAAGGACCAAGAGTACTAGTATTAACTATCTTTTTATTATCTAGCCTAATAATTAAGGGGATTTATTTTTTATCTAAAATTTACTAACTAATTTAACTAACTATGAATGCGACAGAGAGTAAATTGGGGAAGTTACCTTTGGATAACTTATATGAGATAGACAATACCTAAGGAAGAATCCACCTAGAGTTCACTTATTACTTTTGATTCATGCGATTTATTCACTTGGCTTAATCCGTAGAAATCCCTAAATTATATTAATACCTCTCTCGAGGCTACTAACAACTGACTCTAGGTTGATTAATTGAAATCTCTTTCTAATTAAAACCCCTATTGTCGCATTAACTCGATCTATGGATTCCCTTATTAGGTTTGACCCTAATCCGGCAAATTTTCGTCGCCCTATCTCTAGGGTTGCAATCAACTCTGCTTAATTGTGTTGATCTACTCTTAGACAAGGACTTTTGCTCCACTGAATAAGCACATTCGACTTGAATCAATAACTTGAATTATCAAAACAAGAATAAGAACTCACAATTAAGAATAAGCATGATGCGTCGTTGAAAGCACCAAAAATATCCTATTCCCTGTAAAATAGTAAAAATAACAGTAAAGGGGAAGTAGGGTCGAATCCTCAGGGACCGGATTGTACGAATGCTCGTTTCTTGAAATCCTGAACAATTTTTGGCTAAGAAAACCTGCGTTCCTGAAAAATAAAAAAAACAGAATTAAGAATTTCGATTTGAAAAAATAAAAATAGAATTTAAAATGAATTGAAATTACGAAATTAAATAAATTGCGAAAATTAAAATGAGGAATATGAAAATAAATAGAGTTTAGGGAAGCATAAGTTTCTTATGTGGCGAGATTCTAGCCTCCGGTTGTCTCGTTCCGCCTTGGGTTCTATCCTTGGCTTTTAGATGACCCTTCTCAAACCAAGTAAGCCAGTTATAGTGGAAGAGGACGCCTACGACCACCAGCTCCAAGAATTTAGACTTACGTATTTAGGGAACCTGACTCTAGCCTGCAATCACTTTTGTGGGATCGTCTATGCTAGATCAACGCTTCTCAATGGTGAATCCCACGCCATTTTGTCTCTTAGGCTCGCCAACCTCTGACGCAGTAAGTTAATGAACCGACTGTGCAATCCTTCCAAAACATACAAAGCGACCGCCTTTGCATACGTTGAAAAGTTTACTTCTTAAGGGACATGGACGGAAGCGTCAGCCCCGTAGTGCGGAGAAACGATGAATACTTGGTGAGAAGGCTAAGTGTGGATTCTAAGCCTCAAGAACCCCTTTTTTGGGGAACATCGACAACCTTTGGCTAAATGGGTTTAGTGGCTCATGGTTGTGGTTTAAAAGAAAATAATTATAAAAATGGAAAAGGGAATTTTATTGAAAGAAAATATGGGAAGAACAAAAGCCTAGACTTTTGAGGGGAGAGTGTTTACAGAAAAATATGGATTCATTTTGAGTCACTTCACCCCCTATTTATAGCTAGGGGAGATAGTCTAATCCTACTTAAACTCCCCAAAAGATAAATACATTTTATTGAAGATAAATAAAATAAAACCCTAAAATTAAATAATCCTTAATAATTATCTTAATATTAATTATCCTAATATAATTAAAATAGAATTTGATAGAATAAAATCTCTTCTTTTTGCATTTCAACCCTTGTGTCCTCCATGCTTGCACTTTTGGCACCAACTTTTCCATGTGTCGCACATT
The DNA here is from genome assembly GCA_025698515.1 of Gossypium sturtianum. Lineage (NCBI taxonomy): Eukaryota > Viridiplantae > Streptophyta > Magnoliopsida > Malvales > Malvaceae > Gossypium > Gossypium sturtianum. The sequence goes on from CM046950.1 coordinate 22,828,820, forward strand.
GGCCCTTTTTATCTCTAAATTCACGCTTTTGGCCCTTAATTTCGCTTTTGCCTCCAATTTAGTCCCTATTTGATAAAAGATCATAAATAGCTCAAATTAGCAGAATCATACTCAGAATAAACACATAATTAATACATAAAAATACGTTATTCTAGAGTATTATCAAATTCCCCCTACTTACCCCATGCTTGCCCTCAAGTATGGTTCCGATCCACTGTGAAAATTAGATTTTGCCATAAAAGAAATACCATTCCAAAGTTTCATAAAAATTAGTCAAAAATGCATATGAAAAAAAAAAAGAGAACCCTAAGCTTGCTTTAAGTAAAACAGAAAAAGTTTTCCAATTAATACAGACATTAACATCAACTTGAATTATTTCATGGAAATTAGGTAAATTAGTAAACCTACCAAGACACCCTCTTTGTTTCTTCTTTTAGTCCCAAATTTTATTTACGTACACATATTTTTTTCTTTTCTTTTCTTTTATTTATTTATTTATTTATTTATTTACTTAGAAATATATTGCTATTTCCGGTTAGCGGAGTTTTACCCATCACGTCACACAACCTTTTGACGCGAAGTAGAATGACAATCCAAGCACCCTACCCCGATTACTCAGTCAGTCACGTTCTGGGCTACACTCATAACCTCGGCTAGCGGAGTTTTACTTGTCACGTCACACAACCTTTTGACACGAAGTAGAATGACAACCCAAGCACCCTACCCCGATTACTCGATCGATACCACGTTCTAAGTCAGACTCATAACCACGGAAAAATTTATTAACAATTAAACGAAATTTAAATTTTTGAGAACTTAGGAAAAACAATATAAGTGTCAAGGATAAGTTTCAATAATCACCTAATATCCATGAACATAAATTAAGCATGCAATCAATTTAAGTGTTCACTTTATATTAAACTTGATCAATTTCACGAAAAGTAAGATAGAGTTAACTCTATTGATCACAATTATTTTTAGCCTAATAAAAATAAAACAGTGGAGATGGCATCAATTATGGGAAAAATCATAATTTCCTCAGAAGGCAAGAATCATGCTTGTGGGGCAAACAGTAGGCTATTTCTAGTCAAAATATTGGTCATGAAAAGAGGCAGGATATTCTAAAAAAAATATGGAAAAAAAATGGGGCCTCAAACAGCGACACCAAACAACAGTGACACCAAACAAAAACTCGGCAGTAACAACAACCAAAATCACAGTAGAAAATGACAGAAACAATGAAGAGTTCCTCCCCCTACTTAAAACACATTGTCCTCAATGTTGACTAAAAGAGATAAATAGGTAGAAAGGTTTAGTAAAACTCCCCGTGTGGTTACCGTCGATCGCGCATGATGGAAAGGAGCTCGGTGATTTGCTGGCCAAAACTGTCAAGTCGAGTCTCAATGCGCTCTAAGCGTTGCTCAATGGTCAATGTTGGTTGAGCTTGGGCGGGTGCCTCATTTTGAGTTTGTTGGCGAAAGACTCGTTCGGATGGTGAAGAACGAATACCAGGAGGGACAACACGGAAGGATGATGGAGTGCCACGAAGTAGTCCCATCGAGTCGAGGCATCGAGCATCTAAAGGATCGACCTGATCTGATCAGCATCGGAAGTAAAAGTAAGGTTACCGTGTAAATGGGCCTCCGAAGGTAGGACGTTGACGCGAGAACGGTAGGTGCAGCCTCGGGAAGGAATTGGGCGGTGCTCGTTAGGGGGTGTCGAGGAATTGACAGTTTCATTAGAGGAACAATCTGAAGGCGCCTCTCGTGCGGGCTCAGGTTGTCGTCGTGGGTGTGGGTGTTGCCGACATTGTGAAGGCTCGGCGTCAGGGGAGGGGGCAGTGGTAGACGGCGTAGGGCGGGTCGAGGTCCTGGACGGCCATCGTCGGGGTTGGTTAGGGGCGGGTGCCTTCGTTGGTTGGGTTGCTCGGGGCACGGGAGAACGGCGTGCTCGTCGTCATGGTAGTACGGTGGCGCGCGGTGTTGGGCTCGTGGTGTCGCGCAAAGTGGATGCGAGTGCAGGCTCCGTTCGGTGCAGTGGTGACGTCGCGTGTGTCATGGAAGAGGAGCATGGTGGAGAGGGAGAGGGCGAGTGAGAGTTAAGCGATGTTGGAGAAGAGGTTTACGGTTATGAGGAGGAGGATGAAGACGTGCCGTCGGTCAAATCTACAGCCTGAGGCGCAGAGAAGCGGTGTCGGTGTGGGTTAACGATGAAAGTGGGCTCGGCGGCGGCGCGGCTCCTAGTTCGTACCATAGTGAACGGCGAACGGCGTTAGTTGGTGGAGAGGAAGAGGGTTCGGCGGCTATGGAGGTTGGGTGAAAGAAATTGGGAAAATATTTTAGGTTTTGGGACTTTATTTGGCTGAAAGGGGATGTTTGGGTGCAGGGATAAGGGTGGTTGGCTGTAGGAATAGTGTAGTTTGGCTGCAGGGATATAGCATTCTGGGTTGGAATAGTACCTAGAATAGAGGCTGTTTGGTACCGTGGATAGGGCTGTTTGGTACCATTTTTTCTAACTTTGCTCCTTTTTCTTAGCATTTCCGCTCTGTTCTGCCTAGGCAAAGAAGAGAATTTTATCAATATCAAAAATAAAGTAATAAATAATAAAATAAAATAATAAATACTAATAAAATGAAATAAAATAATAAATACTAATAAAATTAAAATAATAAATACTAAGAAAATGAAATAAAATAATAAATAATAAAATTAAGAAAAGTAAAAAAATAAAGGTTGGGTTGCCTCCCAACAAGCGCTTGTTTAACGTCATTAGCTCGACGCCTTAAACAGTTCTATGGTGGCTCCAAATAGATCTTTTCAATTGTGTGAGCTTGGAAATTCTCATAAAATGGTTTCAACCGCTGGCCATTAACTGTGAACCGCTTTCCTGATTCTTCACTCTCTATTTCAACCGCACCATGGGGAAATACTTCAGTAATAACAAAAGGTCCTTGCCATCGTGATCGAAGCTTACCTGGAAATAATTTTAACACGGAGTTATAAAGTAAAACCTTTTGTCCTACTGAGAAATGCTTCTGAGTTATCTTTTTATCATGGAATAACTTTGTCTTGTCTTTATAAATGCGAGCATTCTCGTAGGCATCATTGCGGATTTCTTCTAACTCTTGGATATCTAATTTCCTCGCCCTTCCTGCAGGTTCTAACTTCATATTACATTGTCGAACAGCCCAATAGGCTTTATGTTCTAATTCTACAGGAAGATGGCAAGCTTTGTCAAAAACAAGGCGATACGGGGTCATTCCAATTGGTCCCTTATATGTAGTCCGATAGGCCCAAAGTGCGTCATTTAGCCGAAGACTCCAATCCTTCCAGTTGGGTCGAACTGTTTTCTCCAAAATAGTCTTTATTTCCCTGTTCGAGACTTCGGCTTGACCGTTCGTTTAGGGATGGTAAGCTGTAGCTATACGGTGGTGAACTCCGTATTTTATCAATAGTGCCTCCATGACTTTATTGCAAAAGTGGGTGCCACGATCACTGATTAGGGCTCGAGGTGTGCCAAACCTGGAAAAAATAGTTCGTTTTAGAAACTCCACAATAGTCTTGGCATTATCATTATGAGTAGGCTTTGCTTCTATCCACTTAGAAACATATTCTACTGCAAGAATTATATATACATTGCTAAATGAAGAAATAAATGGGCCCATGAAATCGATGCCCCAAACATCAAAGATCTCGCATACATGAATCGGGGATAGGGGCATTTGATTTCGTTTAGTGATGTTACCTATATGTTGGCACCTATCGCAAGACTTACAGAACTTATATGCGTCTCGGAAAATTGTGGGCCAATATAGCCCACATTCTAACACCTTATGAGCAGTTCGTTTAGGGCCAAAGTGTCCTCCGCAAGCTTCAGCATGACAAAAATTAAGGATAGAAGTTACCTCAGTTTCTGGAACACATCATTGTATTATCTGGTCCGAACAGTGTTTCCACAAGTATGGGTCATCCCAAATGTAGTATCGAGCTTCTCATCTAAGCTTGCCCCTCACGGAACGTGCTAACTCAGTGGGTAACGAGCCTGTGGCTAGAAAGTTTACCATATCTATGTACCACGGGAGACGTGCCTCGGTCGAGAATAGGCTTTCATCAGAGAATTCTTCCTTAATAGGGACGTCGTCAAAAGGTACCTTTATTCTGCTTAAGTGGTCAGCCACTAAATTCTCGCATCCCCTTTTGTCTCGAATTTTGATGTCAAACTCTTGGAGTAGCAAAATCCACCTGATGAGCCTTGGTTTTGCTTCCTTTTTTGCGATCAAGTACCTGAGGGCTGCGTGATCAGAAAAAATAATTACTTTAGATCCCAATAAATAAGGTCGAAATTTATCTAGAGCAAATACAACAGCTAAAAGTTCTTTTTCTGTAGTGGTGTAGTTGCTCTGCGAAGCATCTAGGGTTTTTGAAGCATAACAAATAACATGTGGTTCTTTGTTTATCCTTTACCCCAACACGGCTCCTATACTGCGCTCGCTAGCATCGCACATAATTTCAAATGGAAACTTCCAATCTGGCGGTTGCACTATAGGAGCGGAGACCAATTTTTGCTTGAGTGTGTCAAAAGCCTCCTTACACTTCGGGTTAAACTCAAATTTCTTATCCTTCTGTAGCAATCCACACAGTGGTTCAGCTACCTTCGAGAAGTTCTTTATGAAGCACTTGTAAAACCCTGCATGGCCAAGGAAAGAGCGAATTTCCCTCACAGTGGAGGGATAAGGCAAAGAATTTATAATATCAATTTTGGCCTTATCGACCTCAATTCCCTTAGATGAAACAACATGACCTAGAATTAAACCCTTGTCTACCATAAAATGACATTTTTCATAATTCAAGACAAGATTAAATTCTATGCATCTACTCAAAATTATCGTTAGGTTTTTAAGGCATTCATCAAAACAATTCCCATAAACAGAAAAATCATCCATAAAAACTTCGATAATTTTTTCCACATATTCAGAAAATATGCTCATCATGCATCTCTGGAAGGTGGCTGGCGCATTACAAAGACCGAATGGCATCCTTATGTATGCGAATGTGCCGAATGGGCATGTAAAAGTGGTCTTTCCTGGTCCTCCGGCGCGACTAGAATTTGAAAGAAACCTGAGTATACATCAAGACAACAAAAGTGAGTTTTTCCGGCTAATCTTTCAAGCATTTGATCTATAAAAGGAAGAGGGAAATGATATTTTCTAGTATAAGAGTTCAACTTCCTGTAGTCTATGCAGATGCGCCACCCATTTTATACTCGGGTAGGTACCAAGTCACCTTCAGCATTTTTCTTTACTGTCACGCCCGTTTTCTTGGGCACGACTTGTACTGGACTTACCCATCTACTTTCGAAAATGGGGTAAATTACGTCAGCACCTAGAAGCTTGATTATTTCCTTTTTTACTACCTCCATCATATTCGGATTTAGCCGTCTTTGTGCCTCTCGCCTTGGTTTCGTGTCTTCCTCCAAGTAGATCCTGTGTGTACATGTCAAAGGGCTTATCCCTTTTAAGTCTGCAATGGTCCAGCCAATCACCTCCTTATGATTTTTTAGTACATCAACCAAACTTTCTTCTTCGTGCGTGGAGAGTTTATTGGAGACTATGACTGGTAGGGTATTACCCTTCCCCAAAAATTCATATTTCAGATGCTCAGGAAGCAGTTTCAACTCCAACTCTGGTGCCTGTAAAACAGAAGGTAAAATTTTAGTATTCGGAGATAATAACTCATTAACAGATTCAAATTCATCAAGTTCAGAATTATCTCCATAAATTGACTCAAAATTATCTTCCACTAAAGATTCAATTATGTCGATACGATTTACGCTCAAGATTTTGCTTGGATGGCTAATGGTGTCGTAGACATTAAACTTTACGATTTCCCTATCAAACTCCATCGTGAGAGTTCCACTTCGAACGTCGATTTTAGTACTAGTTGTACTAAGGAACGGTCGACCCAACAAGAGGTCTTAAGATCCAGGAGTGCTATCCTCCTCCATTTTAATCACATAAAAATCTGCAGGGAAAATGAGCTCGTTAACTTTTACCAGAACATCCTCAAGGACTCCTTCCGGATGCACAACAGACCTATCTGCCAATTGAATGATAACACCTGTTTTTGTCAAAAAACATGCGTTAAGTGATTCATAAATAGAATATGGAATTACATTTATGGAGGCCCCTAGATCACACATAGCCTTCTTAATTCCCAAATGGCCTATTTTGCATGGTATTGCAAACATGCCCCTATCCTTGCATTTCGTCGGCATTTTCTGCTGCAACACTGCGGATACATTCTCACCGACATTCACCTTTTCATTACCTGTTAATTTTCGCTTGTTGGTGCAAAGCTCTTTAAGAAATTTAGCATACCTCGGTATTTGCTTGATGGCATCCAACAGTGGAATGTTGATCTCAACATTCCTAAATGTTTCGAGGATCTCCTTATCCTCTTTACCTCTCCGACATTGGTTGAAACGTTCTGGAAATGGAGGTTAAATTTTAGGCAATGGAGGTTTCGGTCGGACCTGTTTGTCTTTTTCGGGTTTTTGCTGGGCGATTTCTTGGCCAAGATTCCCGTCAGGAATCGATTCCAGTACCTTTCCGCTTCGCAACGTCACTGCATTTGCATTTTGTCTAGGGTTTGGTTCTATTCATGACTGCAGCTTCCCATGAGAGTTTAATTTCTCAATTGACGTGGTCAATTCTCTTATAGATGCCTCGGTTTTCTGTTGGAAATCCTTTGTCTCTTTTTGGAAATTAAGAGTTTGCTGTTGAAAATCAAGAACATTAGCTGCTAACTTATTAACCAGGGTTTCTAGAGTATTACCTGAACCTTGCGGCTGTTGCGGAAACCGGTTTTGGTATGGCTGGTTATTTCGTGGATTGGCCCCATAACTTAAGTTAGGATGGTCCCTCCACCCTGGGTTGTAGGTATTAGCGTAGGGGTAGTATCGCCTTTGTGGCGGCCCAGGGAAATTTCCCACAGCATCCAGATGGGCCATGGTATCATCATACAAACTGGGACATGCATCAGTTGCATGATCAGGAGTAGCACATATTCAGCATAACCGAGCTGTCTTTGTTTTTTCTGCAAGAAGAGTATTCATCATATTAGTAAGTTTATCAAGTCTATCTTCTATTGTAGAATTACTTAGCTGGTGAACCCTTCTAGAGGGTTCAGGATTGGCTCGAAATTGCTGAGAATTTGCAGCCATCGTGGAGATCAAGTCTCTTTCTTGTTGGGGAGTCATGTTGACCAATGCTCTTCCACTAGCGGCGTCTACCATATTCATCTTCATGGGCTTCAAGCCTTCATAAAAGTATTGGAGGAGAGATTGCTCCGTTATACCATGTGTGGGCAACTTGCACACAATTTCTTAAACCGCTCCCAATAGTCGTAAAGGGACTCACCTTCTTTTTGCCTTATTCCAACGATCTCCCTTCTTAGCTTGGCTGCTCTGGATGCTGGGAAAAACCTGTTGAGAAATAAACGAGATAAATCAGCCCAAGTAGTAATAGATCCAGGAGGTAAATAAAATAACCATTCCTTAGCAGAATCTGCTAAGGAGAAAGGAAAAGCGCGTAATTTAATCTGATCCTCAGTTACCCCCTGAGGTTTCATACTAAGACAAACCATATGAAACTCTTTCAGATGTTTGTGGGGATTTTCGTTTTACAACCCACGAAAAGTTGGCAGTAGCTGGATTAAACCTGACTTCAGTTCAAAATCAGTATCCATAGTAGTATACGCGATGCACAATGGCGGTTGTTCTGCCGGAGCTTTGGCCAGTTGCCGAATTGTTTGAGCCATTGGTTGTTGAGCTAAATTTGGGTTTCCGTTAACCCTAGTTTCAAGCACTTCTTCAGGAGAGTCGACTTCTACTTTTTTGCTTTCAATTTCTTGAGCGGGGTTTTCATTAACCCTAGACTCGGCAAATCGACGACCGATTTACGCGTTGGGTTACTTTGAGTCCCAACCACCACTGACTGCTTTTTCCTTAGTTTTGTTTCCTTGCGATTGGCTCTAGCAGTCTTTTCTATTTCAGAATCGAACGCAAGAGTACCTGGAGCAGATCTGGCCATAAAAAATAAAAAACAAGATTAGTACATTGCCAGTCCCCGGGAACGGCGCCAAAATTTGATGCACCGTTGAAAGCACCAAAAATATCCTATTCCCTGTAAAATAGTAAAAATAACAGTAAAGGGGAAGTAGGGTCGAATCCTCAGGGACCGGATTGTACGAATGCTCGTTTCTTGAAATCCTGGACAATTTCTTGGCCAAGAAAACCTGCATTCCTGAAAAATAAAAAAAATAGAATTAAGAATTTCGATCTGGAAAAATAAAAACAGAATTTAAAGTGAATTAAAATTACGAAATTAAATAAATTGCGAAAATTAAAATGAGGAATATGAAAATAAATAGAGTTTAGGGAAGAGTAAGTTTCTTATGTGGCGAGATTCTAGCCTTCGGTTGTCTCGTTCCGCCTTGGGTTCTATCCTTGGCTTTTAGATGACCCTTCTCAAACCAAGTAAGCCAGTTATAGTGGAAGAGGACGCCTACGACCACCAGCTCCAAGAATTTAGACTTACGTATTTAGGGAACCTGACTCTAGCCTGCAATCGCTTTTGTGGGATCGTCTATGCTAGATTAACGCTTCTCAATGGCGAATCCCAAGCCATTTTGTCTCTTAGGCTCGCCAACCTCTGACGCAGTAAGTTAACGAACCGACTGTGCAATCCTTCCAAAACATACAAAGCGGTCGCCTTTGCATACATTGAAAAGTTTACTTCTTAAGGGACATGGACCAAGCGTCGACAGAAAGTGAGAAACGATGAATACTTGGCGAGAAGGCTAAGTGTGGATTCTAAGCCTCAAGAACCCCTTTTTTGGGGAACATCGACAACCTTCGGCTAGATGGGTTTAGTGGCTCATGGTTGTGGTGTAAAAGAAAATAATTATAAAAAGGGAAAAAGGGAATTTTATTGAAAGAAAATATGGGAAGAACAAAAGCCTAAACTTTTGAGGGGAGAATGTTTACAGAAAAAGATGGATTCATTTTGAGTCACTTCACCCCCTATTTATAGCTAAGGGAGATAGTCTAATCCTACTTAAACTCCCCAAAAGATAAATACATTTAATTGAAGATAAATAAAATAAAATCCTAAAATTAAATAATCGTTAATAATTATCTTAATATTAATTATCCTATTATAATTAAAATAGAATTTGATAGAATAAAATCTCTTCTTTTTGCATTTCAACCCTTGTGTCCTCCATGCTTGCACTTTTGGCACCAACTTTTCCATGTGTCGCACATTGGCCCTTTTTATCTCTAAATTCACGCTTTTGGCCCTTAATTTCGATTTTGCCTCCAATTTAGTCCCTATGAGATAAAAGATCATAAATAGCTCAAATTAGCAGGATCATACTCAGAATAAACACATAATTAATACATAAAAATATGTTATTCTAGAGTATTATCAAAGCACAAGTATTTATCTCATAAATCAAATAATGATAAGATCTGTCTTAGGTTTCATCCCCTTAGGTATTTAAGGGATTTAGTTCATACTAAAATAGGGAAACATCATAAAAGAGGAAAAATAACAAAACATAAGAAAACTCAAAAACTTCTAAAGAACTTGATGGGAGATCCTCAGTCTTGATGGAGATCATTCTCCTAAGTTGTTCCCGACAGCTGTCTTGAAGTATTTTCTTCTTCTAGTCTGCGTCTATTCGACGTCCTGTCGAGCTCCCCTTTTAGGTTGCCCCCTAGGGTGTTTATATAGGCTTTGAGATGCCTTACTTGGCCCACAAGTATCCTATTTAGAATAGAATTCATCCTAGTTTCGCGAGGACACGCCGTGTGACACTCCGTGGGGACTCCCTTGGCCGTGGTCGATCCTGTTCGCCACACACGGCCGTGTGATCTGCCCGTGGTCGATATTCCAGGCCGTGGTTGATCCTTGCTCGAAACACACGGTCGTGTCCAATGGTCCAGGCCGTGTTGATTTCCTAAGTAGGCCCATTTTGCCCCTTTTTGACCCGTTTCTCGTTCCTTTCGACTCCCTAAGCTCTCCTGAGTATAAAACATGAAATTAAGAGATTAGGAGCATCGAATTCATCAAATTCAATGGAAAATCATCCAAAATTAAGCCAAGCATGGGGTTAAAATATGTGTAGATTATGGTTTATCACCATCATTTAACAACACAAGCACACATCCAATTCACATAAACATATACCTATCACATACAAACTTAACTTTTGCATTAGTTAAGCAACATCATATAAATTCAATACAAAGATAAATGATTGATGAATTCATAAATTCCATAATTTTCATGTTCTTCCATTTCTCATATTTATCCTGTTGAATTTCTTGGAATTTCGATGGATATTCAGTAGTACACTTTTGTGTACAATTCTGGGTCCGTCAATTCGTACACATATGGGTATACCCTTTTTCCAGAGAGCACACTCCCGCGAACCTCATTTCTTACAGCGGGATTATCAGTCCAGGCTAAATCCCCTGTATCATATGCTCAAAGAGTATTGTCGGGATTACCAGTCCAGGCTAAATCCCCTGCAATGACAATTACTCTAATGAACTTAATTTGGATTACCCGTCCGGGCTAAATCCATTTAACACATATTCTTCGGGAGGGCTAATATTTGGATCACCCATCCGGGCTAGATCATTTTTACTGTCAATTCCCTTTTCAATGATCCATCGAAGTCCATTTCATTCAACCGGGATTTATTTCCCCTTTTTTATCGAGAATTATAAATTTTTCATTAAATATCATACAATGAACATCCAAACCATATTCACATCAATTAACATACATTCCAAGAATTTAAGAATATAATTCAAGTTACACAAACTTACCCGTAACAATTTGTAATAGTTGTAGGGATTTCAGGGACTATTCGACAACTTTTTCCTTCCCTCGTTTATCTTCAATTTCTTGATCTATAATATAAAATTTTCCATTTATCAGCTTCTAATTTTAATCTAATTTATTTCACAATTTATACCTCTCAATTTTTGAAATTGCATATTTACCCCAAATTTTACAAGTTTTACAATTTGGTCCCTACTCAATTAACCCCCCAATTGAGCTGATTTTTCCTCAATTAAAACTTTATTCTATCATATTAAACTACTTCACAACCTTTGGAAATCATAATTTCAGCATCAAACCTTAATTCCAAACTTTTTCACAATTAAGTCCAAAAAATCAATTTCTACTAAAAACATTTAGTAAATCCATCTTTTGATAAAATTAAAACTTCAAATCCATGTTTATTCATCATAAACTTCCGGTACTCAACCATGGTAACTTTCAATTTCATCCATAAAATCAAAAACTAATGAATTTAATAGTAGGACCTAGTTGTAAAAGTCTTAAAAACATAAAAATTACAAGAAAAAGGCAAGAATTAACTCACTTGATGCAAAAATTATGAAATACCAGCTTAAAGAACCCCTCCTATGGTTTTTTGGCTGATGAGAATGAAGAAAAATCAAAAGAAATCTAGATATTTCCACTATAGTCTTAACTTTATTTAATTAATTATGCAATATTCCAATTTTACCCTTAAATCATCAATTTTCTTGCTGATTTCATGCCCTTGCCTTCCAGATCAAATAAATTTGGGTCTAATTCCATTTTAAATTCTTTCTTATTAAACACTTAAGCTATTTAATCATTCTAGCAACTTTTACACCTTTTTCAATATAGTCCTTTCTATTTAATTGACTACCCAAACGTTAAAATTTTCTAACGAAATTTTAATACCACAATACCAACATTTCATAAATATTTATAAAAATATTTTTGACAAAATTTTACGAGATTGAGTTTTTACCCAATTTGTTTAATTTTTTTTCTAATTAACCACTAAATCGGTACAATTTTTCTATCGATATTTTCATACGAATTTCCTATCATATTAATATTCATGCAATAATTTTTAAAATAAATATTCTTTTTAAATCAAATTTGTGGTTACGAAACCACTGTTCTAATAACCCTGAATTTAGGCCATTACATTTTGAATTGGTTAAATGAATGATTTTTGAGTTGCTTATTGTCCAAGCTTGCAAGGAATGGTAAACTTGTTGTTTAAGGTACATTTTGAGTCCACACGGCCTAACCACATGGCCGCGTGAATCCTGCAGCTTTAAAAATTTTAATATTTTTTGAAAAATTTTCTAAGTTTTTTAATCAGTCCCGATTTGTTTATAACGCGTATTTTGGGTCTCGAGGGCTCAAATAAGGGATAGTACGTATGAGTTTAATTGGTTTTTGACCTGAACATAATAGGATAAGAAATGTTAGTAATTTATGTCTGTTTGATCGATAAGATTCGGTAATGTTTCGAAACCCTATTCCGGCAACGGATGTGGGTTAGGGGTGTTACATGCCAGGTTGCGAGTCGATAATAAATACACATGTGACCACCTATTAGATGCATCTATCAATACCATAAAATATCTGAATGGTCCACATGGTGGATGAATGGGCCCACACATATCACCTTGAATACATTCTAGAAATGTGGGAGATTCAATCCCAACTTTAGCTGGTGATGGTCTAATAATCAATTTTCCTTGAGAACAAGAAACACAAGATAAATCATTGAATTCAAGAATCTTCTGGTTCTTTAATGGGTGCCCAATTGAATTCTCGACGATTCTTCATATCATAATAGATTCGGGATAGCCTAATCGGTCATGCCAAATAATAAAAGTATGTGGTTCTACAAACTTTTGATTTGTAGTAACATGTGATTCAATTGCACTAATATGTGTATAATATAAACCCGATGAAAAAGTAGGTAGCCTTTCAAAAACATATTTCTTTCCACATTCAACAATTGTAATATATAGATATTCAATATTTTTCTCATTCATAGTCTCAATATGATATTCATTAAGACGAATATCTTTAAAACTCAATAAATTTCTTTAAGACTTAGTGGAATATAAAGTATCATCAATGACAAATTTTGTACATTTAGGTAATAATATAATAGCTCTTTCGGAGTCTTCAATAAGTTTTGAACTACCCGGTATTGTATTAACATGGGCATTACTTATTGTCAAATGAGAAAAATATTTTTTATCTTTGAGTATTGTATGTGTTGTAGCACTATCTGCAAGACACATGTCTCCATTGATTTTGGGCCCATCGAAATTTTGTTGAATATTCATATTTTTCATAAAAACAAACAAAATATAATATGAGAAACATCGCAAATATTTATTAAATATATAAATTATTCCTTATGCAAGAAAATAAAGCATACTTAAAGCAATATAAAAATGTCAAAAAAACATCAATTTTTCTAATGATTCTCAAAGAAATCTGCCACATCTAGGTGAGTTATATTATTAAGGTCATTAAATTTGTCACCCTAGTAGGCATGGTCAGTTTTAGTATTATAGTGAATATCTTCATCTTTTGTCTCCATTTCATCATTTTGGGATATAAAATTTGTCTCCATATGCTTTCCCTTCTTTTTAATGGATGCTTGATAAAGTTTCACTAAATGCTCAGACATACAACAGGTATGTGACCAATGCCCCTTCATACTAAATCGGTAGCATATATTCTCAACAATCTTTGAAGGATTATTTTGACCACTTCTTTCTTGTATTTCATTGTTATTCTTTTTCTGGTGGTTAGAAGTATCATTGTTATAACTACCATGATAACGATTACTAGTACATCTTCGACCGCGTCCCTTACTACGTCCACGACCACGGCCGCGACCTTTATATTTTCTATTTTCATAATTATTGTGTACTGCTACATTAACTTCAGGGAATGGTGCAGAACCAGTGGGACGAATTCCATGAATTTTCATCAACAAATCATTATTTTATTCAGCCACCAAAAGGCATGAAATCATTTCAGAATACCATTTAAAACCTTTTTCATGATATTGCTGCTGCAGGAGCACATTAGTAGCATGAAAGGTTGAAAATGTTTTCTTTAACAAGTCCTCATCAGTTATGTTTTCTCCACATAATTTTAGTTGAGAACTAATTTTGAAAAGTTTTGAATTGTATTCACTTACAGTCTTAAAATCTTGCAACCGTAAGTGCATCCAATCATAACGAGCTTTAGGGAGTATCACTATTTTCTGATGGTCAAATCATTCTTTTAAAATTTTCCACAACTCAAGAGGGTCTTTCACAGTGAGATATTCCACTTTTAATCCTTCATGTTGATGATGACGGATGAAAATCATTGCTTTTGCCTTGTCTTGATTAGATTCTTCTTTATCTGCTAATATAGTATTTCCTAGACCTTTAGCATCTAGGTGAATTTCAGCATCTAACACCCATGACAAATAATTCTTGCCTGAGATGTCTAAGGCCGCAAATTCAAGTTTGGCAAGATTTGACATTATAATAACGTATATAGTTTAACGGGAGTTACACATGCAAATTATATAAAGTCGAAATGACGTGAACTTCACTATGAACTTGTAGAAGCTCGTGCTGATAACGTGTTATAAAATAATCAAATAAAAGAACACTTAAAGTAAACATAGAATTTTCTCGTATCTTTTTTTTCATTTACAAAAGAGTTCTATTTATAAGTAAATTGACATTCAATGCAATACAATAAATGAAGCTTATTTTAGTGCTTCATTAACACATTAAACAACTTTCATAATGAATGGGAGGTTTTACCTTATAAATGGGCGAGGGTTAGAATATGGACATCCATATTTATTTGTAACAATAAGATCATATTTAAGACCATTTTACCAAGAAAGGCCCATTTCCTACTTTATTTATGAAAATGGGCCACTTTATTTATTATTTATCGGAATGGGCCGAAAACACTAAAATGCGTCCACGTAGGAGCGTTTTAAGGGGAAATTCCATCAAAACACGTCCCTGAGAGAGCGGTTTTTCCATGTCAGCAAAAAATGCGCTGACGTGGACGTGCTTTGTTGACAATGCAAAAGTTCTCCCTCATGGACGCGTTTTAGCCCGTGTTTTTGACCCCCAATGGTCACCCCGACGGTCATTTAAAATTTTGACTGTTGGGGGGTCCAACGGTAAAAAAAAACTATAAAACCCCCTCCTATTTTTTTCACACAAACATTTCTTCCAAAATTCTCAAAAAAGCTCTACAATTTCTCCCTAACTTTCTCAAAACTCTCTTTAATTAACTATTTCCTTTAATTTTTTTTCTAAATTAGTATTTTTTTTATAATTTCTAAGATATTTGATCGTGTTAGTAATGGCCGGGGAATTAATTCATCTCAATCATAAACATATCTCCGTCGAACAAATGAAAATGGTAAGGATTAATTTCAATTTTTGAATATTATTTAATATTTTTTTTCATTTATGTAATTTTAATTAATTTTTATTTTATAATTTTTTATAACAGTCTGTAGATCGGGTGTTACAATTTTATATTCGTAATATGTCTAGTCCTCCATCATCATTGATAGAAAATTACTTGAGGGAAGCGGGTTTTTGGCACATGGCCAATATAGGTCGGGGGTGCAAGTTGGACCCGAAACTAATCAGCGTGTTCATAGAGAGGTTGTAACACCCCAAACCCGGCCTAGACGTTATGGCCGAATCTGGCGATGTCACATAATAGCATGTTGAAACTAAGTTGTTACGATAAAACCGTTTTCATTTATTTACTCTTATTGACTCCAAAATCGCTTACTTATTTAATTGATTGTTTTAAAACACAATTCGTTGCGGAAGCTTTAGAAATCATTTATTTTATGAAAAACCGAGTTAATTAGGTAAATCCGTCCATCTTAGAAAACCCCTTTGTTTTAGAGAAAACCGTTTGTTCGTTGAGTTTGTGCAGTTTTTAAATCCACGAAAACAGTCTAAAATCCGAAATAAAAGTAAATAGTCCAAAAAGTTCAATTTACATAAAAAAATAACCCAAAAAATAATTAAGAAATAAATACCAAAACTGAAATTAAAACAGTTTAAAATACGTGTGGCCACCGTCGAGTCCTTTGCTGCATCAATCCGTCAAGTCTGGGGATTACTTGTGCACATTAAACAAAAAGGGTGAGTTTACGTAAACTCAGTGTATAATCCCGCAGAAACAAACAAACAATCAGTATTCACGATTGCACGATTGAGCAGTCTTGGGCCTAAGCCCTTTTCAAAGATCGATGGATGAGTTTGGGCCTTAGCCCATCTCAAGATCTGATGTCAAAATGCAAAGCAGGCCTTAGCCCATCACGAGATCGAGGTGAGAATGATTATGCAAAGAGCAAAAACCTACCCAACCAGCCTCTACACACCATCTCTGTCCAACCCTACACTCCATGTGGGGATATAATCAACTCACCCATCCCTACACTCCAAGTAGTACCGAATGCGGCACAACATCTGAGAGTTTGCAAACTGAAAGCCGCCAAGAAATTAGGCTTAAAGCCTTTCAAGACACTTCCTCCGAATAACAACCCCAACCCAATGCAATGCAACACACAATGGATGACATGCTATTATGCAATTTCAGTACATATATTCAGTTCAGATATTAACATGCCCAGTATAGATATCATTCAGTCAATTTCACACATTTAGGGGTCTAAGTAGCGCTTACCGACCCTACAGTAGGTTCACTGTTGACTTGGGCGACCCGTGCAACCTTAAAAACATTTCGATAAAAATGGGCCCACATGCCCATGTGATCTGCCCGTGTGGGCCACTCGGCCCAAATTGGCCTTGGCCTTGTGATCCATTTTTAAAGTAACCCATGCTAGCTCAATACTCATATATGTTTTCACTATTTACTTATATGTTCATTCAAAGCTATCTACTTGAGTCATTATCACTAAATTATTTATATCTTGAGCTACAGAATTCCAAATTAAGATCATCTTGATGTTTTTCAAACTAGACTCAAATACCTTTCTACCATAAAATTTTCAAAATTTATAGTTTATCAAATAAGTACAGTAAAATATTTAAAGTTATCCCTATTCTGCTGTTTGACAGCTTCGACCTTTCCTTACTAAAAATTATTTATCTCTTAGTACGGAATTTAGATTATGTTTCTGTTTGTTTCTATTGAAAAAAGACTCATTAAGGATTTAAAAATATAAATTTAAGCCCATAATTAATTTTTTACAATTTTTTATGATTTTCCAAATTCAGAACAGGGGAACTTGAAATCATTCTGACATTGTCTCACAAAATTAGTTATAACTCATGATTTACAATTTCATTGCTTACACTGTTTCTTCCATGAAAGACTAGACTCAATAAAATTTAGTTTCATATTTTATTCAACCTCTAAATCAATTTACACTATTTTTTATGATTTTTCAAAGTTAGACTACTACTGCTGTCCAACACTGTTTTAGTGCAAAATGTTGATTTCCTAGTTTTTAACACCCTTATTTCCTTTCTCTACAATTTTTCGCATCATTTTTTTTATTTCTCTTATTTCTCGACAGCAAACAATTTTCGCTCTTCGCCGAACCCTGTTTTCTGCGTTTCAGGTACACACCTGGTATCGTTTTGATGCCTAATCACTCCCGAGCACTTCAAGGCCTAAAATCAAGATACACAACATCAATTTAACGGATTTACAAGCGAATTGACAACCAAGAACGAACAGAAACCCAACTTACCGCCAACGATAACCCTCCGTTTAACTATTTTTAAGACGAGAACATTGAATTCACCATTCCGAGCCTCCCCCTACGCCCAAATCGCAGAGAAAAAACATTACCACTTCAGTCGCTAAGAGATTCATGATAGAAACGAAGAGAAACACTTACCGAAACTAAGCGAGCACTAATCGCGTGTGAAAACGAAGGAAAATAAATGGATTAGGGAAAAATCAAGAAGAAGAAAAAGAAGAGAAAGATGGAAAAACTCAGAGAATTTCGGCAAGAGGAGAGGGAGAATAATATACAGCATAAATTGTTTTTGGAAAAGGGAGCCAAAATTCGGTTATGGAAAAAAATAAAATAAAATTTCGATAACCCCCAAAATCCCTTAATCTTCTCCCCTAATTCCCACTTCACATCCACTACTTAGAATCCCCCTATTACACAACTCTATCCCGAAATCTGAGTAAAAGAAATAGTACCTTTGCCTGCGTAGGGATTCGAACACAAGACCTCCACCATAATAACACACCACTTAACCACCAGACCAGCAGGCCCATTCTGATGTAATTTTCCCAACATTTAAACTTAAGCCCTTTGCACAAGTTTAAGGCTTTATTTATAAAAATACCAAAATTTGCCCAAGTAAAGCTTGAACTTGGGACCTCTCACACACACCCAAAACACATAACAACTGAAGCAGATAGACATTGTGTGTCGCACATACACGAAATCAAAAATTAAAATTTTGGGGCGTTACAATTCTACCCCCAAAAGAAAATTTCGTCCTCGAAATTTACCCGGTCAGAATAGATGAGGATATTGCTAACGCATCGTTTCCTCAGGCTCCCACGTAGCCTCCTCAGTGCTATGATTACGCCAAAGAACCTTAACCAGTGGAATAGATTTCCTCCTTAGTACTTTTACATCTCGATCCAGAATCTGAACCGGCTCCTCCTCAAAGGTCAAATTTGGCCTAATCTCAATCTCCTTAACGGAAACGATGTGAGTAGGATCAGAGCGGTAGCGCCTCAACATCGAGACGTGGAACACGTCATGGATACGATCCAACTCTGGAGGTAGCTCCAACTGATAAGCGACTGGTCCCACTTGCTTCAAAATACGGTAAGGTCCAATAAACCTAGGGCTCAACTTGCCCTTACGACCAAACCTCAGTACCTTCTTCCATGGCGAGACCTTAAGGAATACAAAGTCCCCCACCGAATACTCAATCTCACGTCGCTTCAGGTCCGCATAGGATTTCTGTCTGTCAGAAGCCGCTTTCAGTCGATCCCGAATCGGTTTAACCTTATCCTCTGTCTCAGAAACCAACTCAGGACCCAGAACACGTCGCTCGCCCAACTCAGTCCAACATAAAGGAGTGCGACACTTACGACCATACAGTGCCTCGTAAGGTGCCATCGGATGCTAGGATCGAAAGCGTTATTATAGGCAAACTCCGCTAATGGCAAATACTCCTCCCAACTACCACGGAAATCAAAACTCGCACTTGCTAAACTTAGCATAGAGCTGCCTTTCCCTCAAAGTCTGAAGGACAACTCTAAGGTGCTCATCATGCTCATCCTCTGTCTTCGAATAAACCAGTATGTCATTGATGAACACCACCACAAATCGATCCAGATAGGGCTGGAATACTCGGTTCATCAGGTCCATGAAAGTTACCGGTGCATTCGTCAGTCCAAAAGGCATCACTAGGAACCCGTAGTATCCATAACGAGTCCTAAATGTCGTCTTAAATACATCAGCCTCATTAACCCTTAACTGATGATACCCAGATCGGAGGTCAATCTTGGAGAATACCGAAGCTCCTCGAAATTGGTCAAACAGATCGTCTATCCTCGGTAGGGGGTACTTATTCTTAATCGTCAACTTGTTCAGTTGCCGGTAATCGATACACATCCGCATGGATCCATCCTTATTCTTCACAAACAGTACCGGTGCTCCCCACGGAGACACACTAGGGCAAATGAACCCACGATCCAATAACTCCTAAATCTGAGCCTTTAGCTCCACAAGCTCCTTCGGTGCCATTCGATAGAGAGCGATGGACACCGGAGTTGTACCAGGTAGGAGCTCAATACCAAACTCTAACTCGCGATTCGAAGGTAACCCCAGTAGCTCCTAAGGAAAGACGTTCAAAAAATCCTTTACCGTTCTGATATCCTGAACTGTAGAATCCCAGAATCTGAAACACTTACGTAGGCCAAGAATGCCTCACATCCCTTACGAACCATCTTCTCTGCCACCAGTGTAGATATCACATTAGATAAGTAATTCTGGCGTTCTCCAATCATGACTACCTCAGTATCCTCCTCGGCGATCTTTGTCTTCTCCACCAGTGAAGTAAAATCTCGCTTCCTCTGCGGAGCTATCAGAACCCTCAGATTATCCCTGAGACTATCCTCGAAGCGGATACATAGCTCATATTCAGTTGCCACCATACCTCGTGCATAGCGGCTTAGTCGCAGAAATTCGGCCTCATACTCGGCCACTGATCTATCTCCCTGAGTCAGATTCAGAAACTCTCTCCTATGGGCATCCACGAATCGGCCCACATATTTCCCGGAAGGCGGTCTTAAAATACTCCCAGGTCAGTCGTTCGGGCTGAGTGCCCTCCTTAACAGTGAGCCACCACTGATAAGCCTCATCACGCAGCAGCGACACTGCACCCTTTAATTTTTGCTCGGGGGTGCAGTTCAGATCATCCATGATCCTCTATGTGGCCTCAATCAAGTACTCGGCCACATTAGGGGTGACTCTAGTGTCACCCCTAAAAAGCTCAGCTCCATTGGACCGGAGTCGTTCCGTAACCGACCCTCGGCCCCAAGATCCAGTATTGGGCCTAGCGACCCTTTCCAATATCCTTAGTATAGCCTGGGACAATACGTCGTCCCCAGCCATGCGATCTTGAGACCCAGTCTCAGTAGCATACGACACTGGCGTCTCACTCGTATCCAAATTTGGTATGCTACCCAGTGAAGAGGACTCAACTCAAGCCCCTCTACGGCCTCTACCTCGGCCTCTAGTACCCCGTCCACGGATACCTCGTGCGCTCACTGTCTAATCACGTTTATCTATATTAACAGTTTTATGAATCTGTTACAGTTCCAGTGTTTATTAACAAATGTTTTATGTAAAACAATATCGATAATTCAGAGTTTGTTTCCGTAAATCGCAGTCTCACTACAGTTTTCAGTTTCTCTACAATTTTCAGTAAACACTAACTAGAGTGTTTTGAACGATTTACTACCTATAGTAGTTTGAATATACTATCCATTTTGCTTTGGGATTTAAAACAAATCACGATTCAGAATACTTACAGGATCGGCACCGGAGACTCGGTGTACCACTTACTCAGTAAAAACATTTCAAATCATTTGGAAATCAATCAATTTTTTGAAAGCCCATTTTTTTATAAAACCCATAATCCACAGCCGAGTTTTGTAACCTGGCCCGATACCACTAAATGTAACATCCCAAACCCGACCTAGACGTTATGGCCAAATCTGGCGATGTCATATAATAGCGTGTTGAAACTAAGTTGTTACGATAAAACCGTTTTCATTTATTTACTCTTGTTGACTCCAAAAGTGCTTAGTTATTTAATTGATTGTTTTAAAACACAATTCGATGCGGAAGCTTTAGAAATCATTTATTTTATGAAAAAACGAGTTAATTAGGTAAATTCTTCCATCTTAAAAAAACCCCTTTGTTTTAGAGAAAATCGTTTGTTCGTTGAGTTTGTGCAGATTTTAAATCCACGAAAATAGTCTAAAATCTGAAATAAAAGCAAACAGTCCAAAAAGTTCAATTTACATAAAAAAATAACCCAGAAAATAATTAAGAAATAAATACAAACTGAAATTAAAACAGTTTAAAATACGTGTGGCCACCGTCTAGTCCTCCGCTGCACCAATCCGTCAAGTCTGGGGATTACTTGTGCACATTAAACAAAAAGGGTGAGTTTACGTAAACTCAGTGTGTAATCCCGCAGAAACAATCAAACAATCAGTATTCACAGTGCACAGTTGAACAGTCTTGGGCCTAAGCCCTTTTCAGTATCAGTGACAGTTTGGGCCTTAGCCCATCTCAGTATAGTGTCAAAATGCTGTAGGGCCTTAGCCCATCACAGTATCAATAGCAGTAACAGTTATGCAGTAGCAAAAACCTACCCAACCAGCCTCTACACACCATCTCCGTCCAACCCTACACTCCATGTGGGGATATAATCAACCCACCCATCCCTACACTCCAAGTAGTACCGAATGCGGCTGTCTGAAGAGTTTGCAATTTGAGTCACTTGAAGAAATTAGGCTTAAAGCCTTTCAGTACACTTCCTCCGAATAACAACCCCAACCCAATGCAATGCAACACACAATGGATGACATGCTATTATGCAATTTCAGTACATATATTCAGTTCAGATATTAACATGCCCAGCATGAGATATCATTCAATCAATTTCACACATTTAGGGGTCTAAGTATCGCCATCGATCAGGCCCTACGATGGGTTCACTCGTCGACTTGGGCGACCCGTGCAACCTTAAAAATATTTCAGTAAAAATGGGCCCACATGCCCATGTGATCTGCCCGTGTGGGCCACTCGGCCCAAATTGGCCTTGGCCTTGTGATCCATTTTTAAAGTAACCCATGCTAGCTCAATACTCATATATGTTTTCACTATTTACTTATATGTTAATTCAAAGCTATCTACTTGAGTCATTATCACTAAATTATTTATATCTTGAGCTACAGAATTCCAAATTAAGATCATCTTGATGTTTTTAAAACTAGACTCAAATACCTTTCTACCATAAAATTTTTAAAATTTATAGTTTATCAAATAAGTACAGTGAAATATTTAAAGTTATCCCTATTCTGCATTGTTTGACAACCTTGACGACCTTTCCTTACTAAAAATTATTTATCTCTTAGTACAGAATTTAGATTATGTTTCCGTTTGTTTCTCTTGAAAATAGACTCATTAAGGATTTAAAAATATAAATTTAATCACCTAATTATTATTTTTACAATTTTTTATGATTTTCCAAATTAAGAACAGGGGAACCTGAAATCATTCTGACCTTGTCTCACAAAATTAATTATAACTTATGATTTACAATTTCATTGCTTACACTGTTTCTTCCATGAAAGACTAGACTCAATAAAATTTAATTTCATATTTTATTCAACCTCTAACTCAATTTATACTATTTTTTATGATTTTTCAAAGTTAGACTACTACTGCTGTCCAAAACTGTTTTAGTGCAAAATGTTGATTTCCTAATTTTTAACACCCTTATTTCCTTTCTCTACAATTTTTCGCATCATTTTCTCTTATTTCTCTTATTTATCGACGTGAAAGCAATTTTGGCTTTTCACGCTGAACCCTATTTTCTGCGTTTTTGTACACACTGTATCGTTTTGATGCCTAATCACTCACGAGCACTTCAAGGCCTAAAATCAAGATACTCAACATCAATTTAACATATTTACAAGCGAATTGACAACCAAGAACGAACAGAAACCCAAATTACCGCCAACGATAACCCTCCGTTTAACTATTGTTAAGACGAGAACATTGAATTCACCAGTCCGAGCCTCCCCCTACGCCCAAATCGCGGAGAAAAAACATTACCACTTCAGTCGCTAAGAGATTCATGACAAAAACGAAGAGAAACACTTACCGAAACTAAGCGAGCACTAACCGCGTGCATAAAACGAATGAAAATAAGTGGATTAGGAAAAATCAAGAAGAAGAAAAAGAAGAGAAAGATGGAAAAACTCAGAGAATTTCGACAATGGAGAGGGAGAACAATAGACGGCATAAATTTTTTTGGAAAAGGGAGCCAAAATTCGGTTATGAAAAAAATAAAATAATATCCCAATAACCTCCAAAATCCCTTAATCTTCTCCCCTAATTCCCACTTCACATCCACTACTCAGAATCCCCCTATTACACAACTCTATCCCGAAATCTGAGCAAAAAAATAATAACTCCACCATAATAACACACCACTTAACCACCAGACCAGGATCACAGACCAGCAGGCCCATTCTGATGTAATTTTCCCAACATTTAAACTTAAGCCCTTTGCACAAGTTTAAGGCTTTATTTATAAAAATACCAAAATTTGCCCAAGTAAAGCTTGAACTTGGGACCTCTCACACACACCCAAAACACATAACAACTGAAGCAGATAGACATTGTGTGTCGCACATACACGAAATCAAAAATTAAAATTTTGGGGCGTTACAATTCTACCCCCAAAAGAAAATTTCGTCCTCGAAATTTACCCGGTCGAGAATAGATGAGGATATTGCTAACGCATCGCTTCCTCAGCTCCCACGTAGCCTCCTCGGTGCTATGATTACTCCAAAGAACCTTAACGGTGGAATAGATTTCCTCCTTAGTACTTTTACATCTCGATCCAGAACCGAACCGGCTCCTCCTCAAAGGTCAAATTTGGCCTAATCTCAATCTCCTTAACTAAACGATGTGAGTAGGATCGAGCGGTAGCGCTCAACATCGAGACGTGGAACACGTCATGGATACGATCCAACTCGAGGTAGCTCCAACCGATAAGCGATGGTCCCACTTGCTTCAAAATACGGTAAGGTCCAATAAACCTAGGGCTCAACTTGCCCTTACGACCAAAACCTCGCACCTTCTTCCATGGCGAGACCTTAAGGAATACAAAGTCCCCGGCCGAATACTCAATCTCACGCCGCCTGTGTCCGCATAGGATTTTACGTCTGTCGAGAAGCGCTTCGATCGATCCCGAATCGGTTTAACCTTATCCTCTGTCTCGTAAACCAACTCGGGACCTGAACACGCTCGCCCAACTCACCCAACATAAAGGAGTGCGACACTTACGACCATACAAAGGCCTCGTAAGGTGCCATCCGGATGCTAGACTGAAATCGTTATTATAGGCAAACTCCGCTAATGGCAAATACTCCTCCCAACTACCACGGAAATCAAAACTCGTGACTTGCTAAACTTAGCATAGAGCCGCCTTTCCTCAAAGTCGAAGGACAACTCTAAGGTGCTCATCATGCTCATCCTCTCGTATTCGAATAAACCAAGTATGTCATTGATGAACACCACCACAAATCGATCCAGATAGGGCTGGAATACTCGGTTCATCAGTCCATGAAAGTTACGGTGCATTCGTCGGTCAAAAGGCATCACTAGGAACCCGTAGTATCCATAACGAGTCCTAAATGTCGTCTTAAATACATCACCTCATTAACCCTTAATCGATGATACCCGGATCGGAGGTCAATCTTGGAGAATACCAAGCTCCTCGAAATTGGTCAAACAGATCGTCTATCCTCGGTAGGGGGTACTTATTCTTAATCGTCAACTTGTTCTGGGATGTTTGCGTAATCGATACACATTCGCATGGATCCATCCTTATTCTTCACAAACAAGAGGGTGCTCCCCACGGAGACACACTAGGGCAAATGAACCCACGATCCAATAACTCCTAAACCGAGCCTTTAGCTCCACAAGCTCCTCGGTGCCATTCGACAGAGAGCGATGGACACCGGAGTTGTACCGGTAGGAGCTCAATACCAAACTCTAACTCGCGATTGAAGGTAACCCGGTGAGCTCCTAAGGAAAGACGTTCAAAAAATCCTTTACCGTTCTGATATCCTTAACTGTAGAATCCCAGAATCAAACACTTACGTGAGGCCAAGAATGCCTCACATCCCTTACGAACCATCTTCTCTCGCCACCAAAGGCGAGATATCACATTAGATAAGTAATTCGGCATTCTCCAATCATGACTACCTCAAGATCCTCCTCGGCGATCTTTGTCTTCTCCACCAAAGGCAAGAAAATCTCGCCTCGCTGGAGCTATCGGAACCCTCAGATTATCCCTGAGACTATCCTCGAAGCGGATACATAGCTCATATTCAGTTGCCACCATACCTCGTGCATAGCGGCTTAGTCGCAGAAATTCGGCCTCATACTCGGCCACTGATCTATCTCCCTGAGTCAGATTCAGAAACTCTCTCCTATGGGCATCCACGTAACTGGCCCCCACATATTTCCCCTGGAAGGCGGTCTTAAAATACTCCCAGGTCAGTCGTTCGGGCTGAGTGCCCTCCTTAACAGTGAGCCACCACTGATAAGCCTCATCACGCAGCAGCGACACTGCACCCTTTAATTTTTGCTCGGGGGTGCAGTTCAGATCATCCATGATCCTCTATGTGGCCTCAATCAAGTACTCGGCCACATTAGGGGTGACTCTAGTGTCACCCCTAAAAAGCTCAGCTCCATTGGACCGGAGTCGTTCCGTAACCGACCCTCGGCCCCAAGATCCAGTATTGGGCCTAGCGACCCTTTCCAATATCCTTAGTATAGCCTGGGACAATACGTCGTCCCCAGCCATGCGATCTTGAGACCCAGTCTCAGTAGCATACGACACTGGCGTCTCACTCGTATCCAAATTTGGTATGCTACCCAGTGAAGAGGACTCAACTCAAGCCCTCTACGGCCTCTACCTCGGCCTCTAGTACCCGCCCACGGATACCTCGTGCGCCACTGCCTAATCACGTTTATCTATATTAATGATTTTATGAATCACATATGCCCAAGTGTTTATTAACAAATGTTTTATGTAAAACAATATCGATAATTCAGAGTTTGTTTCCGTAAATCGCAGTCTCACTACAGTTTTCAGTTTCTCTACAATTTTCAGTAAACACTAACTAGAGTGTTTTCAGAGCAGTTTACTACCTATAGTAGTTTCAGAATATACTATCCATTTCAGTTTCAGTTTAAAACAAATCACAGTTCAGAATACTTACAGGATCGGCACCGGAGACTCGGTGTACCACTTACTCAGTAAAAACATTTCAAATCATTTGGAAATCAATCAATTTTTTGAAAGCCCATTTTTTTATAAAACCCATAATCCACAGCCGAGTTTTGTAACCTTGCCCGATACCACTAAATGTAACATCCCAAACCCGACCTAGACGTTATGGCCAAATTTGGCGATGTCATATAATAGCGTGTTGAAACTAAGTTGTTACGATAAAACCGTTTTCATTTATTTACTCTTGTTGACTCCAAAAGTGCTTAGTTATTTAATTGATTGTTTTAAAACACAATTCGATGCGGAAGCTTTAGAAATCATTTATTTTATGAAAAAACGAGTTAATTAGGTAAATTCTTCCATCTTAAAAAAACCCCTTTTGTTTTAGAGAAAATCGTTTGTTCGTTGAGTTTGTGCAGATTTTAAATCCATGAAAATAGTCTAAAATCTGAAATAAAAGCAAACAGTCCAAAAAGTTCAATTTACATAAAAAAATAACCCATAAAATAATTAAGAAATAAATACAAACTGAAATTAAAAGCAGCTTTAAAATACGTGTGGCCACCGTCTAGTCCTCCGCTGCACCAATCCGTCAAGTCTGGGGATTACTTGTGCACATTAAACAAAAAGGGTGAGTTTACGTAAACTCAGTGTGTAATCCCGCAGAAACAATCAAACAATCAGTATTCACGAGGTACGCTGAGTTGAACAGTCTTGGGCCTAAGCCCTTTTCGAGATCAAGTGACAGTTTGGGCCTTAGCCCATCTCAAGATAGTGTCAAAAATGTCGTAGGGCCTTAGCCCATCACAAAGATCAATAGCAGAATGATTATGCAAAGAGCAAAAACCTACCCAACCAGCCTCTACACACCATCTCCGTCCAACCCTACACTCCATGTGGGGATATAATCAACCCACCCATCCCTACACTCCAAGTAGTACCGAATGCGCACAACTGTCAGAGTTTGCGGTGAGTCACAAGAAATTAGGCTTAAAGCCTTTCAAGACACTTCCTCCGAATAACAACCCCAACCCAATGCAATGCAACACACAATGGATGACATGCTATTATGCAATTTCGGTACATATATTCAGATTCGAGATATTAACATGCCCAAGATGTGAGATATCATTCAATCAATTTCATACATTTAGGGGTCTAAGTATCGCTTACCGACCCTACAGTAGGTTCACTGTCGACTTGGGCGACCCGTGCAACCTTAAAAATATTTCAGTAAAAATGGGCCCACATGCCCATGTGATCTGCCCGTGTGGGCCACTCGGCCCAAATTGGCCTTGGCCTTGTGATCCATTTTTAAAGTAACCCATGCTAGCTCAATACTCATATATGTTTTCACTATTTACTTATATGTTAATTCAAAGCTATCTACTTGAGTCATTATCACTAAATTATTTATATCTTGAGCTACAGAATTCCAAATTAAGATCATCTTGATGTTTTTAAAACTAGACTCAAATACCTTTCTACCATAAAATTTTTAAAATTTATAGTTTATCAAATAAGTACAGTGAAATATTTAAAGTTATCCCTATTCTGCTGTTTGACAGCTTCGACCTTTCCTTACTAAAAATTATTTATCTCTTAGTACAGAATTTAGATTATGTTTCCGTTTGTTTCTCTTGAAAATAGACTCATTAAGGATTTAAAAATATAAATTTAATCACCTAATTATTATTTTTACAATTTTTTATGATTTTCCAAATTAAGAACAGGGGAACCTGAAATCATTCTGACCTTGTCTCACAAAATTAATTATAACTTATGATTTACAATTTCATTGCTTACACTGTTTCTTCCATGAAAGACTAGACTCAATAAAATTTAATTTCATATTTTATTCAACCTCTAACTCAATTTATACTATTTTTTATGATTTTTCAAAGTTAGACTACTACTACTGTCCAAAACTGTTTTAGTGCAAAATGTTGATTTCCTAATTTTTAACACCCTTATTTCCTTTCTCTACAATTTTTCGCATCATTTTCTCTTATTTCTCTTATTTATCGACAGAAAGCAATTTTGGCTTTTCGCTGAACCCTATTTTCTGCGTTTCGGGTACACATCTGGTATCGTTTTGATGCCTAATCACTCACGAGCACTTCAAGGCCTAAAATCAAGATACTCAACATCAATTTAACATATTTACAAGCGAATTGACAACCAAGAATGAACAGAAACCCAAATTACCGCCAACGATAACCCTCCGTTTAACTATTGTTAAGACGAGAACATTGAATTCACCAGTCCGAGCCTCCCCCTACGCCCAAATCGCGGAGAAAAAACATTACCACTTCAGTCGCTAAGAGATTCATGACAAAAACGAAGAGAAACACTTACCGAAACTAAGCGAGCACTAACCGCGTGCGAAAACGAATGAAAATAAGTGGATTAGGGAAAAATCAAGAAGAAGAAAAAGAAGAGAAAGATGGAAAAACTCAGAGAATTTTGACAACAGGAGAGGGAGAACAATAGACGGCATAAATTTTTTTTGGAAAAGGGAGCCAAAATTCGGTTATGAAAAAAATAAAATAATATCCCAATAACCTCCAAAATCCCTTAATCTTCTCCCCTAATTCCCACTTCACATCCACTACTCAGAATCCCCCTATTACACAACTCTATCCCGAAATCTGAGCAAAAAAATAATAACTCCACCATAATAACACACCACTTAACCACCAGACCAGCAGGCCCATTCTGATGTAATTTTCCCAACATTTAAACTTAAGCCCTTTGCACAAGGTTAAGGCTTTATTTATAAAAATACCAAAATTTGCCCAAGTAAGGCTTGAACTTGGGACCTATCAAAACACACCCAGAACACATAACCACTGAAGCAGATAGACATTGTGTGTCACACATACACGAAATCAAAAATTAAAATTTTGGGGCGTTACAGAGGTGGAGACCCGAGACGCATACATTCCATCTTCCATGCAGGGAGTGTACCATCACTTTGGAAGACATGCAGTTACAATAGGGATTGCCGGTGGATGGGTCTATACTCACCGGGTCCACTCAATCTGCTGATTGGGGAGCCATATGCTACGATCTTTTGGGTGCGATTCAGGATAATATTTACAGAGATCGGATCGAGATAGGCTAGTTACGAGACACATTCCTTGAGCCGGGGGATAATTCAACTGAAGTAGAAAGAATACGATATGCTCGGGCATACATCCTTGAGATCATTGGAGGTTATCTGATGTCGGACTTGTCATAAAACCACGTACATCAGAGGTGGCTGCTGAAACTCGTTGATTTTAGAATAGCTGACGAACTTAGTTGGGGGTCTGCCGTGTTGGTAACATTGTACCGGGAGATGTGCGGGGAGACGATACCAAATAAAGCCAAAATCAGAGGTTGCCTATCACTACTACAATCATGGGCTCGATTTCGCTTTCTATTTTTACGTCCTCGAGTGAACCACCCATATACATTCCCACTCATAACGAGGTAAAATTTATATTAGATTTTATAATTATTACATTCATTTAAAATATAATTTTATGCTAAAAATTTATTTAATTAGGTGGAACCATTCGGCGAATTATGTTGGAATACCTACCGCTCTTGAAGATATACGGCTTCTATTAGACCAACGGTCGGAAGCCTATGTAAGTATTAAATGAAATATATATACATAACATATTCGTTTCGTATTTAGTATTTAGTATTATGTATATAACTAATATTTTTATCACATTCATATAGTTTCAATAGACACCATGCGAGGATCCGATAATTCGAGCAGTAATTTCGGATGAATTCTTTCAAAATCTAAACATTTGGCATGTTAAGGTCCCATTGGTCAACTACGCTACTGTCGAGATGCACCAGACGGATAGAGTGTTACGGCAATTTGGATTCTGACAACCGATTCCCGTGACACCTGAGGTGCTCGATGATGAGCAAAAAATTGACTTACGGCAATCAAATACGCATTGGCCTCTATTCTTCTCGAAATATATTGAAAATTGGGAAAATCGGTATGACCATATACCTACTCGCGAATCGATCATCGTTCCAGAGTTAGCATGCGCACCGGATTACATGCCATGGTATAGGATCCATAGCAAGCCATATTTTCTCTCGGAAGAGAAGAGGTGTTGGCAAATCCGTGTCGAAAGGGAACGACGAGGCCCTTTAAATCCAATGAGAAGGGGTGATGGGGCAGGCCCATCAACAGCGCCCACACAATCACCGGGCCCAACGACTCAAACTACGATGCCCACACCACAGTCATTTCAAATTATGCCAGGTGCGTATCCTAACCCTTATATATTTCCTTTTCCTAGTCCTATGCTAGGTTGGAATGCATGGCCCGGTGCATCTCCTTTTCCGATGACTCTGACTCAATTGACGATATATAGGCTATCGTCTCAGGAGGGATCGTACGAGGCACCGTCGGGGAGCTTTTCTCATTTCTAGTCCCCATCGCCTTATGGGATTCAAACATCTCTGCCGTGAGTGATGCAAACACCTCCGTATTCTTTGTTCTATCAAGGTGGGTCATCCTCCCAACACCCACAACCAGAACAACCACAACCTTTGCCAGAGCAACCACAACCCCCGCCGAAAGCTGAACCAAGAAGGAATCCAGCCCGTAACGGTCGACCACCCCCATATGGCACTAATTCCGACCGGCACATGCATTGATTTTTTTAATATATTTGTACAAACTATTTTTATATTGTTTCATTTAATAAAATAAAAGTTGTTTTGAATATTTTAATAGTCAATTATTTTATATTTTGTCCTATTTAATAAAATATAAGTTCTTTTGAATAAGGCAATAGAAATAATGCAACATAGTTTTATTTAAGCAATTATCAACTATTTCGATTTGAACATGTTCGAATTGTATGACCTGGGTTCCTACACCATTCACAAAACATCTGTTGGTTCGTTCTTTCCCGGATATCCATATTATCACGTATTCCACTCGAGCAAGGTCGACCTATTGGTTTGCGATGCAATTTTCTATTCGATAATAACTTAAACGGAGCAAGCGATATAGACGGCCACTTACATTCATCTAGGACCAATGGAAATACGAGTCTCCATACGTTGTACATGTATTCTATTTTGTACACTTCGTCAACATAGCTCATGGGATCCAAATAGAGATTCTGATAAGTTGCAATTGCATGAGCGCATGGATAACTAAGTATGTCAATCGTCCCACAGTCGCAAGTCCTATTTCTCAGGTGTACACGATATTGCCCGCCGGTAATACCTTGGTTTGGTCTGTCAAACTCCGTCACACGAAACCATAGGTTGTTGTAATCATGGCATATTGTGTGCATGGTGTCGGCCCGCATCTTCGCCATGTTAATTTCTTACAATACCTTCCGGCACCATACATGGCCTCCTACATTTGGCCTTTATAACTTGCTGCTCGCTTTGGAAATAGTGCCGCCAAACAAAAATATGTCTCCTATACAACCGAGGTTATCGACAAATGACACATTCCTTTTAGAACAGAATTTATGCATTCAGCCAGGTTTGATGTCATATGACTATACCGTAGGCCGCCATCGTATGCTTGTGTCCACTTATCGAAAGGTATGTTACAGAGGCAGTCTGTACCTTAATCGTTAATTGACCGCAAAATCACCAACATCTCATGAAAATGGTCCTTATTGATCTCGTACCCTGTCAATATAAGTTGATAGCGAAAATTACATATCACTCTTCTATTTAGAATAAATTGAATATTACAAACGAAATTATATTAGTGGAGATTAAATACCCATGTTGGTCACTTGTCGTTGTTCAGTGGTAGACCGATATTTCCCGTAGTAGTTGAAAGCAATGTGCCTTAAACAATACTGATAGTGTGTGCGATCCCATAGACTTCCCTGTCGCTCAATTACGGCTAGTATTCTAATACCCCGATCTGATATAATACAGATATCAGAATGGGGGTAGACATGCCTCCTCAACCTAGAAAGAAAGAAATCTCAGTCGTCACCTAACTCACACGGTGTTATTGCAAACACAATTGGAAGGATTCTCCCACTGCCATCCTGTGCCACAGCTAGAAATAGATTATGGGTATATCTACCATACATAAAGGTACCGTCAATTTGTACCATTGGCTTGCAGTACACAAATGCGTCTCGGCATTGCTTAAAACTCCAGAACAGATGCTTGAACACTTGGCATCCATGGAGCAAGCGGTCGTTATAGTACGCAGGGCCCGTTTCAAGGTCTGTTACACAACCTGGGACGTACCTCTCCAGCACCTGACACCACTGCCACACCTCATTATATGAAGCGTCCCACCCACTATGCATCTTTTCCAACGCCTTCTGTTTAGCTATCTAGGCATTGCAGTAAGAAGACGTGTACCTCAATTGGCTACGAATATTGACAATTAAGACCGACACAGAAGTCCTGGGATTCGCCTTCACCATCGGTAGTATTAAGCTAGCATCATATCTGAAACCATCTTGGGATGATCTTATGAAACACTTGCCAACGAAGTACGTTAAATAATGCAACATTAAGTAATAACAGTATTATTCAAAAACCCTAAATAGCCAGTGATACTGTACCAGCAACACACGTATGTGAACCTTTGTATTTATTTATCTCTCACAACCCTGTCTTTTTCATAACCGAAGCCATAATTTTCCATGAACATGTACCGTCTTGCACTGCACACTTGGCCTCGAACTTCTCGGATTTGGATTTAACCACGTGGTAGTTAACCCCGTTCATGATGTTATATTGTTTCAATGTACCAAGAAAACTATCCTTACTGGGAAACTCCTTACCAACTTCCAATTCACCCGAATCCAACATCGAACTTGTACAGTCACACCTTCTGTGTGGTAAATCTAGAAACTCCAACGCATCATCTGCTGATAGATCGACATTATGCATGTAGACTAGAGGCGAGTACGCCATGAATCGCGGATCTTTTTCTTCATCTGAACCCCCTTTCACCATCTTCAGGTTTGGTTGGAATAGGCTCCGGTTCAGAAAATAATGCAACTTCTGCACCATCAGGGCCGGGCTCTCGAGGTGGATCCACATTGGACTCATCATCCAACCCACCATCATCTGCAACGTACGAGGTCCCCTCGCCGGTGGACGTCGTAGGGAGTACATCATCCCTTCTTGTGGACGTTTCGTAACGTCCCCAATCAGATGTGGATTGGTAACCACTAGAAGTTGATGTCATTTCCTAGTACGTATTTCTAGCATCGAACATCGACCCACAGAGGTGCCTGTCTCATCCACTAACCGAGTGTCATGCAGGAGTTGTGTATTCCATACTGCTATTAAACACGGGCACTTTCGTGTTCTGCCTCCCACTAACAAAGTGTCGGGCAAGGGTCGTGTATCCTCTCGAAAAGTAGTAGATGTTGAAGTCGCAAATGCTTCATTTGGTGATGAAAATTGTACATATAACTCAAGATAAGGTGATCCACTAGCGAGATGAGTCTACACCATCGCCTCCAAGCTACGACCACCTTTGATATCAAACGAGTCATATGTCACGGGATCAACCGAAGCACAAAATCGATACTTAATAAACGAAACTCTCATTGGCGTCGTTCCGAAGATTTCACGCCTAATTCTTTTACGAAGTTCTGTTAAATCTATGTTCTGGTTAAAAACCAGTGGCACTGTGTTCTCCGATAGAAAAACAACGTCGTTCTCAGTGTCACGGACCTTACCATCATAGTAGATAACAACACTAATACGTTCACTCATCTTTAATTTCTATTCTACTTAGCCTCTCTAATTTTTCTTGCTGTAACTTATGCAACATGAGAATGAAATTTGACTCATTTATAGCCTAAGGCCAAGCAGGAACTACTGTAGAAAAAGAGCGTCCACGTGGGAGCTTTTTTCAGTAATTTGCTGACAGTGCATCCTGCTTGAAGCGTTTTTGACACTATTTTTTCAGAATCGTCTTCTCAAAATTATATTTTCAGGAACTACTGTAGAAAAATAACGTCCACGTGGGAGCTTTTTTAAGTAATTTTACTGATAGTGCATCCTACTTGAAGCGTTTTTGACACTATTTTTTCAGAACCGTCTTCTCAAAATTATTTTTTTAGGAACTACTGTATAAAAAGAGCGTCTATGTGGGAGCTTTTTTCAGTAATTTTGCTGACAGTGCATACTGCTTGAAGCATTTTTGACATTTTTTTCTTGAAGCGTTTTTGACATTTTTTTCAGAACCGTCTTCTCAAAATTATTTTTTCAGAAACTACTGTAGAAAAAGAGCGTCCACATGGGAGCTTTTTCAATTCTTTTGCTGACAGTGTATCCTGCTTGAAGCGTTTTTGTCACTATTTTTTTAGAACTGTCTTGTCAAAATTAATTTTTCAGAAATTACTGTAGAGAAAAAAAAACAAAATCCTTCCTGTCAATATAATTTTTTCAAGACTCAACCCTAAACCCTTTTACAAAAACCCTAAAAGCTAAACACAAAATTATTTTAAAAAACCTTAAACCCTAATTTAATTAATTTTCTTAAAAACCCTAAACTTTAATTTAATTAATTTACTTAAAACCCCTAAAACCTAATTTAATTAAATTTTTTAAAACATCTAAACCTTGATTTATTTTTTAAAATTCTTAAACCCTAAACAAATAAATTCATAAATTATTTTAACAAAATCTTAACCCTAACCACTAAAACCCTAAACCCATAAAATCTGGGCACTAAACATGCAAATAGTCCTAACCCTAGAAAAACACGGGCTAAAACGCGTCCCTGAGGGAGCGCTTTTGCCATGTCAGCAAAGCGCATCCACGTCAGCGCGTTTTTTGTTGACATGGCAAAAGCGCTCCCTTAGGGATGCCTTTTGCTGGAATTTCCCCTTAAAACGCTCCTACGTAGATGCATTTTAGTGTTTTCGACCCATTCCGGTAAATAATAAATAAAGTGACCCATTTCCGTAAATAAAGTAGGAAATGGACCTTTCTAAGTAAAATGGTCAATATTTAATAACTATTATCGTATATAATGTTTAATAGGTATCAACATTGCATATTAATATGATCATAAATAATATGCTTTTATATTTTTTTTTATAAAAACATTTATATAATTAATATTATATATATTATTTTATTAATTATATTTTTATTATTAGTAATTAAGTAATGCAAAATATAATTTGACTTAAATGTTTTTACAATATATTAACAATATATAAAATATTTTTTATTTGTAAGGATAAAATTATCATTTGAGATCTATTCATTATTATTATTCTACCAAACAAAACAATATGATATTATTAAAATAAAGTAACACCAAAACCCATGTACTATACATTTGATTGCATTTTAGCTCATTTATTAATAAAAAAAAAGAAAGACAAATTAGTTCATATATGTTAGATGAATGAACAAAGCAACCCTTTGTTAAAATTTGGTGTTTATGTATAAGGTATGATAACAAATTTAGTAAGGTATGATAACAAATTTAGTCCTCAACCTTTACAAATTTATTCAATTTGACCCCTACTCTTTTATTGGAAGTAAATTAAAAAAAAAAAATTGTAACTAATGAGGCTAAAGGGTCAAGAAGGCCTTAGTAACAATTTAAAAAAATTCAATCAAACCCTTTTAAAATTTAATATTTATTAAAAATTATAAAAAAATATTAAAAAAATTTATTATAAAATAACAATACCGACCCATTAGAATCTAATGTTTATAAGATTTTTTTTAAAAAAAATTGACTCCTACTCTTTAATTGGATCAGTATTGTTATTTTTTGATAAAAATATATTTTTTTAATAATTTTTTAATAATTTTTTTATAAATTTTATGATTTTTTAATAGTTTTTAAATTTTAAAATAACTTAATTGATTTTTTTATAATGTTTTACTAAGGCCTTTTTGACCCTCTAACCTTATTAGTTTCAAAATTTTCTAATTTACTTCCAATAAAAAAGTAGGGGTCAAAATGAATAAATGCGTACAAATTAAAAATTAAGTTTATTATTATACCTTATTATAAACACCAAAATTTAACAAAATGTTTGGTCACTCATTTAAGGTAAAAGAATTAATTTATTAAATTTTCAATAAAAGAATTTAGATTACAATCTAAAATATAATACAAAAAAATTTATGATATTTTTACACACTATTATTACTAGTTTATTCCATTAAATGAAACATATTAGTGTAGATTAGGCTAAATTAGAAAGATCTGTAATTTTTTTAATTGGCCTTTTAGGCTTTTTTTTTTTAAATTAGGAAAATAGGTCATTTTTTGAGAGAGTGCGTGACTTTCCTTCAACTATCATTTTCCCCAACGACTTTTTAAACATTGGCAAGGGTAATATTTTTTAAAAGGACTAACGGTAATTTTTTTCCTATAAATACCAGACCATTTTTCATTCTTTTAACTCAAATCCAACTCTCTCTATTCTCTCTAAACTCTCAATTCTCTCAATTTTTGTTCGAAATTTTCCCATACACTTTGTTTAAAATTACTATAGTTTTATTTAATTATTTCGTATATTCATTCCAATTAAATTTTCACAAATGACAAGCTCTCTGATTCATTTCGACGACAAGTATATTTTCGTCACTCAAGCGATGATGGTAAGAAGAAAATTTATTTTTTTATTTTCAATTAAGTTAAATTCTTCATTTTTTAATTTTTAAAATATATTAAATTATTTTATTTTGTCAATATAGATAGGCGAATGATCGTGTTTTGGAGGGGTTCATACATAATTTGTCAAAGAGCCCAAACACCGAAATTCATGGTTATATGCAAAACGCAAGATTCTTACATGCTTCTCGTATGCTCGGGGCTACAAATTGGATATTACACTCATCAGCGCGTTGGTGGAAAGAAAGAGACACAAGACACACACATTTCATATCATGTCGTTTCATATACTCGCTTTCACCATAGGTAGAATAATGTTAGATATCATATCGGAGTCTAGCCTTGGATGATCCTGACTTACACCTGCAAATTACGAGTTAAAGTTACGTTATTGGAAAAAACGAAGACCCAGTTCAAGTCACATTATGTCAAAAAATCGGGTAATCGCATCACGCACATGCTGCAACACAAGTATGCTGATCATAATACTTTTTTATCATCCACAAGCTCATTTTATTCTGAAAAGATGCCATGATTTTTCATTTGCACCTTCCATCGCACATTGCGCACTTTCCCTTGAATTTCTCCAAATGAGATTTTGTGACGTGATAGTTCACGTCGTTCTTGAAGTTGTACTGCTTCATTGCAATAAAAAAAGCATCTTTGTTGGGGTATTCCATGCCAACTTCCAATACCCGAACATCTAACAATTAGCTTGCATGGTCAGGTGTTCTGTGAGGTAGCTACCAGAACTCTAAACAACCTCGACAGAGACATCGACATTGGTCATGTGGGGCAGAGGTTTATATGCCTTGAATCGTGGATTTGGATTTGGAGCATTGTTCGAACTGTTATCGTCAGAACCGCAAGGTTTTAGCTCAGTTGGAACTTGCTCTGGTTAAGAAAAAAAATGCTACTTTCAAACCATCTGGACTGGACTGCCGAATTAGATCGGGGTCTGACTCTGATCCGTCAACTGCACCCACTGCCCTTGCTTTCTCAGCCGCATCTTCTTCCTTAACTATGCCTTCATTGTCATTTTCAACTAAAGGGTTCGGTGTACCCTTGTCGGACCCGATCGTAAGGAGTA
Source organism: Gossypium sturtianum (assembly GCA_025698515.1). Taxonomy (NCBI): domain Eukaryota; kingdom Viridiplantae; phylum Streptophyta; class Magnoliopsida; order Malvales; family Malvaceae; genus Gossypium; species Gossypium sturtianum. Next base: position 22,867,039 of record CM046950.1, read on the forward strand.
AGTCATCAGTTCTTCTATACCCTATGTGCCGGGCAAAATCTGCACCAGATTGTAAATTGGTGTAGGTTGATGGCCCCTCGGTATAAGTGCTTCCACCCTAGGACATCAAACCATCGAATTTGAAATTGAACGCACTAACTGAATGCCGTGCGCGAGTGTCGAGGTTTGGGTTATGCTCATACCCCGACTAATAGTGGCCACTGAAGTTTAAATTGGTGCCAGAAATTGAAGAATGTCTACCCATTGGTGCTTCGGGGATATCATAATAGGAGCTTTCTAACAAACCAATGAACCCATCACACAACCGTGTAGTAGGAATTTTTGCTTCAGCTTTAATTCCCGCATTAGCCGTAATAGTGGATAAAGATGGACCAGCTCCATCAGCCTTGGAAAACTCGACATATAACTCCATTACATCATTTCCGCTTGAGTAGTGCGATGATATAACCGCCTCCAGCTCGAGCTCGCTTTTCACATCAAATAGCTCATACTTAAAGGGGTCAACTGAGGCCAAATATCTACATTGCAAGCTCAAAATTCTTCCCCGGCTCGAACCCCCAACTTTCCTCCTGACTCTAGTCCGTAGCTCACGTAATTGACTAGTACGATTGAAAGTAATTCCATGGATTGGGCTCCTGCAAATACGACCCCGACTTTCGTATTACAGATTTGACCGTTATAGTAAATGATGGATTTCATTCATCGACTCATTTTAATTTAAAAACGAATTATGTCGAAACCATTTCTTTTTTTGTAAAACGGGGTCGACTTTGATTTTGAAAACGAAAAATGGGAGTCGCCACCAATCCTTTTTGATGAGGTGTGATCGGGTCACCTCGTAATTCGATCATTTTAATAAGAGATTTGATTTATTAAAACGAAGGTTTTGGTCTACGAAATTCAGAAAAACGGGTTCGGGAGTCGGTTACGCACGAGGAAGGATTAGCACCCTCGTAACGCCCAAAATTGGTACCTAGTTGATTAATTAGTGTCTTAGTGTCAAAAATCGAAAATTTGAAGAGATTTTAAAAAAATACGATCCTTTGTTAAAACATTGTTTGATAGAAAATTTTTTTGAGAAGAGAGCGTATTCCATGTTAATCGAGAATAAAGAATTACGTCCCGTAAGTTAGGACACAATATCTTAAAACCCGCACGAGAATAAATACCGAAAAATTTGTTTATTTTGAAAGACATTTGATTATCTCGATTTTAGAAAGAAATCGTATTCCGTAAGTTAGAACACGATTTTTCCTAATTTCCGAGAATATTTAAAAAATTATGCTTTAAAAACATTCGTTTATTCGGATTTATCGAGAAAATCGCAACCCCGTAAGTTAGGGAACGACTTTTTGAATCTCGAATTACGAAAGATTACTTATTTTAAAAAATGAAATTCGATGTATCGGGCGAAGATTAATGTGACACTTAAAATAATATATATTTAGTTTATTCGGGTATGGTATAAAAACGGACAAATACATTTAAATACGATACTTGGCACAAATATTAGCACGATATAATGACGAGCAAAAAAAAGATGATATAATAGATAGGTAAATCAATAAAACGAAAATACTATGCTAGTGAATGATGATAAAACATTATAATACTAACAATAATATAAAAAAATTTAATAATAATAGCAATAATTGTACTACATGCCATCATAATATTAACATAAATAATAATAATAATAAAATGTGTAATACGATGAAAATATGAACATCACGAAAAGAAGATAAGGGCAAAGAAATAATTTAAAGAAATAAAATAAAAAAATTGAATAAAAAAATAAAGGATAAAATTGGAATTTAAAATAAAGTTAAAGGCATAAATCGTAAAAAAAGAAGTGAATAAATAAATACGTAAATAATAAAAATTAAAAAAGATTGAAAATAATTACCGAGGAATAAATTAGAATCTAGAATGAAATGAAAAATATAAATTTACATCAAATACTAAATGAAATACTAAGATAAAAAAGCAAAAATATTAAAAAAATAAATTTAAAAGAGGATAAACTTAATTGGATAAAATAAAAAAAGGTTGAAATTAGGACTGAAATAAAACACGCGTAAGGGACAAGGGACTAAATATGAAATTATCCCAACTCTTGGGACATGCGTCCCTTCAAAAGACGCGGGACTAAATTGAAAACAGTAAAAAATTTTAGGGTGAAATTTATAAAATATAAAAAGTGCGAATAGGACTAAATTAAAACAACCCAAAAAGGCGGAAAGACCGAAAGGATAAATAATCCAATTATTAAAAACACGCGGATCCTCCTTGTGCAGGTCGGGTCGGTCTGGGTCTAGAGTAAAACGACGTCGTTTTAGGGCTTCAGAAGACTGCCCTAAACGACGTCGTATTGGAGTGTATATAAATACAAAAAATAAACCAAAAATTCATTTTAACCACTTCCTTTCAAAAAAAAAAGTTCAAAACTCCCTCAACTTTCTTCTCTCTCCCCTCAGTCCGGCCAAACGCCAGTCACTTCCGGTTGTCGGACCACCGTGGCGGCCGTCGGCGACGGCGCCGTCGTCCACGGTGGTCGAAAAATTGAAACAAGGCCATTTTTTGGCCTTTCGGCTTCCCCGACCCCAAAATCGCCAATTTTCATCGGAATCGACGGACCTCCACCACCTACGGCGGCGCAAAGGCAAGAAAAGTAAGATTCTTTTCTCTTTTTTTATTTTTGGTTTTCCCTTTTTAAAAAAAATAAATAGCGAAATAAAATTAAAAATAAAAAAAAGGAGCAGAAGTTAGAAACCTTTAGATGATTGCTGTATTTTCTTTTTCTCTGTATTTCGTGTGTATGTAAAAAATACATTGTTCTTTCATGGCTTTTATAGCCGAAAATAATAAAAATATATTATTTTGCCTCTTGTTTATTCTCTGTTGTTTGTTTTTGTCCTTGTAAGTACGGAGGCCGTACGACGGCTGACGTGGAGGTACGGCGGGAGCAGCGACGACGGTGCAAAGAGGAAACCCTAAGGTTTCTTGTTTTCTGTTTTGTTTTTAGGTTTTGGGCCATATTGGGCTACTAGGGTTTTGTTTAATGGGTTTGGGTAGATTTTGGCTATATTGGGCCATTGTGATTTGGGCTGTAAACTGGACTGTTAAAATTTGGACTTTATTATTATTTTTTATTTTATTTTATTTTGGGTTTGGTTTTTTCAATCGGGCCCGGGCAAAAAATTGGGCCTTACAGCTGCCCCTTGTTGCTCGTTGTCGTATAACGGGAACGGAGCAAAGACTTTAAAAGGGCCAATTTTGCCTGATCTTGCCGAATTTTGACTTCTTTTGGTGCCTTTCTTCTTCGAGTAGCTTCATTCCAACCCACTGCAACTTCAGGGGTATAGGAATTGTCGCTTCAATCTGCTCCACTGCATCCTCAGGGAGATAAGGTTAATGGCTTCAATCTGCTTCACTGCAACTTCAGAGAGATAAGATTCGCCATGGTAGATTTGATCCGACCTACTGCAACTTCAGAGGTACGGGATTTGTAACCTGTAGCTTTAATCTTTTCCACTTCAACTTCAGGGAAATAAGATTCGCTATTTCCAATCGGCTCCACTGTAACTTCAGGGAGATAAGGTTAATGGCTTTAATCTGCTCCACTGCAACTTCAGGGAGATAAGATTCGTAACTTCAACCTGTTCCACTGCAACTTCAGGGAAATAAGATTCGTAACTTCAACCAGCTCCACTGCAACTTCAGGGAGATAAGGTTTGTAGCTTTACTCTGCTCCGCTGCAACTTCAGGGAGATAAGGCTGGTGTCTTCGATCTACTCCATTGCAACTTCAAGGAGATAAGATCTACGACTTTAATCTGCTCCACTGCTACTTTAGGGAGATGAGATTTGTGGATTCACCGATCTTGCTACACCGTCCTCTAGGGGACATAACCTGTAGAATCGATTACATGGGCCTATGCTAATGCCAAATGATTAGGATGCAATGATCAGAATGAATCAAATGCTCCTAACTAGATGTGTATGAATGATATTTGCATGAATACATGAGAATGATCCCTTTTTAATGTTTGGGTTGTCATTGCTCGTTGTTATTTAAGGTTGTATCACTGACGTAATATCAAGTCTTCTTGTTCGGCCGATATTTTTGACAAAAAATCCGAAGAAATAGTCACAATTTAGACTCTTCTTTCTCAAATATTTCCAACCCTTAGGCTTGGTGAGTTCTAAATAATAGTCATATTTCAGGTTCTTATACTATTTAGAAACTTCTAGAGTAATATGCAAAACTCCTTTTGTGAAAGTATTATTAGTCCATTAATTGTTATTTCAATGCAAAATGCTTGAAAAGGATCATAATAATGGACAAAACTGAAATTTATCAGGAAAAAAATCTGAAAAGAATGGATTAATTAAAGAAAGCAAACATTGCTGGAATACAAAATAGGTGAGGGGACAAATAAGTGCCCTAGATATCGCAGCTTGAGCTTCTCTGTACAAACTTTTTGAGGACCATTTTGAGCTCAACATATGTTTAGGAGATGTAGAGTACTTGTTGATGCCCCAAGATGTAGCATAACTCCTCTTCGTTAATTCAAGCATAGCAAGACTACCGCATGCCCCATCAAAATTTGAATTGCCCTTTACGGGTTTTCAATTCAAAACCCCTTCAGTCTCAAGGCGCCCTTTGCGGGTTTTCGCCTTGGCCTCTCCCTTTTTTTTTTAGCAGAAGTACTTCTTGACTGAATCCAAATTCACTGGATTAGGCAAAGTCTTTCCATCCATTTCAGTTAATATTAACATTCCTCCAGAAAAGGCTTTCTTTACCACATAAGGTCCTTCCCAGTTTGGCATCCATTTTCCTCTAAAATCTTTTTGTAGGGGTAGGATCTTCTTCAATACCAAGTCCCCCTCACGGAATTCTCTAAGGCGAACCTTTTTGTTGTAAGCTCGCATCATTCGCTTTTGGTACATTTGACCATGACGGATAGCTTTCAACCTTTTCTCTTCAATCAAATTTAACTGATTATATCGGGCTTGGATCCATTCTACTTCATCCAATTTCAGCTCTGACAAGACTCGAAGGGAAGGAATCTTAACTTCGATAGGTAAAACTACCTCCATTCCATAGACCAATGAGAAATGAGTTGCCCCGGTAGAGGTCCTGGTCGATGTTTGATAAGCATAAAGAGCAAATGGTAACTTCTCATGCCAATCTTTATAAGTCTCAGTCATCTTTCCCACAATCTTCTTGATATTCTTATTAGCCGCCTCAACTGCACCATTCATTTTTGGGCGATATGGTGACGAGTTGTGGTGTTTAATCTTGAACTGACTGCAGACCTCTGCTATCGTGCTGTTGTTCAAATTTAGTGCATTGTCCGATATGATCCTTTCTGGCATTTCATATCGGCAGATGATCTCTTTCTTTAAGAACTTGCTGACTGCCGACTTGGTGACATTGGCATATGAAGCGGCCTCTACCCACTTGGTAAAGTAATCAATGACCACAAAGATGAATCGGTGCCCGTTAGAGGCCTTTGGCGAGATTGGCCTAATGACGTCCATACCCCACATAGAGAAAGGCCATGAAGAAGTCATAACATGAAGAGGTGAAGGAGGCACATGAATCTTGTCCCCATAAATTTGGCATTTATGGCACTTTTTGGCATAATTGATGCAATCCCCTTCCATGGTGGACCAATAATACCTGAATCTCATGATTTGCCTAGCCATTGTAAAACCATTAGCATGTGTTCCGCAGACACCCTCATAGATCTCTTCTAGGGTTTTCTTAGCCTCAACAGCATCCACACATCTTAATAACACCTGATCCTTTCTTCTTTTGTATAGGATCTCCCTATCTAAAACGTAGTCAGTGGCCAGTCTTCTGAAAGTCCTTTTATCATTCTCAGTTGCTTGATCAGGGTATTCACGATTCTTTACATATCGCAGTATATCGTGATACCAAGGATGATTATCTGTTTCTTCCTCTTCTTTGATGTTGTAGCAGTGAGCCGGAGCCTCGTGAATACTCATTTGGATAGGCTTCACATCCTCTTGTTTATTTACTCTGATCATAGAAGCTAATGTAGCTAGGGCATCAGCCATCTGGTTTTCATCTCGCGGGAGGTAACAGAAGGTGATATCATCGAACTCCTTAATTAACTCCAGAACTAGCTTTCGATAATTGATCAATTTGGGGTCTCTTGTTTCCCATTCACCTTTGAGCTGATATATCACTAGTGCAGAATCCCCATACACCTCTAGCACTTTGATTCTGTGTTCTATGGCTGCACGAATTCCCATGATACATGCTTCGTACTCTGCCATATTATTTTTGCAATCAAAATCCAATTTGCAAGTAAACGGATAATGATCTCCATTTGGGGATATCAGGACTGCCCCAATTCCGTTACCAACAGCATTTGATGCTCCGTCGAAGTTCAGTTTCCAAGGATGATCTTCTGGAGCGTCTTCTTCGGTAGCTGCCACATACATTAGATCTTCATTAAGGAAACCAAAATTCAAAGGCTCATAATCTTCTAGAGCTCTACTGGCTATAAAGTCTGCTATCGCACTCCCTTTCACAGCCTTCTGGTTCACACAGACTATGTCGAATTCGGAAAGCAGAATTTGCCATCTGGCCATCCTTCCATTCAAAGCAGTCGACTCCATCATGTATTTTAGAGGGTCTATTTTTGAGATTAGCCAAGTCGTATGGTAAAACATGTACTACCTCAATCTTCGAGTTGTCCAAATCAAGGCACAACATAATTTCTCAATTGGCGAGTATCTCATTTCACACTCAGTGAATTTCTTACTGAGGTAGTATATCACCCTTTCTTTCTTTCCTGTCTCATCGTGTTGGACAAGCACACATCCTATAGAATGGTCAAATACTGTCAAATACAGTATCAGTGGCCTATCTAGACTAGGTGGTGACAGCACTGGGGTATTGGACAGGTACTGTTTTACATTGTCAAAAGTTTTATGACATTCATCATCCCATACGCCTGGATTGTGTTTCTTAAGAAGACGGAATATGGGGTCACATTTCTCAGTTAGTTGTGAAATGAACCGGGCAATGTAATTTAGTCTTCCTAGGAAACCTCGAACTTCCTTTTGAGTGCGCGACGGAGGTAATTCTTGTATAGCCTTGACTTTGTCTGGATCGATCTCAATCTCTTTTTCACTGACTACAAATCCTAGCAGCTTTCCGGACCTGGCTCTGAAAGTACATTTGGTAGGATTGAGCTTTAGCTGAAATTTTCTCAACCTCAAGAACAATTTCATCAAAACTTGCACGTGCTCCTTTTCTATTCAGGATTTTGTAATAATATCTTCGATGTAAACCTCGATTTCCTTGTGCATCATGTCATGAAACAAGGTTACCATGGCTCTTTGATACGTTGCTCCCGTATTTTTTATCTAAATGGTATCACTTTATAGCAAAATGTTCCCCACAGGGTTATGAATATGGTCTTTTCCATGTCCTCAGGATGCATCTTTATCTGATTGTATCCAGAGAAGCCATCCATGAAGGAGAACAGTGAGTAGCCTGCCGTATTATCCACTAAAGTGTCAATGTGAGGCAATGGGAAATTATCTTTTGGGCTGGCCTTGTTTAAGTCTCTGTAATCTACACACATCCGTACCTTTTCATCTTTCTTAGGGACGGGGACGATATTGGCTACCTATTCTGAGTATTTGACCACTTGTAAGAGCCCAGTATCGAATTTCTTCTTGATCTCTTCTTTTATTTTTATCACAACATCGGGCCTCATCCTTCAGAGATTCTGCTGAACTGGCTTGCACTCTTCTTTTATGGGGAGGCGGTGTACCACAATATCAGTGCTTAACCCGGGCATATCTTGGTATGACCATGCAAAGACATCTTTGAATTCTTGAAGTAACTCAATGAGGTCTCGTTTTATTTCTTCGGCTATACAAGTTCCAATTTTTACTTCTTTTCCTTCTTCTAAGATCACAATCTCTACTGTCTCCTTGTGAGGTAGGATCTATTTCTCTTCTTGTTCTACCATCCTTAACAAATCCAGAGATAAGTTACAGTCTCTGTCATCTGTAAAATCCTGAGATCCCTCTAGACACATGTCCCGTTCAAAAGGAGATTCTGGGTCAGTAGCAGCGTCACTCATGTCGTTGATATTTGGAGACCTGTTGTAGGCACGAAGGAATATCCAAAGAATAAATGAATCTAAGAATAGCTATTTTTATGGTGTGATTATGAATGAAATGAAAGAATAAAAGAATATTTGCTCAGAGTGATACAAAAGAGTACATTTTTTTTATTGAAATAAAGATGTTGGACATGAGCCTATTTCACAAATGGATTCTTATTACTTCTACGCTTAAAGCAACAAGCGTGTTTTGAACATTACTCTGAATTAGCTCTAAAAACTACAGGAATCTCTTCTGCAATCCAGTTGTTCAGAACACTTCCAGGCTCATAAGGGCGGATGCCCGAAAAGTTTTCTTCCACCATTCCCTCTTCAGATATGGCGTTAATGCTCAGATTTCCCATCATATCTTCAATAGTTTCCTTTCCTGTCATCTTCCGTTCAGGGTGAATAATTCCTCCTAACACGAATGCTCTGGATATATGAGGGAAGGTCATTGGTTCCCATTTGACCTCTACCCCGCTTAATCGTGCTCTTCTTCGGTCTTGCTTCCTCTCCAACTCCTTCTTCCTTTGCTTCGCGTCTGGCTTATACCCCAAGCCAAAGCGATCCAGTTTGTCAGCCAAGGTTGGTACTTCAACCCGTCAATGGAGGTATTTCCCGAGACCCCTTCCAGGCGATGCTCTTTTTCCCACTGTCAGTTGTAAGCTCATCCTCGTGGCTTTGGATATTTTGCGTATTGGGATCTTGCTTCCCTCGACGATGAAGGTTGCATTTACAAATTCCAGCGACCGAAAGAAATATTCTATCGCTTCACCATCAGCCTCTATGTATGGCGCATTACTGGTAACGGATGCAATAATGTATTGATAAACCGAAATAGTAACATATTTTAATCCCACATTTAGTATGCTTTTGGATGAATTATCCATTTATTTATGTAAAAAGGTGCTCATAATCCTTTCTTTTCATGTCTTATACTCAGGAAAGCACCCAAGGATAAAAAGAACGAGAAACGGGCTTAAAACGAGACAAATGGGCCAAAGTATGAAATCGACACGGCCTGGACCTTAGCCCACACGGTCATGCCTCACTGATCATCTAGAACATGGTCTTCCCTCGATTCACACGGCCGTGCCTCATTAAAGAAGTCCGAGCACGGCCTGGCCACGATCTACACGTTCGTGTGCCATGGCCGTGTCCCTATCGCTGGAAAGAGCAATTTCACTCGGATTTGGATGCTTAGAGGCAAAGAAACACACTCCAAAGTCTAATTAAACCTCCAATTAGGAATTACACTCAAATTAGGATACTTGGAGGCCAAGTAACACATCTCAAAGCCTATATAAACACCCTAGGGGGCAACTTAATCGGGAGTTGGGGCATGAAACCCTGCACGAGAGGAGCCCAAAGCCATCGTCTAGGGGCGTCGTGCTAGGCAGAGAAGGTAGATTTGTGGGGATTCACTCAGGGATAGCCAGTTGATCCATCTCAAGAAGCTAAAATTATACTCAACACGGAGGATCTCTCCTTCAATTCCTTCAGGGGGTTTTAGGGATCTCTTATGTTTTGTTTTATCTTTTCTCTTGAGATGTTTTCCTTTATTGTTATGAACTAAACCCTTGAGATACCCAGAAGAGATGAAACCTATGATGAATCTTGTTATTGTTTTTCTGAATTATATGATAAATACTTAGTTTGTTCTTAATTATGTGAGCTTAATCCAAATTTAATGTGCTTAGGTGGAGGAGGAATAGACCCCCGCCAAGAGTAGATCCAACATAATTAAGCAGAGTTGATCGCACGCCTAGAGATAGGGTGACGAGATTTTACCGGATTAGGGTGAAACCTAATATGGGAATCCATAGATCGATTTACTGTTATTCTATGGGGTTATTATAAGAGAACGAGAGTTCCACTAATTAACCTAGGGTTAGACGTTATTCACCTCGAGAGAGGGTTTAATATACGTTAGGGAGTCTTACGGATCAAACTAAGTGAATAAATCGTATGGTTCAGTGTTAGATAACAAGTGAAGTCTAGGTGGATTCTTCCTAGGGTATCATCTAAATCAACTGAGTTTTTCCCAAGTTATTTTCCAAATTCATTCTTCTTTGTCTTAGAGTTTTTAGTTTAGTAGTCAATTAATTTAGATTAATAAACAACTTCACTTATTTTAGGCTAAATAATAAAAAGAAAGTTAGTATTAGTACTTTTAGTTCCTTTGGGTTCGATAATCCGAGTCTTGCCTAAGCTATACTCTTTGTTCGATAGGTGCACTTGCCTCAATCGTTGTCAGAGTTAGTTTTCAGGTTCGATCATTCTTTTTATAAATTTTAAAGCTCTGATTCACAGCGATCATGTATTCTTCTGTGTTAATCGTTATCAATCGGCCTTCCGTTACCAACTTTAGCTTTTGGTGAAGTGATGATGATACGCCCCTACTGAATGAATCCAAGGCCTCCCCAATAGGCAATTGTAAGAAGACTTGATATCCATCACTGAGAAGTCTACCTCGTATATATTTGGACCGACCAAGAGAGGTATCTCAATCCTTCCTATTACCTTCCTTTCAGTGACGTCAAATGCTCTCACTATGTTTTGGCATGTCTTCATGTGAGATCTGTCCACAGGCAACTTGTTTAATGTGGATAGGGGCAATATATTCAGTGCCGATCCATTGTCAATCAGCACCCCCGGTAATGTATACCCCTTGCAGCGGGTGGTGATGTGTAGAGCTTTGGTGGATCCCATGCCCCTGGCGATATTTCATCATCATTAAAGAAGATGAAATTATCGGTGCTTATGTTGTTAACGAGACGGTCTAGCTTGTGTACTAAAATATCATCAGCGACGTAAGTTTCGTTTAACACCTTCATGAGCGCGTTACGGTGTGTCTCCGAGCTTAAGAGTAAAGCCAGTACCGATATGCGAGCTGGCTGCTTGTGTAGTTGTTCCACGACACTATACTCGTTGTGCTTTAGGAATTTCAAGAATTTCTTAGCTTCTTTCTCGTTTATCGGCTCGTTAACAGGTAGTTCTGGCTTTTCTTTCCTTTGTTTGACCACCACAGATTTCCCTTTTACAGGCTCGACTTTTGTATTTGGGGCATCATAACGTCTTCCACTACGTGTATAGAAACCCACATCCTAACCTTCCTCTGGCGTTCTGATCAGGCCTACCTCTCCCGAGATTGTCACATTGCAGTTATAGTTTCAAGGTACCCTTTTGCTATCTTTATAAGGAAAAGCAACGTGTTTCTGGATTACAACTTTTGGTGTAATTCTTGCTCCGGCTTCGTTGATTCTTGGCCGTGAGATGATTACCACCGGGTGGTTGGCCTCATAGACCTTCTCTGTCGACCCTACCTCTGAGGCGCATACATCTTCTCTTTCAGTATATTCAAATAACTCGAGTTCCTTGTTGTCCATTAGACCCTGTACTAAGGCCCTGAATTTACTGCATTTTTGAATCTCATGATCTTCTTCATCATGGAACTCACAATAATTCATTACTTCTCGGGACCTGTTCCTCGAGTCTTGTGTGATTAACCCCCTTTCCACCATTTTCTTCCAAACTTCTTTCAACGGGGTTTTCACTTCTGCAATGTTCACCTTGATTTTCTTCCCTGTATTCTCGACTATTGAATTTACCCCCTTATCAGCATGGTTGGGTAACGAATTTTCTGCACTAGACGGATCATCGAATTTTACAATGCCCATTTTGATGAGCCTTTCGACTAACTTTTTGAAAGCGGTATAGTTTTCTATCGAGTGTCCCGTAATTCCCACATGGTATTCACATTGGGCGTTTGCGTCACACCATTTCGAGTATGGGGGTTACATTGGTTTTAGGTAGAAAGAGGATACAACATGTGCATCGAATAAACTTTGGTACAACTCCCTATACGTCATTGGAATAGGCGTAAACTGGAGTTTCTCCGTATTTTGCCTTGTGTTGGACTCTTTTCTCGGTGGGCCTTGATGGCCAGTGGTTACTATTCTCGGTTGGTTCACAGTGACTGTTTCGAGTAACCCCTGTTATACGTGCTCACGTTATTTACCTCATTTTCTCTTTTTCTTGGGGCCGACCTCTTTGTGCTTTCCCCGGTCTCTATTTTTTCCCATCTTATTGCATTTTCTATCATTTCGCTCGACATCACTATGTCTGATAAGCTCTTAGTTGTGCTTTTCAGCATGTGATTGATAAAAGGTGCCTTCAGGGTATTAATGAAGAGCATGGTAGTTTCCTTTTCTAGCAGTGGCGGTTAGACTTGCGTGGCGACTTCCCTCCACCTTTGAGCATATTGCTTGAAACTTTCGTTTGGCTTTTTCTCCATATTTTGTAACGTGATTCTGACAGGCACCATATCTGTCACGTGGCCATATTGTTTCATGAAGGCCTGTGCCAAGTCCTTCCACGAACTAATCTGGGCACGATTTAGCTGATTATACCATTAGGCCGCAGCCCCAGTCAAGCTGTCTTGGAAACAGTGAATCAATAACTGATTGTTATTGATATATCCAGTCATCCTCCGATAGAACATCGTAATGTGAGCCTCAGGGAAGCTGGTTCCATTATATTTTTCAAATCCCGGCATTTTGAACTTTGGAGGGAGCACTAGATTTGGGACCAGGCTCAATTCCTTAGCGTCAATTCCACAATGGTAATCGACACTTTCCAACGCCTTGAATTTCTCCTCTAGCCATTTGCATCTGACTTCCAGTTGTTTTGGGAGCTCCACTCTCGTTTTTCCCATTTTCGCTATATCATCAAGGTCGGGGACAATGAGATTTGCTAGATTGTCTCCGGGGTTAGAGCCTGAACTCGTCGGGAAGTTTATCGGTGCCGAAGTACCGGTCTGATATTGGGGTCTGATGTTGACGGACACCCTTTGTGGTTGTGCTTGGGTGTTCGTTGGGTGGAAGCCTGGAGGATAAGCAGGGTCCTCGGTGTCGTCTCCGGTATTGATCATAAGGCTCTTTCCTTTTTCTAGCCCCCCAGCTAGCAACTGCGTTAACTGGCTCATCATTTTTTCTGGGATTCTAGCATTTGATCCCTCATATCCTGTTGGATTTTGGCCAACTATTCTTGCATCTGTATTTGTAGTTGATCCTGCATCTCTCTTTATATTTTTCCAATCTTTCTAACCTTTGGTCCATGGCTTTAGTCTTTCTTCGTGTACCGTAATGATGTTCCAAGGTAACTACCACGATTTTAGAGTCTCTTTGTGAGTTTTAGTGCACACGATGCTATGCAATGCAATGCTAATGCGTGAATGCAATGAATGCAAAAAGAAAAAAGCATTGATTCTGATTCAGTTTCATTAGAATAACCTTTCTAGAAAACAAATTTCTTTACATAAAATGGATTACATATATGGCTTTGCCCTAATGCTTAAGGTCTTGACTTGCTTAAGAAACCAAGCTAACCCTCGGCCTCGATCTGACTCTGACTCATATTTCAAACTCAGTACATTAGCCTGGACTGCCAAGGTTTGTATATGATTAGCCACCTCTCGCACTTGAGCCAAAGCTTCACCCATGACGTAATCCCTATCCCTGACCTGGTCTTGAGAGCGATGAAGCTGATCTTTCCACCGCTCATTATTTGCTTCTAGTAGTTCAACCCGGAGTTCACAGTTTTGCAGCGTGGTTTCAAGTTCTCCTATCCTCCCTTTTAGTTCTTCAATCTTGCTTAGGCTGGCCCTTAATTTGATTACGGAGTTACGACTATGATGCTGGTGTAGTGACTTTTCTAACTCTGCCACCCGAGCTCTTAACTTCTCCTTTTCATTTTGGCTCTCCAACAAGCTCTTTTTTAAAGCGTCCTCCCGTACTCGAGTGTCATGGAACTTCTTCCCACACTGATCAGCTCTAGTCTTTTCTTCTTGGATTTCTTGCTGCCATTGCTTAGACGTTTTACCCAAACCAGCAGTTCTTATTGACATACGCAGCTTCTTGTAATCTGTCTTTAAACTGTCCAAATCATCTTCGGCCTTATTCTTTCCCTTCATCAGTTTCTCAGCTTCTAGTTTTTGGACATCGACATCTAACCCCAGCTGTATTTTCTCTTCCTCCAATTGCTCGATCCTTTTTCCTAGCTTGAAACTTTTCTTCTCAAAATCATGTTTGATGATCTCTAATTCAGACGGGACCACTTGCAAGTGTTCTTCTACTGATCGGATGCTTTCTTGATTGATGTAAGGATGTTGTCGTTGGTTCTCTGGCCCCACCACTAGTCATACTCAGGGGTAGTCATTGGATTAGCAGCAAACCTTTTCATTCTACGAGTTTGGTTCCAGGCATTTGATATCTCACGAATTTTCTTTTTGTAGTTATCTCCCTTGTATACGAACTCGCACTGAGCTAACCCTTGTGTTGCTGGCATGAACTGTCTTGACCTGTATTGCCTTAACGCGAGTAGGGGAGCATACCCGGCAGCTCCCCATATCCCAAGCAAGGGAACCCAATCAAAATCTCCACATCGGTACAAGATCTCGTCGGGGACCATTCAAGGGGCCCTCCACTCGATGTCTTCTTCTTGCAGACTTTGGAGAATCATCATCCACTTTTCCTCCGTGATATCATCTCGTCTCGGCGTAGCCACTATCTCTTTCAGGGGAGAATAGTTTTCGGAGAAGATTCGATAGGAGACCATTTCCACTTTCCAAAAATGGCTGTAAAACCATGCCAACAAAAGTTGTGCACAGCCGATAAATCTGCCCTCGCCCGCTCTCCGACACGCGTTCAAGGATCTGAAAGTTTCGGCTAAAATTGCAGGAACCGGTGTGACCCTTTTGTCAAGTCGATCAAAGAGATCCGAGATTGCCTCATCTACATACCCTAATGCCTTGGGGAAGACGACCAAACCGTAGATACTCAAAGTGAACACATCAACCCTTTTCTTCATATCTGGATGCGCTAGAATTAGATCCCTCAAGTTTTTCCAAGGGATACACTTACTATCTCTTTTTTGCTTAATTCAGGCTGCGACCCACTGCTCACTCATCCCTGTGATGCTTATCAATTTCTTCAAAAAGGTCGGGACATTAGTGGCTCTTGAATATACTTTGTCGGCTTGAATCTTCGGGCAACAAAGTAAGGCCATATACTCCTCCATGGTAGGTACCAAATCAACTTTCCCAAAAGTGAAGCAACTGTAGGCAGGATTCCAAAACTGGGTGAGGGCTCGAAATAAGTGCTTGTCCACCTTCACATCGAGTAGATAGGGCAAATCTCCATAATTACAGTAAAACAACTGCTTGTTCTCATCGTTCCACTGATCCCATATCTCCTTTAATTCTTGAAGATTATTCTGAGTCACGCTGACGCGGGTGAAATCCCACAACTCTGATACGTATCCCTCAGTCAGACTATCACCTTTTTCTTGTTGTGCTGTCTCGGCCCAAATCCTGACAGCCGCATTATCCTCCATTTTATCAAAAAACCCCTTTTCCATGATAAGTTATATATTTAGGAACTGAATGTGAATCAACACCTTTTTGAAAATGCCAAGCAATTAAGACAAAACAAAGCAAGTCAACACTTCATACACCGTTTAAAGTAAGCAAAGAACAATAAGTAAAGTACCTACTTGGGTGACCACTAGGGTTTGGCGCGGCTCTACTTAAGGTGGGCTCTTAAGGCTCGCTATATGGGGGTTTGGTTCTAGGGTAAAGGTACCTGAACCGGCAGATTCCTCGATCCTCACCCATTATAGGCTCATACGGACCGAGTTCAGTTCAGGGGAATATATTTCCCTATTCCCTATGGCTATACGGAGATGAAAATCTCACGAAGACATAGGTACGGATGTATCCCGAAAGCGATCCACTATCCTATATGGAGGTGAAGACCTCACGAAGGAATAACTTCTCGCTCCCACTTAAAGGGGTAAAATTGACCGACTTATGCAATGCAAAATGCAGAGACACGTCAACAGATTTAAACCAACAAAGCAAGCATACTATGATGAAAACCACAAAAATGACGGATAAAATGCAATGGAGCAACCGTAAATTTAAAACAGATTTTTGATTTATCGACAGAAAGACAAAAATTAATCAATTTATGGCTCGACTCTCTTATGGTCTCCAGTAGAGTCGTCAAATTGTCGAAACCATTTCTTTTTTTGTAAAACGGGGTCGACTTTGATTTTGAAAACAAAAAACGGGAGTCGCCACCAATCCTTTTTGATGAGGTGTGATCGGGTCACCTCGTAATTCGATCATTTTAATAAGAGATTTGATTTATTAAAACGACAGTCTTGGTCTACGAAATTCAGAAAAACGAGTTCGGGAGTCGGTTACGCACGAGGAAGGATTAGCACCCTCGTAACGCCCAAAATTGGTACCTAGTTGATTAATTAGTGTCTTAGTGTCGAAAATCAAAAATTTGAAGAGATTTAAAAAAAAATACGATCCTTTGTTAAAACATTGTTTGATAGAAATTTTTTCTGAGAAGAGGGCGTATTCCATGTTAATCGAGAATAAAGAATTACGTCCCGTAAGTTAGGACACAATATCTTAAAACCCGAACAAGAATAAATACCGAAAAATTTGTTTATTTTGAAATACATTCGATTATCTCAGTTTTAGAAAGAAATCGTATTCCGTAAGTTAGAACACGATTTTTCCTAATTTCTGAGAATATTTAAAAAATTATGCTTTAAAAACATTCGTTTATTCGGATTTATCGAGAAAATTGCAACCGCGTAAGTTAGGGAACGACTTTTCGAATCTCGAATTACGAAAGATTGCTTATTTTAAAAAAAACGAAATTTGATGTATTGGGCGAAGATTAATGTGACACTTAAAATAATATATATTTAGTTTATTCGGGTATGGTATAAAAACGGACAAATACATTTAAATACGATACTTGGCACAAATATTAGCACGATATAATGACGAGCAAAAAAAGATGATATAATAGATAGGTAAATCAATAAAACGAAAATATTATGCTAGTGAATGATGATAATACATTATAATACTAACAATAATATAAAAAAATTAATAATAATAGCAATAATTGTACTACATGCCATCATAATATTAACATAAATAATAATAATAATAATAATAATAATAATAATAATAATAATAATAAAATGTGTAATACGATGAAAATATGAAAATCACGAAAAGAAGATAAGGGCAAAGAAATAATTTAAAGAAATAAAATAAAAAAATTGAAATAAAAAAATAAAGGATAAAATTGGAATTTAAAATAAAGTTAAAGGCATAAATCGTAAAAAAAAGAAGTGAATAAATAAATACGTAAATAATAAAAATTAAAAAAGATTAAAAATAATTACCAAGGAATAAATTAGAATCTAGAATGAAATAAAAAAATATAAATTTAAATAAAATACTAAGATAAAAAAGCAAAAATATTAAAAAATAAATTTAAAAGAGGATAAACTTAATTGGATAAAATAAAAAAAGGTTGAAATTAGGACTGAAATGAAACACGCGTAAGGGGCAATGGACTAAATATGAAATTATCCCAACTCTTGGGACACGCGTCCCTTCAAAAGACGCGGGAATAAATTAAAAATAGTAAAAAATTTTAGGGCGAAATTTATAAAATATAAAAAGTACGAATAGGACTAAATTAAAACAACCCAAAAAGGCAGAAGGACTGAAAGGGTAAATAACCCAATTATTAAAAACACGCGGATCCTTTTTGTGATGGTCGGGTCGGTCCGGGTCTGGAGTAAAACGACGTCGTTTTAGGGCTTCAGAAGACTGCCCTAAACGACGTCGTATTGGAGTGTATATAAATACAAAAAAATAAACCAAAAATTCATTTTAACCACTTCCTTTCAAAAAAAAAAAGTTCAAAACTCCCTCAACTTTCTTCTCTCT
The DNA here is from genome assembly GCA_025698515.1 of Gossypium sturtianum. Taxonomy (NCBI): domain Eukaryota; kingdom Viridiplantae; phylum Streptophyta; class Magnoliopsida; order Malvales; family Malvaceae; genus Gossypium; species Gossypium sturtianum. The sequence continues at coordinate 22,885,032 of CM046950.1, forward strand.
CCCCTCAGTCCGGCCAAATACCGGTCAATTCCGGTCGCCGGACCACCGTGGCGGCCGCCGGCCGCCGGCGACGGTGCCGCCGTCCACGGTGCCCGAAAAATCGAAACAAGGCCATTTTTTGGCCTTTCGACTTCCCCGACCCCAAAATCGCCGATTTTTATCGGAATCGACCGACCTCCACCACCTACGGCGGTGCAAAGGCAAGAAAAGTAAGATTCTTTTCTCTTTTTTTATTTTTGGTTTTCCCTTTTTAAAAAAAATAAATAGCGAAATAAAATAAAAAAATAAAAAAGGAGCAGAAGTCAGAAACCTTTAGATGATTGCTGTATTTTCTTTTTCTCTGTATTCCGTGTGTATGTAAAAAAAAATATTGTTCTTTCATGGCTTTTATAGCTGAAAATAATAAAAATATATTGTTTTTCCTCTTGTTTTTTCTCTGCTGTTTGTTTTTGTCCTTGCAGGTACGAAGGCCGTACGGCAGCTGATGTGGAGGTACGGCGGGAGCGGCGGCGGCGGCGCAAAGAGGAAACCCTGGGGTTTCTTCTTTTTTGTTTTATTTTTAGGTTTTGGGCCATATTGGGCTACTGGGGTTTTGTTTTATGGGTTAGGGTAGATTTTGGCTATATTGGGCCATTGTGATTTGGGTTGTAAACTGGACTGTTAAAATTTAGACTTTATCATTATTATTATTATTATTATTATTATTTTATTTTGGGTTTGATTTTTTTAATCGGGCTCGGGCAAAAAATTGGGCCTTACAAATTATATATTTAGGAAAAAAAACCTTCAGATGGTTATCTAAAGAAATGCAAACAACACCCGCAGTGCAACTCTTCAATGTTTGATATGAATTTCTTTGTGTGTTTAAGTCTTGAATATTCTAATACTTTAATAGCAAAATAGAACAAGGAGGGAGGGAATGTGTGCTTCAAAATGCGTTTCAAAAGATGCACTTTCGTCGAATAATAATAAAACGATTTTCGATGCTCGAAAACGCGTTTCACAGATCAAATAATCTCATCAGACGTGTGCTTTAAAGGGTATTCAGTACTTCAAATCTTACCCGTGGTCAGGGTACTTTTCGCAGACTTTAGTGGAAATGGTAAGAAAGCTCGCCCAATTGGACGAGCTTTTTTACCATTTCTACTAAAGTCTGCCAAAAAAGTACCCTGATATGTAACAGCCCGGTTTAGACCCTAGTCGAAATAGTAGTTTCGGGACCACAAATCCAAGTTCGAAAAATATTTTAATATTATTTTCTGTGTTTACAGTATGTGATTGAGCATGTGTGAAAATTCTGTGTGAAAATTTTATCGTTTGTGTGCTTAATTTGTAAAAAGGACTTAATCGCATAAAATGCAAAAGCTGTGTGCTAATTGTTAAGTGCTTAATTGGCATGGCTTCTTAAATGAGAATTCCTTATGTTGTTATTAAACCATTAATAAATTGGATGGACATATATAGGCATATAATTGATAATTAAATGGTTTAATGATCAAGGGCAAAATAGTAAAACATGGTTTAATGTGTAATAAATTAAATAAAACATAAGTTAATGGCCATAATATATCATCCACCACCGAATATTGAAAGAAAAATAGGGGTTTAAAGCTTTGTGATATTCGGCTATGGTTTAGCTTGATTGAGGTATGTTTTTGACTCGATTTTTGATAATTTCTACGTTTTTGTGATCGTTGCTTCGTGTTCTCTCAAGCCCATGCTTTAATTTTGGAATTTGATGCAGATTATGAGATGTGCCATTGATGAATGTTTAAGCTTTGTGATGTTAGTTGATGAAATATGAAATATATGTGTTAGATTAACATGTTTTGTCTTGGGATTTTTTGATGAATTTGAGTAATTTGGACTAAATTGTGAAAGTAATGTTTTGAGGGACTAAAATGTGAAATAAATGAAATATATGGGCTTATATGAAGCATGTGAAAATTAGGTTAGGCATGGGTACAAGGAAATTATGCTTATTTGGTGATTTTGTGAAATAGGGACTTAAATGTCAAAATGTAAAAATGTGAGGGCTATTTTGTAAAATTCCCTAAATATGTGTGTTTGGATTAAATTGAATGATTTGTTAAATGAATGAGTTAATTTTGAATATGTATAGACCAAGAAAAGAGAGATTTGGATCGAGATCGAGGCAAAGACAAAGTGCTCGATTGATCGACTTGTTTTGTTATTTCGACGTTCGAGGTAAGTTCGTGTATAATACGAATCATTTACATCGTATTTATGTATTATGTAATGAATGAATATATGTTGTTGATGAATTGGTAATGCTATATGTGGATCCGAGAAATATAGCACTAAGTGTGCGGAATTAGAATTGAGACAGAGATTAATGGCACTGTGTGTGCGAAATAAAGAAAGCTTCGGCTGTATTGATTGGCACTGTGTGTGCGATACCGAGTAAAATTTGGTTTAACGTAAAGGCACTAAGTGTGCGATGATATTTAAGCTTCGGCTAAGAAATTTGGCACTAAGTGTGCGATTAAATCGAATGAATAATGAAGAGTGATCGAAGTGTGGTAGCGAGCATTAATTAGCAAGAATGTTTGTTTACTAAGTGTTGGCAAAGGTATGTTTGGAATCTATGTGGCTGATGATATCATTTATGGATAAATGGATGATTGTGTGAGCATATGGCTAAGGATGATATTGTATATAGTTGTGAATCTATCTAAGTGATGGTTTATTTTGTATATTGATAATGTAATATTGAGTTATATGTATTATATAACGAACTTACTAAGCTTTAAAGCTTACTGGGTGAAGTGTTTCTCTGTTTTACAGTATCTTTAAAGCTAGCTCAGATCCGGGGATCGTCAGCGACTTAATCACACTATCGTCTATCTATTTTGGTACTTTGGAAGATGTATATATTTGAATATGGCATGTATAGACTAGTAGATATGGTATATTTTAAGATGTTTGGATCTTGCCATGTGATATGGCTAGATAAGTTAATGAATTTGGTATATGTTTTGGGTTTGAGTGAAGGTTGATCAAGATGTGTATGTGTGTACTAATTGAACGATCTTATAGTATGTTTTGGTAATATGGAGATAGTATGTTTATATTATGATAAGGATGAGATTAAATGGTGCATGAATTACATGTTTTGATATGTAGTTGATAATTTGGGTCGGTATGTTAAGAAGGATTTGTATAGAAAGATGAATGATGATGTTATAAGTCTATATTGAGTATGTTTTGGTATGTTTGAATGTCATTTGAGGTATGAAATTGTATTGGTTTGTGCTTGTAGGTGTGACGCTAAGTGTGGGTGGCAAATTGGCCTTGCAAATGGCCTATATTTGCCCACACGGTTGAGCACACGGGCGTGTGGCTCAACCGTGTCATTCGAATTTGCAAATTGAAACAAGTCAGTTTCGACCACGGGCTGGACACACGGGCGTGTGATTGGCCGTGTGGTGCAAGTCAGTGTCGACCACGGGTGAGGCACACGGGCGTGTCTCAGGCTGTGTGGACAAGTCAGTATGTATGCCCTGTTTTGCCACGGCTTGGACACATGGGCGTGTCTGAGGCCGTGTGGGCGTGTGACCTCTGTAGCTTTGAAAAATGTTTGATTTTCAAAAAAAAATTGTATGTGTCCGGTTTAGTCCCAACCCCTTTCTAACACGTGTTTAAGGTCTTGTAGACCTCATTAAGGGACTAAATGTATATATCTTGATATGTTTGAATGATGATATACTTTGTGTTGTAAAATGATTGTAAGTGTTCCAGTTTGTTCGGTAATACTCCTTAACCCTATTCCGGCGACGGTTACGGGTTAGGGGTGTTACATGATCTCAAGAATCTGGGGTAAAATTTGAAGCATGTTTTGAAGATATTCGATGAAAATGTTGGTCCTGTGACGTGTTTTCGACCACGAGGATTTTTTCCTTTGCAATCTCACCCCTCTCCTACGCCTATAAAAGGAGTCTCCCCTTCCGTACTCTATCATCCCTAAACCCATCATCTCTTCCAGCCTCCATCCCTCCACTTTACAATATTTCTCTCTCTTGGTTTTTTCCCCGCTTTAGTGTTAAAAATTTTCGGTTTGAGGTATTTTTAAGTCGTCGATGATGCAATATCGCTCCGGGATGAACACATTTCATATATCCTACCGAGATGGGACCATTACCTCGAAAACCTATCCTGTGGAAGTTGGGTTTCAGGGTGATTTTGCTTTATACAATCATGGGAGGAAGTCTGTGTAGAGGTCTCGATCGGTGACCATTATAAGGTCATAGATCAGAGTATAATAGGGAGCCAATTGACAGTCGTTATGCGAACATGAGCTCAAACTTTTCGGATACCCGTAGATGTTGCATTATAAATACCATATAGAAATTTGAAGGCATAATCATAGGGAAAAACTGTGGGGCTTCCTGTTATAATTGGCGTAATTTTTTTCTCCATTTCCATGTAGCTGATATCTTTAACCTTCCTTCTTATTTGAAGGCCAACATTGCCGTGGTCGTAGGAGGACTCTCAAGCGGGCAACGACTGTGACGTTGGAGTAAAAGTGATGCTCCTTTCGGGGCGACAACGATTTTCGTTATTAAACAACCCATTAATAACTACAATCGTTGCCGTGCCGACCCAAGTTTGACCTCTATTCCGATGGAACATCCGCTCTTTGCCTAAGAGCCCTCTTGTGTCCACCTCGATGTCAGCCTTCAGATAAGGATGAAAGGTTAAATATACCAGTTGCCTGGAAATAGAGAAAAAAATTACGCTGATTACACCGGAAATCCCTCCATTTTTCCTTATGATTATGACCTTAATCTTATGTATGGTATATGTAAGGCATCATTTACGGGTATCCAAAAAGCTTGAACTCGTGACCGCATAACGATCGTCAACTGGCCCTCGGTTATACTCGAACCCGTGATCGCATCATGGTCGCCAACTGGGACATTCACTTAGACTTCGACACGTGGCCGTATCAAGCACTGCCACCCCTAAACTTGACTTCCATAAGATGAGTTTCTGAGGTAATAGTCCTATCCCGACATGACATATAAAATGTATGTATTCTAAGATGCGTTATCACATTATCAACTCCTCAAATCTACCTATAAACTTTCATGGTTTCAATCTTAAAACCTAAGAATGGCATATATATATATATATATATATATATATAACTAAATTAGACCGTAGATTACTAGATTACCCAAAAACATTGTAAAAGAAATAATACCCAAAACAAAAGTAGAAAGTAGTGGCAAGTGGCAAGTGGAGAATGGCAACCATTCGATGTCACACACCTCGATAAACACCCCCAATTCATCCCCGTACACGTCAGCAATCTGCAGCTATTTCCCCTAATCGTTGGCTCTTATTCGAGGGCAATTGACCCATAAATACCAAAAAATAAAAAAATTTACGGAAAAGGGCCGGAATTGGGAAAAATTACGGAAAAGGGCCGAATCCCCCAAAAACGCGGCCACGTAAAAGCGCGCGTTTTGGGGGGCGGGACCAAAAAGCGCGCCTGCTGGAAGGCGTTTTTGTCCATGTCATCCAAAAACGCTCCCACGTGGACGCGCGCTTGTCGGCGTGGACAAAAAGCGCTCCGGCAGAAGCGTTTTTGGTCCTTACTACCGTGTTGAAGTTTTTGGCCCAATAGTCTCGGCAAAATAATTTTAAGGAGACGTTTCGAACAAACACCGCCAAAAAAAAGCATGCGTTCGGAAAGCGCTTAGCGCGTGGACGCGTTTTTGCTCTGATGAGTCTACGGAGAAATAATTTTGAGGGACGTTTCGAACAAACACCGCCAAAAATAAAGATGCGTTACGGAAAACGCCGCCGTGGGACGCGTTTTGCTACGATGAGTCTACGGAGAAATAATTTTGAGGGACGTTTCGAATAAACGAGCATAAAAACGCTTCAGCAGGCGCACCGTCAAGATGCGTAATGAAAACGCTCCCACGTGGACGCGCCTTTGCTACTGATAGCCTCCGCAAAATTAGGCTATAAATCGGTGAAAATTCATTCTCGGTTGGCGCGTAAAGGAAATTGAGGCAAAGGGAAAAAATTGAAAATGAGTGAACGTATTAATGCTGTTATTTACTACGACGGTGAAGTTCGTGACACCGAAAATGGCGTTGTTTTCTTATCGGAGAACACAACGCGACTGAGTTTTAATCGGAACATCGATTTGGTTGAACTTCGCAAAAGAATTAGGCGTAAAATATTTGGAACAACGCCAATGAAAGTTCGAGTGTATTAAGTATAGGTTTGCGCGCCGGTTGATCCGGTGAGATATGAGTCGTTCGACATCAAAGGTGCTCGGGGCTTTGAGGCAATGGTGGAGACTCATATTGCCAGTGGATCACCCTATATGGAGGTATATGTAGAATTTTCATCTCTAAGTGATCTTGCTGCGACCTCGACATATACCGCTGCTGCCGTTCGGGGAATACACGACCCCAAGCCGACACTCTGTAAGTGGGAGGCCAAACACGAAGTGCCCGTGTGCGGTCGTAGTATGGAAAACATAACCCCGCACGACACTCGGTTGGTGGATGGGACATGCATATCCGTCTATCGACGTCCGATGATAGAAATACGTCATCGGGGACGTCGGCAAGTTCTAGTGGTTGGCAATCCACATACGATTGGAATCAGACGAAAGATGTTTAAGGAGGATGATGAACTCCCGACGACATCCACCGGCGAGGGCCTCGTTTGTTGCAGGTTATGGAGGGTCGGACGATGAATCCGATGTGGATCCACCTCGAGAGCGTGGGGCCCGACGGTGCGAAGTTGGATTATTTTTACAACCGGAGCCCGTTCCAATTGTACTGAAGACGTTGAGGCGGTTCGGACGAAGAAGAAGAAGATCCGCTATTCGGGCGCACTCGCCTCCGGCCCACATGCATAATGTCGATCTATCTCATGATGATGCATTGGAGTTTCGAGAACTAACACACCGGACGCGTGGCGAATGCATGGATACATCGTTTGATTCCGGACGAATTAGAAGTTGGTAACCGGTTTGCGAACAAGAATAATTTTCTTGTTGCATTGAAAAACAAAGAAGATTAAGAACGGGGTTAACTACGGTGGTTAAATCGAAGCTCGATAAGTTCGAGGCGAAGTGTGCGTGCAAGATGGCACATGTCAATGGAAAATCATGGCGTCGTTGAAGAAAAAGACAGGTTGTGGGAGATTAAAAGTACAAAGGTCGACATACATGTCTTGCTTCTGCATACAAAGTATCACTATGTGTTCGGTGATTTGAATAACAAAGTAATAATATGTAATATTGCATTGTTTAACGTACTTTGTTGACAGTGTAACACAAGATCATCCGAGGATGGATTGAGAGATGTTGGTCGACATGATAATCCCGATGTTGAAGGCCGATCCAAATACTACGGTGCAGAGACCTTAATTGGCGTATTCGTAGCCCAATTGGGGTACACGCCCTCTACGTAAAGGCTTGGATAGCCAAGCGAAGGCGTTAGAAAAGTTACGGTGGGTGGGACACTTCATATAATGAAGTGTGGCGGTGGTGTCAGTCTTTGGATAGATATGTCCCCGAGCGGCAGATGACGGACCTTGAAACGGAAACTGCGTACTACAACGATCGTGCGCTCCGTGGATGCGCAGTGTTCAAGCGTGCCTGCTCGGACATTTAAGCAATGCCGAGATGCCTTTAAATATCGTAAGCCATTGGTACAAATTGACGGTACCTTTATGTATGGTAGATATACCCATCGGCTATTGTGCTAGTTGTGGCACAAGACGGATGTGGGAGAATCCTTCCGATTGCATTCGCAATAACAGGAGAGTCAAGCGATGATTGGGACTTCTTCCTAAGTAGGTTAAGGAGGCATGTTTGCCCGAACCCGACATATGCGTTATATCGATCGGGGCCCTGGAATACTTGCGGCAATAGAACGCCAGGAAGCGTATGGCATCGCACACACCATCGATATTGCACGAGGCATGTCGCATCCAACTACTACGGGCAACATCGATCTAAAAGACAGAGACAACAAGTGATCGATATGGGTATGAAATATCTATTAATACAATTTCTTTTGAAAAATTCAATTTATTTGCAATTGAAGAGTGGTATGTAATATTAGCTATCAACGTATATTGGCGTGGTATGAGATCAATAAAGACCGTTTTGAGGAGATCTTTGGCGATTTGCGCTCGAGATAACGCCGAAGGCGCAAGATACTGTGCAACATTCCTTTGGAACAAGTGGACACAAGCATATGACGGCGCTCTACGATATGGGCATATGACCACAAACCTTGCCGAATGCATAAACTGCGTTTCGAAAGGAACCCGTCATCCGCCCATTACATCGATCGTGCGAGAGACATATTTTTAGTTAGCGGCACTATTTCCGAAGAGAGCGGCGATTTATAGAGGCGAGATGGAAGGAGGCCATGTATGGAGCCGAAGGTCTTGCAAGAAATCAACCGTGGGAAGGCAGGCGAACACCATGCACACAAGTGTGTCACGATCGCGACAACCTATGGTTTCGTGTCACACGAGTTTGACAGACCGAACCAAGGTATTGTTGGCGGCCATTATCGTGTACACTTGACAAATAGGACTCGCGATCGTGGGAAATTTGATGCGCCGTTACCCATGCGCCCATGTACTTGCGGCTTGTCGAATCTCCGTCTTGATCCAATGAGATATGTCGACGAAGTGTATAAATTACAAAACATGTACAACGTGTGGAGACACGTATTCCCACCGATCCCGGATGAACGTAAGTGGCCCTTGGTATCGCTTGCACCGTATAAGCTATTACCGGATAGACAATTGAGGCGCAAACCAAAAGGTCGACCTTGCTCGTCTAGAATACGCAACAATATGGATATCCGAGAAACAAGCAACCAAAGTCGGTTGTGCGGATGGTGTAGGAACCAGGGCATACATCTCGCTCGTGTCCAAGTCGGAATAGTTGACCGTGTTCTTAGGTGTTTTGTCTCATGGAAGCTATGTAATATCTATTTTTTGGAGGAAAGCGGTTAACTTTTGTACAATAACTTTTATTTTATTAAATATATTAAAAATTAATTACAAAAAAATCAATTCTATTTTGTCAAATTTTATTAAAATAAGTAAAACAAATTAAAAAAATTAAATTACAAGGCAACAATTTGAACTCAAATTTTATTAAAATAAGTAAAACAAATATAAAAATTAAATGACAAGGCAACAAGTTAAACTCAAATTTTATTAAATATATTAAACATTAATTACAAAAAAAAACAATTCTATTTTGTCAAATTTTATTAAAATAAGTAAAACAAAGTAAAAAATTAAATTACAAGGCAACAATTTGAACTCAAATTTTATTAAAATAAGTAAAACAAATATAAAAATTAAATGACAAGGCAACAAGTTAAACTCAAATTTTATTAAATATATTAAACATTAATTACAAAAAAACTTAATTAAAAATTCTAGTGATGATGCCGGTGGGAACCAAAGTGCCACACGAGGGCGGTCGACGATGCTGTGCTGGATTCCTCCTTCTTCCGCTTCCGGCGGGGTTGTGGAACCTCGGGCGGGAATCGATTCCTCCGCAGTGGGTGCAGTTCGGATGTTGCGATGGTGACCCACTCGATAAAATATTGACGCCGGAGGTGTTTGCATAAACCACGGCGGGGTGATCGCATCCCGAACGGAGGCCGGCGAGAAAGAAGTGCTTCCGATGCCGCCTCCTCCGAACCCACATGGGACGTCGGCCTCACCATCGGATGGCGGCGGAAGTAGTCGATAGCAGGCTCGAAACCCGCCATGCACTCCAACCCGGGCTAGGAATAGGAAGCTGAAACATATATGGGTTAGGAGGATACATATAAGGGAAGGGTACGCACTTTGGCATGAACGGTAGATGCTTTGTGATGGGCCGGTGTTGTCGGTTGAACTGATGGGCCCGGTGGATCGTAGGTATTTGTTCTTTGGGCCCGGTGGATCGTGTCGGCGGTGATGATTGCCCGCCTCATCACCTCTTCTCCTTGGGTGTAAAGGGCCTCGGCGTTCCTTCCCTTCGCTCGAAGTTGTCGCCGCCTCTCTTCTTCCGACAATAGATATGGCTTGCCATGGATCCTAAACCATGGCATGTACTCCGCACGCATGCTAACTCCGAGCGACTATCGGTTCTCGGTCGGGTATATAGTCATATCGGTTCTCCCACGCCTCGATATGTTCGACCAAAATCTTGCCCAATTCGTATGTGTTTGCCCAGAAGTCTACTTTGTGCTCATCATCGAGCACCTCCGGTGGTACGGGAATCCGTTGCGAAATCCAAATTGCCGCATAACCCGATCCGCTCGGTGCATCTCCACGGTCGAGCACGTGATCAATGGGACCTTTACGTGCCAACCGTTCGGATTTTGGAGGAACTCCTCGGAATTCTTCGCAATTTACGGGTCGGGTCGTCGGACGGTGTCCATTCAAACTATATTCACATTACGAAAATTTTAGACATATACCTCATATTAGACACTACATACGAAATACTAAATTATAATAACAAATTTGAAACTTACTTCGATTCCGACCTTTGGTCCAACAGAGCCGTATATCCTCAAGCGATTTCGGTATTCCAACATGATTCGCGGATGGTTCCACCTAATTAAATAAACTTTTAGCATACAATTATACTATAAATATACGACATAATTGTAAAATATAATATTAAATTTACCTCGTTATCGGTGGGAATGAATATGGTTGGTCGAGTCGAGGGCGTAAAAATGGAAATCGAAACCATGCCCATGGCTGCAGTAGTGATAGGCAACCTCCGATTTTTTGTTTACTCGGCGTCGTCTTCAAGCACATCTCTCGGTATAACCTCGATATACGGCGGACCCCAACTCAATTCACCTATTTGCTCTGAAGTCAACAAGTTTGAGGAGCCATCTCGGTGGACGAGGTTTCTAGAGAGGTCCGGCATCGATAGCCTCCAATTATTTGAAGAATGTATGCTCGAGCATACCGTATTCTTTCTACTTGATCGAATCCTCGTTTTGCGGGAATGTGTCTCGTAACCACGCCATATCGATCCGAGCTCCTCGAATTCTATCGGAATGGCACCCGAAGCTCGAGCATACGGCCATCCAATCGAGAGATGTTACGGACCGGTGACTACCGCCCGCCCACCGGTAATCCCAAGCAGAATCGCACATCTTCTAAGGTGATGGTACACTCTCCGCATGGCAAATGGAAAGTGTGCGTCTCCGGTCTCCACCTCTCAATCAACGCTACGATCAAAGGCGGCTCCAACTTGAACCCTCTACTATTGTGGCCACATGCCAAAAACCCGCTTCACGCAGTAATTCTCGATCAACGGCGATGGGGATCATGCATGTTGCGAATATAACATTCCAACACCCGATCTATTGCAGATTGTTTAAAAATCATAAAATTCAAAATTAATTAAAATTACATAATTGGATAAAAATTAAATAATATTTCAAAATTAAAATTAAAACTTACCATTTTTATTTGCTCGTGGCAATGTGCTTCTCGCCTAGGCGAAGTAATTCCCGACCATTGTAATCGGCTTTAAAATTTTCCGATAAAAAATCTTAAAAAAATTAAGGGCTTTTTCAGTAAATAGTAAAGGACTATTTTGAAATTTGAGCGTTAATTTCAAGGACCTTGAGAGAAAATTGAGAGAAAATTGAGAGAAAATTGAGAAAGGATTGAAATGTGAAGAATAAAGGGTGGGGTTTTATAGTTTTTTTTTTCGTCGTTGGGGAGCCAGCGGTCAAAAAATTTGATCGTTGGGACCAAAAAGCGCTTCTGCTGGGCGTTTTTGTCCACGTCGCAAGGCGCGCGTCCACGTGGGGCGTTTTTGGATGGCGTGGACAAAAACGCCCAAGCGAGGGCGCTTTTTACAGTTCTCGCCCCCCAAAGCGCGCTTACGTGGCGCGTTTTTGGGGATCGGCCCTTTTCCGTAATTTTTCCCAATTCCGGCCCTTTTTCGTAAATTTTTTTATTTTTTGGTATTTATGGGTCAATTGCCCCTTATTCGATGTAACCCACGTGCTTGCTCAAACACCACCGCCGTTGGAAAAAAAAAAGAAGCTATAAAAGAAATAAAAATGAAATGAGATTCCTATAGTTCCAATTTTTTCCCCTTCTTTTCCCCTCTCCCGGACTGTTCAGAGAGAGATAATAAAATAGAAGAGGATTTCGTGTTCTTTCAATCATATATATTCTTTCCCTTTTAAAAAATAAAAAGACTCTCCAATGTCTTCTACTTTGCCTCTCCCATTCTTCGGCGGCACTTGCACTAAGGCTGCATTTTCTTTCTCACTCAAATCATCTTCTCCTTTGGTTCCGTTTCAGCATCTCCATCTTTTTCGATCTACTTCCAGAACAACAACAAGGATTCGCTTTTCCTTGTTTCACTCCTTGAAAGCTAAAGCAACGGCCGAGCTAGTTCAAGATAAGGAATCAGGTGTAGTTGCCACCGGGAAGCCTGTGGTCGAGCATTCCCGTACCTTTATTGAAGCTCGCTCCGAGCAAGGTTCAGTTTCCTTTCAGCTCTTTTTCTTTTCTTCATTCATTTTTCAAAAGAAACTTTTTTTTTTTTGTGTTAATTGTTTAAACAAATGCGCTTTCGAATAAAATATTGTAAATGTTACTGTATGATGCCTTTTTCTGTTTAACTACTAATCGTTAAAACAGTTATTATGAATATTATGTTGTTTTCTTTCTTCTTCTTCTTCTTCTTCTTCCTTCCTTCCTTCCTCCCAAGGAAAAGGAGTTCGTTATAAAAACTGCCAACATAAAGATTTGCTGATGGCAATTTAGTTGTATGTGTTTATGTGTTAGTCAACAGCATTTTTCTAATATAGAAAAGAATACTAAATTTATTACATCATAGAAATAGCCTTTAATAGAAGGTCGCTTTAGTATTTAATGAACACTTTTATGGTTTAATGGCTTGACGCTATTTTTATTCTTTTGTTTTTATGGTTTTCCAAGAAGCTTGGGTTAAAACAAGTTTGTTTAATTTGGTGCTGAAAACATAAGCAGATTAATGAAATGAATAATTAGAAACGTTCTTGCGAAATTTTGCCTTGTTTAAGAGTACTTGTTTATTAATACGAATCTGCTGTAGAAATTAAGTTTACCGGACTCAGATTTGATGAGAGCTGTCCATTCTATTTATCCAATATTCTAAGCATTGATAATTGGAGAACATGTCCAAGCAATGTAACAGCTGCTTTAACCAAAATTTGTTGATTAAGAAGGATGTATCTAATGCAACAATGATCAAGTATGGAGAAAGTTTAAGACGTTAGCAAAAGAATACCTGAGAGTTATCTCCTTTGTATTGAAATATCATGAATAATATTTTGATGGTTCCAAAAATGACAAACGGAGTCGGGTTTCTTTGAGGAGCATAAAGAAGGGAGATAGACTGGAAAGGGGAGTTGGACATCAAGAAACGTAGAAAGGTTTGTTGATTGAAAGAATAAGTGACCAAGAGTATAGAAGAGAACATTTCCTTACTTTGAATAGTCCTGTTTTTTAATTTGAACTACAGCCTTTCATAGTTCCAAAGCTGAAGTAGAGTACTTGTTTTATTGTCTCGTGCTGCTTTTTGTCTACAGAACTCCTGTCTGGACTTAGGAAGGAAGTAGATGCTGGAAGGCTACCTCCAAATGTTGCAGCAGGGATGGAAGAAGTGTATCAGAATTACAGAAACGCAGTAAATTAATATGCTTAAACTCTTATTTTAGTGTATAGTGTATGTTTTATGTATGATAGGCTCTCCTCTGTGTAGACTACCTTTTTTTTACGATTCATTATCAAGCTTCCTTTTCTTGCTTCTAGAAAGTGCTAATAGTGTGTTTTAATAATATCATATTTTAGTAGATGGACATCATAGGTTTTAAAATATCTGTATTTTCTGGAACTCAATGCACGGTTTTTACTTGTCTTAAGATAGGCTATGTGTTATGGGATCTAGGTGTGTAAACAACATAATGCTAAATAGTCAAATATAACTTCTCTATAACATCTGTTTTTACTTTATATGTATATATTTGGGGAAAAAAAACTAGTTTCTTTTGGGTTATGTTTGGACCTGAATTTAGATAAGGAAAAAAAATGGTGCATTTGCACTAAAAAGTTGGTGGGACAGTATTCAGTTGAACTGCACGGTTTTAATAGTTTATCACCTGAGGATTTCAATATTTGGGAAACCTTGTCACTCAACACTTACCTTTTACATGTACCTCTGAAAAATTAAAAGAAGATTCTTTTCCATGTGTCAACATTTAGGTTTTCCAAAGTGGAGATCCTGCAGCTGTTGGGGTTGTATTGTCAAACATGACTGTTGCATTTGACCATTGGCTTTTGGATGTGGAGGTAATTGTACTACAATGCTGTTTCAAGATGATTCTGCTGTTTAGAAAATATATGCACTTTACTTTCATTTATTGCATACAGATTTTTATAAATTTCTGCATGAAATATGACAGTAACTTTTCAGGATCCTTTTGTCTTTGAACCCTACCACAAAGCTCTGCGAGAGCCATTTGACTACTATATGTTTGGTCAAAATTATATCCGTCCTTTGATTGATTTCAGGTGAGTGGACAACTCCCATACTGTTGTATCCGGTTTCTCTGCTGATATCAATTTCATTTGTAAAAGCTTCCTGAAAATTAAGGATGTGCTTTGCTGAAGGAATTTGTATTTTTAAAATTTCATAACTCTATTTTGTAACCCATGGTAATAAACTTTAAGGTTCATGGATTTATATATATATAGAGAGAGAGATAGAGAAGTGCAATAGGGACTGTAATTCTTTCTTAATTATTAGCTACCATTTGAGACCATCCAAGGTTAAGCTTATTCCGTGTTTCTTATCTTGTGCATTCTTTTTTGTGTTTTTCTCATTGAGGGTTTCATAGGGTCTTTAGTAGTTTTTCTCTTCTTCATGTTTGATTGTTTATCATCAATCGAATTGACAAAAATGCAAAGAAAAAGAAGCATGTATTTTGTATATTTAACTTATTCACCCTCTTTCATGTGCTTCATATAACATATATGTTATTCATATTTTAAATCACTGAAGGACATATTCGGTCTCTTTTTTTAAAATTAAAAAAAAGTCACTTCTCTTAACATCCGTGTATTATGTTCTTTGCAGAAATTCATATGTTGGCAATCTTTCTCTTTTCTATGAAATAGAGGAGAAGCTTAAGCAGGTGACTATGCTCAGTTTTCTTTTTCCTTTTACTTGATTCCTCTCAACAAGACTGAGTTTTGCTCCAGCATCTTTTTCACTAAGATGTGGCAGGAGGATGTCCTTGTTATTGTTTACATTTTGAACAGACATACTGTTAAAGATCATAACATGATTTATCCATCATAGAGCTGCTTGGTAGTAAGTTGATGAAATTTTTTATTCTGCGTGCTACAATACTTGCATATTCTTTGATTAATAACTAACAAGAATGTGCATCTGAGAAAGAAATAGAATAACTGGTTTGTATGTTAAATTTGTGTCCATTTTATTTTAATTTCTTAATTTTCATCAGCTTTAGGTCATGTCAATTTTATATTTTTGTTATGCAAGCAAGGCCGAAGTTATATATTAGTATTCAGAAGGAAGTTTTATGGTGTTTTCGTTTCAATTTTGTATTGGCATAAGCTAAACATGGTCACATTAAGTTTTCAACATTCAGGAAACTTTTACGTGCAACTGGGACTTAGGAAGTGTGCAGTACTGGCTGAATCTTTCACGTTTAAACTGGCTTTTTATGGATCTAATTGTCAGACAATTGGGTGCAGGGTCACAACGTTGTACTTATATCAAACCATCAGACTGAAGCTGACCCAATCATCATCTCATTGTTGCTTGAGAAAACAAATCCGCATATTGCTGAGAACATGGTGATTCTCTCTTGAATTAATTTCTCATTCTGAGCCTGCTGTAGTAGCCTTCATCTATGCCCTTGAGGCCTTGACTGTACTTGGGTTCTGTGCTACAGATCTTTGTTGCTGGGGACAGGGTCATAACAGATCCTCTTTGTAAGCCTTTCAGCATGGGAAGGTACTCAAATGGTTCTACCCATTTTGAATTGATTATTCAAAAATATGCTTAAGAGTCACAAAAAGTTTACCGTTTCTCTTAGGAACCTTTTATGTGTGTACTCCAAAAAACACATGTATGATATTCCCGAGCTTGCTGAAATGAAAAGAAAAGCAAACACAAGAAGTTTGAAAGAGATGGCTTTGCTGCTAAGGTACTTTAATAATAATGACAATTCTCATGCATTTAGAATGATAACTTGTCTTAATGTGCTTGAATCTGTGCCGTGGTATTTCACTATAAATATGCAGACTTAGACAAAAAAATTTGTTTTGTTATAGGGGTGGCTCGAAAATAGTATGGATTGCTGCAAGTGGTGGCAGGGACCGCCCAGATCCCTTTACAGAAGAATGGTATCCAGTAAGCTTTTTCTGCCTTTCTCTTTAACATGTTTTATTGTTTTTCAAGAATTTCTTCAGTTTGTCTTATATCAATTTCATCTTGTAATGAAGATCTGATAGGTATAAGATGAGAAATGGGTTAAAGCTGCTTTATTAGCATATTGAGTCCAATTTGGAGCATAATTTCAAGTAGGATGTGCTTGGTTGAGTGGAAGAGTAGAAGGATGGAAAGAGAGTAGAAAAGTGAAGAAAATAAATTGAGTGTTTGGTAGGAAGGAAAAGTGAGAGGAAAAAAAATAGGGAAGATGGCCATTTTTCATTCTAATGCACAAAAGCAATTCTTTCCAAATTGGAATGACAAGAGGACAGAAAATGAGAAAAATGGAGGTTAAGTATGTATTTTATAAGATTATGCAGTTTTTTAAAGATTTTCATGTTCTTTCCTCTCATTTTTCAATTCTACCAAGCAAGGAATGAAAGAAAATTGTTTCTTCTTTCCATTTTTCTATCTTTCCTACTAAGCATGCCAATGAAAAAAAAAAGTATTTTTTTCTATCTTTCTATGTTTCTCCCCTTTAATTTTCCGTTTTTCCAATTTTCTTTTCACCTTACCAAGCAAAGCCTTAAAGTTAATATGCCTCTAAGCATGCCAATGAAAATAAAAAGTATTTTTTTTCTATCTTTCTATTTTTCTCCCCCTTTAGTTTTCCATTTTTCCAATTTTCTTTTCACCTTACCAAGCAAAGCCTTAAAGTTAATACGACTCTAAGAGATTCTTTGGAAGAGGCAATCATTAAATGAACTTTTGCAGTATCCTTTTGGAGTTGAAACCAAATGTTAATTGCTTGAGTAGAAGATAGAATCACAGAATCTTGTTCTAATATCTGAAATTCATGGATATATATGGATGGATGGATGGATGGATGGAGAGGGAGAGGGAGAGGGACTGGATATGCATATTATGTCTCAGTTTCCTGCTGTGTTATATTAGAATAAATAAGTACATGGAGACAGATATGCATTTTAACTTAAATTCATCTTCATGAGTTAACACTTAGCAGCAAGATATTTCTTGTTGGGAAGGGGGAATCTAAAGTAATCTAGAATTATATGCTTACAAATATATTATATGCAGGGTTAGTGCTCTAAATGAGGTTATACTTTTGGGTGTTGGGAATCGACATTTTGATAGAACTTTTCTACCCCTTACTGTTTAAAATGTCTTGAGGAGGTCAGAACTTCAGGTTTTATTGACATGTTATGCTGCAGTTAACAAAATGTAGGAATAGTATGCATTGGCATGTTCAAGATTTTGCGTTGTTGACTGCAAAGTTTGTTGTGTAAAGTATTTTAGAATACGATGCATTCGAAGTTTTTTTGTTTATACAATGAGCAATAAGCATTCTGTTTAAATTCTGTCTTAATTAGATCCCCCCCCTCTCTCAAAAGACCTCAACCTTTTGACTATGCGTGTCTCCTTGTTTTTTATGATAAGCTTGTTTGCATACTAAATATACAAGTTGTGTTAGGCACTCTTTGATTCTTCTTCAGTGGACAATATGAGAAGGCTCATAGAACATTCAGGTACCCCAGGGCATGTATATCCTTTGGCTCTATTGTGCTATGACATCATGCCCCCTCCGCGACAGGTGTGTATTTGCTTGTCAGCTTGGCAAATAAAATTTGTTCATCTTGTGAATCAATGGCTTTTTTTTTTTAAGGTAGAAAAAGAAATTGGAGAAAAAAGAATTATCACCTTTCGTGGGGCTGGATTATCAATAGCATCACAAATCAGCTTCCCAGAAATTGCTGCTGCCTGTGAAGAGTCTGAGGTTGGTTGTATTATGTTCTTATTATACATGCATTCTCAGTATGGTATTTGGGAAGTTAATCTAGTCCTCTGGAACAAGAAAAATTATGTATCTTGCTTGTTGCATGACACAGCATCTCACTGGTGCAGACTTAATTTTATCACTATAATTTTCTCATGACTTTGTAACCTATGTTCAAAGATCAGCCACACTTGTTGGTATTGACTGTAAAACCATATGCTGATGAAATGACTATACCACAAAGACATGCTTAATTATGTTTAGGCACACTATAGTGTTTCAATGGGGAGTAAACCATAACAACTATTTGTATCAAAATTAGCTAAGACTCTGAAACCTGGCTCATAGTATCTCATCAGCAATGGTCTTCATCAGTTTTAGTGAAGTTTCCATTCATTGCTATGTCTAGAACTCTAGAGAGTTTCTTTATTTGTGCTTGTTGATTGATTTAGTATAAGTTGGCTTTCCTTTTGGGCAGGCTAAGGATGCCTACTCACAAGCTCTTTATAAGTCTGTGAGTGAGCAATACAATGTCCTCAAATCCGCAATACATGGAAAACAAGGGTTAGAGGCATCAACTGCAGGTGTCTCTTTATCGCAGCCATGGAACTAGTCAAAACCATGTAATGGTGTAAACATCTGGTTGTAGGTAATCAGTTGGAACTTTTTTATTGTATCAAGTGTACGTACAACTAATGCTTTCTATCTGTGTTAGGGTGAGAACCTCCCAATGTTATAATTTATTCGATTTGGTTTAATCTGGTGCAGGCCAAATCTTCTCTGATGCATAAACTTTGTACTGTTTAACAAGAGCCATCAGATTCGTAGAAAGATTGCCCTGCAAAAGGAACCCCATATATATTTCTTGATAGTAGAACATCAACAGTAGATTTACCTTTTTATGGGAGCCAAATCCATCAAAGCTATCTCAAAAGGTTCTGCTTCAGGTTTGTGTTGTACAGATTTGTTTCCTAGAAAGAGTGAAAGCCAGTATAATAGTCCATAGGCAATTCTTATGTGCATATGATCTATTCAAATTCGATAAATTAAAAGTCCAGATCTAGAAGCAAACATGTATACCTAGTAAAAGGAAAGTAGGCAATGCTAATAAGGCACCGTTTAGAGCAGATTCCCTCAAATTGGAACCATAATTTTTTGTTTTTTGTTTTTTAAAATTTAAACTGGCTCTTGTAATTTAGAAGCTGAACATAATCTACCTTTCCGTAACTCATTATTTTACAGTAATTTACATGAGAAGATATGCCTTATTTCTGCAACTGATATTTCAGTGATGCGTCTGAGGGGATCAAACCCTCATTTTGTTGGAAGCTAGCTCTTAAATCTTAAAACAGCAGACGAATTTACATTATATTTAGAAAATTAGCATTAATGTGAACCAGAATTCTCTCATGACCATGTCTTCTTGATGCTGTCACATCATTTATCAAGAGACTAATCATAAAAAATCAACTTTTAGCTACGGTTAATGCTTTACATAGGGCATGATTCTCTTTTCTACTTTTTATCTCAGACTTTATAAGTAAACAAATATTCAAAAAGACATGGACTAATCCAGAGCGAAAGAAGATTATTAATTTTATAAACTTCAATTTCTTTAAATTTGGATTTCAAAGTCAATTAATTTTATTTCACTGTTGTGACCAAAATAGAATTTGGTGTGATTTTGTGTTTAGTGGGAAAAGGGGGAAAACAAGATTTGGGTTAATGTTTGGAGTTGATCTTTTAGTTTGGAGGGCAATGAACTTGAAATGACCATTGTAATTAGTTTACAAGCAAAAATTTTAATTGAAGAGCAACATGAGAATTCTTAACGAGGAACCAGTTATAACATTGCATATAAGAGTCAAGTGGCCAAGGTTGAGGTAAAAAAAGGAGGGTTTTACTGTTGAAATCAATTTGAAATAAGTAATTGGTGATCTAAACTTGAGAAGATTTATGATGTTATGTTAAGCATTTGTTTGATATATAGGAATTGTGATCTTGACATAAAATTAATTATTTGGAGTTAAAATTTGGTAGACATTTTTGCAAAAAAAAAAAAAAAAAAATCTTATGTTTCATGGATTTCGATTTGACCTCATGGTATTGGTAATTTAATTAGCCCCAAGGATTATTTACCATGGAGAAAGGAGTTTAGTCTATGAAATCTTAAACGAATAAATAGTAGCTGCATTTTGGAGATGGCTTAAGGTTATTTTGGATGGGCAGTGCGTTTATCTGTGGTTAGTATAAAAATAACGATGGCGGTTAGATTAAATACTGTAATGTGAGATAAAAAGAAAGTTAAACGCACTTCATTGGAGGTAAACGCCCATCCAAGAGGGCCTTAGACACTCAAAAGAATATATTTGAATTTTTGTGATGTTGAAACTTAAGGATATGATCTATTATCTCTGTCTTGATTAAGTGGTAAGAAATATTGTTATTATCAATGTAGGTGACTAAATGTAAAATTGCATGCAATTATGACTATAAAAGTTTTATAATAAATGTGAACATAGTTATGTAAGAATATAACTAAAAGTCAATTATGATGGTTTCAAAATTAAGAAAAATATTAAAATGCGCAATGAAAGCAGGAATTATTGTTAGATTAAGTTACAAATGCTTAATTATTGTTAAGTAGTAAAGAATTCTTTGTTAAAGGAAATTGAGAGTGTGATTAATAGTGACAAGATGGTGGAATTTGATATTTGAAAATTTTAAGAATATGCCTAAGCTGTTGAATTATGGTATATATGTTATATTTGATTTTGCCAATAATGAGTTAGTCGAATAAAGGTGAAATTACATTGGGGAAAGGGCTCAGCCTTTGATGTGCTTTGGAGAATATGAAATATATACGAGACTTGATTAGATTTTGATATGCTTTTCATGTACACTAATCTCTTTTTATTCTTGGTTTCATCAATGTTTTTCAACCAATTGCTATGAATCTTCGGCACTGCATGTTACCAGTAATCCAGTGGCGAATTCAGGGGCTGGTATGGGCCCGGCCCCCCTAAAAGGTAAAATTTTCATTTAAGCCCTTTAAATTTTTTAAAAATTTTAAATTAGTAAAGGTAAAATTACACTTTGCTCCCCCTAAAATTATAAAAATTCGATTTAATCCTTTACAAATTAGAAAGATATAAACTATAAAAAATTAAAATTTCACCCGCCCTCCTAAAAAATTGTCCTGACTTCGCCCATGCAGTAATCCCACAAAATGGATTAGTTAAAAGGTTTATCTGTGGCATTTTTTAAAATTTAAGCGAATTGAGTTTTATCAATATAGGGGAGAGATTTATTTATAATGGTGTAAAATTAATATAGTTTTATGTTATTTTATAATATTTTTATTATTGATATTTTAATAATTTAACCATTAAAATTTATTGTAACATCCTTTACTCGGTCTAGTTGCCAGACTCATGTTTAATATGAATTACAAACAATTTCAAGTTTTAATTGAATATACAAAAGCCTTTAAATTGACCCGAGAACAATTTAGGACTAAATTACAAACTTTTTAAATAACTAGAAAAAATCATAAGACAAGGTCAAACGACCATGTGACCAGGCTGAGGCCATGTAGAGTTGAATTACAGTCGGGCAGCAAAGCAGTGTCGTGTCACGATCAAGGTGTGCAAAAGCAGAGTCACCTGCGGCCGTTAAAGTCGACCGTGTGAACCTAAATGTAAAATCTTATCAACATTCACACAGTTGTGTAGCCAGACCATGTGAGAGATTGTGATCGTGTTTAAACAAAACCAATTTGATCATACAGAGCACACAGCCGTGTCACTTGCCCGTGTGTGACACATGGTCGTGTAATATCCAGTTTGTGTCCAAAAGGTACCTTAAAGTGTAAGATATTAAATCAACACCTCAACTCTATCATGAATTTGCAATAAACCATACCTAAACTTGTCCAAAAATGCACAAAACCATGCCAAAACACAATGAATCGTATTTCTAACCAATATGCCTTAAGACACCATCACACATCATAAACCAAGTCTAAAATACATCACCATTCAATCCAATTTAGAAATGACCATACACATGCTTTATATGCAATTAAAATACCAAAATACCAAAATGCTTTATATATTTTATAATGCCAACAACATCAACTTACAAGATTGGTACCAAACATTTACACTTAATCAAATAATAACACAACAGATGCAATTATCAAATATTAAACCTTAAACAAACATACCATACATTCAAGGTTACCATTTCAAGTCATAATCAATTTAACAACTTTCCAAAACACACTTATACATATGCTTACATACATACCATCATCTTTCATTTAAACTCATTACAAAGTTAAACATCAACTATTCCCTAAAACATTCAAAACTACTTTCAACATTCATTAGCCATCAAAATATTCAAGTGACAACCCTAGTTACATGCCAATTACATAACCAAAATAGAATACAAACTTTAGGGAGTCTGGGGCCTAGGTTGAATGTTAAAGTGAGACTCAAAACGTAGCTACGGACCTAACCTGTGGATAAAGAGTAAAACTTCATGATAATTAAGCAATGCCATGTATCTCTATATAATAAAATGCTATAGAATAATCCATTCAATCATAAGCCTTTAAAATAGAAAGGTTTCCTACCATTAAGTTTCAATATTCACGAACATCATCTTGCATTCTACTTCCACCGAAGTTTTCAAACTCATAAATCCATCTTTGATCACTTCTTGATATCATCCAGGATTGCCCAGAAACGGTGACTGCTACCTCGGGTTGCTAGGCAACAATGGCTTACCACCTCGGATTTCCCGGCAACGGTGGTTTCTCAATTCATTTATGTCATCTTGGACTACCCGACAACGATGATTGCCACCCTGAGTTGCCCTACAAAGATGACTTACCACCCCAGATTTCCCAACAACGATGATTTCTTAATTCATTTATGTCACCCCGGATTGCCCGACAACGATGACCTACCACCCCGGATTGCCTGGCGACGATGGCTTTGTCGAGTCTAGTCCAATGATACGTTAATCCCTTCAGCTCTTATCATATGGTCGAAGTTGATACACCTTCATTTCTCGATTCTTATATTCATAACGCTTTTGTTCAATCATTCACGATAACAATATAATTCTCTCCATAATCATGCATT
The DNA here is from genome assembly GCA_025698515.1 of Gossypium sturtianum. Lineage (NCBI taxonomy): Eukaryota > Viridiplantae > Streptophyta > Magnoliopsida > Malvales > Malvaceae > Gossypium > Gossypium sturtianum. The sequence continues at coordinate 22,908,493 of CM046950.1, forward strand.
TATTCATTTTGGAACTTATTTCAATATTCAATTGTAAATATTCCTAATTGTTTTGCTCGTCACCGACCGGTTAATCATAGCAGTATATAATATCATAAAACCAAGAAAATACGAAAATTAATTAAGTGTTAGATCGCAGAAACACTTACCGAAACTTGAATAATTTGTCACCGATTTTCGCCTTCCCCGTTCTTTTTTTATGTTCCTGTGTAACAGCCCGATTTTGACCCTAATCGAAAAAGTGGTTTCGGGACCAAAAATCCGAGTCCGAAAAATATTTTAAAATTATTTTTCGTGTTTATTACGTGTGAATTTGTTGGTGTTAAATTTTCGTGACTTAATTTCATCGTTTAAGTGTCCGATTAAATAAAATGATTTAATCGCATAAAATAAAAATTTGAGGGTTAAATCTAAAAGTGCCTATTTGTTGTTGTCTTTATAAAGTGGAGGTTTTATGATGCAATAAGACCAAAAGATAGATAGTGGGTGGCATTTGACAAAACTAACCTTAAGATATATGTTATATATTATTATTATTATTAAAAGGTTAATTTAGTAATTAGGTAAAATATATCAATATAATAAAATAAACCATAAAAAGATGACATATTCATCTTTGTTTTTGCCGAATGTAGAAAAGAAAGAAACCATCCATGGCTTCTTAGGTTTCGGCACTTATTTAACTCAATTAAGGTATGTTTTGGTTTCGGTTTTTGATGATTTTTACGTTTTTGAGATCGTTGCTTTGAGTACTATCCGACCCATGTTTGAATTTTTTATTTTGATGGATATTTTGAGTTGAGCCATTGATGATAGCTTGTTTTTTGTGTTGTTTGATGATGAAATATGAAATATATGTGTTAGATTAACAAGTTTTGTCTTTAAATTTTTGATGAATTTGAGTAATTTGGACTAAATTGCAAAAATAAATTTTTGAAGGAATAAAATGTGAAATAAATGAAATGTGTAGGTTTGTATGGATACTAGGAATATTCGGCCCTTAAGGAGTATAGTCAAATTTTGTGTATTTTGTGTTTTGAGTAAAAAAGACTAAATTGTAAAAAGTGTGAAATGCTAGGGGCAAAATTGTAATTTGCCCATTTATGTATTTTTAGGCTAAATTGAATAGAATGGTGTTTAAATAAGCTTAATTTGAATATGTTTAGATCAAGAATTAAAGAAATAAGATTTGGATCGAGAAAAGACAAAAGTGGTTGAGTAGTCGATTTAACAGTTGACGACGTCCGAGGTAAGTCAATAAGCATGTAACACCCCTAACCCGTAACCGTCGCCGAATTAAGGTTAAAGGCGTTACCAGACAGATCGAAAAGCATTTACAGAAATTCATACATTCATTCATCATTCTCAAGCATAGTGACCCTTAATACGGTCAACAAGACCCTAAGCATGCATATAAACCAAGTTGGGACTAAACTGAAACACATACAGAATCTCATGAAAAAATTTAAACTTTTCTAAAATACAGGGGAGACACGCCCGTGGGAGGAGACCGTGTGCCCTCCACGGCTTCTAGACACCCCCGTGTGCCCATCCGTGTCTATATACTGACTATATCAACACGGTCACTAGGCACGCCCGTGTGCCACGGCCGTGTGCTATTAGGCCATATACTGACTTCCCAACCACGGCCACCAAGCGCGCCCGTGTGCCATGGCCGTGTGCTCTTAGCTAGCTACTGACTTGCACACCACGGCTAGCTGACACCCCCGTGTCGAAGCCGTGTGCTACTAAGCTATATTCTGCCAATTCACCCACGGTCTTTAGGCACGCCCGTGTGCTACAACCGTGTAACATTATAGGCCATTTACAAGGCCAAAATGCCACCCATAAGGGTCATACCTACAAGCAAAGGCATACCAATTTTTCCATTCAATCTATATACTTACCATACCATAACCAATTCATATTCTAACTAATCATACCAAAACAACTTCACATATCACATTCATTTAAGCATATTACCAAAACATAATTAGCCAATTCACATGGCTTAGTTCACTTAACAACTCATACCAAAAACTAGCCTATACATGCCATATTTAGCTATATACATTTTCAAAGTGTACCAAAATAAGTTTAATAGTGTGATGACGATCCTCAACGGTCCTGAGCCTTCAGTAGCTATGACGACCTATAAAACAAAGAAAACACACACAAAGTAAGCTTTCCAAAAGCTTAGTAAGTCATAATATCAATAAACTTAGCATATAAACACTCAAAACATATAATCAATCCAACTTCACTAATAGCTCAATTGCACCATCATAATTCTTCTTAATACATTCGCTTTATTAGCTCATAGCTTTTCTATCCAAATAACATACTTACATTCCCATATTCAATTACATAATTTATTTAGGTAAGTTTAAGGAATTACTTACCTTCTTATACACACAAGGTGTACTCATCAAACTTATCTGAAACAAATATACAACTTACATATTCCTTGTTTCTCGAACTTGACCATTGAACCACTAATAGAATATGTAGGGTGTCCGGAATAGTTATACAATGCCAACGTCCCAGACGTGGTCTTAAATGTAATCAATTATCGATGCCACTGTCCCAGACAGGGTCTTATACGTATTAATACGACGCCGATGTCCCAGACAAGGTCTTACACGTAATCATATATTGATCCCATTTGTCACCATGTGGTCTTACTCGTATTCGATATCGATGCCTTTGTCGGACGTGGTCTTATCTGAGTTAATACGATGCCGATATCCCAGACATGGTCTTACACGTAATCGAGATATTGATGCCACCGTCCCCCAACAGGGTCTTACTCGTATTCAGATATCGATGCCACCATGTCCGGCGGCGGTCTTATCTGAGTTAATACGATGCCGATGTCCCGCACATGGTCTTACACGTAATCGAATATTGATGCCACTTTGTCACGCAGTGGTCTTACTCGTATTCGGATATCGATGCCTTCGTCCGCGGCGCAGTCTTATCTGAGTTAATACGATGCCGATGTCCCGCATACATGGTCTTACACGTAATCATATATTGATGCCCATTGTCACGGCTGTGGTCTTTTTCGTATTCGGATATCGATGCCATTGTCACGGCGTGGTCTTATACAAGTTAATACGATGCCGATGCCCCGCACATGGTCTTACGTGTCGGATATTGATGCCATCTTTGTCGGCTGTGGTCTTACTCGTATTCGGATATCGATGCCACTTTGTCACAAGCGTGGTCTTATCTGAGTTAATACGATGCCGATGTCCCGGCACATGGTCTTACACGTCGAGATATTGATGCCACTTTGTCACAAGCTGTGGTCTTACTCGTATTCATATCAATGCCAAGCGTCCCAGGGCGTGGTCTTACATGATAACACGAATAGATACCTTTGTATTCCTAAGTTCGTACGGGACTTCTCAGAATTATCACTGTATGGACCTTATCCCAAAATTCATATGCATAGCATCTCATAAGCATTCATTATCATTTATAGTCATGTAAATAAACTCAATTCAATACAATTACATTTATTTGCAATATGACTTACCTCAGATTCGATATGTCGGAATGAAAACGGTTACTCGGTTACTTTCGCTTTCCCGCGATCTAAGTCCGTTTTCCTCGGTTCTTGATCTAAACAAATTCAGAATTAACCCTTTTATTTAATAACACATTCAATTCAACCCAAAAACACTTATTTAGGGCAATTTGCAAATTAGCCCTCATATTTACACAATTTAGCTATCTAGTCCATTTTTCTCAAAACATTAAATTCACAAAAATCAATACACAACTAAGCTTAGCCGAATGTATATATACATCATACAAGCCCATACTTTTCATCAAATTGACAATTTAGTCCTCCAAAATAATATTTTCTCAATTTAGCCCTAATTAGCTAAATTCATCAAAAATTCAAGAACAAAATATGTTCATCTACCACCAACCTATCATTTAACACCTTAAAACATCACAAAGCTCAACATATCATCAATGGCATAATTCACAAACATCATCAATACACAAAATTGAGACATGGGTTTTGTAGCTCTCAAAGCAACGATTACAAACACGTAGAAATTATCAAAAACCGACTCAAAACATACCTTAATTAATCCAAAACCATGGTCGAACCCTTGCTTGGTTTTTTTCCTTTCTTTTTCTTTTATGGTTTCGGCAAGAAGATGATAAGTTGAATCCACTCACACATGTTTCTTTATTATAATATAATTATAACTTATAAAATAAATATAATATAAATTTTAACTAATAAAATAACATATAGAAACATGTTATAAAATCATGTTGCCGTCCACTATAAACAATAATGGACTAATTGTCCTTTAAGGACTTCACTTTAATAAAGCCATCTCAATTGGATCATTAACCATATGAAAAGTCACTTTTAAACTTTATGCAATTTAGTCCTTTTGTCAAATTAAACACACAGACGGACAAATTAACTTACGGAAATTTACCACATGCTTAGTCACATATCAACGGCACAGAAAATAATATTAAAATATTATTCAGACTCGGATTCGTGGTCCCAAAACCACTGTTCCGACTAGGGTATAAACCGGACTATTACAATTCTCCCCCTTAGGGATTTTCGTCCCCGAAAATCTTACCGTTAAACAGAGTCGGATATTGTTGTCTCACTGAATCTTCAGGCTCCCACGTAGCCTCTTCTATTCCGTGTTGATTCCACAGTATTTTCACTAACAAAATTTTCTTGTTTCTCAACTCTTTCACTTCACGAGCTAAGATACGAATCGGTTCCTCTTCGTATGTCATATCAGATCGGATTTTAATTTCAGATGGAGCAATCACATGTGACGGATCAGATCGATATTTACGAAGCATCGAAACATGAAATACATTGTGAATCTTTTCTAGCTCAGAGGGCAATTTTAATCTATACGCAACAGACCTTACATCTTCAATAACCTCATACGGCCCGTTTAACCTTGGACTTAGCTTGCCTATGTGACTGAACCGAAGCACTTTCTTCCAAGGAGATACTTTCAAAAATACTTTTTCACTGATCTCTAATTCCATATCTTTTCATTTCAAGTCCGTATAAGACTTCTAACGGTCAGATACCGCTTTCAAACAATCTCGGATCAATTTCACTTTCTGTTCTGAATCTTTTATCAAATCAACCTCATGTAGCTTATGTTCACTGAGTTCGGTCCAATACAGTGGTGTACGACATTTACGTCCGTACAAAGCTTCATAAGGTGCCATTTTGATGCTTGACCAAAAACTATTATTGTATGCAAATTCAATCAATGACTGGTACTGTTCCTACGTACCATCAAACTCAAAAATACCACATCTTAATATATATTTAAGAATCTGAATAATCCGCTCAGATTGACCAACTGTTTGCGGATGAAAAACTGCTCTGAAATGCAATTTTGTGCCTAAAGCTTCTTACAATTTCTTCCAGAATCGAGATGTAAATCTCGGATCTCTATCTGACACAATGGATAGTGGCACCCCGTGCAATCTAAAAATCTCAGAAATATAAAGCCCAGCTAATCTGTCAAGTGAATAATCAGATCTTACTGGAATAAAATGGGCAGATTTCGTCAGTCGGTCAACTATGACCCAAATTACATATTTCTTTCTCGGAGTCTGAGGCAAACCAGAAACAAAATCCATTGTCACTCTATCCCGTTTCTATCGAGAATCGAAATTGGATGTAGCAAACTGCACGAACTTGATGTTCGACTTTCACTTGTTGACAGATTAAACATTTCGACACAAAATTAGAAATATCTCGTTTCATACCAGACCACCAATAGAGTTGTTTCAGACCATGATACATCTTTGTACTACCCGGATAAACAGATAAACGACTATTATGTGCTTCGTTCATAATCAACTGGATTAACTCAGGGTTTCTCGGAACACAGATACGATCTCGAAATCTCAAGCTATCATCAACAAATCGAAACTCAGAATTAGAATTTGAATCACACTGAGCTCATTTCGCTAACATTTCATTACCAACTTTCTGAGCATCACATAACTGCTGTAAAAATAACGGTTTCGCTTTCAGTTCAGCTAACACTGAACTATCATCAGACAAATCTAATTGAGCATTCATAGCACATAATGCACACAGTGAATTTCAACTTAACGTATCGGCAACTACATTAGCTTTACCCGGGTGATAATCTATTACAAGCTCGTAGTCTTTCAATAACTCTAACCATCTTCTCTGTCGCATTTTCAAATCTTTCTTTTTCACAAATAGAACAGGAGCACCCCAAGATGAAAAACTCGGTCTTGCGAACCCTCTGTCGGTTAATTCTTGCAACTGTGACTTTAACTCTTTCAATTCCATTGGTGCCATTCTATACGGAGCTATCAAAATAGGGGTCGTACCAGGCAACAGATCTATACCAAATTCAGCTTCACAAATTGGAGGCAATCTCGGCAATTCTTCAGAGAAATCATCAGAGAACTCACAGACTACTGGCACCGATTCAACTTTCTTTTCAGATACTTTCAAATCAATCACATAAGCAAAATATGCCTCGTAACCCTTTTTAATTTAATTCTGAGCTTTCAACACAGATATCACAACAGGTAATCCATTTAAATCATTCGACTCAATACGGACTATTTCACCATTCCGACGACTCAAATCAATAGTCTTTCTTTTACAATTCACTACAACATCATGCAATGTCAACCAGTCCATTCCCAGAATTATATCAAACTCATCAAACTGTAATAGTATCAGATCAGCAGGGAAACAGATATCTAGAAACATTAACGAGCAGTTCTTACCTACTTTGTCAACCAGAATATTTTTACCTAAGGGGTTCGATACTTTTATAACAAACTCGATAGACTTCTGAGCAGCAAAGTCTTCATCGAATACTAAGTTCATGCATATATAGAAATGAGTAGAACGAGGTCTATCAAAGCAATCGCAGAAGTATCATAAAATGTAAAAGTACCCGTTATAACATCTGGAGATGAAGCTTCCTCCCGAGCTCAGATAGTATACGCTCTGGCAGGCGCTCTAGCTTTGGATCTCGCAACAGTATCTCTAGTAGTTCTCTGACTACCACCGACGTTTCTTGCATTTTGAGGAGATCTACCTCTCATTTGAAACATTCTCGAGATCTCGGGTTACGAACAATCTCTTGTTCAACAGACTGCAGGCGATCTCGGATGAAATGGTCTAATGACCCACATACAAAACAAGCTCGGTCATTTAATCTGCAAATTCGGATGCCTTTTTCCATAATGTTTACATTCGTGTCGCTTGAATCGACATTTCCAATACTAGTCATTGAAGTTGTTGGAGCTTTGGAGCTTAACTGTGATCTAGCTCGATCTATACTCGAATGCCTCACATTAGCCTTTGAGCGGCTATGTTTATCTCAAAATTTCTTGAAATGGTGAAATGATTTGCTCATAAATCTCTTTTTCATATCTTTGGCTTGGACTTCGACTTTGCATGCTCGGTCAACTAGCACTACGAACTCTTGTATCTCCGGAGTATCAACTAGCAATTGGATATCTTCATTTAGGCCATCTTCGAATCTTTTACACATTATCGCTTCAGTCAAAATGTATTCCCGAGCATACTGACTTAATCTTACAAACTCTCATTTGTATTCAGTAACAGACATGTGACCTTGTTTCAATTCCAAAAATTCTTTTCGTTTCTGATCAATGAATCTCTGAATAATGTATTTCTTTCTGAACTCAGACTGAAAGAAATCCCATGTGATCCGTTCTTTAGGAACAACCGAAATAAAAGTTTTCCACCACTGATAGGCTGCATCTCGTAACAAAGAAACAACACACTTTATACATTCTTCAAAAGTCAGTGACATCTCATCAAATACTCGGATAATGTTTTCTAACCAAAACTCGGCTTTCTCAGCATCATCATCATTAGTAGCCCGGAACACTTCAGCCCCATACTTACGGATTTTGTCAACCGGAGGTTTGTTTAAAAAGTTCAGATTCATAGTCGGAGGCATAACAGATGTCTGAGGGTGATTAATAGGGGGCGGGGGTTGTGAAATAGTCGGGTTATTCTTTACGAATTGAGTGAACCATTCACTCATCATCTGGAAGAAAGCTTGTTTAGCTTCTCCCTCCTGACCGCTAGTAACCAGTCTCAGATCAGAGGGCGCTGTCCCTTGTGCGAGAGCAGGCGCATTACTTTCTACGTCGTCAGCTACGGCTCTTTCAGGATCCATTACTATACAGAAATCACATTTTATACATCAAGATTCATCACACTATCACAATTCAGAAATATGGCATGTATAGCTAGACTCTGACACGCTACGTTAGACCGAGAATCGACTAAACCGTAGCTCTGATACTAACCAAATGTAACACCCTAACCCGTAATCAAATCGCGGATTAGGGTAAAGGCGTTACAGACGGATCGGAAAGCATTTACTGAGAAATTCATACATTCATTCATCATTCTCAAGCATAGTGAACCTTAATACGGTCAACAAGACCCTAAGCATGCATATAAACCAAGTTGGGACTAAACTGAAACACATACAAAATCTCATGGAAAAATTTAAACTTTTCTAAAATACAAGGGAGACACGCCCGTGGGAGGAGACCGTGTGCCCTCCACAGCTTCTAGACACCCCGTGTGCCCATCCGTGTCTATATACTGACTATATCAACACGGTCACTAGGCACACCCGTGTGCCATGGCCGTATGCTACTAGGCCATATACTGACTTCCCAACCACGGCCATCAAGCACGCCCGTGTGCCATGGCCGTGTGCTCTTAGCTAGCTACTGACTTGCACACCACGGCTAGCTGACACCCCCGTGTCGAGGCCGTGTGCTACTAAGCTACATTCTGCCAATTCACCCACAATATTTAGGCACGCCCGTGTGCCACAACCGTGTAACATTATAGGCCATTTACAAGGCCAAAATGCCACCCATAAGGGTCATACCTACAAGCAAAGACATACAACTTTTTCCATTCAATCTATATACTTACCATACCATAACCAATTCATATTCTAACTAATCATACCAAAACAACTTCACATATCACATTCATTTAAGCATATTACCAAAACATAATTAGCCAATTCACATGGCTTAGTTCACTTAACAACTCATACCAAAAACTAGCCTATACATGCCATATTTAGCTATATACATTTTCAAAGTGTACCAAAATAAGTTTAATAGTGTGATGACGATCCTCAACGGTCCCGAGCCTTCAGTAGCTATGACGACCTATAAAACAAAGAAAACACACACAAAGTAAGCTTTCCAAAAGCTTAGTAAGTCATAATATCAATAAACTTAGCATATAAACACTCAAAATATATAATCAATCCAACTTCACTAATAGCTCAATTGCACCATCATAATTTTTCTTAATACATTCGCTTTATTAGCTCATAGCTTTTCTATCCAAATAACATACTTACATTCCCATATTCAATTACATAATTCATTTAGGTAAGTTTAAGGAATTACTTACCTTCTTATACACACAAGGTGTACTCATCAAACTTATCTGAAACAAATATACAACTTACATATTCCTTGTTTCTCGAACTTGACCATTGAACCATTTGTAAACTAATAGAATAGGTAGGGTGTCCGGAATAGTTATACAATGCCAACGTCCCAGACGTGGTCTTAAATGTAATCAATTATCGATGCCACTGTCCCAAACAGGGTCTTATATGTATTAATACGACACCGATGTCCCAGACAAGGTCTTACACGTAATCATATATTGATGCCACTGTCCCCGACAGGGTCTTTCTCGTATTCAGATATCGATGCCACTGTCCTCGACAGGGTCTTATACGAGTTAATATGATGCCGATGTCCCATACATGGTCTTACACGTAATCAGATATTGATGCCACTTCGTCCGGCGGTGGTCTTACCGTATTCGGATATCGATGCCACCGTCCCCCGGCAGTATTATCTGAGTTAATACGATGCCGATGTCCCATACATGGTCTTACACGTAATCAGATATTGATGCCACTGTCCTCGACAGGGTCTTACTCGTATTCAGATATCGATGCCACTGTCCCCGATAAGGTCTTATACGAGTTAATACGATGCCGATGTCCCAGACATGGTCTTACACGTAATCATATATTGATGCCACTGTCATCGACAAGGTCTTACTCGTATTCAGATATCGATGCCACTGTCCCCGACAAGGTCTTATACGATTTAATACGATGCCGATGTCCCAGACATGGTCTTACACGTAATCAGATATTGATGCCACTATCCCCGACAGGGTCTTACTCGTATTCAGATATCGATGTCACTGTCCCCGACAGGGTCTTATACGAGTTAATACGATGTCGATGTCCCAGACATGGTCTTACACGTAATCAGATATTGATTCCACTGTCCCCGACAGGGTCTTACTCGTATTCATATCAATGCCAATGTCCCAGACGTGGTCTTACATGATAACACAGAATAGATACCTTTGTATTTCTAAGTTCGTACGGGACTTCTCAGAATTATCACTGTATGGACCTTATCCCAAAATTCATATACATAGCATCTCATAAGCATTCATTATCATTTATAGTCATGTAAATAAACTCAATTCAATACAAATACATTTATTTGCAATATGACTTACCTCAGATTCGATATGTCGGAATGAAAACGGTTACTCGGTTACTTTCGCTTTCCCGCGATCTAAGTCCGTTTTCCTCGGTGCTTGATCTAAACATATTCAGAATTAACCCTTTTATTTAATAACACATTCAATTTAACCCAAAAACACTTATTTAGGGCAATTGGCAAATTAGCCCTCATATTTACATAATTTAGCTATCTAGTCCATTTTTCTCAAAACATTAAATTCACAAAAATCAATACACAACTAAGCTTAGCCGAATGTATATATACATCATACAAGCCCATAATTTTCATCAAATTGACAATTTAGTCCTCCAAAATAATATTTTCTCAATTTAGCCCTAATTAGCTAAATTCATCAAAAATTCAAGAACAAAATATGTTCATCTACCACCAACCTATCATTTAACACCTTAAAACATCACAAAGCTCAACATATCATCAATGGAATAATTCAAAAACATCATCAATACACAAAATTGAGACATGGGTTTTGTAGCTCTCAAAGCTACGATTACAAAAACGTAGAAATTATCAAAAACCGACTCAAAACATACCTTAATTAATCCAAAACCATGGCCGAACCCTTGCTTGGTTTTTTCCTTTCTGTTTCTTTTATGGTTTCGGAAAGAAGATGATAAATGGAATCCACTCACACATGTTTCTTTATTATAATATAATTATAACTTATAAAATAAATATAATATAAATTTTAACTAATAAAATAACATATAGAAACATGTTATAAAATCATGTTGCCGTCCACTATAAACAATAATGGACTAATTGTCCTTTAAGGACTTCACTTTAATAAATCCATCTCAATTGGATCATTAACCATATGAAAAGTCACTTTTAAACTTTATGTAATTTAGTCCTTTTGTCAAATTAAACATACAGACGGACAAATTAGCTTACGGAAATTTACCACATGCTTAGTCACATATCAACGGCACAGAAAATAATATTAAAATATTATTCGGACTCAGATTCGTGGTCTCGAAACCACTGTTCCGACTAGGGTATAAATCGGACTGTTACAAAGCATTTAAATGTTGATATATCTATGAATATATATTTGTTATGAAATGATTTAAATTATTTGAATTTTGAATGGCTATGGCCGAATGTGAATATGGTTAATTGGCTATCTTTCGAGCTTGATTCAATCGAGATTTGACATCTGTAAGCCTGTACGAACCTTAGGAATAGATAGGATACATATGTCATGACATAGGATATCCGATATGTGTTATTGTGTAAGACCACGTCTAGGACGTTGGCATCGATTTGTGTTTACGTGTAAGACCCTATCTGGGACAGTGGCATCGATATGTGGTTACATGTAAGACCACATCTGGGACGTTGGCATTGTACGAGCTTCCGACTATCCGCGTATCCTTTTGAATTCCGAATGATTCAACGGGCATGTGTAAGTGAAGGCCAATGTGATATGTGAATTAAAAGAACTCAGGTACATATATACATTGTGTTAACAAATGAAAGGTAAGTTATATGTTTATTACATTGTACAGAAGTTAATGTGTAAACATGTGAATTGTGTATAAGCTTTAACCATGTGTATTTGGCAAAAAGGGAATATTATGTGACTTTGATATTGAGATTTGATTAGTACTTGTGATTGTGTATAAATTAGTACTTGATATATTTTTTATATATGATTTTGCTAAGTTAATTGACTTTACCTTGCTATTGACTTACTAAGCTTAAATAGCTTACCTTGTGTTTCTCTGTCTAATTCTGTTTTATAGATTTTGGATACGTTACGAGCTCGGGGATCGTCAGCAGGACTATCACACTATCGACAACTTTCTTTGGTATTTTGGCTATGTTAATTATGAATATATGGCATGTATAGCTTAGAAAAGGGTTGAATATGAATTAAGTACCTATGCATGTAAATAATAGCCATGCGAAGATGGCTTAACTTCTCTGCTTGAACTTGGTTATGTTTGATTATGGTTTAAGTTCATTTTGGTTATAATGTTATGTGCTATGATAAATGGTATTTGTGATATGTGTTTTCTTTTGTGCATTGAAGTTAGTTAGTGATTTTGGATGTGGTATGAGTTAATTTAACTATGATATATATATATATATAATAGTACGAATTATGTTTGCTATGCTACCATTACTAAAATGATTTGATTATGTTTTATCTGTGTTAGTAATGGTTTATAATTAGTTGATGAGTACATTTGAATAAAAGTTGAAAGGTAATATTGTATATGTATTTGAATGATAGTTCGGCATTCAAGGATGTATTGAGGTGATTAGTTATGTATTTTAGTAGTGAAATGAATGATGATTAATTAGAGACAAACATATTTCTGTTGTGACTTTATATTGATATATTGTAATGATTTAATTTGCACTATAAATAGTTTAAGTTAATAAGTTAAATATAATGAATATATGTAATTGTTATGTTTTATTCATAAATTGATAAGGTTAATATATATATGTATTCGGCAATGTTGTGATAATATAATGGATAAATGCAAGTAATACATATGAATTTGGTTTTATGATTTGTTTATGAATTTGTGAAAATTTTATGTATTTGTTGTTTGTGAAATGATGGACACATTAATGATTAAATTGGTTTTATATGGGTCATCTATTCGACTAGAAGAATCTTGCAAGTATATGTTTATGCACTTGGTTTAGAAATTTTAACTAATAGATTATAAATATATTTGTATATATATATATATATATATATTCGGATGTGTTTTATTGATATATTGGTATATTTATTTAAAGATTTGTTTTATGATATGTTATGGATTTAAATTTCTAAATTTAAATGATGATGAATATATTCGAATTAGTTGTATGGGAGATATTAAGAATGGCCGAATGTTATATATAATGTGATTGATGCCATTTGGTTTTAATGTTACAATGTTCGAGTACCATATATATATATATATATATATATGTTTTAAAGTGATGTTTATTTGTTAAGACTTTGATAAATGGTTAGATTAATGATGTTAATTATGAATGATTAATTATGTTATAAACTTGAGCTAGGTGTTTAGTTGCAATGTAAATGATTTTGGCTTTGTTATTGAGGTATGAAATTTGTATTGACAAAATATGCAACTTACTCTATTAAGATGATTCAATACGTATATGAATTTAAAAAAAAATTATATGCCTGTTTTGAGTTGTGTCTTCTCCGGTAATACCTCGTAACCCTAGTCTGGCAACGGATACGGGTTAGGGGTGTTACATCCTGTGTCGTATTTAGTTATGAATTCATATAAACATGTCAAATCATCAATATACCAACAAGTTCACAGTCAATTTGCAAATTTAAGCAACTTTTACGTTTTATTCAACTTTGTCCCTAAAACCGAAACAACTATATCTTCACAATTAAGCTTCATTTTTCAAGTCATTTTCAATTACACCCTTATACAGCCCTCCAAACTTAGTAATTACAAAAATTTCAAGTTAATTTCAATTAGTTTTCATTTTAGCCCCTAAACTCAAAACTAACAAATATCACTTTACAAGTTAGTCTATATTTCATCTCTAAGCTTATAAACTAGCATATCAACACTAAAAGTTTCAAGATTCATCAATGATAACTTTTATAAACTTTAACAGTTTCACGAATTAGTCATTGGGCTAGCAAAATCAAGCTCCTGAGATTCCATAAACATAAAAATTACAAGAAAAGAACTAAATTGAACTAACCAATTGAAGCTTTGAAATTTACAAGCCCTAGTCGTGCATTCTTCACTTCTTCTGATCTAATTTTTTGTTGAGAAAGATGAAAACAATGGTGTTTTCTCTTTCTCCCCACTTTTTTCTTTATTTTATGTTTTACATTTTAATTTTAATTTTTTTAACTTAAAATTTTCATACAAATTGCATAAAAACCATGCCACCACCGTCCACTATTATTTACCTAGTGGTTTATTTTCCATTTAGGTCCCTAGTACAAGTTTTAACAATCGAACTTTTACTACTTTTACAGTTTAGTAGCTGTACCTTAATTAACTAACAAATCACCAAAATTACTATACCAAAACTCAATATATTTCTAATTTAGACTCATAATTATTAAATAAAATATTCACAAATCCGGTTTACGGAAATGTAGTCTCGAAACTGCGTTTTTCAACACCACTGACTTTCGGGTCGTTACATTCATATTCCCTTCATATAGATCATGCATGTGAAGTTTGGAATAAATAATTTTTAACTGTTTATTTAATGTAAAAAAAATTCAACCGTTAAATAAATAAATAAAAATATATATATAGAGAGAGAGAGGGGGGGAGAGAAAGAAAGAGAGACAATAATTTAGACCAATATGATAGAGAGATCAGATTGATTCGGAATTTTACATGTATGACAAATACAATTATATTGATAAATTCCTCGGTTAGATTGTTAAAATGTTAATTGTAAAAAAAATGTTATGAAATGGTGTAAAACCATGCTAATTTTATACGGTGTAAGTAAATCCCTCTCCATATTGATATATAGGAAAATTATTTTGTCCACTACCAGTGGAGTTAAAAAACTCCACGAGGGGTGGAATGCTACCATATGTCCTGAGGGGGTATTAAAAAAAATTAAAATAAACACATGTCATGTATTAAACCATGGACAAAATACTAACCCATAGATATATACATACAGAGGCGAATCCTCATGAGGACCTCGGGGGCCAAGGTCCCCCAAAGTTTTTAAAAATTTTAACTATACCTTTAAATTTTTTTTTGAAGTTTTAATTAGACCACCCAAAACTTTTAAAAAATATGTTATTACACCTTTTAAATTTTTTAAAAAATTCACTTAGACTATTCAAAGTTTTTTAAAACCTCTAAATTTTTTTAAAGTTTTAATTAGACCTAGCAAAATTTTTGAAAATTCTCATTAAAACCCTCAAAGTTTTTAAAAGTTTTAGTTAGCCATTGTATATATATTCGGCACTTGGTGCTTAGGCCACTTGAATTTGAATTTGGTCGTGTTATTATTTTTTATTTTCAATAATAGTTATTATTTTACCAAAAAATAATTACATGAGTTTGCATGAATAATTACGTTAAGGTAATTATTCTAATGAAAAAGCTTAACCTCTTTGAAAATATGTTGTGAAATAACATGGCTAAATTAGCTAAATATGTCGAAAAAAAAACTTTAATCGGCAAAAATAGGTAATTTTTGGAGAGATCTGGGCGCACTTTCACATTTTCTCCTTGGCCATCGAAGAGTTTTTAGGGTTTTTTTAGGGTTAGGGTTTGGTTTTTAGGTTTATGGTTTTTTGGGTTTATTTATTTTAAGGTTTTTTATTAATTAGGGTTTTGAGGATGACACCTAAAAAGTTTATAGGTAGATTTGAGGGGTTGGGGATACAATAACGCGTCTCAAAACACATGCATTTTATATGTCATGCCAGGATGGAACCATTACCTTAGAAACCCATCCTATGGAAGTCAGATTCCGGGGTGACAATGCTTTATACTATCACGGGTCAAAGTCTAAGTAGAGGTCCCAATCGACGGCCATTATGCGGTCACGGGTTGGAGAATAACTAGGGGCTAGTTGATTGTCGTTATGCGGTCACGAGTTCAAGCTTTTTGGATACCCAGTGATGATGTCTTATATACATCATACATAATATTGAGGCCATAATCATAGAGAAAAACGAACGAGTTTTCCAATGTAATTGATGTGTCTCTAACTAACTACGATCACAATAAATGCAAGCGCACCTATCGAACAGTAGTATAGTTATGGTAAGACCGGTAATATCGTATCCACAAGGACCAAGAGTACTAGTAATTACTATCTTTCTATTATCTAGCCTAAGAATTGGAGTGATTTCTTTTTAAACTAAAATTAATTAAAAGCACGACAGAGAATGAATTGGGAAAATACTTTTGGACAACTTTATGAGATAGGCAATACCCAAGGAAGAATCTACCTAGACTTCACTTATTACTTTTGATTCATACGATTTATTCACTTGACTTAATCTGTAGAAATCCCTAATTTATGTTAATATCTTTTTCAAGACTAAAAACAACTGACTCTAGGTTGATTAATTGAAATCTCTTTCTAATTAAAACCCCTATTGTCGCATTAACTCGATCTATGGATTCCCTTATTAGATTTGACTCTAATCCGGCAGATTTTTATCGCCCTATTTTTAGGGTTGCAATCAACTCCGCTTAATTGTGCTGATCTACTCTTAGACAGGGACTTTTGCTCCTCTGAATAAGCACATTCGACTTGAATTAATAACTTGAATTATCAAAAAAAGAATAAGAACTCACAATTAAGAATAAGAACAAGTATTTATCTTATAAATCAAATAGTAATAAGATCCATCTTAGGTTTCATCCCCTCAGGTTTTTAAGGGATTTAGTTTAAACTGAAAGAGGGAAACATCATAGAATAGGAAAAACAACAAAACATAAGAAAACCCAAAAACTTCAAGAGGAATTGATAGGAGATCTTCAGTCTTGATGGAGATCCTTCTTCCGAGCTGCTCCCGATGGCTGTCTTCGAGTATTTTCTGCTTTCTACTCTGCGTCCCCTTTTAGGTCCTCCCCTAGGGTGTTTATATAGACTTTGGAACACCTATCTTGGCCTACAAGTAACCTTTTCCGAATGAAATTAGACTTAGGTTCGGCAGGGACACGCTCGTGTTCGATAGCTTAGGCTGTGCTTGATTCTGCTCGCCACATACGGCCATGTGGTCTGCCCGTGTGAGGTAGTCCAGGCTGTGTTGATTTCTGAGGTAGGCTTATTTTGTCCCTTTTTGGCTCGTTTCTCGTTTTTTTTTACTCCCTAAGCTCTCCTGAGTGTAAAACATGAAATCCAAGGATTAGGAGCATCGAATTCATCAAATCTAATGAAAATTCATCCAAAAATAAGCCAAACATAGGGTCAAAATATGTATAAATTGTGGTTTATCAGTAATTAACGTAATTTTTTTCTCCACTTCAAGGCAATCAATATCTTTAACCTTTCATTCTTATTCGATGGCTGACACTGATGTGGATGCAAGAGGACTCTTAGGAGGAAAGCGGATATTTTGATGGAGTAAAGGTCAAACTCGGGTCAGCGTGGTAGCGGTTGTAGTTACTAATAAGTTATTTAATAACGACAACCATTGTCGCCCCGAAAAAAAGCATCACATTTACTATATCACCACAACCGTTGCGCTCTTGAGAGTCCTCTTGCATACATGGCGGTGTCAGCCTACGGATAAGAAGGAAGGTTAAAGATATCGGCTGCGTGGAAATGGAGAAAAAAATTATGCTGATTATAGCGGGAAGCCCCTCTGGTTTTCCCTATGATTATGCCCTCAAACTTATATATGGTATTTATAAGGAACCATCTCTGGGTATCCAAAAAGCTTGAGCTTGTAACCGCATAATGATCGTCAACTGTCCCCCCAGTTATACTCCGATCTATGCTCGCATAACAGCCATCGACCGAGACCTTTATGTAGACTTCAACACATGATCGTATAAAGCACTGTCACCTCGGAACCTGACTTCTATAGGATAGGTTTTTGAGGTAATGGTCTCATCCCAGCACGGTATATGAAATGTGTGTCTCGAAGCAATATTACATCACCGACAACTCAAGAATACCTCAAACAGGAATAAATATTTCAACAAAAAATTTAAACACTAAAGAGGGAATAAAATCGAGAGAGAAAAATATTGTAAAAAGAAAGGATGATGGCAAGAAAAGAGATGATAGAGTACGGAGGGAGAGCCCCTCTTTTATAGGCGTGGGAGAGGGTGAGATTGAAAGGAAAAAAACGTGTGCTTTAAAACACGTCTTAAAAGAGACATTTTCATCAAATATCTGAGGTGTTTGAAATCTTACCCAAGATTCCCGGGCGTAGGGCATCTTGGCAGGCTTTGGATAGGTGGTGGACAGAAAATGCATCCAGGTAGACGAGCTTTCCTGCTGACATGTTAATGAAAGCGCACCTAACAGGATGTGATTTTCGATAATTACAAAGAAAGTGTGAGCAATTAGGTGCGCTTTCCCTGGCATGCCAGCAGGAAAGCTTGCCTAGTTGGACACGCTTTCTGTCCACCACCCGTCCCAAGTCTACCAAGATGTCATGCCTTCGGAAATCCTGAGTAAGTTTTCAAGCACATCTGAACCTTTCATTATTATTATTTGGATAGTGAAGCTCAGGCTGCGATATTTGGGGCACCTACCTTTTTTTCTTTCTCACTCATTTTTGTATTTCAATCATGTTTGCTTTTGTTGATTAATCCAATTCCATTCTTCATTGATATTCATCATTTAAGTTTTTTAAAAAAAAACTGTTTTTGCAATAACGGTCGATGGACCCATAATGCTTCCATAAAAGGAGTTTTGCCTATTACTCTGGAAGTCTCTAAACAAAGACAGGGAACTCAAACAGATGTTGTTTAGAACCAACACGCCTAGGGGTTGGAAACGCTCGAGAAAGAGGAGTCTAAAATCATAGCTCATGACTACGAGAAGACGAAAATTACGCTCAAATCTGCGGCCTTGATGAGCAGAAGCGAGCGGTGACAACCCTAACCATTAAAAGGGGATCATTTAGCTTTACATTCATACATCATCACATTGATTAGGAGCATTCGACTCATCATTGCATCCTAATCATTGTAGAAAGACCACCTACATTCATGCAAGTGTAGTCCATAGTACATTTGGTTAGGAGCATTAGATTCATTCCGATCATAGCATCCTGATCATTTGGCATAAACACAAGCATATGAAACCAAGTCTACAGGATATGTCCCCTAGAGGACGGAGTATCAATACTGGAGAAACCACCATCCTATTGCCATCGGCCATCGGTGGAATAGGTTGAAGATTATCCTATTGCCATCGACCAGCGGTGGAATGGGTTGAAGATTACCCTATTGCCACTGACCAGCAGCGGAATAGGTAAAAGATCCTATTGCCATCGACCAGCGGTGGAATGGGTTGAAGATTATCCTATTGCCACTGACCAGCAGCGGAATAGGTAAAAGATCCTATTGCCATCGACCAGCGGTGGAATGGGTTGAAGATTATCCTATTGCCACTGACCAGCAGCGGAATAGGTAAAAGATCCTATTGCCATCGACCAGCGGTGGAATGGGTTGAAGATTATCCTATTGCCACTGACCAGCAGCGGAATAGGTGAAAGATCCTATTGCCATCAACCAGCGGTGGAATGGGTTGAAGATTACCCTATTGCCACTGACCAGCAGCGGAATAGGTAAAAGATCCTATTGCCATCGACCAGCGGTGGAATGGGTTGAAGATTATCCTATTGCCACTGACCAGCAGCGGAATAGGTAAAAGATCCTATTGCCATCGACCAGCGATGGAATGGGTTGAAGATTATCCTATTGCCACTGACTAGCAGTGAAATAGGTCAAATTTGTAGATCTTGTCGCCCTAACCAGTAGTGGGGCAAGATCGAAGGCAAATCTCGTCTCCCTAAACAAAGAGGGGTCATGATTTAAGCCACCGTCCTATTGCCACCGACCAGCAGTGAAATAGGCCAAATTTGTAGATCTTGTCGCCTCTAACCGTGAGTGGGGCAAGATCGAAGGCAAATCTCGACTCCCCTAAACAAGAGGGGTCATGATTTAAGCCACCGCCCTATTGCCACCGACCGAAGCGATGAAATGGGTCAAATTTGTAGATCTTGTCGCCCTAACCAGTAGTGGGGCAAGATCGAAGGCAAATTTCGACTCCCTAAACAGTAGGGGTCATGATTTAAGCCACCGTCCTATTGCCACTGACCAGCAGTGAAATAGGTCGAATTTGTAGATCTTGTCGCCCTAACCAGTAGTGGGGCAAGATCGAAGGCAAATCCCATCTCCCTGAGTTAACAATGAGGATAAATCCTTATTTCTTTGAAGTTTCAGTAGAGAAGATTGAAACTACGAATCTCTTCTCCCTGAATTCTTATCCTGAAGTCACAGTGGAGCAAGTTAGAGATAAACAAATCGCATCCCTTGAAGTTGCAGCAGGAGCAAATTGAAGCTACAGGTCCTATCTCTCTGAAGTAGCGGTGGAACGGATCGAAGCGACAAAATGCGGTGAACAGGAATGAAGCTATCTGTGGAAGAGCACCCAAGAAGTCAAGACTCAACAAGACCGGGCAAAATTGGTCCTTTGAAAGTCTTTGCTCCATTCTCGTTACACAATAATGAGCAAAGAGGGGCAATTTGTGAGAACCCAATTATTGCCCGGGCCCAACCAAATTAAACAAAAAAATTAACCCAAAACCCATTTACAAAAACTACCAGACCCAATAACCTAACCCTAGCCCACATACAAGCCCAAAAACTAAAAAAAACATTTTTCAGAAAAAAAAAACCCTAGCCCCCTAGGTGTGCCGCCCCTATCCTCTGACCAGCCACCAGTCTGACGCCGCCTGCACCACCGCCCTTGTCACGGCCACCGCCCACTTGCACCTGCAAGGAAAAGAAGACAAGACAGAAACAATAAAAAATCGTGTAAAAATGGCTATAAAAAGCCAAACAAAATACAACTGTAAGGGTTCTTTTCTTCCCTCTTTTCCATCATCAATACAAAAAAACAGATTCAAGCAAGAGAAGATTAAGCGAAGAAAACGAAGGTCTTTACATTTTTATTTTTTTCTTTTTGAAATATCATGCTCTACTAGTTCTTTGTTTTTCTTTTCGACATACACATATAAGCATATTATTTTTTAAAAAAAAAAAGAAAAAACTAAAAATTTTACCTTTTCCGCCACGCGCTGGCGGTGCGGAGCGACATGCGCCGGCATGACGGAACTCTACACGGCCGGAAATCGCCCAATTTCTCGGACCGCAAAAAAAAAAAGAAGAGTAAGAGTTTTTTTTTACCACAAGCAAAACTCAAATGATTTTTTTACGATTTTATGGCCTTAAATAGCCCCTTAAAGCAGCGTCGTTTTGGGGTGGCCTTTAATGCCCAAAACGACGTCGTTTCGCCCTTAACCCGACCGGTCCGACCCGCTCCAGCCCGGAGATCCGCGCGCGTTTTGCGAAAAAATGGGAATTTATGCGCGCAGATCCCTCCGCTTTTTTGATTTTTGCAATCAAGTTTTTGTTTTTAATTTGGCCCAGAAAGTCCATTCGGTTTTCAATCGAGCCCCTGCCTATGCTGTGCGTTTTGGGAGGAAAGGGTCATTGCCCTTTTTAGTCCCCCATGTTATCCACGCGCTTCAAATAGGTCCTCCCCTTTTATTTTATTTCAGATTTACCCCAATAATCCGTTTTTAGTTCGATTTTGGTCCCTTTTTTGATTATTTTGATTATTTTACTATTAAATCAATTGCTTTTTAAAATTATTATTATTATATGTATTATTTTTTTTATTATTACTATTATATTTATCATTTTTGATGTTAATATTAATTTGTATTATTATTTTAATGATTATTATTGTATTTGATAATTGTTTTAAATGCTATTCTTAATATTATTTTTGCTAATCTATTATTTATCGTATTTATTTTATTATTATTATTTCATTCAATATTATTATTTATTTCAAATATCATTACTGCATTGTATTCGTTTTTTCTATACGTTATTATTATATTTATTGTTTATTATATTTACTTTCATCATTATTTTATTATTATTATTATTACTAATATACTACTATTATCATTATCACCTATATTATTATTTATTTATTATCACTATTATTATCATTACCATTATTATTATTTTATGATACCATCGTTATTATTTTGTTACTATTACTCCTCATTTTATTATTTTATTTCTACTATTACTTTATTATGATTGCCATTATTATTACTATTATTTCTATTTATGTTATTATTTCTCCTATTATTTTTATTATAAATTGTGTCATTGTTACTATTCTTTGGTTTACTATTATCGCATTTTTATCGTCCATATTAGTGCATCTACTATTATTCTGCTGAATCCATTAACATTGTAATTTGTCTTTATATTTTATGATTATATTAACTTTTACAAAATCGAGATCTTTCACAAAGGCAACATTCCGTGTTTAGAAATTCGAGAGATCGTGCCCTAAAGTATTGGGTTTCGATTTTTTTCTCGTTTAATCTAAATAACCGAATATCCTTTTAAAACAAATACATTCTTAAACCAAAAGCTTATTCTCGAGAACTCGAGATGTCGTGTCCTAATGCATTGGATGTGATGTTTTGTTATTCCGAGATAATATTTTCTAAAACCAAGGCAATGTTCTGTATTTAGAAGCTCGAGAAAACGTGCCCTAAAGTATTGGGTTTCCATTTCTCGTCCATTCTAAATAACAAAATATCCTTTCAATTAAATCCATAAGTTTTGAATAAAAGGCAAGTTCAACTTTAAAGGTCGAAATGTGGCGTCCTAAAGTATTGGATGTAACACTTCACCTTAAAACGAGACGGCCCTTGGCATACACTTCCAATTCATCCAAATTTATTCTTCAACAACAAGAGGGATCGTATTTTGAATTCTTAAGTTTTCAACTTTCGACATTAAGGCATAGATGATCAATTAGGTACCAATTTTGGGCGTATCGAGGGTGCTAACCCTTCCTCGTACGTAACCGACTCCCGAATCCATTTTCTGATTTTCGAAGACCAAAATTGTGTTTTTGATAAATTAATCTGATTATTAAAAACAAACGCTTTTTAAGGTGACCCGATCACACCTCATCAAAAAGGATTGGTGGCGACTCCCGTTTTTTTATATTCGTTTTCAAAACCCACGTCGACCCCGTTTTTTTGCCAAAAACTCAAAAATGGTTACGACAGCTTGGCGACTCCACTGGGGACACCAAAAAGAGAGTCAGGCCGTAAATTGATTATTTTTTGTCCTTTTTCGAAAGTTTGGAAATTTGATTTAAAAAATTTTTTTTACTATCCTTGTGTTGCGATCATTTGTGTCATTGCATATGATTTCTATATTCTTGTGCACAGTACATTGCATGACCGTTGTGGTCGCACCTTTAAGTGGGAGTGAGAAACTATTCCTTCGTGAGGTTTTCACCTCCGTGCAGGATAGTGGATCGCCAGGGATACATCCGTGCCTTCTATGTCTTCGTGAGATTTTCATCTCAGTGCACCATAGGGAAATGTATTCCCCTGAACTGAACTCGGTCTATATGAGCCTATAATGGGTGAGGATCGAGGAATCTGCTGGTTCAGGTACCCCAACTCTAGAACCGAACCTCATATAGCGAGCCTTAAGAACCACTCTGGGTAGAGCCATGCCAAACCCTAGTGCTTACCTGATTATGTATGTTATCCTCTACTTACTATTTATGAAATCTTCGACTGCTTCATTTATTTTGCATGGCATATTCATCAAAAATGTATCGATTCACATTCAATTACCAAATGGATAGCTTTTCATGGAAAAGGAGTTTTTTGATAAAGTGGGAGACAATGCAGCCGTCCGAATATGGGCCGAGACCGTGCAGCAAGAGAAGGGTGATAGCCTTGCAGAAGGGTACGTGTCAGAATTGTGGGACTTCACCCGTATCAGCGTAACCCAGAACAATCTTCAAGAAATGAAAGAGATATGGAGCCAATGGGACGAAGGTATCAAGCAACTGTTCTATTGTCATTACGGCGATCTGCCTTACCTGCTTGACATTAAGATAGACCAGCACTTATTCCGAGCTATGGCCCAGTTTTGGAACCCTGCTTATAGTTGCTTTACTTTTGGGAAAGTGGACTTGGTACCTACTATGGAAGAATACACTGCTCTGCTCCGCTGCCCGAAGATTCGACCTGACAAAGTTTATGTAAGGGCCGTTAATGTCCCCACATTCGTAAAAAAGTTAATGAACATTACAGGAATGAGCGAACAATGGGTTACAGCTCGAACAAAACAGAAAGGAGATTGTAAATGCATCCCCTGGAAAAATCTAAGAGATTTGATCATAGCACATCCTGAGCAAAGAAAAAGGGTTGACGCTTTAGCCTTGAGCATATATGGGCTAGTTATCTTCCCCAAAGCCCTAGGACATATAGATGAAGCGGTCACCGATTTGTTTGACAAATTAGAAAGAGGATTACTCTGTTCTGCAATTTTAACCGAAACATTCGGTCCCTAAGCACATGCCGAAGAGCGGGCGAGGGAAGATTCATCGGTTGCGCCCAACTCCTATTAGCATGGTTTCATGGTCATTTTTGGAAAATGGAAAAGATTTCGTGTCGAATTTTCTCCGAGGACTACTCCCCGCTGGAAAAAATGGCAACCACGCCAAGACGAGATGATATTACGGAAGAAAATTGGGTTATGATCTTGCAAAAATTACAAGAAGAGGATGTAGCATGGAGAGCCCCTTGGGCGATCCCCGATGAGATTATATATCGATGCGGAGATTTTGACTATGTCCCTATGCTCGGAATATGGGGAGCTGTCGGGTACACACCTCTCCTCGTATTAAGACAATACAGATCGAGACAGTTTACGCCGCCGACACAAGGGTTAACGCAATGCGAGTTTGACTACAAAGGAGAAAATTACAAGAAGAGAGTAAGGGAGATATCAAAAGCACGGGTCGAATTCACGTAATAAAAAGGTTCTTTGCCAATCCAATGACAACCCCGAATATGACTGGTGGAGAGTCACGGGATCAATGATAATATCCCCACGCCGGACCAAGAAGACATCAGGTCCACCGAAGAGCACTTACAGGTGGTCCTCAAACTTGAAATCATCAAACAAGATTTGAAAAGGAAGAACCGTGAGTTGGGAAAAAGGATGGAGCAACTAGAGGAAGAGAAAATACAATTGGGATTGGATGTCGACATTGAAGCTAGAAGCCGAGAAGGCGAGAAAAGGAAAAATAAAGTGAAGAAGATTTAGACAGTCTAAAGACGGACTACAAGAAGCTACGAAGATCGATGAGCTGCGGGACTTGGGAAAACGTCGAGCAATGGCGTCAAGAAATTAAAGAGGAGAAGCATAGAGCAAGTCAATGGGAAAGGAAACTCCGAGAGACTCAAGAGCGGGAGGATACCACGAAAAGAAGCCTAGTAGAGAGCCAAAATGAGAAAGAAAAATTAAAGACGGATCTCGTAATTAGAGAAATCATTGTACCAAAGATCGGCCGCAACTCGTGGTCGAATTGAAGGCTAGTCTGAGCAAGATTGAAGAGATGAAAGCAAGAGTCGAAGAACTAGAATCTGCTTTACATGGTTGTGAGCTACAGGCAGAGCTTTTTGAAGTCAACGAGGAACGTTGGAAGCAACAACTGCATCACTATCAAAACCAAGTCAGAGACCGGGATTATATTATGGGGGAAGCTGTGGCCCAAGTACGAGAAGTGGCGGATCATCTACAAGCCTTAGCAGTCCAAGCCGACTTGCTAAGTTTAATGTACGAGTCAAGATCAGAGAGAGGACAAGAATTAGCTGATCTTCTTGAGAAAGTCAAGGCTTTAAGTATTAGGGCGAGGCCTTATATGTAATCCATTTTATGAAAAAAGACTTGTTTTCTAAGAAAAGTTATGCTAATGGAAATTGAATCAGAATCAATGCCTTTTGTACCACACATCTCATGCATCTCGCATTACATTGCATCATACACATCAAATCTCACAAAGGAACCCTAAATTATGACAGAGAGAGTTACCCTGGAACATCACTACGGTACGAGAGGCAAAACAAAAGTGATGGATCAAAGAATGGAAAGATTAGAGCAAATGCAAAAAGAAATGCAGGATCAAATGCAAGAACGATTGGCCAAGATACAACAGGACATGATAGGGCGGATGGAAGAATCCCAAAATAACATGATAAACCAGCTAGCGCAGTTGTTGGCCAATGAACGTGAGAAGGGAAAGGGCGTTGCTGCTAGTTCGGGGAACAACAATGACGATCCTGTTTACCCTCCGGGTTTTACCCCGCCAAATACCCAAGCGCCACCAGATGCGTATCCCCAAAGAACACCTGTTATTATCAGGCCACAATATCAGGTTGATACCACGGTACCAACGCATCTCCCAACCAGTTCAGGTACTAATCCTGGGGAAGGTCCGGCTAACCCAGTGGTCCCCGATTTCGACGAAATGCCCGAAATGGACAAGGCGAAAATGGACTTCCCAAAGCAGCTCGAGGATCGTTGCAAGTGGCTAGAGGAAAAGTTTAAAGAAATAGAGACTGCTGACCACCGTTACGGAGTAGACGCTAAGGATTTAAGTCTAGTCCCGGACCTCGTACTTCCGCCAAAGTTCAAGACCCCTGATTTTGAAAAGTACAGTGGAACCGGTATCCCGGCGCACATCACAATGTTCTGTCGCAGAATGGCGGGGCACGTTAACAATGATCAATTACTGATTTACTGTTTCCAGGACAGTTTAACCGGGTCCGCGGCTAAATGGTATAATCAGCTTAGCCGTACCCAGATCAAGTCGTGGAAGGACCTGGCACAGGCCTTCCTGAAACACTACGGCTACGTAGCTGATATAGCTCCTGACCGAATCACGCTCCAAAATATGGAGAAAAAGTCGGGCGAAAGCTTTAGGCAATATGCCCAACGGTGGAGGGAAGTAGCCACACAAGTTCAGCCACCGCTCCTAGAAAAAGAGACAACCATGTTGTTCGTCAATACATTGAAAGCTCCCTTCATTAACCACATGCTGGGGGGCGCCACCAAAAGTTTCTCTGATATTGTGTTGTCAGGGGAAATGATAGAGAACGCAATCAGATGTGGCAAGATAGAGGCAGGAGAAGGTGCTAGAAAGACGATCCCGAAGAAAAGAGAGAACGATGTAAACAACATAAGCAAAAGTTATTCAAAGCCTATAACTGTGAACCAGCCCAGGGTCGTAACTGCCCACCATCAGAGTCCCTCTAGACAGGAATCCAATGCGAAGCAAAATGCGGAGAAAATTCAATTCACACCAATCCCAGTCACGTACAAAGAAATGTACCAAAATTTATTCGATGCACACAT
The DNA here is from genome assembly GCA_025698515.1 of Gossypium sturtianum. Classification (NCBI taxonomy): domain Eukaryota; kingdom Viridiplantae; phylum Streptophyta; class Magnoliopsida; order Malvales; family Malvaceae; genus Gossypium; species Gossypium sturtianum. The sequence continues at coordinate 22,936,131 of CM046950.1, forward strand.
TGTTGCCCCGCATTACTTAAAACCCCTGCAGCCCCCATACCCTAAGTGGTATGATGCGAACGCACAGTGCGAATACCATGCAGGAATTGTGGGGCATTCAATAGAGCACTGTCTCGCTTTCAAGAAACTGGTGGAAAGACTCATCCAGATGGGTGTTGTAGAAGTAGACGATACCTCTAATGCGGGGCACCCACTGCCTAATCATGGGGTCAATATGATAGGCGAGAACATGGGAAAAGAGTTAAGAGGGATATTGCTGAAGTGAAAACCCCAATGAGACGAGTCTGGAAGGAAATGATGAAAAGGGGATTGGTTGTGTCAAGCCCAAGAAGAGAGCATGAAAGAACAAGCAAGGGTTGTGAATTTCACAACATGGAGAACACGAAATCCAAAACTGTATAGAGTTTAGGATTCTGGTACAAAGGCTGATGGACGATAAAGAGTTAGAATTCTACGAAGGCAACAAAGACCAAGAGGAAAGAAACATCTGCATGTTAGAAGATGAAGCAAGGGTAAAAACTTCGAAGACGGCTACCCTTTTGGTCACCATCTCGCGACCAAAGAATGATGGAACCGAAATAAAAATAACTCCGAGGATCGTGATTCGGAAACTCGCGGTCTTTTCATCGAAGATAACAAAAGGTTCCCGAGAGCTATAATTGCAACATGACGATTCTCGAAAAAGGGGACTCGCCCAAAGATCGCAAAAGGGAACAGGGGCCTCGAAGATCGTGATTCGAAAACCGGCGGCTTTTTCATATGAAGATGACAAAAGGTTCCTGGAACTATAACTGCAACGTGACGGTTCCTGAAAAGGAAGGCTCGTCCAACGCTGCAAAAGAAAACCAGGGGGTAGGCTCCTATACGCGCAGTGGAAAGCGCTACGACGCGGTGAATACACGAATGGAGCTCACAAAGGAGAAAACCCTGGTAGGCGAACCAAAGAAAGGGAAAGTGACCAAACCGAGGCGTTTATAAATGAGCAGTGAAGGAAGAAGAGGCTAGGGAATTCTTAAAGTTTTTAAAGCATAGCGAATCTGATTGTCGTAGAAGCATTTACATAAGCGCCCGGCTCGTATATCGGTGCTTGACTTACTATTAAGTTCGAAGCACACCGCAACGCACTGATGAAAGTACTAAATGAAACTTATGTTGCTAATGATATCACCGTTAACAAGTTGGATGCACTGATTAGCAATATAAGCGCGGATAACTTCATTTTCTTTAATGATGATGAAATCCCTCCGGAGGTACGGTACCATCAAGGCTCTCCACATCACCACCCGATGCAAAGGATACACGTTACCCGGGGTACTCGTCGATAATGGGTCAGCACTAAATGTTTTGCCACTGTCGACGCTGAATCGATTACCCATTGACAGCTCTCACATGAAGGCCTGCCACAATGTAGTCAGGGCGTTCGATGGAACTGAAAGGAAAGTTATGGGAAGGATCGAGGTACCTCTATTAATCGGCCCAGGTATATATGAGGTGGATTTCATAGTAATGGATATCAGACCATCCTATAATTGCTTGCTGGGGAGACCTTGGATACACTCGGCGGGAGCAGTGCCCTCGTCATTGCACCAAAAGTTGAAGCTAATTATAGAGGGTCGTCTGGTGACAATAAATGCTGAAGAGGACGTAATCGCAACTGTGACCAATGGCGCGCCATATTTAGAAGCAGATGATGAAGCAACTGAGTGCTCCTTCCGCTCTTTGGAATTTGTCAATGCAACATTCGTCATTGAGGGGAACAAGATCCCAATACCTCAATTATCTAAAACCACGAAAATGGGTTTGCAACTGATGATCGGGAACGGAGCCGCACCTGGGAAAGGACTTGGGAAGTATCTCCAAGGAGAGATCGAGGTCCCGAGATTGAAAGAAAAACGAGACCTCTTCGGTTTAGGGTTCAAACCGGACGCGAAGCAAAAAAGGAAAGAATTAGCAAAAAGACAAGAAAGAAGGAGAGCGCGTTTGGGCGGAGATGAGATTAAGTGGGAACCGATGATAATTCCTCATATTCTTGAGACCTTTATATCAGGAGGGACTATCCACCAAGGACGAGGAACGAAAGATGAGAAAGCCATAAAAGGAATACGGGCAAACATGCACATCAATGCCATATTCGGGGAGAGAATAGAGGAAGAAAACTGGAATGGTATCCGCCCTTACGAGCCAGGCAGCGTTCTAAACAACTGGACTGCAGAGGAGATTCCTGTAGCTTTTAGAACTTATTCAGAGTAATACTCGGAACACACTTGTTGTCTAGAGGCGATAAGTGCCCCTTTTGTGAAAGCATGACTTTTGTACGAGGCATCGTTATTCTCAATGAAATGCATCTCCATTACCTTTTGAGCAAATCTTCTTCTTCATTCATCATTATTATTCTGTAGATATTCCTAAATATTTCCATTCTTCATTCATAATGCCAATAAACATGCTTAGATCCCTTTATTCTATGAGCTTTTATTCATCTTCATAACAGGTCCCCAAATATCAACGACGTGAGCAACACTGCCAATAACTCAGAATATCCTTTTGGGCAAGATACGGGTATGGAAGATTTTCAGGATTCTGAAGATGACCAAGGTTGTGACCTATCTCTGAATCAGTAGGATGGTAGAACAAGAGGAGAAAGCAGATCCCGCCTCGCGAGGAGTTAGTGGAAATAGTGGGACTGGGAGGCGGACAAGAAAAGAAGGAAGTAAAGATCGGAGCTAGTATTACCGTAGAGACAAAGCGAGACCTCATTGAGTTACTCCATGAATTCAAAGATGTCTTCGCGTGGTCGTATCAAGACATGCCTGGGCTAAGCACCGATATCGTGGTACACCGGTTGCCTATAAAGGAAGAATATAAGCACCCAATGAAACTTGAAGGATGAGGCGGACGCGTCTGTTGAAAATAAAAGAGGAGGTCAGGAAACAATTTGATGCAGGTTTCTTGCAAGTGGTTAAGTACTCAGAATGGGTAGCCAACATCGTCCCCGTCCCCAAGAAAGACGGGAAAGTACGAATGTGTGTAGACTACAGAGATCTAAACAAGGCTAGCCCAAAAGATAATTTCCCGTTGCCTCACATCGATACCCTAGTGGACAACACGGCGGGTTACTCGTTGTTCTCCTTCATGGACGGTTTCTCGGGATACAACCAGATAAAGATGCTTCCCGAGGACATGGACAAGACTACGTTCATAACCATGTGGGGACCTTTTGCTATAAAGTGATGCCGTTCGGACTAAAGAATGCGGGAGCGACATATCGAGAGCCATGGTAACCCTATTTCACGACATGATGCACAAAGAAATTGAAGTGTACGTAGAGCGATATGATCGCCAAATCTCGGACCGAAAGGAGCATGTCCAAGTCTTGAGGAAACTATTCTTGAGGTTAAGGAAATTCCAGCTAAAGCTTAATCCAAAGCAAAATGTACCGGAGCCCGATCGTGGAAAGCGCTAGGATTTATAGTCAGTGAAAGGGGGATTGAGGTTGACCCAGACAAGGTCAAAGCAATACAAGAACTGCCTCCACCTCGCACGCAAAAAGAAGTTCGAGGTTTCTTAGGAAGGTTAAACTACATCGCTCGGTTCATCTCACAATTAACTGAGAAATGTGACCCCATATTCGTCTCCTTAAAAACACAATCCAGGTGTGTGGGACGAGGAATGTCAGGAAACCTTCGATAAAGTGAAGCAATACCTGTCCAATGCTCCAGTATTGACGCCGCCTAATCCAGATAGGCCATTAATCCTCTATTTGACGGTACTTGATAACTCAATGGGATGTGTGCTCGGCCAACACGATGAGTCAGGAAAGAAAGAAAAGGCAATATACTACCTTAGTAAAAAGTTCACCGAATGTGAGACAAGGTACTCGCCAATTGAGAAACTTTGTTGTGCCTTGATCCGGACAACTCGGAGATTGAGACAAAGATATCTTTGATCATACGACTTGGCTCATCTCGAAGCAGGACCCTCTGAAATACATGATAGAATCGACTGCCTTGAATGGTCGGATGGCCCGATGGCAAATTTTGCTTTCTGAGTTTGACATAGTTTATGTAAATCAAAAGGCAGTGAAAGGGAGTGCAATAGCGGATTTTCTAGCCAGTAGAGCTCTAGCAGATTACGAGCCCTTGGACTTTGATTTCCCCAATGAGGACCTAATGTACGTGGCAACTACTGAAGAGGGTACCCCAGAGGATCGTCCTTGGACACTGAACTTCGACGGGGCATCAAATGCTGTGGGCAATGGAATTGGGGCAATTCTGGTATCCCCAAACGGAGATCATTACCCTTTCACTTGTAGGTTGGATTTTGACTGCACAAACAATATGGCGGAGTACGAGGCTTGTATCATGGGCATCCGTGCCGCTATAGAGCGCAAAATTAGGGTGCTAAAAGTGTACGGAGACTCTGCACTGGTGATTTATCAACTTAGAGGAGAATGGGAAACGAGAGATCCCAAGTTGGTCGAATACAAAAGATTGGTCCAAGAATTGATCGGAGAGTTCGACGATGTCACTTTCAATTATCTGCCAAGAGACGATAATCAAATGGCTGATGCTCTAGCCACTTTGGCTTCCATGGTCCAGTTAAACAAAGCAGAAGATATGAAACCTATCCGAATGAGCATTCATGAGGCCCCGGCTCACTGCTACAACGTCGAAGAAGAAGAGAAAAGGGATCGTCCGTGGTATCATGATATACTGCAATACATAAAGAATCGTCAATACCCCGAGCAGGCGACTGAGAATGACAAAAGGACGATAAGACGACTGGTGTGTGACTATGTCTTGGACGGAGAAATCCTATACAAAAGAAGAAAAGATCAAGTGCTATTAAGGTGTGTGGGCGCCGCAGAGGCTAAGCAAATCCTGGAAGAGGTCCATGAAGGTGTTTGTGGAACGCACGCCAATGGTTTCACGATGGCTAGGCAAATCATGAGATTCGGGTATTATTGGCCTACCATGGAAGGAGATTGCATTGATTATGCTAAAAAATGTCATAAGTGCCAAATTTATGCGGACAAAATTCATGCACCACCTTCACCTCTACATGTTATGACTTCCCCATGGCCCTTTTCTATGTGGGGCATGGACGTCATTGGGCCAATCTCGCCAAAAGCTTCTAATGGACATCGGTTCATCTTCGTGGTAATCGATTACTTCACTAAGTGGGTAGAGGCTGCCTCATATGCCAATGTGACAAAATCAGCAGTTAGCAAGTTCTTAAAAAGGGAAATCATATGTCGATATGGAATGCCCGAGAAGATCATATCCGATAATGCGTTAAACTTGAACAATAGCATGATCGCAGAGTCCGTGGGCAATTCAAGATCAGACACCACAATTCATCGCCATATCGCCCAAAGATGAATGGGGCAGTAGAGGCAGCTAATAAGAACATCAAGAGGATAGTGGGGAAAATGACTGAGACCTACAGGGATTGGCACGAGAAATTACCGTTTGCCCTTTTGCTTACCGAACGTCGGTCCGAACCTCCACCGTGGGCAACTCCTTTCTCACCGGGTCTACGGGATGGAGGCGGTTTACCTATCGAAGTTGAAATTCCATCCCTTCGAGTCTTGTCCGAACTGAAGTTGGACGAAGCAGAATGGATCCAGGCTCGATATGATCAGTTAAATTTGATTGAAGAAAAAAGGTTGAAAGCTATTCGTCATGGTCGATGTACGAAGCTTAATGACGCGAGCATACAACAAAAAGGTGCGCCCAAGAGAATTCCACGAAGGAAACTTAGTTTTGAAAAAGATCCTCCCCATACAAAAAGATTTGAGAGGAAATGGATGCCTAATTGGGAAGGACCTTATGTGGTGAAAAGGCTTTCTCTGGAGGAGCTCACGATCTTGGCCGAGATGGATGGGAAGAACTTATCAAATCCCGTAAATTCAGATTCGGCCAAGAAGTATTACGCGTGAAAGAAGGAAAAGTCTAAAGCGAAAACCCGCAAAGGGCGCTTCCAAAAAAAAAAAAAAAAAAAAAAACGGAGAGGCCAAGGCGAAAACCCGTAAAGGCGCTTTGAGACCAAAGGGCTTTGAGTCGAAAACCCGATAAAGGCGGCTCAAATTCAAACGAAAGACGAAATGTGTGACGATTTTTGTTCTCCTGAATTGGCAAAAGGAGGAATGTTATGCCTCGGGATATCTACAGAGCTGTTGAGATCTCCCAACATCCATTCAAACTCAAAATGATCTTGAGTAAAGATTGGATAGTGAAGCTCAAAGCTGCGATATTTGGGGCACCTACCTTTTTCTTTCTCACTCATTTTTGTATTTCAATCATGTTTGCTTTTGTTGATTAATCCAATTCCATTCTTCATTGATATTCATCATTTAAGTTTTTTAAAAAAAAACTGTTTTTGCAATAACGGTCGATGGACCCATAATGCTTCCATAAAAGGAGTTTTGCCTATTACTCTGGAAGTCTCTAAACAGCACAGGAACCTGAAACAGGACTGTTGTTTAGAACCAACACGCCTAGGGGTTGGAAACGCTCGAGAAAGAGGAGTCTAAAATCATAGCTCATGACTACGAGAAGACGAAAATTACGCTCGTACTGCGGCCTTGATGAACAGACGAGCAGTGACAACCCTAACCATTAAAAGGGGATCATTTAGCTTTACATTCATACATCATCACATTCAGTTAGGAGCATTCGACTCATCATTGCATCCTAATCATTGTAGAAAGACCACCTACATTCATGCAAGTGTAGTCCATAGTACATTTGGTTAGGAGCATTAGATTCATTCCGATCATAGCATCCACGATCATTTGGCATAAACACAAGCATATGAAACCAAGTCTACGAGGATATGTCCCCCAGAGGACGGAGTATCAATCTTTGGAGAAACCACCATCCTATTGCCACGCCGCCAGCCGGTGGAATAGGTTGAAGATTATCCTATTGCCATCGACCACCGGTGGAATGGGTTGAAGATTACCCTATTGCCAGCGACCGCCAGCGGAATAGGTAAAAGATCCTATTGCCATCGACCGGCGGTGGAATGGGTTGAAGATTATCCTATTGCCACCGACCGGCAGGAATAGGTAAAAGATCCTATTGCCATCGACCAGCGGTGGAATGGGTTGAAGATTATCCTATTGCCAGCGACCAAGCAGCGGAATAGGTAAAGATCCTATTGCCATCGACCGGCGGTGGAATGGGTTGAAGATTATCCTATTGCCACCGACCGCCAGCGGAATAGGTGAAAGATCCTATTGCCATCAACCAGCGGTGGAATGGGTTGAAGATTACCTATTGCCAGCGACCGTGCCAGCGGAATAGGTAAAAGATCCTATTGCCATCGACCAGCGGTGGAATGGGTTGAAGATTATCCTATTGCCACTGACCAGCAGCGGAATAGGTAAAAGATCCTATTGCCATCGACCAGCGATGGAATGGGTTGAAGATTATCCTATTGCCACTGACTAGCAGTGAAATAGGTCAAATTTGTAGATCTTGTCGCCCTAACCAGTAGTGGGGCAAGATCGAAGGCAAATCTCGACTCCCTAAACAGTAGGGGTCATGATTTAAGCCACCGTCCTATTGCCACTGACCAGCAGTGAAATGGGTCAAATTTGTAGATCTTGTCGCCCTAACCAGTAGTGGGGCAAGATCGAAGGCAAATTTCGACTCCCTAAACAGTAGGGGTCATGATTTAAGCCACCGTCCTATTGCCACTGACCAGCAGTGAAATAGGTCGAATTTGTAGATCTTGTCGCCCTAACGATGAGTGGGGGGCAAGATCGAAGGCAAATCCCATCTCCCCGAAAGTTAACAATGAGGATAAATCCTTATTTCTTTGAAGTTTCAGTAGAGAAGATTGAAACTACGAATCTCTTCTCCCTGAATTCTTATCCTGAAGTCACAGTGGAGCAAGTTAGAGATAAACAAATCGCATCCCTTGAAGTTGCAGCAGGAGCAAATTGAAGCTACAGGTCCTATCTCTCTGAAGTAGCGGTGGAACGGATCGAGGCGACAAAATGCGGTGAGCAGGAATGAAGCTATCTCGTGGAAGAGCACCCAAGAAGTCAAGACTCAACAAGACCGGGCAAAATTGGTCCTTTGAAAGTCTTTGCTCCATTCTCGTTACACAATAATGAGCAAAGAGGGGCAGCTGTAGAACCCAATTATTGCCCGGGCCCAACCAAATTAAACAAAAAAATTAACCCAAAACCCATTTACAAAAACTACCAGACCCAATAACCTAACCCTAGCCCACATACAAGCCCAAAAACTAAAAAAAACATTTTTCAGGAAAAAAAAACCCTAGCCCCCTAGGTGTGCCGCCCCTATCCTCGACCACCACCGACCCGACGCCGCTTTGCACCACCGCCCTTGTCACGGCCACCGCCCACTTGCACCTGCAAGGAAAAGAAGACAAGACAGAAACAATAAAAAATCGTGTAAAAATGGCTATAAAAAGCCAAACAAAATACACTGTAAGGGGTTCTTTTCTTCCCCTCTTTTCCATCATCAATACAAAAAAAAACAGATTCAAGCAAGAGAAGATTAAGCGGTAAAAGCGAAGGTCTTTACATTTTTATTTTTTCTTTTTGAAATATCATGCTCTACTAGTTCTTTGTTTTTCTTTTCGACATACACATATAAGCATATTATTTTTAAAAAAAAAAAGAAAAAACTAAAAATTTTACCTTTTAAGGCCACGGCGTGCTGGTAGCGCAAGCGACAACACGCATGACGGAACCTACACTACGGAAATCGCCCAGCCCTCGGACTGCAAAAAAAAAAAGAAGAGTAAGAGTTTTTTTACCACAAGCGACTCAAATGATTTTTTTCCGATTTTATGGCCTTAAATAGCCCCCTTAAAACGACGCGTCGTTTTGGGTGGCCTTTAATGCCCAAAGCGACGTCGTTTCGCCCTTAACCCGACCGGTCCGACCCGCTCCAGCCAGGATCGCGCGTTTTGCCGAAAAAATGGGAATTTATGCGCGCGATCCCTCCGCTTTTTGATTTTTGCAATCAAGTTTTTGTTTTTAATTTGGCCCCGAAAGTCCATTCGGTTTTCAATCGAGCCCCCGCCTATCTTTGTGCGTTTTGGGAGGAAAGGGTCATTGCCCTTTTAGTCCCCATGTTATCCACAGCGCTTCAAATAGGTCCTCCCCTTTTATTTTATTTTGATTTACCCCAATAATCCGTTTTTAGTTCGATTTTGGTCCCTTTTTGATTATTTTGATTATTTTACTATTAAATCAATTGCTTTTAAAATTATTATTATTATATGTATTATTTTTTTATTATTACTATTATATTTATCATTTTTGATGTTAATATTAATTTGTATTATTATTTTAATGATTATTATTGTATTTGATAATTGTTTTAAATGCTATTCTTAATATTATTTTTGCTAATCTATTATTTATCGTATTTATTTTATTATTATTATTTCATTCAATATTATTATTTATTTCAAATATCATTACTGCATTGTATTCGTTTTTCTATACGTTATTATTATATTTATTGTTTATTATATTTACTTTCATCATTATTTTATTATTATTATTATTACTAATATACTACTATTATCATTATCACCTATATTATTATTTATTTATTATCACTATTATTATCATTACCATTATTATTATTTTATGATACCATCGTTATTATTTTGTTACTATTACTCCTCATTTTATTATTTTATTTCTACTATTACTTTATTATGATTGCCATTATTATTACTATTATTTCTATTTATGTTATTATTTCTCCTATTATTTTTATTATAAATTGTGTCATTGTTACTATTCTTTGGTTTACTATTATCGCATTTTTATCGTCCATATTAGTGCATCTACTATTATTCTGCTGAATCCATTAACATTGTAATTTGTCTTTATATTTTATGATTATATTAACTTTTACAAAATCGAGATCTTTCACAAAGGCAACATTCCGTGTTTAGAAATTCGAGAGATCGTGCCTAAAGTATTGGGTTTCGATTTTTTCTCGTTTAATCTAAATAACCGAATATCCTTTTAAAACAAATACATTCTTAAACCAAAAGCTTATTCTCGAGAACTCGAGATGTCGTGTCCTAATGCATTGGATGTGATGTTTTGTTATTCCGAGATAATATTTTCTAAAACCAAGGCAATGTTCTGTATTTAGAAGCTCGAGAAAACGTGCCCTAAAGTATTGGGTTTCCATTTCTCGTCCATTCTAAATAACAAAATATCCTTTCAATTAAATCCATAAGTTTTGAATAAAAGGCAAGTTCAACTTTAAAGGTCGAAATGTGGCGTCCTAAAGTATTGGATGTAACACTTCACCTTAAAGCGAGACGGCCCTTGGCATACACTTCCAATTCATCCAAATTTATTCTTCAACAACAAGAGGATCGTATTTTGAATTCTTAAGTTTTCAACTTTCGACATTAAGGCATAGATGATCAATTAGGTACCAATTTTGGGCGTATCGAGGGTGCTAACCCTTCCTAAACGTAACCGACTCCGAATCCATTTTACGATTTTCGAAGACCAAAATTGTGTTTTGATAAATTAATCGATTATTAAAAACAAACGCTTTTTAAGGTGACCCGATCACACCTCATCAAAAAGGATTGGTGGCGACTCCCGTTTTTTTATATTCGTTTTCAAAACCCACGTCGACCCCGTTTTTTTGCCAAAAACTCAAAAAATGGTTACGACAGCACACTTAGTGCCAATTCCTTAGCCGAAGCTTTAATAACATCGCACACTTAGTGCCTTTACATTAAACCGAATTTAACTCGGTATCGCACACACAGTGCCAATCAATATAGTCAATGCTTTCTTTATTTCGCACACACAGTGCTATTCACCTATGTATCAATTTTATTTTGCACACTTAGTGCCACATCTCTCAAATTCGCATATAACATTACTAATTCATCAACCACATATTCATTCATTTCATAACACATGAACATGATTTAAACAATTCACATTATACACGAACTTACCTCGGACGTAGAATTAACAAAACAAGTTGATCAATCGAGCACTTTATCTTTGCCTCGATCTCGATCCAAATCTCTCTTTTCTTGATCTATATAATATTAAACTCAACTCATTCAATCACCAATTCATTCAATTTAATCCAAACACTCATATTTAAGGCATTTTACAAAATATCCCACATATTCATATTTTAACATTTTAGTCCCTATTTCATAAAATCACAAAATACTCATAATTTCATTACACACATGCCTAGCCAAAATTTACCCTAGCTCATATAAGCCCACATATTTCATTTATTTCACATTTTAGTCCTTAAATTTCTCATTTTCATAATTTAGCCCAAAATAGTCAAATACATCAAAAATTCAAAGACAAAATATGTTAATCTATCACATATCTTTCATATTTCATCATCAACTATCACAAAACTCAAGCATTCATCAATGGCACATCTCAAAATCATCATCAAATTCTAAAATTAAAGCATGGGCTTGATAGCACGCTAAGCAACGATCACAAAAACGTAGAAATTATCAAAAACCGAACAAAACTCATACCTTAATTTAGCCAAAGTCTTAGTCGAAACCTAGCAAGCTTATTTTCTTTCTTTTTATTTCAATTTTCGGCATGAACAAGATGATAATGGCTTCCTTTTCATATTTGTTTTATTAATTAAACATATAATAAGCCATTTACTAAAATAACCTTATTATAAACATTTAAAATCCACTAACTATTGTCCATTCTTGTCATTTAAGGCATTCAATGGTTAAATAACCACATAAGGACCTCTCATTTAAGAAGCCATTCCAATTAAGCACTTTTAACAACTAGCACGCAGCTTTGGCATTTTATGCGATTAAGTCCTTTTTCGCAAATTAACACTCAAACGATAAAATTTTCACACAGAATTTTCACACATGCTTAATCATACATTATAAACATTAAAAATAATATTAAAATATTTTTACGACCTCATATTTGTGGTCCCAAAACCACTGTTCCGACTAGGGTCTAAACCGAGCTGTTACATTTTAAATTGAAATCCGTAATTTATTACGACAATTAAATTTGCAATATGGATGTCGGGGTCATATTTGCAAGAGCCCAGCCCGTTGACTTGGCCTTCAATTTTAGCATTAAATCACGTGAGTTACGAACAAGAATTAGGAGGAAAGTTAGGGGTTCAAGTCGAGGAAGAATTATGAGCTTGAAATGTAGATATCTGGTCTCATTGGACCCCTTTAAGTATGAGATATTTGACGTAAAAGATGAGATGGAGCTCGAGGTGATCCTAGATTCGCATTACTCAAGTGGAAATGCTATACTTGAGTTATATATCAAGTTTTTCGAGGTTGATAGAGTTGGTCAGTCTTCGGCCAATATTCCAACTAATGTTGGAACCAAAGCAGAAGCAGAAAGTCCTATGACACAGTTCTGCAGTGGGTTCATTGCTTTGTTACAAATATCACATTATGATGTCCCAGACTCATCAATGGGAAGACATTCTTCAATTTTAGGCACTGATTATGACTTCGGTGGCCAACCCGTCCATCAATTGGGCTATCTCGGTAACCTGAACCTTAACACTCGGGTACAATTTCACTCAGTGCATTCAATTTCAACTCTGACATAATAGCTAACATAATTTTACTTATGGTGAAAGTGAGTCCTAGGATTCTCGTGCCGTTGTTGATTGCCAATATTCGTAGTTAGTTCAATTAGATGCCATCGTACTACAAGGCATGGGTCGCAAAACAAAAGGCTATGAAAAGGTTGTATCACATGTGGGACAAGTCATATAATTATTTGTGGCAATGGTGTTGGGTACTGGATTGGTATATACCAGGTTTCGTAACCGTTTTGGAAACGCACCCAGCGTACTTCCACAATTGTTTGGTCCCTAGAAAAAAGTTTTCCTTCGATTCTTTTTTACCTTCAACAAATGTAGGGAAGTTTTCTGGTACTGCAAGCCATTGGAACAAATTGACGGCACTTGGCTGTACAGGAGGTATAGGCATTGGTTGTTGATGGTCGTTTCTCAATATGGTAATTTGAGGATTTTTTCGATAGCATTTGCAAAAATGTCGGGAGAAAAGGCAGATTATTGGATTTTTTCCTTAGCAGATTGCGTTGTCATGTTGTCCTGCAGCTCGACATATGCGTCATCTCTGACAGGAGACCCAGAATCTTAGCCGCAATTGAACGACATGGTAGCCTTTGGGATCGTACACACCATAGGTACTGTATTAAACATGTCAGCTCCAACTACCACACAAAATGACCTTCGGATAATGGGCGGGATCAAGTCATTAACATGGGTATATAGTTGCCACTATTTTCACAATCATTTTATACCATATTTCATTCATTTTTTTCATTCATGAGTATACTTTTTTCGACATGGTACGAATTCGTCCAACACCGTTTCCATCAACTGTACCAGTGCGACATACATCACTAACATACCCTTCGACCAGTGGACACAATTACATGATGGGAGTCTACAATACAAGCACATGACAACGAATCTAGTGAAATGCATCAATTTTGTATTAAAGGGGACGCGCCATTTGCCGATAACCTCTGTTGTGAAAGAAACATACTTTTGTTCGGTAGCCTTATTTCCTAAGTGGGCAGAGACATATGTTGGACAAATAGCGGACGGTCACTTTTGATGCGAGGATGTCATGAAAGAAATTAAACGAAATGCAAAGAGAGCAAACACTATGTATGTAGTGTGTCACTCGTGTCCAAACCTAGCATTTTGGGTTGCAGAGTAAAGTAGACTCGACCAAGATATTACTGTGACAACATACCATGTTTTCCTAACACAATGGACTTGCGATTATGGGAAATTCCAAGCACTTCAATTCTCATGTGCACATGCAATTGCTGCATATGCAAATGCACAAATACAATACACCATATATTAATGATGTATACAGACTAGAACACATGTACAATGTATGGATATCTGAATTTCCATTATTCTCAGATGAGAGTATGTGGCCTCCAGTGTCAAGCGCCCCGTTCAAGTTGATATCAAATATTCGGTCGCGTCGCCTCCCAAAAGGTCAGCCAAATTTTACTCGAATACGCAACAATATAGATGTTCAGGAGAGGACCAATCAACAAAGGTTATGCAGTTATTGTAGGGACCCAAGGCATATAAAGGCAACATGTTCGCAGTTGAAGGATGCATTGATGACAACACCTCGTTAACATATTTTATTCATTTTTAACACAATTTTGTTCATTTTTATTGTACACAAATTTATTATTCGTATTTTTTTGTACAAAATATGTTCATTCTTTTGTATACCTCATAGATCATTTGGTTATATTACATGTTTTACTTTGAATTTTTCATAGAATTTAAGTGATAGATAATTTTTACCCATTCCTTATTTTGTTTGCCATGGTGAAATAACGAACAAGGATAAACCAGGTGTAATAATTTATCTCTAAATATTTATAAAATCATCATTAAATGTTTAGTATCAAATATTATGGATGGAAAATTTCGGTTCAATATATAGATTAGAATTTTAAAAAGTGAATTATGAGTTGCAACACAAGCATAAAAATGACCATATTTTATTGATATCAATTATATTTTCATCACAAAAGTAAAGGAAAAAAAACATCATTAGCGTCGTCGGGCCGAATTTGTGCAGGACGGTGGCTGACGGTTGCGGACAGGATTTTTTCATACAATTTGAGGTGTCAACTCTTCTTCATCGTCTTTATATTCACCTCGACCCCGGTCTTCATCTTCATCTCCTTCTTCCGTGATTGAGTGCGGTGTCATCCTAGCCTCCCATTGTGTCTTCTCCATTCTACGATACGATGGCTATGGAGATAAGCCACCTTGATAAAACAATGACGCGTGGGGTGTTTGCAACGCTATCGGTGGATAACTGTACGATGTCTCATAACCTAGTTGTGCGTAATATCCAAGAATCGTTTTTGTTGGTGGATACGTCAGCATTGATGTCGCCATTAGGGCGTAATATGCTGGGGACAGAGGTGCCGCAAAATACATGTATGTAGGAGGTGTAGATGCAGGATGTTGCGGTGGTGCATAGTGTGATGCTTGTGTAAAATACATGGGGTTAATAAAAGGAACAAGAATATATTGAGAGAACTAATCGGGATGTGGTGATGACATCAGTGCCCCTTGTTGGGTTGGAGCCAATGATGAACCCGTCGCGCCACTTGCTTTGGACCTACAATTCTGGGGCGATCGTCGAGGCCTCCTCGAACAAATTTGTCTCCAGTTTGAAAAAAGGTTCGCGCATAGGTATGAAATCATTCTTACAATCCCAAATGTTGATATATTCTTTGTGGAATTCCAGCCAATTTTTTTCGATTTTCCCCCGCAAATCAAGCTTGTGCAGTGCGGTGCCAGTGGAATATTTTACCTCCACCCAAACTGTCGCATCACTCGATCAGATTTGTGCATCTACGCCATCACGTAAACTACCAATGGCACCTTCACATCCCATATACTCCGAATGATAAAAATTTGGGCGAAATGCATGCTACGATTGTTGGATCAGCATATGGCATCCATTCAAATTTTAGTACATAGTTATAATTTTTTTATCTACAAAATATTAAATTCTAAATCATTGCGTAATTATTATAAATTTTGTTATATTTTCAAATCATGACATCCGAGCGTTGATCTAACAGCAACTGGATATCTTCAAGCTGCTCCGGTAGTCCCACATAACTCGGTACATGGTTCCATCTACTTAAACAATATGTTAATTCAAACATATAATAAATAAACAACATTTACTATGGTAACTATATTATTATCAAATTAATTTTACCTTTTCACCAGTGGGAATGTATAATAGGCGTCCACTCAGGAACGTAAAAATGATAGCTACCACTACGCTTATGATTGCAGCAGAAATAGGCAACCACCGATTGACATCTTATCTGGTTTCGTCGCTTGGCACAACTCTCTGTACGATGTGACCAACACGGCTAATCCTCAACTCAGTCAACTATATTCTTTGAAGTCAACCAAATGTAGTAGCCACCTTATGTGCACCAAATTTCGAGATTTATCAGACATTAGAATGCCCCTAATTAACCTCGAGATGAATGCTCAGGCATATTGTTCTTTTTCGATGTCAATCGCGTCCTTAGGAAGGTATTTGAAATTATTTTCCAATCATTTCATCTCTATCCGGACACCTTGAAACTTGTTCGGCACCTTCCCTAAAAATGTCTCGCAAAGGTCCTTCTTACCAGGAACGACCGCTACCTCTGTAACGACTGACCCATCCACCAATAAACCAAGTTGTAAAGTTATGTCCTCGAGTTTGATTGTACACTCACCACATGGAAGATGGAATGTGTATGTCTCAGGTCTCCATCTTTCCACCAACGCGCTAATAAGTGTGGGATCCAATTTACAGCCCCTAAGCATATGAGACGCATGTAAGAATCTCGCATCTTGCAAATAACCACGAATTTCATTGGGTGAGCTCTTGGATAAATTGTGTATGAACCCCTCCAAAACTCGATCTGTAACACCCCTAACCCGTCTCCGTCGCTGGAGTAGAGTTACGAAGTATTACTATACAAATCGAAACATTTAATTTCAAATAAAAAATTTAAGAAAATTAAATAAAACATTCAATAATTCATTTTAGTTAAAGTAAAAATACACTTACGGGCTTTAAACCGAGCCTACAGTGCCCTAAAAATAGTTTGGGAACATTCAGGGACCATTTTGAAACACAACAAAAAAATTATGAAAAAATGTAAACTTTTGAAAACAGGGGTCACACGGCCATGTGACATAGCCTAGACCGTGTGAGTATTCGATGTATGGGACATACTGTATTATCCCAGCCCATGTGTCCGCCCGTGTGGGTATTCAAAATAAGGTCACACGGCCGTGTCGCCAAGCAGTGTAACTCTTTGAGACCGTGTGGTTCATCCTGCACCTAAAATTTAAAATACACATGGCTGTGTGTTGTGATCATGTGTGGCACACGTCCGTGTGACAGCCCATATCCCAGGCCGTGTGCTTCACAAGTTACCCCTAATGTAAGCCAATTCAAACCCAATTGCTTAGGCACCAAACCAAACCAATTCAAGATACTCTCATATGGTTAAAACACATCCAAAAAAATCAAAACATACCAAAAATCAATCGACCTAGGTGCCTAACCAATGTGCCCTCATTGACACCACAATTTATAACTCAAAATGAACCAATTCAAACACTTATCAAGCACCAAAATCATTTGTACCTATATTCATCATAAGCAAACTAATCACATAGTCAATTTGTCAATCAATCACACCATTTATGTCTACTTTCAAGAATCCACAATTTCAACTCAAACTAACACCTTAAATACATATATACTTTGAACTACTCAAACTTCCATTTCACTCCATACACATTTATACAACTTACATATATACATCATCACAAACATTAAGCAAGAGATCTAAAGTATTTTACAACTAATTCACTAGATCAATGTACCAAATTTATATATATGACCACAAAATGCTACCAAAATAAGTATCAAACACAAACAACATGGAAAATACCAACCAAAAGTCCTAATAAATGCCATTCATAACCAACTTCCAAAATAACTTAAAACATCTACCAAAATAAGAGATGGATAGTGTGTATGCTCCGACTTGAACTTCCGATCTACTAGGCTTCACGAAATCTACAAGAAAAACACGACACGTAAGCACAATATGCTTAGTAAATTCAAATACATGTAAACATAACTTGCTTAATAAATTTACTTTACGTAAAACATACATGAATCCCAAATTTCATTATGTATTCAAAAATTCTTACTCACGAAACAAACCTTAAATTATTAACATAATAATCATTCATTTGATATCCTTTTCAACCTTTTCATTGTTTTGAGGATGCCATGGTATCTTTCAACCAAGGTCTTACACAATCCCGAAATGATGTCATAGTATTTTTAACCTATGGACTTGATCGTTTTCCGGTATAGTGTCGTAGTATCTTTTAACTAGGGTCTTATCCATTCCAGTTTAATGCCATTGTATCTTTCAACCATGGTATTTTCCTTTTCGATTATAATGACATGATATCTTTCAATCATGGTCTTTTTCTCTTTTCTCAAATCAAAGAATTCTATCACCAATTTATAGATATGTACATATAAATATCAATTCACTTCTATAAATCAAATGAGCTACTTTAATTGAAATATGAACTTACCTAGGTAGAACCGACTCCAACACGAGACCAACAATTACTCCGCTACTTTGGCTTTTTCACGATTAACATCCAACTGATTCGTTTCTTGATCTAAATAATAGTTTCATTCAATTAATACCATTTCAGCACTCAAATAAGCAATTTTATACAATTAAGCCATTCCATCATTATTTTATGAAATTGCCCCAACATTTTAACTTTTATACAATTTAGTCCCTAAACCCGAAACTTGCAAAATTTCCATTTTTAAACTACCAACTATGCTAGCCGAATTCTTTAAGCTCTCAACTCAGCCCATATTTATCATCATTTCATAAAATCTACATGGACTTTTACTATTTTCATAAATAAGTCCCTAAATATTAAAAATTACCAAAAATTACTTAACAAAATATTTATATCTAACTATTCAATTCATGAATCCATCAAAAAGTTCAAAAACACATTAAAAATATTCATAGTAAATCCCAAACTTTTAACAGTTCCACAATTTAATCCTCGAGCTAGCTAAACTAAGTTAATACGATAAAAAAACACAACAATTACTAAAAACAGATTAAAAATTTATATCGAACCTTAAAGTTGCAACAATGGTGTTTTTCTTCTCAATTTTCGGTGGTAATGGAGAAGAAAGATGATAAGATTTGTTTTTCTATTTGTTTATGTTATAATTTTACTAAATTACCATTTTCCAATTACAGAACATATAATATAATTAATATGCATGTATAAACCGTCCCACAACACATCCAAAGGTCAAATTACCCATTAAATCCCTCTACTCTAATATCATTATTAATTTTACACCTTTAATTTATAGAAACTAACTTTTGTAATTTTTACGATTTAATCCTTTTTACTTAATTAACTATTTAAACGTTAAAATTTCTTAACCAAATTTTAGTATAACTCTGGTAAATACTCCTAAATCTTAAATAAATAGTATTTACTGACTCACTTATCGGAATCGTGGTATCGAAACCACTATTTCTGACACCACTGAAAACAAGTTGTTACACGATCATCCACAGGGGCGTAGCTAGGGGGGCTGGCATGGGCCCCGGCCCCCCATAAAATGTAAAATTGTTATTTTGGCCCTTAGAATTTTTTAAAAATTTTAAATTAGTAAAGGTAAAATTGTACTTTGGCCCCCCCTAAAATTAGAAAAATTCAATTTAATCCTTTACAAATTATAAAGATATAAACTATAAAAAATTAAAATTTTATCCGGCCCCCCTAAAAAAATTTTCTGGCTTCGCCCCTGATCATCCACCTATTTATATCAACAAAATACTTTAAAAAATTATAAAATTAAAATTAATGAAAAAAAATCTTACAATCACTAATTGCGCTGTGGAAATGTGCTTGTCGTCGAAACGAATAAGAGAACTTGTCATTTGTGAAAAATTAATCAAAATGAATAATTTACGAAATGATAAAGCAAAATTAGAATATTTTTTTACAAATTTATTGGAAAATTTGGAACTAATATTGAGAGAATAATGAGAATTGATAGAATTGAAAGTTTAGAGAGAATGGAGAGAGTTGAATTTGAATGAAAATAACAGAAAATGGTCTGGTATTTATAACAGAAAAAGTTACCGTTTGGGCTGGGAATAATTTTACCGTTGGGGAAATTATTGTTGGAGGAAAGCGCGCCGAGTTGGACGCACTTTTACACAGACTCTCTAAAAATAACCTATTTCTCTAAATTTCATGAAAAAAAATTGACCTATTTTACCAATTTAACACACTTTCACATAAGCGCCTTTAACTATTTTAGTTTTATGGTTTATTATATGTTAAAAATAAAATTAAAACGAAAATTAATGATTCATTCCTCAAGCTTTGTTTTGAATTTTCTTTCTTCCACAGCATATTTCTACCTTTAAACAGAAAATTGAATGGAATCAGTGTACCTTACATTTACATGCAATTTGGATCAAACTATCCTTGGGATGACCAAGTTGCTTATGGTGAAACAAATGGCGGTTCTTAAGACTGTCATGTCGAATGTAATAAATTGCAAAAGAAAATCCGAACTTTTCATTTGTGTGGAAACAGATTATTGAAAGTTTTCACATGAACTGGTACTGGTCCCCCATTACCACCAATATTGAATGTTTCCGTTAATTGTAAGACATGGGGTAAAATAAAGACGTGAAATGATTGGTCTAAATGTAGTATCCTAATGATTTGAGTAGGGTCGCTGCCAACTTTTACTCAAATCGAAATTAAGTAAGCTCTTTTTTTATTTTTTGCAGAGCTTTCAATACACAGATCCTTTCCTTTGTGTGCCCAGTTTAAGAAACAACAGAGAAATGGAGTACAAGCTAGAATCAAGTTTGAATTAAAGAAGCTTTCCTTTGGAGACCACATGGTGTTCAATGTATTGAGGTTTATTTGCGCATAAAACTGTTATATAGAAGTCAACTAGAGTTATTTGACTTTACTTAAATTGGTTCGATTCATGAAATTTATTGAGAAGCTATCTACTTGAAGTGTTAATGATTTGGTGAAACTTTTCAATAAAATTAGAGTTACCATAATAATTATTGTAAATAGACACTAATATCATAATATAGAATTTAAAACTTTTAGAACTCTCATATTGTAGATCAACACTAATCTCAATTGTTGATGTAATTCAATTTGTACCGTTGAATTTGGAAGAGTTCAACTATAAATAGAGATCTTCCTATCATTTGTAATAGTCCATTTATATTACATTCTTAAACTAAAAAATATATTTAAGAATATTTTTCATTGCTCCTTCGCTTTATTTTCGATGCTTTTCGAAAATTAAACAATTTCACGGTTTACGTCGCAATCAAATTTCAATTGAGAAAACTTTCCTTTGAAGACTATATGGTATTCAATGTCTTGGGTTAAAACAGTTCCAAAAATAGCTTTCTTACAATGGAAGCCAGTTGATAAAATAGTCCAATGGTTGGTAAATGGTGACAAATACGTTAATGGTCTTTAGAATTCTGGATGAGGGTTGTTAATAGTTGGAACAACTAGCCAAACCCATCCAACTCTTTTACCTTTTCCAACTTCAAACTGTTCCATTTTCATTGCATTTTGCTTTCTCATATCATTCATGATATACAGCTGACTTCAACTAACCCACAAAGATCTTGTATATAACCATTGCAATGGAATTGTTCAGGAGAAACACTAACTAAATGTAGAGAAATGACAAACCTTAGCAAATTGGTTCTATAGTGTAGTGGTTAGAACTCTGAAATTTGAAAGATTTTTAAACGAGTTTTAAAATTACTTCATATTTAAGATAAAGATAAAATCTTTAATTACTAATTCATATTCATGATAAAATAAAACTTTTAATTACTAATTAAAGTAGAAGACACCTAGCCATCAATTTTAGTTGCTTATAGAACTTAAATTAAAAGCCTTTAAACCAGAATATCTGAACATTGAACTTGACGTTTTTTTTTTTTTGGTGAATTATAAAGGAGGGCACTAATAATAATGCGACTAGTGTAACTCGAACCCAAATCACACCTAAAACAATAAACACTTTAACCATGGAACTCACTTCTCAATTTAAAGTGAGTAAATAGAATTCTATACTCAATCTCATATATACATATGGTGTTTGTTAGAGTTTGGAAAAGGGAACACAAACATAAAACGGGTCCTAAATTATTTAATTCAACTTCAATCACACATCTTTCTATAAATGCAACGGTTGCACCTCTTAACCAAGTCTCTGGAATTACTATTTTTATATTCAATCATCTTCATTTGTTGCAAAATATTTGTCATTACAAAATTCTCGCAGAAGGTTGGCTCGAAAAGTAAAAAAAGTTTGGATAAAAATATAGGTTTAAAAAATTATATTTGAACAAAAAATAAAACCCGTTTTCTAAAAGGGTTGGAACTTTAGGTAGAATTTTTAGCCCAGGTTCAACCCGACCTGAATCAATTATTTTGTTGTTGTTTCGTTGTTGTTTTGCTAATATTTCGTTATTGTTTTGCTATCATTTTGCTATATTTTTATTGTTATTATTTGGATATTGTATAACTCTTGTTAATTTTACTACTATTTTATAGACATTTACTTACTAAGTTGTAACTGAGTGTTATTTAATTGTAAATAACCTTTTTAATGTATTTATTAATTTGCCGGGAAATATTTATTTGAATGTTTTTAGTATATTTGATGTATTATATTTTTTAAATTTGTTTTTACATAAAAAAATAATTTTAAAAAATTAATACGAACGAGTAGAATCGGGCTTGAATTCAACATTTTTAATCTGGACCGAACATGGACAGAACTTTAGTCCGAACTCAAACTTAGGTTAAAATTTTGCATTACCCAACTCGATCCCAATTATTTTTTTATGGTTTAGTTGCAGTTGATGTGTACAAAACTTATAGAATTTAAATTCTCAAATCCAAAAGATTAAAATAATAAAAAAATTGTATGTTAGGTAAGACATTAATACTGATGTAACACTGAAACTATTTGATACTAATACTACATTATCTAACTGAGTTTCTTGTATAAGATAAGCTTAATGTCACTTTCACCATTAGATTAGCTATTAAATAAAACAATGTCGTCTTCATCCATCCAATGGGGGTTTTCTTCTCGTTCACACAACATAAATGAAATGTTTTAATGAAGCAAATTATAGATCACATCGTATTATACGATAAATTTGTAGTAAGTAAAAGACCTTTGTCTTGAAATGGTAAAATATGACACTTGAAGACTCTCAATCTATGAAGAACATGCAATTTAACCTACTTGTAAAAGAACAAAAAAAAAGAAGGGTGAATTTAGCAATGGGGAAAGTATATATATATATATATATATATAATTGACTAACAATCAGAGTTTTTCATTGGTCTTGGTGGGAGCAATGTCTTTGTAGTGTGGCACTGGACATGGACCTTTTCCATCATCTCTTATCATAATTACAATTAGCACTAGCTTGAATTAGCAATACCAACTTTTGAATTGTCATTTTCCCTGCCAAGACTCATTTTAATAGAGAAATAAACTAAAGGTGTTTAAATACAGGTCTAATTTTGTTTTCAGTCCCTGTACTCTTTATTCATGTAAAATTTAATTCTATACTTTTAATTTCAGAAATTTAGTTCATCCATTCCAATTGATGATATTCCCGAAGGACTTCCTTTATATTTGATTTTTTTTTTCTTTTTAAAAGAATAACTCATAAGGCCATTTTAAAGTTGCAAGGGAGCCATTAAAGCAAATATATATCCATCTTCTTTGAAACAGTTATGAAAAACCTTACAATCTTGTATTCAGAGCGAACCTTAAAACCCCATACTTGAACATTTTTCTTTGCTTATTTGATTTCCTACACATAATATTAGCTATGTGAGCAAAATTTTTATTTTAAAAACGTCATATAATCCAATTTAAAGGAATATTCCTTAGATGATGTTGTTAATTGGACCACACTTATTAAATCAAATGGGTAGCAGAGGGACTAAATTCTTGGTACTTTTGGTAAATAAAAAAAAAGTTTGGGACTAAATTTCAAATGTTCAAAGAGTGCAGAAACTGGCAGCATAATTAGACCTAAAATATGTGTACGAATTACTTGAATTAGTTTCGCAATGAGCGTCGTTTTCATTTTGCACAATTATATATATGTATACTTTCCATAGAGGCAAGCAACTAAACGGAAAGGAATTAAGCATCTTTCTTGTCCCATGTGATTGGATTGCCACTAAAATGACTTGCCAAATCTCCACTAGAATTAAAATTTAGCTGATAGACCTTGTTTTATATTATGCTGGACTTTCACTTTCAGATATCCCTAACCCTATGTTGTCTTCTCCATATCCGTTAAACAAGCCTGTCAAAAAAGCTAATAGACTCTGTTCAAATTTTATGGCCAATTTCAAGCACCTACTTTAACAGAGAAGGCTAAAATTAAATCAATTATGTTGCATGGAATTCGGTTCCATCATTAAATTAAAAAAAAAAAGAATCATTCAACTAAAATACAAGCCATGGTAGGTCAAGGAAAAAAAAAAAAAAAACTGCCAAACCCAATTATTTAACATATATATATATATATAATAAATAAGATTGAAAAAAAATGATTTTGAGACAATGACATTTTTAATTTACAAACTCAATGGTATGTTCACATATCGGTTTGATCATCGGAGACGGAAGCAGCCCGTGACCTTCTCTTTCGGCGTGCTCTTTCCATCCTCGCTTGCTTCCTATGGCTTCCACCGAATCTCAACCTCCCGGTGTTACGGAACCTTTGTTTTTCGTTTGAATCAACTGCGCACTCGGGAGGTGTTATAGGGTAACGCACATTGTCGTAACAATATGAATAGTAAATGTAACGCTGCCTGAATCTTCGCATGGCGGATCGGCTTTTCGGTGTTATGACGGCATAGTCACGGCTCTCGAGCCAGGTATCTGTCTCGGAGCAGGCAGTGGAGTTAGGGAATTTCTGGATGGGATCGATGGCGCAACCGTCAAGGACTAGGTCTTTAAACTCGGAAGTGAAAGGGGCATATTCATAATTAACTTTATATTTTCCTCCGTTGGTGGCCCAGCTAGAGGCATCCCAAATTGTTGCATACAAAGACATTGGCTTTGATGGGTAGTCTCCACCCATTGCATCATTGCGTACCACTTCCCTAATCGGAACTTCATCGACATAAAATCTGATCACAAATTCAACACCCCAAATTAACACATCATCTTAGTAATAATATACTATGGAGAAAAAAAAGATTAAAAGTAATTATCGTTAACTCCTTGAGAAGTTTGGGATAAGCACTAGTTAGGTAGAATTATGGCATTTCTTTTTATCGCTTTTAAGAATCTAAAGGCATCTAAGTTTGGTAGCCTAACTAATATTTGGATCGAAATTACTTAATTTTTAAATATTGATGAAAAATATATAACTTTTAACCGATAAATACTTGTAAATTATCTAAAAATAATAATAACACAAACTATTCGACGCACGACATTGAAAACAACACGTGTAGAATAGAATTAGTCCATCAAAATAAAATGTAATTAATTAAACTCCTTAAGTCAGTCGTGTAAATGTCTTATAAATAGAAAATGAAGAGGTATGGGAGTTGACAAGTCATTTTCTGATGTCAATAAAATATAACTGGTTATAAATAACCTAAAATCAAAACACCTTTTCATTTCTTTCTAGAAATTTAATTACGTGGGAAAATATAGATTAATATGTTGGGCGAATAAAAACCGTTACATGTATTAAATATAAAATAAATAAATAAATAAAGATTACGACAAATATATATATATATATCTCAAAAAATTTAAAATATCATTATCTTTTTTAGCATAAAAAAGCAGCCAAAATCCATCGTTTCTCTTATTTTAAGGCAATGCCGATCCCCATGCTTTAGAAACATCCACACGCAAAACCCAGCTTACTTTTTCTCGTTCTCTTTACTAAGGTCAAAACATCATACTAAACATATGCGCATATAAAGTGAGGAACAACACATACATACGGAGTTAGAGCAAGGTTCGATTGAAAAATAGAAAGAGAGAAATAAGGTGTTTAAAACAACTCACATGATGTTCTTGGCAGTCCATAAAATGCTGTATCTATGGAATTCTTTTGATGGATCAAACCAAAGGTTATAGCGTTCCTCTCGGCCTCGGTTCGTGCTGCCATTCCCATACACATTTGTCTGGAATCTCCATGGTTTACCTTCAATATTTCCTAAAAACTCGATGTCTAATTCATCGTGGTTTTTCTCGAATACGTCACCGTTTGATGTCTGATTTGACCATGGCACCAGAAACAAATAAAACAATTCAATTCCGTTAGCCGCCGCCATGATTCATATTCAATTCCCCGTTCTTTGTATGAATAGCTTTTAGAAAGGATTTGTTAATCTGGAATTTTAAGTTTTTATTGTGACGATGAATCAAAATTCAAGACCAAAATGGGAAAAAAAAAAAAAAAACTTACATAGAAGGCAACCACTATTCCAGCAGTATAGTCTGATGGTAATTTGATTTTGGCACTGAAAAATCCATGTTGATACATACGAGACGAAATAAAACCCGACCCTGGATTTCATATCAAATCAATACCCCAAAAAAAAAAAAAAAGAGATTTGCATGGTGAATCTTATAATAAATATTCTATAATAATCAAGCACATGTAATTACCAGTATAAACGTCGAGGAGAAGGCGGACGCTATGACCATCCGGGGAACGAACAAGATTGCCATCGCCGAAGAGAGGGTTGTAACCTTCATCAAAGGCGAGGGTGGTGACGTTGAAAGTAGCAGTACCGAAGCGGATGAAAGAAAACAAGAAGAAGAAAAGGAGGGAAGGGGTTATGGTTTCAGAAATAGAGCAGCTTAAGAGACCCATAACTTAATTCAATTAGTATTTTGTTTCTGATTCTGGTTTGCCTTTTTGCTTTCTGTGTACGTCTCCTATATTTATACACACACCAAGACAGAAGACAGAAGAAAGGGTGGTGAACGGCTGCTATATTGTTAATATATATTCTTTTCAATTGTGCTGACTGGAATACCCCTTTGATTTTAGTTGGGACATTAAATTAAATTAATTTAAAATTTATCTAATGGACACGCCCAATCACACTTCGCACACCCAATGGATTCGCTTTTCATTATTTCATCCAAACTTCATCTGCAAGATTATTATATATTTAAATTTTTTTATTGATAATGGTTGAAATAGCTTTCTTTTTGTTGCTGTTGTTATCGTCTTGTTTATTAAGAGCTAGGGATTAGTTAAAAATGATAATTATAGTGAATCGTTTATCTCCTGTTCAGGGGCGAAGCCAGGACAATTTTTTAGGGGAGTCGGATGAAATTTTAATTTTTTATAGTTTATATCTTTCTAATTTGTAAATGATTAAATCGAATTTTTATAATTTTAGGGGGCCAAAGTGTAATTTTACCTTTACTAATTTAAAATTTTAAAAAAATTTCAAGAGCCTAAATAACAATTTTACCTTTTAAGAGAGGCCGGGGCCCATGCCAGCCCTCCTAGTTCGCCCCTACTCCTGTTAGCTAGTAAAGGATAAGATAAAGTATGAAGGAGCATGCTAACTAAACTAAGAAGGAAGGGCATTTCTTGTAATGAAAGCCAAGAGAAAAGTGACAACTAAGATGACATGGAGATGGTCATATACTAGAGGTGTTCATGGGCTGGGTTCGGGCTGGGCCGGGCTCAAAAAATGGGCCTAAAATTTTTTCCAAGCCCGACCCATTTAAAAATGCTAAAACCCGGGCCCGACTCAGCCCGCCCGTATTAAATTTTTATATTATTTTATATACCTTTTAAATATATATAATACATCAAAAATATTAAAAAAGTCAAAATAAATATTTTCCAACAAATTGAAAATAAATTTTAAAAAAAATATGTAGACTTAAATAACATTAAGATAGATGTAACTTAACAAGCAAATACCTCTAAAATAATAATAAAATTAATAAATGTCTTTAAAATAATAACAAAATTAACAATAAAATAAGTTTTATACAATATTCAATCAATAACAACAAAAGAGTAGCATCATAATAGTAATATGGTAGCAAAATAGGGAGAAAACAACAAGAAAATAACATTCAAAAAAAATAAAAAAAAATAGCAGATTTTTTTGTCATTTAGTGAATTCGGGCCGGGCCCGGGCCAAAAATACCTTACTCGAGGCCTGGCCTATTTTTTAAACGGGCTTTATTTTTTGTCCAAGCCCAGTTTTCGGGCTTATATTTTTGCCCAAACCTCCCAAATTTCGGTCGGACCTTCGGGCCGGACCGCCCGGCCCATCAACACCTCTATCATATACATATGCAAATTAAAAAAATATTAATTATCATGCAACCAAAGCCGCAGCATTGTACACTTAAAACATATTTTTAGTTTTTCTTTATTTACATGTAAACTCAATCAATTTCGAAGACTTGTATTATTAATTTAAATTTTTATATTTTTTATTTAAATGTCAATATTATATAAAAAAGAAGAGAAAGGATGGATTTGGTAATCTCTTAAATTGATTTAAAATTGTAATTGATATTTAGGGATTTGTTAGAACATGTGAATATTTGTTAAGACTTTGTAATTAATCACTCGTAGGCATTTAAGTTAGGTACCCTGTAGCAAGCATGCAATGTATATATACACTATAGTTTTGGCAACATATTATTCCTATAGGTTGAATATTGGTATGGAAAGGAAAAGGTTTTATATTAAAATGTAGGAGCTAAGGTCCAATCCCTGATCAAACAACCCTATAATATGTGTATGTATGGTTATAGAAAAGGATATTAAAATTTCATTATTTATAAGTTACTTGACCAACCAACCAACCAACCAAAAACCTACTGATTGCCAAAGAATAGTTATATTATATTATACAACCAATCAAACAGGTTTTGGTAAAACAGCTGGCGTTTGGTGTCCATAAAATATTCTGGGAAATCCGAGATGTTTGACTCTTGTAATCTTGGTTAAGGATGGAGGGGCATTGTAGGTAAAGCAAAAAAAGATCTTCCAGGACTCCCAGACTGACGGCGCATAGGTTCCTACTTTTTCTTGAGAATAGTTTTCGCTCGTTTCTTTATTTACCGAAACAGGTACAAGGGCATGAGTAAAAAGAAACTCAAAACCTCAAAAACTCTTTTCCGATGGATGACGATACATTAAAATGAATAGTGAAATATATATTTGGATTTAAACACAGAGGTGAAAATGAAAAATAACTATTAATAATTAAATTAAATTAAATTATATAAAAATATATTTTAAAATAAAATATGTTAAATAATAATTAAAATTATATTTTATATTAAATTATAAAATACATATTAAAATTGTATTTATGTTAAACAATAATTTTATTAATAAATAACCAAAATTTTATAAAAAAATCATAAATTATATTTGTATTTATTTTTTATTATATTAAAATTTTGTAAAAGAATATTATTCATATAAAAGTGTTTAATTATAAAAATTATTTTTGATTCCTATCAAATTTATATATTTATTACATTACTATACAAATCAATATTTCATATAATAAAGAAGAAGTTGTTTATATATTTTTTGTCGAAACCATTTTTTGTTTGAAAAACGGGCCGACTTTAAAAAGGAAAACGGAGTCGCCACCAATCTTTTTTGAAGTGTGATTGGGTCAACTTATAAAACATTTGGTCTACGAATTTTAAGAAAACGGGTCCGGGAGTCGGTTACGCACGAGGAAGGATTAGCACCCTCGTAACGCCCAAAATTGGTACCTTATTGATTGATTAATGTCCTAATATCGAAAAATTGGAAGAGATTTTAAAATATGAATCTTTTAGAAAATGTTTGAACAATTCGAATTGGATATCGAAATTCTCTTGTTCCGAAAAAGACGAAATACCACATCCAGCACGATAGGACACGATGTTTCAAACCCTCGATACCAAGATCATTTCATGATTTCTAAAACTCATGCATTGCAATTTAAAAAGGGTATTCCACTATTTGGCCAAACTAAAAATCGAAACCCAGCACGATTGGGCACGATTCCTCTAATTCCCAAATATGAAATATCGCCTTTATTTAAGAAAACCCGGTCAAAATCTCTAAACGATATTTGGTCATTTGGACGAATGGAAAATCGAAACCCAGCACGATTGGGCACGATCTCTCGAACTTCCAAACACAAAACATTGCCTTATTTAAAAAAACACGATCAAAAATCTTTAAAGGATATTTGGTCATCTAGACGATCGAAAAATCGAAACCCAGCACGATTGGACACAATTTCTCTAACTTCCAAACACGAAATATTACCTTTGTGAAACCCTTTTTTTATGAATTTTGGAAAAAAAAATAAAAATGTTGAAATACGATTCAAAATCATCGATCTACGTGAAATGATAGTATCAAGAATAAACCACTCATAATAGTAAAAAAAAGTAATAAAAATGATAATAAGAATGATGAATATAATTAATAATAATATGTATGTAAAAAAAATAGTGACAAGAAACAAAAATGATAATAATAAAATAATACTAATAAAATTAATGAATATAATAATAATAAAAAGGGGTAAGTATTAAAATAATAATAATAGTAAGCAAAATAAAAAAAAATTAATAATAAAATGATAAAATAATAAAATAATAGTATTAATAAAAAAATAGTAGTAGTAAAAGAAAGTAAAAGTATTTGATAATAATAAAAATAATAAATGTAATAATAATATAAAAAAAATTAAAGTAAACAAGAATATATATATAATAATAGTAGATATAACAGAAAGAATACGATTGTAATAATAATATACATATAAAAATGGTAATAAAAATATTAAAAAAAATTAATTTAATGGTAAAATAGCAAAATAATCGAAAAGGGACTAAATTGGATCAAAAGCAGAGGCTTTGGGCCAAATTTAAAATAAAAGAAGATAAGAGGACTAAATTGCAATATGCGCGCGACGTAGAGGGACCAAAATAGCAATTAATCCCACCCTCAGAAACGGTGCGTTCGGATGAGGACCAAATTGAAACAAGAAGAGAATTTTTGGGCCAAATCGGAAATAAAAAACTGCTTGAGAATTATAAAAAAAGCGGAGGGGCTAAATGCGCAATTAGCCCCTCCCTAAAAAAACGCGCGGATCCTTTCGGTTCGGGTTGGGTCAGTCCGACCCGCCTTAAAACGGTGCCGTTTTAGCGCCGAAACTCCCAGGGTAAAACGGCGTCGTTATCCTCTGCTATATAAACCAAATTTTTTTTAAAACAAATCACTTCTTCCCTTTTCTTCAAAAAAAAAAAAAAGAAAATTTCCTCTGCAGCTCTCCTGCCAAACGACTTCCGCAGGGCGGGAGCTCGGCAGGCCTCCATGAGAGGCTCGACGCGCGTCAACTGCATGTGGCGAAATTCCAAAATAGGTATATTTTTTCCTCTTTTTTTTTGATGTATTATAGTTTTAAAAAAAACAGAACAAAAAACTAAAAAATATAAAAACAACAGTATTCACCAATGGAAAGAAATAGAAAAAAATAAAACCTCTGATTATTCGGTATTCAGACTTGGTTTTGATTGTTGTCTATTCTCTGGAAAAACGTGCTCTATATTCGTAAAAACCCATCCCCTTTTACACTATTTTGTGTGGCTTTTATAGCCTTTATTTTTACAACTGGTTTCCTACTGTTTTGTAGGTACCGACGTCGTGGGCGAGACGTGCGGCGTTGGGAATTCGGAGGTGACGTGCACGAGTGTGAGACTGCTTGGTTGGGGTTGCTGGTGGCGTTGGCAAGAAACAAAGGCTAGGGTTTCTGCCTTTTTTATTTTGGGCCCAACGGGCCTGTTTGTTTTAGGACAGTTTAGATTTGTATTTTGTTTATGTTGGATTTGGTTTAATTAGTACTGGGCCCGGGCATAATTTAGGCCCAACATTTTTAATTAAAAAGGAAATGGTTGCAGCAATAGTATATAGAAGCAATGTAGGAGTTAAAAAGTAAGAATAGAATACAGGCTGAGTGGCAGAAAGGAGGGTTTGGCTCATCTCATTCTCACCACTGGTGTTTAACAGCAGTGAAAAAGAAAAAATGAGGATAATCTCTTCATAAAATACAAAGGGAGCTTTAACAGATTACCGGAAAAGCCGAAACCCCTTATCCTAACAAGATTAGCTTCCTATTTTAGGCCGTAAATATCAGACGGCTACTACTTTGATATGGCGTAGAAACAATGTACACATTGTTGTGGATTCATAATTGCGTGGAAATGAATATTCATAATGGAAATTCGAGAGAATGTATCAACTTTAAATTACAAAAATAATATTATTTAAATCTCGGTGTTCCAAGTTAGGAAAATTATTTTGATATCTTTTTATATTTAAAATAAATTATATTATATAAGGGTATTTTAGTTTTTTATTTTATTTTAAAAAATTAATAAAAATATACATATTATGATATCTGAACCATGCCAACCTCATTAAAAAAACCTTAAATTTTCCGCTCAATTAAAATTTATTTTGATTTTTTTATATATTTTAATTTTAATATGCACATTTTATTACATCCACCAGCAAATGCCTCTAAAGTAATAACAAAATTAAAAATAAAATAAGTTTTATACAATATCCAAACAATAACAACAAAATAGTAGTAACATAATAGTGAAATGATAGCAAAATAGGGAAAAAAAACAAAAAATAGTAGATTTTTTTTGTTCTTTTGTGAATTCGGGCCGGTACCGGGCCAAAAATGCCTTACTCGAGGCCCGACTTATTTTTTAAACGAACTTTATTTTTTTGCCCAAATCCCCTCACTTTTTGGGCGGGCCTTCGGGGCGAGCCACCATGAGCAAGTCTACCCTTAACATTTATAATTTTTGTCAATTTGGTTCTTAATTTTTTTTTAAAACTAAATTTCACCTTCAACCTTTTAAAAAGAATTTGACCTTCAAAAAAGAGTCTAAATATTATTTTTTTAATAAATATATTGATAAAAATGTTAAATTTTTAAACATGGCGGCCCCTATGACAATTTATGTGTATTTCATGTTAATTTTTTGAATTTTTTATATATATGCCTACTTATTTCTTTAATATCCACTTGTATGCCTCCTCCCCTTTTAACTTTCACATGTCTACTTATTTCTTTAATGTCAGCAGCAGCCGCAGAAAGAAGCAATTTCCATTGTTTGATTTTAATTTTCATGTGTCCCTTTATTTCCTTAAATCAAATCTAACACCACCATTTCTCCTTAATATCAGCCGCCGCAGGAAGGAGTTTGACATTTGACTCACACCTCTCCTCCTGCCTGCTGATATTAAAGAAATATTGTTGTAAAATGTCTCAAACTTCTTTATTGAAATGTAATAATTTATATAAAAAAATATAATAATAAATTTAACTCTTAATTTTATCTTTATTCTTTTTTTTAGTTAAATTTAACCCTCAATTTTTTAAAAAGAACCGAACTTAACTATCAACTTTTCAAAAAGAGTTGAGTTATTGTTCTTTTAATCAAGATACTAACTAAAATGTTAAAATTTTAAAATTGACAGCTCGAATGGCAATCTATGAGTACTTCATTTTAATTTTTTTGAACTTTCATGAATTTTTTTTAAAATTTTTTATTTTTTTGAATATTTTTATAAATTTTAAATTTTTTGTTCATATGAGATATAAGAAAAAAAATGACATGTCAGCGTGAAGTATACGTAGACTACTACGTATGTTGACATGCCAACATCGTTAAAAATTAATATTTTTGTCATCATTTCTGTTAAAATAAATAAATTAACTTTTTTAAAGATTAATGGTTAAATTTAACTAAAAAACGAATAATGACCTAATCAACCAAAAATATATATAAAATTAAAGGTTAAATTTACCCTTATGCCAAAATAAAATTATGGATACTTTTTCATTCCCATATCTCAAACTTCTTTTCTTCTTAACAGTTTCCCATGGATTAATTTGGGGAAAAATCTGGGTAGAGGTTTGTTTTATTAATACATGTTTTAATTTCCAAACTTTTAAATAGTAAATTAGGATACAATTATGATACGTGTGAACATTTTATATAACAATTATATTTATTAAAAATTGAAGTAAAATATATTGAAACAAATATATTTAAGTTTTGGTTGAAATAATAAAGCTTATATATGATGATGGTGTCTTAGGTTTTATTAATTTTTTAGATTTTATATAAAAAGATAAAAGCACCATCATAATCCTTGCTACTTTGTAAAAGGGACGAATTTTTGATAATTTTTAACTGAGTTGAAACTCGATTGATAAATAGCATTACCTCAACCAAACTCTTGAATAATAATATAAATACTTAACCGCCTTAACTGCACTCCAACATGTAACCTCTAACAAATTGTAATATCATAAACGTTGATTGAATTAATATATTTTTTATAAATATAGGGTGAATATTTGGTACACTAGTAGTGTATTTTTTATTCCACAAGCAACTTTAAAAAATTGACACATATCTCTTTTTTTTAATAGTTTACTATATCAACACTTGTCAATCCTCTGACCATATTTGTCGAGTTTTAAAATGTAACAACCATTTTTCAGTGGTTTCGGAACCCAATTTCTAATGATCGAGTCCATAAATATTATTATTTTAATATTTTAATATTTAGGACGTTAGTATAAAGTTTAATTAAAGTTTGGTCGTTTAATTATGCTAATCAGATAGTGAATAAGACTAATTTGTAAAAGTGGTAAAAGTTAATTGCTATGAATTTTTAATTACTTGAAGGACAGATTGAGCAATTGGACCACTATAAAATGGCCAAATGGTAGTGGCATTAGTTGGAATCCTCTTATTTTTGTTGATTACACTTAAGGTTAAGTGATTAAGGTTAATTAGGTTAATCTTAATTAAATTAATTAACTATATAAGTGAAATTAAAAGAAAAAGATGAAACATGTAGTTCTTCTTCAATCTCACGTAAAAAGGAGAAAAAAAATAGGGTTTTGGAAGCTTTAGCATTCGGTCTCTCATTTGGTATGATTTCTAAGTCATTTTCTTGTAACTTCTATGTTTTTGAGGTCTCGAGAACTTGGTTTAGCTAACTCGTGTATCAATTTGTAAAACTGTTAAAGTTTTTAAAATTTTCCATTGTTTAATACTTGATGAAATTGGTATTATTTGTTAAATTTTAAGCTTAAAAGTGAAAAATGACTAGTTTGTAAAGTTTAATTGCTAGTTTTGAACATAGGAACTAAAATGCATAAATTTCAAAATTCATGTTGAATTTCTGTAATTGTGGATAATAGAAGGCTGTAGAAGGATGAAATTGAGATCGATTTCAAAATTGAGGCTCAAATTTGAAAGTTATAGCAATTTCGATTTTAGGGACTAAATTGAATAAAATGTGAAGCTTTGGGGAACTTTTGAAAAATGGAATTAAACTATTATATGCATATAATAGGATGTTATAAGGTATTTGGAATTAATAAATTGAAATGAATTATCATATAGATCGGGAATTGAACAAACTAAAGGATAATCGATGAAAAGGCAAAATTTCGTATTAGTCCTCAACGTTTCGTTTGTTGCTATTTGTGCCAAGTAAGTTCATATGGAACTTACTATATTATTTACGATGTGTTTGAACTATATATTATATTGTCTATTAGTTTAGGTTAATTGTAATTCTGACAATTTTGCCATATAAAAGCCTAAATCGTAAAGTATGAGAAATATATTATTACAAGTGAATACGATGTATGGAATGGATGTGGAATGTTTATATACTTGAATGATATGTATATGACAACATTACAGGGATTGGAATGAATTGAATATTGTAATAGAGCTTGTATGAACTTAGTAAATGATTAGGATACAAATGACATGCCATTATGTTTCAAAAAGGAAAATGGGTGTTTTGATTAGGAATTAATACGATGGCTTGAGATCAAGCATATGTTGTGGATTCTCAAAAGCTCCTGTGAGCAACATAAAACTAAGCTCGTGTGAGCAACCCTGGTCTGAAGCTCATGTGAGCAAATCAGTCTCGTGTATCCAAGTTCAATTTACTACGGTTCTCCGGGCAAAATAAAAACAAAATGATAACTTAGATTGGAAACGAAATGGTTGAAATGTGTGAACACGTGTTGAGTTGTTATTTTTCAAATTGAGTATGGTTTGAATGGTTGTATATACTTATGATTTGAGTACCATATTTTTGTTACGCAAATAAACTAACCTATTGGTTATATTGTTGATTTGAACATGAAAGTATAAGGTGCCAAAGGATGTAATGTATTATACCATTAAATTTTAATAGCTTACATTGTTGTGAAAGTTAAGGTAAGTAAGGTAAATTCCATTTGAACTTACTAAGCATTCGAAAAGCTTACCTAGTTGTTTTCCTTTTTTCTGTAGATTGTCGATTTGCAGAACACGTCTATCGGATCACTTTGAAGCTCACACTATCCTACTATCGACTAGGTAGACTTTTGCTCATTTTAAGCTCGATTATGTGGCATGTACATAGGTGTTAAGATATGTGTTAACTTTGAATGGATAGTTTGGTTTGAGCTTGATTAATCTTTGAATTAAGAAGTGCTAGTGTTTATATATGCATAAGTGTATGTTTTGGCAATTTGATAATTATAAATGTGGAACTTGAATGGTAAATTGCTTGATGAAATGGTATGGTTAAGATGATATTGAATAGCTATAAGGCATGGTTAGTTCAATTGGATTTTGATCTTGTAACACCCCTGTCGAAACCATTCTTTTTACATTTTGAAAAAAATGGGGATCGACTTTAAAAATATGGAATGGAGTCGCCACCGATCTTTTATTCGAGGTGTGATCGGATCACCTTGAGATAGATTATTTTAATAAAACATTTTGATTTATTAAAACAATAATTTTTGGTCTACGAATTATAAGAAAATGGGTTCGGAAGTCGGTTACGTGCGAGGAAGGGTTAGCACCCTCGCAACGCCCAAAATTGGTACCGAATTGATTAATTAATGTCCTTATGTTGAAAAATTGAAAATATTTAAGGTGTGATACTTTTTAAGAATGTTAATTAATTTTGAATTGAATCTCGAGATTAACTTGTTTCAAAGTAATAAAAGGATCACATCCAATACGTTAGGATATAACACGTTTATACTTCGACACCGAGATCATCTTTGATCTTCAAAACGTGCAATTAAAAAGGGTATTTGGTTATTTGGTTGAACAAAAAATTGACACCAACGTTAGGGCGTAATTTTCCGAACTTCCAAACATACAAATATCGCCTTGTTTTGATAAATTTTTAAAATGGGCAATTTTAAAATAGACTTATAAAATATTTTATTTGGTTTGTTTGGATAAAAAACACTTGAACGAGTAAGTTGAAAATCCCGGTTACAATGCGATGATAAAAATGAAGTAGTAGCAAGCATGGAATAATAATACATGGTAACAATAACATATAAAGGAACATAATCATATGAAAATATAAAAAAAAACAAATTAATACACATACGATGGCAATACAACATATACTTTACAAATATTAATATTCAAAACTAATGAATTAAAAAAACAATTTAGAAAGAAATATCAAGTAACTTAACACAAATAAAATGCCACCAATTTTAAGACAAATAAAATGAACAAATAATATATAAAAACAAAATATTTGAAATCATTATTATACAAACAACAAATTATATGTACATAAGTTCGGAAATCACATGTAAAAAGGAAATCAGAATTAATTGCATACAAAATAGTAAGTATAAATAATATAGTAATTCATATATGATGAAAGCTTTGAAACAAACAAAAATGTGAATAAAAAATATATATGATAAAATGACTTTAATACCAATTACATATATGTAATAATGTATAAGGGTATTTGATCGTTGATTTCAGAGTTTTAAATTTATAATGATCGAACCTGGAACTAACTATAACAACGATTGAGGCAAGTGCACCTATCGAACAGTAGTATAGCTTAGGCAAGACCGGATTGTCGAACCCAAAGGAACCAAAAGTACTAATACTAACTTTCTTTTTATTATCTAGCCTAAAATAAGTGAAGTTGTTATTTAATCTAAATTTAATTAACTACTAAGCTAAAGATGCAAAGACAAAAAGAATGAATTGGGGAAATACTGTTGAAGAAACTCAGTTGATTAAGACGATAAACTTAGGAAGAATCTTCCTAGACTTCACTTGTTATCTAACTCTGAACTAGACGATTTATTCACTTGACTTGATCCTTAAGACTCCCTAATGTATATTAAACCCTCTCTCGAAGCGAATAACTTCTAACCCTAGGTTGATTAATTGAAATCTCTTTCTAATTAAAACCCCTAGAATTGCATTAACTCGATCTATGGACTCCCATATTAGGTTTCACTCTAATCCGGCAAAATCTCGTCACCCTATCTCTAGGCACGCGATCAACTCCGCTTAATTATGCTAGATCTACTCTTAAGCAGGGACTTTTGCTCCTCCACCTAAGCACATCAAACTTGAATCAATATCCCGGAAATATTAACACAAGAATTAAGAACACATAATTAAGAACAAATCAAGTATTTATCATATAGTTCAGAAAATGATAACAAGATTCATCTAAGTTTCATCCCCTTTAAGTATCTGAAGGGTTTAGTTCATACTAATAAAAGAAAACATCTCAGAAGAAAAGATAAAACAAAACATAAGAAATCCCTAAAACCCCCTGAAGGAATTGAAGGAGAGATCCACCGTCTTGAGTAGAATTCCGGCTTCTTGAGATGGATCAACTAGCTATCTTCGAGTGTTTCCCACAAATCTGACCTTTTCGGCTCGGCTCCTTGGCCTAGCTCACCCCCTCTTCTAGGTTATACTTAGGGTGTTTATATAGGCTTTTGAAATAGGTTTCTTTGCCCCTAAGTATCCTTTTCCGAGTGAAATTGCTCTTCTCCACGACAGGGACATGGCCATGGCACACGCCCGTGTAAATCATGATCAGGCCGTGTTCTAGTCTATCAAGGAGACACGACTGTGTTGGCTCAAGTCCAGGCCGTGTCGATTTCGTGATGTTGCCTATTTGACCCGTTTTAAGCCCGTTTCTCGTTCTTTTCATCCTCCGGTGCTTTCCTGAGTATAAAACATGAAAAGGAAGGATTAAGAGCACCTTTTTACATAAATCAAGGGATAAATCATCCAAAAGTATGCAAAATGTGGGATTAAAATATGTTACTTTTACGGTTTATCACATACCCCCACACTTAAGCTTTTGCTTGTCCTCAAGCAAAATTCTCAACTTACAATTAAAACAAACTTTCCATGATTCAATATTCCTATCAACAATGTCTCATCATAATTCATAGATAATTTATACATGGATAATTTAACTCAAAGAGTCCTCAAGATTCAAACAATATAAGTCATACATTTGTAGCACAAAACATAGGTGCTTCCCTCATCTAAATAATTACCTCGATCCAAAACCTACAAGGATTGACATCCTCACAAAAGGTTCACTCAAATCACTCGAAGTGTTTAAGGTTGAGAATTAAGCACTCAAACGTTAAACACGAAAAGTTAATCCCATAGGCTTGCATGAAAATCAAATCTCCACCATTGTAATATGAGATGATGCACAAATCAAAAGGTCTTTGAAAGGGTTGTAACTTGGGGCTTGGGTTAAGGTGTGGATAAAGGCTGAATTAGAGGTTAGAATCGAGATTGAATTGACAAATTACCTAACTAGAAACAATGAACTGAATAAAAGTAATTACATCAATTGAAAACTAATAATACGAGCTTCTTCTTCAATAATTGGAATTTAACGTATAAGCTCACCTAATCTCAAAACTAATAATGAATATACTTTGATTTTTTTTTAAGAACAAGTCACAAATATTTACAATAATAAGAAAGTACTTTAACAACTGAAATATAGAACATAGTTAGGCAACTGCTCAAAATCAAATCTCGACAAAAAGGGTAGTCAAAAAGGATGGTGATAACAAATACAAAGGGTTTTGGGTTAATATTAGTGGGTGAGTCAATAAAAAGGGTTGTTAGGATCAAAGGGGTTCACTAGGGGTTTATTATGAAGGTGGGTTTTTAGTGGAGTAAGTGGGTTAAATCCTAGGTGCCTTCATCATCTCTGTATATCAAATCAAAGGTGCGGTCTCAACATGTATAATCGAGGAAAGTTCTAGAATAACAGTTCAGTGTTGACACACTCATAATCAAAAAGTGAGCATGAAAAAGGATATATGCTCTTATAAGGCTCAAAATCTCAAAAAATTTATGGGTATTTTGATGTCATCCTCATAAATTTCAAACTTCAAAGTAATATTTAAATTCAGGTAGACAACCTAGAAAAAAATTTTAATTTCTGAAAAATAGATTTATCATGCTTGATTCTCTAGTATCTTAGAGTATAAATCATCAATGCACAATTAACTATGACTTAATCTAAGACATATCGATAAAGATCATAAGTCATGGGAATTTCATTCTAATCATAATATGAGAAATTTACTTTAAGACAAGGCATAATTCAGGGATTTGAGAATAATGCAAAAAGTTTGGCACCTAATTTCAGGAATTTGAGAATAATGAAAAAAGTTAGGCACCTTTTTAGGTTGTTCACCCCCCACACTTAAGATGTACATTGCCCTCAATGTACAAAGATATATATAGACAATTAAGTATAAATTCAAAAGATATGGAGAGAAGTGAAACTCCCTGAATTATGGATGAAATCCTTGTGTTGGAGGAGTCGTTCTTGATGACGATCCTGCGCTAGATGAAGAAATGGGGTAGCTCATGGAGGATTAGCCAGGATATAATAATAATAATTAAAACTATACTAATTAAATAATTAAAGAAAAGCAAGCTAAAGTGAAGAAAAATAAAAAGTGAACAAAAATTAAAAGAAAAGATAAATGGACCGTAGAGTCCTTATTGTTGGGTGTGATTTCTAAGGCTGTGGATATGGTGGTTGTCGTGGTGTGATTCCCAAGCAGCCTGAAGAACCTAAAACCAAGAAACTAAAATAAAATAAGTTAAATTAAGAAGAAGAGAAGTAAATATAAGAAAATTGAAGCAAAAGAGAAAAACAAAATAAAAACAAAATGGCCTCAAATATCCTTGGCTCGTCGAATGATTGAAGCGGCCGGCATGAACTTATATAGATCGGTCTCCCTCTGGGAGACTATGCTTGATTCCTTCCACTTCTTCGGCATT
Organism: Gossypium sturtianum; assembly: GCA_025698515.1. NCBI lineage: Eukaryota > Viridiplantae > Streptophyta > Magnoliopsida > Malvales > Malvaceae > Gossypium > Gossypium sturtianum. The sequence goes on from CM046950.1 coordinate 22,977,159, forward strand.
TGGTGTAGCTCAAGGGTTTTGGGAATGTATTGGAGAAGAAAAGTAGGGAGAGGGTTGAGAAAGAAAAGAAAAACTAAATGGGCTGAATGGGTGAGAAGAGGGAGGGGTGGGTGGTTTAAATAGAATTCTCAAGTCAGGTACATTCCCACGCCTGTGTACCATGGGCGTGTTGATTCACACGGCCGCCTCACACGGCCGTGTTATGCATCGTATCGTTTCTCCCACGCCCATGTTCTGGTTACCACGCCCGTGTATAAACTACCAGTGTTGACCACGGCCGCATCGCACGGCCGTGTTGAGCGTCATTCATGTTTCCCACACCCATTTTACAGATTGCCACACCCGTTGGTGATAAGTCAGTGTCGTCCACGACCGCGTCGCACGGCCGTGGCGTTTTGTCGGTGCCCGTGGGGTGGTGGTTGGAGTCCGTGACTTGAAGATTTGATTCTTTTCGACTTGTACCTCTTACGCCATTGTCGAGACGGAGATTCTGTACCTCCCACACGCCGACCACGATCGTGTGCAAGGTCGTGTGGGCTGGAAATCTGCACTTTTGGTTAGTTTAAAACTAGGTGTTTAAGACTAAGAGAAGAGAAGAAAATAAAATGAAAACAAATAAGAAAGTAATTAGGGTTAGTGCTCGGGTTGCCTCCTGAGAAGCGCTCGTTTAAAGTCTTAAGCTAGACTTTCCTCGTATTCGCAAAAATCAGGGTGGTTTAAAAATTTGAATATCTTCCCTCATGCTATCAGTTCTATTTCCTTGATAAAGTTTAAGTCGAGAAGCGTTTATATTGAAAGTACCAAAACTAGGATTACTTACCTCGACTGTTCCGTATGGGAAAACACCGGTTACCCTGAAATGGATTTATTTGTTAGTGTTAGGGTCAGGAGGAGATATTTGAGGGTCTGCTTTATCAATCAATACTTGATCTCCGATTTTGAAGTGGTTTGTTGTTCCTATGAGCTCTTCTGGGGGCTTTTTTGGTTTTACTTCGTGTGGTTCCGGTTCTTCTTTGAATTGTGTTTTCCACTCTTCTGATTTGTCGACCCTAAGGCTTCGTTCCTTATGTAATTCTTCTATGTTGTCATGGGGTCCATGATTCGGCTCAGGTTTGTAACCTTGTGGTGTTTCCTGTGGTGAAAGTTGAACAACTTGGTTATCAACTGAATTTACTTTCTCACCTTCATCAATTGTTGTCCTGGCCGAGTCAAGAGCTTGTAAACTGATTGATTCGTCACCTACACGAAGTATGAGTTCTCTTGTACCAATATCAATTAAGGGAATCGAATTATCCTCATCCATGTCTAAGACAACAAAATCTACCGGGAAAATGAATTTATCAATTTTTACAAGAACATCTTCGATAATACCCCTAGGAATTCTAACATTTTTATTAGCTAGTTGGATGCTTACCCTAGTTTGTTTGGGTTTCCCTAGACCTAGTTGTTTAAACAATTTATAAGGCATGACATTTATGCTTGCCCCTAAATCAGCTAACGCATTATCAATAGGTAGGGGTGAGTATTCGATCGAGTCGAGTTGAATCGAGTCAAAAATTTTTGAGTTAGTCGAGTTAACAAATCTTATTTTAGCAACCGAACTCAATTTGAATTTTTTTCGATTCGAATCGAATCGAGTCAAAAAATTTCGAGTCAAATCGAGTCGAGTTAACGAATCCTATTATTTATACTTAATGCTGCTATTAGATGGACCGATTATTTAACTAGTAGACGAAGTACAAGATTATTTAACTACATGAACAATATAATGATTCTGCCTCTTAACTTAATAGGTAAACATTTATCAAAACGACGTAGTTTTGCCTTTTAACTTAATTATTTTGAATTTTAACTTTTAAAAAAGTAAACATTTATCAAAACGACGTAGTTTTGTCTTTTCTTATTCGAATTTTCGAATAACTCGAATTGTGTAATTCATATTTGAGTTAAACCGAAAAACTTAATTTTTTATTCGAGTTGATCCGAATAACTTGATTAACTAAAATTACTCGAACTATTTAATTCAAAATTTGAAATTTTTATCGAGTTTTTCGAATCGAATCGGATTTTGCTCACCCCTATCAATAGGTAAACTACCAATTAAACATGGAATCGTAAAACTCCCTGGATCTTTTAATTTCCGTGGTAGTTTATTTTGCAAGATTGCCGAGCGCATTGCGTTTAGTTCCATGTGTGATGCCTCGTCTATCCTTCGCTTGTTCGTCAAAAGCTCTTTTAAAAATTTTCTAGAATCTGGCATCTGTGAAAGAGCTTCAAGTAGCGGTAAGTTAATATGTAATTTTTTTAAAAGTTTAAGAAACTTATCAAACTGTTCCTCTATATCGTCTCTCTTCATCGCTTCGGGATAAGGAATGCGAGGTTGGTACTTTTTGATTACCGGTTTTGGCTTTTCTTGTGTTACCTCAACTTTACCTTTCTCTACCTCGTTTTCTTGTATTGGATTGGGTTCATCTAACCTTATACTATCATGAGCTGTGATAGCTTGGATTTGCTCCTTTGGGTTAATCTCAGTGTTGCTTGGTAGACGCCCTTGCGGTCGTTCGAAAATTAACTTTGCAAGTTGTCCAACTGACTTAGTAAGTTCCCCAACTTGAGTTTCGATCCCCTTAATTGATGCCTGTTGATTCTTAAGGGTGGTTTCAATGTCTTGGAGATGGTTATCTGTGGCTGCCATGAATTTTGTCAGCATCTCTTCAAGGTTCGGCCTCTTTTCCTGTGGATAGGGCTAATTTTGGAAATTTTGAGGAGGTTGTTGTCTTTGAATTCCTTGATTTCCTTGACCTCCCCATGAAAAATTTGGGTGGTTCCTCCAACCTGGATTATAAGTATTACTATAAGAGTTATTATTAGATCTGAAATTATTACCTATATAGTTCATCTGTTCGCTTTCTGTGCCCAGTTGGTAGGGTGGGTACTCAGGATTTGCCACAGTTCCACTTGCGTCGCACTGCATTACTGAATGTACTTGCGAAGAACACAAACTATCAAGCTTTTTATTCATCATCTCTACCTGTGTTGATAGCATGGTTACTGCGTCGAGGTTGAAAACTCCGGCTGATTTTGTTGGTTTTGTCCTTGTAACCTGCCACTGATAGTTATTCATTGACATCTCTGCAATAAACTCGTAGGCTGCTTCAGGAGTTCTGTTGTTCAGGGTTCCACCGGCGGTTGAATCAATTAGTTGCCTCGTTGAGGGGTTTACACCGTTATAGAAAGTTTGGACTTGGAGCCACAAGGGTAAACCATGGTGCGGACACCTTCTCAAGAGATCCTTGTATCTCTCCTATGCTTCGTATAATGTCTCTAAATCCATCTGCACAAAATAAGAGATATCATTCCGTAATTTGGCCGTTTTGGCCGGTGGTAAATATTTTAATAAAAAAATTTCGATCATTTGATCCCATGTAGTGATTGACCCTCGTGGTAACGAGTTTAACCACTGTTTGGCTTTATTCCTTAATGAAAAGAGAAATAACCGAAGACGGATGGCATCATCAGAAACGCCATCTATTTTGAAGGTATCACAGAACTCTAAAAAATTAGCTATATGAGTATTTGGGTCTTCGTCCTGTAAACTATCAAATTGAACAAATTGTTGAATCATTTGTATAGTGTTAGGATTTAATTCAAAATTATTAGCAGCTATAGCAGGCCTAACAATACTTGATTCTGCTCCTGTTAAATGAGGTTTAGCTTAATCATACATAGTACGCGGAGCATTATTTTCTGCCACATCTTGTGGTGGTGGATTATTCTCGTCCATCCCTTCAGTAGGATTGGATCTGCCTTCTCGCTCTTTTTCTGTGTAATTTAGGGCTCGCCTAATTTCTCTGCGATTCCTGCGAGCGGTAGCTTCAATATCACTGTCGTATACTAGTGGTCCTCTCGGGTTCCTTCTAGTCATAAACTAGAGGTACCTGCTAGGAAAAGAAAGAAATAAAATTTAGAAAAGTTAAAAACAAAACAAAAACAAAAATAAAAATAAAAGTAATTTGCGGAAAATAATGGCTAAAGTAATAAAAATAGAGCTTTCTTAATATTTTAGTTCCCCGGCAACGGCGCCAAAAACTTGATCATTGATTTCAGAGTTTTAAATTTATAATGATCGAACCTGGAACTAATTATAACAACGATTGAGGCAAGCGCACCTATCGAACAGTAGTATAGCTTAGGCAAGACCGGATTGTCGAACCCAAAGGAACCAAAAGTACTAATACTAACTTTCTTTTTATTATCTAGCCTAAAATAAGTGAAGTTGTTATTTAATCTAAATTTAATTAACTACTAAGCTAAAGACGCAAAGATAAAAAGAATGAATTGGGGAAATACTGTTGAAGAAACTCAGTTGATTAAGACGATACCCTTAGGAAGAATCCACCTAGACTTCACTTGTTATCTAACTCTGAACCAGACGATTTATTCACTTGACTTGATCTGTAAGACTCCCTAATGTATATTAAACCTCTCTCGGCGAATAACGTCTAACCCTAGGTTGATTAATTGAAATCTCTTTCTAATTAAAACCCCTAGAATTGCATTAACTCGATCTATGGACTCCCATATTAGGTTTCACCCTAATCCAGCAAAATATAGTCACCCTATCTCTAGCGCGCGATCAACTCCGCTTAATTATGCTAGATCTACTCTTAGCGGGGACTTTTGCTCCTCCACCTAAGCACATCAAACTTGAATCAATATCCGGAAATATTAACACAAGAATTAAGAACACATAATTAAGAACAAATCAAGTATTTATCATATAGTTCAAAAAAGCGATAACAAGATTCATCTAAGTTTCATCCCTTTCAGGTATCTGAAGGGTTTAGTTCATAATAATAAAAGAAAACATCTCAGAAGAAAAGATAAAACAAAACATAAGAAATCCCTAAAACCCCCTGAAGGAATTGAAGGAGAGATCCGCCGTCTTGAGTAGAATTTCGGCTTCTTGAGATGGATCAACTGGCTATCTTCGAGTGTTTCCCACAAATCTGACCTTTTCGGCTCGGCTCCTTGGCCTAGCTCACCCTCCTCTTCTAGGTTATACTTAGGGTGTTTATATAGGCTTTTGAAATAGGTTTCTTTGCCCCTAAGTATCCTTTTCCGAGTGAAATTGCTCTTCTCCACGACAGGGACACAACCATGGTACACGCCCGTGTGAATCGTCTTTCGGCCGTGTTCGGACTTTTAATGAGGTGACATGCCCATGTAAATCGTGATCAGGCCGTGTTCTAGTCTATCAAGGAGACACGGCCGTGTTGATTTCGTGATGTGGCCCATTTGGCCCGTTTTAAGCCCGTTTCTCATTCTTTTCATTCTCCGGTGCTTTCTCATTCTTTTCATTCTCCGGTGCTTTCCTGAGTATAAAACATGAAAAGGAAGGATTAAGAGCACCTTTTTACATAAATCAAGGGATAAATCATCCAAAAGTATGCTAAATGTGGGATTAAAATATGTTACTTTTACGGTTTATCAGTATTTGAAATAAATAAAATTTAAAATAAGATTTTTAAAGTGACAATCATATGTTTATATATATTTAGAATAAAATATGTATGTACATAGATTTAAAAGAGAATACATATATAAATTAACATGAAATTAATAACATATATACATAAAAGAGAATTTTAAAATAAACAAATTATATATTAAAATTTTTTACTAAGATTATAAATAAAAGAACAAGAAAACCCCTAATTGGAATAAAAATAAAATTAAAGGCTATTTTATAAATAAATAAAATAATTGTAACTAAGGCCGATGATTCGAGCTAAAATGCACACAAATAACTGAGGATTAAAGCGCAAATATCCCAATAACCGAGACACGACGTCTAAATGCGGACTGAATTGAAAAGGCGCTTAAAATTCAAGGTAAAAATAGCAATAACAAAAGAAAAAGCAAAAATGACTCAATCAAATCATCGCGAAACAGGAAAGGACCAATCACATAAATAGCCCAATTTTTAGAAATGCGCGGATCCTGAGGGAGGATTCGGGTCGACGCACGGGTCAGACGGCCCTATACGGCGCCGTTTCTCACTATTTCAAAAAAAAAAGGTTAACAAGCCTTAAACTAATCAGATTTTTTTTTTTAAAACCTTCCTATCCCTAAATCAAACCCTAATCCCTTTGCTATTGTCTTCAGCCGCCTTTAGAAAAACACAATTCGAACCTCTCCCTCTGCCGATTCAGATGTCTGCGCCATTCAACCACTATTTCACCATCGTAATCGGTCTATGGTGGCGCATAGTGACGCCCTATCACTCTCGTTTAAAACACCCAAGGTATCGCCTATTTTATGCTTAATATCCCCATTCAAACTTCGATTTCGACGAAGCGAATAGGGACCCGACGACGGCCTTAACAGATAAGTGCTTTTCTCCTCTCTTTTTTCGCATGCAATGAATACTTAAATGGAAATCGAAAAGCAAGAAAAATAAAAAAACTCGATTAATCTGCTGATAATCACCCTTCAATTTCTCTGCTTTTGATTTTTTTGTATTTGTATTGCGTATGTGTGCATCCTCAATGTACAGCGGCTTGCTTCGGCTCTTAAAGGCCGAAATTGAAAATGAAAAAAAAATGAAATCAAAATAATTACAACTATTTTTTTTTTCTATTGCTCCTTGTTGTCGTGGTTGTTTGTCCTTTGCAGGTACGGAGGCCAGCCTGGTACACGGACGTGGCGAGGGTGGAGGCCGTGCGACTGAAGCTTGCGGCGCAAAGGTTCTAACCTAGGGTTTCCTGAAACCCTAAAGTGCTTGGGCCATTTGGGTATTGGGCCGTGTAATTGGATTGGCTAGTTTAGGTTTGCTGTAAATTCTTGTTTAAGGGACCTTATATTAATGGACTTTGTTTATGTAATGGACTTTTAATTTATTATTTGGGACTGTTTATTATTTTTTTGGTTTAAATCTGGTTAAGGTATGGGCCCGGGCAAATTTTGGGCCCTACAGCTGCCTCTCTTTGTGTAACATCCCGGTTTAGGGCCTAGTCGAAATAGTGGTTCGAGACCACAAATCTAAGGGTCATGAATGATTTTTTGAGGTTTATATTATGTATGCATGCTAGTGTGAAAGTTTCATGAAACAATTTTGTGAAATTATGGTTGAATTGTCCAAAAGGACTAAATTGCAAAAGTTGCAAAATGTGTGTTTCTAGAAGTTATTTGTGTCAAATAGCTTTAGATTATTAATTTGAGGTCCTTAAATATCAATTTACCCAAATTCTAATTTTTGGACAAAAATGGGCATGGATGAGTTAAAATTGAAAGTTTATCAAAAAGGGCATTTTGGTCATTTATCAATTAAGTGATTAAAATAGGTGAAAAGATGATAGAAATTCATTCATCTTCTTCCCATAGCTGGCGAAAATTAGAGAAGCCATTTTTAGGGCTCCTTCAATTTTTCAAGCTTGCTAGTAAGTGCTCCTAAGCCCGGTTTTTGATATTCTTCGTATTTTTAAAGTCCCGGTAGCATGAGTAAGCTATTTATAGCTATTTGGTGAGCTATTATGGATGTTTAAAAATGTACATATGTATGAAATGCATGTATTTTGATTTTTTATGGAAGAATATGAAAGCTTGATGTAGTAGAAACATCTTTTGCTAAGCGATTTTCCATGAAAATGCATGTAGGGACTTAGTTGTGAAAATCTTAAGTTTGGTCATACATGGGTGATTTAGTGAGATTTGATGAATGCTTTAGTTGAGTAAGTGGTTCGGCTAAGCATGAAAGAGTAGAAAGTTGAATAAAAATCACTTTACGAGCCTTCGGGACTAAAGTGTAAATATGAGAAAGTTTAGGGGCAAAATAGTAATTTTGCTAAAGTATGAGATGTGGGTCAATTTAGTCAATGTGTGTATTGAATAAGCTGATTTATTCATTATAGATCAAGAAAGACGAAGCCTAGATCGAAACCGAGGCAAAACCAAGATGGTGGACTAAATTGCATATTTCTGTACTTTTGAGTATCGAGGTAAGTCTATGCATAAACAATGCATTCATACTTACAATTTGTTGATGATAGCTAGTGTGTAGCTAATTTGAGATTGACTTAGAACCTATGTGGTTCAAGTAGAATGAATGTAGTAGAAATGGTGAATGAATGTATGATCGAGAATGATTGGGAATCTATGTGGTTTAAGTAGACTTGTGCATGTGTTGTGATAATGCTAGATGGTAGGCTAAGTGCGATACCATCCTAATGCATATTGACGATGAGCTAGCTATGTGCGATGCTATCGTGAGGTATATCATCTAGTGAGCTATGTGCTGAATCACTACGAATACCATTGTGGTAGGCTAAGTGCGATACCACCTTATTAATCAAATGTGGTGTGCTAAATGCGAAACCACCGAGATATTGGCTGTGTGGATTAACTGTATGGATTAACTGTGTGTGTTAACTGTGTGGATGAGCTGTGTGGATTAGTTATGTAAACTAGCTGTGTGGATGAGCTGTGTGGATAAGTTATGTGGATTGACTGTGTGGATGTATTACGATAAATAATGATGTGTTATATATTACGTAAATGTGATATTGAATGCAGGGGTGCATTTCAATGGTTATGAGTATGTGACTCATGATGTGTTGGAATTGTGGTAAGGGATAGAAAGAGTAAGCATAGTTGTGAATTACTTGTTGGTATAATGCTAATGGTTGCTTAGCTTATACTATGTTGCTTATTTGTTTATGTGTAAAGTTACTAAGCTCAAAGCTTACTCTCTTTCTTTTCTCTTGTCTTATAGATTAAAAGCGTTGAATCGAGATACGAGGATCATCAGAAGATAGCCCACATATCAGCACACTTTGGTACATGAAACTTAATGTTTTGTATATGGCATGTATAGGGGCTAGATAAGTTAGTAAATTTTGTTGTAAATGGCTAAGATGTGTTGGCCTTTAGATGGATAGCTTATTTTGTATAATGCCATGGTTGTTGGCTATTACATTATATGAAAGAAAGATGTAGTTTTCTATGTGAGAATGCACTCCAATTTGAGTTGATTATGATGGTGTTAGATGAGTATATGTTGTGTATGTTAGAAGGGTGAAAAGAACTTGACACTTAGTCTTGTTCTTGACCATGTGGATAGACACACGGGCGTGTGTCTAGACCATGTGTGACACACGGTCAGCCCACGGGTGTGTGCTGTGGCCGTGCGTCCTCTGTATGTTAATATTTGAAAATAGAATAGACCACAGACTAGTCACACGGGCGTGTGCCTAGGGCGTGTGGGATTAATCAGTGTTGGCCACGGGCTAGCCACACGGGCGTGTGTCTAGACTCTAGGCCGTCGAGAGAAGTCGGTGTTCACCACGGTGGGGAGCACGGGCGTGCCATGGCCGTGGGGCAATTGGCGAATGCTCGAGTTTTTAGCACGGCTAGGAACATGGGCGTGTGTGTCCATGCTGCAGGCGTGTCTAATCTTGCACGGGCGTGTGAGACCTGTATAAAAGAGAAAAAATTTAAGGATCGTAAAAGTTCCGGATTAGTCTCGAAAGCCCTCGTGTGTATGAGTGAGGCCTCGTAAGTCGAGAATGAGGTTATAGTGAGTAATGACGTTGAGCCTAAGTGGCGATTAAGTGGTTTGAGTTCGGTAACGCCTCGGGCTCGGTTCCCGGCGTAGAACTCGGGTAAGGGGTGTTACACTTTGCTTATACTCGTGTAACGAGAATAGAGCAAAGACTTTAAAAGGGCCAATTTTGCCCGGTCTTGTCGAATCTTGACTTCTTTTGGTGCCTCTCTTCTTTGAGTAGCTTCATTCCATCCCACTGCATCTTCAAGGGCATGAAAACTAGCGCTTCGCTCCAATTCGATGTAATTTCAGGGGGAGGAGATTTGTAGCTTCGATCTTCCTACTGAAATTTCTCTGAAATAAAGGTTGATCCTCAATAACCTCAGGGAGAAGGGATTTGTAGCCTCAACCTACTCCACTGGGACTTCGAGGTGATAAGAATTCAGAGAGAAGAGATTTGTAGCTTTGATCTTCCTACTGAAATTTCTCTGAAATAAAGGTTGATCCTCAATAACCTCAGGGAGAAGGGATTTGTAGCCTCAACCTACTCCACTGGGACTTCGAGGTGATAAGAATTCAAAGAGAAGAGATTTGTAACTTCGATCTTCTTACTGAAACTTCTCGGAAATAAGGGTTGATCCTTAATATAATCTATGGGAGAAGAGATTTGTAGCCTCCACCTACTTCACTGGGACTTCGAGGTGATAAGAATTCAGATAGAAGAGATTTGTAGATTTGATCTTCTTACTGAAACTTCTCAGAAATAAATGTTGATCCTCAATAACCTCAGGGAGAAGGGATTTGTAGCCTCAACCTACTCCACTGGGACTTCGAGGTGATAAGAATTCAGATAGAAGAGATTTGTAGCTTCGATATTCTTACTGAAACTTCTCGGAAATAAAAGTTTATCCTCAATAACCTCGGGGAGAAGGGATTTGTAGCCTCAACCTACTCACTTTGGGACTTGAGGTGATAAGAATTGAGAGAAGAGATTTGTAGCTTCGATCTTCTTACGGAAACTTCTCGGAAATAAAAGTTGATTCTCAATAACCTCAGGGAGAAGGGATTTGTAGCCTCAACCTACTCCACTGGGACTTCGAGGTGATAAGAATTCAGAGAGAAGAGATTTGTAGCTTCGATCTTCTTACTGAAACTTCTCGGAAATAAAGTTTGATCCTCAATAACCTCAGGGAGAAGCGATTTGTAGCCTCCACCTACTCCACTGGGACTTCGAGGTGATAAGAATTCAGAGAGAAGAGATTTGTAGCTTCTATCTTCTTACTGAAACTTCTCAGAAATAAAGGCTGATCCCCAATAACCTCAGGGAGAAGGGATTTGTAGCCTTAACCTACTCCACTGGGACTTCGAGGTGATAAGATTTGTATCTTCGATCCGCTTTGCTCAGGAAGGCAAGGTCTGCTATTTTCAATCTGCTCCACTGCAAACTCAGGGACGCCAGACTGGTATCTTCGATCCGCTTCGCTCAGGAAAGCAAGATCTGCTATTTTTAATCTGCTCCACTGCAAACTCAGGGACGCCAGACTGGTATCTTCGATCCGCTTCGCTCAGGAAGGTAAGATCTACTATTTTCAATATGCTCCACTGCAAACTCAGGGACGCCAGACTGGTATCTTCGATCCGCTTCGCTCAGGAAGGCAAGGTCTGCTATTTTCAATCTGCTCCACTAAGACTTTGGGGAACAAGATCTGATGTCTTCGATCTGCTCCTGCAACTTCGGGATTGCCAGATTTGCTATCTTCGATCTGCTCCACTGCAAAATCAGGGAGACAAGATCTGATGTCTTCGATCTGCTTCATGCAACTTCAGGAATGCCAAATCTGCTATCTTTGATTTGCTCCACCGCAAACTCAGGGAGATAAGATCTGATGTCTTCGATCTGCTCTTGCAACCTCAAGATTGCCAGATCTGCTATCTTCGATCTGCTCCACTGCAAACTCAGGGAGACAAGATCTGATGTCTTCGATCTATTTCCTGCAACTTCAGGAAATCCAGATCTGCTATCTTCGATCTGCTCCACTGCAAACTCAGGGAGACAAGATCTGATGTCTTCGATCTGCTTCCTGCAACTTCAGGAATGCCAGATCTTCGATCTGCTCGACTGCAAACTCATGGAGACAAGATCTGATGTCTTCGATCTGCTTCTTGCAACTTCAGGAATGCCAAATCTGCTATCTTTGATCTGCTCTACTGCAAACTCAGGGAGACAAGATTTGCTAATTCACTGATGTTGCGACACCGTCCTCTGGGGGACTTATCCTGTAAAATCAGTTTTATGTGTTTATGCTTATGCAAAATGGTTAGGATATAATGATCAGAATGAATCCAATGCTCCTAACTAAATGTATTATGGATGACATTTGCACGAATACAGAATGTCATGAGAATGGTCTTTTTACAATGATTAAGATGCAATGATCAGAATGAATTGAATGCTCTTAACTAAATGTGTCTTAAATGAATGCAGAATTTCATGAGAATGATCCCTTTTTTTTTTAAAGTTTAAGGCGTCATCGCTCATTGTTTATTAAGGCTTTATCACTGATGTATTATGTTGCCATCTTGTTCGGCTGGTATTCTGACAGCAAACCCATAGAAACGACTATACTTCACTCGACTGGTTTACCCCACTGTAACTTCAAGGTTCATCTTATTGTGACTTAGGGGTATAAGATTTGAATCCATCCCACTGTGACTCCAAAATGTAGGATTTGTTTCTTCTTCAATCCATCCCATTGCTATTCAAGGGTATAGGACTTGTATCATTTTCCATCCATACCACCGCAACTCAAGGGTAGAGGACTGTAACTTGTTCAATCAACTGATCGCTCCCCAGGTGACCTAACCAAATGTGTATGCATGATATTTGCATGGATGCAGAATATCATTTTTTCTTGCGAATGATTCCCCTTTTACACTTGGGTTAACATTGTCCATTTTTCGTCAAGATTGTATCACTAACGCAATATCTTGTCATTTGTTCAACCACTATTTTTGACAAAAATACAAAGAGATAGTCTCAGTTTAGACTCTTCCTTAAACTTGGTGAGTTTTAAGCAATAGTCCTATTTCAAGTTCTTGTATTATTCAGAAGCTTCCAGAGTAACATGCGAAACTCCTTTTGTGAAAGTGTTATTAGTCCACTAATCGTTATTTCAATACGAAATGCTTGAAAAAGATCATAACAATGGACAAGAAGGAAATTAATCAGGAGCATAGCTCGAAATAAATAAGTTAAACAAAGATAGCAAATGCAATCAAAGGAAATTTATTGTGAACATATTTTGAAAAGAATAATATAATCACAAATAACAAATTTAAAATGGGTAAAATGGAAACTAGGTGCCCCAGATATCGCAGCCTGAGCTTCTCTGTTCAAACTTCTTGAGGACCATTTTAAGCTCAATATGTGTTTAGGGGATCTGGATTACTTGGTCGATGCCCCAAGACGTAGCATACTTCTTCATTGTTAATTCAGACATAGCAAGACTGCTATATGCCCCACTTTTGATCAAAATTTGAGTCACCCTTTTCGGGTTTTCAACTCAAATTCTCTTTGGTCTCAAAGTGCCCTTTCGGGTTTTCACCTTAGCCTCTCCGTTTTCTTATTTTTCTTTCTTTTCTCTTTTTTTTGTGTGTGTTTTTCTCTTTGGAAAACTTTTTATTGAATCTGAATTCACCGTAGGTCCTTTCCATCTATCTCAGACAATATCTATGCTTCCCCAGAATAAACCTTCTTTGCTGCATAAGGTCCTTCCCAGTTTGGCATCCATGTTCTTCTGAAGTCCTTTTTGCATGGGAAAAATCTTCTTCAAAGCCCTATCATGAAATTTTCTAGGGCGAACCTATTTGTAATCTCGCATCATCTGACCGTGACAGATAGCTTTTAACCTTTTCTCTTCAAATTCAACTGGTCATATCGGGATGAAATCCATTCTGCCTCATCCAACTTCAGTTCTGATAAAACTCGGAAAAATGGATTTCGACTTCAATGGGCGAAACCAATGAGAAATGTGTTGCCCCGGTAACAGTTCTGGCCAATGTTTGATAAGCATAGAGGGTAAATAGTAACTTCTGTATGCTCATCTTTACAAGTCTCGGTCTTTTTATGATCTTTTGTTTTTCTTTTTGGTTACTTTTGCTGCACTGATATGGTGTCTGATTTTTGAACAGACTATAAACTTTTGACATTGTGCGGTTATGCATTGTTAAACATGATCCTTTCTGGCATTCTTTGTTGGCTTCTGATTTTTTTTTTGGAATTTGATAACTTTCGACATCATAAGATTGGCATAAGAAGCGACTTTCACCCTTTTGGTGGAGTGACCAATGACCACGAATATGAATCGATGTTGGCTAAAAGCTTTTGAGGAGGTTGGCTTGATAACGTCCCTACCCCATATATATGGAATCTGTGAAGACATAGAGGAGGCGCGTAAGTCTGTATTCATCCATCTGGCATTCCGGCATAATTGATGCAACCTCCCTTTTCTGGTGGACCAACAGTACCTAAACCTCATGATTAGCCTGACTATTGTAGAACCATTAGAATGGGTTCTTTAAACACCAATCTTAACAGCATACCCATGTTTCAGTAGCCTAGCGTGCCTTGATATGATCGTGCGAAAACATCTTGAATTCTTGAAAATAGCTCAATGATGTCTCGCCTTGTGGTGAATTATGCTTCGATATTTTCCCCTTCTTAATCTCGCAACGTCCACTGACCTTTTGCAAGGTAGAATCCATTTTCCTCTTATTCTACCATCCTTAACAAACCAGAGGATAGGCCACAATCTCTGACATCTTTAAAGTTTTGAGATCCCTCTAGACACATACCTCACTCAAAAAGGGAGTCAGTAACAACGTCGCTCATGTCGTTGATATCTGGGTACCAAGGTACGAAGGCAAAGAATCCAAAGAATAAATAAGTTTAAGGATGATTATTTGTATGGTATGGTCATGAATAAAGAATGAAAGAATATTCTAAAAACCAAAGAATGTATAGTATGAAATGTAAAGAATAAAAAATATTTGCTTAAAAAGATGCATCTTATTGAAATAAAAATTCTAGACACAAGCCTATTTCACAAAAAGATTCTTGTTGCTTCTAGGCTTAAAGCAACAAGCATGTTTTGAACATTGCTCTAGATTAGCTCTAAAATACAGGGATCCCTTCACAGTCCCATTGTTTAAAATCTTCCCAAGTACGTAAAGGTAGAAGCTTGGAAAAGTCTATTCCCTGGTTCTCTCTTCGAATATATCATTAATGTTCAAATTCACCAGTATCAGGTTTTGCACTAGAGCCCTGAACTTGACGTACTCCTGATCTCATGCCCCCATTCATCATGGTACTCACAATAGTTATCCCTTTAACAGCATGGTTGAGTAATAGATTTTCTGCACCAGAGGGATCATCGAATCTTATAACTCCTATTTTGATGAATCTTTCAACCAGCTTCTTGAAAGTAAGGTAATTTTCTATTGAATGTCCTGTAATCCCGGCATGGTACTCACATTGAGCATTCGAATCATACCATTTAGGGTATGGGGGTTGCATTGGTTTCAGGTAATGAGGAGCTACAACATGCATATCAAATAAGCTCTGGTATAACTCCCTATACGTCGTTGGAATAGGTGCGAACTGGGGTTTCTCTGAGTTCGATTTTGGATTGAGTTCTTCTTTTGGGGAGATCAGATAACTGGTAACTGCCTTCTTTGGCTGGTTTACTATAAACGGCTTCGAATGGCCCTTGTTATACCCACTCGTATTTTCACATCTTTGTCCTTCCTCTTCGGGGCCTTTAAAGTCCACTCTCCCATTTCCTTTGTTTCTGCTAGAACAACTGATTTGACTCGCTCATCCTTCGGGTTAAAACTTAAGCCCTTTGGGAAATTCAACAGTGTCGAGGTATCAATCTGACATTGGGGTTTGACAATGACGGGTGCCCCTTGCGGATGCACGTCTGGTTGGGCCGAGACGCCTATTGGAGTAAAATCTGAGGAATAGATAAGATTATCGCTCCCATTGTTGATCACCGGGCCCTTCATTTTTTTTCAAGCCCTCCGACTAGTAATCGGATTAACTGGCACATCATATTCATTTGATCTCGTATATCCTATTGAATTTCGGCCAATTGCTCTTGCATCTGTATTTGCCTTTGCTCTAATCTCTCCAATCTTCGTTCCATGTTTTCCAGGTTAACTGAAATAATTTTACCTAATTAGGGTCTTTCTACAAATTTTAATGCATGTGATATGATGTAATGAAAATGCATGAAATGCAATGCGAATGCATGGAATGAATGCAAAAAGAAAGAGAGGCGTTGATTATGAATTCAATTCCATTTGAAGAAATTTTCTAGAAAATAGATTTTTTTACCTAAAACAGATTACTTATGCGGTCTTGTCCTCATAGTCCAGGTGAAGACACCAATCCTTTTCTTCGTATGTGGATGTTATGGTCGTGTCCCGTGAACTTCCTCAATAGATGCCTCTTCTAGCTCCTTGTTGCTTGGTCCAAGCCGTACCTCTTCACTTACTTATCCTCCGCAATGTTCATTGAGACGTGATGACCCTCGAATAATCCTTGTTGGCTTGAATCCTCGGGCAAAGTCTTGTATTCTTCTGCTAACTATCAGCCTTCTCTCGTTGTTTACTTGGACTATGTTCGAACGACCGTATTATAATCCACTTTATCAAGTAACCCATTTCCTTATGACAAACTCTTCTATTTAGCAATCGAATATGAACCAACACCTCCTTTCTAAGAATGATGTGATGCAATGCAATGCAATGCAATGCAAACAACACAAAACACGTTAGCACAAGAAAAATAAACAACCAAAATAGATTACCTAAATGGGTGACCACTAGGGTTTGGTACGGCTCTACCTAGGGTTAGCTCATAGGGTTCACTATATGTGGTTTGGTTCTAAAGAGAGGGTGCCTGAACTAGCAGATTCCTCAATCCTCACCCATTATAGGCTCATATGGATCGAGTTCGGTTCAGGGGGATACATTTCCCTATGGCCATGCGGAGATGAAAATCTCACGAAGCACATAGGTACAGATGTATCCCGGAAGCGGTCCACTAGCCCATGCGGAGGTGAAAACCTCACGAAGGCATAGTTTCTCACTCCCACTTAAAGGTGTGACCACAACGGTCATGCAATGCAATGCCAAAGTATTTTATGAGACTCGACATTATCGCAAATGCATTAAAAGAAACATGATTTTTCAAAACAATTTTCCAAATTTTCAATCAAAGGACAAGAATTAATCAATCTATGGCCTGACTCTCAACCAGGTCCCCAGCTGAGTCGCCAAGCTGTCGAAACCATTCTTTTTATGTTTTGAAAAAAATGGGGATCGACTTTAAAAATATGGAATAGAGTCGCCACCGATCTTTTATTCAAGGTGTGATCGGATCACCTTGAGATGGATTATTTTAATAAAACATTTTGATTTATTAAAACAATAATTTTTGGTCTACGAATTATAAGAAAATGGGTTCGGAAGTCAGTTACGTGAGAGGAAGGGTTAGCACCCTCGCAACGCCCAAAATTGGTACCGAATTGATTAATTAATGTCCTTATGTTGAAAACTTGAAAAATATTTAAGGTGTGATACTTTTTAAGAATGTTAATTAATTTTGAATTGAATCTCGAGATTAACTCGTTTCAAAGTAATAAAAGGATCACATCCAATACGTTAGGATATAACACGTTTATACTTCGACACCGAGATCATCTTTGATCTTCAAAACGTGCAATTAAAAAGGGTATTTGGTTATTTGGTGGAACAAAAAATTGACACCCAGTATGTTAGGGCGTAATTTTCCGAACTTCCAAAAATACAAATATCGCCTTGTTTTGAGAAATTTTAAAAATGGGCGATTTTAAAATCGACTTATAAAATATTTTATTTGGTTTGTTTGGATAAAAAACACTTGAACGAGTAAGTTGAAAATCCCGGTTACAATGCGATGATAAAAATGAAGTAGTAGCAAGCACGGAATAATAATACATGGTAACAATAACATATAAAGGAACATAATCATATGAAAATATAAAAAAAAAACAAATTAATACACATACGATGGCAATACAACATATACTTTACAAATATTAATATTCAAAACTAATGAATTAAAAAAACAATTTAGAAAGAAATATCAAGTAACTTAACACAAATAAAATTCCACCAATTTTAAGACAAATAAAATGAACAAATAATATATAAAAACAAAATATTTGAAATCATTATTATACAAACAACAAATTATATGTACATAAGTTCGGAAATCACATGTAAAAAGGAAATAAGAATTAATTGCATACAAAATAGTAAGTATAAATAATATAGTAATTCATATATGATGAAAGCTTTGAAACAAACAAAAATGTGAATAAAAAATATATATGATAAAATGACTTTAATACCAATTACATATATGTAATAATGTATAAGGGTATTTGAAATAAATAAAATTTATAATAAGATTTTTAAAATGACAATCATATGTTTATATATATTTAGAATAAAATATGTATGTACATAGATTTAAAAGAGAATACATATATAAATTAACATGAAATTAATAACATATATACATAAAAGAGAATTTTAAAATAAACAAATTATATATTAAAAAATTTTACTAAGATTATAAATAAAAGAACAAGAAAACCCCTAATTGGAATAAAAATGAAATTAAAGGCTATTTTATAAATAAATAAAATAATTGTAACTAAGGCCAGTATCAAGCTAAAATGCACACAAATAACCAGGGATTAAACTGGCAAATATCCCAATAACCGAGACACGACGTCTAAATACGGACTGAATTGAAATGGCGCTTAAAATTCAACGTAAAAATAGCAATAACAAAAGAAAAAGTAAAAAGGACTCAATCAAATCATCGCGAAACAGGGAAGGACCAATCACATAAATAGCCCAATTTTCAGAAATGCGCGGATCCTGATGGCGGATTCGGGTCGACGCACGGGTCGGACGGTCCTATATGGCGCCGTTTCGCACTATTTCAAAAAAAAAGGTTAATGAGCCTTAAACTAATCAGATTTTTTTTTAAAACCTTCCTATCCCTAAATTAAACCCTAATCCCTTTGCTATTGTCTTCAGCTGCCTTTAGAAAAACACAAATCGAACCTCTCCCTCTGCCGATTCAGATGTATGCGCCTGATAAACCGAAATAGTAACATATTTTAGGCCCACATTTAGCATACTTTTGGATGATTTATCCCTTGATTTATGTAAAAAGGTGCTCTTAATCCTTTCTTTTCATGTCTTATACTCGGGGAAAGTACCGGGGATGAAAAGAACGCAAAAGCAGGCTTAAAACGAGACAAATGGGCCAAAGCTTGAAATCGACACGGCCTGGACCAAAGATCCTGCGGCCGTGCCTCCTTAAAAGATCTCGAACACGGCTTGGACCACGATTTACACGACCGTGCCTCATAAATGAAGTCCACACGCAGTGCAGCCACGATTTACACGGGCGTGTGCCAGAGGCCGTGCCCTGCCGCGGCCAAGAGGAATTTTACTCGAATTTGGATTCTTGGAGGCAAAGAAACACACTCCAAAGTCTAATTAAACCCCCAAATAGGAATTGCACTCAAATTAGGATACTTGGAGGCCAAGTAAGGCATCTCAAAGCTTATATAAACACCCTAGGGGGAAACTTAATCGGGGAGTTCGGCAGAAGCCGGAGTCGAAAGTGAGCCCAAAGCCATCGTCTAGGGGTGTCGTGCTAGGCCAGAGAAGGCAGATTTGTGGGGATTCACTCAGGGATAGCAAGTTGATCCATCTCAAGAAGCCAGAATTATACTCAAGACGGAGGATCTCTCTTTCAATTCCTTGGGGTTTTAGGGATTTCTTATGTTTTGTTTTATCTTTTCTCTTGAGATGTTTTCCTTTATTGTTATGAACTAAACCCTTGGATACCCGAAGAGGGATGAAACCTATGATGAATCTTGTTATTATTTTACGAATTATATGATAAATACTTAGTTTGTTCTTAATTATGTGAGCTTAATCCAAATTTAATGTACTTAGGTGGAGGAGGAATAGACCACGCCTAAGAGTAGATCCAACATAATTAAGCGGAGTTGATCGCACGCCTAGAGATAGGGTGGCGAGATTTTTACGGATTAGGGTGAAACCTAATATGGGAATCCATAGATCGATTCTTGCTATTCTAGGGGTTATTATAAGAGAACGAGAGTTCCACTAATTAACCTAGGGTTAGACGTTATTCACCTCGAGAGAGGGTTTAATATACGTTAGGGAGTCTTACAGATCAAACTAAGTAAATAAATCGTATTGTTCAGTGTTAGATAACAAGTGAAGTCTAGGTGGATTCTTCCTAGGGTATCATCTAAATCAACTGAGTTTTTCCCAGGTTATTTTCCAAATTCATTCTTCTTTGTCTTAGAGTCTTTAGTTTAGTAGTTAATTAATTTAGATTAGATAAACAATCTCTCTTTATTTTTAGGCTAGATAATAAGAAGAAAGTTAATATTAGTACTTTTAGTTCCTTTGGGTTCGATAATCCAGTCTTGCCTAAGCTATACTACTGTTCGATAGGTGCACTTGCCTCAATCGTTGTCAGAGTTAGTTTTCAGGTTCGATCATTCTTTTTATAAATTTTAAAACTCTGATTCACAGCGATCAAGTTTTTGGCGCCGTTTTCGGGGAACTAAAATATTAAGAAAACTCTATTTTTTATTACTTTAGCCATTATTATTATTATTATTATATTTTTATTTTTATTTTTTTTACTTTGCTAAATTTTCTTTTATTTGCTTTTGTCAGGAAAATTTTAGTTTATAGAGGAGATGGCCTTTGAATAACTATCGGTGGCAAGTTATGAGACAAATCCAACAAAAGCGCCGGTGATATCTACAACCTCGACCCAAGTAACTGGGCTATCAACCCGATTAGAGATGATACATAAAAATTTGATGGTTTATACGGTTCCTCATGAGCACATCCGGTTATGCGATGTGAAACAAGCGAGGCGTGGTGAATCCACGAGTACCCACCCTACGGACATGGCATGGAAAGCGAACAAGTCAACTATATGGGTAACTATGCTAGACTTCAAAATAATTTTTATGATAACACTTATAATGCAGGTTGGAGGTACCATCCCAATTTCTCGTGGGATGATCAAAATTTTCAACAACCACCTCACCAACAGGAAGAGGAGTTGAACATTGAAGAGATGCTGACTAAATTCTTGGCAGCCACAGATACCCGTCTCCAAGACACTGAGACAACACTTAAAAATCAACAAACATCGATCAAAGGGATCAAGAACCAAGTTGGGGAACTTACTGAGTCAGTTGGGGAACTTACTAAGTCAGTTATACAACTTGCTAAGCTGATATCAGAACTACCACAAGGAAACTTGCCAAGCAATACTGAAACAACCCGAGAGAGCAAAATCAAGCCATTTACGATAGTGAAGGGTTAGACAAACCAAACCCAAGGGAAGAACCTGTGGTAAGTGAAGGTAAGGTTGAGGTGTGCTATGATATACCAAAACCGGCAATTATAGAGTACCAACCTCGTATGCCATATCCCGATGCAATAAAGAAAGAACACACAGAGGAAGAATTCGGTGAACTCACACTTCGTGTAGACGACGAAACAATCACTCTTCAAGCTCTTGACTCAGCTAAGACATCGAGTAATAAAGTACGAACGTTAATTCTATTAATAACCATTTGGTTCAACCTTCTTTCTGAGGAAGCATCACGAAATCACCTAGTGAGCTAGATCTTAGACCTCGCACCCATAAAGAAATAATTCATGAACAACTAAGGCTTCAGTCGATGAACTAGGCAGTGGAAAACACACTTTAAAGAGAAACTAGGAATACGAAGTGAAACCGATGGCAACCCAGACGAAAGTGATAGGAACAACAAATCACTTCAAAATAGGGGATCGGTATTGTTGAATAAGGAAGACCCTCGAATCGCCAATTCAGACCTCAAGAAAAATGAAGAAATCACTTTTGAGGTACTTAATGTCTTCCTATACGGGCCAGTCGAGGTAAGCAATCCTAAATTCAGTACTTTTGAGGTAAACACTACTCGACTTAAATTTTATATCAAAAATCGAGTTGATCGCATGAGGAAGGATTTTCACCTCCTCAAACCACCATGACCATACGAATGAAAGGTAAAGTCTAGCTTAAGACTATAAACGAGCGCTTCTCGGGAGGCAACCCGAGCACTAACCTCATTTAATTTTCATATTTTATTTTTACTTTCATATTTTTATTTTTACTTTGACATCTAACTACAAACTAACCGAATAAGTGAAATACGATTCCCATACCACACGGCCCCCGCAGTAGTGGCGTGGCGTGGCGTGTGGACACCACGGGTAGGCACATATGCGTGGACCGTATCACAATTTACTTTTATTTTTTTATTTTCATTTTCATTTTTATTTTTATTTTTATTTTCATTTATTTATTTTCATTTTCATTTATTTTTTATTTTTTATTTTTATTTTCTTTATTATTTTCTTCTTATTTTTTGTACCATTTAGATTTAGCTTAGGATACAATAAAATTAGGATGGCTGCTTCGAGGACTCAAACAGTTCGAGACGCTTCCCCACGTTCACCTCCAACCCTATCCGGTTTCTTTTCACTGACTTCATCCAAAATTCAGGAAGTTTCACTTCTCTCCCTATCTTATGATTTTATGATTATTTTGCTATTATCTTTCTTTGTACATTGAGGGCAATGTACATCTTAAGTGTGGGGGGGTTAACTATAGTATTATTTGAAAATCCCTGAATTATGCCTTATCCTAAAGTAAGTTTCTCATATTATGATTAGAATGAAATTTCCCTTGAATTATGATTTTTATTGATATGTTTTAGATTAAGTCATTGATAATTGTGCATTGATAATTAAATTTTAAGATACTAGAGAATCAAGCATGATAAGTCTATTTTTCAAAATTAAAATTTTCTAGGTTGTTGAACTAGATCTGAATATTATCTTGAAGTTTGAAATTTACGAGGTGGATGTAAAAAATACCCATAATTTTTGTGAGATTTTTGAGCCTTATAGAGCATATATTCTTTTTCTTGCTCACTTTATTGATTATGAGTATGTCAACACTGATTTGTTATTCTAGAACTTGCATCGATTATACATGTCGAGACCACACTTTTGATTTGATATACAGAGATGATAAAGGCACCTAGGTTTTAACCCACTAACTCCATTAAAAGGCTACCTTCACAAATTAACCCCTAGTGAACCCCTTTTAATCTTAACAACCCTATTTATTGACTTACCCACTAATATTAACCCAAAACCCTTTGTAATTGTTATCACCATTCTTTCTAACTACCTCTATATCGAGATTTGATCTGATTAGTTGCCTAATTATGAATTTTAGTAATTTATCCTTTATTTAGTTTGTTCTTTAAAAAAAACGACGAAGTATATTCATTATTAGTTATGTGATTAAATGAGCTTATACATTATTTTAAATTCCAAATATCGAAGAAGAAGCTCGTATTATTAGTATTATTAGTTTTCAATTGATGTAATTATTAATATTAGTTCATTAGTTCTTAGTTAGGTAATTTGTCAATTCAATCTCGATTCTAACCCTCTAATTCAGCCTTATTCCACTCCTTAACCCTAGCCCCGTTACAACCCTAACAAATACCTTTTGATTTGTGTTTCATCTCATATTTTAGTGGTGGAGATTTTATTTTCATGCAAGCCTATGGGATTAACTCTTCATGTTTGACTTTTGAGTGCCTAAATTTTGAACCTTAAACACTTTGAGTGATTTGAGTGAATCTTTAGTGAGGATGTCAATCCTTGACAATTTCGAATCAGAGGTAATTATTTAGATGAAGGGAAACACCTATGTTTTATGCTACAAAATATAAGGCTTATAGTGTTTGAATTTTTAGGACACTTTGAGTTGAATTATCCATGTATAAATTATCCCTGAATTATGATGAGACACTATCAATGACTATTATGAATTATAGAAAGTTCATTTTAATTGTAAGCTGAGAATTTTGCTTGAGGACAAGCAAAAGCTTAAGTGTGGGGGTATTTAATAAACTGAAATAGTAACATATTTTAGGCCCACATTTAGCATACTTTTGGATGATTTATCCCTTGATTTATGTAAAAAGGTGCTCTTAATCCTTTCATTTCATGTCTTATACTCAGGAAAGCACCAGGGGATGAAAAGAACGCAAAATGGGCTTAAAACGGGACAAATGGGCCAAAGCATGAAATCGACACGGCCTGGACCAAAGATCACACAGCCGTGCCTCCTTAAAGATCTCGAACACGGCTTGGACCACGATTTAAATGGCCGTGCCTCATCAACGAAGTCCACACGGTCTGGCCACGATTTACACGGGCGTGTGCCAGAGGCCGTGCCCTGCCGCGACCAAGAGGAATTTTACTCGGATTTGGATGCTTGGAGGCAAAGAAACACACTCCAAAGTCTAATTAAACCCCCAAATAGGAATTGCTCTCAAATTAGGATACTTAGAGGCCAAGTAAGGCATCTCAAAGCTTATATAAACACCCTAGGGGGCAGCTTAATCGGGGAGTTCGGCAGAAGCCGGAGTCGAAAGTGAGCCCAAAGCCATCGTCTAGGGGCGTCGTGCTAGGCCAGAGAAGGCAGATTTATGGGGATTCAGTCAGGGATAGCCAGTTGATCCATCTCAAGAAGCCAGAATTATACTCAAGACGGAGGATTTCTCCTTCAATTCCTTCAGGGGGTTTTAGGGATTTCTTATGTTTTGTTTTATCTTTTCTCTTGAGATGTTTTCCTTTATTATTATGAACTAAACCCTTCGAATACCCGAAGGGGGTGAAACCTATGATGAATCTTGTTATTATTTTCTGAATTATATGATAAATACTTAGTTTGTTCTTAATTATGTGAGCTTAATCCAAATTTAATGTACTTAGGTGGAGGAGGAATAGACCCTGCCTAAGAGTAGATCCAACATAATTAAGCGGAGTTGATCGCATGCCTAGAGATAGGGTGACGAGATTTTTTCGGATTAGGGTGAAACCTAATATGGGAATCCATAGATCGATTTACTGCTATTCTAGGGGGTTATTATAAGAGAACGAGAGTTCCACTAATTAACCTAGGGTTAGACGTTATTCGCCTCGAGAGAGGGTTTAATATATGTTAGGGAGTCTTACGGATCAAACTAAGTAAATAAATCGTATGGTTCAGTGTTAGATAACAAGTGAAGTCTAGGTGGATTCTTCCTAGGATATCATCTAAATCAACTGAGTTTTTCCCAGGTTATTTTCCAAATTCATTCTTCTTTGTCTTAGAGTCTTTAGTTTAGTAGTTAATTAATTTAGATTAGACAAACAATCTCTCTTTATTTTTAGGCTAGATAATAAGAAGAAAGTTAGTATTAGTACTTTTAGTTCCTTTGGGTTCGATAATCCGGTCTTGCCTAAGCTATACTACTGTTCGATAGGTGCACTTGCCTCAATCGTTGTCAGAGTTAGTTTTCAGGTTCGATCATTCTTTTTATAAATTTTAAAACTCTGATTCACAGTGATCAGCACCATTCAACCACCATTTCACCATCGTAATCGGTGTATGGTGGCGCATAGTGACGCCCTATCACCCTCGTTTAAAACACCTAAGGTATCGCCTATTTTCTGCTCAAGATCCCCATTCAAACTTCGATTTTGATGAAGTGAATAGGGATCCGACGACGGCTTAACAGATAAGTGCTTTTCTCCCTATCTCTTTTTCGCATGCAATGAATACTTAAATGGAAACCGAAAAGCACGAAAAAAAAACTCGATTAATCTGCTGATAATCACCCTTCAATTTCTCTGCTTTTGATTTTTTTGTATTTGTATTGCGTATGTGTGCGTCCTCAATGTACAGCGGCTTGCTTCGGCTCTTAAAGGCCGAAATTGAAAATGAAAAAAAATGAAATCAAAATAATTACAACTGTTCTTCTTTTTTTTTCTGTTGCTCCCTGTTGTCGTGGTTGTTTGTCCTTTGCAGGTACGGAGGCCAGCCTGGTACACAGACGTGGTGAGGGTGGAGGCCTTGCGACTGAAGCTTGCGGCGCAAAGGTTCTAACCTAGGGTTTCCTGAAACCCTGAAGTGCTTGGGCCATTCGGGTATTGGGCCGTGTAATTGGAGTGGCTAGTTTAGGTTTGCTGTAAATTCTTGTTTAAGGGACCTTATATTAATGGACATTGTTTATGTAATGGACTTTTAATTTATTATTTGGGACTGTTTATTATTTTTTTGGTTTAAATCTGGTTAAGGTATGGGCCCGGGCAAATTTTGGGCCCTACAACCCCTAACTCATATCCGTCACCGAAACAGGGTTACAGAGCATTACCGAAGTTTACAGATCAAATACAGTAAATTCCTAAAATTTACTATTCATATCGAAACCAATCATATTCAATCATAATGTCCATTATATGGGCTCTCAAAACCCAAAATATGCACTTAAAACAAGTCGGGACTAAACCGAGAACTCAGAGAATTTTTCGCGAAATTTCAATTTTTTTCTTAAGTGCAGAGGACACACACCCGTGTGGCCAGGTCGTGTGGCTCACAAGGCCAAGTGACACGCCCGTGCCCTAGACCGTGTGGGCATTCGATGTAAGGCACACGGCTGTGTCCTAGCCCGTGTTCAAATTAGGGTAGCTACTGAATTGGGTCACACGGCCAAGACACACGCCCATGTGCTAGGCCGTGTGTCACACACGGCTGAGACACACGCTCGTGTTCTAGGTCGTGTGTCACACACGGCTGAGACACACGCCCGTGTCTCTGCCCGTGTGAAAATACCTGGGCATTCTGGGCATACCGTGTGTCTACCTGTGTGGACGAAAATAGGCCGTTTTCAAGGCCACTTTTCTCACCCAAATTTGCCTTCAACCTACAACAACATTTGAATACATTCACCAACTAATTCAAGACATTAAAACCAAGCCAAAACCAATCTTATGCATGATATGTCATCACATGTATTTAAGTATTCAAACTTACCTATTTGTATAATCATATAAGTTTATCAATTCAATCTATCATACCAAACACATATATATTAAACATTATATAACCTCCTACACATACATCAAACATGCCATCACTAGCCATTCCAATGGCTAGTTACAACCAACCATATACATGCCATCATAGGCCAATTTAACCTATACATGCCATTATACCTAAATAAGTTTGCCATTTATACCAAAACGAGCTGAAGGATAGTGTGATGATGCTCCGACCGATTTCCAACCTTTACGAGCTTTCGAGCACTATAAAACAGAGGAAAATAAACAGAGTAAGCATATAATGCTTAGTAAGTTCGTATAACAGGAAATTAACTTACCAATCATGTTCATTTAAAATAAACACTCAAAGTACGTCCAAATCAATAAAATCAATAGCCTAACTACACATAAATCCTCATCAAGCATGTTAGTTATGTAAATTCATATAAATACCAAGGAATATAGATGAGCTCATCAATATACCATTTCCACATACATGTGTTTATCATTTCAAGTTTCCAAGGAACATGTACGTACCATATTTTGCATATCAAGTATTCTCATGGTATTTAATCTTGAATTCATATTATCCATTATCGAAAAGATACCCGTTGAATCATTTGAAATCTCGATAGATACATGGGCAGTACACACTGTAACACCCCTAACCTGTAACCATCGCCGGAATAGGGTTAAGAGGTATTACCGGACAAACGAACACATTCACAGAGATTTCATATCATGATTCAACAAAACAAATCAAAGTGTCCCTTAAATAGATCTACGAGACCTTAAACATGTTTTAGAAATAGGCCGGGACTAAACCAAACACATACGGAAGTTCTTGAAAATTTAAAAAAAAAATTCAAAGTTACAGAGGTCACACGCCCGTGTGGGCAGGTCGTGTGCCTCCCATGGCCTTAGACATGCTCGTGTGTCTAAGCCGTGTCAAAATAGGGCATACATACTGACTTGTCCACACAGCCTGAGACACGCCCGTGTGCCTCACCCGTGGTCGACACTGACTTGCACCACACGGCCAGTCACACGCCCGTGTGTCTTGCCCGTGGTCGAGTCTGACTTGTTTTGAAATGCTACCACGAAGGACACGGTCGAGCCACACGCCCGTGTGCTCAATCGTGTGGGCAAATATAGGCCATTTGCAAGGCCAAAATGCCACCCACACTTTGGGTCATCCATACAAGTACCTACAATCATCATACCAAACACAATTGGCAACCAAAAACATACCAAATAGTCATCCTTTTCAACTCATTAAAGAACATTTCAATCATACCATCTTATATACTATTTAGCTTAACTTATTCACAAATATTTCTAAACATGATCTATCACAAATTTACCATTTCATTATGGCATCCATCCATCAAACATATATACTTACTTTGCATCAATAAGCTTACCATAATTTTGACCATTTCACTAGCCATCAACCATACCAAAACTAAGCATACTAAGACATAACTATTCATTCATATCACAACCATTTATCTAGACTTATCATATAGCTATTTACATAACACTCATTCTTTATTCATACCTAATTCACTTGAATCAAATTATAGCAACCCACCATAGAAAATCATACTAAGCATATCACACATATATATCATAACCAAAACTCATTAAACTTAAACATCATATTTAGCCATTTTCGCATGGCTATATATATACATGTCCCAAAATTAAACATTCCATCTATACTATACATGCCATATGCCCAAATTCATCTTAGTAAAATACCGAAAGAAACAGTCGATAGTGTGATAAGCTTTGCTGATGATCCCCGAGCTCGTAACGACACCAAAATTTATAAAATAGAGGTAAACAAAAACACACACATAGTAAGCTACTTGAGCTTAGTAAGTCATAAACAAAAACATTTATATAACAATAGTTACATATTAACAATTTGTAAACAAGGTCAAATTTGCATAATATTGAATACAAGTTATCATTTACTACTATTTCACATTTAAACCTCACATACATAAATCATATGGACGAATCACTTATATATTCAAATATGTTAACACATGATTCCTATTCACATAACATAATATCAATACATATAACCAACTTACCTTGTCTCTTACTAAACATTTAACTAACACATACCTGAACCTGTAATTTGATTTCACATTCGGTCTTAACTTCATATTGCCCGATGAACCGTTCAGAATTAAAAAGGATACGCGGATAGTTGGAAGCTCGTACAATGCCAACGTCCCAGACGTGGTCTTACATGTAATCACATATCGATGCCACTGTCCTAGACAGGGTCTTACACGAATCAAATACGATGCCAATCTCCAAGACATTGTAACACTCCATACCCGAGTCTGAGACTAAGACTTGATACGAGACATTACCATGCTTGAACTCACTTAAACATGTACTTACGGGCTGTAAAATTTCGTTTCGAATTAAAAACTTCTCTTTCTTAGTCAAATCAGACATTTCATGGGCCTACGAGGCCTCAGACTTACGTCCTGAAACTTTCGAAACTCATCTGGAAACTTTCTCTCCAAACAGGGGTCACAGGTCCGTGTGACTTGGGACACACCCGTGCACCCCTAAAACATGCCTGTGTCTTTCACCCGTGGTGGATACTGGCAAATTACACACGGCCTGGACACGCCCGTGGCCCCAAACCGTGCCTAAAACCCCAGCATTCTGCCAATGCACCACGGCCAAAGCACACGCCCGTGCTTACCACCCGTGGTGCACACTGACTACCTTGACACGGCCTAGAGTCTAGACACACGCCCGTGTGACTAGCCCGTGGTCTATTCTCGACTTAAGATACAAAGGTGCGAGGGTGCACACGGCTGAACCTGCGCTTCGTGTGTCCATCCGTGTGGGCACTTAGAGGCTATTTACCAAGCCAATTGACACCACGAAATCAAGACCGAACTCATGCTCAATTCAAACAACTCAAGTATTACATCTAACATGAACAAGGATGCATACTTCATTGATAGATTAAAACATACATACTTAATCATTCATGACTCATCTCTTTGGCCATATACAAAAAGAATACTAAGCTTGATAGCCAACACTTTGGCTAGTTTTAAAACATAACTCAAAATGAAATGTTTCCTATACATGCCATACTTAATATAAACAACTTGGCTATACCAAAATAGTGATTGATAGTGTGCTCGAGCTCGGTGACGATGATCCACGAGATTAGCTAGGCGGGACTACATGGAAAGAAAGAATAAAGGATGTAAGCATTTAGCTTAGTAAGTTTGCATGTAATTCTCATAGCAATATATTTGCTTAACATTAACCATTCATCATAAGCAATGGCATTATGAATCTCAAGTATTTAAGCTTACTTACTCTTCTTGATTCTTACATATCTCATGGTACTTACTATTCTCATGCTCAAACGGTGAAACAATATACTGTATCACTTGATCACATAGATCGGTATACTTTACTATGATAAGTATAATCTCAACTTCATCATTCATATCATGAATAATACTCTTAACTAGCATAACTTGATAATAACTTTACTTACTTAACTTTTTACTATATCATTTGAGCTTTACTCTCTTGCCAGATGAATTTCTATGAATAAGCGAGGATACTTGAATCTCATCCTCATAACTCGATGCCAAAGCCATATCCTCGATATGGTCTTACATGGGATCTCTCATCTTGGTATTGATGCCATGTCTTGACATGGTCTTACTCAAAGTCTTCCTTGTGTGTTCCCTTGGGAACTTACCATTGCCATGTCTTGACATGGTCTTACTTGGTATCTTTACTCATGAACTGGTCAATGCCGAGCCTCGGCTTGGACTTACATGAAATCTTTCTTGTTACTCACCAATGCTATGCCTTGGCTTGGACTTACATGGAATCTCTACCTCATGATAGCTTTTCAATGCCAAGACTTGTCTTGGACTTACATGACATCTTTGCTTGGAGACTCACCAATGCCATGCCTTGGCTTGGGCTTACATGGGTCTTCATCTCATAATAACTCTTCAATGGCAAGACTTGTCTTGGACTTACATGATAACTTGCTTGATTGCCGATGCCATGCCTTGGCTTGGTCTTATACGGACTTTCTTATCTCGTGTGGTAGATCGAGTATCCTAAGTAATTCAACTTCAATCGGGACTTTCTCATGCTTAATCTCACTAATTTCTTTATTTAACATAGCAATAAGCATTTCTATGGTAATAATGTACATTATACTAAGCAATTCAATGATAATAATCATAAATCTTAGAAATCATACAAATTTACCTCAATATACAAAATGTATGTAGATATGCAATTTAGTCCTCGACTTTGTTCTTACCTCGGTTTCGATTCGGGCTTCGTTTTTCTTGATCTATAATAATAATTAGATCGTTTAATACTCATATTGACTAAATTGACTCTTAACTCATACTTTGGCAAAATTATTATTTTGCCCCTAAACTTTCTCATATTTGCACTTTTGCCCCCTAGGCTCGTAAAACAATTCTCATTCAACTTTATTAAACATCATGTTTAGCTGATTCTTTTCCTCTACTATAACAATCATCAATTCTCACTATTTCTAATAGGTATGACCAATTTCATAACTATTACAAATTAGTCCATACTATCATTTTTCATGAAATTCACTAAGGAAAAGATGTTTATCTAACACCAAACTCCCATAATCTTCCATAAAATATAATTTTACAAGCACGATACACATGGGTAGATTTTTTAACATGCTTCTTAGCTCATCTTATAGCTAAAAATAGCTAATTCATAATACGAGGACTCCAAAAATACGAAGAATATTAAAAACGGGGCTAGGATGACTTACTTGCAAGCTTCAAAAATTTGAAGAACCCTAGCTATGGAGTCTCCCAATTTTCGGCACAAGGAAGAAGATGAATGAAATTTTTATGATCTTTTTCCCATTTTAATCATTTAATTGGTAAATGACCAAAATTCCCTTCTCTTTAAAAATTTACAATTTACTAACTCATGTCCATTTTTGTCCAAAACTTATAATTTGGGAAAATTGCTATTTAAGGACTTCTAATTAATATTCTAAAGCTATTTCATACAAAAAGCTTCTAGAAACTCATATTTTGCAACTTTTGCAATTTAGTCCTATTTGATCATTCCATGTCAATTTCACAAAATTTCTACATGGAACTTTAATACTATCAAGCAAACATGTCATAAACCTTAAGAACTCAATTTACTAACTCAGATTTGTGGTCTCGTACCACTATTCCGACTAGGCCCTGAATCGGGCTATTACAGTTCTCCCCCTCTTAGGAATTTTCGTCCTTGAAAATCTTACCAGCAAACAGGTTTGGATACTGGTTTCTCATGTTCTTTTCTGGTTCCCACGTAGCTTCTTCTATTCCATGTCTTTGCCATAATACTTTTACCAGGACAATACTTTTATTTCTTAGCTGCTTGACTTCCCGAGCTAAAATCTTAACTGGTTCTTCACCATAAGTCATGTCGGGATGAATCTCTATCTCTGATGGGCTAATTACATGTGAAGGATCTGATCGGTAGCGTCGCAACATGGACACGTGAAACACATCGTGAATCTTTTTTAACTCTGATGGCAAAGCCAATCGATAAGCTATCGGCCCAACTCTTTCGGTAATCTCATACGGTCCAATAAAACGTGGACTCAACTTGCCTTTCCGGCCAAATCTGAGAACCTTTCTCCATGGTGACACTTTTAAGAAAACTTTATCTCCGACTTGATACTCTATCTCTTTTCTCTTTAAGTCCGAATAGGACTTACGTCTATCGATGCGACTTTTAAACATTCTAGTATCACTTTCACTTTCTCTTGACTTCTCTAACCAAATCAACCCGTGAATTTGGTTTTCCTTGAGTTCAGTCCAAAATAAAAGCGTTACGCACTTACGCCCATATAGAGCCTCATAAGGCGCCATCTTTAAACTCATTGAAAACTATTATTGTAGGTAAACTCTACCAATGGGAGAAACTTTTCCCAAGCGCCTTGGAATTCAAGAATACAACATCGAGCATATCCTCGAGTACTTGAATTAACTCTCCGATTGACCGTCGGTTTGAGGATGAAAAGTGGTACTAAAGTTCAACTTTGTACCCAAGGCCTCTTGCAACTTCTTCCAAAATCAGGTGTAAACCTCGGATCTCTATCCGAGATGATTGACAACGAGAACACCGTGAAGCCATACTATTTACGAAGCGTACAAGTTTGCCAACTTGTCTAGCGAGTAATCAACTAAATGCGGTATAAAATGGGTGACTTCGTAAGTCTATCAACCACGACCCATACTGACATCTTTCTTGCTCGGAGACAACGGTAAACTGTTACAAAATCCATAGTAATACGGTCCCATTTCCACTCGGAACCAAAATGGGTTGAAGCAAACCCGAAGGTACTTGGTGTTCAACCTTTACTTGGCGACAAATCAAGCATTTGGAAACAAACTCTGAAATATCTTTCTTCATTCTCGCCACCAATCACTGTTGCTTTAAGTCATTAAATATTTTGGTACTACCGGATGTACTGAGATAAACATCCGTTATGTGCCTCATGTAAAATTCTCTGAATAAGCTCGTCCTTTCTCGGTACACAAATTCTATCTTTGTACATCAGACTTCCATTGGGACTAATCCGAAAATCAGACTCAACATCTGTCTCTGCATTGAGCTCTCTTGACTTGCAATTCACTATCTTCTTTACGAGCCTCAAAATCTCTTGGAGGAATCTTTGGTCTAGCTTTCAACTCGGCTAGAATAGAACCATCGTCGGATAAAGTCATCCGTGAATTCATTGCCCTTAATGCAAATAGAGACTTTCTACTCAAAGCGTCGGCGACCACATTCGCCTTCCCGGGATGGTAGTCAATGACCAATTCATAGTCTTTTATCAACTCTAACCATCTTATTTGCCTTAAGTTCAACTCTTTCTGCGTCATCAAGTACTTCAAACTTACGTGATCGGTGAAGATCCGACATCTCTCACCATATAGGTGGTGCCTCCATTTCTTCAATGCGAAGACTATGGCGACCAACTCTAGATCGTGGGTCGGATAATTCTTCTCATATGGCTTCAAGCTGTCTTGAGGCGTAAGCAATCACTTTGCCTTCTTGCATAAGTACGACCTAATCCATTTAAGGATGCATCATTGTAAATTACAAATTCTTTCCTGTCTCGGGTTGTACTAAAGCGGAGCTTCACTGTCAACATCGCTTTCGGTTTCTCAAAACTTTCTTTGGCATATTTACGTCCACTCAAACTTCACATTTTTACGTAACAATTTAGTCATCGGGGTTGCAATCATAGAAAACCCCTTGACGAATCGTCTATAATAGCCACTAGGCCTAGAAAACTTCTAACCTCAGAGACATTTCTCGGTGGATTCTAGTCCATTATGGCGAAATCTTACTTGGATCTACTCGGACTCCATCTCCGAGACAATATGTCCGAGAAATCCTACTTTCTTGAGCCAAAATTCACTTTTCTTGAACTTGGCATATAATTGATTTTCTTGAAAGAGTCGTAGAAGCGTGTCAGTAGGTGCTCAAGCATGCTCATTCTCATCTCGGGAATAAATCAGTATGTCATCAATGAAAACGACTACAAACTTGTCGAGGTATGGTCTAAAAATGCGGTTCATTAAATCCATGAATACCGCAGGAGCATTGGTCAAACCAAAAGGCATGACTAAAAATTCATAATGCCCATACCTTGTTCGAAAAGCAGTCTTAGATACATCGATTCCTTTACTCTTAAGCGATAGTACCACGATCTCAAGTCTATTTTGGAGAACACAGTGGCTCCTTTCAATTGATCGAACAAATCATCGATCCTAGGCA
The DNA here is from genome assembly GCA_025698515.1 of Gossypium sturtianum. Lineage (NCBI taxonomy): Eukaryota > Viridiplantae > Streptophyta > Magnoliopsida > Malvales > Malvaceae > Gossypium > Gossypium sturtianum. The sequence continues at coordinate 23,011,681 of CM046950.1, forward strand.
ATGGGTACTTGTTCTTCACTGTCACTTTATTAAGTTGACGGTAATCTATGCACAATCTTATGGTGCCATCTTTCTTTTTCAAAAATAAAACGGGAGCACCCTAGGGAGAACAACTTGAACTAGCAAAGCCTTTATCTGTCAACTCTTGCAACTGCGACTTCAGCTCCTTTAACTCCATTGGAGCCATTCTGTAAGGAGTAATAGATATTGGTGCGATCTGGGAGCTAGCTCAATCTTTGAACTCAACCTCTCTAGCGGTGGTAGTCCTGGTAATTCTTCGGGAAAAACATCCACGTACTCACATACTATTGGTACTGACTCAATATTTAACTCTGTTTCTTTATCATTCATCACAAAGGCCAAATATGCCTCATAACCCTTTCTTACGTATCTCTGTGCCGTCATGTGAAAAATCATTACCGGTGATTTACTTTGCTTATCTGATTCTATATGGAGAGTATCCCCATTCTCACATCTCATCTCAATATATTTCTTCCCACAATTAACTATTACATCATGAGTGGTCAACCAGTCCATACCAAGGATGATGTCAAACTCATCAAATGGTAGCAACATAAGATTTGCTTTAAAGTAATGACCTCTAATCATTAATGGACAATCTTTACATACCTCATCAACTAACACACTCTTGCCTAAAGGATTAGACACCTTAATCGTAAATTCTGTAGAATCTATAGGTATATTCATACTGGATACTAGTTTCATACAAATATAAGAGTGTGTGGATTCGGGATCTATTAAAGCAATAACTTTGATATCATAAAGAGAAAAGGTACCCGTAATAACATCAGGAGAAGATGCCTCTTCGCGAGCACGAATGGCATAAGTCCTCGCAGGCGCCCTACCCTCGGGTCTCGCAGCCTGCTCTCTAGGGTTACCTCTCCCACTTGCCCTACTTCCTGGGTTCCTCTGCGGTCTTCCTCTGACCACACTCCCGGATCTCGGGTTACGAGCTCTATCTTCTTTCATCGTCTCTGGACAATCTTTTATGTAGTGGTCACGAGAACCACATCTAAAACATGTATTTTCATGTGCTCGACATTCTCCAAGATGGCGTACGCCACATTTGTGGGCATTCGGGTCTATTCGATCGGATGTTCCCACACAGCAACCGAGGTCGTCTGTGCCTTACTTCCCGAATCACGCTTACTCTTGTCCTTCCTTGAAAACCCGGTGGAAGTAGCCGATCGGGTGGAGAAATCTCTTGACTTCTTGGATGAGGATTGGAGCGACTTATTCCATTGTCTCTTTTAGAGTCGCGAGACTCTATTTGAGCTTTCTCTTCTCCTTTACTAGTTCTTGGCTTTACAAGCCCTCTCTACTAGCACAACGAATTCCTTTAGTTCTAGGACAGCAACAAACAATTTGATGTCCTCATTTAGCCCATCTTCAAATCTCTTACTCATGATGGCCTCGGTGGACACGCATTCTCGGCGTGCGATTCTTTGAGCCGTACAAACTCACGCTCATAATCGATCCACGGACATCTTGCCTTGCTTTAACTCTAGAAATTCCTTTCTTTTACGGTCCACGAACCTTTGGTGATATACTTTTTCTTGAAATCTTCTTGGAAGAATTCCCATGTGACCTTTTCCTCGGTACCACACTGACACCAATGTGTTCCACCATTGATAGGAAGAATCTCTTAAAAGAGAGACTACACACTTCATGCATTCCTCGGATGTGCATGACAACTCGCTAAATACCTACGATGGTATTTTCTAACGAAATCGACTTTTTAGGATCATTATCTTTTCTAGCCGAATTCTTACGCCCATGTTTCTGATTCTATCAGCTGGAGGCTTCTCTCCTCTTACCACCTCTACTACTTGAGGGCTCTTTGGGATAGGTTGAGGAATAGGTTGGGGTGGAGGGGTTGCGCATTCGGGTTCGTGCAGAATGAACCGTATACCATGTATTCATCATATGGAGGAAGGCTTCTCTAGCCTCTTCTCCTCCTTCTTGACTCAACGTGAGTGGGTCTATTCTCATTCTCGTTCGGCACCGTCCCTTGGCGGGAGCCGGCGTTACATTTTCTCGTCATCCACCACGGCTCTATCGGGATCCATTTACTAAATGTATAAACATAATTTAAGTCGTCGAGGAGTCGTCACACTATCATTACAAAAACATTCTTACGTATGGCATGTATAGCTAGACTGCGTGCTCGTGCTACGTTAGTCCTAGAACCGACTAAACCGTAGCTCGATACCACTAAATGTAACACCCCATACCCGAGTCCGAGACTAAGACTTGATACGAGACATTACCATGCTTGAACTCACTTAAACATGTACTTACGGGCTGTAAAATTTCGTTCCGAATTAAAAACTTCTCTTTCTTAGTCAAATCGGACATTTCATGAGCTGCGCGAGGCCTCGGACTTACGTCCGAAACTTTGAAACTCATCGGAAACTTTCTCTCCAAATAGGGTCACTGCGTCCAGGTGTGACTTGGGACACGCCCGTGCACCCCTAAAACATGCCCGTGTCTTTCACCGTGGTGAATCTTGGCAAATTACACACGGCTGGACACGCGCGTGGCCCCAAACCGTGCCTAAAACCCCACCATTCTTCCAATGCACCACGGCCAAGGCTGCGCCCGTGCCACCACCGTGGTGCTGCGCGACTATCTTGACACGACCCTACGGTCTAGACACACTGCGCCCGTGTGACTAGTCCGTGGTCTATTCGACTTAAGATACAAAGGTGTAGGTGTGCACGGCCTAGACACACGCCGGGTGTGTCCATCCGTGTGGGCACTTAGAGGCTATTTACCAAGCCAAATTGCCACCACGAAATCAAGACCAAACTCATGCTCAATTCAAGCAACTCAAGTATTACATCTAACATGAACAAGGATGCATAGTTCATTGATAGATTAAAACATACATACTTAATCATTCATGACTCATCTCTTTGGCCATATACAAAAGAATACTAAGCTTGATAGCCAACACTTTGGCTAGTTTTAAAACATAACTCAAAATGAAATGTTTCCTATACATGCCATACTTAATATAAACAACTTGGCTATACCAAAATAGCGATTGATAGTGTGCTCAGAGCTCAGTGGCGATGATCCACGAGATTAGCTAGGCAGGACTACATGGAAAGAAAGAATAAAGGGCGTAAGCGTTTAGCTTAGTAAGTTTGCATGTAATTCTCATAACAATATATTTGCTTAACATTAACCATTCATCATAAGAAATGGCATTATGAATCTCAAGTATTTAAGCTTACTTACTCTTACTGATTCTTACATATCTCATGGTACTTACTATTCTCATGCTCAAATGCAGATAAACAATATACTGTATCACTTGATCACATAGATCGGTATACTTTACTATGATAAGTATAATCTCAACTTCATCATTCATATCATGAATAATACTCTTAACTAGCATAACTTGATAATAACTTTACTTACTTAACTTTCTTACTATATCATTTGAGCTTTACTCTCTTGCCCGATGAATTTCTATGAATAGCAGGGATCTTGAATCTCATCCCACATAACTTTCGATGCCAAAGCCATATCCTCGATATGGTCTTACATGGTATCTCTCATCTTGGTATTGATGCCATGTCTTGACATGGTCTTACTCAAAGTCTTCCTTGTGTGCTCCCTTGGGAACTTACCATTGCCATGTCTTGACATGGTCTTACTTGGTATCTTTACTCATGAACTGGTCAATGCCGAGCCTTGTCTTGAACTTACATGAAATCTTTCTTGTTACTCACCAATTCCATGCCTTGGCTTGGACTTACATGGAATCTCTACCTCATGATAGCTTTTCAATGCCAAGACTTGTCTTGGACTTACATGACATCTTTGCTTGGAGACTCACCAATGCCATGCCTTGGCTTGGGCTTACATAGGTCTTCATCTCATAATAACTCTTCAATGCCAAGACTTGTCTTGGACTTACATGATAACTTGCTTGATTGCCGATGCCATGCCTTGGCTTGGTCTTATACGGACTTTCTTATCTCGTGTGGTAGATCAAGTATCTTAAGTATTTCAACTTCAATCGGGACTTTCTCATGCTTAATCTCATTAATTTCTTTATTTAACATAGCAATAAGCATTTCTATGGTAATAATGTACATTATACTAATTAATTCAATGATAATAATCATAAAGCTTAGAAATCATACAAACTCACCTCAATATACAAAATGTATGTAGATATGCAATTTAGTCCTCGACTTTGTTCTTGCCTCGATTTCGATCCGGGCTTCATTTTTCTTGATCTATAATAATAATTAGATCATTTAATACTCATATTGACTAAATTGACTCTTAACTCATACTTTGGCAAAATTACTATTTTGCCCCTAAACTTTCTCATATTTACACTTTTACCCCCTAGGCTCATAAAATAATTCTCATTCAACTTTATTAAACATCATGTTTAGCTGATTCATTTTCTCTACTATAACAATCATCAATTCTCACTATTTCTAATAGGTATGACCAATTTCATAACTATTACAAATTAGTCTATACTATCATTTTTCATGAAATTCACTAAGAAAAAGATGTTTATCTAACATCAAACTCCCATAATCTTCCATAAAATATCATTTTACAAGCATGATACACATGGGTAGATTTTTTAACATGCTTATTAGCTCATCTTATAGCTAAAAATAGCTAATTCATAATACGAGGACTCCAAAAATACGAAGAATATTAAAAACGGGGCTAGGATGACTTACTTGCAAGCTTCAAAAATTTGAAGAACCCTAGCTATGGAGTCTCCCAATTTTCGGCACAAGGAAGAAGATGAATGAAATTTTTATCATCTTTTTCCCATTTTAATCATTTAATTGGTAAATGACCAAAATGCCCTTCTCTTTAAAAATTTACAATTTACTAACTCATGTCCATTTTTGTCCAAAACTTATAATTTGGGAAAATTTCTATTTAAGGACTTCTAATTAATATTCTAAATCTATTTCATACAAAAAGCTTCTAGAAACTCATATTTTACAACTTTTGTAATTTAGTCCTATTTGATCATTCCATGTCAATTTCACAAAATTTCTACATGGAACTTTAATACTATCATGCAAACATGTCATAAACCTTAAGAACTCAATTTACTAACTCAGATTTGTGGTCTCGCACCACTATTCCGACTAGGCCCTGAATCGGGTACATTCAGGTTCTCCCCTCTTAGGAATTTTCGTCCTCGAAAATCTTACCAGCAAACAGGTTTGGATACTGGTTTCTCATGCTCTTTTCTGGTTCCCACGTAGCTTCTTCTATTCCATGTCTTTGCCATAATAGTTTTACCAGGGCAATACTTTTATTTCTTAGCTGCTTGACTTCCCGAGCTAAAATCTTAACTGGTTCTTCACCATAAGTCATGTCGGGATGAATCTCTATCTCTGACGGGGTAATTACATGTGAAGGATTTGATCGGTAGCGTCGCAACATGGACACGTGAAATACATCGTGAATCTTTTCTAACTCTGATGGCAAAGCCAATCGATAAGCTACTAGCCCAACTCTCTCGGTAATCTCATACGGTCCAATAAAACTTGGACTCAACTTGCCTTTCCGGCCAAATCTGAGAACCTTTCTCCATGGTGACACTTTCAAGAAAACTTTATCTCTGACTTGATACTCTATCTCTTTTCTCTTTTAGTCCGAATAGGACTTACGTCTATCTGAAGCGACTTTTAAACATTCTCGTATCACTTTCACTTTCTCTTTGACTTCTCTAACCAAATCAACCAGTGAATTTGGTTTTCCTTGAGTTCGATCCAAAATAAAGGCGTTCTGCACTTACGCCCATATAGAGCCTCATAAGGCGCCATCTTTAAACTCGACTGAAAACTATTATTGTAGGCAAACTCTACCAATGGGAGAAACTTTTCCCAACTTCCTCGGAATTCAAGAATACAACATCTGAGCACATCCTTGAGTACTTGAATTAACCTCTCCGACTGACCGTCAGTTTGAGGATGAAAAGCGGTACTAAATTCAACTTTGTACCCAAGGCCTCTTGCAACTTCTTCCAAAATCTGGATGTAAACCTCAGATCTCTATCCGGGATGATTGACAACGGAACACCGTGAAGCCTTACTATTTCTGAAACGTACAAGTTTGCCAACTTGTCTAGCGAGTAATCAACTCGTACAGGTATAAAATGGGCTGACTTCGTAAGTCTATCAACCACGACCCATACAACATCTTTCTTGCTCGGAGACAACGGTAAACCCGTTACAAAATCCATAGTAATACGGTCCCAAAAACACATAAATGGGCAAATTACCATTTTGCCCCTGACATTTCACACTTTTTGCAATTTAGTCCCTAATACATAAAACACAAAATTTACGAAATTTACATATACCATGCTAGGGTCGAATATTCACAAGCTCCATACAAGTCCATATTTTTCATTTTTTTCACATTTTAGTCCCTCAAAATATTATTTTTACAATTTAGCCCTAATTACTTATATTCACCAAAAATTCAAAGACAAAACATGTTAATCTTTCACATATATTTAATATTTCATCATTAAACATCAAAAATCACAAACTATCATCAATGGCAAAACTCAAAATCATCATCAATTTCAAAAATTCAAGCATGGGTCTTGAAGATAACTTAGCAACAATCTCAAAAACGTAAAAATTATCAAAACCCGAGCTAGTTACATACCTTAATCAACCTTGACAATGGCTGAATACCCTAGCCTTAGTTTCTTTCTTTTCTTCTCTTTGTTTCGGTCAAAAATGGATGATAATGGCTTTTTATTTTATGTTTTGTTTTATTATTATAACTTATAATATATTAATATTAATTTTAACATATAAAATTAACATATAAAAACATATATATAAACACTTAATGCCGTCCACTCACTTGTATAATAGGCTAATTACAACATTAAGCCTCCAAATTATAAAGACAACAACAATTAGGCACTTTCTTATTACACCATCAAATTTTCATTTTACGCGATTAAGCCCTTTTATTTAATCGGACACTCAAACAACGAAATTAAAACATGAAAATTTAACACAAGAAAATTCACACATAATAAACACTGAAAATAATTTTAAAATATTTCTCAAACTCGGATTTTTGGTCCTAAAACCACTATTCTGATTAGGGTCAAAATCGGGCTGTTACAACTCTCTCCCCCCTAGGGATTTTCGTCCCCGAAAATCTTATCGGTGAATAGGTTTGGATAACGCTCTTTCATTGTATCCTCTGACTCCCAAGTTGCTTCCTCAACTCTGTGCTTATGCCACAGTACCTTAACTAACGAAATTTTCTTATTTCGCAATTCTTTAATCTCACGAGCCAAAATACGAATCGGTTCTTCTTCATATGTCATATCGGACTTAATCTCAACCTCTGTCGGACTAATCACATGTGAAGGCTCGGATTGATATCTACGGAGCATCGAAACATGGAATACACTGTGAATCTTTTCTAGTTCAGGTGGCAACAGTAGTCTATAAGCAACCGGCCCGATACGCTCTACAATCTCATACGGTCCAATAAATCTCGAACTCAATTTGCCTTTACGACTGAATCTGGGTATTTTCTTCCAAGGTGATACCTTCAAAAAGACTTTATCTCCAATCTGAAACTCTATATCTTTTCTTTTCAAGTCTGCATATGATTTATGACGATCCGATGCTATTTTCAAACTATCACGAATCCCTTTCACTTTCTGTTCAGTCTCTTTGATCAAATCGACCCCGTGTATCTTTTTTTCACTAAGCTCAGTCCAATACAATGGTGTACGACATTTACGACCATACAAAGCCTCGTAAGGTGCCATTTTAATACTAGATTGAAAGCTATTATTATAAGCAAATTCAATCAGAGGTAAATATCGTTCCCACGTACCCTCAAACTCGAGAATGCAGCATCTCAACATATCCTCAAGTATCTGAATAATTCGTTCATACTGGCCATATGTTTGCGGATGGAAAGCAGTGCTAAAGTGTAGTTTCGTACCTAAAGCATCTCGCAGTTTCTTCCAAAACCGCAATGTGAACCTCGGATCTCTGTCCGAAACAATAGAAATAGCCACTCCGTGCAATCTCACAATCTGAGAAACATATAATTCAGCCAGCTTATCAAGTGAATAGTCTGTACGAACTGGAATAAAGTGAGCCAACTTAGTTAATCTATCCACAATAACCCAGATTGCATCTTTCTTGCTCAGTGTCAACGATAAACCAGATACAAAATCCATTGTAACTCTGTCCCACTTCCACTCGGGTATCATAATCGACTGAAGTAACCCAGAAGGTACTTGATGCTCGACTTTTACTTGTTGACAGACTAAACATTTCGAAACAAAGTCAGATATGTCTCGTTTCATACCAGGCCACCAATAAAGCTGTTTCAAATCATTATACATTTTCGTACTACCCAGGTGAATAGATAACCGACTGCTATGAGCTTCGTTCAAAATCATCTGAATCAACTCTGAATTTCTCAGAACACATATTCGGTTTCTGAACCTCAAACAACTATTTGTATCAACTCAAAACTCAGATTCAACATTCGATTCACACTGAGCTCGCTTTGCTAACAAATCATTATCAACTTTCTGAGCATCACAAATTCGTTGAACAAATAACAGTCTTGCTTTTAATTCGGCTATTATCAAACCATCATCAGATATAACCATATGCGCATTCATTGCATGCAAAGAAAATAATGACTTTTCGACTTAAAGCATCAGCAACAACATTAGCTTTTCCCGGATGATAGTCAATCACAAGTTCGTAGTCTTTTAACAACTCTAACCATCGGCGTTGTCTCAAATTCAAATCTTTCTGAGTCATCAAATACTTCAAGCTTTTGTGATCAGAATAAACAAGACATTTATCACCAAACAGATAGTGGCGCCAAATCTTCAATGCAAACACAATAGCTACCAATTCCAGATCGTGCGTCGGATAGTTCTTTTCTTGCGGCTTTAACTGTCTCGAGGCATAAGCTATGACTTTACCTTCCTGCATCAAAACACAACCCAGACCACTCAAAAATGCATCACTATAAATGAAAAATTATTTACCCGATTCTGGCTGAACTAACACTGGAGCTTCGGTCAAAAGAGCTTTCAACTGATCGAAACTTTTCTGACACTTTTCTGACCACTCGAACTTAACATCTTTCTGTAACAACTTCGTCATCGGTGTTGCAATCATAGAGAAACCTTTCACAAATCGTCTATAATAACCGGCAAGTCCCAGAAAACTCCAAACTTCAGAAACATTTCTCGGAGGTTTCCAATCAAGTATAGCTGAAATTTTTCTCGGATCATCCCGAATACCCGATGCTGATACAACATGGCCCAGAAAATTGACTTCGCGTAACCAGAACTCACATTTACTGAACTTTGCATACAACTGTTTATCTCACAAAGTCTGTAACACAAGTCTCAGATGTTCGGCATACTCGGTTTCATCACGGGAGTAAATCAAAATGCCATCTATGAATACTACCACAACCCGATCCAGATACTGTCTGAAGATCCGATTCATCAAATCCATGAAAATAGCAGGTGCATTAGTAAGTCCAAAAGGCATAATCAGAAAATCATAGTGTTCGTACCTCGTTCGAAAAGCTGTCTTTGGCACATCAGAGTCTTTAACTTGCAACTGATAGTAGCCTGATCTCAAATCTATTTTTGAAAACACTGTAGCCCCTTTCAATTGGTCGAACAGATCGTCAATCCGTGGCAACGGATACTTATTCTTTATAGTCACTTTATTGAGCTGTCTGTAGTCGATACACATTCTCATTGTTCCGTCTTTCTTTTTCACAAATAAAACTGGTGCGCCCCAGGGAGAGAAACTCGGTCGCGCAAAACCTCTATCTGTCAACTCTTGCAACTGAGCTTTCAATTCTTTTAATTCTGTAGGTGCCATTCTGTACGGAGCTATCGAAATCGAAGTGTCCCTGGTACTATATCAATACCAAACTCTACCTCTCGTATCGGTGGCAAACCCGGTAATTCTTCAGGAAACACATCCGAATACTCACACACAACAAGTACTGATTCAATCTTCTTTTCAGTCACTTTAGAGTCGAACAAATAAGCAAAGTAAGCTTCACAACCCTTTCTCACATATTTCTGAGCTAACATTGAAGATATCACTGTCGGTAAACCATTCAGATCATTAGATTCAATCCGAATAATCTCATCATTCTGACACCGCAAATCAATAGTCTTCCGTTTGCAGTTCACAATAGCATCATGCAGAGTTAACCAATCCATACCCAGAATTATATCAAACTCGTCGAATGGAAACAACATCAAATCAGCCGGAAAACATGAATCTCGAATCATCAACGGACGATTCTTGCACACTTTATCAACCAAAACACACCGGCCTTAGGGGTTTGATACTTTAATCACAAACTCAGTAGACTCTACAGGCAAAATCTTACTAAATACTAAAGTCTCACACACATAAGAATGAGTCGAACCAGGATCAATCAATGAAACAACACTAGTATCATAGAGAGTGAAAATACCAGTAATAACATCCGGGAATGAGGCCTCCTCGCGTGCGCGAATAGCATAGGCTCTGGCAGGTGCGCGAGCCTCGGATCTAACAGCTGTATCTTTGGTCCCTCTTTGACTGCCACTCACATTACCCGTATTTCTAGGTGGTCTACCTCGAGCTGCAGTGTTACCCGATCTCATATTTTGTACCAGATTTTGATCTGCTAACTCTGGGCACTCACGGATGAAATGATCCCTAGATCTACATTTAAAACAGGCTCGATTGTGTAATCTGCAACTGTCGGGATGTCGTTTACCACAATGTTCACACTCGGGTTGATTTGATCCAACATTACCCACACTAGCTACTAAGGTAGCTCCTGAGCTCACAGGTGGTCTATCTCGGTCACGTCTAGAATAACCCGCAGTAGTCTTTGAACGACTAGCATCATCTCGGAACTTCTTCGATGTCGACTGGAATGACTTACTGAATGGTCTCTTACGTGAATCTCTAGCTTCAGAGTCAACTTTTCTTTTCTCTTTCTCGAGCTCTTCAGCTTTGCAAGCTCGCTCAACAAGTACCACAAACTCTTTTATCTCAAGTATGCCAACTAACAGTTTAATGTCTTCGTTCAGCACATCTTCAAATCTTTTACACATAATTGCCTCAGTCGAAACATACTCTTGGGCATACCGACTGAGTCTCACAAATTTCCGCTCATACTCTGTCACTGTCATCCGACCCTGTTTCAATTCAAGAAATTCTTTGCGTTTCTGGTCGATAAATCTCTGACTGGTGTATTTCTTATAGAACTCAGTCTGAAAGAATTCTCAGGTCACTCGTTCTCTCGGAACCACCGATACTAGTGTATTCCACTAGTGATATGCAGTGTCTCGTAGCAAGGATATGACACATTTTAAGCACTCATCAGGGGTGCAAGATAACTCATCAAACACTCAAACAGTATTATCGAGCTAGAATTCAGCTCGCTCAGCATCATCATCATCAGTAGCTCTGAATTCTTCAGCTCCGTGTTTTCTGATTTTATCAACAGGAGGCTTAGTCAATCTCAACGGATCACTCACTTGAGGCATAGCAGGTATCAAAGATGGATTATTCGGGGGTGGAGGTTGTTGTGCAGCAGGATTAGTCCGGGTATATTGAGTAAACCAATCATTCATCATTTGATAAAAGGCTTGTCTAGCCTCTCCCTCCTGGTTACTCGAAGTCGGTCAAGATTCAACCAGCGCTGTCCCTTGTGCAGGAGCAGGTGCTATACTCTCGACATCATTAGCTACGGCTCGATCGGGATCCATTACTATATGAAAACACATTTTCAGATGTCAGAAGTCATCACACTATCGCAGTATAAAATATGGCATGTATAGCTAGACTCACACGCGCTACGTTAGTCCTAGAATCGACTAAACCATAGCTCTGATACCAATCAAATGTAACACCCCTAACCTGTAATCGTTGTCGAAATAGGGTTAAGAGGTATTACCGGACAAATGAAAACATTCACAGAGATTTCATATCATGATTCAACAAAACAAATCAAATTGTCCCTTAAATAGGTCTACGAGACCTTAAACATGTTTTCGAAATAGGTCGGGACTAAACCGAACACATACAGAAATTCTTAAAAATTTAAAAAAAATTCAAAGTTACAGAGGTCACACGCCTGTGTGGGCAGGCCGTGTGCCTCCCATAGCCTTAGACATGCTCGTGTGTCTAAGTCGTGTCAAAACAGGGCATACATACTAACTTGTCCACACAGCCTGAGACACGCCCGTGTGCCTCACCCGTGGTCGACACTGACTTCACCACACGGCCAGTCACACGCCCTTGTGTCTTGCCCGTGGTCGAGTCTGACTTGTTTTAAAATGCTACCACGAAGGACACGGTCGAGCCACGCGCCTGTGTGCTCAATTGTGTGGGAAAATATAGGCCATTTGCAAGGCCAAAATGCCACCCACACTTTGGGTCATCCATGCAAGTACCTACAATCATCATACCAAACACAATTGGCAACCAAAAACATACCAAATAGTCATCCTTTTCAACTCATTCAAGAACATTTCAATCATACCATCTTATATACTATTTAGCTTAACTTATTCACAAATATTTCTAAACATGATCTATCACAAATTTACCATTTCATTACGACATCCATCCATCAAACATATATACTTACTTTGCATCAATAAGCTTACCATAATTTTGACCATTTCACTAGCCATCAACCATACCAAAACTAAGCATACTAAGACATAACTATTCATTCATATCACAACCATTTATCTAGACTTATCATATAGCTATTTACATAACAGCCATTCTTTATTCATACCTAATTCACTTGAATCAAATTATAGCAACCCACCATAGCAAATCATACTAAGCATATCACACATATATATCATATCCAAAACTCATTAAACTTAAACATCATATTTAGCCATTTTTGCATGGCTATATATATACATGTCCCAAAATCAAACATTCCATCTATATTATACATGCCATATGCCCAAAATCATCTTAGTAAAATACCGAAAGAAACAGTCGATAGTGTGATAAGCTTTGCTGACGATCCCCGAGCTCGTAACGACTCTAAAATCTATAAAATAGAGGTAAACAAAAGCACACACAGAGTAAGCTACTTGAGCTTAGTAAGTCATAAGCAAAAACATTTATATAATAACAGTTACATATTAACAATTTGTAAACAAGGTCAAATTTGAATAATATCAAATACAAGTTATCATTTACTACTATTTCACATTTAAACCTCACATACATATATCATATGGCCGAATCACTTATATATTCAAATATGTTAACACATGATTCCTATTCACATAACATAATATCAATACATATAACCAACTTACCTTGTCTCTTACTAAACATTTAACTAACACATACCTGAACCTGTAATTTGATTTCACATTCGGTCTTAACTTCACATTGACCATTGAACCGTTCAGAATTAAAAAGGATACGCGGATAGTCGAAAGCTCGTACAATGCCAACGTCCCAGGCGTGGTCTTACATGTAATCACAAATCAATGCCACTATCCCAGACAGGGTCTTACACGAATCAAATATGATGCCAAGGTCCCAGACATGGTCTTACACATAAACACAAGTCGATGCCAACATCCCAGACGTGGTCTTACACGATAACACATATCAGAAATCCTATGTCATGACATATGTATCCTGTCTATTCCTAGAGTTCATACGGGACTTTCGGACGTTGAATCTCGATCGAATCAAACTCGAAACATAGCTCCTTTGCTCAATACACATTCGGCCATATACAAATATATTCAAAAAAATTCCATTCATCATGTAACATATATATTATCAAATTTAACGACATTTATATGCTTATTGACTTACCTCGGATATCGATGGACGAAATCAACTACTCGACTACTTTTGACTTCCCCCAATCTAATTCCGTTTTCTTTCGTTCTTGATCTAAATAAATTAAAATTTAGCTAATTTAACCACATATTCATTCAATTTAATCCAAAAACACATAAATGGGCAAACTACCATTTTGCCCCTGCCATTTCACACTTTTTGCAATTTAGTCCCTAATACATAAAACACAAAATATACAAAATTTTCATATACCATGCTAGGGCCGTGTAACAGTCCGGTTTAGACCCTAGTCGAAACAGTGGTGTTGGGACCACAAATCCGAGTTAGAATAATATTTTAGTATTATTTTCTGTGTCTATGATATGTGATTACGCATGTGCTAAAGTTCTGTAAGTTAATTTGATCATTTGTGTGTTTAATTTGAGAAAAGGATTAAATGGCATTAAATGTAAAATTTGCAAGCTATTTGTTAAAGCATCTATGTGAAGTGGTTTTTAAAGGTGGAGGCCTTATGAGGTAATTGGACCACTATTTAGTTGGTGGATGATTAAAGGACAAGTATGCCCTTAATGAATATAAGTTTCTTATGTTTATTAAGAGGTTAATAAGGTAATTAGATTAATAATGTATTTATAACAAATAAAACATTTGTTTCATCTTTTTGAACTCATTCATCACCGAAATTTAGAAAAGAAATAAGGATTGTAAAGCTTTCTTCTATTCGGCCATTTGAGAGCTTAATTCAAGGTATGTTTTTAATCGATTTTCGATAATTTCTATGTTTTTGCAATCGTTGCTTAGTACACTACAAAACCCATGTCTTAATTTTGAGAAGTGATGATGTTTTTTAGATGAGCTTTTGATGAACTCATGTGTTTTGTGAAGTTTGATGGTGAATTATGAAAGATATATGTTTGATTATCATAGTTTGTCTTTGGAGTTTTGATGATTTTGAGTAATTTGGGCTTAATTGTGAAAATAATATTTTGAGGGATTAAATTGTGAAATAAATGAAATGTATGGACTTGTATGAGATACATGAATATTCGGCTAAGCATGGGTATATGGTGATTTTGTGAAATAGTGACTAAAATGTCCAAATGTGCAAATGTGAGGGCTAATTTGTAAATTGCCCGAAATATGTGATTTTGGATTGAATTGAATGTGTTGGTAAATAAAAGGGTTAAATTTGAATATGTATAGATCAAGAACCGAAGAAAACGGACTTAGATCGCGGGAAAACGAAAGTAGTCTAGTAACCGAGTCTGAACGAATATCCGAATCCGAGGTAAGTCGATATACAAATAAATGTATTTGTATTGAATTATATATGTTCATTTGACTATTGATAAGGATGAATGCACATGAGATATTGTATACTTCAATTCCGAGATAGAATCGACTTAGTGTCAATGTCTGAGAAGTCCCATTTGAACCTAGGAATAGATAGGATAGTATATGTCATGACATAGGTGTCCGATATGTGATATCATGTAAGACCACGTCTGGGACGTTGGCATTGATTCGAGATTTCGTGTAATACCACGTCTGGGACGTTGGCATCGATAAGAGATTTCGTGTAAGACCACATCTAGGACGTTGGCATTGATATGAGATTTATGTGTAAGACCATGTCTGGGACATTAGCATCGTATTGATTCGTGTAAGACCCTGTCTAGGACAGTGGCATCGATATCTGGTTACATGTAAGACCACGTCTGGGACGTTGGCATTGTACGACCATTCTGATCACTCTGAGTATCCTATTAGATTCTGAACGGTTCAACAGGCAAGTCTGAGATACGAATGACTGTGTGGTTTGCAAATTTGTTTCAGGTAAGTCTGATAAGTACAAATTGTGTGTATGAGAAGGTAAGCATATTCATAAACTTACCTAGATGAATTGTGTATTTGAATATGAGAATATATATGTGATACATGAATGGAAAAGCCATGAGCTAACAAAGTATGTGATGATATGCAAAATTGAAAGATGAATGGTTAAGTAAATGTGCCAAGAAGAATTATGGCTATGTAATGGAGCTATTAATGAATTCATATTGACTATATGTCTTGAATTCTTAATTGTTAAGTTTATTTGTATATGGCTTACTAAGCTTTTGGAAAGCTTACGCTGTGTGTGTATTTACTCTGTTTACAGATCGTCGAAGCTACTGAAGGCTCGGGGACCGTCGAGGATCATCATCACACTAATCAACTTGCTTGGTACCTTTGAAATATGTATACAGCTAGATATGGCATGTATAGGCTAGTCATTTTGGATTACGTTTGAAATGTGTATATTAGCCATAAGATGTGGCTAGATAAGTGTTGGTAATATGCATGAGTAAATATGTTATATGATGCATATTTTGCTATGGCTAGATAGCTATGACATGGTCAAGTTATGGTAAGATTATGAATGCATTATGAGTACTTATGCTTGATCAATGAAGTGATTATATGAAAGGTAAATGTAGATGAATCATGCTTGGATGTATATGTGGTTTGGTTGTACAAATTGATATATAAGTTAGCATGATTGAAATTGAAATTGAATGAGATTGAATGGAATAATGTGATGACTATTTGGTGTGTTTTTGGTTGCCATTTGATTGTGGAAATAGGCTTGTTTATGCTTGTAGGTATGACCCTAGTGTGGGTGGCATATTGGCCTTGCAAATGGCCTGTTAAGCATACACGGTTGTGGCACATGGGCGTGCCTAGTGACCGTGGGATTAAGTCAGTAGCTAGCCCAAGTGTGCACGGCCATGGTACACGGACGTGCCTGGTAGCCTTGTGAATAAGTCAGTATCTAGCCTATGAGTACACAGCCATGGCACACGGGCGTGACTGGTGGCCGTGTGGATAAGTCAATATGCATGCTCTGTTTTGGCACGGCCAGGACACATGGGTGTGTCTAGTAGCCGTGGAAGGCACACGGCCTAACTCACGGGCGTGTGACCTCTGTAGTGTTGAAAAGTTTTAAATTTCTGAGAATTTCCGTATGTGTTTGGTTTAGTCCCAACCCTTCTCTAAAGCATGCTTAAGGTCTCGGTGACCTATCTAAGGGACACAGTGATTGCGATTGATGACTTGTATTATGAAATGTCTGTAAAGTTTTCTGATTTGTCCGGTAACGCCTTTAACCCTAATCCGGCGACGGATACGGGTTAGGTGTGTTACAGGCCGAATATTCACAAGCTCCATACAAGTCCATATTTTTTCATTTTTTTCACATTTTATTCCCTCAAAATATTATTTTTACAATTTAGCCCTAATTACTCAAATTCACCAAAAATTCAAAGACAAAACATGTTAATCTTTCACATATCTTTAATATTTCATCATTAAACATCAAAAACCACAAACTATCATCAATGGCAAAACTCAAAATCATCATCAATTTCAAAAATTCAAGCATGGGTCTTGAAGATAACTTAGCAACGATCTCAAAAACGTAAAAATTATCAAAAACCGAGCTAGTTACATACCTTAATCAAGCTTGAAAATGGCCGAATACCCTAGCCTTAGTTTCTTTCTTTTCTTCTCTTTGTTTCGGTCAAAAATGGATGATAATGGCTTTTTATTTTATGTTTTGTTTTATTATTATAACTTATAATATATTAATATTAATTTTAACATATAAAATTAACATATAAAAACATATATATAAACACTTAATGCCGTCCACTCACTTGTATAATAGGCTAATTACAACATTAAGCCTCCAAATTATAAAGACAACAACAATTAGGCACTTTCTTATTACACCATCAAATTTTCATTTTACGCAATTAAGCCCTTTTATTTAATCGGACACTCAAACAACGAAATTAAAACACGAAAATTTAACACAAGCAAATTCACACATAATAAACACTGAAAATAATTTTAAAATATTTCTCAGACTCGGATTTGTGGTCCCGAAACCACTATTCCGATTAGGGTCAAAATCGGACTGTTACACACACAAAGTGTACTATACGATAAATCCGTCAACTCATACTCAGGAGTGCTTATAAAGCACATAAACGGGAAGCTTATCCGAGCTAAAACAAGAAGCTCATAAGAGCCATATTCAGGAAGCTCGTGCGAGCTTATAACGGGTAGTTCCGAAGAGCCATTAATCGGGGAGCTCCAGATAGCCATATATCAGGAAGTTCAAGCGAGCCATATCGGGAAGCTCACAAAGAGCCAATTAATGGGAAGCTCACGAAAAGCCTTATAACAGGATGCTCATAAGAGCTAAGGTGTGTCCACAACACATGTAGGATCACAACCTATCGGGATGCTCCGAAGAGCTATAACGGGAAGCTCATAAGAACCATCATACGGGAAGCTCGGGAGAGCTAATAACGGGATGTTCTTTCGAGCTATGGTGTGTCTGCAACATATGCAAGACCACAACCAATACAGGAGCCCTGTATCCAATCAAAATTCATGTATCTAAACGGGATTTTATATTTATCGGGCATTATCGGATTTATGATTAATCTCATAAACATAACAATTACACAATTCAACATTCACATATACAACATTTAATTCAAACATATAAATGTATACAATTTAGTTACACGAACTTACCTCGACACTTGTTCGTACACGAAAATCTACTAATCTGATACTTTTTGTTTTTCTCGATCCAATTTCGTACTAGGTCTATCCGGATCTATATAGTAAATTTAACTCAATCTAATACAATTCATATTAATTTCTGTAATGACCCAAAATTCACGGGCATCGAAAAAAGTACATTACCAGGCCTCCATCTTAGTAAATCGAGTTCATAAATATTTATTAGGAATATTTTTGAGTCTAGTTGTGTGTTTAATTAGGCTTTAATTAAGTGAATTTAGCTTAATTAAGAGTAATTAGGAAAAAGGACTAAATTGAATAAGGGGTAAAAGTTGAATTATAGATTAGTATGTCGAAACCATTTTTTCTTTCTATTTTGAAAAACAACAGGGATCGATTGAAAAATCAAAAATGGAGTCGCCACCAACCCTTTTTTTGTTTAGGTGTGATTGGATCACCTTGTAAGAAATAATTTTAATAAAACTTTGATTTATTAAAACATATTTTGGTCTACAAAAACTCGAGAAAACGGGTTCGGGAGTCGGTTATGTACGAGGAAGGGTTAGCACCCTCGTAGCGCCCAAAATTGGTACCTAATTGATTATTTAATGTCTTAATGTCGAAAATTTGAAAAGATTCTATATTACGATCCGTTTGCTTAAAATACATTTGAATAGAATCATATTGGATGCCAAAACCCTTTTATTTCGAAGAAATAAAATGTCATACTCAGTGAGTTAGGGTACAACAACTTATATTCTCGAAACTGAACTTATCTTTTGATTTTTAAAACCCATGTAATAAAGTTTGAAAAAGATATTCGGTTATTTGGATCAAATGAAAAATCGGAACCCAGTAAGTTAGGGCACAATTTCCAAAATTCCAAATACGGAATATTGCCTTTGTTTTTAGAAATCTTCATCTCGAGATAACAAAATGTCATATTCAGTGAGTTAGAACGCAACATTTTTGAATTCCCGAGAATAAGTTTTTTATTTAAGATTTTTTGATATATTTTGATTTAAAAATAAAAAGGGTACTCGGTTGCTAGGATTTAACGAGAAAAATCGGAACCCAGAGAGTTAGGGCACGATTTTCTCAAAACTTCCAAACACGAGCATTGCCTTATTTTAAAAAACCTTTGAATAGAACAATTTTTAAACTTAAATGATATTAAAAACATGATCTTTAAACAAATAGAACGCAATGGAATGATAGTGCACAAAGCAAGGTAGCGATACATACACGAAGTCTTACACTAATGGATCATAAATAAATAATAGTTACAAATTAAGAATTACAATCCATACAATAGCAATAATCACATAACACAATTTCAACATTAACTATTGAAGAAAATGGAGCAAAATAATATACAAAAACAAATGTAAAACGAAAAGTAATTAAAACCAATATTATGCAAAATTATTTAAAGATAAAATATGTGTGAAATGGTTGAAAATAATTAATTTGAAAACAACCCTATCAAATATACAAAAATTTAAGTTTATTAATGTAGGTAAAAGAGGTTTGAAATGAATAATATATAAAAAGTGTGAAACAATCTAATAAAAATAATATACAAAATCTTAAAATAAGTAATCATAACGATTTTTTAAATGATAAAAAAAATATGAAATAATTTAAACTATATAACATATAAGAATATTTAAAATAGATAATATGGAAACTTAATAAAAATGATATATATTTTGAAATAATAAAAGATTTAAAAATAAATAATAATAATAATGAAACAGAAAAGTAAAAATAAATAAATAAATAAATTAAAACAGGTTAAGGATGAAATTAAAATTAAAACAAAATTAAAAATCTAAAAGCTAAACATTAAATCAACAGGAGGACCCAGATGGAATACGCGCGCGAATAATAGGGATTGAATGAGCAATTAACCCAAACCCTTAAAACGCATCGTTTCAGCGCAGACCAAAATGAATCAGAAACAAATGTCCTGGGGCAAAAATAAAAAAAAGAAAAATGATGCAGGACCACATTGCACCATGCCACAAAAACGGAAGGGCTTGCTGCGCAAATATACCATTGCTTGAAAACACGCGGATCCTCCCCGGGTCGGGTCACTCGCGCGGGTATAGCCTCTAAACGATGCCGTTTTGGATTTAAATGACCCACGCCAAAACGACGTCGTATGGGTCGGCTTTAAATAGCAAAAAAATAGAACAGAGGCTCATTTTGAACCCTTTCAAGAAAAAAATCAAAAAAAATTCTCTCTCTGCCCTCAGAGTTCTGGCCTGAAATTGGCCTGACTCGGTCATAGGGCCGCCGTGCTCCGCCACCGTCTGCCGTCGTGCACGGTGGTCGGAGACCCCAAGAGAATGCTGCTTCGAACCCTACAGACACCCTAAACACAAATCAAGAAAAATGAATGCCAAATCCCTCACTAAAATCGAAAAACAACCCAAAAATGCTTCGGATTCGAGATTTCGATCGTCACGAAAAGGTAAAAAAAATTCTATCTTTTCTTTTTCTATATGTACAGTATATTAAAAGCCAAAATGGGATGAAAAATAGATAGGCAATATACCTCTTTTCTCTATTTTTGTATTCAAAAAACGTGAAGAAGAATCACAATGGTTTGTTTCGGCCTCTTTAAAGTCAAAATCAAAAATAAAAATAAAATGAAAAATACAACTGTTTTCTTTTTTTTTATTTTCTCTGCTGCTATTTGTTTTCTTGTGCAGGTACGGGCGTGCGTGGCGCTTGTACAGAGGCGCGTGGTGGCGTGTGTGGTGACGCGCGTGGAGGCACGTGCGCGGCATTGCTAGGGTTAGAGGCTGCTTGCGGCGCTACTAGGCTAGATAGGGTTTCTTCTTGCCATCTGCTATGGGATAGGGTTTGGGGCTAATTCAGGTTTGGTTTGGGCTAGGTTTAGTATTTTGTTATTGGGCTTGTAATACTTGGACTGTTAACAGACTTTTAATAATGTTTTTATTTGGTTTTTTTAATTTTGGTTTTATTTTTTGGTTTTAAAATTGGTTAATGGGCCCGGGCAAAATGGGCCTATTACAGCTGCCCCTCTTTGCTCATTGTAGTGTAACAAGAATAGAGAAAAGACTTCAAAAATGGCCAATTTTGCCCGGTCTTGCCAAATCTTGACCTCTTTCAGTACTTTTCTTCTTCGAGTAGCTTCGTTCCATCCCGCTGCATCTTCAGGGGCATGAGAACTAGCGCTTCGATCCAATTCAAGGAATTTAGACTTGTAGCTTCAATCTGCTCCGCCACAACTTCAGGAAGATAAGATCTACAATCTTCAGTCTGCTTCCTTGCTACCTCAGGAAGATAAGACTACAATCTTCAACCTGCTCCACTGCCACTTCAAGGAGATAAGGCTGGTGGCTTAAATCTGCTCCATTGCCAATACATGGAGATAAGATTTGCCAAATTCGATCTGCTCCACTACCGCTTTAGGGAGATAAGATCTACAATCTTCAGTCTGCTTCCTTGCTACCTCAGGAATGCCAGACTGATGTTTTCAATCCGCTTCACTGCAAACTCAAGAAGACAAGATCTGCTATCTTCAATCTGCTCCACTGCAAACTCAGGGATGCCAGACTGGTATCTTCGATCCGCTTCGTTGCAAACTCAAGAAGACAAGATCTGCTATCTTCAATCTACCGCACTGCAAACTCAGGGATGCCAGACTGGTATCTTCGATCCGCTTCACTGCATTCTCGGGAAGACAAGATCTGCTATCTTGATGCTGCTCCCTTTGCAAACTCGGGGATGCGGTGGTATCTTCGATCCACTTCGCTACAAACTCAGGAAGACAAGATCTACTATCTTCAATCTGTTCCACTACAAACTCAAGGATGCCAGACTGGTATCTTCGATCCGCTTCACTGCAATATCAGGAAGACAAGATCTGTTACCTTCAATCTGCTCCACTACAAACTTAGGAAGGCAAGGCTGGGGTCTTCGATCTGCTCCACTACTGCTTAGGGAGACGAGATCTGCTATCTTGATCTGCTCCACTACAAACTCGGGAGGCAAGGTGGGGTCTTGATCCGCTCCACTCATCGCTTAGGAGACAAGATCTGCTATCTTCGCCTACTCCACCGCAAACTCGGGAGGCAAGGTGGGGGGTCTTGATCTGCTCCACTACTACTTAGAGAGACGAGATCTGCTATCTTCAGTCTGCTCCACTGCAAACTCAGGGAGGCAAAGCTGGGGTCTTTGATCTGCTCCACTACTGCTTAAGGAGACAAGATCTGCTATCTTGATTTACTCCACCGCAAACTCGAGGATGCAAGGTGGGGTTTTCGATCCGCTCCACTCATCGCTTAGGAGACAAGATCTGCTATCTTGACCCGCTCCACCGCAAACTTCAGTGGTGGCAAGGTGGGGTCTTCGATCTGCTCCACTATCGCTTAGGAGACAAGATCTCGCTATCTTTAGTCTACTCCACTGCAAACTCGGGGAGGGAGGCAAGGTGGGGTCTTCGATCCGCTCCACTCATCGCTTAGGAGACAAGATCTCGCTATCTTGATCTGCTCCACTTTGCAAACTCGATGAGGCAAGGTGGGGTCTCGATCCGCTCCCTCATCGCTTAGGAGACAAGATCTGCAATCTTCACCGATCTGCTCCCTCTTCGCTTAGGAGACAAGATCTGCTATCTTCACCGATATTGCTACACCGTCCTTTGGGGACATGTCCACGTAGACTCGATTTCATATGCTTACATTTATGCCAAATGATTAGGATGCTATGATCGAATGAATCAAATGCTCCTAACTAAATGATATTATGGATGACATTTGCATGAATGCAGAATGTCATGAGAATGATTTTTTTAAATGTATAATGATTAGGATGCAATGATCGGAATGAATCAAATGCTCCTAATTAAATGTGTTTTGCATGAATGCAGAATTTCACGAGAATGATCCCTTTTTTAAATGCTTAGGGTTGTCATCGCTCATTGTTTATCGGGGCTTTATCAGCGGCGTATTATCTTTCGCCATCTTGTTTAATTTGGTATTCTTGACAAAAAACCCGATAAAACAATTATATCTTGCTCAACAGACTTGCCCCACTGTAACTTCAGGGTTCATCTCATTGTGACTTAGGGTATAAGATCTGAATCTTTTCCCATCCATCCCACTGCGACTTCAAAATGTAGGATTTGTTTCTTCTTCAATCCATCCCATTACTATTCAAAGGTATAGGATCTGTATCAACTTTAATCCACCCCCTTGTAATTCAGGAATATAGGGTTTGTTTCATCTTCAATCTATCCCACTGTAACTCAAGGGTATAGGATTCGTATCAGCTTCCATCTATCCCACTGTAACTCAGAGGTATTGGATCTGTAACTTGTTCCATCAACTGATCACTCCCCGAGTGACCCAACCAGATGTGTATGCATGATACTCGCATGGATGCGGAATATTATTTTTCCTTTTTTAAGAATGATCCCTTCTACGCTTGGGTTTTCATTGCTCGTGTTCCGTCGAGATTGTATCACCAACTATTTTTGACAGAAAATCCAAGGAGATAGCCTCAATTTAGACTTTTCCTTCTCAAGCATTTCCAGCCCTTAAGCTTGGTAAGTTCTAAACAATAGCCCTGTTTCAGGCTCTTGTATTATTTAGAAGCTTCCAAAGTAACATGCGAAACTCCTTTTATGAAAGTGTTATTAGTCCACTAATCGTTATTTCAATGTAAAATGCTTGAAAAAGATCATAGCAATGGACAAGAAGGAAATTAATTAGGAGCATAGCTCGAAACAAATAAGTTAAGAAAAGATAGCAATCGCAATCAAGAAGGAAATATATTGTGAACATATTTTGAAAAGAATAATATAATCACAAATAACAAATTTAAAATAGGTAAAATGGAAACTAGGTGCCCCAGATATCGCAGCCTGAGCTTTTCTGTTCAAACTTCTTGAGGACCATTTTAAGCTCGATATGCGTTTAGAGGATCCGGAGTACTTTGTCGATGCCCAAGACATAACATATTTCTACACTGTTAATTCAAGTATAGCAAGACTACTGTATGCCCCACTTTCGATCAAAATTTGAGCTGCCCTTTTCGGGTTTTCAACTCAAATCCCCTTTGGTCTCAAAGCGCCATTTGCGGGTTTTTGCCTTGAGCTCTCCTTTTTCTTTCTTCTTTTTTGATGAAAATTTTTATTTTTTTCTTTTTTGATTTTTTTTAAGGTCTCAATGCGCCCTTTGCGAGTTTTTACCTTGGCCTCTCCTTTAAATGAAATCTGTACTCACTAGCCTGAACATGTCCTTGCCATCCATCTTGGTCAAAGTTAATGATCTTCTAGAACAATCATTTTTCATCACAAAAAGTTTTTCCAAATTTGGCATTTACTTTCCTCTAAAGTCCTTTTGTATGAGAAGAATCCTTCTTAATGCCAGGTCCCCATCATGAAATTCTCTTGGGCGAACCTTTTTGTCATAAGCCCGTATCATCCGTTTTTTGGTACATTCGACCATGATGAATACTTTCAATCAAGCTTACCGGAGATATTCTGCTTCATCCAATTCTTAATTCGATCAAAGCTTGGTGAAAAGGAATCTTAACTTCCAACAATTGCTTCCTTTTCATAAACCAATGAGAAAGATGTTTCCCCAGCAAAGGTCCTGGCCAACGTTCAAGAAGTATAAAGGGTAAATGGTAACTTCTCTATGCCAACCTTTACAAACCTCAGTCATTTTTAAAAAAATTTGAATGGTTTTTTTTTGCTGCCTTTGCTGCACTGATATGGTGTCTGATCTTTGAACAGACTGTAAATCTTTGACATTGTGCAATTATGCTAGACATGTTCCTTTCTGGCATTCTTTATTGCCACACTTTCTTTGAATTTAAATTTGCGTTTGAATTTAAATTTGGATTTGGATTTGGATGTGGATTTGCATTTGAATTTGAATTTGATGACTGCTGACTTTGTAACTTTGGCATATAAAGCGACCTTCACCCTCTTAGTGAAGTAATTGACAACCACGAAGATGAATTGGTGTCGGCTAGATGCTTTTGACGAGATCGGCGTCATAACATCTATGCCCCACATATAGAAAAATGGAGGAGGCACATAAGTCTTGTCTTCCTCAATTTGGCATTTACGGCGTAACTGATGCAATTTTCTTTTCTTGGTAAACCAGTAGCCCTAACCTCTTGATTAGCCTGGCCATTGTAGAACCATTAACATGGGTTCTTTAAACACAAATCTTAACAGCATACCCATGTTTCAGTAGCCTGGAGTGCCTTGATATGATCGTGCGAAAACATCTTGGATTCTTGAAAAATAGCTCAATGATGTCTCGCCTTATTTCTGTGGTTAATTAGGCTTCGATCTTCGCCTTTCCTAAGCTCGCAACGTCCACTGACCTTTTGCAAGGTAGAGTCTATTTTCATCTTGTTCTACCATCCTTAACAAATCAAAAGATAGACTAAAATCTCTGTCATCTTCAAAGTCTTTAGATCCCTTAGACCCATATCTCATTCAAAAAGGGAGTCAGTAACAACGTCGCTCATGTCGTTAATATCTGGGTACCTAGGTACGAAGGCAACAAATCCAAAGAATAAATGATTCTAAGGATGATTATTTGTATGGTATGGTCATGAATAAAGAATGAAAGAATATTCTAAAAAACAAAAGAATGTATAGTATGAAATCAAAAAATATTTGCTTAAAAAGATGCATTTTATTGAAATAAAAATTCTGGACACAAGCCTATTTCACAAAGGAATTCTTATTGCTTCTAGGCTTAAAGCAACAAGCATGTTTAGAATATTAATCTAGATTAGCTCTAAAAATACAGGGATCCCTTCCACAGTCCCATTGTTCAAAACACTCCCAAGTATGTAAGGGATTGGAAACTTTTATTCCCTGATTCCCTCTTTGAATATGTCATTAATACTCAGATTCCCAACGTTCCAATCGGGTCTTTGATCTCTTCAATTTATTATACATCAGGCCTTGCCCTAAGGCCTTGAGCTCGATGCATTCTTGGATCTCATGCCCCTATCAATCATGGAACTCACAATGTTTACCCCCTTAGCAGAAAGGTTGGGTAACAATTTTTTTGTACCAGAGGGATCATCGAATTTCACGATACCCAATCTGACGAGCCTTTCTACAAATTTTAATGCATTTGATGTGATGTAACGCAAATGCATGAAATGCAATGCAAATGCATGGAATGGATGCAAAAAGAAAGAGAAGCGTTGATTCTGAATTCAATTCCATTAGAAGAACTTTTCTAGAAAATAAATTTCTTTACATAAAACGGGTTACATATACGACATTGTCTTCATAGTCCAAGTGAAGACCCTGATCTTTTCTTCATATCCGAATGTTATGGTCGAATCCTGCAAATCCTCCCAAAAGATGTCTCTCTTATTTCCACTCGGCTTGATCCGGGTCGTGGTTCGCTGCTCACTTATCCCTGCGATGTTAATTAGCTTCTTTAAGAAAGTTGAGGCATGACGGCTCTCAAATAATCCTTATTGGCTTGAATCTCCGGGCAACGAGACAAAGTCATATACTATCAATCTTTTCTTGGACTATATTTGGACAAATGTGTTATAACCCACTTTATCAAAAGATCCATTTTCTTATGACAAACTCTTCTATTTAGCAATCGAATATGAATCAACACATCATTTCTATGATGATGAAATGCAATGTAGTCATAAACAAACAAAACAACGTTAGCACAGGAAAAATAAACAACAGAATAGAACACCTAAAAGGGTAACCACTAGGGTTTGGGTATGATTCTACCTAGGGTAGGCTCTTAAGGCTTTCTATATGTGGTTCGGTTCTAAAGTTGAGGTACCTGAACCAGCAGATTTCTCGATCCTCACCCATTATAGGCTCATACGGACCGAGTTTGGTTCAGGGGGACACATTTCCCTATGGCTGCACGAAGATAAAAATCTCACGAAGACATAGGTACGAATGTATCCCGAAAGCGATCCACTATCCTGCACGGAGGTGAAAACCTCACGAAGGAGTAGCTTCTCACTCCCACTTAAAAGGGATAAAAACCAAAAGGTCTTTATGCAATATGATGCAAGACTCGAATCACAAAAATCATATGACACAAACAAATGCAGTAAAAGGATCGTAATTTTTCAAGTCAGATTTTCAATTTTCGACAAAAAGACAAAAATTAACCAATTTGTGGCTCGACTCTCTAGTGTCCCCAGCGGAGTCGCCAAGCTGTCGAAACCATTTTTTCTTTCTATTTTGAAAAACAACAGGGATCGATTGAAAAATCAAAAATGGAGTCGCCACCAACCTTTTTTTGTTTAGGTGTGATTGGATCACCTTGTAAGAAATAATTTTAATAAAAATTTGATTTATTAAAACATATTTTGGTCTACAAAAACTCGAGAAAATGGGTTCGGGAGTCGGTTACGTACGAGGAAGGGTTAGCACCCTCGTAGCGCCCAAAATTGGTACCTAATTGATTATTTAATGTCTTAATGCCAAAAATTTGAAAAGATTCTAGATTACGATCCGTTTGCTTAAAATACATTTGAACAGAATCATATTGGATGCCAAAACCCTTTTATTTCGAAGAAATAAAATGTCATACTCGATGAGTTAGGTACAACAACTTATATTCTCAAACCGAACTTATCTTTTGATTTTTTAAAACCCATGTAATAAAGTTTGAAAAGGATATTCGGTTATTTGGATCAAATGAAAAATCGGAACCCAGTAAGTTAGGGCACAATTTCCAAAATTCCAAATACGGAATATTGCCTTTTTTTTTAGAAATCTTCATCTCGAGATAACAAAATGTCATATTCAGTGAGTTAGAACGCAACATTTTTGAATTCCCGAGAATAAGTTTTTTATTTAAGATTTTTTGATATATTTTGATTTAAAAATAAAAAGGGTACTCGGTTGCTAGGATTTAACGAGAAAAATCGGAACCCAGTGAGTTAGGGCACGATTTTCTCGAAACTTCCAAACACGAGCATTGCCTTATTTTAAAAAACCTTTGAATAGAACAATTTTTAAACTTAAATGATATTAAAAACATGATCTTTAAACAAATAGAACGCAATGGAATGATAGTGCACAAAGCAAGGTAGCGATACATACACGAAGTCTTACACTAATGGATCATAAATAAATAATAGTTACAAATTAAGAATTACAATCCATACAATAGCAATAATCACATAACACAATTTCAACATTAACTATTGAAGAAAATGGAGCAAAATAATATACAAAAACAAATGTAAAACGAAAAGTAATTAAAACCAATATTATGCAAAATTATTTAAAGATAAAATATGTGTGAAATGGTTGAAAATAATTAATTTGAAAACAACCCTATCAAATATACAAAAATTTAAGTTTATTAATGTAGGTAAAAGAGGTTTGAAATGAATAATATATAAAAAGTGTGAAACAATCTAATAAAAATAATATACAAAATCTTAAAATAAGTAAATCATAACGATTTTTTAAATGATAAAAAAATAAAAAATAAAAAAAATAATTTAAACTATATAACATATAAGAATATTTAAAATAGATAATATGGAAACTTAATATAAATGATATATATTTTGAAATAATAAAAGATTTAAAAATAAATAATAATAATAATAATAATGAAATAGAAAAGTAAAAATAAATAAATAAATTAAAACAGGTTAAGGACGAAATTAAAATTAAAACAAAATTAAAAATCTAAAAGCTAAACATTAAATCAACAGGAGGACCCAGATGGAATACATGCGCGAATAATAGGGATTGAATGAGCAATTAACCCAAACCCTTAAAACGCATCGTTTCAGCGCAGACCAAAATGAATCAGAAACAAATGTCCTGGGACAAAAATAAAAAAATAAAAATGACGCAGGACCACATTGCACCCCGCCACAAAAGCGGAAGGGCTTGCTGCGCAAATATACCATTGCTTGAAAACACGCGGATCATCCTCGGGTCGGGTCACTCGTGCGGGTATAGCCTCTAAACGACGCCGTTTTGGGTTTAAATGACCCACGCCAAAACGACGTCGTATGGGTCGGCTTTAAATAGCAAAAAAAATAGAACAGAGGCTCATTTTGAACCCTTTCAAGAAAAAAATCAAAAAAAAATTCTCTCTGTGCCCTCAGAGTTCTGGCCTGAAATTGGCCTGACTCGGTCATAGTGCCGCTGTGCTCTGCCACCGTCTGCCGTCGTGCACGGTGGTCGGAGACCCCAAGAGAATCTTTGCTTGAACCCCTACTGACACACCCTAAACACAAATCAAGAAAAACGAATGCCAAATCCCTCACTAAAATCGAAAAACAACCCAAAAATGCTTCGGATCCGGGATTCCGATCGTCACGAAAAGGTAAAAAAAATTATATATTTTCTTTATCTATATGTACAGTATATTAAAAGCCAAAATGGGATGAAAAATAGATGGGCAATATACCTCTTTTCTCTATTTTTGTATTCAAAAAACGTGAAGAAGAATCACAATGGTTTGTTTCGGCCTCTTTAAAGCTGAAACCAGAAATAAAAATAAAATGAAAAATACAACTGTTTTCTTTTTTTTTGTTTTCTCTGTTGCTATTTGTTTTCTTGTGCAGGTACGGGCGTGCGTGGCGCTTGTACGGAGGCGCGTGGTGGCATGCGTGCGTGGTGACGTGGAGGAGCGCGCGCGCGCGCGCTAGGGTTAGAGAGGTCGCCATGCGTTTGCTAGGCTAGCTAGGGTTTCTTCTTGTCATCTGCTATGGGCTAGGGTTTGGGGCTAATTCGGGTTTGATTTGGGCTAGGTTTAGTATTTTGTTATTGGGCTTGTAATACTTGGACTGTTAACAGACTTTTAATAATGTTTTTATTTGGTTTTTTTAATTTTGGTTTTATTTTTTGGTTTTAAAATTGGTTAATGGGCCCGGGCAAAATGGGCCTATTACATAGTAGAAAGTAAAAATGACCAAAATGGCAAATATACCATTTAGCATAAGTTGAGGCTGTATATGATTTTTACTTAGATTTTAATTATAATATATATATTACTAATAAATTGTATTAAATTAATTTAAAATAATTATATTATAAGATATTTATATGATAATTAAATTAAATTCATGGCAAATGTATGGTGGTGATTTAATACAAGTGTATTAATAAAAATACATACACTTGTAATACTATAATTAATTATTAAATAGATATTTATTAAATGATTATATTATATTATATTATATTATATTATATTATATTATATTATATTATATCATATTATATTATATTATATTATTAATAAATAAATAAAGCATGTAATAAAAGAAACAAAAAGGAAACAAAACATAAAAGAAACAGAAAGCATTCGAAACAGAGCAGGAAAGAAGGAAGGAGGAAAAATAAAAGGAAAAACTAGGGTTTAAGGTTTTAAACCTTTAAAAGGTAAGTCAATTAAGTCATTTTTACTTAATTTTGATGTTTTAGGAACTTTAGAACAAAGTTTTGTTGAAATTAAGTTGAAGTTTTGAAAGTTCTTAGGTTTTTGAATATAGTTCATGTTGAACACATTGTTGGATTAGGGGTTTAATTAATAGAATTTCTAGTTAGAATTGATTAAGGGATTAACTTGTAAAGTAAGCTATAAGTTTTGCATAGTAGGGACTAAATTGCAAGAATTTAGAAATTAAGTATTTATGATGAAATTTAAATAGTTAAGTTAAATTTGGTAGGGAATTGAGTAGAAATAAAGCATGAATTGAGATAGAAAAGTAAGTGAATTTAGTTAAGATTAAAATTGAAATTAAAGTAGAAATTGAATAGAAATTGAATAAGAAATTTAAATATTAAATGTAAATTAGTATTGTATTAATGATTATGAAAATTATCTTAATTTTTCGTAGCTAACATCGCACCCGAGGCATCTACGAAGAAAGGAAAAGAAAAGGTGGACGAGGAGTAAACTCGAGAAAATTCACGGTTTGTATTACTATAATTCAAACTACTATTTATTAAATGTTATATTTAAATTTATGTGTATGGTAAGTAAAATTATAAGGTAAGTGTCAATATTGAATTGAATGAAATTGAGATGAAGTATGATTATATATGAATATTTGATAGTATATTGTTGGAAAGTGGAAAATTGTATCGAATTGAATTGTACATTGAAAGTGAAATTGAAATTGAGAAATGATTTGAATACCCTATTAACTAGTCGGGCTGAGTCGGATATAGTTGGTATGCCATAGGATTGGAAGAGTACAGGAATTTATCGGCTTTGCCGATCAGGCACTATATGTGTCGTATTAGGCACCACGTGTGTCGTTTCGCACACTTTATGTGTCGATATCGCTTTTCGATATATTAATCGTGCATCGAGTACCGTTTTAGGCACAATGTGCCGTACTAGTGTGTTTGGTTGGAATCCGTGTATCTGCCAAGGTCCGGGTTTGTTAATAGGGTGAATAACTTAAATGAGAAAATTAAATAAATTTGATTGATCGTACTATTAAAAATATGAGAAAGAAATTATGAGTTGAATTGTGAATTGAATTGAGACATGAGATTTGAAGCATGAACTTAAGGTTCATGAATTTGTTAAAATATCGAAATAAGAAGTGAAAATAGAATGAATTAGATGCTAATGAATGGAAAATTTTATATTATAGATCGGGAATCCGAAGATAAATGCGGAAAAGAGAAAATATCAAACTAGTCCCTGAATTTTTACAAATTCTATTGATTGGCCCAGGTAAGTTCATATGGCTAAATTTAATGAATTGTTATGAAAATTTCATGAATGCTATGGTATGTTATTGTATATGAATGTTATTAAACTGAGATAATTGTGAAAATATGAATGTTTGAATAAAAGTTCTAATTTAGTGGAACATTGGATTGAGTACTTTCGTTCAGTGACTCATAAGCATTGACGGAAAAGACCATGGTTGGACCATGGCAATATGTGATATGTGATTTCCGTATAAGACCATATATGGGATATGGCATCGGTGTGATATGTGATTTTCGTATAAGACCATAGTTGGGCTATGGCATCGGTGTGATATGTGCTTTCGTGTAAGACCATAGCTGGGCTATGGCTTCGGTGTGTGATATGTGATTATGTGCAAGACCATAGTTATACTATGGCATTGTGAAAACGAAGTACTCAATTCCGTAACCGTTCCCTAAATTGATTAAGAAAAGTAAGCGATAAATGGACCCAAGAGATTGAAATTGATTATTTATTGATATTAAGCTCAATCAAGTAAATTTTATCATTGATTTTGTGATTGACAGGAAGAATTAGTGAAATTATATATTGTATAATTGTTATAAGATGTTCGATAAGAATTATTTTCTATGCCTATGAACCTACTAAGCTTACATAAGCTTACTCCTGTGTGTTTAATGTTCTTTGTAGATTGATGTGAAATCGGTGGATCGGATCAACACATCAGGGCACACTATCCAGATTACTTCGGTAAATTTTATTGTGCATCTTAAGGTTTATATGGCATGTATAGGGTTTAATTGAAAGGAAGTGAATGTGTTATAAACTTAGTTATCAACATTTTTCACTAAAACGGTTTTGGACAGCAGCAGTAGTCTGACTTTGAAAATTCACCAAAAACTTTAGAAATCTAATTAGAGGTTGAATAAAATATTAAATTAAATTATATTGAGTCTAGTTTTACATAGAAGAAACGGTGTAAGCAAAAAAAATTCATTTTATGAGATATTTGAATTTTTGTGAGACAAGGTCAGATTGATTTTGGTTTCCCCTGTTTTGACTTTGAAAAATCATTAAAAATCATATAAAACTACTTGGGGGTTTAAATTTGTATGTTTAAACTATTAATGAGTCTAATTTCAATATAAACAAACTAGAACTTCATCTAAATCTTGTACTAAGAGATAATTAATTTTTAGTGAAGAAAGGTCGAAACTGTCAAATAGCAGAACAGGGATAAGTTTGAAGAATTAACTGTACTTATTGGATAAATTATAAATTTAATGAGTCTAATTTCAATATAAACAAACTAGAACTTCATCTAAATCTTGTACTAAGAGATAATTAATTTTTAGTGAAGAAAGGTCGAAACTGTCAAATAGCAGAATAGGGATAAGTTTGAAGAATTAACTGTACTTATTGGATAAATTATAAATTCTTAAATTTTTATGGTAGAAATATATTTGAGGCTAGTTTCTAAAACATCAAGCGGATCTTAATTTGGAATTCTGTAGCTTGAGATATAAATAATTTAGTGACTATGACTCAAGTGGACAGTTTCGCTATGAACAGTAAATATCATGAATTATCTGAAAATGTTCTGAAATTTCGGGTAATGCTCTGTAAACCTATTCCAGTGTCTGATACGGGTTAGGGGTGTTACAATTTCAATCCAATTCACATCTTAGAAAAAATTACCATTTTACCCCTAAACTTTTAATTAATGACAATTTCATCCCTAGGCTCGAAAAATAAAATTCATGCAATTTAATCCTTATTCCAAGCCTAACCGATTTTTACATATAATATTTACAGCCCATGTATTTCACAAAAATCAAAATTTTTCCATGGATTTTACATCTTTTTAATTTAGTCCCTAAATCACATTTTCATCAAAATTCACTTTACAAAAGTTATTTATCTATCAACAACCTTTCATTTTCTACCATAAATTTCATAATTCATGAATATTAATCCATGACATAACTTTAATACTTTGATAACTTTCCAAATTAAACCCCAAAATAGCTAAATTAGGTTATTACGATCTCGAAAATATAAAAATTACTAAAAACGGGACAAGATTGCTTACCTAATTAAGCTTGCTTGAATTCTTTTCTCTTAGCTAGGGTTTCCATAGAAAATTTTGGAAATATGATGATAAAATGATATTTTCTTTTATTTAATTAACTTATCATCTTTTAACTTTTCAACTTTCCAATTTCATCCTTTTCTTTAATTAAATTTCCATGGATGAATCACCAAAATTATCTACTAACTTCTCTTAATGGTCTAATTACCATATAAGGACCTCCAATTTTGAATTCCATAGCTATTTGATACTTATAGCTACTAGAACTCAACTTTTGCATTTTATGCAATTTGGTCCTTTCCACAATTAAACATGTAATCGGTAAAAATTTTCTTAACGAAATTCTCATATGTTATTCCTATCATAATGCAGATCATGCAATAATATTAAAATAATTTTTCTTTCTGACTCGGATTTGTGGTCCCGAAACCACTGTTCTGATTTCACTGAAAATGGGCTGTTACAGATCTAGTTGAATTGTTCGGTTTTGAAGTCGAATTGTAGATTGATAGAATGAATGTTTAGATTGGGATAAATGTTATGTTGTGGCATGAATTTGGTATGTTTTATGTTGGAAAATCTTATGCCAAATGCACCAAATGGTATGTTTTGAGGTTGGCATGAAATAGGCACCAAATTGCCTAAGTTATGCCAAAAATAGAGTCCATGTCGTGACATCGGGTGATGGTTGTCGCGATGAACTCTGGACTTCAAGCCACAACGTGACGAGGAATCCCGTCGTTACGACGAGGCCAAGTCAGTATGTCACGTCACGACGAGGAACCCCTTAACGTCGTGACGTCTACTTCAAGTTTTGAAAATGTTGCAAATTGGTCCTTGTTTGATCTCAGATTTACTTTAAAGCATATGTAGGCTCGTATAAGGCCTAGAAAAGGTTGTATAACATTATTATGATTTGAAATTCTTATGTTTGTATGGTTTATGCTTTGATGTTAATGTTATATGTTCGTAGTTGCTCCGACAACAAATGTGACATCCCGCAACTTGGACCTGACAATCGGGTCGGGCAAGGGGTGTTGCAAAAAAAATTTCCAGCAATGTACCATATTCTCATAAATATAATATAAAAAATCCCTTCAAGTGAAACTCCATTCAAAAAGTTTATTTAGGTGAAAGTTTATTACAAGTACTTGTATCATATTAAAAAGTTTATTTTAATCACTTTACTATTAAAAGGAACATTTTAGTCTCTGTTCAACTGAAAAGTTGAAATTTTAACCCGTGCATGTGTTAGCTTCGCCATTAATGGAATGGCATGGCTTAACAGTATTTGATTTGGCATTACATCAAATTAAAAAGTTTATTGGTCTTAAAAATAAATGGATTGATGTAGTTTAATGGTGACTGACGTGGAGCAAACTTCAAATAGTTTAAACACAACAATTATAAGGGAAAAAAAAAACAAATTAGGGTAAAACTAAAAATAGTTTCTTATCTTTACTCATTCTTCAAAAACTGATGTTTAAAATTTTAATTTGATTTAATATTTTATTTAATGCCATGTCAATTACCGTTAAATCATGTCATTCCATTAACAATAAAAGTAAACATGTAAAGACTAAAATTTGAGCTTTTCAAACATAAAGAAAATACAATAGTCCTTTTTAATAAAATAAACTTTATAAAATAACAATGAACTTAGAGTAAAGATTACCATTAATTTTAGTTTTAGAGAGTGGAATATCTATACTAATTATCAAGCTTTTTATTAAGTTTGTGTCACCCATCAATCGAGTCTCAGTTCAGTTAAAGAACTAATAAAAATCAATTTTATTGCTAAGTTATATGATTATATGAATGTTTTTGTCTTTTTATATTTGGAATAAATATCAAAATTATACATGAACTTTGATTTAATGTGCAATTATATATACTAACTTTAATTTGGTGCAATTATACACATGAAATTCTAATTGTAGTTCATGTATACTTGAAACTTTAATTTTGATTTAATCATACACATTTAAAGAAATAAATACATCAATTTATTTTTATATTGGATAAATATAATTATTTATGTATGTAATATATAAACATTGTAATATCCCATTTTTTCCCGGCCCACCAGAAAACTAAAAAAAAAATAATAAATAATAAAGTACAGTCCATTACAGGCCCAAAACCCCACTGTCCAAATACACGGCCCAAAACCCTAACGGCCTAATATGGCCTAAAACCTAAACAAAATCAGAGAACCCTAGGGTTCCCTCCCCTCTCTCGCGCCGCAGCCTGCCCCATGTGTACCCTCGGCACGCACAACGCCCGATGACGACGCCTTCACCAATTTTGCACCGAAATGGCAAAGATTTTTGCCCATTGACTCCCCATGACCTGCAAAACAGACGAAAACAGCAACCAAGAACCAAAAGCAGCGGAAAAATAGCAAAGGAAACAGTAACAAAAAAGAAAGCATAATATTTGTATTTTTTTTCTTTCTTTTCTTTCGGCTATAAAAGCCTAGTGAAAACATCAATGTAAGGATGGATTTTTGGAAATAAAAAAGAAAACAGAGAAAATACAAAAAGAAACAGAACAGATTTAAAGGTGGTTCTTTTATTTCAAGTTATTATTTTCTTTTTTCTTTTTTACACGAAAAAAACAAAGAAAAAGGGAAAATGGGCTCACTGGTCTATTTTTCGACCGTTTCGAGGCCGGATTTGGGCTCCGGGGATCGAGATTTCGAAGAGGCGTCCTTTCGCCTTTCCGGCCACCACGCGCGGCGGTCGTCGGTGGTGGTCCGGCGCAGGTATCTTGGCCGGAATTTGGCCGGACGGGGCTGACTACAGAGAAAAAAGGAGCCTCCTTTTGTTTTTTTTTTTTAAAAACCGGTTTAAAATGTTTTTTTTTAAGATTTTCGGCCTTAAATAGGGGTCATGGAATGACGTCGTTTCACTCGGGCGTTTTAAGGCCAAAACGGCATCATTTTGAGCTAGGTCAGACCGACCCGACCCGAACCGCCTAGGATCCGCGCGTTTCTTTGGAAAATGGGCTATTTGAGCGCACGGTCCCTCCGCTTTTGTGGCGCTTTGCAATTCTGCCCTTGTTGCTTTTTATTTTATTTTTTAAAATCTTGCTGCATAATTTTGCATTGCTTCAATTTGGTCCATATTGAAACGATGCGCATAGGGCTGGGGAATAATTTATCATCCAGTCCTCGCAGTTTCACGCGCGTTTTATTTTGCTCCTCCGCTCAGCCCTTTTCTTTTATTTATTTATAATTTGTTCTTTTGACTTTATTTTAATTTCGATTTCATCCTTCATTTAATTAATCTCAATCCCTTTTATATAATGTGTTTATATTTTTATTTATTTTTGTTTATTTATCCATTTGTTTTATTATTTATTGATATTTTTTCTGTTATGTTTGAATTTTTATTTTCACCTAATGTTATATTCATCTATTATTTATATCTATTATATTTATTTGTTTATTTGTTCATTTACCTTTAATTATTTAAATTTAATATTGCATATATTTATGTTACTCACCTACTATTATTTATATACTTAAATTATGTATTTGTTTTACCTGTTTATTTATTCTTTTATTTTTTAATGTTTGATGTTATTCTTATTTATTTATTTATTTATTTTATTATCATTTGTTTGTTAATTTATTATTATTTATTATTATTGTTATTATTCATTATTATTATTTATCTATTGTATTTTATTACAAATTGCGCCACTCTTATCTGTTTTTTTACTCGATATTTTATTCTCAATATTTCAAATCATTTTTCTCGATATTTATTCGTGTATGTATATATTTCTTTGCCCTTATAATGTTCGAGAATTAGGTTCTTCTTTTGTGCATTGTTTTAGGCACCAATATTATCCTTAGTCTCATTGGTTGCTTATTTTATCCTCCTTCGATTGAACATCCTAGTATCAAAATAATGTACATTATGTGATTATCGTATGTTGTTTTCATTAGCATATTCATTATTGCCATTCTATTAGACGCGATATTTCATTCATACATCATTGTTTTGTATCATCATTCATGAACATAATATTTTATATCATTAATTCTCATCCGAACACGTCAACGAAATTTTCAAAAATAAGGCAATATTTCGTATTTGAAAATTCGATAAATCGTGCCCTATCGTGATGGGTTTCGGTTTTTCGTTTGACCAAATATCCTTTTAAAATTTTGTCCATGTTTTCTAAAAAACAAGGCAATGTTTCGTGTTTGGAAATCCGAGAAATCGTACCCTACCGTGTTGGGCTTCGATTTTTTTTCGTTTGTCCAAATAATTGAATATCCTTATAAAAATCTCAATGCATGAAGTTTGGAAATCATGAGAGGACCTTGGCATCGAGGGTTTGAAACGTCATATCCCATCGTGCTGGATGTGATATTTTATTCCTTCGAAACAAGAGAATCTCAATATCCAGTTCGAGTTATTTAAATTTTTTTAAAAACGAAATTGTATTCTAAAATCGTTTCAAATTTTTGACATAAGGACATCAATTAATCAATTTGGTACCAATTTTGGGCGTTGCGAGGGTGCTAATCCTTCCTCGCACGTAACCACACTTCCGAACCTGTTTTCTTAGATTTCGTAGACCAAAATTATTGTTTTAATAAATCTAAAATGTTTTATTAAAATAATCCATCTCAAGGTGACCCGATCACACCTTGAATAAAGGATCGGTGGCGACTCCATTTGTCATTTTTACAGAGGCTCCGAAAGAAATCTTAGATTTCATCCAAGCTGACAAAGCTTATGGCTACTTTTTGTAATTGAAATTAGTAATTTTCTTTTCACCAAAAAAAAAAAAATTCGATCCCCGTTTTTTTTTTAACATAAATAAAAAAATGGTTTCGACAAACATAAAATGATGTTATATCAAAAATTGTGTTAATAATTTACAAAAATTGAATCAAATCAAAATTTCATGTATAAAGTTGCACAAAATCAAAGTTCATGTATATAATTGCACATTAAACCATAGTTCATGTATATAATTGCACATTAAACCATAGTTCATGTATAGTTTTGAGATTTATCCCTTTATATTTTTATAAAGCATTAAAAACTTGTCCATAATGAGATTTGAACCAATGGCACCATGCATATACAACTTTTTCATTTACTATTCGAACTAAAACATTTTTTTTTGTTTTTTATACGAAATTTTAATAAATGTATTTGTTTTATACATTTTTATATATTTGTGTCATAAGTTAACTCGACTCCAACTTAGAATTGATAAAAAAAAAACAATAATAATAAACAATTGTATTCATTTAGTATTATTAATCTGATGTGTTTTTGTTTTTAAATTTCGTTCACTCACAATTTAATCTAACTTTTTTTCATTTTAATATCATACATATTTTATTTGTTATTATTAATTAGTTCCAAATAATACTTATTTTTAAACACACCCTTATACTTTAAATACATAATTTCTACATATGATAAGATTTCTAGTGTATATAAACAACAATTTTTTTATGAGCTTTGGATACATTTAAAATTGAAGACGCTGAAAGGGTTCAAATGGTATAAAGCTAGACATGATATCTCATAACATAATCTAATGCTAAATTGAGTAGTTAAAATTTATTTATTTTTAAATAAATTGACGGTTTGGTACATTTATTTTTTAACCACCCTAAAAAAATAAAAAGACAAAACTTGGAAGTTTTTGGGCATCTCTCCAACTCATTTTGTTCGTGAGTTTAGCTTTTCTTTTACTGGATTGGAATAGGTTGATGGTAGGGTGTTGGCCAAAATCATTAAAATTTGTTTTTTTTTTTTTTTTGTGAGTTATAAGAGAAAGGTAAAGCCCTAACAGCAACGTGACTAATACGACTCAGATTCAAGTTACACTTAGGGTGATGAATACCTTAACTATCAGGCCAATACAAGGGATTGAATTATAAGTTCTTTTTAATCTTATGATGTTTGGATTTTTGGATGTAGAGAAAGGAAAGAAGAAAAAAAAAGTCAATTTAGAATGGGGTGCTTCAATTGGCTTATTCACGAATTTGTTTCAACATTTCAAAAATCAAAATTATATTGGTTTTGCTCAAAATTGTAGAAGTAGAGTGCTTGGTTCTTCCTATCTTTTGCTTCCAAATTTGGAGTTAAAACTTGTAGTTTTCTATGTGTTTAAAATATTTGGAATTGGACCTGTCAATTGCTTTCATC
Source organism: Gossypium sturtianum (assembly GCA_025698515.1). Lineage (NCBI taxonomy): Eukaryota > Viridiplantae > Streptophyta > Magnoliopsida > Malvales > Malvaceae > Gossypium > Gossypium sturtianum. The sequence continues at coordinate 23,052,194 of CM046950.1, forward strand.
TCTAGGGTGCTTTGCTATTTGTCGGTTGCTTAGAATTTTTAAGGAATTGATTTCATTATGTGGCATTTGTTACTGCATAAGAAGTGGAGAAATTTGGGATTTTTCAAATTTTGAATTTTTATTTAATTATTGTTCAAAGTTTAGAGATTTATGGGGTTTTAAAGATGTCTTCTATGCTTTTGGGTTAAAAAATAAATTTGAGTTATTTAATTTCAGGTCCTTAGCATATTTTAACACTAAAAATTTCTTACAAAAATGACGCACATCATTATTTAAGTGGGTCATGTGTCCTGAACAGGCTAAAATTTAACACTGTTAGATAGATGTATCACATTGATAGATGAAATTAAAAGTAGAGGTATCACATTGAAAATATTATTTAAGTACAGGGTAAATTTTGCCAATATCCCTTTTCAAATGTAAACTTCAATTTATTAGATCAATATTAGTTATTACTTCTTTTTTTTTTTTAGAAGATAACAACAAACTGCAATTGCATCAAAACAGCACTTAAGCTCGTGAACAGTTGTTACAATCAGTTAACAACAACTCCCGAACAGATAATGGCGGTTCATCGAACACACATAAACTCAAAAATCTAGAATTCGCACACTTAGCCATATGATCTGCAATTTCATTATGCGCCCTTAGAACATGACAAACGCATACCTTCCAATTCCTGCTTAAAAGACAATGTAATACAACGTAACTCAGCCATCAAATTGTTAACAACTCCACTTGCCAATAGAGATTCCACTAGAAGAGTATTGTCGCATTTCAACTCAACCTATCTTAATCATTTTTCCCATGCTAAACGGAGACCCTCTAAAACAACTCTAACTTCAATTTTAAAATATGTTTCATTACCCACCGCCATAGAAAAACAACATACTCAAATAACATCAGCATCTCTGAGCACTCCTCCTATCCAACTATGCCATTGGAAGCATAGGATATTTTATCTATCAAATATTATGTTTTTTAGTTATTGACAAAAAATTTATGTTTTTTAATTGAATCTAATATTATTGGGGGGTAAATAATGGGGCGAAAGCTCTTACAGTAACAATTTATCTAACCGTGCCATTGGAAGCATAGGAACCACTACGGTCATCTGCAAGTAAACCATGAACTTCAAGAGATGGATCCGATTTAAAATTTTATTTTATCGATTTTTAGATTTTAATTACATAAACATATTATTTGTGAAATTAAAAAAAAAAAACAGTTTATATGAACTAATTTAATAATTTTTAATTTTTAAATACAAATAAACTTATGTTTTTACTTTATATTATTGTGTATAATTATTTATATAATATGCTTTCTTAATGTGAAATGTTCAAATTTTTAAATAATTTAATATATTTTAATTAATACATATAATTAATTCGTGCAAAAAATTTATACAAAATTTTTAATAATATATCTAAATTAATAAATACAATTAAATCCATGGCATAGGTAAGAAACTATTCTGTATATATTATTCTCTCTCCTCTAAAACTATGCTTGTAAATATAAGGTTTAAATACATCAAAGGTCTTTTTACTCTTTTAAAATTTAAACTTTAGTCCTTATATTTTAATTTTGTGACATTAAGTCCATATACTTTTTTTATTTAAAAAACTTGATCTGTCTTTCAATTTTGCTATTAGAATTGTTGAGGTAGCTATTATAAAAAAAGAAAATATAATTTTTTTAACCCTCAATATTTATAGTTTTTTTTGTCAATTTGATCCTTACTCTTTAAAAGTACATAAACAATTACAGAAATGATTTAAAAATTAAAAGTTATTTTTCATATTTTCAATAAAAATATAGGAATGTGAAAATTAAAAACTCATAAAAGTTTTACAAAATTATTTTTTTCCTAGAAAATCATTTTGAATAATTTTAATAAATGAAAAATATGAAAACATCCAAAAATTCATAAAATCTATTATTTACTCCATAAATTTAGTTAAATTGGATAAATTATATAAAAAAATATTTTTATGTAAATTTAATTATAAAGTATATAAAATATTAGTATAAAATAATTTTTAAATAATTATACAAACTTCGAATCAATTCAGATTAAATTTTTTTTTCAAAATATACTATATTAAAAGAATTTCATATAGAAGTGGACCCGTTTTCAAAAAATACAAAAATAATAAATTAAGTCTTGAAATTTTTCTAGTGTATTTTGAACAAAAAAAAAAATTAGAGAGTACATTTAAATTTAATTCGAATCAATATAGAATTTGTATCATTATTTTAATGTTTCATATACTTTATATTTAAATTTAATTAAAATTATTTGTGGTGCATAAATTATTTGAATTAAATTTAAAAAATACTTGTTCAAATATGATTTATTATGGATTGAACAAATAATTCAAATTTTAGAGAGACCTTACTATCATTAGAGAATTTTATGGGTGAGGCCAGATCAAGGCCCTATTTAAAAAAATTTCGACTTCAAGTTCATTTCGCCATAATGGACTATTTCAATGTTTAAAAATAATAACAAATTATTTTATATTTAAATCTAATCATAATAACTTTAATTTTTTGTATTATTTTAAATAATAAAATGGGCCAAGTTGGGCCACCCCAAGATTAAAAATATAAGTCAAAATCATCCCAAAATGAGTCGGACTAATTAGGCTAGCTGGGTTACAAAGCTCATGAACACCTTTTATTCAAGGAACAAATATTTTATTTTTTGAAAATTTGGCAATATTCGAACCATTCAACCTGAGAGTCGATTGGTTGACCGGTTCAACCAATTCAAAATAAATAAACTATTAAAAATAAAAATAAAATAAAAATATTAAAATTTTATAAAAATCGATTCAATTGCCAGTTCAATCAAATTTTTTAGCTTGGTTCAATCGGTTTACCTCTCACCGAACCGATTCCCCAGTTGGTTCTCAGTTTGATTGGTCGGCTTGGTCTAGTTTAGATAACATTGAATTTTTATATTTTTTTATATTTTTAAATTATATTTAAATTTTAAAAAGTTTTTATTTATTTCATATTTTTTTAAAATATATATATTAAATCTTTTAATTTTTTTGTTTTATTTAAAATATGATTTTCTTTTTAATTTTTATGTACTTTTAAGGATAAAGATTAAATTGATAAAATTGTTGAAGGCTAAAAAGGTCATTTTCCCTTTTTATAACAGCCCCATCATTTCACTTTAACGGAAAATTAGAAAGAAAAATTTAAAAGTTAAATTTAAAAATTTTAAATAGTATAAGGACTTTTGGGATATTTAAACATAATATAAATACAGATACTGCATTTATTACACCCTAATTTTTCACTCATTTATCTGCCATCATCTTCCTCCTACCATCGTGCATCTCTTCTCTCTCTCGTCTCTGCAAATCAGTTTATTTTTCTTTTTATTCTCTTCTCATCTCAGTCCGCTGGTTTTTTCCGGATCTGACGCGTGTCCCGTGTTGGATCGCGTCGACACGGATTCGGCACCCCAAATTGCCGAGTCCGGGTAACGAAGGCGAAGACAGAGTAAGCAAAGAAGACGATTTTGTGTGGGTTCGATAGCATTAGGTAACATCGAATAAGCGTTGAGAGATGGCGTTGAGGCGTGCGCTTGGCTGGTCGGATGGTGAATTGATGAGATCAGATGCAAAGCCTTGTTCCAGGTTAATGAGACAGACGGCTGGGATTTTTACTGTCGGAGGAGCTCTAGGATTTTGGGTTCTCTGTAGATTGCATTACGGTCTGTTCTCTCTTCACTAGCCTTCCAAAATATTAAATATGTTCGTAACTTTGGGTGTCTGCTTATGATGTACATAAGTTCAATGTTAGTTTCTAGCTGTTCCTGTATCCTGAGTTTTTATTTCATCATAAACTTAATTATTTTTTTTAATGGTAATGTGCAGGCCCTAGAATTACTGTTCCAAGAAGTCTTCGGTGGGCTGCCTGTGGAGCTGTGTCTGTCAGCTCAGCATCTGCTTTGTTGGTTCGCCTATTCAGCCCTGAATGTGAATCCCAAAATATAGCTGCTTATGACAAAAGGAAAGAGTAGCAATAAGGGTGTCTAAATTCATTGAATGACCAGTGTGTGACGGTATCTTTTGTTTTGTTGTATTGTTCTCGGATCTTTGCCACCCCTATGTTTATCAATTTTCTAGTACATGAATCATAAGCATTGTAAGGGTTGCTGTTTATACGCTTTTGTGCCATTTGCTGTAAGAATAGCTCAATAGTAGCAAACATAGACCATACACAACAAATTCAAGACAATTGAAAGGGAATAACAAATGAATTGGCAGCACCAAAGTATTAATGAATCAGAGTTCATTACTTCCCACAGTTAAAACATTCATCAATCATATTTTAACATAAAACAAGCTTGAAAAGTTAAACTGTACCCTTCTTTCAATAGGGAAAGGTATAACAGGATATTGACCCTACATAACATCCTAAGATTTTCATTGTAAAGACAAGCCAAATCACTGGTGATGGATTATAAGGGGATAAAGGGGCCTAAAAACTATCAAGGTCAGCTTTGATAAAATTTAAACATGCTATGCAAAATAAAAACCTTCTGTAGCTAATTTGGTTAGGTTGTGCTCCTGGATGAGGCATGAAACAGGGTATATGAAACCTAGTGACTACCCTGCACAATCTCTGTTTGTTCATCTTCATTTCTATGTTGGTCATTCCTACCAGACTTCAGATCCTCGTGCCCAGGGATTTCCCCCAGCCTCTCCTGCAATTATCTAACTGATATTAGAAAGCAATTCTATGCAAATAGGCCTTTGGACAAGGCAGACTACAGTTCGAAATATAGAAACATACTAACAAGTTTTAATATTTTGCAAAACAAAGCAAGAGTAAATTATGACCTTGAGAGAGGCATTCTCAGCATGAAGCTGCTCATACTCGCTCTTGAGACGACTAACTTCTGATCTAAGGTTAGCATTTTCTTCCTTTAAGGCTTCAGCACGTTGAGCCAGCTCATCACATTCCGCCTGATTCAATAGTAAGCATTTAGAATCTTAGATAAACAACTCATTTGTGAGCCTCTAATGGCAGATAACCATAATAAAATCTGCAATTTCTGAAGGCTACTTCATTACCTGCTTACGCAACCTTGATCGCCGAGCAGACTCTCTGTTTGATTGCTTCCTTCTCTGTCTTTTAAGCTCTCTTTCGTCCTAAATTCATAAAACCAGAAATAGTTCCAGTTACATACAACACCAAAAGAAAAAGAAATACAAAAACACATTCTTAGAATATCAGCAAGGAAAGTATGTAGCAGTTCCTTGGAGGAGAAAAACCTTAACTATAATCCAATAAATTTAGTTTGAAATTTGACATTTAATGGAAAAAAGCATAGCACCACATCCAAAAGAAAATTAATTGACTCTAAGGAGATCTTGAATTTCACTATATTGTTCAGAGAGAGAAAACCTGTAACCAAAGCTGAGACTGGACATTGTCCCGTGATCCAGGGGTTACAATTCCTCCTGCAACTGGGGTTGAAGGAACCTTCGCATGCATTGCAGGAACATTAGATGAAGCAGGTGTCCCCCAGTAGTCCCTCCCAATATGTAAGTTAGTAGTTGGACCAGGAACAGCTGTGGCAGCCCCAGTAGTTGATATAGGTACAACGGCCAGTGCTGTATTTGCCACTGAATGGGCTGAACTAGGACCTCCATTCTGAGGACCATGAGCTGAGCGTCCGTTCTGAGATGCTTCACCTATATAAGAACCATTGTAGACATTCCCTCAGAAGTCAGAACAAACACAAATGGCAACAATACAGTGCAAAAAGATGTCATGTCATGTCATGTCAATAACACTAACCTTCTCCAGAATCTTTTCCGTCTCCAGACTGCAATTGTGAATCCTAAAAAAGAAGAAAATAACATTTTATAGCATAATATTGACCTGAAAAAAAGAAATTAAAGGCAATATAGGTGAATGGTTGAATTTGAATAAAAATGAAACATTCAAAGTTTTCTCATCTTTGGAAGAGTTCCAAAAGAAGCTGCAGCACATGAGGAGTTGTAATTGAGATGATTATAGAATAAAGCTTTAGCATTTCTTCAATAACCTTACTCCAAAATGTTTTTCTTAAGACATACAGAAGGCCCATTAAACTTTGTTTCCCATGTAACAGATAAAAGAAATTAATCTGATCAGCAGGCAGGTTAACTCCTAGTAGCTATGAACAGCATAATTGAGAAGCTACAAGAGTATTGTGACTTCCGGAGAGAGAAAGAAGGAACCCTGGATACAGTTCCATCCAAAACAACTTATGTTGAGGATTATTCCCTTTCCCAGGCAATCAACATTATTAAATCGGGTTATTTAATAGAAAAAGAGGGATTCAAGGCAAGGCTAATCAATTGAAACATCAATCTTCGCATCCACTTCAAAACCTAGAGTATACATATCCAGACTGTAGGGTAAATTAATAGCTGAGGTGGGGCAGAAAGTCATGAAATTGCAAACTCCTGTCCTGAAATCCTACCACTCTGGCAGGGTGTTCAGAACCTCCAATATAGAAGAAATACATGAGCAAATCATGTTCAAAATAATAAACTAATAAAAAGAGAAGGTCAGTTCAAAACAATAAACTAATAAATGAGGTAAGAGGCCTTGCACTCACGTTCTGGGAGTTTGCATCACTGCCTTCGCTTGTACCTTCACTTCCACTGTCAGCACTACACATGCATAACAATTATTCCACTGTCAGCTAAATTAAGTAGGGCAATAGTTTTGATAGCAAGCACAAGCAAATAGTGTATGCTCAGATGAATTGATGCATTTAAAAATCCGGATATGACCTCTGATACCAACCAAAAAGGCTCAAAGCAAGAACAAATAACATCGGCCTACTCAATCATCTTAAAACATGAACCTTTCAAGCCACAAAACAAACAGAACAATACGTTGATTCATACCTTGGAGGATAACAATGACTTTTACAAACGCCTTTCTAAACTTTCTAACACTTCGTACACCATAAATGAAGAGAGAAACATGGGAGATTTATTCAGGATGGAGCTAAAGGAGAGAGCTTCTTCAATAAAGGACTTTATTGACTTCTCATTGAACCCAATTGCAACTGCTTTGTTTCATAGGCCCTTTTTTATATTACTCAGTTCTATTAAATTTCTCCATAAGACTATATATGCAGGTCAAGAATAACCCCCTCCCCAAGCAATTGATGTGAGAAATAGTCCTTCTAACTAGCAATAACACAAACTAACGACCAAAAACTATACAATAACTGCAAGACCGTTTCTTTGCTGCATACCTTTTAGAGTAACCTCCATTAGCAGAAGCTCCTGATGTTTTACCAAGATTATTGTTCTTTCCGGTAATCATGTTCAAGCTGCCTAAACTCCCTTTTGATCTTTTAATTGGCAACTTTTCTTTCACTTCAGGAGCCTTGCCATCCATTTCCATGCTCCCTGGAGTATTTCCCTGCATAAAATCTCTAGAGTCAATCCTTTGGAAGCATGGACATAAAGGCAAACCTTTCCAGAAAACTAATCATAAGACAAAGTAAGATGAACTGCTTACAGAAGCCTCAGCAATGCCATTTGGAGAAGGCATAGCAAAAGGACTAAAAGGATAAGATCCCTGTCAAAGATTAGAACATGTCAAAAAGATGGCTCCAAGTCTTGAGATATTGTGACATTAGAAATAAAATCTAAGAACACTGGAAAAGAACATACTGGAGGAAGGGATGGATGAGCATATATTCCACCATGAGGATACATTGCAACATAAGGATGTGGTGGGGTACCATAGGGAGGCATAATATGCTGCAACAAAGAAAGAATTACATTAAAGCTTTACGAACCAGTACATTAAGTCATTAAATCTTAATAGAGCTAGTCATGCCACCAGATCTTAAAGCTCTTAACAAATGAAAGAGAGAAAGTTTAACTGTCATAACAATAATCATTCTAAGAGAAATCATAAGTACCTGAACTCCCCACATATATGGGGGAGCTTGGGGACTTGACGCCAAGAACCCATGTGGAGGAATGGGAGAATATGCCTGTTAGCAAACAACAATTCACATGTAATTATTTGAATTACATATGAAACTCAATAAAGGAATGAAACTAAAGATCTTATCTAACAAACCTGAAACCCAGACCAATCGGCATTTACTGAACCCGAGTTAGTGGTCGATGACGGCTCCTGAAAAACAAGAAAATCATTAAAAGGTACAGGGGAAAAAAACCAAAACTTTCAAACAACAATAAAAGTATACCTGCGCGGTAATAGCAGGCGGCGTCTTTGGCTCCTTCTCTTTTGCAGCTTTATCCATCTCACTACTGCCCATTCTCTATATCCAGCAACCAACTTCCAAAAGCCCCTCAAACCATCCTACAACTAAAATACATACTTCAATAACAATACGGCAGTATGCACCTTTTTCCTCACTATATAGTATATTCATTCAAAACAATGCAATTTATCTAACCCTAAACTATTTTTAGCAAAAAAATTATAACGAATATTAACACTGAAGCTTTGCATTTAAAAAACCTATAAAATGCACATAATGATTTCTTTAGCCCCAATCACAAATATTACGGTTTATACAGTAGCTTAGTCTGCTATGAAGCAGTTAGTTAGAGTTAGTTGGTGAGCTAAGTTGTTAGCTGGTAGGTTAGCTTAGCTGGAACTAATTTCTGCTTGTATATATATTACAGTCTACTTCATTTTCATAACTTAATGAATATTACACAGAAAAATTCTCTCAAGTCATTTTCTCGGCAACCAAACAGCTCATTTTGTGGATTCTAGCTGATTCAGAAGTTCTCTCAAATCTCTCGATTGCAACAACAAATTTCCCCCATTCTCATTACAAACAATTAAATGGTTAAAAACAACTGAGCATATAAATGTTCAAATATCATCTCTTTTTTTTCCTGTATTTTTTCAGTAAACAAGCAAATATCATTAAAGAGAAAGAGGTAACATGCATCCAGCAGAAAACAGAAACAAGCATTTAAAAAATAAATAAATTTGCTGTTGACTAATTTACAAAATCATTAAACAAACAAAAAGGTAATAAATTTAAATTTTGAATTACCACTTGAAGAACAAACCAAATTGGAATGAAACCCAAGCCTGATCCACTGAATAGAAGCAAAATTTCGGAAGCTAAGGAGGTTGAAATTGAATTAAGATGGGTGGGGGAGAAAGGCACAGATGTCAAATTGGGGGAAAATAATTAGGGCACGATTGGGAGACTAAAAGTCTAATTTGCCCGTGTTTCTTTCTTCTTTTATCCCGATGGGAAAATGTAAAGGTTGGGGTTTGATTTTAGGGATTGTTAAATTGTATTTTGGGGGTGGAAATGGAATCGAAAAGGGAGAAAGGTTCACGGAGTAATTCTGTAACTCGCCGTACTGTAGTCTATTTCTCCTCTCTATTTTTCCTGACCCAGCGAAATTTCTGTTTTGTCCTTCAAGCAGTTACTGTGGCGTTTTTCACTTGGATTTGTTTAACTGAAACGTGAAAACAGCTCTTGCAAAATTATTTTTGAAAAATATTTGGTGTTTTTTTTTTTTTTTTTATGTTGCTTTGATTCAATAAGATGTTTTGAAAGTTAATTTCAAGAAAAATACAATAAAAATTAGATTTATTATTGGCAACCAAAATTTATATTATAATAGTACTTAATAACAACCAATGTTTTGTTAAAATTTAAAATTTATAAAATATAATCTTATAAAACTGAAAAGAGTAGTAAACTTTTAACACTCTGACACTGAAAGTTATTTTCGAGGTCGCGACTTTGCTCCTATTTTGGCAACTTAACATTTTGGTACCTATTCATTTGCTTTCAAACCAACACCCAAATGACTTCTTTCAACCTATTACAAATATTATGCTTTTCTACCATGTCAAACAAACTCAGTTCAAGCATATAATTACCTAAACCAACCACTCAACATTATACAATTCAACCTTTCAACCTTAAGGCATGATCAATTCCATATCAACTATACATATCTAAAGCAAATCACTAGCTAATTCAAACACTGTCATATTAGTACAATTTGAAAGTTTAGCACTTAAATGGTTACAACATGAAGCACACAAAACATGCATTCAATTACATCTCATACTTATCATTCAATTATATCATTTCTCAAGTCATTTAGCAACTTAGCCATTCCAACTATCATAATTGCAATCTTTAATATGTAAAACCATACAAATTAAGGTTATTACACCTTCTAGCATCACACAAGACCAAGACATGCATCAGTTAGATCACATATTAAACCTATTTCACTAGTTTAATCATTATCACATTAACACAAAGTCATTAACTCCAAATTGACCATTTGAACAACAAAGGTCATTATGTAGATGCCACAATGTCTAGACTCAAAATGAATATATATCTACCGTCTTTTGATAGTGTGTATTCCTCTAATGATCTAGCTCAACAAGTTCCGCAATATGTCAATCTATAAGGGAAGGAAAAACAACTAGAGTAAGCATACCAATGCTTAATAAGTTCAAAATGAAATTATTATACTTACCTTGGTCATTAAAAGTATGATATCTACTAATCATTTTGACATTCAACTTGGCTATCCTTAGCACATATTAGCATAACTAGACACATATCAACGTTACCAATCAAGTATGTTAGTCATTTTTATATATCATGAGTAATATCACTAACATTAAGGAAATCACATGTCATGTGTCAAGCTATAAGTATATATTATTTCATTTCCAATTCACTTTCAAGTTTTCTATTTCAATTTAATTGATTATCATCCGATGGAACTATAGTAAAACTGACTTGGATACACAGGTAATTAAGTTGCTCACACAAGCTGACATAATATCAGGGTTGCTCACACAAGTTGACTTATATTAGGTTACCCGTCCAGGATAAACCTAGATCACATATAACCCGAGAGTCTACAAAAAAATGTTAGACCTCGTTATAACCTAAAATATCCCCGATCAAGCACGTGTATAACCCTATTGGAATGCCAAACGTATCATAACATTTTACTAGGTTCACACGAGCATCATTTCCATATATACATCATTACCAATCTTTGTACCAGATCACATAATTCATTTGCATGTCTCGTAATTAATCAATTTTCATATTTGTAACTTGAACTATTGCATATTAACCAATATTCACATGTCATTTCAATTCAATCCATAATTAGTCATACATGCCAAATTCAATAGAATTCTAATTATATCTAACTATTTATTATGTGAAATCAAACACAAAATCACATACACCATAAAATAAACATATTCACACTATACCATGATATGCATGAGTTTATATAATTCTATTTTTTTTATTCCCCTCATATTTTATATTTTATTCAATTTAGTCTCTAAACCCGGAATAAGCATAACTTTCAGTTTCTAGCTTCAAATTAAAATCTGATTTCATACATTCTCATTAGGAACCTTATATTTTTTATTTCTAAATAATTTCATGAGAAGTTTTACATTTATTCAATTTGGCCTCTAAGGTTACAAAGTTACAATAAACTAAATTAACTTTAAAATCTAATCTTTTTCATATTTTAAATTTAAAATCTATCAATTACAAGACTAATTATTCAAGAAATCAACAATGGAAACTTTCTAAAACTTTAACAGTTTTCAAATTAGTACATAGGTTAACTAAATCAAGTTCTCGTGACCTTAAATCTATAAAAAAATTACAAGAAAATGATTTGAATTTACCACTTAATAGATGGTCGAATGTTTTCAAAACTTGAAAGGGTTTTATTCTTGCTTCAACTATGGTAGACGGTGAATGGAGAAGAACATGTGCATTTTTTTGCCACTAACTTTGGCTTTTATACCTGATTTAAAAGTTAATTACTCTAACTTAATTAATTAAATCTTATTTATTTTGCTTAATCATTCACTAATCAAACTTTAAGGAAATTATCATCATCTTCCACTATCTTTCAATTAAAAATGGTTTAATTGTTATTTTGAATCTTTGACTAATTGCTATTTAAATCCTCAAGCCATTGGTTAATTAAAAACTTATACCGATTGATTTTTTACAATTTAAACTCTAAATCTTAATTAACTATTAATTCAAAAAAAATACTAGACAAATCTTTAATATATTTTCATGTTAACTCCGTAAATATTCTTATTTAATATTTACGGACTCGTTTTATGAAAATAAATTTCTGAAACTACATTTTTCGTTACTATTGAAAATGGAGTTGTTACAAGACAAATACTTAGTTAATAACAAAATGATCCTTCTAAATACAAAATATGTGGGGAGTTAAAAATTTGTGATATGAAAACAAGTTCAAAATTGCAAGCCTCTACCAAGTGAGCATTTATGTGTCTTGACAAACATTTTGAGAGACTTCATATAAAACTAGATTATTTTATAACATATATTTATAAAAAGAAAAAAAATATATTATTTTGGTTAAAATAGTAAAATTAAGGTTATGATGTTCATGGTTTTTCATGTTCAAATATCATAATATGTAATTATTTTTTTAGATTTATTTAATACCAAAAAAATAAAAATATCCTTACAATTATAATTAAGGATAATGGTTAAAAAAAATCTCATGTATTTTAATAAAATTTTCAATGTGATACTTGTAGTTTTAATTTGTTCGATTTGATATCTGTATTTTTGTTCCTTCTAACTTGTTGGTATTCCAGTGTAACAGTGTTAAAATCTGACATATAAGACACATGGCTTACTAAAAGAGCAACACGTGACACTGTAGGCCACACTAAAAAAGCAAAACAGACAGGAAACAGAGACTTGATAAAAGTTTTACCTTTTATTTTTAGTCAAAATTATTTAAAAACAAAAATAAAAAAGAACTTCATTTCTACTCTTATGCTCTCACGGTTCTTTTAAGGGTAAAGTACACTAACAGTTACTTAACTTTGATTTCAATAATAAAATAATCACTCAACTTTAGAAAAATAGCAAATTAGTCATAGTAACCATTTTCCATTATAGATATAATGGAGAGTTGACTTGTCATTTAACCGACAACGTTGGAATGCTTATTGTCATTTAGACGACCCTAATTTAAGAACCCTAGTTGGACAATAGAAGAAGGAGAATAAGAAGAAGAAGAAGAATAGAAGAAATAGAGATGCCATCCAATCCCTCACTCTTAGAAACCAATTGTCACCGTCCACGTTTTCTTGTCTTCTCCTTTCGCGTCATCCAAAAATCTCTCATTTATTAACTATAATCCAATCCCTCACTCTCTTTGAAATCTCCACCTTTTTCCTCTGAATATTTTTTTCTTCCCATGGCTTCCTCCACGATTTCGGTCGATGTTGTTGTCTCTACCCCTTCTTTTCTTTTTGATCAGAGAACATGCGTTAGATTTTCGAAATTTCCTGGTCTCAAGGTTAAAACTAGGTCGACGTCACTGGCTCAATCGTCCAGGTCGGCAATTCAGGATCCGTGTCGAGTCAGACTTGTTATTTGTGAGACTCAGAACACCACCATTGATGGTGAGTTTCATTTGTTTTCGGTATAAATTGATTTGTTTCTTCTGTTTTAATTGTTTTTCTTATTCTTTTCTTTTTTTTAGTTTGATTAGTTGCTTGGAAAATGAAAGAAAATGGAAGGAAATAGAAAGGATTATTGAGAATAAATGAAAAGGAAATTAGGTTGTTGGTTGCTTGGGGAAATGAGAAGAATTACGAGAAGAGGAAGAAGAAGAAGAAGAGAAAACAAAGGTGGCAGGCAAAGCAGAGGTAGAGGCAAAGGCAACGGCTATGGAAATGGTGGGAGTCAGCAACCTTAAAAATGCTATAGGTTTTGTTTGGCAATTTTCTACTTTTTGATGGTTAGCTGAAGAATGAGAAGAGGAGAAAAAGAATAAGAAGACCATTTTGCTCCTCATGTCCAACATGGCAAGTTAATTAGTCACGTCAGCTATTTTACTGGCCATGTTACCTATTTCGTTAGGCCTATAGCATAAAATATTAGTGTGTGACTGATTTATTATTTTTCTAAAATTGAGTTATTATTTTATTAGTGAAATCAATGTTAAATGATTGTTGGTGTACTTTACCATTCTTTTAATTAATAGAAGAAATATTCTTAAACTAAAAATATCATTCATAGTGAAATAATCAAATCCAAAAATAAAATTATTAATTAAAAATCCAAAGTCAACTAAGTTTTATAGAATAAGTACAGAATTGAAGTGAAGCAAACAAATCCAAAAATAGAATTAATTTGTAAAATATTTGTACTCATTCAATACCTTCTTCAAACTTGAACCCAAATTTTAAAATATACACTTTTTCCAAATTTGTAAAAGAAAAGGTACAAAAAGGAAAAAAAAATGTTATAGTGGGATAAAAGGAAAAAATATTTAATAATTTTGACTAAAAAAGGAAACGATTTTTTTTTTGCAAATACTTTCTTCATGCCTGTTTAGCTTTTAAGATCTGGCCCACGCACCGCCCACGCACCTTTTTAATCGTCCACGTGTCCATTTAAACATAATTTAACACTATTAGACTGGAGTATCAAAAAGTTAGATGAGAAAAAAATACCAAGTATCAAATCAAACAAATTAAAACTACAAGTATCAATGGTTACTTCTCTCTACGAAGGTGTTGGGTTTGAAGATTCCTCTGCGGAAGGATTGATCACCAAGAAAGTTCATTTTACGAACAAATCCGAGGGCTCGGATAAGGCTATGCTAGTGGATTGATCACCAGATTTTGATTAAGGATATGGGTACTATAGTGGTTTTAAAAATCTTGGGACGTAATATAGGGTATTCGACGTTGCAAAACAAAATCTATAGCCATTGGAAACCTTCTTCACCATTTCAATTGATGGATATTGAAAACGAGTATTTTTTTTAACTAGATTTCAAAGCAAGAGTAATTCTAATAAAGTGCTTTCTAAAGGCCCCTGGATTATTTACAGGTAATACCTATCTGTGTAGCCTGGACGATGAGTTTCAACCTTACACAACCTTTTTCGAGTGTGGTGATGTCGTGGATCAGGCTCTCTAGTTTATCGTGTTATATGTACAAAAGGAAGATACAATTGGAAATTGGGGGAATGGTTGGGACAGTTGCAAAACTAGATATGAATACCGATAGTAGGGTAATAGGGCATTTTGCTCGCATGGCTGTGTATGTCAATTTGGACAAGCTTCTGGTCTCCCAAGTTTTGATCAACGACACCCTTTAGCAAGTCGAATACGAGTTCTTGTCAATAATTTGTTTTGGATGTGGTGAAAAAGGCTTTCCCGAATAAAGTACTTGACCCTAATGCTGAAAAGGAGACTCTGTCGTCTATTTCAATGTTGGTGGATTCGATGATGGCCAATGAAGGCAAAAGAGATGTAGGTGGGTCATATAGGCCTTAGATACTTCTAAAGAGGAATTCACGACGTAAATCGAGGGAGTTTAGGGTGATTGGAGTGGGAAATTCGGTGAGTAAACCTGAAGGTTCCCGATTTAATGCTTTGATTTACTTAGATAAGGATATGGATGAGCTTGGTGATGGAGATAAGAATTTGGGGGGCACAAGCAGTAAAGGGAAAAAAACTTTAGCAGGAGATTCACAAAGAGATGTCATAAATTTGGGTTAAATAGGCATTGAGGGTCGTGAGGCCCAGATTGGGTAGCATAATAAGTTAGGCCTTAAGGGTAATGTTGGCCCATCAGGCCAATTGGAGAAAGTAAGCCTTGTTACAATTGGGTCTTTAGGATCAAAGGGGGTTGTAACTTTAATGAATAATCGGGGTAAAGAAACATCACATGGTAATAAATCAAGGAGTTTTTTATTGGCCAAACAATCAGCCCAAAGCTCTGAACCGAATAATGCTATTGAAGGAGTGAACCCATCTTTGTTGGATCAAGTTGTGGAGGTCGATAGGAGTCATCAAGCCCAACTGGTTGATGCTGATGAGATCGTTGGTGAAGAATTTCCCGATGCAATTGGTGTTGCTGCAGTGGTGAGAGCTGGTTCCTGTTTGATTACTAGTATTCAATTGGCGACAACCCATTTTAATCCTATTTTAGAGGGGCCGATAGAGTTTGCGATTTTAATGTTGGAGGGTGGTATTGACCTCGGAAACATACAATAGTCACCTTTAAGGAAAATAAAAAACAAAAATTCCTGTGAATCGACAAATGGAGATTTGGTGGTGGGCTTAGGCAGGGATTTTTTTCGGAGTTCTGGGCAAAATTCTAGGGAAAACTCGGGGGTTGGTCGGTGTAATAGGCCCATTTTACCCGGCCCGTTAGAAACCCATTCCATTAAAAAAAACAAAAAATAATAATAAAATAAAATAAATAAATGTCCAAATTTGTTATTACAGTCCATTTACAATAAATAGGCTTAAAGTCCAAACCCAAATACCAAAGCCCGTTACACCCTAACCCAACACTTAGACCCAAAACAGAGATGGCCCAAAAGGGCCCAACACTAAACAGTTTCAGGAACCTAGGGTTTCTGGGAAACCCTAGGCGTCGCAATCGCCCAGCTCCTCGCGCCGCAAGCCTCAATCAGCCCTCATCAAGCCGCAATCCGTGCGAACTACGCCCCACCGTCGAGATCCTCGTCACTCACCTGCAAAATAAGGAAAGAACACCGCAGCAAAAGGAAAGAAAATAGCAACAAATATGGACAGAATGTATATTTCCTTTTTATTTATTTATTTCGGGTTATAAAAACCCCAAAATAATCTGTAACACACGGAGAGAATACACAAATATTCACAAAATACAGAGAAATAAAAAATGAAAACTTGGTTGCAGAGGTGATTTTCTCAGTTATTTCATTCGGTTTTTATTTTTTATTTATTTTCAATCTATGCATTTTTATATATGAATACTGTTTAAAAAATATAAAAAAGGGATTACCTTTCGACTCGCACTGAAAAGAAGAGGTTTTTTAAGGAAAAATGACTGAGACTTATAAGGATTGGCATGAGAAACTACCGTTTGCACTCTATGCTTATCGGACGTCCGTCAGAACTTCTACTGGGGCAACTCATTTCTCATTGGTCTATGGGATGGAGGCAGTTCTGCCTATTGAAGTGGAGATACCTTCTCTTCGAGTTTTATCATAAATAAAGCTGGATGAAGCTGAATGGATCCAGGCTCGATATGATCAGTTGAACTTAATTGAAGAAAAGAGGCTAAGGGCTATTCGTCACGGTCAGATGTACCAAAAATGAATGATGCGAGCCTATGATAAAAAAGTCCGCCCAAGAGAGTTTCACGAGGGGGACCTTGTACTGAAAAAGATCCTTCCCATACAAAAGGATTCCAGAGGGAAATGGATGCCGAATTGGGAAGGACCATATATGGTGAAGAAAGCTTTCTCTGGAGGTGCATTGGTTCTGACTGAAATGGATGGGAAAAGCTTACCCAATCCTGTGAACTCGGACTCAGTAAAAAAGTATTTTGCTTAAAAAAGAGAAGAGGCCAAGGTGAAAACCCGCAAAGGGCGCTTTGAGACTTCTAAAAAAAAAAGGAGATGCCAAGGCGAAAACCCGACAAGGGCGCCTTGAGACCAAAGGGGTTTTGAGTTGAAAACCCGAAAAGGGCGGCTCAAATTCTGAATGGACATGCAGTGATCTTGCTATACTTGAATCAACAAGAAATGAAGTATGTTACATATCGAGGCATTAACAAAGTACTTTGGGTCTTCTAAACACATGTTAAGCTCAAAGCAGTCTTCATGAAGTTTGTATATAGAGGCCCAATCTGTGATATCTAGGGCATCTGATCTTTGTTCTTTTCATTTTACTATCTTTGGATTCTTTTTCTTCTCAAAGATATGTTCCTAGTTAATTTCCTTTGTATCTTTGATAATTCATTTAACTCTCTTTGAAATCAATTTATTTGTTACCCATCATTCATAAACATGTTGTATTGAAATAATGATTGATGAACTAATAAATTCACAAAAGAAGTTCTACATATTACTTTGGAAATTTCTAGATAAAACAAGAAACCGAAACAGGATAATTATTTAGAAGTTCCATATTTGAGAAAGAAGAGTCTTGATGGAGACTATTTCTCTGATTTCTTTATCCAATTGGTAATTGGACAGAATAATGAGTTATCGTGACAAAAGAAAGCAATGTCAGCTGGTCATTCAGAGAATGACATGACAGACCAAGTTGATGGGGAAAATTCAAAACTCCTAAATGATGGTAGAATGAATTGGAGTTGAAACAAATCTTGTATCCTTAGATTGCAGTAAGGACAGGCTGGAAAAGTTTTGATTCCTAGTGGGACGTTTGAAGGTGATATACGCCCCGTGTCCCTAAGGTTCAAGAGGAATGGGCCCTAAAATTTCCGTGGGGCAAATTATTTGAGCAGGAAAATGATACTTCAAGGGGAGCGAAGATGAAACCTTGACGGATAAATGAGTGATAATGTAACATCCTGGAAAGGGCCTATGCATTTTCGGTTTAATTGTACGAAGTGACATGTTTTGTGTACTAAGAATAAATTTTGAACATTTTTGGAAACCCGGAAATGAATGGAAATGATTTGGAAATAAACATTTTTTTGGAAACCTGAAAATGTATGGAAATGTTAAGTTTAAAAATGGGAAGTGAACATTTTTGGAAACTAGGAAATGTAAGGAAATGATGTGGAAATGATTCAAAAGAGGATAGTGAACATTTCTGGAAAACTTGGAAAGGTAAGGAAATGTCAAGTTTACAGAGCCAAACGAAAATTTTTGGAAACTTAGAAATGACTTAGAAATGTCGAGTTTTAAAGTTTAAAAGAGGAAATTAAGGCAAGGTGGCCTTAAAAGAAAAAGTTTGTGAAATTTGACACACAAACAGGCTTGGAAAAGTGGCCTGGAGATGCCACTTAGGGCCTCTGGAAATGGCGCCACATGCAAGCTGTTGGGCTTGAGTTCGAGTCACTTGGGAAGCAAATAAAAGGAGTTTTATTTTTGCTTCCAGAAGCCTGAGGTGGACGGCACAAGCCTTCTAGAAAGGAGGAGTTTTATTGTCATAAATATTCGATTAATAAGGTGATAAATAAGGGATTTAATTTGGATTATTTTTTGAAGAGATAATAAAGGATTATTCTCTAATTATTTTAAATTAAGGTATTATTATTTTGATAATTCAAAGGATAAAGCTATCAAATAAAGAAGAGTGGTGGCCAAGTAAGGGATTCTGAGTAGTAGTTTCGGCTATAAAAGGAAGAAAATAGGGCTACTCATCAATTTTTCTTCCTCCTCTCTTCTCTCTCGCTGAATTTCGAGTACTCTCTCTCTCTTCTCTTCTCTTTTCTTTTGTCAAGTCGAATCTATAGTCCACCATTGTCAAAATTCTCAAGTTTTCTTTTCTTCCTATTTCTTCTTACCAATCCATTCAAAAGCCGAATCTTGGAAAGGCTTCAAGCATAGGTGCTGTCGATTTCTTCAAAGGTAAGAACAAGTTTGATTTCCAATCTTTTCTTTTAGATTAGCCGAGAGATAATCTAACCCCATACATATTATGGTTGCCGAATATAGAAGGACCTTTCGGGATTATCAGTGTAGTCGACTATAAGGAAGACTATTCGGGATTTCAACATCCAAGGTAGGTTATGTGGTATTCGGCCATAAGCCAAACTTATGTGAGTTAATGTTAGAATTAAATCTAACCTATGTCTATAGGTATTTCGACTCTTTCACAAGCAAGTAGCGCTTTTGGGATTTGTAGATCGCAAGGTAAGTGTACTTATACATTCGCCAAGGCTTATTTAGGAACCTAGATCTATTTCAGTAATTGTTCAAAAGCCAAAACTAATCAAATCAATTGATCTAGTGTTAGCCGAATACCAGAAGGAATATAGCAAAGTATTCGGGATTTGATTAGCAGTGCACTCGGCAGCAAGGTAAGGGCTTTTGTTACAAGTAATCCTTCGGGATTTGGTTGAATAGCCAAATAGGCTTTTACTAAAGGTGTTAAGTGTGGCCGAATGTAGGAATTGAAGATCTAAGGCAGTAGATCGGATTTCGGGATTTCAGTGAATTTGTTAAGCGAATCAGGTGTGTACCCCACACTATCCCATAATATGTTTTATGGCATGATTAATTAATATATGTGATATTAAGTATATGAAAGTGGCTAAGGTACCATGTTATGGTACAAAGTACTCAGGTACGTTTCCTACTTCTACTAGGAATATGAAAGATGCTATTTGTAACATGAGAATATGATAAGAATGTGAACTCTGGCATATTATGCATATTATTATATGGGGCATATGGGTTATTGAAAGGGGAAGTGAATGTGGTGACCTAAGACCACGAACACGGTGACCTAAGACCGTGATATCTGAAAAGTGGTGACCTAAGACCACAGTAATCTGAAAGTGGTGACCTAAGACCACAGTATGCGGTGACCTAAGACCACAGATTTGGAGTGTAGCGGAAGGAGGGTCGACTTAGTAGTCCCACGGTGTGGAGTGGCGTGTATGGGGGTGTGTAGCGGATGGACAATTAGGTTTGGGTTTGGGAATGCATCATAACCTGTATTCTATGTTTTGAATGTGTAATATGTGATATGCCTGATTCTATTATGATTTAGTGTCGTGTACACATTGAGTCTATTTGACTCACCTCATTGTGGGACTATGTTTCAGGTGATGAACAGTGATGGACCGGGACGGCAGAACTTGTGGTGGCCATGCTCAACATGAAGTTTATATTTTTATGGACTCTTGAATTTATTTTAGTACTTTGAATTATTTTTGGGAATTTTTTTTTTTGTAATAAGGCCATAAGGCCATGATGAACGATTTTATTTCTACTTGTTGTTTTATTGTGTTACAAATTTTGATTAAGTTAAAGACTAAGTATTTTATTTTAAAATATACTCGATATGTTTATTACTTTAAATTAGATATGTTTATTACTTAAAATTAAAAAGGGGTTTTCTAATTTAAAAATCCAGTTTGTTTTCAACACAAGCCCAACCCAAACCATTTTTTTTTTAAAAAAATCACACAAGTTTTTCACCAAGTAACGAAAGAATTTGAATCGGTTTACTTGAGGAACATACCAAATCTGGTCAAAGCTCGTGGGCCAGGTTTGGGGTGTTTCAGTTTGGTATCAGAGCCCAGTTTTAAACTCTCGGCCTGGGGTTTAAGGCCCAAAACGTTTTCAAATCGAGCCCAAATAAGTTTTGTGAAAAAATTTATGAAATAAGCAGGTTTTCTGGCATGACACCAAGTCTCCGAATTGATCCACCAGGTAAGTACCCTAACCATTTGTGTGATTTATATGAATTGTAGAAGGGTAAGAATGGAACGAGAATAGTATGATAGGTACTTGAACCCTAGGACTAGTTTACCCGACAATTACATAAGACTTAATGCCTAATTAAACAACCCCGTGACTTAGTCGCCGAGTTAGGGTGTGGCAACCTTTGTGCGCATGTCTAGGATTGGATCCGGAAGAGCTTGGTACTTAAGCAGTCCTAGTGACTCACCTCCTCTTCACTGGAATCCTACCTGGTGCGTAGCTTCGGTTCACCCTAACCAAGAAGACTTAGTCACAGGCTAAACACAATAACTAAAACCCGAAAGGGATTAGCCATTTTTATGAAAACCCTAGTTTTAAAACCACTAAATTACTCCTTTAACTAGTAGAAAAAACATATTTTTGAAAATTTTCAAAGAATCTCCGATTTGCAAAAATTACCTAAATACCCCTAGTGGTAAAATTACAAAAATGCCTTTGGTTTATAAAATGTCCAAACTACCCACAGTTTTCTCAAAATTTCCTTACTCAGTAACAAGTCCAAAAACCTTAAATTGCAAAATATTAAAACACCTTGATTTTGGAAAAGAAATTACAAAATTGCCCCTAACCTACAAATTACCAAAATAACCCTAACTTCTAAAATTTTTGCAACATCATCGTTTTGAAAAGTACAATTCTCAAAAAGAACCCCCAAAGTTTTGCAACCTTTGAAATATTCCTGATTTATTAAATTCTACAAACTTACCCCGATTTATGAAAAATTATCGAATTACCCCCGAGGTCTAAAATTACCGAAATACCCCCAGATTTCAAAATTTTTCCAAAATACCCCGGGAATTTAAAAATACCAAAATAATTTGTGACAAAATCACCAAGGAACTTTTTCTTCTGAAAAATTACAAAAATACCCCTGTAGGACAAAATTACGAAAATACCCCCGGGTAGTGGAAAAGCAGCAACAATGAAAACTACAACATTTCTCTGAATGAACGAAAGTTCATAATTGTTTTATGGATGTATGAATGAATGAGAAGACTGTGTGTATGTATGAATACGAAAGAACCACTCCTAAATTATTTTTCATAAAACTTCTTCGCGGGTAATCAAGTGAAACAAAAAGTACTAATTTATAAAACTTCTTAATCAGATCTCGACGTTAGAAATGAGCTCTAGAGGACGTGGTCGTCAGGGACGAGGTAGAGGAAGGATGACTGTGTTAGAACCCGTTAGATCGGGTCAAGGGATCGACAACGAAATACCACCGCCACCACCACCTCGGTGTTGGTGTTGAGAGCAGCAAGCTCGACGGGGAAGATCGCGGTCGCAGTCGCATCGCGAGTTTTGGAATTGGTGGTCTGGTGCGGGAGGAAATTCGGGAACCCGAAAGTTCAGGCTCGAGCGGCCCGAGCTAATGGAGCCGAAATGTTTCGAGGAGTATCCGAGTGGCACCCAAGATACCGAGTATTGGTTGGAAGCAACGGAGCGCATAATGGATGAGCTTGATTTGACCCCGAGGGAAGTTAAAGGAATGGTGGCATTATTTACGCGGCGAAGCGATCGGTGGTGGTTAATCGTTTCGGGATGGTGCCACGGTGAGGATCGACCTAGGAATATGTTAAGGAGGCATTTCAAAGGAAGTATGTGGGAAACGGGTATACCGATGAGCAAAGGAAGGCTTTTCGGGGTGGTTCAAGGGAACAAGTCTGCTGCGTAATATGAGGTCAATTTCGAGGTTGAGCCGTTATGCTCGAGGTGTAGTGGCAATCGAGCATGAGCGCCGTGTCCGTTTGAGGACGGGCTAAGGGATGATCTCGAGATCGTTGATAGCACCGCATCGGGAGCGGGAGTTCTCTACTTTGGTAGAAAAGGCCAAGGTGGCCGAGGGAATCAAGGATTCTACAAAGCAGTCTATGGATAGGAATAGACCCAAAAGAGGTTTTGGATCATCTGGAAAGGTTCATAAGAGGCCTAGAGTTGATGGGCCGCGAAGTCGCAAGTTGGTCCGTAAGGCGTGTATCGTCCTTGTGATGTGTATGGAAAGAAGCACTTGGGAGAGTGCTGGAGGAAAACAGGAGGATGTTTTAGGTGTGGGTCCAAGGACCATGTGATCAAGGATTGTCCCAAGAACTCAGAGGAAAGCCGACCAGCAGCTCAGAATGTTAGTCAGGCTGGTAGATGAGGACCGCAGCCTCAACAAGGTCGTGGTTTGAGTAACCGAGGCAATGGTACTGGCAGAGGCCGTGGAACACAGGGCAGAGGTGCTGCTAATGCTGAGGCAAGGCAACCGGGTTTGGTTTATGCGGTTCGCCGGAGGGAAGATGGAGACGCGCCGGATGTTATAACCGGTACGTTCTTTATTTTTGGCAAGCCCTATTTTGCTCTAATTGATGTGGGTTCGACTCATTCATATGTTGCATGTAGTGTAGTGGAAACACTAGGCCTAGACTCTGAACTTTCTGATAGGCAGATGACTGTAGTGAGCCCATTAGGCCAAACTGTAGTGGTGGATAAGATCTTTTGGAACGTACCCCTAGAAATTCAGGGAGTGAACTTTCGGGCTGACTTAATGGAATTACCCTTTGGAGAGTTTGAACTTATACTCGGAATGGACTGGCTAGTAGAGCACCGAGCCGTGTTGGATTGTGCGGCTAAACGAATGGAATTAAGGACCCCGGAGAATGAAGTAGTAGTAATGATCGGAGAAAGAAGAAACTACCTGTCTAACGTAGTTTCGTCGTTGAAGGCTGAGAAAATGGTTAGGAAAGGGTGCAAAGCGTTCTTAGCCTTCGTAAGTGCGTTAGATGGAAAGGAAGAAGGTGTCGGTAGAGTTAGAACGGTAAGGACTTCGTGGATGTGTTCCCGCAGGAATTACTGTGAATACCCCCGGATAGGAGGTAGAATTTGGAATAGATTTGCTACCAGGAACGGCTCCTGTGTCAATCGCTCTATACCGAATGGCGCCAAAGGAGTTAGTTGAGCTCAAGGCTCAAATCCAAGAGTTGTTGGATCGTGGGTTCATTCGACCCAGTGTGTCTCCATGGGGAGCACCAGTTCTGTTTGTAAAGAAGAAGGGTGGAACTATGCGTATGTGCATAGATTATCATCAGTTGAATAAGCTGACCATTAAGAACAAGTATCCCTTGCCAAGGATCGATGACTTGTTTAATCGGTGAAGAAGCGCGAGATTTTCAAAGATAGACTTGAGGTCAGGATATCATCAGTTGAAGGTGAAGGAGGCAGATATCCATAAGACCGCGTTTAGGACAAGATATGGACATTTTGAGTTTGTGGTAATGCCGTTTAGATTGACGAACGCTCCAGCCGCGTTCATGGATATAATGAACCGGGTTTTTCAACCCCACTTGGATAGGTTCGTCGTTGTGTTCATCGACGATATCTTGGTGTACTCTAAGTCTGAAGAGGAGCATGATGAGCATCTCCGGGTTGGCAGAAGCTTAGGGGTGGCCATGCGAAATTCAGATTTTATTTTATTTCGGACTTTCTTTTATTTCTAAGTACCTTGAATTTTATTTTGGGTTTAATTTGATGTAATAAGGCCATAGTGCACTATTTTATTTCTGTTTTTATTTATTATGTTACGGAATTTTATTTATTAAAGATTAGGTTAATTTCATTTAAAATAAATTCTAACTGTTTTGTCACCTGAAATAAATGGGTTTCTAATACAAGATAAACTTGTTTTTTTTACTCGAGCCCAACCCAAAAATAATTTCTCTCTCAAAACACATGGTTTTTCCAAAGTAACAAATGAGTTTGTTGAACCGATTTTCTTCGAGGAGCATACCGGATCCGGTCAAGGCTCGTGGGCCGGGTTTGGGGTATTTCAGTAACTCATTCTGAGTCAACAGATACTTAAGGCTCTTGTGGTCTGTGTAGATTATTGACTTTTCTCCATAAAGGTAGTGCCTCCACACCTTAAGGGCAAAAACCACTGCTGCCAATTCCAAGTCATGAGTTGGGTAATTAACCTCATGAGGCCTTAGCTGCCGAGACGCGTAAGCGACTACTTTTCCATCTTGCATTAGGACACATTCTAATCCCGTATGTGAAGCATCACAGTACACCAAAAAATCCTTCCCAGCCTCCGGGTTGTGCTGCAAGTGTTAAGGGGGAAGAAGCTCTATGCCAAATTCAGCAAGTGTGAATTTTGGCTTAAGGAGGTGGCATTCTTAGGACATGTGGTATCCACAGAAGGAATAAGAGTGGATCCTAGGAAGATCGAAGCAGTGTTGGATTGGAAACCACCTGGGTCCGTGGCTGAGATCCGAAGTTTCTTGGGTTTGGCAAGATATTATAGAAGGTTCATAGAAGGATTCTCGTCAATAGCCGCGCCTTTGACAAAGTTGCTAAGGAAGGAAGTACCCTTTGAATGGACTGATAAGCAAATGTAAGAGCTTTGAAAAGCTTAAGAAGGTGTTGACGGAGGCTCAGGTGTTAATTCAACCGAGGTGGGAAGGATTTTGTGGTGTATCGTGACGCCGCATACGGGATTAGGATGTGTCCTAATTCAAGATGGAAAAGTAGTCGCCACGCGTCTCTGGCAGCTAAGGCCTCATGAGGTTAATTACCCAACTCATGACTTGGAATTGGCAGCAGTGGTTTTTGCCCTTAAGGTGTGGAGGCACTACCTTTATGGAGAAAAGTCAATAATCTACATGCACCACAAGAGCCTTAAGTATCTGTTGACTCGTAAGGAGTTGAACTTGAGGCAGCGAAGGTGGGTGGAGTTATTGAATGATTATGATTGCTCGATAGAGTACCACCCGGGCAAGGCAAATGTGGTAGCTGATGCCTTAAGTCGGAAGGTTGTGTCGGATCTAAGGGCTATGTTCGCTCACTTGAGCTTATATGATGATGGAAGCCTGTTGGCAGAATTGCAAGTCAAGCCCACGTGGCTGAAGGAGGTGATAGAGGGACAGTTGGCTGATAAGGACCTAAGTGCTAAGTTACAGCAAGTACAGAACGGAGGATTAAAGGATTATGGCGTTAGCGACGAAGGAGTATTGTGCTACAAAGGAAAGGTCTGTATGCCAAGAGACGAGGAGTTAAGACAAAGGATTCTTCGGGAGGCGCATAGTAGCCCTTATGCTATGCATCCCGGAGGCATTAAGCTGTACAGAGATCTAAGGGAACAATTTTGGTGGTCTGATCTTAAACGAGAAGTTACTAAATTTGTGGGAAAATGTCTGACGTGCTAGCAAGTTAAGAAATTTGAACACCAAGTTCCATCAGATTGCTTCAACCCATTGAGATTCCGCAGTTGGAAGTGGGAGAGAATTACCATGGACTTCGTTAGTGGGCTTCCCTTATGCCTACTAAGAAGGACTCGGTATGGGTGATAGTGGACCGTTTGACCAAGTCCGCGCACTTCATTCGGTAAGAGTTCACTATTCTCTTCAGAAGTTGGCCAAGTTATATGTGGCGGGAGTTGTGAGGTTACATGGAGTACCAAAGATCGATCATCTCCGATAGAGACCCAAGGTTTACGTCTCGGTTTTGAGGGCGCTTCATCAAGCTTTAGGCACTAAGTTGGACTTCACTACGGCTTTTCATCCACAATCGATCGGCGATCGAGCAGGTTATACAAGTGTTGGAGGATATGTTGAGAGGCTGTGTGATGGATTTCCGAGGAAGTTGGGAAGATTACTTGCCTTTAGCTGAGTTCGCCTACAACAACAGCTATCAGGCTAGCATTCGGATGGCACCATATGAAGCATTGTATGGTCGAAAGTGTAGAACTCCTACTTGTTGGACTGAGTTAGGAGAACGTCGAGTTTTGGGTCCAGAGTTAGTGGCAGAAACTGAAGAGAAGGTTGAGATAATTCGAGCACGATTAAAGGAAGCCTCTGATAGGCAGAAGTCGTACGCAGACCTCAAACGAAAGGAGATAGAATTTGAAGTGGGAGACCAAGTGTTCCTGAAAGTCTCGCCTTGGAAGAAGGTAATGAGGTTCGGTCGCAAAGGGAAGTTAAGCCCAAGGTTTATAGGGCCCTATCGAGTACTAAAGCGAGTTAGGCCAGTGGCATACCAACTAGAGTTGCCACCAGAGTTGCAGCAGATGCACAACGTATTCCATGTATCCATGCTACGTCGTTACCATTCGGATCCATCTCATGTGGTACCTGTTGAAGAAGTGGAGCTAAGGCCAGACTTATCCTATGAGGAAGAGCCGATCCAGATATTGGAACGTGATGTGAAAGTGCTACGGAGGAAGTCAGTTCCTCTAGTCAAGGTGTTATGGCGCAATCATGGAGCGGAAGATGCTTCGTGGGAACCAGAAGAGGCGATGCGACGATAATACCCTCAATTATTTTAGATAGAAAATTTCGAGGACGAAATTATTTTAAGGGGGGTAGAACTGTAACATCCTGGAAAGGGCCTATGCATTTTCGGTTTAATTGTACGAAGTGACATGTTTTGTGTACTAAGAATAAATTTTGAACATTTTTGGAAACCCAGAAATGAATGGAAATGATTTAGAAATAAACATTTTTTTGGAAACCTGAAAATGTATGGAAATGTTAAGTTTAAAAATGGGAAGTGAACATTTTTGGAAACTAGGAAATGTAAGGAAATGATGTGTAAATGATTCAAAAGAGGAAAGTGAACATTTCTGGAAAACTTGAAAAGGTAAGGAAATGTCAAGTTTACAGAGCCGAACGAAAATTTTTGGAAACTTAGAAATGACTTAGAAATGTCGAGTTTTAAAGTTTAAAAGAGGAAATTAAGGCAAGGTGGCCTTAAAAGAAAAAGTTTGTGAAATTTGACACACAAACAGGCTTGGAAAAGTGGCCTGGAGATGCCACTTATGGCCTCTGGAAATGGCGCCACATGCAAGGTGTTGGGCCTGAGTTCGAGTCACTTGGGAAGCAAATAAAATGAGTTTTATTTTTGCTTCCAGAAGCCTGAGGTGGACGGCACAAGCCTTCTAGAAATGAGGAGTTTTATTGTCATAAATATTCGATTAATAAGGTGATAAATAAGGGATTTAATTTGGATTATTTTTTGAAGAGATAATAAAGGATTATTCTCTAATTATTTTAAATTAAGGGATTATTATTTTGATAATTCAAAGGATAAAGCTATCAAATAAAGAAGAGTGGTGGCCAAGCAAGGGATTTTGAGTAGTAGTTTCGGCTATAAAAGGAAGAAAATAGGGCTACTCATCAATTTTTCTTCCTCCTCTCTCTCTCTCTTTGAATTTCTCGAGTACTCTCCTCTCTTCTCTTCTCTTTTCTTTTGTCAAGCCGAATCTATAGTCCACCATTGTCAAAATTCTCAAGTTTTCTTTTCTTCCTATTTCTTCTTACCAATCCATTCAAAAGCCGAATCTTGGAAAGGCTTCAAGCATAGGTGCTGTCGATTTCTTCAAAGGTAAGAACAAGTTTGATTTCCAATCTTTTCTTTTAGATTAACCGAGAGATAATCTAACCCCATACATATTATGGTTGCCGAATATGGAAGGACCTTTCGGGATTATCAGTGTAGTCGACTATAAGGAGGACTATTCGGGATTTCAACATCCAAGGTAGGTTATGTGGTATTCGGCCATAGGCCAAACTTATGTGAGTTAATGTTAGAATTAAATCTAACCTATGTCTATAGGTATTTCGACTCTTTCACAAGCAAGTAGCAGTTTTCGGGATTTGTAGATCGCAAGGTAAGTGTACTTATACATTCGGCCAAGGCTTATTTAGGAACCTAGATCTATTTCGTAATTGTTCAAAAGCCGAAAACTAATCAAATCAATTGATCTAGTGTTAGCCGAATACCAGAAGGAATATAGCAAAGTATTTGGGATTTGATTAGCAGTGCACTCGGCAGCAAGGTAAGGGCTTTTGTTACAAGTAATCCTTCGGGATTTGGTTGAATAGCCGAATAGGCTTTTACTAAAGGTGTTAAGTGTGGCCGAATGTAGGAATTGAAGATCTAAGGCAGTAGATCGGATTTCGGGATTTCAGTGAATTTGTTAAGCGAATCAGGTGTGTACCCCACACTATCCCATAATATGTTTTATGGCATGATTAATTAATATATGTGATATTAAGTATATGAAAGTGTCTAAGGTACCATGTTATGGTACAAAGTACTCAGGTACGTTTCCTACTTCTACTAGGAATATGAAAGATGTTATTTGTAACATGAGAATATGATAAGAATGTGAACTCGGCATATTATGCATATTATTATATGGGGCATATATGGGTTATTGAAAGGGGAAGTGAATGTGGTGACCTAAGACCACGAACACGGTGACCTAAGACCGTGATATCGAAAAGTGGTGACCTAAGACCACAGATAATCTGAAAGTGGTGACCTAAGACCACAAAGATGCAGTGACCTAAGACCACAGATTTGGAGTGTAGCGGAAGGAGGGTCGACTTAGTAGTCCCACGGTGTGACCTGGCAGTGCACGGGGTGTGTAGCGGATGGACAATTAGGTTTGGGTTTGGGAATGCATCATAACCTGTATTCTATGTTTTGAATGTGTAATATGTGATATGCCTGATTCTATTATGATTTAGTGTCGTGTACACATTGAGTCCATTTGACTCACCCCGTTGTGGGACTATGTTTGTGTGATGAGCAAAGTGATGGACCGGGACTAGAACTTGTGGTGGCCATGCTCAACATGAAGTTTATATTTTTATGGACTCTTGAATTTATTTTAGTACTTTGAATTTTTTTGGGATTTTTTTTTTTTTGTAATAAGGCCATAAGGCCATGATGAACGATTTTATTTCTACTTGTTGTTTTATTGTGTTACAAATTTTGATTAAGTTAAAGACTAAGTATTTTATTTTAAAATATACTCGATATGTTTATTACTTTAAATTAGATATGTTTATTACTTAAAATTAAAAAGGGGTTTTCTAATTTAAAAATCCAGTTTGTTTTCAACACAAGCCCAACCCAAACCATTTTTTTTTTAAAAAATCACACAAGTTTTTCACCAAGTAACGAAAGAATTTGAATCGGTTTACTTGAGGAACATACCAAATCTGGTCAAAGCTCGTGGGCTGGGTTTGGGGTGTTTCAGATAACACCTTGAGTAGGAATCATACTCATATCATTTTTGCATTCACATATTATAGCATGTCTGAATAGGAGCATTTGACTCATTTCGATCACGGCATCCTAATCATTCGGCATAAGCATATACCCATTCTACAGGTCATAGGACGATGTAGTAGGGTAAATGGTCACTTTCAGTCTTGTCTTCCTGAAGTTGCAGTGGAGTAGACTGAAGAAAACAGATCTTAACTTCCTGAAGTTGCGGGAAGAAGATCGAAGACGTTAGCTTTAGCTATCTGAGTTTACAGTAGAGCAAGCTAAAAGACATCAGATCTAGCATTCCTAAAGTTGCAGTGAAGCAGATCGAAGACATTAGTCTTGTCTCCTTGAAGTTGCAGCAGAGCAGACTAAAGACAACAGATCTTACCTTCCTGAAGTTGCAAGAAAAAGATCAAAGACATCAGCTTGACCTCCCTAAAGTTACAGTGGAGCAAACTGAAGAAAGCAGATCTGGCATTCCTGAAGTTGCAGTGAAACAGATCGAAGACATCAGTCCTATCTCCCTGAAGGTGCAGTGGAGTAGATTGAAAACGACAGATTTTACCTTCCTGAAGTTGCAGGAGGAAGATCGAGGACATTAGTCTGGTCTCCCTGAGTTTGCAGTGGAGCAGACTAAAAAATAGCATGATCTGGCGTTCCTAAAGTTGCAGCGAAGCAGATCAAAGACATCAGCCTTGCCTCTCTGAGTTTGCAGTAGAGCGGGCTAAATAACATATATTTATTTATATTGTTTATATGAAATATATATGTATTATATTATTATATTATAAATATAATTTTATTTAAAGTTATATATTATTTATTTATTCAACAATATATTTTACTTATTTTTTTATGAATATATATATATATTATTTTTGATTACTCCACATTATTTTTGCATATTAATTCATTTTTTATATAATTCATATTTTTTATTATTTCACATCATTTTATTTAAAATCGCATGTTTCTTAATTTACAATATCCATTATAATTCATTCTATGTTGTTATTTTATCTTACATGCATGTAAAGTTTTATATTTTTTATTTTTGGTTATTTACTGCATTATATCTTATATTTGTTTACTAGATATGTATGTCGTAACGTATTAATGCAATATCTCATTCGAATTTTCTTTTATAAAAAAAACACATTTTGCAAAATTGTCGAATTTTATTCAAAGTTTTTTAAAAAAATACGGAGATACGTAATATTTGGGGACTTCGAGAAAAATTGTACCCTAACTCATTGGGTTTCGATTTTCCTCGTTGAACTTAAGATATTAAGTATTCTTTCTCTTTTAAAATTAAAATTTACAAACTACAAATCAAAACTTATTCTCGGGAATTCAAAACGTTGTATCCTAACTTATTGAATATGATGTTTTGTGTTTCGAGGTAAGAATTTTCTACAAATAAAGGCGAGCCTAACTTCGAAGTCATGAGGTGTTATATCCTAACTTATTGGGTATAGCATTTTATTTCTTTGTGATAGGTAAGTCTTGGTTTTCTTTCAAATAAAAAGATCATATTTTAAATTTTTCAAAATTTCGACATTAGGACATGAAATTATCAATTAGGTACCAAATTTTGGGCGTTACGAGGGTGCTAACCCTTCCTCGTACGTAACTGACTCCCGAACCCGTTTTCTTGTATTTCGTGGACCAAAATCAATGTTTTGAAATAAAACGTTTTATAAGGTGATCCAATCACACCTAAGTAAAAAGGTATTGGTGGTGACTCCCTTTTTTTTTTTAAAAGTCGACCTCCGTTTTTTAATCAACCTTAAAAATGGTTTCGACAGTCGGAATAGGAGGAAGTTAAATAAAATAATTCATTATCGAGGGAGTTGTTTTTAAGACGTCTGATAGCCCGCGTGTTCCTTTGTCTGAGTCTTTGAATACTATGGCTGAATTTATCATCTCTCAGCTTGCGATGGATGTTAGTGCAGGTAATTCAATCGGGGTGGAAGAGCAATAGGGTGGCTTGGAGATTCCTAGACAATAAGGTTCGTCTCTCTCTTCTTTTTTATTATGGATTTAAACTTAACCATTTTCTTATGAAACTGTCAAGAATGTGCCAATACCAAATTATCTTGAGTTTTTTGAAAGCATAATTTAGAATATAGACTGGGTATCGTGTGTCTACTGGAGCCTAGAATCAGCGGTAAAAACGGATAATGTTGTTGCTAATTTGGGTTTTCATTGTTCTAATCACGTTGAAGTTATTGGTTTCTCAAGGGGTATTTGGCTTGGTTGGAAGGATTCAATTTGGGTTGAGGTAATTCAGAATCATCCTCAGTTCATTCTTATTCGAGTGCTTTGTAATGTCCCTTCCAAATCCGTTTATATTTTCTTTGTGTATGGTAGCCTAGACAGGCAGAAGCTGAGGCTTCTTTTGGATGAGTTGAAATTCATGCCTTAGGGGTCATCACCTTGGGTGGCTATTAGTGATTTTAATGTCATTCTTTCACATATTGACAAGAGAAATGGTCGTTCTATTGGGAGGAGGTGCCTTATTTTTGGTAAGTTTGTTTAATCTACTAAGTTGCAGGATTTGGGGTTCATGGGACCATCTTTCACTTGGTATAGAGGCAGGACATTTAAGAGGTTAGATAGGGCGCTAGCTAATGATTCTTGGGTGTCAGCCTTTTCAAATTGTTCAGTTGCATCTTCTAAGGCTTAAATATGATCACATGCCTCTTATCCTTTCTATGAGGCCGAAACTACACTTTTCTAGCGGTAGGCATTTTCGGTTTCTAGCTGGGTAGATGAAGTATCACAATTTCGCTACTTTCATGAAAAGCAAGTGGAGTTATTCAGGTAATACGGTTGAGTCTTTATCCCATTTTACCTCTTGTATTAATGATTGGAATGAGTCTGCTTATGGATATATTGGTACCTAAAAAAAGTAATTAACGAAATAGTTTTTGAATATTCAAAGGGCGATGGAATAGTCAAATTTTGATTGATTATCTCAGCTCGAAATAGAAGTACGGGAAGATTTGAAGAGTGTTCTTAGTAACGATGAGTTAATGTAGAAGCAAAAGGCTAGGTGTGACTGGCTTAATCTGGGTAATCGTAATGCTAAATTTTTCCACAGTCGTACGATTCGGAGGAGAAAGCTTAATCATATTATTGCTCTACAACTTGCTAACGGTGAGTGTTCTTTTGATCAGGATGAAAAGACTCTCATCTGTCATTTTTCCTCGTCTTAACTTTTTGGATTTTTTTTTATAAGGTTATCACAAATGAAGAGATTAAGATGAAATTGTTTGACATGGCGCCATTGAAGGCTCTGGGCAATGATGGCTTTCATGCCCTATTCTTTCAAATTCAGTGGGATGTTGTTGGTAATGATGTTTGTGAGTGGGTTAAAGGGGTGTTTACAGGCAAAGCTATTGATCCGGAGTTGAATAGTACTCTAATTGTTCTCATCCTTAAGTTAGCGAATCCTAAAAGTTTTACCCAATTTTGATCGATTAGTCTGTGCTATGTCCTTTACAAATTTTTCATGAAAGTTATTGCTAATCATTTCAAGTTAGTTTTTCCTAATTTTATTATGTAGGAGAATGGGGGGTTATTGTTGGATGAAATATCACGGATAATATACTTGGAGTGCAGGGAGTTATTCACTCCATGAAAGTAAAATGCAATGGTAGGAAATGGATGACGATTAAAATTGATTTGGAAAAAGCTTACGATAGAGTGAGCTGTGAGTTTATCAATGCTTCCCTTCAGGCTGCAGGTATACCATATTTTCTCTGGAAAGTGATTATGTCAGCTATTTCTTCTTCCACTATGCATATTTTATGGAGTGTAGTCCCTACTCAGAAATTTAAGCCAGCTAGAGGGATTAGACATGGATGTCCTCTATCCCCGTATCTTTTTATGTTTTGCATGGAATTGATAGGATACAACATTCGTTCTAAAATAAGTTCTGGTAACTGGTTTCCTATTCGATTATCAAGATCATGACCTACTTTATCTCACCTTTTCTTTACAAATGATTTGGTTATTTTTTGCAAAGCAAAGTTGGTGCAAGCACGCTTACTCAAGAGTATCTTAGAGCACTTTTATGGGTATTCTAGACATAGGATCAGTGTTTGAAAAAGTAATATTTTCTTTTCTAGAGGAGTGGACGATGAATTAAGCAACAAGATTAGTGAGTTTCTTAGGTTTCATAAAGTACAGAATGTTGGCTCTTATTTGAGGGTGCCTTTCTTCCATGAAAGGGTCACTAATAGTACTTTGAGTTTTTTGGTGGAAAATGTACGATGCAAGTTACAAAGTTGGGATGCTAGGAAGTTGTCCTTAGTTGGTAGAGTTACTTTGGCTCAATCTGTCCTTCTTTCAATTCCTAACTACTTCATGTAGTCTATGATGATACCAAGGGAGTTTGTATAAAGATTGAACAAATGGTTAGACAATTTATTTGGGGTTATTCATAAGGGCATAAGAAGATGGCATTCGTTGGGTGGGAGTCTATTTATTAACCTTGGTCTCGTGGTGGCCTTGGGTTTCAATATTTGAGAGATCAAAATACGTCGTTTTTGCTAAATATTGGGTTTAATCTGGTATCCAAGGATAGTGCCTTCTAGGTACAAATCCTTTGAGCGAAGTATGGTTTGAAAGAGCAACTACTAGATAACATTGCGTGAAGTAACTATTATTATCTTTGGAGGGCTCTTTTTAAGGTTTAGCCCTTATTTTATGAGAATTTAGCTTGGCCAGTAAGAAATGGCAATAGCATTTGCTATTGGAAGGACTCAAGGATTTCGACAGTAGATCGTTTGGTAAGGTATATTCATGTCCATGCTAATCTTTATTTGGATTACACCCTTAGTAAGATGGTTTCATAGGACGAAACTTGGAATCTTGATCTTTTTCATGTTTGGTTGGCAGAGGATGTTGTCAGGCGTATAGTAAGCATTCCTCCCTCTCACTCTTCATCAAGGTTGGATAAGATTATTTGGACACGTACGATGGCAGGATTCTTTTATGTTTAAAGTGCCTTTTTGGTCTTTAAAAGAAAATTCTTGGAATCCTAGAGACAGTTTCTAGAAGATTACTTAGAAGTATCAGGGGCAACAGAGAGTTAGATTCTCTCTTTGGCTTGTCTTTAAACAAAGTTTGCCTACTAATATGGAGTGTACTCGGTGAGGAATTGGGCATAACAACTCTTGCTCTTTATGCGGACATGAAATAGATGATATTCTTCATGTGCTATGAGATTGTTCGACAACAAAGGAAGTGTGGATGCAAATCATCCCAATTGACCAACAGAATAGGTTCTTTTTTGAAGATTTATAAGATTAGTTAGCTTCGAATCTTCATTTTTCCACGAGGTTGCCAAGAGGAGGGGCATCTTGGTCTTGTCTTTTTGGGTTGGCGTAACTGGAAGAATATGAATCTATTTATTTTTCAAGGCATAACTTAGAGCACTCTTGATATTGTTAAAGTTTCCTACAGTTAGGTATAACAGTATGAGTTAATCCATAATGGAGCCAAGCTAAGTGATCATGCATTTGGTACTCGAACATTCTTGTCAGGTAATTGAGCGCACTTATTCACTGATGGTGCGGTGAATAAAGGATCTGGAACTGCTTCTACTAGTGGAGTGTTGCAAGATCAAAATAGAGATTGGATCTTAGGTTATAACCACTACCTCGGAAAATGCATAGTCTTTAAGGCTAAATTATGGGGTATTTTGGATGGCATGCTTATTTTACTTAGTTAGGATTTAATAGAGTTATGATTCATAATGATAATTTAGAAGTGGTTCGAGCCCTATAGGATAATATGTTTGTAACACCCCAAACTCGGCCTAGACATTACGACCAGATCTGGTATGTTACAGGGTAAAAGTTGTTCAAAAAGGGTTTCAAAACTTTGAAGAAATACTGTAAGTTTAAAAACTTTTCATTTGATTGATGTTTCGGAAAACAGTAGTTTGAGGTTTAAGGAAAAAAAATTGTTGGATTAAGCCAATCGCGTACTGGTTGTCACCGTTGGAACATGAGAGAAAACAAATGCTTTATGTTGCTTAAGTTTTGAAAACTCCATCTTAATTGTCAGGTTTTAAACGAATAATGATGTCATATCGTAATTAAATAATAAATAAGGAAAACCAAATATTAAATTAAGAAGGCCTTATTACATAACAAAATCCCCAATTAAAATAATTGTAGAAGGAAACGAATTTTTAAAAGAAGAAGCAGTTTATGGCCTCCACGAGTCCGCCTCGGCTCCCGGATCCACGATCTACGATTACTGCGAGAAATAAGCAGAGAGGGTGAGTCACCGAGACTCAGTGTGTAAATCCCCATGAAACAAAATCTGGGCCTTAAGCCCACAGATGCACATTGGGCCTTAGCCCACTCAATATAGCATATATCACATGTATGCAATGCACCCACCCAACCTAGTTTTCCGTCCTCTACACACCACCCGTATTTCACCCAACACACCGTGGGATTTCTACAATCAACCCTCCATCCGCTACACACCTCATATGTGGCACCAAGCCACTCGTGGTTCCAGACCACCGTGATACTAGATCACCGTGACAAAGTCACTATTATCATGCGTGGGGCCAACCCACCATGGTATCAAACCACCGTGACAATCCTCAAGAATATATGTGGGGCCAACCCCTTTGTGGTACCAAACCACCGGGACGAGTCACTAAATCATCATATATATACGTGGTATTAAACCACCGTGGCATCAAGCCACCGAGACATGGTCACTGAATCAGTTATATGTGGGGCCAACCCACTCGTGGTACCAAACCACCGTGACAGTCTCAAATACTTCCCCTTTCGCATCATATCCCAAACCCATGCAGATCATACAATCATATGAATGCACATACTCTCATCATAGTGACAGACATGACATATATTTCATACCCATTAATAAAGCGTTATAGACACTTTACCGGTATCCCGACTTTACCCACAAAGGTATTACGGTGTCTTTCATCACTTCGGCTTTTCAAGCCCAAAATAGTTAATAACACAGATTAATAACAGAGTGTGAAGTTTTACACACGATAACACGCAACACTATGCTTTCTATGCCGACACTATCGCTAGCGCAGAGACGCATCGCTATCCGCCTAATCGCTCTCAAGCCGGTCCACAACCGGTGGCGATCTCGCCTCGTGACCGTCATACAGATCGTTTCTTGAACTTAGGGCTGAAACTACGGGTCCAACCCCTTCCTTCCTTTGACCGGCATTCGAATCCATGACAGATCTTGATCCAGAGAACCAGGTTAAAGTAATGAAAAGAACGAAGGATAGATACTCGTATCAAAGAAATCGCTTACCTAGATCAACAGAAATCGGAAACTTCAGGCTAGGATTAAGGAAACGCTGAAGTCCCTACACATTCATCAAATTAGAATCGACTTCCCAATAAAAGATGGATCCAAAGAAGTGGCCTTCCGGCCAATCAAGCGAATAGAAAACCTCATATAGCCTATTCGGCCAAGAACACTTACCAAAGCCCTCTTGAAAGCAGACCACTGAAAGAAAAGGCGATGGAGACGCGTCTTTTTATCACGAAGCTAGAGTGCAAAATGGAAGATCTACGTTCGGCAATCAGCAAAGTCGACAGAAAGAGTGCTAACTCCTGACACAAAAAGAGGTTCGACCCTTAGAAGAGAAGAGAAGTAGTATGAAACAAATGAATGCTTCAGCTTGAAGAAGAAACTCGTAACAAATGGTGACGAGAAGATGAGGGACAGGTTTCGGCAATGAAGAAACAAAAAGAAATGATTAGGGAGATTCGGCTAGAGTAAAAACAAAATCAAAGAGATGAATGGTAGTAGATGATGATTCGATCCAGGAAAAGAATGAGGAATGAGGTTCGGCTTTTAGAAGAAATAGAGAAGTGTGAAGCAATTGGAAGAAAGCAATGAAAATGGAGAAGGTGTTAGGAGGGTTCGGCTATTAAGAAGAAAAATGTGAATTGAAGGGAAAAGGTGCCTAAGAGGTTTCGGTTTTTACCAAATAAAAGATGCACCAAACTGCTCTTGGAGGTTGCGGCAACCAGAGGAAAGATGAAAAGAGAAGCACAAATGTGTTTCGGTTTTGGTTAACAGAGAAATGAAGAAGAAGAAAAAAATGCAAAACAAAGGAGTAGACCCAAACAGCACACACCCTACTAGACTCCAATCAAAACCTTTCCCCTTTCTCACGCTTCCCACAACCGACCATTACCTCCATCCACTTGAAAAATCCCTTACTTTCCTCCTAAAGTCACTCTTGCTCACCCATTTGAAATAGTTTGAATAGGTCAACCTCCACCTTTCACTCACGGCCACCCTTTCAAATATTTGACCCATTCAACACTCCCCCCTTGAAGTGTCCTAGCCAAACTCCACCACCCAAGCTCCCTTGATGCAAAAACAAAACTCCACAATGCTGACAATGCGACTTGAACCCCTTCCCTCTGCAGCTTCTCCCTTGTGACGCCAATTCAAGCACTCTTAGTGGCGCATCTTTGCCACTTTACCAACTCTCTACTTGTGTTATCCACACACAATGAAATACCCTTATGACCTACCTCAACTAGCTCTCCCTTCAATTGCCTAAAAGTAAAGTTTTCACCAAGGCTCAGGCTTAACCCCAAGCCTTCCCGGGACCCCCAAACACACCAAATTAACACACAGAGCATAGCATACACACACAACACGCATTAAATGCAGAACCCTAAAATCCAGGATGTTACAGTTCTACCCCCTTAAAGAAATTTTGACCTCAAATTTTTTACCTGCTCAGAAGAGATGAGGGTATTACTGTCGCATCACATCCTCTGGCTCCCATGTAGCTTCCTCTGAACCGTGATTCCGCCACAATACCTTAACTAACGGAACCGTCTTCCTTCGCAATACCTTAACGTCACGATCCAAAATCTGAACTGGTTCCTCTTTAAATGATAGGTCAGGCCTTACTTCGATTTCTTCCACTGGCACAATATGAGATGGATCCGAACGGTAGCGCCTCAGCATCAAAACATGAAACACATTATGAATCTGACTTAACTCCGGAGGTAGCTCGAGCTGATAAGCTACCGATCCCACACGCTTCAACACACGATAAGGCCCAATGAACCTGGGGCTCAGCTTACCCTTCCGTCCAAACCTTAAAACTTTCTTCCACGGTGAAACCTTTAAGAAAACCCGGTCACCAACTGTAAATTCTATGCTCCTACGCTTCAGATCAGCATAAGACTTCTGCCTGTCGGACGCTTCCTTCAACCAAGTTCGAATCAACTTAACTTTCTCTTACGCTCTCGAAACGGATCAGGACCCTACATCCGACTTTGCCACCCAACTTTGTCGATGAA
This sequence comes from Gossypium sturtianum, assembly GCA_025698515.1. Classification (NCBI taxonomy): domain Eukaryota; kingdom Viridiplantae; phylum Streptophyta; class Magnoliopsida; order Malvales; family Malvaceae; genus Gossypium; species Gossypium sturtianum. Next base: position 23,091,917 of record CM046950.1, read on the forward strand.
GTAGGAGTACGACACCTCCGACCATACAACGCTTCATACGGTGCCATCCGAATACTAGATCGATAGTCATTGTTGTTGTATACGAATTCTGCCAACGGTAGAAACTCATCCCAACTACCCCTGAAGTCTAAGATACAGCCCCTCATCATATCTTCCAAGATCTGAATTACCCTCTCGCATCGTCCATCGATCGTGGATGAAACGATGTACTGAAATCCAAATTTGTACCCAACGCTTGATGTAATGCCTTCCAGAACCTCGACGTAAACCTGGGGTCTCTGTCTGATATGATAGACACTGGCACCCCATGCAGCCTCACAATCTCTGCTACATACAGTTTAGCTAACTTCTGTAGAGAGTAGTCGACACGAACCAGTATGAAATGAGCGGACTTCGTCAATCGATCAACAACTACCCATACAGAATCCTTCTTAGTAGGCGTAAGAGGTAGCCCACTAACAAAGTCCATCGTGATCCTTTCCCACTTCCACTGCGGAATTTTCACCGGCTGCAATAACCCTGAAGGCAATTGATGTTCTGCTTTCACCCGCTGACATGTCAAGCACTTACTTACCAATACTGGAGCCTCAGTCAAGATCTTCTTCAGCTTCTCAAAACTCTCCTGCTGCTTATCAGACCAGACAAACGGTACCCCTTTCCGCAGTAACTTGGTTAATGGTGCCGCAATCAAAGAGAACCCCTCAACAAACCTTCTGTAATACCCAGCTAGACCAAGAAAACTCTGAATTTCCGCCACAGACTTAGGTGGCTTCCAATCCAACACAACTTCAATTTTCCGGGGATCAACCCTAATCCCCTCAACAGACACAACATGGCCCAAAAAGGTAACTTCTTTTAGCCAAAATTCACACTTACTGAATTTGGCGTACAGCTGTTTCTCCTTAGGATTTGTAACACCACCCGAAGATGCGAATCATGCTCCTCCTCCGATCTTGAATAAACCAGGATATCGTCTATAAATACCACGACAAATCGATCCAGATAGGGTTGGAATACTCGATTCATCATATCCATAAATGTTGCTGGTGCATTGGTCAACCCAAACGGCATCACCAGAAATTCGTAGTGGCCATAGCGAGTCCGGAAAGCCGTCTTATGAATATCCACTTCCTTGACCTTAAGCTGATGATATCCTGACCTCAAATCTATCTTCGAGAAGACTGAAGCCCCCCTCAGTTGATCAAACAAATCATCAATCCTCGGTAACAGGTATTTATTCTTGATGGTCAGCTTGTTCAACTGACGGTAGTCAATGCACATACGTATTGATCCGTCCTTCTTCTTAACGAATAGCACCTGCGCTCTCCAATGTGATACACTCGGTCGGATAAAACCCCGATCTAACAGTTCCTGAATTTGGGCTTTCAATTCCACCAACTCCTTTGGCGCCATTCTATATGGGGCAATAGACACGGGCGCTATCCCCGAAAAAAGATCAATACCGAATTCTACCTCGTGATCCGGAGGTAGTCCTGGAAGCTCTTCTGGGAAAACATCAGAAAACTCTTTAACTGTTCTAACATCCCCCACAGTTAATTCCTTGTGTAACACCCCAAACCCGGCCCAAACGCTACAACCGAATCTGGTATGTCACTTAAGAGATTTTACATAACATGGCGCATTTTGGAAAATAATTACTAGGTTTACACCTTTATTTCGAAAGCTTAATAGTTCATTAAAGTATAAAATATTAAGTAACCAATTATCTTGGTAGATTTTAAATAAAAACCGAAATTTTATGCAAGTCTTAACTTAATTGAAAACGTAAAACTTAAAACCCAGTAATAAAAGCCCAACAAAATCCCAAAACATAAATGGTAGTCTAGTGGCCCATGGCCTTATTACAAAGAAATTTGAACCCATTAATTAAATGAAAATCAAATATTAGACTAAGTCTTTTCTTTGAATTCTCAAAGCTCTGTCGCATGGCCACCTTGCTCTCCTCTCCCCCGGTCCGATGCCTTAAGTGTCACCCGAGATGGTTAAAATTAAAGGGTGAGTTGCGAGACTCGGTGTGCAACCCTCATGCACCATTAGATTTGGGCTTTAGCCCCATAAAACAGAATAATCAAAATATAAGTAACAAAAATAATATGCAAAGCCCAACCCATATACTAGGTGTCCATCCGCTACACGCCCGTGCATCGTGCAGTCATTCACACCATTGGGGATTTCTATAATCAACCCACACCGCTACACGCATTGATGGTCGTCGATCGCTTCATCATCGATCATGGCCGTAGCCACTACAATGAATCACGGTAGAAGCCGCTACAACAGATCACGGTAAAGGAACCGCATAAATGATCACGGCAAAACCGCTACAACATATAACTTCCTCCTTTCATCAAACCCAATCCATGCAATCACATAAAATCAGTATACTTATAACATTTAATCAGATCATTTACTAACCTGGTGATTTGCTTTACCCTCTTTGGGTTCCCGTCAATATGCCGGGGTTTCGGCATTTAACAAAACATGTAAAACTTATTTTCATATATTAATCAAACAGATCTAGATGGTGTGGAGAATTACACACCTAATGTTGTGAAATCCAATATTATTAGTCGATGTCCTTGCTATCTGGATCTATTATCCTCAATCTATAGCCTTGCTTAAAAGCCGGAACAATTGCAAAAATAGGCCTCTCCTATATTCGGCCATGGTTAGTATTCTACCCAATTTTATATATATAAATAAACAAATCCTCTTACCTTGAAATCCCGAAATTGGAGACTTATGATTTTCGGCTTTTAGATCTAGTCGACTAAGCTTCCTTCAAATCCCGAATTGCCGCCCATCATAAAACCATTAAACTATTAGCTTTTGGCTTTTGCCTTTCAAAAATCGGGAATAGATCATGAGAACTAATCAAAAATCAACACTTACCTTAGCATAGGAGATTCGGCTAGCACTAGAGAGAGGATTCGACAATGCCCATGGAAGATTTAAATGCCGGAAGTATAGAACTAATTCTCAAATAGGATGAATAGAAGAAAAGACTATGGATGCTTCGGCTTCCTAGAGAAATCGGCACAAGAAGAAAAAAGTGGAGAAGAGTTTCGGCTTTTAAAGAAATTGGAGAAAAGAAATTGGAGAGGGAGAGGCTAGGGAATTTCGGCACAATGGGAGAGAAATTTAGGGTTTTCAGTGTCAGAACCAAGGAGCTAGCCCCCCCTATTTATAGATATTTTGGCACCTACTGCTAAAAACCAAAAACGCCCTTAAAATTTAAGCTAAAAGAGAGGAGAAATTCGGCACCTTCCTTGCCATGCAGTAGCCGAATTTTACACTCCTCTAGGTGGTGGATTTTCGGCCAACACTTCCCTTGAAGATAAGCTCCTAACTTTTCTCCTTTTTATCTATGATATTATCACTTAAAAATCCACATAAATTCTCCTATTTTATAGCCTTGTAGCCATCCACCTCTACTAATCCCTAATGCCAAATTTAACTCACTTAAATTAAAATATTTGGGCCTCATTAAACTTAATACTTGGGCTCCTAATTCCTTGTGTGTGGCGTCACCCTCTCTTCATTTAAAGTGCCGAATTTGGCCTAAAACATGGGCCGGACTTGGTTCAGAATGGTTCAGAATACTTACCTGGCGGACTTGGGCCGGAGAGGCAGGTGCCATGCTGAGCTAACCGACCTGATATCACTTAAAAACATCCATATTTCAAAAGCCTATCTTTAGAAAACGTTTTGAGCCCAAAGAAAAACCTCAGATCCGAGTTTTAAACCGGGCTCTGATACCAATTTGTAACACCCCAAACCCAGCCCAAACGCTACAACCGGATCTGGTATGTCACTTAAGAGATTTTACATAACATGTCGCATTTTGGAAAACAATTACTAGGTTTACACCTTTATTTCGAAAGCTTAATAATTCATTAAAGTATAAAATATTAAGTAACCAATTATCTTGGTAGATTTTAAATAAAAACCGAAATTTCACGCAGGTCTTAACTTAATTGAAAACGTAAAACTTAAAACCCAGTAATAAAAGCCCAACAAAATCCCAAAACATAAATGGTAGTCTAGTGGCCCATGGCCTTATTACAAAGAAATTTGAACCCATTAATTAAATGAAAATCAAATATTAGACTAAGTCTTTTTGCTGAATTCTCAAAGCTCTGTCGCATGGCCACCTTGCTCTCCTCTCCAGCCCGGTCCGATGCCTTAAGTGTCACCTGAGATGGTTAAAATTAAAGGGTGAGTTGCGAGACTCAGTGTGCAACCCTCATGCACCATTAGATTTGGGCTTTAGCCCCATAAAACAGAATAATCAAAATATAAGTAACAAAAATAATATGCAAAGCCCAACCCATATACTAGGTGTCCATCCGCTACACGCCCCCGTACCAGTCATTCACACCATTGGGGATTTCTATAATCAACCCACACCGCTATACGCCTTGATGGCGTCGTCTTCGCTCATCATCGATCATGGCCGTAGCCACTACAATGAGATCACGCAGGAAGCGCTACAACAGATCACGGTAAGGAGGACGCTACATAACAGATCACGGTAAAAACCGCTACAACATATAACTTTCTCCTTTCATCAAACCCAACCCATGCAATCACATAAAATCAGTATACTTATAACATTTAATCGGATCATTTACTAACCTCGGTGATTTGCTTTACCCTCTTTGGGTTCCGTCAATATCTTTCGGGTTTTTGGCATTTAACAAAACATGTAATACTTATTTTCATATATTAATCAAACAGATCTAAATGGTGTGGAGAATTACACACCGATATTGCGAAATCCAATATCCTTAGTCGATGTCCTTGCTATCTGGATCTATTATCCTCAATCTATAGCCTTGCTTAAAAGCCGGAACAATTGCGAAAATAGGCTTCTCCTATATTCGGCCATGGTTAGTATTCTACCCGATTTTATATATATAAATAAACAAATCCTCTTACCTTGAAATCCCGAAATTGGAGACTTATGATTTTCGGCTTTTAGATCTAGTCGACTAAGCTTCCTTCAAATCCCGAATTGCCGCCCATCATAAAACCATTAAACTATTAGCTTTTGGCTTTTTCCTTTCAAAAACTGGGAATAGATCATGAGAACTAATCAAAAATCAACACTTACCTTAGCATAGGAGATTCGGCTAGCACTAGAGAGAGGATTCGGTAATGCCCATGGAAGATTTAAATGCCGGAAGTATAGAACTAATTCTCAAATAGGATGAATAGAAGAAAAGACTATGGATGCTTCGGCTTCCTAGAGAAATCGGCACAAGAAGGAAAAAGTGGAGAAGAGTTTCGACTTTTAAAGAAATTGGAGAAAAGAAATTGGAGAGGGAAAGGCTAGGGAATTTCGGCACAATGGAAGAGAAATTTAGGGTTTTCAGTGTCAGAATCAAGGAGCTAGCCCCCCCTATTTATAGATATTTTGGCACCTACTGCTAAAAACTGAAAACACCCTTAAAATTCAAGCTAAAAGAGAGGAGAAATTCGGCACCCTCCTTGCCATGCAGTAGCCGAATTTTACACTCCTCTAGGTGGTGGATTTTCGGCCAACACTTCCCTTGAAGATAAGCTCCTAACTTTTCTCCTTTTTATCTATGATATTATCACTTAAAAATCCACATAATTTCTCCTATTTTATAGCCTTGTAGCCGTCCACCTCTACTAATCCCTAATGCCAAATTTAACTCACTTAAATTAAAATATTTGGGCCTCATTAAACTTAATACTTGGGCCCCTAATTCCTTGTGTGTGGCGTCACCCTCTCTTCATTTAAAGTGTCGAATTTGGCCTAAAACATAGGCTCCTTGTGACCCAAAACTTGTTCCTTTTTAACTGTTAATGATGCCACTTTAATCGGGCCTTTTGCCTAATTCTAAGCCCAAATTTAGACCCCTATCAATTAAATTAACATAGTAAACCTATCCCTACACTAAATGTATAGGCCCGTAAATTTAGGATGTTACAGTTCTACCCCCTTTAAAGAAATTTCATCCTCGAAATTTCCAACTAACTATTAATCGTACTACCCAAGTCTCACCACTATGCTTTCACAAGACCGATTCTAAAGCCAAAAGAAACACTTAGTATACTATGGTAGAGTACGCACTGAGTGTTAGCATCTAGAGCGTCATCATCCCCTTGTACTCATTTTACCGATTCACGTTTATCTGTTTAAAAATTTTATGAATTATTAGTTTTCTTTCATTGATTAACCACTTAACAGCTTTTATGAACAATAGTTTAAGAGTAGTTCTTTCGAATTCGCATTCACAATCTGATCTCAAGTTTGTAACCTCTAACTAAAATAAAACACATACATCAGACAAATAACATCCAAGCACTTACATTCTTCACGTAAAGGTGTTTTCGTTGATTCACTACCCAGGGGTATTTTCGTAATTTTATCCTACAGGGGTATTTTCGTAATTTTTCATAATAAAGTTCCTTGTTGATTTCGTGAAGTAAGGGTATTTTGGTAATTTTAAAATCCGGGGGTATTTTGGTAATTTTGAAATCCAGGGGTATTTTGGTAATTTTGAAATCTGGAGGTATTTCGGTAATTTTGCAATCAGGGGCAATTTAGTAATTTTGCAAATCAGGGGTAATTTGGTAATTGTACAAACCAGGGGTATTTTGGTCATTTGACAAAACGAGGGTAGGTTGGGAATTTTTTCTAACCAGGGATATTTCGATGTTGTTGTTGTTGTTTTTTTTGTTTTTTTTTCAAACAGGGTAATTTGGGGAAAAAATCTAGTTTCATGGTTCAAGTTACTCTTATAAACATGAGATTTTCTGTAAATTTTCAAAACATAGGTATTTTACAAATTCATGGTGGTTGGTAATTTTCACAAATCAAACGTATTTTGAAAATTTTGCAAAACTTGAGAAATTTTTTTTTTTTTTTTCAAACTAGGGTGGCTGGTCCCTTTCGGGTTTTAATTATAAGGTTTAGCCCATCAACAAGTCCTCGTAACTAGGGTGAATAGTCACCACGCACACTGTAGGATTCTAGTGAAGAGGAGGTGAGTCGCTAGGACCGCTAAGTACCAAGCTCTCTCCCGAATCCACTCCTAGAAATGCGTATGCCCATTGCCACACCCTAACTTGGCTAAGGTGAACAAATACTACGCACTGCAGGATTCCAACAAGAGGAGGTGAGTCACTAGGATCGCTTAAATACTGTGCTCTTCGGATCCAATCCTAAACATGCGTATGCTGTTACCACACCCTAGTCTTGTGGCTCGTTCACGGGTTTGTTTAGTGAAGTTAAGTCTTATGAGATTTTAAGAGTTGTTTCAGCTAGGCCTAAAGTCCATCAAGTTCTAATCTAACTAATCTACGTCCCATAAAGCCCATCAAGCCCACATATATTATATCACACAATGGTTCAGAATACTTACCTGGCGGACTTGGGCCGGAGAGGCAGGTGCCATGCTGAGCTAACCGACCTGATATCACTTAAAAACATCCATATTTCAAAAGCCTATCTTTAGAAAACGTTTTGAGCCCAAAAAAAAACCTCAGATCCGAGTTTTAAACCGGGCTCTGATACCAATTTGTAACACCCCAAACCCAGCCCAAACGCTACAACCGGATCTGGTATGTCACTTAAGAGATTTTACATAACATGTCGCATTTTGGAAAACAATTACTAGGTTTACACCTTTATTTCGAAAGCTTAATAATTCATTAAAGTATAAAATATTAAGTAACCAATTATCTTGGTAGATTTTAAATAAAAACCGAAATTTCACGCAGTCTTAACTTAATTGAAAACGTAAAACTTAAAACCCAAGAATAAAAGCCCAACAAAATCCCAAAACATAAATGGTAGTCTAGTGGCCCATGGCCTTATTACAAAGAAATTTGAACCCATTAATTAAATGAAAATCAAATATTAGACTAAGTCTTTTTGTTGAATTCTCAAAGCTCGTCGCATGGCCACCTTGCTCTCCTCTCGGCCCGGTCCGATGCCTTAAGTGTCACCGAGATGGTTAAAATTAAAGGGTGAGTTGCGAGACTCAGTGTGCAACCCTCATGCACCATTAGATTTGGGCTTTAGCCCCATAAAACAGAATAATCAAAATATAAGTAACAAAAATAATATGCAAAGCCCAACCCATATCCTAGGTGTCCATCCGCTACACGCATCCGCACTCAGCCATTCACACCATTGGGGATTTCTACAATCAACCCACACCGCTACACGCATTGATGGCGATCATCTTTGCTCATCATCGATCATGGCCGTAGCTACTACAACGCATCACGGTAGAAGCGCATAACAGATCACGGTAAGGAACCGCTACAACAGATCACGGTAAAAACCGCTACAACATATAACTTCCTCCTTTCATCAAACCCAATCCATGCAATCACATAAAATCAGTATACTTATAACATTTAATCAGATCATTTACTAACCTGGTGATTTGCTTTACCCTCTTTGGGTTCTCGCCAATATGCCTAGGGGTTTGTGCATTTAACAAAACATGTAAAACTTATTTTCATATATTAATCAAACAGATCTAGATGGTGTGGAGAATTACACACCTAATGTTGTGAAATCCAATATTATTAGTCGATGTCCTTGCTATCTGGATATATTATCCTCAATCTATAGCCTTGCTTAAAAGCCGGAACAATTGCAAAAATAGGCCTCTCCTATATTCGGCCATGGTTAGTATTCTACCCAATTTTATATATATAAATAAACAAATCCTCTTACCTTGAAATCCCGAAATTGGAGACTTATGATTTTCGGCTTTTAGATCTAGTCGACTAAGCTTCCTTCAAATACCGAATTGCCTCCCATCATAAAACCATTAAACTATTAGCTTTTGGCTTTTGCCTTTCAAAAATCGGGAATAGATCATGAGAACTAATCAAAAATCAACACTTACCTTAGCATAGGAGATTCGGCTAGCACTAGAGAGAGGATTCGACAATGCCCATGGAAGATTTAAATGCCTAAGTATAGAACTAATTCTCAAATAGGATGAATAGAAGAAAAGACTATGGATGCTTCTTGGCCTCCTAGAGAAATCGGCACAAGAAGAAAAAAGTGGAGAAGAGTTTGGCTTTTAAAGAAATTGGAGAAAAGAAATTGGAGAGGAGAGGCTAGGGAATTTCGGCACAATGGGAGAGAAATTTAGGGTTTTTCAGTGTCGTAACCAAGGAGCTAGCCCCTATTTATAGATATTTTGGCACCCTCTGCTAAAAACCAAAAACGCCCTTAAAATTTAAGCTAAAGAGAGGAGAAATTCGGCACCTTCCTTGCCATGCAAAGAGTCGAATTTTACACTCCTCTAGGTGGTGGATTTTCGGCCAACACTTCCCTTGAAGATAAGCTCCTAACTTTTCTCCTTTTTATCTATGATATTATCACTTAAAAATCCACATAAATTCTCCTATTTTATAGCCTTGTAGCCATCCACCTCTACTAATCCCTAATGCCAAATTTAACTCACTTAAATTAAAATATTTGGGCCTCATTAAACTTAATACTTGGGCCCCTAATTCCTTGTGTGTGGCGTCACCCTCTCTTCATTTAAAGTGCCGAATTTGGCCTAAAACATGGGCTCATTGCGACCCAAAACTTGTTCCTTTTTAATTGTTAATGATGCCACTTTAATCTGGGCCTTTTTGCCTAATTCTAAGCCCAAATTTAGACCCCTATCAATTAAATTAACATAGTAAACCTATCCCTACACTAAATATATAGGCCCGTAAATTTAGGATGTTACACCTTGGCCTCCAGAGCACAAACAAAAGTTATGAATGCCCCACATCCTTTCCTCACCATTCTTTCAGCCATTAAAGCGAACACTACATTAGACAAGTAGTTCCTCCTTTCACCTATCACCACCACCTCATCATCCCTAGGAGTCCTTAATACCATGCGCTTAGTAGCACAATCCAAGTTTGCTCGATATTTTACCAACCAATCCATACCTAAGATTAAATCAAACTCCCCGAACGACAGTTCCATCAGATCAGCAAGGAAAACCATCCCTTGAACCTCTAAAGGCACCCTCCTAAAGAGTTTATTCACCATTACAGATTGTCCTAAAGGGCTAAGCACAGCCATCTCCCTAGAAGCAGTCTCAGAGTCTATGTTCAGAGTTTCCGATATAGTACTAGCAACATAAGAATGTGTTGATCCAATATCAATCAGTGCAATATAAGGCAACCCATAAATAAGAAATGTATCGGTTATGACGTCTGGCATATCGCCCTCCTCTCGACGTCTAGCTGCATAGACCAACCCAGGCTATCTCGCATCTGTGTTCCCAGCACATCTGCCCGGTGCTCCACGTCTACGACCGAAACCATTACCTTCTCTGGCTGGACCACGACCTCTCTGTGGTTGCTGACCACCTCTACCCGGCAGAGCATAACCCTTTCCTACTGGTCGCACTCTACTCAACTCTTGTGGACAGTCTCTTACCCGATGATCAGTAGACCCACACCTGAAACATCCTCTATTACTCATCCAACACTCACCTGAATAAGATCTACCGCATCTAGCACACCTCTGAGGCCCACTATCAACAACAGGTCTCGCAACACGACTTGCCCCATCCAGCCTAGGCCTCTTCTGAAAACGCCCCGCTGATCCCGATGATCCAAAGTTCCTTTTTATTCCTTCCTCTATCCCTATCTTGATTCGCGCTGGATGACTTCAATTCCTCGGCTATCTTAGCCTTTTCTACTAAAACAGAAAATTCTCTTTCTCGCTGTGGAGCTATCAGCACTCGCAATTCATCCCTCAGACCATCCTCAAATCGAACACAACGCTCATGGTCTGTGGCAACAATACCCCAGGCATAATGACTAAGACGTAGGAATTCCGCCTCATACTCGGCCACCGATTTATTTCCCTGCACCAAATTTAGAAATGCCTTACGCTGCGCATCCACATAACTTGATCCAATGTACTTCCCCTAAAATGCTGACTTGAAGAAATCCCAGGTAATACGGTCAGCCACTGTACCATCCCTGATCGTGAGCCACCACTGATACGCCTCATCACGAAGAAGAGACACAACTCCTTTTAACTTCTCCTCTTCCGTGAAGTCAAGATCATCCATAATACGCTTAACTGCTTCTAACCAATACTCAGCTACATTAGGAGCTACACTAGAAACGCCCCTAAACATTTCCGCTCCATTGGCTAGGAGTCGTTCAGACACAGATTTTCGAGCCCCTGAACCCGTGCTCGGTCCAGCAACTCTCTCCAATACACGTAACATCGCTTGAGACACCGCATCATCTCTACTTGTTTGATCTTGAAATTCTTCTTCCACAGCTGGCGGTGCCGGTGCATCACCTTCCGACCCATGTCCAGATTCCAAAGGTTCAGACCCAACATTCCGGCCTCTACCACGGCCACGCACAACACGTCCACGCCCCCTAGTACTCATGACTACCGATATGACTTAATCTGATTAAGAATTTTATGGATTAGTACTTTCTTTCACTGTTTATTACCGAGCAGTCTTATGAGAAATAACATTCAAAGGTAATTCTCACAGATTCATATTTATACCTAGAGGTTTCAGTCTCTAAAGTTTGTATCTCTTAACTCTAGAAATCATAACACAACATAATTATTTCTTGCAAAACAACCAACAATTAGAACACTTACCGCATGGATCGGGTGCCAGTAGACTCGGATGCCATACTCCAACTAAAACATTTTCTTTAATAATATTTTAAATCGACTTTATAAAACATTGTTGATCCCATTCCACAGTCGAGGTTTGCAACCCAGGCTCTGATACCAAAATTGTAACACCCCAAACCTGGCCTAGACGTTACGACCAGATCTGGTATGTTACAGGGTAAAAGTTGTTCAAAAAAGGTTTCGAAACTTTGAAGAAATACTGTAAGTTTAAAAACTTTTCATTTGATTGATGTTTCAAAAAACAATAGTTTGAGGTTTAAGGAAAAAAATTGTTGGATTAAGCCAATCGCAGCATCGTTGTTGTCCTTTGTTGGCACATGAGAGAAAACAAATGCTTTATGTTGCTTAAGTTTTGAAAACTCCATCTTAATTGTCGTTTTAAACGTATAATAATGTCATATCGTAATTAAATAATAAATAAGGAAAACCAAATATTAAATTAAGAAGGCCTTATTACATAACAAAATCCCCAATTAAAATAATTGTAGAAGGAAACGAATTTACGAAAAGAAACGTTTTATGGCCTTCACGAGTCCGCCTCGGCTCCTAGATCCACGATCTACTGATTACCTGCAGAAATAAGCAGAGGGGGGTGAGTCACCGAGACTCAGTGTGTAAATCCCCATGAAACAAAATCTGGGCCTTAAGCCCACAGATGCACATTGGGCCTTAGCCCACTCAATATAGCATATATCACATGTATGTAATGTAGCCCAGCCCAACCTAGTTTTCCGTCCTCTACACACCACCCGTACCAGCCCAACACACCATTGGGATTTCTATAATCAACCATCCATCCGCTACACACCTCATATGTGGCACTAAGCCACTCGTGGTTCCAGACCACCGTGATACTAGATCACCGTGACAAAGTCACTATTATCATGCGTGGGGCCAACCCACCGTGGTATCAAACCACCGTGACAATCCCTGAAGAATATATGTGGGGCCAACCCACTATGGTACCAAACCACTGGGACGAGTCACTAAATCATAATATATATACGTGGTATTAAACCACCGTGGCACCAAGCCACCGAGACATGGTCACTGAATCAGTTATATGTGGGGCCAACCCACTCGTGGTACCAAACCGCCGTGACAGTCTCAAATACTTCCCCTTTCGCATCATATCCCAAACCCATGCAGATCATACAATTATATGAATGCACATACTCTCATCATAGTGACAGATTACAGCATATATTTCATACCCATCAAATAAAACGTTATAGACACTTACCTGGTATCCCCAGCTTTACCCACAAGGGTATTACGACTGTCTTTCAGTCACTTCGGCTTTTCAGCCCAAAATAGTTAATAACACATATTGATAACAAAGTGTGAAGTTTTACACACCTGATAACACGCAACATTATGCTTTCTATGCCGACACTATCGCTAGCAGAGACGACTGCTATCTGCCTAATCTGCTCTGAAGCCGGTCCACAACCGGTGGCGGGCTACTTGACCGCCGATACAGATCGTTTCTTGAACTTAGGGGCTGAAACTACGGGTCCAACCCCTTCCTTCCTTTGACTGGCATTCGAATCCATGACAGATCTTGATCAGAGAACCAGGTTAAAGTAATGAAAAGAACGAAGGATAGATACTCGTATCAAAGAAATCGCTTACCTAGATCAACAGAAAACGAAAAAGTCAGGCTAGGATTAAGGAAACGCTGAAGTCCCTACACATTCATCAAATTAGAATCGACTTCCCAATAAAAGATGGATCCAAAGAAGTGGCCTTCCGGCCAATCAAGCGAATAGAAAAACTCATATAGCCTATTCGGCCAAGAACACTTACCAAAGCCCTCTTGAAAGCAGACCACTGAAAGAAAAAGTGATGGAGACGCGTCTTTCTATCACGAAGCTAGAGTGCAAAATGGAAGATCTACGTTCGGCAATCAGCAAAGTCGATAGAAAGAGTGCTAACTCCTGACACAAAAAGAGGTTCGGCCCTTAGAAGAGAAGAGAAGTAGTATGAAACAAATGGATGCTTCAGCTTGAAGAAGAAACTCGTAACAAATGGTGACGAGAAGATGAGGGACAGGTTTCGGCAATGAAGAAACAAAAAGAAATGACTAGGGAGATTTGGCTAGAGTAAAAACAAAATCAAAGAGATGAATGATAGTAGATGATGATTCAGTCCAAAAAAAGAATGAGGAATGAGGTCCGGCTTTTAGAAGAAATAAAGAAGTATGAAGTAATTGGAAGAAAGCAATGAAAATGGAGAAGGTGTTAGGAGGGTTCGGCTATTAAGAAGAAAAATATGAATTGAAGGGAAAAGGTGCCTAAGAGGTTTCGGTTTTTACCAAATAAAAGATGCACCAAACTGCTCTTGGAGGTTGCGGCAACCAGAGGAAAGATGAAAAGAGAAGCACAAATGTGTTTCGGTTTTGGTTAGCAGAGAAATGAAGAAGAAGAAAAAAATGCAAAACAAAGGAGTAGACCCAAACGGCACACACCCTACTAGACCCCAACCGAAACCTTTCCCCTTTCTCACGCTTCCCACAACCGGCCATTACCTCCATCCACTTGAAAGATCCCTTACTTTCCTCCTAAAGTCACTCTTGCTCACCCATTTGAAATAGTTTGAATAGGTCAACCTCCACCTTTCACTCACGGCCACCCTTTCAAATATTTGACCCATTCAACACTCCCCCCTTGAAGTGTCCTGGCCGAACTCCACCACCCAAGCTCCCTTGACGCAAAAACAAAACTCCACAATGCTAACAATGCGACTTGAACCCCTTCCCTCTGCAGCTTCTCCCTTGTGACGCCAATTCAAGCACTCTTAGTGGCGCATCCTTGCCACTTTACCAACTCTCTACTTGTGTTATCCACACACAATGAAATACCCTTAAGACCTACCTCAACTAGCTCTCCCATTCAGTGTCTAAAAGTAAAGTTTTCACTAAGGCTCAGGCTTAACCCCAAGCCTTCCCGGGACCCCCAAACACACCAAATTAACACACAGAGCATAGCATACACACACAACACGCATTAAATGCAGAACCCCAAAATCCAGGATGTTACAATGTTGGTGGAGTTGGGCATTACAGTGCTTAGGAGGGTCCAACGAATTATGAGAACTGAAGGAGATTAGTTGATTAGGCATGTCCCTAGAGAAGATAACCGAGTTGCTGAATGTTTGGCTAAGTTGAGTTTAGGATGGAAGACAAGCTTATAGGTTTATCCCTCATGATGCATTAGGAGTTCTACATCAAGATAAAGCTAGGGGACTTTCGATCAATTTAATTTGATGTAATCTTTGTTTTGTTTTTATCACCCAGAAAAAAAAAACTACAAGTATCAAATTATTTTTTTTTATTAAACTACAATGGACTTTTTGCCACTATCCCATATAAATATAATTATCATTTTGTAAAAAAATATGGATATTTTAATCATTTTTAAATTTCCTTGAGAAATTTAATTGAATTTTTCAATTGAATTAGTGTCTATTAACTCGTGACACATAATATAATATAACTAGAAATTTCATTATACGTGTATGCGTGTAGAAATCATGTATGTAGAACACAAATGAATAATTAAAATTAAAATTAAAGTAAAACTTTTGTTGAGTGGTAAATTTAAAGTTTTACTAATGCAATTAGCTTAGGTTCACATCCCATCATATCTATATTTTCATTGTTTTTTTTTTAAAATTAAAAAGATCAAAGTACTATTGGATAATATAACCTATTTTAAATATTAAAGGACATTTTAGTAATTTTCTTAACTAAGTTGGTGTCGGCTGACTCGTGACATCAACTTAGGCAGAGCTTAAATAGAAGTATAGATATATGGTTATAAATGACAAATTTAACAGTAAAAGTACCATAGAGGTCTCTATATTAGGAGTCAGATTGCATTTTGCCCTCTTTACTAAAAAAAAGGTAAATTAATCCTTATATATTAGACTAAAGAGCAAATTGGTCATTTTGTTAAAAAAAATTATCCATTTATTATTACAAACTAGCATGGTTGGTGGAATAACTAAATAGTGAATGTGAAGTGCTACATGTGCTTCATTTTGGTACATGAATAAGTTTTTAATAGTACAAATGAATGAATTTTTTAATAAAAGAACTAGTTTGCTTTTTATCCAATCTACAATAACTAATTTAACCTTTTTTTTTAAGTAGATAGAGCAAAATTCAATCCAATTCCTATAACTATAGTTGCGTTTATTTCATAGAAAACAACTTCCAGAAAATTATTACTGAAAAATGAATTGATTTTTTGGAAAAGCTGATATTTTTGGTGTTTAGATGATTTTGTGTAAAATATTTTTCGTTGTTTAGCAAGTTTTCCTGAACTCGTTTTCTAAATGTTGTTCTTTGTTAATTGAAACGACATAAATAAATATGTTACAAAATATTATAGTACAATTTCCTTTTGACAATCGAAATATATTTTATAATAAGACAATATTTTGTAATAATCAATATCATGTATAAACTTAATAATAAATAATGCCTAATTGAAACTTAATTCAAATTACATATATTATATTACATATATGAGAGTATATATTAACACATTAGAGTTGTAAGGTATAAATGAAATTAATCATTATGTAAGCAAATACTCATATTTATATAATTAAAATATTCATATTTTATATGAGTTTAAAATATGTCATAAGTCCATGTACTCTTCGTAAATTTGAAATTTAGTCATTGTACTTTTATTTTTGAGAATTTAGACCTACTTTTTAGATTTCAAAATTCAAGTTCAACTGTTAACACTATTAAAAATATTTTGTTAAATTCAAGTTGAATATAACATCATTTTTTAGTTAGATGACTACCAAGTGGGTATTTTTTATTTAAAAATGTTACATCAACAAAATTGATAAAAAAATTAATGGAGTTAATAATTGGGCCTAAATTTCAAATCTAAAAACTAGAGGAACTAAATTCCTAAAAATAAAATTAGAGGGACTAAATTCTAATTTTTAAAGAGTATATGGACTTATAAATATTTTAACCTTTATACTATAAAATATTTATTATTAATATACTTATATTTGTAACATATATTTATTATTAAAATATTAATAAATTTTTTTCAATAATATATGAAGAATATTATTTAAAATTTAAACTTATTATTTTTAAAATTTATTATTAAAACAAAATTTTAATAAATTATTATATTATTAAATATGAATAATTAAATATGTATGTTTAATAATATTGAAATTATAATATTTGATATTAATAATTTTAAAATTAAAAATCTATTAGTAATATAATAAATGACTTTTGCTTTTAAGAGGGTAAATTATTTTCCTCGGAAAAAAATATTTTCTATTGATTTATAAATTATTTTCCGTTAATCAAGTTATTTTCTATTAAAACACATACAGATAAAAAAATATTTTTAGTAAATTATATTTTTTGAAACTAAACTAAAAAGGATTCCTTAATACTTTTTTATAAAAAAATATTAAAATTAACTTAGGCTAGTGCTTTTTAGAAGTATTTTTTACATGAAAAATACTTTTGAAGTAAAAATAATGTTAAACAAATAACATTTGAGAGAAATATTTGACTTTTCAAAAGCATTTTTTCCCAAAAGGGGAAAGTTAAAATTTGTAACTTTTATCTCTTAAAAGTATTTTTGACAGTTTAATTACATTTCCATCCCTTCAACATATGGTACTTTCCATTTTTTGATTAATTGCTTAAAAAATATTTAAAATATATTTTTTATAAATGAAAATATTAAAAACAAATTATAATAAATTATTTTCTATATTATTATTAAAATATCATTTGAATATTATTCAAATATTCAAGCAAATTTAGCTTAAAAAACATTTTAATCTTCAAAGCTATGCTCAACAAACAGGCTTTGCTTAAAATTTTTGGCTCTAAAAAACAAACACTTTTACTCGTTTAAAAAGCTAAAATTTGCAGCTGATTCTTTAATAGAAAAAAAGAAAAGGAGAGAGGAAGGGGTTAGCTGATTTTTGGCTCTAATTTGTTTTTCTTATTGTCCAACAGGAAAAATCGGAAATCAAAAAGTAAAGAAAGGGGGCATTACGATTCCTTATTACAGAACTCAAACCGACGAAACACACAAAACCACAACTTTGTGGTTAAGCCATCCCCTAACCTAAAAAATTTATTCTCTACCAACAGGGAATCCTCCTCCTCCTCGTTGTCTCAGAGATGACGACCCACTCAGATGCAGAGCAAGAAGCACAACGCTTGAAAGCACTAGCTGAAACCAAATACAAGAATTCAAACCTCCAATCCGCTCTCAAACATGCCAAGAAAGCCCACCGTCTTTGTCCAAACCTCGAAGGCATCTCCTCCATGCTCACTGCCTTTAAGATTCTCCGGGCGGCTTCCAAATCCAAACATGCTCCCGATTGGTATAAAATTCTCCAGGTAGAACCCTTTTCCCACTTTAACTCCATCAAGAAACAGTATAGAAAACTAGCTTTGATTTTGCATCCTGACAAGAACCCTTTTTTAGGATGTGAAGAAGCGTTTAAGCTAGTGGGTGAAGGGTTTAGGATGTTTTCTGATAAGATCAGGAGGACAGAATATGATATGAAGCTTAGGATTAGGATTCAGGAGGAAAGGCTTGATGGATTGGAAGGGAATAATGTTGTTGTTGGTGAGACATTTTGGACTGCCTGTTCGCGCTGTAGGTTGTTGCATAAGTTTGAAAAGATGTATTTGGGGCATAATTTGGTCTGCCCAAGTTGTAAGAAGAGCTTTTTGGCTGTGGAGGTTGATGGAGAAGATGATGGTCATGGTGAAAGTACGGGAGAGGAGGATGTCTTGGCTTCTAAACCAGGTGAGAGGTTGAAGAGGAAGATGGATGGTCCCAAAGGTGTTGGGTTGGAGGGGGGAAAGGGTACTGGTGAGACAACTAGAAGTGTAGGCTCAAGGAGGCAAGCTAGTGGTGAGAATTTGAAGGAGGAAGAGAGTGGTGATGTGGGGAAGGAAGTGGATGGTGGTGAGTGGGGTGTGGGGAGGTTGAGGAGCAGAGGCTCAAGGAGGATGAGTACTGTTGGGCAGATATTGGCAAGGTCTGTAGGTGGGAAGGTGGGAGATGATGAGATGGAGGAGAGCTCAAAGTCAAAGAGGGTAAAAGTTGCAGAGGAGACAATGACACTTGCGGAAATGCAGTTGGAAATGAAGCAAAAGGCTAATCAAGGAAGGGAAAAGTTGAATAAAAAAGAAAAGGTGAAAGATGCAGGTGAAAAGGAGAAGGAAAGTGAGAGAGATGAACCTAAACAAAGCAGTCTTTCAAAGAATGAGAATCCGAAGGCATCGGAGAAGAGTAAGGATTTTGAGATTGAGAATCAGGGACCTTCACAGGCAAGTGTAAAATTGGGGATTATGACACGTTCAACTAAGAAAAGAAGTGTAGATTTTGAAGCTAAGACTCAAGAGAATGGGAAGAAGAATCAAAATTCAGAGCTCACCAAGCAAGGGACTTCTAGGAAGAGAGTGAATTCAGACATTGAGAAGCGCCGTAGTTCCAGGAGTAGGGACATGGAAATTGTGGCTGTGGAGGATTTGGATTTCTATGATTTTTATAAAGATAGATCTGAGAGGAATTTTAAGAAAGGGCAAGTGTGGGCTATATATGATGATGATGGAATGCCTAGGCGTTATGGTTTGATTGAGGAAGTGTTTTCGGTAAATCCGTTTGAAGTGAAGATGAGTTGGTTGGACTCTCAGAATAATGGGGATGACAAGTTAATTAGTTGGGAGGAAATGGGATTTCATGTATCCTGTGGGAGATTTAAGGTTGCCAGGAAGAGTTCAATTAACTCTGTGAATATCTTTTCGCACATGGTAGAATGTGAAAGGGCGGCAAAGGAATTTTATAGGATTTATCCGAGGAAGGGCTCAGTTTGGGTTCTTTATAATGAAGCTAAATTAGGTGCAGCAGGAAGAAATAGTTCAGCTAGAGATAAACACTGCTATGACATAGTTGTGCTTTTAACAACTTATAGTGAAATTCATGGATTGAGCATGGCATATCTTGAGAAAGTTGATGGATTCAAGACGGTATTTAAGAGACAGGAGATTGGATGTCAGGCTATTAGATGGCTTGAAAAAGATGACATTAGGTTGTTTTCACATCAGATTCCTGCACGGAAGCTTTCTGGTGATGATGTCCCTGATCTTTTGAAAGACTGCTGGGAACTTGATCCTGCTTCACTCCCTCCCGATCTTGCTATTGGCTGCGAAAGATGATATGTATTTCAGAAACCTGATTTTGCTTACCTATAGTGTGGAGGATCCATTATGATGCAAGTACCCTGCAGAGAAACATGAATTTTTTAGCTGCTTTATAATTTCTTCAAGAAATATTAATAGCTACTGCAATAGGTCTTACTAGGAAGAAATAACTTGTGAATACTGCCACCGACTCATGGCTTTTTAACATGGTTAAGCAGGCATTTGTTTTGTGATAAGTAGAGGATAGCTGTAGTAGTGCAGTTCAGTGATATACATTTGTATTGATAATCTTTTGTTTTGGACAATGGATGACTGTAAGTTGCTTTTCACGATTCAACTTCACGTATCAATGCTCAAAGGTCTTTAAGCTGATTGCAATAGAAATCCTACAGGCTAGAATGTCATTGCCATGGGACTAGCGATGACCTTGTTGAATCCATCCTTTTAATTTGAACCCCGCAGATAGAAATTATATAAGAATTAATGACTCCCTACACTCCCAATTTGGCATTGGCATGAAAGAAGGATGCAATGACCTGCACAAGCACTTTGTTGGGCTGAAGATAGCTACTTCAAGCGTCTTCATGCAAATGATTTCTGTTCTACATCCAGCTTGAGAAGGATTCCCCATTACTGCAGCTGGGGTTCCCGTAACTTCGAATAAAATCTTCATGAAGCCATGTCGACGGGTTTTCATTATTTTTGGTACATTAGTTGCCAATAGGGTTATGATTTGTAAAAAATTTCATGCCGGATCTGAGCTACAAGCAAGGATCTTATTAGTTCATCTCATCTTACTCTATATGTCTGAGTAAGGGATTCGGAATTGTAGGCTGATAAACAGGGAGAGATGATGATGGAACATCATTTAAAGGAAAATGAAGGACAAGCTGGAAGAGTTCCCCAGATATCCAATGCTTATTGCAGGATTTTACATTGATCCAAATGGAACAAAGCGATATACATTGGTAAAAAAAAAGAAAAAGAAAAAAAGATCCAATAACCAGAGAAAGCATAACATGGAGATACTATACAACAGTTAGCAGCTATAAATGGGGTAGGGAGCCGTATCCAACACCTTCTTACGATGTGTAAAATAAAGGGGAAAGACCCACTGAAATGTTAATGATGTAATTAATGCCTGTTAGTTAAATAAAAATGGTAAAAATAAATAAATAAACAAAGCTGATAATGGAATTAGAGATCTGTTTTTTCAGTCAAACATGATCCATAGAATAAAAGAAACAGCCTGTTTTGCTTTGGATTGAAATGAATTCTCAAATTAAACATGATCGAGGGGAGAGTTTTCAGCTTCGAGGTCGAAATTTCTTCAGCGGTCAAGGTTTTTACACCGTGTATTAAAGGGAAATTTTTTAACTTGTTTCTTTAGCTCAGTCATTTTTGACCGTCAGATTTGGTACTTTGATTTCGAGCCGTTAAATTTGATACTGCTATTAATTTTTCTTTTCCCCTCAGTTCACTCGTTCTTCAATTTTTCCATTAGCTGAAGAAAGAGAAAAGAAAACTTTTTATTTTTCTTTTTTCTCTGCGAGAAGAGAAATACGTTAGAGGTATGTATGTTTTTTTTTTCTTTTTTTTTACAACTTTGATATCTAAATTCCATTTGAATGAAATTGTGAGTTGATACTTAAAGTTGGGATTTTTCTCTTATCTTAATCGAAAGTTTCTTTTTCTCACTTCTTTAAAAATATTTTTGAATCACAATTTGGCTAATCCTTTTCCTACTGAATCAAAAACTTTGGTTATAATGGTTTTTACTTTTTTTGTTGCTTTCAATTTCTAGTAGAGTATAAGAGAACATGACCCAAAAATTTTCAACTTTCGAATGTTAAAACTTCGAATCTGTCTTGCTCTAAAGAAAAACTAAGCTTTTTACCAAGAGAAAAGACAATGTCTAGCCTTGAACCAGACAAACTTCCTTACCTTTTAGAAACCTCTTAATTCAGGATTCAGAAAAAGAAATAATTTTTGAATCTGGGTTTTGCGTTTTCTAGGTTTTCATATCCCATATAGCCTGAAACTCAAGCGATGGAAGGGATGGAGCAGTGGAAGGATCAATTAGAACAGTTGAAGATTCAATTGGAGCCATGGAAGATTCAACTGGAGCAGTGGTTGCATCAAGCAATTGAATATTTGGATCAAATACCCCCAATTCAACTCTATGCTGCTATTGCTGTCTTGTTCATATCTACCCTCTTGCTTTTCTCCAGTAAATCCGCATTGATTATTAATAATGATCTTGGAATAGAAATTCTGTTTATTATTTGTTTCTTCAAGAATTAGGCAGTAGTATTTTCCTTAGTTTTCATATTTCTTCTTGGTTTATGCATTTAAGAATTTGAAATGTCATCTTTTATAGTAGCAAAAGTGATTAAACCCCTTTCTATTTAAAAAAAAAAAATGTATGGATTTTTCTAAATTTTATTTCATGTGTGAATTGTTAGATTTTTGAAGTTAATAATTGATTATTTATCTAACAGATGGTTGTTGGATTTGGTCAGTTGCTCAATGCATAAGCATTTAGATTATCATCTTGATTAAAACCTATTTAGACTGATATAAGTATACAAGATATATTACCTTGAAGTTTCTTATCATGCTTTTAATTTAATGAATTCCCATTGAAAAAAGACGTTAGTTTAAACCCTATTAGGGTGAAATGGCTTAAGGTAATGATTTAGCATTCTATGAGATTTCCTTTTTAGGCAATATTATGATATAATCAGTTTCCCGTTTGGAGTTTTGAGTTATATTTACTTACCTTTTCCTCACTCTTTGTCTTGCAGTCCGCTTGTTCAAGCGCACTAAATCAAATACCATAGTACTCACAGGCCTTAGTGGGAGCGGTAAAACAGTTCTTTTCTATGTGGTACGCAGCTCCATTATTTGCTTTGTTCCTTTCCAAACTCTTAAAATCTGAAATATTAAATTCTTCTAGTGATGTCCTGTATGGCTGTGACATGTACAATATACTATTAGATAGGTATTCTGATGTCCTAAGTTTTTAGCATAGTTGAAATGCTTAGCAATGTGATATTGTCGCAACTCATAACTTTCCTGACATTATTCCCATGTCAGCTTCGTGATGGTTCCTCACATCAGGGTACTGTTACATCCATGGAACCAAATGAGGGCACTTTCGTGCTAAACTCCGAAAGTAATAAGGTAATTCATCTTAACTTGCATTTCTGAAGTTAGTTTATGCTTTCTGTTTTCCTATGTGGCATATGGCATCTTATTTCATTCTGTTGTCATTGATTGCTACTTTTGGATCATTGTTCCGTATTTAACTGACTCCACATCCTCTCTCTCTCCCTCACTTCTAATAAATCTATCGTTTAATAGAAGGGCAAAATCAAGCCGGTTCATCTTGTTGATGTTCCTGGTCATTCTCGTCTTCGGCCCAAACTGGACGAATTCTTGCCTCAAGCAGCTGGCATTGTGTTTGTTGTGGATGCTGTGGAGTTCTTACCAAGTTGCCCTTCAGTTTCAGAGTAAGAATAGCTACGATAATGCATATGCTACACTTGCAATTCTCTTCCTTTTGCTTTTTGATTACCAAGAAGAATGTTAGATACGATTTTTGCTTTTGTGTAACAGATATCTGTATGATATTCTGACCAAGGCCAGTGTGGTTAAGAAGAAAATTCCAGTTCTCATCTGTTGCAATAAATCCGATAAAGTGACTGCACATACCAAGGAGTTCATCAGAAAGCAAATAGAAAAGGAAATGTACGATCACTAGTTCGTTTCTCTCTATATGTTCTATATTTCTGTAATTATATTTTGCATGTCATTTATACTTAATTTGTCTGTTTTTACCATTTTTATAGTGAGAAACTGCGGGCATCAAGAAGTGCAATATCAGCAGCTGATATTTCAAATGACTTCACTCTCGGAGTATCTGGAGAAGTATTTTCATTCACTCAGTGTAGAAATGCGGTTACCGTTGCAGATGCTTCAGGTTTGAAGGGGGAAGTAGCACAGGTAGAACAGTTTATCAGGGAACATGTAAAGCCCTAAGGCTAAACCATTCTGATTTAATTTTTCTGTAAAACTCTCGTTAAACTGGCTTGAGTATTCATCTTGAACGTTTAAGGCCCATGGAAGACCATTGAATTTGAAAGAAAAAAAGCAGAGAGGAAAACTTCAATTCGGACTGATTTACAATACTTGCATCAATTTTTAGAATTATTTTCATATGGATTGGCAACTTTCTTCTTAATATATGATTGAAAATCATTTGATCTATGGCTGCATTCCTCACCATGTGAGTTCTGCACCGATCTTGGCTCCATTTTTCCCAGAAATACAATTGTTTGCAAGAGAAAATTTGATTAAAATAACTTATTCTTCTTCTTTTTTTGTTGTTGTTGTAAAACAACCATCCATGTATAGAGTTTAATGCAGAAGGAAATAGCAATTCATGGCAGATGAAAGAATCAAAATCCTGATAATGGAAAGTTTATCGCTTCACCAGTAATCCCTACAAGAACAAGTTCCATTTTTAAAATGGTGGAACTGATTACGATCTCTTACGGTAATTTCACGTTCATAGATGACGGATATTAGTTTGGTATACGTATGACAGTCACTGCACATCCTGAAGTTTCTAGCTATTCTTATAGGTGTGCCTTTAGACGTATGGATGAGTGCAAATGCAATGGCTAGCTTCTGACTATGACCTTTCAATCTCTGCCTCTTCTCTTCTTCGTCAACATCAAGCAATACCTGAGACGTGTCCGGGGAATAACCCTCGAATTTTAATTGCCATTCCATCTGGTGAATCATCTCATAGACACTTCCGCATCGAGGATGAGATGTATCTTGCGAGACAAACTTGTGGATTCTTCTTCCAACTTCAACCAAGCTAAATCCCGGCACTTGGTTGAAACCTTTTCTAGCCATTTCTGTCCGAATTTTAGCCACCTCCACCCACTTTTCAGCTCGTGCATACATATTCGACAGTATCACATAGTCACCGGGGTTCTGTGAGTTTGACTCGAATAGATGCTTGGCTGCAATCTCTCCGATTTCCAAGTTACAATGAACTCTACAAGCACTAAGAAGGCTTCTCCAGACCACATCATTGGGCTTGATAGGCATGCTGTTGATGAACTCAAGAGCTTCATTGATCATCCCAGCTTTTCCCATGAGGTCTACCATGCAACCATAATGCTGAGCTGTTGGTTCTATTCCATGCTCAGATTTCATTCTATCAAAGCAATTGAAGCCCTCATCAACAAGGCCAGCATGACTGCAAGCACTTAATACGCCCACATAGACCACATCATCCGGGTCCAGACCTTCTTCTAGCATCATTGAGTATATCCTTAGAGCTTCTTCACCATGTCCTTGCATGGCAAGCCCTGAAATCATTACAGTATAGGACATTTGGTTCCTTTTGGTCATCTTCTTAAAGAGTGATAAACCTTTCTCCAAATACCCGCATTTGACATACATGTCTATCAATGAGGTTTGAACTATGACATTGAGTTCACAAATGTTCCTCAGTAATGCCCCATGTGTGCATTTCCCCAAATCCAAAGCACCCAAATGAGTACAAGCAGAGAGCAGAGTAACCAGTGTGCTTTCTTCAGGCCTCCAACATCCCTCACTACTCATGTTCCCAAACACCATTAAACACTCATACCACATTCCTAAACTAGCATTTGCTGCAATAATAGCACTCCAAGAAGCAACACTCTTTTCATCCATTTGCTCAAAAACTGCACAAGAATGTTGTATTTCCCCACATTTGCCATACATATTGATCAAACTGTTTTGTACATAAAGATCACTTTCAAACCCAAACTTAAATACATGCCCATGAATTTGCATTCCTTCCTCTTTTGCCTTTAACCAGGCACATGCCTTGAAAAGTGCAGGATAAGTGAAATTATCAGGCTCAACTCCTCTTTCAAGCATCTCATAATAAAAAACTAAAGCATCCTGAAAGTTCATGTCTTTGACATGAGCTTTAATCATGGTATTGAATTCAAAAGTACCGGGTTCATGGATTTGTTGGAAAATGGAACAGGCATAGTCCAAGCTACCCCAATCTGAGAGAGCACATGCAGCCACCAGATTGCTTGCAGAAAAGGAGTTCCAAAAGAAACCCCATTTGACAATCTGGGCATGAGCTTGCTTGAAATCTTCCAAGTTCTTGCACCTCTTGAGGAGAGATAAGCACTGTTGCTCCTTCAACCTCAAATTCAACTCAGAGAATTGTGGTGGATCTGCAGGCGGTGAAAAGAAGTTGGTCTGCTGAAGGACTGAAGTCCCAGCCATAGTTTTATCTACACATCATGATTTACCAATCTAAAGTAATGCCATGTGGAATAACATGAAAACATAATATGACAAAAGGTGAAATCTATGGACCTTTGGGGTGTGTAAGGAGATTGTCACAAAGGTCAAAGAATTTGAGACTATAGTATGTAGTAGGAGTGAAATGAGAGGAAAGGTGAAAGGAGAATGGAATGGGAGCAGGAGGTTTGGAAGTAGTGAGAGAAGAGGAGTTTGAATGTGATCCATGAGATTGAGAAGAGAATCCCAGCCAGGAAAGCAAAGGTCAGATTATGGGAGGAGTAGATTCTGGATAGGATAATGTTTAGGGAGAGATTGGCTTCATTAGATTCCTTCTTCGAGTTTACAGGGCCTATCATAGCTTGCCATCTCAGCACCAGGGGCCAAGAAAACCAAGAGCAGCAACCACAACCACAAGTCCTACATGACCCGTGCATGTATACATCCATCTCACTTAAGCCTTATGAAAAATATAATCAACTCCCCAAAGCCTGGGAGATAATTGGATTTTAGTGTTGAAGCCCATACATACTAAGGCCAGTATTTTATGCCCATTTTACATGAGAGCAGATGAACTTGATAAATCCTAGGAGGTTCTAGGAATCCAACCCAAGCCCATATATTTGTAAAATATATTGGGACTCAGGGCTTCTAATTTATAATTTATATCGTTTTTTGTAATTAGGCACTAAAAATTTATATTCATCAACAAAGTCACAGTTGGAATGATAAGGTTGTTCATTAGTATCAATCGCAAATATTCAAACTTTGACAACTTATCATCTTCTCAAAATTTGTAACAATAAAATATATATATATGGATTGAGTCTTAGCTCAATTGGTATCGACATTGTTATAAGTTTAGGAGGACGTGGGTTTGAGTGTGCTGAAGTGTATTATCCTCTTATTTAAGAGTTGGGAGGGACTATGAGTAATTCTAGATATTATATAATAAATAAAAACAGATATGATAAGAAGTTATAATGAGAATAATGTTAAAAAGAAAGCATATATATATATATATATATATATATAAATACTCATTAATAATAAAACCCAATATGTAATATTCTGAAAAGTAACCATAGATAATGTTTCTAAAAAGGTGGCAGAAAGAAATTAAGAAGATGTCTTAATTAAGTATTGTTGAATATAGAATTGATGGACCACCATTTTAGGCTCCACAAAAACACCATATATTAATATCACTATGATTTTAAGCTAAATTGATTGTGAAACAAAATTTCATAACTACATTCATATCAAAATGATACAAATTTTATATTCAAAAAGAAAAAAATCAATTTATGAGATATTTAGAGTGTTTGACTCAAATGGGGCAAAAGAATGGTTGAAGAAGGTCTTAAGCTTTAAAAAAAATGGTTTGGTGCTTTCACTATTACTTTAGACGAAAGGGAAAACAAATAGGAAACATAAAAGACTATTGTGAGATCTTCCTTCATTTTTAGGAAATCTAATTAATTTGTTTTTGAGTTTAATGTGATTATTGAAAATAATTTATTTTTTTCGAGTTTACTCTAAAATACATTTATCTATGATTTCACGAATGCTAAATACTTTCCTCATATTTGAAAAAAAATTTAAACCCAAATTACAATTTATATCTTTATTATTAAAATTATTGTTTATCTTTGTATTTTCTATTTAGTTTATTTATTTCTCTATTTTTAATTACAAAATAATAACATTTTAATCACGTGATATAAAATTAAGGGATACAACAATATTTAAACTCTTAATTTGACAACTTTTTCCTAGTGGGTCTTGAATTTTTTTGTCCACATATCGGAATTTGACAATTTTTCTTAATTTGATCATTGAACTTGAATTATGTTCAAGAGTGATGACATGACATTTTAAAATTATATTTCATCATCAGCTGAAAATTAATATATATATATATATATATAAACTCTAAAAAATACAAAAAATAAAGAAATCATAAGATTTTATTTTAAAAATTCAACTGGTAATGTGACATAGTTTCAGAGTGCCACATCATCATACCTTAACAAAATCCAAGTTCATGGACTAAGTTGAGAAAAACTATCAAGTTCAATGACTTGAATAGATAAAAAAAATTTAGAGAACAAATTGAGAAAAATTACCAAATTTAAGAACTAAATATTATTTTATCCCATAAAATTAAATAAAACTATTTTATTTAATAAAAAATTATATTAGGTTCAATTCAAATTAAATATTTTAAATTTATATTCAATTCCATTGAATTATATATTAACCTTGAAACAAGTTGATTAAATTACTTAGGTAAAGTTAATTGGTTAGAAGGTTTGAAAGAAAAATAATTTGATTAAAACATTACAAAATTCATCTTAAAATTAATATTATATTATAATTTAAATTTAAATATTTAATGTGTATTTGCATAAAAGAATAAAAAGCAGGATAAAAACAAATTATAATTATAATTGATAACAATTTTTTGAAAACAAATTTATGTGAATGAGAGCTTTAACTTAATGATAAGATTGAAGCCCTCGAACTTTAAAATTATAAGTTCAAGTCTAATTATAACTAAATCTTATGTGAGTTATAATGATTTCTTTGGCCCTTTAACTTTACAAGAAATATCATTTTAGTCATCTATTTAATTTTTTTTTATCTCTTTTAGTCATTAAGTTTGTATTGTTTGTCAAATCACTAAAAACAGACGGAAAAATTAATATTTGTTAACATTGTTGCGCCACGTCAACAATTAATTAATATTTTTAAAATATAAAAATATTTTTTAATTTTAAAAAAGTAACTAATTTCTAACGTGACATACACATGGCAATCCACACTAATAACTATTTTAGAATGATTTGACAAATAATATAAGTTGAAGGAGAAGTATTTTAATTTGTGAAATTAGAGGATTATTTAAATCCATGTCCCATTAATTTGGATATAAACAAATGTAAATTTATATATGTCTCATCCAAATTCATAATATATATTGTTTAATTAAAAATGTGAATATATAATGTCCCATTATAGTTACAACTGAGGTATACCAACCATAATAAAAACCTCTTGTTTGTTGGGACTTTCAGATTAAAATGTTTATATCTTTTATCCCATGGTCCCCATTTGACATCAATTACTATTCTCTCCTCTCATTTCCTTATTTTCAACTCCTCTCAACGGGTAAAATACCCAAAAACTAATTTAATTATGGAAAAGAGCCAGCCAAAAATATTTCTGAGAAAAGGGAAAGTTTCCCAAAACGCTGCTCGTTCACGTCAGCGCGTTTTGTGGAAACGGCAGCTGAAAGCGCCTACTGGGACGCGCTTTAGCCTTCAACGGTAAAAAAAAACCTATAAAAACCCCTAATCCTTTTATTTTTTCACACTTTAATCCTATAAAAAACCCCCCAACCTATAAAAATTAAATTACAAAAAAAATTAAAAACTATTATTTTACCCTATTAAATATATTAAAACTAAATTACAATAAAAAAATTAAACCATTTCTATTTTATTAAAGATATTAAAATTAAATTACATTAAAATAAATAAATAATAACTTTTTCTTTTATTAAAAAATTTAAAATTAAATTACATATAAAAATAAACAACTTCTGTTTTATTAAAAAAATTAAAAAAATTATATTACAATTAAAAATAAAAAGCCGGTCCGAATCGGTGTTGATGCTTGGTCGGAATCGATGCACACGGGGGGTGGTCGGCGATTCTGTACTGGATTCCTCCTTCTTCTAGCTTCCGCGGCGGTCGTGGAACCTCAAAGGATTCGGGTTCCTCCGGCAGATGGAGTGCAGTTCGGGTGTTGCGAGGACGACTCACCTTGATAAAATAACGACCCCGGAGGTGTTTGCATAAACCACGGCGGGGGTGTCTGAATCCCGTATGGCGAAGGAGCCTGGTAGAAAGAAGTGCTCCCCGACGGCGCCTCCTCTGATCCCACACGCGACGACGGCCTCAAGATCGGCTGGCCAGCGGGAGTAGTCGGGAACAGACTCGAACCCGGCCATGCATTCCAACCTGGGGTCGGACTGGAAAAAGGAAACATATATGGGTTAGAATACATATAAGGGTAGGGGCACGCTTTTGGCATAAAAGGTAAAGGTTGTGATGTCGGTGTCGTAAATTTGAATCGATGGGCCCGGTGGATCGTGTTCGCGCTGTTGATGGCCCCGTCTCATCACCCCTTCTCCTTGGATTTAAAAGGGCCCGACGCGTTCCGCCGTTCACGAAGTTGCCGCCGCTCTCTTCTTCCGACAACAGAGATACGACTTACCATGGATCCTAAACCATGGCATGTATTCCAACACGCACGCTAACTCAGAACGATGATCGGTTCCGGATAGGTAAATAGTCATACCGGTTCTCCACGCGTCTCGATATGTGTATCTTGACCAAAATTTTGGTCAATCAGGTGTCGCACCGCCAGTAAGTCCACTTTGTGCTCATCATCGAGCACCTCGGTGTGGCACGGAATCGGTTGTTGGAATCCAAATTGTCGCAGAACTCGATCCGATGGTGCATCTCCACGGTCGCATAGGTGATCAATAGGACCTTCACGTGCCAACTGTTCGGATTTTGGAAGAACTCCTCCGGATTCTTGCGAATTTACGGATCCTCGTCACGGTGTCCATTGAAACTATATTAACATTACAAAAATATTAGTTATATACAAAAATATTATAAATACGAAATTGAAACTTACTTGTGATTCCGACCGTTGGTCCAATAGAAGCCGTATATCTTCAAGCGAGGTAGGTATTCCAACATGACTCACGAATGGTTCCACCTAATTAAATAAATTTTTAGCATACAATTATACTATAAATCTACGAAATAATTGTAAAATATAACATTAAATTTACCTCGTTATCAGTGGGAATGAATATGGGTGGTCGAGTCGAGGACGTAAAAATGGAAATCGAAACCATGCCCATGACTGTAGTAGCGATAGGCAACCTCCGATTTTCGCTTTACTCGGCCGCGTCGCCCCGCACATCTCCCGATACAACCTCGATAGCACGGCAGACCCCCAACTCAATTCATCGGTTGCTCTGAAATCAATAAGTTTCAGCAGCCATCTCAGGTGTACAAGGTTTCTAGAAAGGTCTGGCATCAGATAGCCTCCAATTATCTGAAGAATGTATGCCCGAGCATACCGTATTCTTTCTATTTCGGTCGAATCCTCATTCGGCTCCGGGAATGTGTCTCGTAACCAGGCCATCTCGATCCGAGCTCCTTGAATTTTATCCGGAATGGCACCCAGAAGCTAGTAGCATATGGCTCCCCAATCACCAGAAGTTGCGGACCCGGTGACTACCGACCCGTCCACCGGCAATCCCAACTACAACTGCACATCTTCTAGAGTGATGGTACACTCTCCGCATGGAAGATGGAAAGTGTGCGTCTCGGTCTCCACCTCTCTCATCAACGCACCGATCAAAGGCGACTCCAACTTGAACCCCACCTATCGTGGCCACGTGCCAAAACCCGCTTCCGCGAGTAATTCTCGATCAACGGCGATGGGGACCATGCATGTTGCGAATATAACATTCCAACACACGATCTACAATTTGTTTAAAAATTTATAAAATAAAAATTAATTAAAATTGCATAGACTTAAAAAATATTAAATATATATTGAAAAATTAAAATGAAAAACTTACCATTTTCAATTGCTCGACGGAGATGTGCTTCTTTGTCTAGACGAAGTAATTCCCGACCATTTGTATATCTGATCAAAAATTTTAAAAGTTTCAAAAATATATTAAAAATAATTAAGAAGGGCTTTTTGTAAATATTAAAAGACTATTTGAAATTTTAGAGGAAGTTTGAAGGACTTAAAGAGAATTTTGAGAGGAATTTGAGAGGAATTTGAGAGAAGAATGAGTAAGGATTAAAGTGTGAAAAAATAAAAGGGTTGGGGGGTTTTTATAGGTTTTTTTTGACCGTTGGGCCCCCAACGGTTAAAAAAAAATTGCCCCTTTTTTTTTTACCGTTGAAGGCTAAAGCGCGCCACACAGGGGCGTGCTTTGTTGCCATTCCCCCAAACGCTACCGACGTGGACGCGTTTTGGGGGAAAACGACCCTTTTCCGTAAATATTTTTGAAACTGACCCTTTTCCGTAATTAAATTAGTTTTTGGGTATTTTTGGGTATTTTACCCCCTCTCAACATTCAATTTTTTTCTATTTTTCGTTAATTTCTGGAAAAGGGAATTGAATATTCGGGGAAAAGAGGGTTCATCACCTTTTTCTCTTATAATAATTTCACCATAAAAGGTTAAAATATGCTATTAATCCCTATACTTTTAGAGATAAAGATTCAATCCCTTTAATCTTTTTCAATTTAAAAAAAAAATTATTTCTGTTTATTTTTTGTCAAATATATGCTACATCATATGAGGGTAATTTAATCAGCCTGCCAAATTAATAAATTTTAATGTAAAATACTTACAATTTTAATGATTGGAATGATATTTTTAGATTAAAAAATTTAAAGGACTTAATTTCTAACTTTTTAAATATAAAGATAAATTTTAAATTTCGTCAAAGTATAGGGACTAACAACATATATTAACCAATATAAAATTATGATGGATGATGGCCTGGTGGGAATGAGCCGTGGCCCATAGTACTATGATCAGGCCTCTAGTGATGCCTGATCCACGTTTTTCACGCCCACAACAAGGAAAGCAAACAAACAGACATAGAAGAAAGAATCTATCACTCTCCTTAGAAGGCGCGTGTTCCAACACAAATATCTTGGTCGTACGGTTCCACATCATCACCACCATAGGCGCCAACAGTACCCACGCACGAGGCCACACTCAGTAGAGCTCGGGCCTCGGGGCAGCTCATCCCCCCACCCAGTCCTCTAACTCAACTACAACAAACATTAAAAAAGTGAAAACCACTCCTTCAGACAATCCTGCAGCAGCTGCTGCTGCTACTGTTGTTCATGAAGTTCTTAAACCAAAAAAGAAAAAAGAAAATAAGAAACTTGGGGGCCCATATTTCTCTCTCTTCTTTGTCTGTAGTGTTCACCATTTTCATCATTCTCTACAAAAAAATGGACTGATGTGTTTTAGTGCAGGCTCTCTTTTTTCGTTTTTCAGAGAGGCTTTTTGAAGATTTTATTTTTTATTCTTCCCATCTCTCAGAGTCTGGGATTTCGTTTTCTTTTCTTGGATTTCTTCAAAGCACAGAAAAGAAACAATTCGAAGAAGCGCAGAAAGCAAAGAGCTTCTCTACCTTTTCTTCTTCCTCTCTGAGATTCACTTTCATTTTCGTCCTTTTCTTTCAGGTATCTTCTTGGTTTTTTTCTTTTTTGGGTTTTGTATACAGTATTTGTTTAATTGACCCTAAGATTTTCTATGTATGGATGGGTATGACTGCCTTTTTTTTATGTTTCTTGAAGTTTCAGTAGGTAAAATGTGATCCCAATGTTTTCCATTGTAGACTGATTCAATTTTGTTCTTTTTAGTTGGAAAGTCATGTTTAGCCTCAAAGCTTGAATGAAGCTTGAAATGTCTATTGTTTGACTATAAATGAATTCAATCGTACTTTTCTTAAAGTTGAAAATTTCTACATGAGCCTACATTACCATTTGACTATCAATTTTAACAATCTTCTATGGGTTTAGGATATTATTTACAGGTAAAAGTCTTCTCTTGGATAGACTTAACAAAATGGATTTTTCCTTTATTTTTTCCGTTGGCTGACTGCCGATTATTTCAGTTACTTCATTCCAAAAGAGTAGGTGTTTAAGCTATATGCGTGTGGGCCTACTTTGTTGTTCAAATTATGCCTGAATCCCATGCTTGGTTTTTGAACATTTGAATTTGCTTTTATTTCATTTAATTAGGGTCAAATGATTGATCTTTTCCAATATATCCTTTGAAACTGGAAGGCTTTCTTAGGATGACAATTTTATGTTGAAGTCTGGCTGCTTGGTAACTATTTCTGGTTTCATTGTCAAGCATGCATTATAAAGGACCCGGAAAATCTCACTGTTCTGACGATTGCTTTCCAGGTAATTCGAGCTTATCCATGCACGTCTCTGGATGTTATAGAGCATAGTTTGATAACTATGTGTGATACTTGAGGAGTTGTAATTTGAACTTGAAGCTCTAGCCCAGCATATAGCACTTTGGTATTGTATTCAAATAAATGGAGCAAAAGGAGGGTGAGAGTTGGAAAAAGTTGGTCGGGAAGATGCTTCCACCCAGTGCCTCGCTCCCTGAAGATTCATTAGAGCTTGATTACTCTATCGCAATAGAATATAAAGGTCCTCCAGTTGCTTATGAAGTACCTAGAGTTGAGCCTCTGGATGTAAATTCACATGCCATCACTACTGCAGAAGCACTGTCAGAGTCCCAAAGATCAGTTGCTAGTACTGCGACCCTGCTGATTGAGCCAATCCCCTTGCCAGTGTCTTATATTGCCAGTGTCACAAGTCCACGTACTCAGAGTCCAAGGGTTTCGGCAAGCTCTGAGTCCCTAGTGTCTGTGCTGCAAAATCCTGATTTTTCTTCAGCTTCTCCTTCAGCATCACCTGGCTCAGTTGGCAACCCTCCTAGTAATCCTCCTAAACAAGTTGTTAATGAAGGAAAGAGAGTTCCAGTTGTTACATTCAATACTGTTGAAAAGTCGGATAGGAAAGATGTGGATATGGTAAAGAGAGTCTTTCCTGAATATGTTGGGGTTTCAACAGAAAAGAAGAAGAAGAAGAGAAGGGTTTGTTATCGATGCGGTAAGAGAAAGTGGGAAACAAAGGAATCTTGCCTGGTTTGTGACGCTAAGTATTGCAGCAATTGTGTGCTTAGGGCAATGGGGTCGATGCCTGAAGGACGAAAATGTGTGACATGCATTCGCCAGCCAATTGATGAATCAAAGCGCTTACGATTAGGTAAACATTCTAGGCTCTTGTCTCGACTACTCAGTCCATTGGAGGTAAAGCAGATTATGAAAGCAGAGAAAGAATGTTCTGCTAATCAGCTCCGGCCGGAGCAGCTAATTGTGAATGGATATCCACTGAAGCCTGAAGAGATGGCTGAATTACTCGGATGCCCTTTACCTCCTAGGAAGTTGAAGCCTGGAAGATATTGGTATGACAAGGAATCTGGTCTATGGGGAAAGGTAAGTTAATATGATATGCTATTTTATGTTTCACTTGGTTTTTCTATTTGAAGAAGCGAGCAGAGGAACATCTAGAATATGGGGACTTGATTCGACTATCTTTTCTTATTGAATTGGCAGGAAGGAGAAAAACCTGATCGCATCATTAGTTCAAACCTAAATTTCACTGGCAAGCTTAATCATGATGCAAGCAATGGAAATACTGAAGTCTATATCAATGGAAGGGAGATTACAAAACTTGAATTGAGGGTGCTAAAGGTAACAACAATAAAAGTTAATATGGGATCTATTATTTATTGCTCTTGATCATTGTTTTTCTTTTCTGCTTGATTCCATACATTTAGGACTCTCAATCTCATGTTCTTGTGGTGCTAAGTTGTCTCCTCCTTTTATACTTTATATCATAACCAGTTAGAAGAAACAGATTCCCTTTACAAAACTCTTTTAACACCTTAGTTTTCTGCATTATGCCTTTCTTTTAGACATCCTAATATATGTTTAACCTCAGCATTTGATAAGAATGTAAATGGGAATAAACTATTTATCGAATGAATGTTTTCATATTGTATAACTAATCATGATGTATCCTTCCATTCGAGCTGAAATAAATAAACAAATAAATAATAATTGATGTATCCTTTTGTTGTGTTCAGTTGGCAAATGTGCAGTGTCCACGTGACACTCATTTTTGGGTCTATGATGATGGTCGTTATGAGGAAGAAGGTCAAAATAACATTAGAGGAAACATCTGGGAGAAGGTACATAAACTTCTAACAGCCTGATTTGTATCATGGATATTATATGTAATATGATGTGGGTTTTGGTTTTTATGAGACAGGCAACAACTCGTTTTGTCTGTACCTTGTTTTCTTTGCCTGTGCCCCATGGTCAACCTCAAGGAGTGAAGGAGGAGGCCAGCAATTATAGTACTGTTCCAAATTACCTAGAGCAAAAACGAACCCAGAAGCTTCTTTTACTTGGGCTTCAAGGCTCTGGAACAAGCACCATCTTCAAGCAGGTTTGGAATTTTCCTGTTGCTAATGTACTATTTTCTTTTAACAATTATGCTTTGTGTTGCTATGCCAATTGCTTTAAGTGGCATTGGAAATGAAAGTAAAGCCACTTCAGAAATTTACACCTACAAGGAAGTTAGCTAGAATATCTTGCTTGAGCATGAAGAATGTCTGTCATTCCAATCTATTAGTAGATGAGGAATAATTAAGATGATTAGGAAACTTTAAATCGTGGATTGGCATGTAGCTCAACCTCTACAATGCTTTCAATGGCATGGGCTGAGTGTGTAGTGGGGATCATATTAGTCAACTTATCCAAATTCTGCTTTTCTTTATGCTTTCTTGGTTTAGAAACAATTGGCATATGGTGTATACATGATTAAGATGTGGCTAATTTCCCATTGTGCTTAAGTGATAAATTCAGTTGCTAGGATCATCTAGAGCTATGTTATCTACCCAATTCAGCACAAACAGCTAGTTTTTACAGTCTAAAAATGTTGTTGATGCCATTTTATCTAATGTTCACTATGCATTATTGAACAGGCAAAATTTTTGTATGGAAATGGGTTTTCTGCAGAAGAACTGCAGGATCTGAAGTTGATGATCCAGAGTAATATGTACAGATATCTTAGCATATTATTAGATGGGCGGGAGCGGTTTGAGGAGGAAGCAATGTCTGGAATGCAAGAACTAGCTGCCAATGATCAGAACTGTGATGCTGGTAATGTTTGCCAACACCAAAGTCTTGTCTGCTTTTGAACATAGTTTTGAGCTTTTAAAGTAGAACATGGACTTGTTTCTTAGATGTGTTTCATTGTTTGTTTATAGAAGCTTTATACATGATGATGCTTCTAATGTCTCTCCAAGCTGGCCTAAAAACAAATTAGCATCATTGCAACTCTTTCAACATGTAATCAATATTTTAATCTTGTGTTAGGTGGGGAGGTCGAGTCTGGTGAAACTAACCAGTGTGTCTATTCTATCAACCCAAGGCTAAAGCATTTTGCTGACTGGCTTCTGGACATTATAGCCACTGGTGATTTGGATGCATTTTTCCCTGCAGCAACGCGTGAGTATGCACCATTAGTTGAGGAGTTGTGGAAAGATCCAGCTATACAGCACACTTATAGAAGAAAAGATGAGCTTCACTTTCTTCCTGATGTTGCGGAGTACTTCTTAAGCAGGGTATGTCAACTTATTTTTATGTCTGATGTTGGCCTAATCATTGCCAAAATTTAGATGGTTGTTGATATGTCAAGTTATTCATCTCGAAGAAGATTCCCAAAAAAAAAAAAAAAAAAGGCAAGAAATAAGTGAACTCAAATTACAGCAATATCTTGTGTTGCAAGCCTTAGATAGGGATCTAGTCACGGGACGATTTGGCTAGGGTCTTCCATGAGAACCAATGGTGAGAGAATTGTGAAAAAAAGGGTGGAGCTCTCTAAAAAGGGCTACCAATCTTGGAGCTTAAAGAGAGATATTTGCCTATCTCAAAATTGAATCATTTTCTGCTTGCTCTTTCATTCCATTTGTTGTTTAAATAACAAGGTTAGGCTGACTAATTTAGGTAGTACATAATAAGGATGCCAATCCCTTTGTTATAGGACTTGACTAAAAGACATAAATAAGACTAGAATATTTATAGAATAATTAACTGATATTATTTTATATTCCTGCCTTAATTTGTGAGATCTTGATTGCATACTTGATTCTTGCGTTGATTCTATTGATTTTTTCCATCTGTAACACGTGATATGCTTTTGTTTCCTTCAGGCTGTAGAGGTGTCGAGCAACGAATATGAACCTAATGATCGTGACATTCTTTATGCTGAAGGGGTTACCCAAGGGAATGGCTTGGCTTTCATAGAGTTTTTGCTCGATGATCGTAGTCCAATGTCTGAAACCTACACAGACAATTTGGAAGCTCCCTCACAGCCATTAACCAAGTAATTCTTTCCTGACATTCTGTTGTTGCCTTGAAAGATTTCCTCAATAATGTTCCATAGATGCAAGCAATTGCATCACATAGAGTTACTGCACCAATGTTTGCAATAATTTCTTTATCGTATTGTTCATATGAAAAATCATTTCAGAAAATGCATTCAATTCCCGTCCTTTTCTTATTCCCCAGTATTCGCTCTTACATGCTTCAACCCCAAGGCATATGACTATGAGATTTGATCTTGAATCAGTAAAGCTAATTTAGCCTTTTTGCTTTTATAGGTATCAACTCATAAGGGTAAATGCGAAGGGGATTAATGAAGGATGCAAGTGGGTGGAAATGTTTGAAGATGTACGAGTTGTAGTCTTCTGCGCGGCCCTCAGTGATTATGATCTGATGTCGATAGCACCAGAGAGCAGTGGCAGTGGACCGCTATTTCAAAATAAGATGATGCAGACCAAGGAGTTATTTGAAACAATGATAAGGCACCCTTGCTTTAAGGATACCCCGTTTGTGTTGATACTAAACAAGTATGATCTCTTTGAGGACAAAGTGAATCGAGTGCCTTTAAGCACTTGTGAATGGTTCAATGATTTCAGTTCGGTGAGACCAGTCCATAGTCACCAGTCTCTGGCTCAACAGGCTTACTTTTACGCTGCGATGAAGTTCAAGGATCTTTATGCTTCCCTTACAGGACGGAAACTTTTTGTGTCACAAGCTAGGGCAAGGGACCATCGGGTGACCGTTGATGAAGCATTTAAATATACAAGAGAGGTTCTCAAATGGGAAGAAGAGAAAGACGAAAACTACTATGGAGGAGAAGACTCATTTTACAGCACAGACGTTAGTTCCTCACCGTTTGTGCGGCAAGAATGACTTTGCATTTGGAATTTGCTTGTATTCTTAAAATGTAAAAAAAGCTGCGGGGCATTGTGCTAGCCATGTAATTTCATTTTCCCAGAATATCAATTCAATGATATTGGCCATGTTCCAGGTTTGATTCTTTGTTATGCATGATTCATTACTGCTTTGTAATGCTGAGGTATTAAGTGTTCCAATGTGATTCAGAATTATGTAAAACTTGCAAACTATGAGATTAAAGATGGGGCTTATTTTGAAGAAATATGCAGCTTATGTTTTCTCATTTACGAATATGAAATCATATACTGTTACCTATAGTATAAAAACCCAACCTGTTGGTATATCAATCAAATGGTTTAATTGTTCAAGATTGGCAATCATGCTATAAGATTCATTCACATCACAGGCAAATGGTAAAAACTAATCAACATATTTGTAGCAATCATGCTATAAGATTCATTCACATCACAGGCAAATGGTAAAAACTAATCAACATATTTGTAGTTAAATAACCAAGAAGTAGCAGCTCGTCTGGTAACGCATTGAAGCCAAACAATATATAGATCATGCAGAAAAATATCTAATCTGAAATGAAAATGCACTTTCATCCACATAAAAGTGGATCATATCTGATTGTATCTAATGAAAAATCCCAATACAAAATGAAAGATAAGGATGATGTTTGCAGTTTTAACCGTATCCTCAGGCATTCCAGTGCCATTGTAGATCCAACAAATGCCAAAAAGTGAAAAGTTTAATACATGAGCCGCTCCTTTCAGAACAAAGATTTAAGGATCGAGCAATACCTACTAAAGGAATCATACAAAGATGGCGCTACCCGCAAATGACTAACGCTTATCTCTATCCTCATTGCTCATCGTTTCACTTTCCCTTTTTCTTGCCCTTTTCAAATAACGAAATTGTTACAATGGCAGAAAGGAACTGGAGAAAAAAATTCATGATGCAACGAGATCAGGTGTTTCAGCCTCAATTGATAACCAAGCATTATGTACTTTGCCCATCCAATTATCCAACCGGTCACGCAAGGATTTGATCTGTGGAATCCCCAAAACTCTTGGCTGCACCCAAGAGACATGAATTGTTCCCTCAACTTGATCAATTATGCCCTCAATCAGACGAACCTGCAGTCATTATTCGCAAAAAGGTTATACAAGTTATCTTTAGAATTTTGAACCCTCTGAAGTATAGCTAGTTGCTACATGCAGGCCTCGGATCATATGTATACAATGGTGCATCGTCCATACGAAAAATTGAGACTTGGACTTCCACAAATGTTCACTATTCATAATAATTTGTATTTTCCTTGGCTTATATCCAAAATTTATTTGTGTCCCCTTATAGTTTGCATTCCCTATTAAGGTGTCATGAAAAAACTGAAGATAAAGGAAAATGAATACGTGTAAAAACAAAGATGACAACAATATTATGAATATTTAAACTTACAGACAGGCTCTTCATGAGAAGATACTCAACATCCTCAATTGACAATTTTGTTCTCTCAGCAATAACTTTTAAAGGAATAGTTCGATCATCAGATGGGCGGCTGCATTGAAACATATTGTACTTCAGTTTTTAACCACATACAATTATCAGCAACTTTGACCTGATCCCTTAGGGTACACTAAAACAATACACACCTGAAGATAATCTCCATTAAGCATAGAATATTAATTTTTTCCAAGAGCTTCTTCTCATTCTCAACCAAGGCTGGTTGAGCACTCAGTGCAGCATTGTGCACGCGACACAATTCTTCATAGCGAACCAAATTCCCAGAGTTAAAGGATTGGAGGATATAATAAAGCCACTCCACCTTGGTCCCCAGAAGACTCTTTACCTGTAAATGATGCCAAAAGTCATCACCTCAAACATAACAAAATAAAAACATCAAAGCAAAGAAATTCAGAAGGGAAAAAAAGAAAAAGAAAAACAACAACAACACACAAGCTCCCTTTTGAATCAATCCAACACAATGAAAAATAAGAATGTATTCATGTAATTGCAATAGCATGAAAAGAAATGCAAAACGAAAAGAGGCTCTTAATAGCAGGCATTTTTCAGTCATTAAACCTCCACATACATTAACATGAGTATCATAAACGAGGCCTATGAACCTTATCTTTGTGCAATTAAAAGCACATTTTCTTAATCAAGACTGCGTCGATCATCTCCATAACAATTGGACCAGCCGCAATATATAGTGAATTTAAGAAACTTGATAAATATGTGCTTACAATTGGATGAGCAAGGAGTTCTCCAAAGTTGTAGATGTTATCTCCCAAAAGAGCAGAAAGGGACAGATCAAATGCCAAATCCTATATCAAAAGAGTTCAAATAAAATTAAATGAAATGAAGTCAATGGACAAATATATTCCTCGCAATTTCTTTAGTTCATTTATTTCCATCAATTTTATGACTGGGGTGTAAGGGGCTGGAAAACAGAATATTTAAGCACATCAGCCATCAGACTTCGGAGGCACTGCTGTTAGATGAACAGGTTGATAAAACGATAATTACAAAAAAAAAAAGCAGGGGGACTCTGAATAACAAGAACTTTGTAACATGAAAGCTTGATATGAGTAAAATGGCTTGTTGGTACAGTGTTAGACTTCCAAATTCCAATAACCATATTCAACTCTACACAGCCTAAAATATATTAAAAAACAGAAAAAAGAGTAAAATTAATGAGCTCCAATAATATCACAAGGCAGTACTATTGGACTGGCAGAGAACACATAGAAACATACCAGCTTAAAAGATTCTGAGAGAGACTCCACTGATGTGTATGCAAGATAAAGGAGAGCACTTCTGTAGAACTCAGCAAATTCTTGGCGAAATTTATGGTATTGAGATGAAACCCAGTAATAGGTAGCATATACAGATGGATCTATGTCGGTCATACTGTCAAGGGTACTCTTTCCATCTTCAAGAAGTTTCTTGCACTCCTTTTGATCACCTTGCTCAAGCTTGAATTTGGAAATCTGCATCTTAATATAAAGAATTGGCTCTTCTATGCGCTGCTCTTTAGTAGCCTGAAGCTTTTCAATCACCCCTTCAAGGAAACTAATAGCAGCCTCTTTCTCTGAGTACTGCTGAGAAACTATAACAGCGAAATGTGCAAGCTTGAGAGGATTAATCTTCGTCTCAAAGTCAGTGATAAAGTTATGATACAACTTTATCAACGCATCTCCAGCCTGAAATTTGCGAGAAACAAGTGCCATAGGAAGTTAGATGACCTAGCCAATATCTAGCACATGGGGTGCAATTAGTTCATTTCCTACCATATTATTTACGTACATATGAATCACTAAAACAAATAGAAAGCCAACTTTCTTGTAAATGAAAATGATCAAGTAAACCACACTTCAGATTAGTTATCCATACATTATTCACTGAGGGGCACGAGAGCAGTAGGAAACCACAACTGAAATTTCCAGATGTACTCTACGAAAACAAGAGGTGTAAAGGAACATAACTAGGGATGGCAACGGGTTAGATATCTGTAATTTCTGTAAAATTTGGATTCGAATCCGCAAATCTGCTTTAAAATCCAAATGATTATAAGCAGCTTAAATATGAGTATTACTATCCAAATCTGAAATCAAATTAATTAAATTATTAGCCAAATAACAGAATTGGCTAAATAAGTACAAAAATGTTTTTTAAATAAAAATTTCAAAAAGTAAAAAGGATAATGGATTTGGATATCCGAATCGTTATTCATATACGTAAAGTGAATTCACATACTATTATCCAAATCCACATCCATTACCAGTGAAAGTAAAGTGGATTCGGATAATGAATACCGAATGTTAAAATCTGCATCAGCTTTGAATAGCTGGGATAGTAATTAGAATTTCTGAATCTGAATATTATCAGAATCCACAATATTTGAATCTATAAAAAGCAAGTTGGATGTCCACAAATATCCCAATCCGCATTATCCATTGCCATCCCTAAGTTACATAACCTCACCACACTTCCAATTTCTACAATTCAGGGAAGAATTTTGCCCTAAAATAAACATGCCAGAGCTTTAGATGCTAATTATTGTTATTCATGTACTTTATCCTGCATGCAAAACTGAAGATTTCCACTAATTCTTTTTTTACTGCAAGTTAGCAACAATTCAATGCAAAAACCTTACAATCAAAAAATTAAAGGCAAAACCCAAGTGAGTATACTTTCTTTAATAAGCTCCGAGTTGTTGAACATCAAAGCAATGAAGTACAAACAATTCTTATTTATTTCGTTTCAAATTTAAGACTAAATAGTAAAAAGTAAAATAAAAACAAAATGGTAAGAGTATTATTAAAAACCCTAATAAATCCTCGACAATGAGATCCAAATTCTAATATAAACCCCTAGGGAAAAAACAAAAACAAAAAGAAAAAAGTAAACAGCTCCATTCAAAAACCCTAACTCCTAAATTCTTAAAACCATAATATAAAAGATATCTACGAACTCTAAACCCAAACAACACGGAATATATATAGAGAGAGAGACCTGGAAGACGGTGAGAGCAACGAACTGCTCAAGCTTGAGAGTGAGCTGGTGCCAGAGCTTCTTTTGATACAGATCTGCAATAGAATTATACCAGTCGCCTAGCTCTGGATGCTCATTTCGAAGAGAGTCTAGGTATTGCAAGGCCGCCATCGATCCCAAATTTACTCCACAGAGTCGAAACAGAGAAAGAGAAGCTGAAGCCTTTTTTCAACTTTGGTTCTCTGTCTCTATATGAATTCTGAAGAGGAAAACAAAGAAAAGCCGTCAGCTCAATCGATCGAAGAAATAGAAAAAAAAACGTACCCAAAAAAGAGAAAATTATATTTCGGGGCGGCTTGTTGTGTGGGTCGGATCATTTAAGACTTTGGTTCATACTGGGCTTTGCTTTTCCGTGTTTCATTTTATTGTATTTGCACAAATTATTTGGCCTTCCATTAAGCTAGTAGTAAATAGTAATTCAGGGCAAAAACTAAAATTTAGGATTTTGTTGTAAGAGTAGATAATTATTGTAATTGTCATCACGATTTGAAAAAGTTCCTAACAAGTTAGATATGAAAATATAAGTAAAGGAAAAAATTTAAGTTCAAAAATGGTTTAAATGGACTAGGCCTCAAGTAGAATTTTTTGGCCCGTGTCTGAATCAACTGTTTTATTTTTGACTCGTTGTTTGTTTTACTACTATTTCACTATTATATTGCTATTATTTTATTGTTATTATTTGGATATTGTATAACTCCTATTTTATTGTTAATTTTGTTACTATTTTAAAGATATTGCTTATTACGTTATAATTATTTTGATGTTATTTAAGCATAAACTTTTTTTAATTTGTTTTCAATTTATTGAGAAACATTTATTTTAATATTTTTAATGTATTTGATGTATTATATTTTTAAAGTTTATTTTTATATAAAAATAATTTAAAAAAATTTAATACGGGCGAGTCGGGCTCAGGTTTAGCCTTTTTAATTTGAGTCAAGTTTGGATGAAATTTTATGTCTATTTTTCGAGTTGAGCTGAATCCGGACTTAAAAATCAAGCTTAAAATTTTATATCGATCTGATTCAAATCCGACTTAAC
Source organism: Gossypium sturtianum (assembly GCA_025698515.1). NCBI lineage: Eukaryota > Viridiplantae > Streptophyta > Magnoliopsida > Malvales > Malvaceae > Gossypium > Gossypium sturtianum. Next base: position 23,136,751 of record CM046950.1, read on the forward strand.
CCATGATAAAGTCTGACCAATTTAAGACTATCGTGGTTAGCCAGAAAAATAGATTTGATATACGGGGTTTGGTTTGGAAGTTCAGTATTGCAAAGAAAATGTTAAAACAACCCTAACACGCCTGCTAAAACAGTACCGTATGACATTTTTATTAGGGCTTTCTAAGTTATTTAACCAAAGTTTCATAAATTAATGACTTCAATTAAGAAATCAAACAAAAGATAAACATAGATATTAAACAGGGTTCAAAACCAAATATCAAATAAAAAACAAAGCTAAATATGCTTGGGCATTAATGAACAATTAATAATCCCTGTAACATATAAATTTCATCATAAAATAATTAACCAAGAATGAAATAAATAAAAAATTGAATAATGAAGCAGAAACCAGATAAACAAAATTAATTAAATTTGAAACTAGATTTTAAAAAAAAAAAAAAAAAGTGCTAAACGAAAAAAAAGACCTGATTGTAAACATGCCAAACATAGATGAACCTTGCAAGCAATTAATCCCACAAACAAATAAATGTCAACTGCTCCACGTGAGCCTAATTCTTTGGTTCAATTTTCAGGCTGCACTTTAAGATCCGTTTGTTTACATATAAAAGGTTTAACGAAAAATATTTTTCTGCATTTTTTTGTGTTTGTTTCACAGAAAATAGTTTGGTCAACAGAAAATGACTTACAAGTCAAGGTAAAATAAGCCCTTTCTCCTGTAAAATGACTTACCCTTTTGAAAAGCGTAAGTCATTTTTCGGAAAAGAACTCATCTATAGATAATTTTATTTTTATATAAAAATTAACTTAAATCAAGCTTAATATTATTATATTGATAATAAATTTTATTTTTATTTTAAAAAATATTTAAAATATTATATTTTTCAATATTATTAAACATACATATTTAATTATTTATATTTAGTCATATAATAAATTATTAATATAATAAATATATTTTATTATTTTAATAAATTATTTAATATTTCAAATTTATTTTAATAATAAATTTTAAAAATAATAATTTTAAATAATATTATTCACATATTATTGAAAATATTCAATATTAATATTTTAATAATAAATATTTATTATAATTATAAATATATTAATAATAAATATTTTGTAGTATAAAGGTTAAAATATGTCATAAGTCTATGTACACTTTACATATTAAGTAATTTAGTCTTTGTACTTTTATTTTCAAAAATTTAGTCCCTTTACTTTTCAAATTTGAAAATCAAGTCCAATTGTTGACATCGTTAATTTTTTTTGTCAATTTTGTTGATGTCACATTTTTAAATAAAAAATACTCACTTAGTAGTCATGTAATTAAAAAATGATGTTGTAATGAATCTGAATTTAACAAAATATTTTTAATATATGCAAAAACAATGTAAAATATAAAATTATAGATAAAAATAAATTCAATTAAATAATGAAAAAATAAGAAAATCTCAAATGTATGTTTGTTTAATTGAAAACAATTTTTATGAAATATTTTTAAAAAATCTACCAAACCACAGAAAATATTTTACACAGATTCATCCAAACACCATAAAATATTTACTTTTCTAAAAAAGTAAATCATTTTCCAGAAATAATTTTCTGGAAATCATTTTCAGTGAAACAAACGAACCTTATTTTCTCTGTTTGAGGACTTGGAAATTTAGGAAATTTCTCTCCCTTTGTTGATTCTTAATCGTCCCTTTTGGTGTAGAGTTACTTATTTAAAGTCCAAACTAGTTTGTATTCATATACAATGCACTTTTTTTTTCTTTATTATTATTATTATAATATTAGGTTTTTTAAATTTTTAATAAATTTCTTCAAAAAATATTTAATAAATTAAAAAATAATGTAATTATAAATATTTTAAAAAATATTTAATTAATTTAGAATTAGTTACATTAATGTTATTTAATTTTAAAAAAATAATATTAAAATAATATAAAAATTCATCATGATTTGAATGTTAATATTAATATATTATAATTTAAATAATAATATTAATAAATTCTTACAAATTATTTATTTTAATGTTAAAATTGAAGAGGATGGAAAACCTCTTTTTGGAGAATGTAATTTTGTCGAAGTAGTGTGGTTTGGCTCATCATACAAGATTCGCACCGGGGAGATCAGTATAAGCTAAGTGAAAGAATGGATCCTACAAATCATGAAACTTATAGGGTTGGCAACTATATTATGGAAAATAGGGTGCAAAGAAACAAAGTAATTTATGAATGAGTCAATCCAACTTTCACAATAATCTAGGAAGCAGAGGAATACATTAAACAAATAATAAAAAAAGCATATGCTAGTTGGGACTTCACTAAAGTGAAAGACAAAGATAAAGAAATAATGCTAATAAGATCAATGAGCATAAACACATATCACATCACTTTAAGATGGCATAGAAGGAATGAGATGCTAGTGTCACGGGTCGCGGATCAAAGCCCGTGACGAATGCACACAGAACATCTCATGAAGGCCAACTAATTAAATGATGCTCATTTGACTCACTTGAACTGGCCCGACTCGTGAAACATATAGAGAAGTTCATCTATTTGAAGCCTTGGTGGCCCAGTGGAATACTCTAGTAAAATTAGAGTTATCATGGTGAATATTGTAAAATCCTAAAGGATAAGATTGTATAGAGTTTAAATTCCTTGGGACTCTTTTATTGTAGATAGGCTTTAATCTTAACCATCGGTGTAATTTAAATTGTACCATTAGATCTAGGGGAACTCAGCTATAAGTAGAGGCATTCCCCCTTATTTGTAATCATCCCATCCAATCCCATCCCATTTAGAGTTATTAAATATACTTTTAGAGCATTTAGTCAAACATATGGTCTGCATTGCTTTGTGTGGCTTTTCAATTCTTTCGTTGCTCCTTCACTTTTGAGTTTGCTTTAGCTTTATTTTTGTGCTTTAAAGAATTTCCTTTATGAATTCTCATTTTTAAGAGTTAGGCTAACTTAGATAGATTTTAAGTAAATAAATCGCTTAAGGCCACGTGATTTGCTAGACGAAAGTTCTAGCCCTATGATAGTTGGTATCAACGCCAATGTTAGAAGGCATCGGTTGAGATGACGAAAAGAATAGACGAGCAGAATGTCTTAATGGAAACCCATGGGAGGACCAGGAAAAATAGCAGATTGAGTAATATTGTGTCGACTTTGGAAAGTCGAATGTCAATCTTGAGAAATTCAAGGGTGATGTGAAGGAAACACTTTAGGTAGTTGAGGGATGCACCAATTAGTTAGACTATATGAAAGATTAACTCAGGGACTATATAGCGGGGGCTCTCAGTTCCAATCGGGATGCGATGAAAAGCCCTCAATGTCGCCACGGATGATCAAATCAATAAGTTGACTAAGAGGAATAATTCTCTCGAAGTTATAGTTGTGGCTTTGAATGAAGAAACTGAAGCCATGGTGTCAAAAATTGAGGAGCTCAAGGGAGAGCTCGTTATGTGTAGAATTGCTGTGGGTGTTGGCTTTATTTCTTAAGTAGCGTAAGATGAATGTCCTCAAGCCAAAAGAGTTTAATGGGAGGGGACAAGGTTCATGAGGGATGTGGACAATTTTCTCCAGGGGATGAAACAATACTTCCGTGCGATAGGCATTGAGGATGATGCCACTAAGGTAAATATTGTTACAATTTATTTTACTGATGTCGCTCTCTTATGGTGGCGTCATAGGTCCACAGATGAGAAACGATGTGGAATCGTGATTGGGACTTGGGAGGAGTTCCAAAAAGAATTGAAAAAGTAGTTTTACCCATGGTATGCCGGGAAGGAGGCTCGAGCTAAGTTTTTTCGACTTACGCAACAAGGCACTATTTAGGAGTATGTCAAATACTTCAGTGAATTGATGTTTCAAATCTCTAACTTGAGTGAGAAAGAAACAATCTATTTGTTCAAGGATGGGTTGAAGCCATGAGTAAAATAGTAGTTGTGCCAATAAGGCATCATTAAACTTACCGTAGCCATGGACGAGATGAAGTCCTTTGTCGTGCTTGGTCTGAGGATAGACAAGTTCGAATCTTCCAAGTCTAAAGAGAAGGGAAATGGTAGGGGAGACCATGAGGAAGAGGGGCAAGTTAAAAATGGAAACAATGGCAATGATAAGAATAGTGATAAGAATAGGCCGAAGGAGGAGTGCTCTTATTGATACGGGGGTATCAGACTTGTTCATATTGGAAAAATTCGTGAGTAAACTTGGTCTTTCAGTTAGCAAATCGACTAAAAAGATTAAGATAGTAAATTCTAAATGGGTCCCAACTGTGGGAGTAGCACAAGGAATTGAGCTACAAATCGGTGAGTGGAAAGGAAATGAAGACTTTAAAGTAATTCATTTTGATTATAACTTCGTGCTTGGCTTGATTTTCTTTAACAAGATTAATGCTCTTTTGGTTCCTTTTGTCTATTGTATATGAATCTTAGATACTCGACTTGTGTCGATGAGCTGAGACATAAGGGATGAAACCAAGGTATTGCCGGCAATCCAACTAGCTAAGGATGTTTCATGTGGTGGGAATAGTGACTCGGTAGATTGGAGTGCTATGAAGACCCTATTAGAAATGCTAGAGGTGCAGAAAAGTAATATCAAGCCTTTTGAGTTATTAGTTGAGCTACCACCTATAAGAGATGTGGGTTGTGCACCAAACTTTGTGGTAAAAGTGTTAATACAAGCTGGGCAATTGAACAGAGTAAATGCGACGAGCGAGGTACATCTCAAACACTTTTCTAGTGTTTTACATTATGACTTACCATTGGCTGGGAAAAGGCATAGGGACCCTTTTAGAGTTCTAAAGCGGGTAAGCCAATGACTTACAAACAAGAGTTAGCGACAATACTCAAGGTTAACTAGGTGTTCAATGTGGGTGTGCCGAAGCTTATTTGTGAGGATCAAGGGGATCCCAATCAAGGCGAGTCGCAATATGGCAACTAAGAGCGACAACCTCTTGTAATCGAGATGTACAAAATAGAGAAATAGTTCAAGTCATATGACCAAAAAGACATAAGCTGAGGCAAAGGTCTCGAGAGAAGGGATTACTCGACAGAGAGACTAGTTGGGAATTGTAACGACCCAAAATTTACGGGTATTAGAAAAGTGCATTTTCGGGTCACTGTTTTCGTGAAACGGGTTCGTAAATATTTATTAAAAATATTTACGAAATTAGTTGTGTGGTTAATTAGGTTTTAGTTAGGAGAATTAGCTTGAATTAATGTTAATTAGGTATAAGGATTAAATTGAATAAAGTGTGAAAGCTTAATTATAGATTAAAGAAAAGTTGAAGGACTAATTAAATAAATAAACCAAATTGTGAGAATTGTATGGTAATAATAATGTACATGTGTAATAAATACATATATACATTTGTAATACATATATGTATTTACTTATTATTTAAGAAATAATAATAATTATGTTAATATAATATTATATTAATATAATAAACATAAAGTAAATAAAAGAAATAAAACAAAAAAAAGAAGAAGTTGAAACGAAAACAGAGAAGGGAAAGAAGGAAAGAAAAAGGGAAAGGAAAAGAAAGGAAAATTAAGGTTTAAGGTTCAAGCTTAATTTGGTAAGTCAATTTAGTCCATTTTCTTAAATTTTTTATGTTTTTAGAATCATAGAACAAAATATTACTTGATTTATATTGAAAATTTGAAAGTTAGTGAATTTTTAGATGTTATTCATGTTGAATAATTTGAAGTATTAGGAGTTAAATTGATAGAATTTCAAGTTAGAATTGAGAAAAGGATTGAATTGTAAAAAAAAAATCATAAGTTTTGAGTAATAGGGACTAAATTGAAAGAATTTTGAAAAATTAGGGATTTATGGTGAAATTAGAGAGTTAAATTTAGTTTTAAGTGGTAATTGAATGAAAATATGGAATTAGTTTTAGAGAAATAAAGCTCGTCTCGGTTTAATGACTAAATTGAAATTTAGGCAAAAGTTAAGTATAATTTAAATTGTTGATGTGAATTGGTGTTGTATTGATAATATTTAATTGTTTTAATTCCATAGCTAACGTTGAGCCGGAGACCTCAGCTAAGAAAGGAAAGGACAAGATTAACGAGGAGTAACTCGAGAATTACGGTTTGTATCTCTATAATTCGAAAACTAGTTATTAAATTGTTAAATTTACATTTAATGATTATGGTAAGCAATGAGGTAAGTATTGACACTATGATATTGAATTGAATTGAATTGATTATGTGAGTATATGTTATTATTTGAAATGTATATTGATTGGAAATTGAAAAGTGAATTGAAAACCCTATTAACTGTATTGGGCTGAGTCAGATATAGTTGGCATGCCATAGGATTGAAAGTGTTCAGGGATACTTCGACCACGAGTCGATGAGACACTGGGTGTCATATTATTACTTCAGATAAATTCAATGAGGTACTGGGTATCAATTTACTTCGGCAAGGCCGATGAGACACTGAGTGTCAATTTATTACTTTGAATTATCCGATGAGGCACTAGGTGCCATATAGGTGTGTTTTGGTTGGATCCGTGTATCTGCCAAAGTCCGAGTCGTGTTAATAGGGTTAAATGAATGAATTGATAATAAATTTGATATTGAATGACATTGTATGTGAAGTGGAATGGATAATGAATTGAATTATACAAATGAAAAGCATGAATCATGGAATTCATGAAATGGAAATTGTCATTGAAAAATAAATGTGAGAATCAAAGTTGAGAAAAGCTATTGAGATAGTTATTGATGAGAATTGAATGTATGATATTGATATATATATATATATATATAAAGAATTGATTAATTGAATGGATTTGAAAATTGAATGAATTAAAAGTACATGTTTAATTATTTTGTTTTAAGTATTCAGATTATAGAAATACCACTGAGTTTTATACTCAGCGTACGGTTTGTTTTCGTGCGCAGGTTCGATTAAAGTCCGATCGTTGAATCAGCATCCAAGGTCGATCCCGAACTCATTGTGGTGAAGTACATTTCTCTTTGGTAAATGGCATGTACCTAGGATGTCCTATGTGTGTCATTTTGAAAAATGATTGTATATGATGTTATAAGATGATACTAGCTACTTATATATAAACATATGTATGTGATATTGAGATTTGATATGGAATGTTTTAGTTGGTATGTAAGTGAGTATGTCATAGGCAAAATTTAATATTGAAATGGTATGAACATTTGAATTAACTTAATTGGTGATTAAGTGGAATGTTTGAATAATATGTGTAAAATAACTATGAGGGTACTTGATTAGGTTCTTAGATTGATGAATTTGGCATGTATTAGAGGTATTTGAATGTATTTTGGATTGGTTGAACAATTGGATTTTTAATTGCTTGTTGTTCAAGATTTGTAGGGTTGGTAAACTTGATGTATAAGGCTCATTTTGAGTCCACACGGCCTGGCACATGGGCGTGTGACCAGACCGTGTGAGACACACGGCTTACACATGGGCATGTGGATAGGCTGTGTGTCCTGTAACACCTCGGTTTAGACCCTAGTCGGAACAGTGGTTTCGAGACCACAAATCCGAGTCAGAAAAATATTTTAATATTATTTTCCGTTCTTATAGTATGTGAATTGACATGTGTGAAATTTCCGTGAATTAATTTATCCGTTTGTGTGCTTAATTTGATAAAATGACTTAATCGCATAAAATGCAAAAGTGACTTGATATTTGTTAAAGTGCTACATTGCTATTGTTTTTATAATGTGGAGTCCTTAAATTGAAATTTCACTATTGGGAGCATTCATGGACGGTAAAGGACATTAAATATATATGTTTTATATGTTATTTTAAAAGGTTAATTTGGTAAAAGATTAAATAATGTTCATTATAATAAAACAAAACATTAAAATGCCATGCAATTGTGTTCATCTTAGCCGAAACTTGTATGAAAAAGAAAAGAAAAAGAGCTTTAAGGGTTCGGCCATGTTCAAGCTAAATTACGGTAAGTGTTTTGCTCAATTTTTGATAATTTTTACGTTTTTGAGATCGTTACTATGTAATCTATCAAGCCCATGTCTTATTTTTTTGATTTTGATGATGATTTTGTGTTTTTCCATTGTTGAAATCTTGTGGTTTTTGTTGTTTGATGATGGAAAATAAAAGATATGTGATAAATTATAATGTTTTGTCTTTGGATTTTTAATTAATTTGAGTAAATTGGACTAAATTGTGAAAATGCTATTTTGAAGGACTAAAAAGTGAAATAAATGAAATATGTGGACTTGTATGAGTTAGGTGAATATTCGACCATGATATAGTATATTGAAATTATGCATATTTTGTGTCTTGTGTAATAGGGACTAAAATGTAAAAGTGTGAAATTATAAGGGATAATGTGTAAAAAGGCCTAATTATGTGTTTGTGGATTAAATTGAATGAATGTGTTATTGAATTAGTTAAATTTGAATTTATTTAGATCAAGAATGAAAGAAATCGGAATTAGATCGGGGGAAGTCGAAAGTTGTCGAATAGTCACTTCGATCTGTTCGTTTCCGTACGAGGTAAGTTCATAAGTAAATAAATGTCTTAAATTCGATTGTATATATATTTTATTTGTACCGAATTGAATTATTATTTGCAAGTATATATATGAATGACGAATTGGTAAAAGTGTGGAAAAATTGTCTACGAGCTTGAATCGATCGAGTTACAACGTCCGAAAGCCCCGTACGAACCTTAGGAATAGTTAGGATACATATGTCACGACATAGGATTCCGATATGTGATTTCGTGTAAGACCACGTCTGGGACGTTGGCATCGACTTGTGTTTACGTGTAAGACCATGTCTGGGACATTGGCATCGTATTTGTTTCGTGTAAGACCCTGTCTGGGACAGTGGCATCGATATGTGATTACATGTAAGACCACGTATGAGACGTTGGCATTGTACGAGATTTCTGATTATCCGAGTATCCTTATTAATTCCGAATGGTTCAACGGGCATTATCAAGGTGAGATCGAATGTGAAAACGAACTAAAAGATTCAGGTACGTGCTATGTTATATGTTTATGAAAGTAAGTTAAGTATATGTTAGAGATGAATATATGAATTAGACATGGTAAAAGAGAAATTTATATGTGCTTATGAGTATATGTGTATTCGAACATTGATGTTATATTGCTATTGTAAATGTGATAATATTTGAGTTTGCAAGCATATTAAATGTACATTTAGTTAAGGTTTGTTTGATTTGGCTAGTTGATTTAATGCAAATGTTTATTTGTTCATTATTTTCTTATGACTTACTAAGCTATGAAAGCTTACTTTGTGTGTGTGTTTGTTCATTGTTTTATAGATTATTAAAGCTATGGGAAGCTCGGGAATCGTCGAGGATCATCACCACACTATCGAACTATATTTTGGTATCTTTTGAAAATGTATATATTAATGTATGGCATGTATAGGCTAGAGAACTTTGATTATGTTTTGAGATGTGTAAATACAGCTATGTGATATGGCTTGCTAATGAATGTGTTTATGGATGAGTTTAATCCATGCTATTTGATGCATAAGTTGGAATGTTTTGATGTGCTCATGAATGGCCAAATGAAATGGTCTATATTGGTAAGTTCATGGTTGATTTGGGAAAATTGAGATGATGAGAAATGCTAGGAATTGAAAGGGTTTTAAATGAAGTATTAATCATATGTTTGATGTGAAATCTATGCTTTGAATTTGTGTATTTGAGTTAGGTTTGCATATGGTAATGAATGATGTTGTTAAGAGTTAAATTGTGCATGTTTTGGTATGTTTTGGATGCCTTTGGAATATGAATTTAGATTTGTTTGATGCTTGTAGGTTTGACCCAAATTTTGGGTGGCAAATTGGCCTTACAAATGGCCTATATTTGCCCACACGGGCGTGTGTCTCGACCGTGCCTCTCAAGGTTGCATTTCGAGATAAGTCAGGAAGCCACACGGGCTAGACACACGGGCGTGTGACTGGCCGTGTGAGCAAGTCAATAGCCTCCCTAATTTTCACACGGCTTGGCACATGGGCGTGTCTTGTGGCTGTGTGGACAAGTCAGTATGTATGCCCTATTTTGCCACGGCCTGCCCACACGAGCGTATGACCTCTGTAACTTTGAAAAATGTTTAATTTTCAGAAAATTTGTATGTGCTCGGTTTAGTCCCGACCCCTTTCCAATGCATGTTTAAGGTCTCGTAGACCTTCTAAAGGGACTCTATGTGTATTTTTCATTATGGAACGTTTGTGAATGTTTGATGATAATGAATTGTTTATGTTTTGATCTGATATGTCCGGTAACGCCTCTTAACCTTAATCCAGTGACAGATACGGGTTAGGGGTGTTACATGTCCCCTGCAACTTAAAAAAATTCAAAATAGAATACCTAGGATTCTCTACACGGGCAGAGACATGGGCGTGTGTTTCAGCCGTGTGAGGAACACGACCTAGAACACTGGCATGTGCCCTGGCCGTGTGAAAACTGCACTAAATTTTTGAAAAATAAATTGACCATACGGCCTATCACACGGGCGTGTGACTTGGCTGTGTGAGGTAAGTCAAGGAGTTACACGGGGTAAGACATGACCTGAAGCACGGGCATGTCGTAGGGTCACACGGGCGTGTCCCTAGACCATAAGGGCGTGTGAGCCCTGCATTTAGGAAAAATTTTGAAAATTCGCAAAAAATTCTCTGAGTTTCTAATTAAGTCCCAATTTGTTTCTAACACGTGATTTGGGCCTCGAGGGCTTAATAAAGGGACATTATGATTAAGTTATGATGTGTATGTTATATTATTATATAATTGTTTGTATTTGATCTGAAATGTTCGGTAATGCTTCATAACCCTGTTCTGGCGACAGATAAGGGTTAAGGGGTGTTATAAGAATCAACTGAGGCATTGAGGCATTTCCAAGATGAGTCAAGCTAGTGTCATTTCGGGGACATGATAAGGGCGTTGTGAGAATGGGTGGAGGAGAGTGTCACGTGTCGTATATCAAAGCCCATGAAGAATGCACACATATCATCTCATAAAGGTCAACTAATTAAATGAAGCTCACTTGACCCACTTGAACTGGCCCTGTAATACCCTAACCCATATCAGTCGCTGGATTAGAGCTACAGAGCATTACCATACAAATTAGAACATTTAACTTCAAAACAGAAATAATTATGCATCTTAATATAATCATAGTAAAAATACTCTTACGGACCTTAGACCAAGCCTTCGGGGCCCTAAAAATAACTTGGAAACAATCAGGGATAAATTTGAAATAAAATAGAAAATTTTGGAAAAACTTGAAAATATGGGTCACATGGCCGTGTGACATAGCCCAAATCGTGTGGACATTCGAAATATGGATACACAGCCATGTCCCAACCCGTGTGTTCGCCCGTATGGGCATTCAAAATAGGGTCACATATCCATGTCGTAGACTGTGTGCCAGACTGTGTGTGCATTCGATGTTAAGCCACACAGCCGTGCTGTAGGCTGTGTCTTAGACCGTGTAGCATACTAACTTGAAACACACGACTGTGTTGGGTGACTGTGTCCTAGGCCGTGTGCAGCATAATTTGCCCCTAGACAAGCCAAAACATTAGCCTTTTCTTGCACAACAAACCATACCATTTCCAATCATTTTCACATGACCAAAACACTTTACAACATACCAAAATCAACCAACTTAGGTGCCTAACCAATATACCTTCAATTGACACCCCAATTTAACACATCAACTTGACTCAATTCAACAGTTGAAGTTCATTCATTAAGCATAAATCATATATACCAAATAATCGTTTCAAAGCATACCATTCATCCATATTTTACCTACTTTCATATAAGCATACATAAATGTTACATACCATATATTTTTACTTTCATTTGCAATTCATTAACTAAGAACATTAAGACACATATAAGCTTGGCACAAACTCAAAACAAACCAAGTTATCAAATCAACATTCAAGCTTTATTACATACCAAAACACACCTATATCATTTGATATAAATGTCTATCCAATGTACCCTCATTGGTACCACAAATTAACATTCAAATAAACTCAAACCCAATGCCATAAATTCATATTTTTAAACTTACATCACACATCTACCCTTTAACCACTTCATTCACACTTCAATGAACCAAAAGCCATCTAAATCACAAGGCATTCACGAGTGACTAAAACCCATACTTACATATACATTTATAAGCCCACATTACGACATATAGGCAAATAAACTTAAACCACATCACATTGGTAAGTAACATAAAATAAACTCCTATTACATGCCATTTATAACTGTTAACCAAAACAACAAAAAATACCAATATGATGAATGGATAGTGTGATCGTGCTTCGACGAGATTCCAACCGATTGAGCTTTCCGATGACCTACAAGATAGAAAAAAACAACTACATAAGCAACTAGTGCTTAGTAAGCTCGTATAACGGAAACTTAAACTTACCGAACACAAAATGATTAAACCATTAAACATTACTCATTCGACCATATGGATATTCTTCTTTCCTATCCACAACACTTCACATAGTTAGTAGATACATTTAAGGACATATCAACCAATGAAACATGACACATATCATGTAAAAGATTTCAATATATAAATCATCCATCATATAATCCATTTCTTACTTTTTTTCCTTCCAATTATACATATTACATTTTCCGTTCCATATTCTCAATAATGTAGCTCATTTCATATACGTACCTTTTCGTTTTAAACCTGAATTACCCGTTGAACCAAATGAAACAACACCAAATACTCAGAAAATACTCATAACCATTTAATTATCTAAACACACCACAAACATAACTAGATAACATATTTATAGAAGTATGAAACATATAATTACACCAAGAGATTAATATTCATTATCAAACTATACTAATAAAAACATTCATCTCATTTTCATACTTATGATACATATCTCACCTGAAACATATTACCTGAATAGCGAATGGTTGAAGGATGAGTTACCGACCTTTTCATTGCTATCCTTTTCGACCTTTTCATTTACATCCTTTTCGGATAATATCCTTTTCAACTTTTTCATTTGATATCCTTTTCGGATAACATCCTTTTCAACTTTTTCATTGATTCAGAAATACCGAATATAATGCCATGGTATCTTTCAACCATGGTCTTTTTCCTTTTCGAGTATAATACCATGATGTATTTCAATCACAGACTTTTCCTTTTCTCAATCAAGACAATCCCAAACACCAATTCATTGATACATATGTAAAGATATCAATTAAATTTATAAATTCAAAGGTAATATTTAAAAATGAAATACAAACTTATCTTAACTAATCCGACATATTAGCTTTTCCTCGATTTAGATCATTTTAATTCGTTTCTTGATCTAAATAATAATTTTCATTCAATTAAACCATTCAAATAACTTAATATAATTAATACAACTTATAATCCTTTTCAATGAGAAATTTATAAATTTACCCCCAATATTTTACCTTTTATGCAATTTAGCCCCTAAACCCAAAACTTGCAAATTCATCATTTTTAACTAAAGACCATGCTACCCGATTCTTATTAAGTTCACAAACAGCCCATGTTTTTTCCTCAATTCTCACAATTTACATTGAATTTTACTATTTCAACAATTTAATCCCTAGACATTAAAATCACTAAGAATCGCTTAACAAAATACTTATATTTAACTACCAACTTTAATAATCTATCAATTAAAATATAAAAAAAAACACTTCAAACTCATTCATGGCAAGTCCCTAGACTTTTAACAACTTTACAAATTGACTCCAGGACTAGCTAAATTAAGCTAATACGAACTTAAAAACATAAAAAATTACTAAAAAGGGGCATCAAACACATATCATGCATGAGAGATTAAGCTTGGTTGAAAGTTCTCCCTTCAACAATGGTGTTTTTGGCTTGGAGAAGATGAGAACCAACTAAATAAAAATAATGTGCTTTGTTTATTTTATTTACCTTAAGTTTCTTTTTAGTTATTACTATAAAGTTATAACATATAAATTAATTAAACAAAGCACTAACTGTGCATGTTACTAAGATTTGGCACAATTTCCATAAAAACCCTTGTAACCATATTAATTTAACCTTTTAGTACCTTTAACTTATAGAAACCAACTTTTGCAACTTTTACTATTTAATCTTTTTTTACCTAATTAACAAATTAAACGTTAAAATTTCTTAACCAATTTTTAATATGACCCTAATAACACTCTGTAAATATTTAATAAAATATTTATAGGCTCGGTTTATAGAAACGAGATCTGAATACCTCATTTTCTAAAACCACTTGACTTTAAGGATATACCACTTGAACCTAATTTTTCATTCAAATAACATAAATTATCAAATAAAAATTTATTATATTACTATATTTGACTAGTAATATTTACGGAGATTTGTGGCCCTGAAACTACTGTTTTCAGCACTACTGAAAAATGGGTTGTTACAAGCTCAATTCGTGGAACATATGGAGAATGTAACAACCCGGTACAGTGGTGTTGAAAAGCAAGGTTTCAAGTTTCGTTTTAATGAATCGAGTCTAGTTGATTTGAATCAAGGATAAGTAATTGATAAACCGTAAAAGTAACATATTTTAATCCCACATTTAGTATGCTTTTGGATGAATTATCCCTTATTTTATATAATTTGGTGCTCTTAATCCTTTCTTTTCATGTCTTATACTCAGGAAAGCACCAGGGGATGAAAAGAACGCAAAACGGGCTTAAAACGGGACAAATGGGCCAAAGCATGAAATCGACACGACCTGGACCAAAGATCACACGGCCGTGCCTCCTTAAAGATCTCAAACACGGCCTGATATCGATCTACACGGGCGTGTCCTCATTAGAAGTCCGAACACGGCCTGGCCACGATTTACACGGGCGTGTGACATGGCGTGTCCTGCGCGGCCAAGAGGAGTTTTACTCGGATTTGGATGCTTGGAGGCAAAGAAACACACTCCAAAGTCTAATTAAACCCCAATTAGGAATTGCACTCAAATTAGGATACTTGGAGGCCAAGTAACACATCTCAAAGCCTATATAAACACCCTAGGGGCAACTTAATCGGGAGTTCGTGAAGCCTTACGCGGGGCTTTTGTCGGGGCGGTGAGCTAGGCCAAGAGCCAAGCCGAAAAGGTCGAGTTGTGGGAATCACTCGAAGGTAGCCGTTGATCCATCTCGAGAAGCCGGGATTCTACTCAAGGCGGCGGATCTCTCCTTCAATTCCTTTGGGGAGTTTTAGGGATTTCTTATGTTTTGTTTTATCTTTTCTCTTGAGATGTTTTCTTATTTAGTTATGAACTAAACCCTTGAGATACACAGAGGGGATGAAACCTATGATGAATCTTGTTATTATTTTCTAAATTATATGATAAATACTTAGTTTGTTCTTAATTATGTGAGCTTTATCCAAATTTAATGTACTTAGGTGGAGGAGGAATAGACCCTGCCTAAGAGTAGATCTAGCAAAATTAAGCGGAGTTGATCGCACGCCTAGAGATAGGGTGACGAGATTTTGCCGGATTAGGGTGAAACCTAATATGGGAGTCCATAGATCGATTTACTGCTATTCTAGGGGGTTATTATAAGAGAACGAGAGTTCCACTAATTAACCTAGGGTTAGACGTTATTCGCCTCGGGAGAGGGTTTAATATACGTTAGGGAGTCTTACGGATCAAACTAAGTAAATAAATCATATGGTTCAGTGATAGATAACAAGTGAAGTCTAGGTGGATTCTTCCTGAGGGTATCATCTAAATCAACTGAGTTTTTCTAAAAGTTATCTCCCCAATTTTAGTCTTTTTTCGTCTTTGTGTTCTTAGCTTAGTAGTTCGTTAATTTTAGATTAAAAGCAACTTCACTTATTTTAGGTTAAATAATAAAAAGAAAGTTAGTATTAGTACTTTTAGTTCCTTTGGGTTTGATAATCCGGTCTTGCCTAAGCTATACTATTGTTCGATAGGTACACTTGCCTTTAATCGTTGTCAGAGTTAGTTTCCAGGTTCGATCGTTCTTTTTATAAATTTTAAAGCTCTGATTCACAGCGATCAGTAATTTAGTTGATTTGAGTATTTAATTTAGTGCAATGATTAAATTATAAAGTTAGATCGCTATAAATTTTAATTTGAAAATAGTTAAAGGGACTAAAATTGCTTATAGCTCAAAAGTTTAAGATAACAATAAAACATGCCAAATTTGTGGCTAAAAAAACACGTGCCTCTTATGTTATTATTATTTATTATAAAATAAATTGAAATGATTTAAGTGGAAGGAGAGAGAAGATTGTCTTTTCCATCCTTCCACGCAAGAGAAAAAAAAGAGAGAAAAGAAATAGAGGAAATTTGCTTAGGGTTTTTAAGCTTTCACCCACAAATTGGTGAGTGCAATTTATTACTTTTCTTATAAATTTTATGTTTTTGAGATCGGAGAATCATAATTTAACTAAGTTGTGTATCAATTTATAAAACTGTTAAGGCTTTAGAAAGTTACCATTAATGATTTTTCTATGTTTTTGATGTTAAATTAATAGATTTTTAGTGTATACATGAAAAATGACTAGATTTTGAAGTTAGATGTTAGATTTTTTACTTGAGAAAATAAAGTGGATATCAAGTAGAGTTGTTATGAGATTTTGTTAGAAATCGATAATAGAGGGTTTAAAATAGAAGGAAATGAAGTCGAATTAGAAATCAACGCTTAGAATGGAGAGTTTTGCTTGTTTCGGTTTTAAGAATTTAAATTGAATGAAATATAAAGGTTGTTTGAGATAATAATTGGCTGTGAATTGGGTGAATTATTGATGGTGTTATTTGTTTATGTTAATTCATAGCTACTAACGATCCAATTTCTTCAAAAGCTAAGGAAAAAGCTAAAGTCACCGACGAATTGTTCGAAATTCCTTGTAAGTATCACCATAACTCAACTTGTTATTTATTTTTCCTTTTAATTTCATTGTTTGGTTAGTTGGCAAAATGAAGGAAGTTACACATGAGTGGTTGACTAGAAATATAATATTGAGATTGATTATTGTGATAAAGAGTTAAATTGTATAAAAATCTGAAATAGTATAATTTAGTAAAGTTGCGCATTTGGCTTGAACAGGAGACAAATCATGCCATGTTTTATATGAAATGACATTCAGCGGAAGAGTTGTTGTTGAGATCAATAGAATGGAAATTGTACTGAGATTGAAATTAATGGGTTGTTGTAGTAATTGTTGGGCAAAGTTGAGAATAATTAATGAGTTATAGAATTGAGTAAAATAATGATAATTGCTTCGATTATAAGTCAATGAGCGCTAGGCGCATTTTCCTTCGAACATTCCAACCATGGATTTCACAATTACTACTTCGGCTAAGCCGATTAGCACAGCGCGAATTGTTTATGTTGGATGTACCGATATAAAATTACTTTGACTACAGGGGCGCACCAACCACCGAATGTACAGATGAATGCTGAGCACGATTATTGCTTCAGATTAATCGATGAGCGTTGGGCACAATTTGTTTAGTTTGCGACGTATCAATGAGGCACTGGGTGCCAAATTATAATATTAGTAAGATCCATAAATTAGTTTAGATCCGAGCTATGTAGTAGTGAACATCAATATTGAACAGGAAGCATGGTTTGATTCAAATTGGTAATGTAATGCAATATGAAAAAATGAGAAAAAATGAATAAGGTTGCATGTAACACCCTTAACCCGTATCCGTCGCCGGAACAGGGTTACGGAGCATTACCGAAACATATAGGAACATTTACAGATAATCATGCAAGTTACTATTCATTAACCGAGATTATTCGAAACATCCCTTAAATGGACCCTTGAGGCCCAATACGAACTTTAGAAACGAGTCGGGACTTAATCGGAACTTCTAAGAATTTTTCGTAACTTTTTTCAAATTTTCCCAGGTGCAGGGCTCACACGCCCGTGTGGTCCAAGGGACACACCCGTGTGACCCTGGGACACGCCCGTGTTAGAGGCTGTGTTCGACCCCGTGTAACTCTCTGACTTGCACAGACGGCCATGCCACATGCCCGTGTGCTAGGCCATGTGGTTAATTAATTTAATTCGGATTAGATGTAGGTTTTACACGGCCAAGACACACACCCATGTGGCACACACGGCTGAGACCCACGCCCGTGTCTCTGCCCGTGTGCCCAATTTTGAGCATTCTGTTTCTCAAAATTAAGGTGTAAGGGACACACGGCCTAACCACATGCCCGTGTTACCAGGCCGTGTGTCACACACGGTCTAGAAACACGTCCGTGTGTCTGCCCTTGTGGACAAAATGAAGCCATTTCTAGCTACATTTCTCACCCAAAATTTCACCCAAGACCTGCACTTGAAACACACAACCAATACCAGCAAGTCCAAGTATTCAAATTAAACAAACTTCATCATTCAATAAGGCATATCATTACATGCATATGTGTTTATAAACTTACCTTGGTTTAACTAGGGCAATAACAACATTTGGTCACATATATTTAACTTAGCACATGTGGATATATATCATAATAACCTACATAGTAATACCAAAATGAACCATTACTAGCAATTCCAATGGCTAGGTTACAAAACATCATTTTAAGCCACTATTGACCAAGTTGTCCTATACATGCCATTATACCAAAATGATTCTACTATATATACCTAAGATAGCTAGTTGATAGTGTGACGATGCTCCAATAATCTTCCAAACTTCACGAGCTTCTGAGCACTATAAAACAGGGGAAAATAAAACAGAGTAAGCATTACGTGCTTAGTAAGTTCGTATAACGGAAACTAAACTTACCAATCTTGTTTATTAAATTTAAGCACACAACATCATATTTTCCATCCATTAGAAAAATTTCCTAAGCACATGCCTTCAATCAAACATGTTAGTCACAACACGTACATACATGTCAAGTAAAAATAGATAAGCTCATCATGCAATGTTCTTTCAAGACATTACTATTTTATCACATAATTCTTATACCATGTCAAGAGTGTTATATGTCCATTGAATCATTGAATTCCGATGGATGCTCAAGTAGTACACTCGAAGTGTACGATTCTATAATCCGTCAATTTCTTAATCAAGGGTACCCATTAGGGCACTTAACCAAGAAACACTCTCTCGAGCCACATATTGTATAACAGGTTTACCAGTCCAGGCTAAATCCTTTTTAATACGTATGCTTAGAGGAGCTCGATTAGGATTACCAGTCCAGGCTAAACCCTAATCATAACGTATGCTCGAGAGGTATTATATCGGGATTACCCGTATGGGCTAAATCCCATCCGCAACAAATGCATGACCTCATTAGTTTTGGAAAAGTGTATATAATCATCGGAATTCAACATTCAATCGGGACTAACCCTTTATCACCATTTCAAGCATGTAGTAAATTTTCCATCATAACATACAAGTAAGGCACATTAACATAAATCACATTACATACTACACAACATTCAATTAACATAATTACATGTCCAATTAAGTTACACGAACTTACCTCGACACTTGTTCGTGTAATAATCTACTAATCTAAAATCTTTTTTTTTCTTCGATCTAGCCTCGAGTTTGTGTTTTCCGGATATATATAAATGAATTTAACCATAAATTTCATACATTTCATATTTAAATGGACTCAATTTATGTCCTAGGAAAAATTACCATTTTGCCCCTAACTTTTCCATAAATTTCAATTTCGTCCATAGGCCCGGAAAATGAAACTTGTGCAAATTACTCCCTATTCCAAGTCTAACCAAAGCCCCATTACAAAATTTACAGCACATGTATACATAAAATTTCAAAAATTTTCCTTTAATTTCACAAGTTTACATTTTAGTCCCTAAATCAAGTTTTCATCAAAAATCACTTTGCAAAAGTTGTTTATCTATCAATAATCTTTCATTTTCTACCATAAATTTCTAATTTTCAGCATAATACATCCATGACCCATTTTCATACCTTGATAAATTTTCAAATTAATCCCTCAAATAGAGAGATTAAGCTTTTTCGGTTTCAAAAATACCAAAATTACTAAAAACGGGACAAGAGAACTTACCCAATTAAGCCTTTGAAAGTTTCCCCTCTCTCTCCTAGGGTTTCCATAAAATTTTAGGTTGAAGATGACAATAATAAGATGATATTTCCTTTTATCATCTTTTAATTAATTTAATTATTTCAAATTCCAATTTAGTCCTTGACCTTTTTCTATATTTCCATGGATGAGTCACCATGAAAAATCTACATACTTTTCTTAATGGTCTAATTACCATATAAGGACATGTAGTTTTGAATTCCATAGCTATTTAATCCTTATAGCTACTAGAATTCAACTTTCACATTTTATGCGATTTAGTCCTTCTCGTAATTAAACACTTAATCAATAAATTTTTCATTTAAAAATTTTCACATGACATGCCTATTATAATACAGACTGAAATAAAAATAAACCTTATTTTTGGGTCGGATTTGTGGTCCCGAAACCACTGTTCCAATTTCACTGAAAAATGGGCTGTTACATTGCATACATCATTAGCATAAAGTGTTAATAAGTTTGTTAATAAGTTCGTTAAAATATATTGGTTAGTTAAAATATCACATTTGGTTTGTTTGGGATACTTATGTATATTAATGTATTGGATAAGCTTTGATATGAAACATACTTGAATTGGTCTAAGGAATAAACAAATCAACTGAGTCCAATTATTTAAATTTTATGCTATATTGAGTAAGTTTTAGTAATACCATTTGGAATTAATACTCATCAAATGGTCTTGTTTTCATATGCAGGCTAGGTGTATTTTGAGATTTTGTACTCAGAGTCGTCAGCATCGAACCAAAAAATCCTAGACTCAACAAAGTTCGTATATTTTGTTTTGTTTCAAGTTGGCATGTACTTGGTTTTTAGTAAAATCATTTGGCTATAGATATGTATTTGTGACATAAAAAAATGAACTTTTGGTTGCCATAATTATAATATTATTAGTTAATTAAATTACTTTAATGTGACATGCTTAGTTTGTGGTATGTTTCGAAATATCAAAGTGTTGGGAATTGATTTGGGAGATGATTTGAATATGGATATATTGTGAAATCTAAATTTTGTAGGGGTTTTTTAAATAAAATAAGAAAAAATGCTGCCTAAATTTTTTAAAAAAATAATATTACCAGTACACTGCCATTTCAATAAAGTGAAATAGTAAAATAGGTTGTTTCGGCATTTGAATGTGACATTTTATATTCGGACCCTCTAATTGGATCGAATATAAGGTGTCACAGAGAAGCCCATCTAATTTTAGCGTTGGTGACCCAATGGAACACTCTAGTAAAATTAGAGTTGCCATGGTGAATATTGTAAATCCTAAGGATAAGATTGTATAGAGTTTAAATCCTTTAGGACTCTTATCTTGTAGATAGGCTTTAATCTTGACCATTGATGTAATTTAAATTGTACTGTTGGATCTGGGGGAGCTCAACTATAAACAGAGGCCTTCCCCCTCATTTGTAATCATTTTATCCTATCCCATTTAGAGTTATTAAATATACTTTGAGAGTATTTACTCAAACAGCTAGTGTGCATTGCTTTGTGTGGCTTTTCAGTTCTTTTGTTGCTCCTTCGCTTTTAAGTTTGCTTCCGCTTTTTTTTCATTGCCTTAGAGAATTTCCTTTGTGAATTCTCATTGTTTGAGAGTTAGACTGGCTTAGGTGGATTTAAAGCAAAGGAACAACTTAAGGTCGCATAGTTTGCCAGACTAAAGTTTTAACCCCGTGACACTAGCATGGGCGTTCCATATAAGAAATTCAAATAGAAAAACTAGATCAACATATGAAAGAAGATTTCAGCAAGAAAATGGAATTGTGAGGAAATTATTAATGTTACGAGTAGCACTAGTAAATTCCTTCCAAGCAGCTCCTTCGTGTATTTTTAAAACGAAAGACAAATTGATTGGTTGTATCATCGGATGAAAAGCATTTTTTTCAATACATTAAACACTCAAACCATTATTGGATGGCATCTACATCCTAAGAGAACAAATATAGAGTATAATATAGACTGATGAGAACAATGACACACCCGTTTGGACAAAATGAAGAGCTAAAAACCTTTTAAGGCAAGAGTAATTATGCGTTTACCTTTTGTAACTTGTGAACTTTGGTCATCTTATCAATCTATATTTATATATATATCCAACTCATGCTATTAGAATCATTCACAATAAGTAAGAAATAAAAATAGGGATTCAATGTTCATTGGACCACATAAGTCATCGTGGATTAATTCAAGACAAGAAGAAGCTCTCTAGGCTTTCCCAACATGAAATAGACTTCTACTTTGCTTCTTATAAATACAACCCTCATATAAATCAAGAGAATCATTTATTTTGTAATCCTAGGACCCAACAACTTCAGCCCCTTGAAATGAAGATGCTCATACCTCAAGTGCCACATATCAAAGTTGTTTTTTACATCAGTAACCAAAGCCAAGTTTTCCACATTTGAGAATTCAAATAGAAAACACTTTGTTTTTAGTCCAAACCCTGAACCGATCTAGACTGTGAGGTCGGAAGATAAATAATTCTTGCTGACTCAGTATTTCTTATTGACTCAGTATTTCAGTGGACATATCAAAAGATCATGTTGGGGTATTAACTAGTTGATTGAACAAGAAAACCCGAGATGACAGTTGATTATGATTACCGAAGCAAGCTAATCACCTATGCCCAGATTTGATACATATTTTTTTATTTGATTTCTTGTTTTTCATTTATTTAATTTTCATTTATGTTATTAGTATAGTTTATTAAAACTCTTCTTTTAATCTTTCGTACTATAATTTAATTAAAGTATTAATTATATCTATTTATGTTTAAATTAGAATTAATTTAGTGCCCGCCTCCCTTGGGTACAATCCTTAGAGTACTTACCTACTCCGTTGTAACTATATTACAACTTGACCCATATACTTGCGAATACCTTTTGTTC
The DNA here is from genome assembly GCA_025698515.1 of Gossypium sturtianum. Taxonomy (NCBI): domain Eukaryota; kingdom Viridiplantae; phylum Streptophyta; class Magnoliopsida; order Malvales; family Malvaceae; genus Gossypium; species Gossypium sturtianum. Next base: position 23,159,772 of record CM046950.1, read on the forward strand.
ACATCTTTTGTGTAGGACTTCTACTCTGGACATTAGTACGTCTGGAGGCGGTCAGGTATCGATACTTTTTCATAAAGTATCGATAAAATTGTTTTGGTATTGATAGTTAAATTCTAACGGTTACTGAATTTAGCATTTATTGCAAAAAAATATTGATACATTTTTATTTGGTATCGATATTCGCTATTGCAGGTGTATTAAATGCTCTAGTTTTCATATCCCAACGGCTCCATTAACTACCACAACAACCTCAACGGTTGGAAATGTATTAGAGGGTATAAATACCATCTTCTAAAGTTCCTACAACAACAAGAAAGCATATTCAAGCAAAATTATCAATCAAACAACCTTTGTACTCAATACTTCCATAATTCTCTTGTATACACTTATGAACTCTCAATGTCTTTCTTTTGCTCAAGTGTATTATTATCTATTTATGCTTAATTTGCAGACATTCTGATCTTGTTAGGATTATCTCTTTGTTTCCTTCTTTGTAATTATTTGAGAGGGTTTATCTTAAGATTTGGGGTAGAAATCTTGTGAGGGTTGTAAGGTTAAACCTTGTCTCAAAGGTTGAACAAATTAGTGAATTTGGAAAAATTCTTAGTTGTGGAAAGCTAAGGCAGTGGAGTAGGCAATTGGGCCGAACCACTCTAAATCTTTGTGTTCATTGTTTCATATTCTTTCATTACTTCCACCAAATTTTTTAAAAGCCAATTCACCTGGATCTTGGCAATTTTAGTTTGATTAATTGAGCTAACAGAGACCATGAGGAAGATGGACAAGTTAAAAATGACAACGGGGATAATGGTAAGAATAATGGTAACAGAAAACCACATAATAGGAGGTGGAAGCCTAATAACAAATCGAAGAGGCTAAATAAGGAGTGCTCTTGTTGATACGGGGGCATCAGGCTTGTTCATATTGGAGAAAGTCGTGAGTAAACCTGACCTTTCAATTAGCAAATCCACTAAAAAGATAAAGATAGTAAATTTCGAAGAGGTCCCAACTGTGGGAGTAGTACAAGGAATTGTGTAACACCCTAAACCTGGCCTATAAGTTTAGTCCAAGTTTAGGAAGTCACATCATCGATACTCAAATACCACATATATAACACAATAACACTAAACCATACGTCGCATAATATTCATCACAAAGATTAATTAAGTATATAATCTTCCAAAGTCCTACTATCATAGTTTACCGAAATTCCTAAAGTAGTATTTAAAAGAAAATAAAAGCTTGATCTAGCTTCCGCGGTGCCGACCCGTTCAAGATTGAGAACCACTTGAAATGCAACCAATAATAAAGTGAGTTGTGAACTCAGTGCATAAAGAACTTTTTTCACATAAACACATTTACCAAAAAGTGTTTATATTCAAAGATTCGATCTGATAACAGAAACATTTCTAGTTCAGATCCAAAGGCGAGTAATTTCGGATGCGAAACAATTTGATTTCATATACTGTAATGCATCGAGTTAGACTCAGATATCCCTAACCCCCATCCGCTACACACCGTCTTCGGCCATCCCAATACACCGTTAAGGGCGTTCAATGCCCAACCAACCCGACACACCATAGAGTGTCTGACTGACACGTTTACAGAAACGCAACTTAGCTGCTAGATCGTAATGCAACGAAATGCCGAGATCAGAGTTGTACATATGGTGGCTTAGCCACTAATTTAGAATAGATCACTTCCTTCTTCATAATATCCCAACCAATACATATGCAAAGAACCAATATCTACAATATGTATTAATTTATTCTAAATTGTTCCACAAGTAGATAGCACAGTTTAATGTCAAACTCAATATCACAGTGCACATACATGTATAGAATTCATGCATATGTCACAGGGTATCAGAGAGTTCTTATTCAGTCAAATTCAAACCATTCATACCATAGGGACGTCAAAATCAGTCTTAAGTAACATTTACGACCTCAAAAACGGTTTTCGGGCCCTTTTATATACGCCATACGGCCTGGACACATGCCCATGTCCTTGCCCGTGTGGTTCACATGGCCTGGGCACACGCACATGTCCTTGCTTTTGTGGTTTTAAAGCATAAATCAGAAAGTTACACGGCCTGGACACAGGGCCGTGTCCTTGCCCGTATGACTCATACGGCCTGGGCACACGCCCATGTGCTCGCTCGTGTTATCCTAAGTTACAAACAGTGAGTCACGCGGCCTAGACACACACCCGTGTCCCTTGCCCGTGTGAACCCTGCACTAATATTGTCACACACAGCCTGTACACACGCCCATGTGCCTTGCCCGTGTGGCTCCAAATTGATGAACAGTGTGTTACACAGCCACCCACATGGCTTGTCACAAGGCCGTGTGGCTCACACGGCTTAGACACACGCCCGTGTGCCTGGCCGTGTGGCGTCGACAGCCACCATTTTCAGCGACCAAAACTTGCAAGAATTAAGGTTTTCGGTACGCACCTAGAGAGATTTCAAAGAAACAACAACGATGAGAGTCTCCGAAGACTAAAATGACCATCCAATAACTCAATTAACCAACTTTATCGACAATAATGCACATTTTACACAGAATACTTTATGTCAAAGTTTTCAACACAAAACCTTCAATGAAATCAAACTTACCAGAAAGTCAACAACGGTCGCTCAATTTGTTGAGTTGAGGTTTGCTACTCCCGACACCCCCGCCGAAGAGGAAACCAAGCGACTAATTATCAGGGATTCCACAATATGCTCGAGATGCCCAATTCAGAACATAAACCCTAAAATTTAACGAATTGACAGTGAAACTTACTTACTAACCTTTCGATCAATGTAATTAACAGCGTATAACTTCGTCTAGACCCGTACTTATTTACGACCGTGATCAAAATGAAGAAGAAAATTAAAGAATCAAAAAGAAAAAGAAAGGGAAGCAGGAAAAAGGAAAAAATAAAAGACAGTAACAAAACAAAAAAAAAATGAATGGAAGATGACAAAATTTTTAATTCCTAATAACTTCTAGTCAGATACCAGCACTTAGAAAAAAAGAATGTTCCCTATCGTATACCTTGGGATTCGAACTCGGAACCAGACAGAATACAGACAGATGCTTAACCGGTGAACTAGCAGGCTCATTCTTGTCACAGGTTTATATAGAATTGAACTTAACTATATAACACATGGACAAAAGTTGTTTTAAAAAAAAAACAAAACAGTTAACCACGCGACTCGAACTTAAAACCTTAATCACAAAAGTAAAGCACACAACCACAGATACAGAGACTTAATTACGGTAAATTCTCACAATTAATTTCTCAAAATTTTTGGGGTGTTACAACTCTCTCCCCCTAAAAAAATTTTGACCTCGAAATTTACCTCACTCAAACAGATACGGATATTACTTTCGGATAGATTCTTCAAGTTCCCACGTGGCCTCCTCAATACCGTGGTTCCGCCACAAAACTTTTACTAGAGGAACAGTTTTCTTCCTCAGTACCTTAACATCACGCTCCAAGATCTGGACAGGTTCCTCTTCGAATGATAAATCTGGTCGCAATTCGATCTCGTCGATAGGAACAACGTGCAACGGATCTGACCGTACCGTCTCGACATCGAGACATGAAACACATCATGAATTCGTTCTAGCTCTTGTGGTAATTCTAACTAATACGCAACTAGTCCGAGATGCTTCAAGATACGGTAAGGCCCAATGAACCTCGGGCTCAGCTTACCCTTGTGTCCAAATCGGAGGACATTTTTCCATGATGATACCTTTAGAAACACTTGATCACCTACAGAAAACTCAATATCCTTTCTTTTTAAATTTGCATAAGACTTCTGTCGGTCAGAGGCTATTTTCAGGCGATCACGAATCACTTTCACAGTACTCTCAGTTTCAGAGACCAGATCAGGACCCAATATTTGGCGTTCACTTAATTTTGTCCAACATAACGGAGTACGACACTTACGACCATACAAGACCTCGTAGGGTTCCATCTGAATACTAGACTGGAAGCTGTTATTGTATGCAAACTCAGCCAATGGTAGATGCTCCTCCTAACTACTCCGGAAGTCTATCATATAACTCCGAAGCATATTTTCCAGAATCTGAATGACTCGCTCAGGCTGTCCGTCGGTTTGAGGGAGATACGTAGTACTAAAATTAAGTCGGGTGCCTAAGGCCTCGTGAAGTTTCTTTCAGAACCGAGATGTGAATCGTGGGTCTTTATTGGAGATAATTGAGACTGGAACCCCGTGTAGTCTTACAATTTTAGCAATATATAGTTTAGCTAACTTCAGTAGGGAGTAATCTGTTTGGATAGGAATGAAGTGGGCTGATTTTGTCAACCGATCAACAATGACCCAAATCGAATCTTTCTTAGTGGGGGTTAAAGGTAACCAACTAACAAAATCCATTGTTACCCGTTCCCACTTCCACTAGGAATTTTAACTGGCTGAAACAATCCAGAGGGCAACTGATGTTCAGCCTTAAACTTTTGACACGTCAGACAGTGAGATGTAAAAGCGACTACCTCCCGTTTCAGTCCTAGCCACCAATAAAGCTCTCGGAGATCCCGATACGTTTTGTTCCCACCAGGATGGATAGCATAGGGACTGCTATGCACATCCTGTAGGATCGAATGCCTCAACTCTTTATCATTAGGTACACAAATCCGACCTTTGAAACACAAGACATTATCACTGTTCAAGCTAAAATCGGAAGTCTTGTTCGAACCAACATGTTGCAATCGCTGAACTAAGGACTCATCGCTTAACTGTTTAGCTTGAATCTGCTCCACTCAAATCGGTTTAACCTGTAATTCTGCTAATAGCCCCCCATCCTCAACCAAACTTAGACGAGCTAACATTGCTCTCAGATCAGTCATCGCTCTACGGCTAAGGGCATCAGCTACCACATCAGCCTTACCCGGATGGTACTCTATCATGCAATCATAATATTTAAGTAATTCAACCCATCTGTGCTGCCGAAGATTTAACTCTTTTTGAGTTAACAAATATTTGAGACTCTTGTGATTGGTGTAAATGATACACCTTTCACCATACAAATAGTGTCTCCAGATCTTCAGAGCAAACACAACCGCAACCAGCTCAAGATCGTGCATAGGGTAGTTACCTTCGTATGTCTTAAGCTGCCATGATGTGTAAGCGACTACCTTACCATCTTGCATAAGCACACATCCTAACCCGACATGTGACGTATCACTGTATACCACAAACTCCCGACCTGGTTCTAGTTGAACTAAAATAAGAGCCTATGTCAGAATGGATTTGAGCTTATCGAAACTAGACTGCTGTGCCTCAGACCACACAAATAGAGAACCCTTGCGTAATAGCTTCGTTAAAGGTGATGCAATCAGAGAAAATCCTTTAATGAACCGTCGGTAATAACCGGCTAAACCCAGAAAACTACGAAGCTCAGCTACATTTTTCGATTGCTTCCACTCAACTATAGCTTCTATTTTCTTGGGATGGAGTCGGATCCTTTCCACAATTACCACATGACCCAGAAAAGTGACTTCCTGTAACCAAAATTCGCATTTACTGAACTTGGCATACAATTGTTTTTCTCGGAGTACTTGAAGTACAGTACGAAGGTAATTATCATGTTCAATTTCAGCTTTGGAGTAAATTAGGATGTCATCGATGAAAACCAATACAAATTGATCCAAGTACGGTTGGAACACCCGATTCATTAAGTCCATAAACGCCGCTGGAGCATTCGTCAAACCAAAAGGCATCACTAAGAACTCGTAATGTTCGTAATGAGTTCTGAAGGCAGTTTTGTACACATCAGTCTCCTTCACTTTGAGCTGATGGTAACCGGAGCACAGATCGATTTTAGAGAAGACGGATGCTTTTCGAAACTGGTCGAAAAAGTCTTCAATCCTTGGTAATGGGTACATATTCTTGATTGTCAACTTGTTCAATTTTCTATAGTCTATGCACATTCTCATCGACCCATCTTTCTTCTTAACAACCAGTACCGGTGCCCCCATGGAGACACGCTCGGTCGGATAAACCCTCTGTTGAGAAGTTCATGAAGCTGCACTTTTAGCTCGACCAGCTCCTTTGGTGCCATGCGATAGGGTGTAATGGACACCAGAGCCATACCTGGTAACAGATTAATACCGAATTCCACCTTCCGATCCGGAGGTACCCCAGGCAATTCATCAGAAAAAACATCCGAAAATTCTCGAACAATACGGATATCTCCCACAAAAAACTTTGTGGGAATAGAATCATGTACGTAGGCAAGGTATGCCTCGTACCCCTTTCGGACTAACTTATATGCTACAAGAGCGGAGATTACATTAGAGAGGTAATCTCGATGCTCACCAACCATGACCATCAGAGTAACTCTCTTGGTTGTACAATCTAGATTGACCCGATATTCTACAAGCCAGTCCATTCCCAAAATCAAATCAAACTCATTAAAGGGTAATTCCATCAGGTCAGCTGGAAATACCATACCTTGGAGCTCTAGGGGTACCCACTTGTAAACTCTATCAACTCGAATTGACTGACCCAAATGACTAATCACAGAAAACTCTCTAGCAATATTTTCAGTAGTTAAACCCAGATTAGAAGAAATAACACTATCTATCTACGAGTGAGTAGAGCCAATATCAATGAGAGCATAGTACGGAACAAAATGAATAAAGAAGTTACATGCAATGACATCAACATCATCGCTCTCCTCGCGGTGTCTCGCCGTATAAACCAGTACCAGCTGACGAGCCTCAGTTTGACTTGTACATCTACCCGGTGCATTTTGTCCTCTCCTCAAACTATTACTGCCTCTACCAGTACTGCGACCTATAGGTGGTTGCTGAACCACTCTCGGAAGCTGACCAGATCCCGGAGTTAAAGTCTGTGCCACAGTTGGCACCTGGTCTGGTCGACGAGGGCAATCCCTAACTCGATGCTCCATCGACCCGCAACGGAGGCATGCTCCTAACTTCCTCCAACACTCGCCCGAATGGCATTTCCCACAATCACTACACAGCTGAATCTCAGTCACTACAGTTGGTGCATCAGCCCTCAAGGGCCAGTCAAACCTCGCCTTCTTCTTAGGGCTCTAACTAAAACCAGAGGGACCCGAATCCCTCTTAATCTTGCTCTGATCCCTCTCATGATCACGCCGCTTGCACTCAGTACACTTCACTTCTTCCACTAAATTTGCTTTGTCAACCAGAACCACAAAAATTCGCTCCCTCTGAGGAGCTATTAGAACCCGTAGATCATATCTCAATCCCTCCTCAAATCTCACGCACTTGTCGTAGTCAGACGCTACCAAAGTCCGTGTATACCTACTTAGTCGTAGAAACTCAGCTTCATATTCAGCCACAGATCGGTCACCCTAAACTAGGCTCATAAACTCATGTCGGTGAGCCTCAACATAACTCACTCCCACATACTTACCTTGGAAGGCATTCTTGAAATAATCTCAGTTAACCTATTCGGGCTGAACACCTTGCTCAACTGTCAGCCACCACTGATAAGCTTCATCCTTGAGTAGGGACATAACACCCTTCAATTTCTGAGTGGGAGTACAATAAAGATCAGTCATAATACGCTAGGTAGCCTGAAGCCAATATTCAGCAACAGTAGGAGCGACTTCTATGACACCCCTGAATAAGTCAGCCCCATTCGACCGGAGTCATTCAGTAACTGACCCTCGGCCTTCCGATCCCGAATGAGTTCCTACGACACTCTCTAGTGCTTGAATCATGGCCTGAGACAGTGCGTCATCCCCAACCGTCGGAGTCTGGGACTCCATCTCAGCAGTGGGAGTACCAACTGTCTCGCTGGTCTCCAGATTGGGCATAATACCCATAAAGGGTGACTCTGCTCAAGCTATTCCTCGACGCCCTTGACGCCCCCTGAATACCATGTCCACGACTACCGCGCGAACTCATTATGACAATCTAGCTACAATGTCAGAGTGCACAGATCAGTTCAGACATCCAACAGGATGATTTTACCAGTTTACACCAAAACATTTAACCAAACAATACTTTAGGTATTACAATCTTTATAACAGAACATAAATACTTACAGGGTCAGCGTCAGAGGCTCGGTCATTCACTAAAGTTTTAGTTTTTCCATATTAACTTAGATACTAAGTTATCACCAAACTACTGTTCTTACACATTATGAGTCCAAACACAGTTCGAGTGTTGACAAACCTGGCTCTGATACCACTAAATGTATCACCCTAAACCCGGCCTAGACGTCTAGTCTAAGTTTAGGAAGTCACATCATTGATACTCAAATACCACACATATAACATAATAACACTAGACCATACGTCGCATAATATTCATCACAAAAATTAGTTAAGTATATAATATTCTAAAGTCCTACTATCATAGTTTATCAAAATTCCTAAAGTAGTATTTAAAAGAAAGATAAAAGCAAGACCGAGCTTCCGCGGTGCCAGCCTGTTCAAGACTGAGAACCACATGAAATCCAACCAACAATAAAGTGAGTTGTGAACTCAGTGCACAAAGAAGTTTGCTCACATAAACACATTTACCAAACAGTGTCCGTATTCAAAGATTCGATCTGATAACAGAAACATTTCTAGTTCAGATCCAAGACAGATTAATTTCAGATGCAGAAATAATTTCAGTTTCATATACAGAACAGATCAGAGTTAGATGCAGATATTCTTAACCCCCATCCGCTACACACCATCTTCGGCCATCCCAACACACCGTTAAGGGCATTCAATGCCTAACCAACCCTACACACCATAGAGTGTCTGTCTGACACGTTTACAGAAATGCAGCTTAGCTACTAGATCGTAATACGACGAAACACCGGGATTAGAGTTATACATATGGTGGCTTAGCCGCTAATTTAGAACAAATCACTTTCTTCTTCATAAAATCTCAACCGATGCATATGCAAAGAACCAATATCTACAATATGTATTCAATTATTTTAAATTGTTTAACAAGTAGATAGCACAGTTCAATGTCAGACTCAATATCATAGTGTACATACATGTATAGAATTCATGCATGTCACAGGGTATCAGAGAGTTCTCATTCAGTCAAATTCAGATCATTCATACCACAAGGACATCAAAATCAGTCTTTAGTAACATTTACGGCCTCAAAAATAGTTTTTGAGCCCTTTTATATACGCCATACGGCCTGGACACACGCCCATGTCCTTACCTATGTGGTTTACATGGCCTGTGCACACGCCCATGTCCTTGCCTGTGTGGTTTTAAAAAATAAATCAGAGAGTTACACGGCCTGGATACACGGCCGTGTCCTTGCCCGTGTGACTCACACGGCTTGGGCACACGCCCATGTACTCGCTCGTGTTGTCCTAAGTCACAAACAATGAGTTACACGGCCTAGACACACGTCTGTGTCCCTTACCTGTGTGAACCCTGCACTAATATTGTCACACACGGCCTGGACACACGCCAGTGCGGCTTCAAATTGATGAACAGTGAGTTACACAGCCACCCACACGGCCTAAGTCAACAACGGTCGCTCAATTTTTCGAGTTGAGGTTTGCTACTCCCGACACCCTTGCGTAAGAGGAAACCAATCGACTAATTATCAGGGACTACACAATACGCTCGAGATGGCCAATTCAGAATATAAACCCTAGAATGTAACAAATTGACAGTGAAACTTACTTACTAACCTTTCGATCAATGTAATTAATGGCGTATAACTTCGTCTAGACCCGTACTTACTTATGATCGTGATCAAAATGAAGAAGAAAATTAAAGAATCGAAAAGAAAAAGAAAGGGAAGTAGGAAAAAGGAAAAAATAAAAGACAGTAACAAAACAAAAAAAAAAAGAATGGAAGATGACGAAAATTTTAATTCCTAATAACTTCTAGTTAGATACCAGCACTTAGCAAAAATAATGTTCCCTATCGCATACCCTGGGATTCGAACTCGGAACCAGACAGAATAGAGAGAGATGCTTAACTGGTGAACCAGCAGGCTCATTCTTGTTAGAGGTTTACACTGAATTGAACTTAACTATATAACACATGGACAAGAGTTGTTTAAAAAAAATAGTTAACGACACGACTCGAACTCAAAACCCTAATCACAAAAGCAGAACACATAACCACAGATACAGAGACTTAATTACTGTAATTTCTCACAGTTAATTTCTCAAAATTTTTAGGGTGTTACAAATTAAACTACAAATTGGTGAGTGGAAAGGAAAGAAAGATTTTGAGGTAATTCATTTTGATTATGACTTCGTGCTTGGCTTGAATTTTCTTGACAAGATTAATGCCCTTTTGGTTCCTTTTGTCAATTGTATATGAATCTTAGATACTTGACAACAATAATGCGTTGTGTCTGTGAGTTGAAACATAAGAGATGAAACTAAGGTATTGTTGACAATCCAACTAGCCAAGGATGTTTCATGTGGTGGGAATAGTGACTCAGTAGTTGGAGTGCTATGAAGACCCTCATGGAAATGCTAGATGTGCAAAAAAGCAATATCAAGCCTTTTGAGTTATCAGTGGAGTTACCACCTATGAGAGATGTGGGTTGTGCATCAAATTTTGTGGTAAAAGGGTTGATGCAAGCTGGGCAGTTGAACAGAGCAATGCGATGAGCGAGGTACATCTCAAACAATTTTCTAATGTTTTACATTAGGACTTACCATTAGCTGGGAAAATGTATAGGGACCCTTTTAGAGTTCTAAAGTGGGTAAGCCAATGGCTTACAAACCAGAGTTAGCGACAATACTCAAGGTTAACCCGGTGTTCAATGTGGGTGTGTTGAAGCCTATTTGTGAGGATCAAGGGGACCCCAATCGAAGTGAGTCGAAATGGGGGCAAGTAAGAGCGGTGGCCTCTTATAATCGAAATGTACAAAAAAGAGAAATAGTTCAAGTTAGACGGCGGAAAAGACATAAGCCGAGGCAAATGTTTCGAGAGAAGGGATTACTCAACAAAGAGACTAGTTGGGAATCAGTCAAGGCATTGAGGCAGTTCCAAGATGAGTCAAGTTAGTGTCATTTCGAGGACATGACGAGGGCGTTGCGAGAATGGGTGGGGGAGAATGTCATGGGTCGTAGATCAAAGCCCATGAAGAATGCATACAGATTATCCCATGGAGGCCGACTAATTAAATGTGGCTCATTTGACCTACTTGAACTTACCCAATTCGTGGAACAGATGGAGAAACCCATCTACTTTTAGCTTTGGTGGCCTAGTGGAACACTCTAGTAAAACTAAAGTTACTATGGTGAATATTGTAAATTCTTAAGGATAAGATTGTATAGAGTTTATATTCTTTAGGACTCTTATTTTGTAGATAGGCTTTAATCTTGACCATTGATGTAATTTAAATTGTACCGTTGGATCTAGGGGAGCTCAACTATAAATAGAGGCCTTCCCCCTCATTTGTAATCATCTTATCCCATCCTATTCAGAGTTATTAAATATACTTTGAGAGCATTTATTCAAACACTTAGTGTGCATTGCTTTGTGTCGCTTTTCAGTTCTTTTGTTGCTCCTTTGCTTTTGAGTTTGCTTTCGCTTTTTTTCAGTGCCTTAGAGAATTTCCTTTATGAATTCTCATTTTTTGAGGATTAGACTGGCTTAGGTGGATTTAAAACAAAGGAATCGCTTAAGGTCGCACAGTTTGCCAAACTAAAGTTTTAACCCATAACACTAGCATGGGTGCTTCATATAAGAAATTCGAATAGAAAAACTAGATCAACATATGAAAGAAGATTTCAGCAAGAAAATGGAATTGCGAGGAAATTATTAATGTTACGAGTAACACTAGTAAATTCCCTCCAAGCAGACATTTCCTCCTCCGTGTATTTTTAAAACGAAAGACAAATTGATTGGTTGTATCATCGGACAAAAAGCATTGTTTTCAATACATTAAACACTCAAACCATTATTGGACGGCATCCACATCCTAAGAGAACAAATACAAAGTATACTATAGACTGATGAGAACAATGACACACCAGTTTGGACAAAACGAAGAGCTAAAAACCTTTTAGGGCAAGAGTAATTATGCGTTTACCTTTTGTAACTTGTGAACTTTGGTCATCTTATCAATATATATATTTATATATATACCCACCTCATGCTACTAGAATCATTTACAATAAGTAAGAAATAAAAACAGGGATTCAATGTTCATTGTACCACATAAGTCATCATGAATTAATTCAAGACAAGTAGAAGCTCTCCAGACTTTCCCAACATGAAATAGACTTCTACTTTGCTTCTTATAAATACAACCCTCACATAAATGAAGAGAATCCATTTTTGGTAATCCAAGGAAGTGCCACATATTAGAGTTGTTTTGTGCATCAGTTACCAAAGCCAAGTTTTCCACGTTTGAGAATTCAAATGGAAAATACTTTATTTTTAGTCATGTCAACATTAACCACGGTTTGACTTGGATTTTTATTTCTAATGATGCTCCAAGGAAAACGGTTGAAGAACCCTCCAAGTGTTCAAGATGGAACCGCCTATATATAAACAAATAAATAGGATAGATATGAAATTTTAATAAAACAAAAATTATAAAGTATTAAAATTAAAATTTATGAAATTAATTAAGGCAGATCCACGTGATGGCTTTCATTGCTAATAGTGTTGGAGGTTGAAAAAACAAAAGACGGAGGAGCAGGCACGCATTTGTCAATGCGTTGGCCTTACCAAATACCAATCATCATTTCTCAAAACCACTTTCCTTGTATCTGATACTCTTTTTTCTTCTTTAATGAATTAATGGCAAAATTTATAAGCTTTATTAAGTCTTGTTTTAAAATCATAAGGACACTCCCCACCACCACCCCAAAAATCCAACCTCAACCATATTTAGGTGGAAGTGGAAAGTTGACATTATTTACCTCGTGACTTCAATCCAAAGCAAAGTAAACTACTTTGCTTGGCTTTGAGTTTTTGCTTTATAAAAACCCCTTCACTTCATGATACATCAGGAATTTAGAGCTGAAACCAACAAAAAATGGTGCACTTGAAGACCTTGTTTACATCCCTTCTTCTTTTCCTCTTGATTTTTGCCTTCTCCCCAAGGATCGGTCCAGCCACTGCAACTGCTGATGCTTCACTTGCTCATGCTGCACAATCACATCAGATGAGGCAGCGGATGAATCATGGAAGCTATCGTGGACCTCGAAAACACCTTCTCAACCCAGCTGTTGACCATCCTCTTCAGCTTCCCAAGTTGTCTGTATAGTTTTCTATGTAAACCAAAATCTGATCACTAGAAGCTATAATAGTTTGTCTGTTTTTATGTTTCTCTTTTTGTATGTCTTTTATATTACTACCAAAACCATACAATTCAATTCAAACAGCTGAACCCAATTCTTGAAGGAATCAAATGTTCCCCAACTTGGAATTGATGTTATTTGTACAGTTAACTTAAAAGCTGTTTGTTTTATAGCTGATGTTTATGTTTTTGCGTTGAAAACCATGGATCGTGAAATGCCTTGGGAAAAACTCAAAAGTATGATTTTCATCAATAAAAAAAGCCCTTATCCGATACCTTGCTGACATTGAAAAAAAAGGGAAAGAAACAGAGAGGGCTTGAGAAATTGACTTTATTAACCATACGGCTCAAGTTATTACTTTTTTTTTTTTCATGAACCCCAAATAATACTTGAATTTAAACTTATATTGTAACGCCCCAAAATCTGGCCTAGAAGTTTAGGCCGAATCTCGGAGGTCACATTGATCACCGAAGTGATCATAGGAAAATTTTAATTTAACAAACTGAAAAACATAACAATATTTAAGTTGTGTAAAAACTCTCAGTTATAAAATCTTGATATTTCAAAAGAAGATGCAGTCCCAACAACACTTACGAGCATACAACACAAAATTCCGTACCACAGTTTTCAAATAGTGCTTACAACATAAACTGTTTAATTATAATATCAGAAATCATAATAATACTATTAAAGCCTGTTTTAAATCGTGACTGTCCGAGACCTTCGTATACACGGACCCAGCATCAGAACACGTAAATGTACCTGAAAGGGGAAAACACTAAGGGGTGAGCTACACGAGCTCAGTGTGAGTTTGACACGTGACTAATAACAGAATTACAGAAATCAATTCGATAGTGAAACATACTTACAGAGATACACAGAATCACAAAGTAAACTCGGAACCAACGTCCCAACAGAACGTAAAAATTCAAGTACACCATGTCATACACAGACACTCAGTCACAAATGTTAATTATTCAGACATAATACAGTCAAATAATCTTACGCCTAGTCACTTAAACAGATGCATATGAATGTAGTCAAGTAATAAAAACCCACCCACTAGCCAACACACCACTCCGTCTCCCAATCACACCCCAAAAGAGCTGTATAAGCTCATCCAACCAAACACATCACATAGGACCTCGAAAGGCCCACCCAACCCTACACACCATGTATGTGGACTAAGCCACTCAGATAATAATACGCAGCAAAGCTGGTGTATATACAGTATAGTGCATTGCGGTAAACCACTGTACAAGTATGTTGCAGTTAAAACTGCCAGATCAGATCAGAATCAATCTTCTTTCTCTTCACAACCAACCTAGAAAATTACTTTATGCAAATGTATGCATGCTTACAACCACACAGAAACAGTGAACACATCAACAGACAGTCAGACAGATACAAACATGCACACACCCAGCTAACCGGGTTCAGATTCAGATATCTCGCACATCAATCACAAATAACACATAAGTCGGAGCCTAGATCAGAGTCTTAACTACCCTCATTAAAGCCTAGCCAAGGGTCGGAACACATAGACGCAATTTCAGATCAATAACATACACAGAACTAAAATTGGTGACTTAGGGCCACACGGCCGTGTGGAAATGCCTAGGTCGTGTGGGGGATCAACACGCCCATGTGGAGGGAGGCACACACTCGTGTGACCTAGGGACATGACCGTGTGATCTGGACGTGTAACTCTTTGTCCGTTTGTGCTTCAATAGGGTACAGGATAAACACAATCATGTGAGGGTGTCACACGCCCATGTGCCCACCAGACATGGCCGTGTGTCCAAAATACACGCCCGTGTGGGATCTCTAAATCCCCAAATTGGCCACACAGCCGTGTGGCACCAAAATAGCCAAACCCTAATTTCCAAACGCACACGCTCGTGTACCTAAGGGACACAATCGTGTGAAAATCGACTAATTTCCCCAAATTAGATACACAGCCGTGTGGCTAGGCCATGTGGCACCTAATCCTGCCCGAAAACCCTAATTCTTAATTCCACACGGCTGTGTGAACAGGCACACACCCGTGTGGCCACCCATGTGGTCTCAAAACCACCTCGAAACATCCTGCAAACCGTGACGTTACACACCAAATGCCCTCCAAACTCTAACAGTTCAGAAACATGACATAGAAAACCAAGTTTTACGCAACTTAGAAGCGAAACCTTCCACACATTCACCAAACCACTTAGAATATATCAAATTCCACATAATTGAAACAACAAACCGCAAATGAAGTTGGAGAGTTTGAACCCACACTTGATTCGCGATCAGGAATGTCTAGAACTCGACTCGATGACCAAGAAACTGAAGTTCTCCGAAAACCACAACACCACCGTTTTCAAAAAGAAAAGAAGAAAGAATAAAAAAAGAAAACAAAGAAAGGGGAAGAGGAGAAAGTCCAGAAAGAAATAAAAAAAATAAAAAAATAAAAAAATAAATACTAAGTAAAGAAAGTAATTATTTAAACCTTTAAAACAAAACAAAAATGGTCCCTCCCTCAAAACACTCATGAGGGTTTAAACCCGAGACCCAAAGGCACACTAACACACTACCAACCACCAAACTAGCAAACCCATTCTATCACTTAAACGCGCAACTAAACACAATAGCACGACCTACTCATTGACCCTAACCACAAAGCTCACAACTTTTAACTCCAAAATTCGGGGTGTTACATATATATATATATATATATATTCTCATCCACTCCAAGTGCAATAATAAATGCCATGGAACCTGTCTCATGACAATCTACTTTGTTTCAAGCCTAAAATTGGATTGTAAAACGGAAGCTAACCAAATCAAATAAATGGTTATGGTTACGACACTTGCAGTCAATGCATATGCGATAAATTCCACAAAAAAGGTGTTAAAAAAGATGATGAAGTTTCCACACAGAAAAAGAATATGGAGAAGAGTAGTAAGGTCACGAGAATGAGATTAGATATGGATTGAAGCTTGGATGTTATTTATTTAATATACACTTGTGAGGGTGACATTTCCATGATCTATATATTCAACCAAATAGTGGCAGAAAAATGAAACCATTTTGAACCTTTTTCTTATGCAAATTATTCGTTGAACTCCAATGCAGGTGGTCGCCGTTTAGGTGGCGAAATACTGGTAAGACAAGGAATGGAGGCAAGAGTGTGTCGTAGTTAGGTCTCCAGTGCGTGCTCCGATGTTTAAGCCAATGGAGTTTTGAATTTCACTGCTCTTGAACGTATTAGGTCCACTGCTGTCTGAATAACATGCTCTGCTATGTTTTCAAAGCATCTCAACATAAAAAGCTGGATGATTTTGATTTATTTATTTATTTAAATTTCACCATTCTTGCAGTCCTTAAGAAAGGCAAAGAGAAGAATACTAGTAAAAATAAAAACAAAAGAGTGGAATTTGAAGAAAAATAAAACTTTCACACACACACAGACACACATATATAAATAACATGTCAGGTAAATAAATACAAGGTTTCCAAGCCTAAAATAACAAATTTATTGGAAGGACACCGGAACATGGACTTAAACTAATAAATAACTCTGATACGCACACTCGAAAGCTTAAACTAAATAATACTAGTAGTACATACATGAAACTTTACGAGTCTTGGAAACAAAGGGCACTCTTCTAACACTTCAAACTAAGCATAAAACATGACATTGCAACTTAAGTTTAAACATGACACTCCATCTTTGAAACCGTTTATTGTCTTCTGTATACTACTAGGAGGCAGCTTGCAGCTCGGATCAGCATTTATTTATGATAATATATCTTAATAGGAAAACACCTGCAATTGGCACCAGAAATCAATATTTGGGATAGGGTTAGTTGGTTAGACTGATATGTTTACAGAAATAAGTGTCTAAACTGCCCCCAACCAGTTATTTAACTTTTGGCACCAACAGTCAAGATCTCATCAAACCTAGAAAAACTCAGAACAAATCAATCCAACTTACCACATATTCACATATCCATCTTTCACATGATCAAACCTTCTAGGCTGCCCTCTTTTTATTTACTTTGTATTTCTGTCATGGCTCAGAACAAAAGAAGCAAACTCAGACAAGATATTTGTTTATTTATATTTAAGGATAATAGGAAGTGAAAGCTGAAATAATCCATGGCCTACCTATTTGTTGAGGTCTTTTGTCTTCCATTGAATCTTTATTCTCATCAGCTGGAGTGGCTTCCATCGATGCATTATCTGGGTGAATATCTTAAAGTCCTTTAACGCGGCTAACTCTAAGATGTTTTGTCACTGATTCGTTAAATTTAAACCCGTAGCCAGAACTAGTCCAAGCTGGTAGGTCTGAGAGATGCAATGTGCCCAACTTAGGTAATTCACGGTCGTTCAACTCCGGCTGAAACACACTCTTCAGCTCATCACAATGCTTGACTCGGAGAATTTCGAGGTTTTCAGGCACTTGCCCTGATGAGAAAACAGTTTCAAGCATTGGGCAATAGGATATATGCAAATGCTTGAGTTTGATCTTTTTCATGTCTGCTGAACTCACAGCCTGCTCCTCCTGCATGTTTGCTGGATTTGCAGCCGGTAAACTCTCGGGCTGCTGCGCCTCCTCGTTCTCTTCCTTGTCTGGCAAACTCTTGGACGCATCTTTCTCTTCCTTATCTCGTAAACTCTCGGGCTGCTGCGCCTCCTCGTTCTCTTCCTTGTCTGGTAAACTCTCGGGCTGCTGCGCCTCCTCGTTCTCTTCCTTGTCTGGTAAACTCTTGGGCGCATCTTTCTCTTCCTTGTCTGGTAAACTCTCGGGCTGCTGCGCCTCCTCTTTCTCTTCCTTGTCCGGTAAACTCTTGGGCGCATCTTTCCCTTCCTTGTCTGGTAAACTCTCGGGCTGCTGCGCCTTCTCTTGCTCTTCCTTGTCTGTTAAGGTCTCGGGCTGCACTTCCTCTTTCTTATTTATGGGACTCTTCGGCTGCACCTTTCCTTTGGCTGAACTCTTGGTTTCGTGCACTTTCTTGTCTTCTGAACCCGTAGCACGCTGCTCTTTCTTGTTTGTGGGCCTCGTATCTTCTGGATTCGAGGTCTGCTCTTTCTCACCGTCCGAGCCCTTATCTCCAAACAAAGTCTTTAGATTATCACAGAATGTAATTTGGAGAGTTTCAAGGTTTTCAGCGATCAGCCATGATGGGAAAACCGTCTCAAGCTTTGGGCAGCAGTCAATGTACAAATGCTTTATGCTCCCAAAACTCAGGGATTGTACTTTCTCCTCGTACAAACTCTTCAATTTGGGAAGGTTCGAAATCCATAGAATCTCAAGGGTTCCCCACTTCCCAAGATCTGCCTCCACGAAGATGCTTTCTTCCACGTTGTTGCACCTCTCTAACCAACAGCCTCTGATGTTCTTCAAGCTGTCAGCCTTTAAATCAGACAAGTTTTTCAAAAAACCATTTTCAACCAAAAAGACATATGTGGCATGCTCAAGAAGAACCTCAATATCAGAAGGAAAAACATCAAATCCTTGGATTTCCAAACATTGGTCATCTTTTGCCTCAGAAGGAAGCTTTTTGATCTTCGAGTAGATACAACTGAATATATGCTTACGACTATCACTGTAATTGTCCTCCTTTTTGGGTTGTGCTCGAACAGAGGAAATTGAATGCCTGATACGCTCCAGTAATGCAGAATCTTCCTTCAAACTTTTGAGGAGTTCTACGCCCTGCACAACTATTCTTGGCAGTGGCACCTTATCCCCTTGAGGAATCTCTGAAGGCTTAGAGACATAACAGTGATCCAGCTTTAGCTCCAATGGAAGGTCCTCGATTCCACCGTAAAATTCTTCAACCGCCCCCTCCGGTAGATGAAGGCGCTTTAATTTTAAATTCCGAATTTCTTCTCCAATCTTTGGTACTTTGGTACCTGATAGATCAAGCACCTCAAGCTGACTCAGTGACTTCAGTGGTGGCAACTTATTTAACTTCGAACAACCCCCTAGCAAAAGCTGGCGTAAACTGATAAGATTGACGAGAGAGGGCACAAACTCAACATCTTCTTCTCCAGAAAGATCCAGAACCTCAAGTTGTTTCAAATTTGATAAATAAGATTGAATGGCCTCAAAAGCGCTTTTAGATAACCTGAGAGTTTTTAGCCGAGGCAGGCGACTCAAAGATTCGGCCTTGATATTCGTCAAAGAGCGTGTACCACGCAGGTCAAGCTCTTCAAGTTCTAAAAGGATATCAAAATCTGGAGAAGTTCGGAGCTGGGTGCAGTTATTTAGGATAAGGGAACGGAGTTTGCTGTGATTGCTTAGTTTTGGTAGGCTTGAAACCTTGGTTTCTGAGAGATTAAGAACTTGAAGCCAAGACATGTGCTCAAAGGAAGCATCTATTTCTGACAGAGCCTTATAACCTGAAAGATTAATAACCTTAAGGTCTATAAGATGTTCCAAGCTTGGCAATTGCTCAGCTGGGCTCTTACAACCTGAGAGATCAAGTTCCACAAGTTTACGAAGTTTGTCAAAAGAGCCAAAGGTTTTCGACTCTGGAAGACTTTCGAACGAGCAATTCTTTAGCAAAAGGCGGCGAAGATAGGGAAGGTCGAAATGAGATGGAAAACTTTTAACTTGGGAGTTTGAGAGGTCGAGGGACTTAAGACTGGTTAGGTGCTCAAAAAAGTTGTTTGGAAACCCTTTTAGACTAGAGCAATCGGAAAGATCAAGTGACTCTAGGCTAGTGAGGTTTCTTGTGTCCAGGAGTCTTTCAAGCTTAGAACAACCTTTAAGTTTGAGATCACATAGACTTTTGCCAAGGCTTTCAGGCAAAAATCTAATATCGGTTTCTGATAGATCAAGTTTTTTCAGGATGTCAGTATCAGTAAAGCAATCATAGAATATCTCCTTTATCTTAGTAGCACCTGAAACATCAAGAACCTTGAGCTTGTGCAGATGCTTCATAAATCGCAGTCCAGACAAACGAACACATCCTCGAACCAATAGGATGGTTAGATTTTCAAGTCTCTGAACAATTGGTAATTTCTCGATGCTGGTTCCAGAGAAATCAGCGAATCGAAGTTTATGAAATGACTGGAAACTTTTTTCTTGGAGCCTATTCAAATTGGAGGATCCAGAAACATCAAATACCTCGAGGTCTTTGAGATTGGCTAGCTTTGGCAGTGCTACCAGGTAAGTACAGTTTCTAAGGATGAGCCTCCGAAGTTCAGTCAGATTGAAGACATCAGGCAATGACTTGATTCCCAGTGCAGATAGATTAAGGCTTCTAAGTTTGGTCATTTCAGCAAAAAAATCTGTTGCCATTTCCTTGAGCAAGGGTGAACCAGTTATCTCAAGGGCCACTAATTCTTTGAGACCCTTAATGCAATCGACTGTCTGAAGCAGATAACAGCCTCTGATGACAAGCAGAAGCAGATTGTTCATTTTAGGTATGGGGTCTGGGATACATGTCAGCCTGGGATTGAAAAGGGCAAGAACTTCGAGATGCTGCATTTGTTCAAAAAATTTTTCAGGATCTTCTCTCGAGAAACGGCTTCCATCAATCAGTAGCGAGGAGACTGATTTCCCTTTCTTGTCCACTTTCACTGTCTTCATCATGCCATCAGTAGGTGTCATTCTTTCAAAAACTTTGCGACCTTTATCCTCAAGCATGCCGGCCAACCCCAGGTTGGATTTCTCGAACAATTCTCGACAGTTACGGTCCTCAAGACCAAGCGTCGCTCTTTCCAGAACAATAAGATTGTCCTCTTGCATCTTCAGCATGCCACGATCTACAAGCTCCATCATCACATCGTATCCCTTGTTGTAAGCCTCCCTGATACCATCAGCAAGATCAAGATGGCCTTCGAGTATCCAGCGAGCGATCAGCTCATTGTACTGAACGCCCCCATGTTTCCCCAAGAAGTTCCAGCTATGCCAAAAGCAATCGATCAACTTATCTGGCAACTGGTCATAAATGAAAGGAAGAAGCGGAATCGCATCATCATTTCCAGCAGCCTTCAAAATTAAATGTGCTGCATCGAAAGCACTGTCCAGCTCGCCTGTTGTGTGATTTAAGGCTTCAGCTAACATGATAATTTCAGCAGGCAAAACCTGGCTTCTCTTTTTAATGTCAGCACATAATGTTTCGAACTTGGGAAGAGAATCACAGTTGTCAACCCTGTCTTTTAAGAAAGCCACCCTGTCTTTTAAGAAAGCCACAGCCTCATCTCCCGAATAGGGTTGGACTTTCTTCTCGATAGTACGAAGGTTTCCAAGTTCCCCGGATGTGCTTAAGACATTGTAGTCCTCCGGAGAGAGTATCTGATCCATGATTTCTTTATAATCTTCAGATTTGACCTCCCCTTCACAATCCAACACCACCAAAAGAAACAATATTTTTTCCCTATCCTCTTTCCTCTCATATTCCTCGTATCTCTTCTTAAGTTCGCCTTTTACCTTTGCCTTCAGATCTTTGTCAGCAACCTCCTCCCTTTTGTCGTCGTCTTCCATGTCATCGGCATCTTCCCACATACTGCCCAAGTTAGGGATGGACAACTGGCGCGCAATGGATTGGAAAAGAGATATCTCGTCCTTCTTTTGATTCAGGCTCAGAGACATCCAAAGAGACATGTAGAAGGGGCCTTCTGGACTGACAGCGGACTCGGTTATTTGTTTGGCCAGCCATGTTTTCCCTACTCCAGGACTCCCTGTGAGGGCAACTCTGCTGGAAGATTCCAGCTCCCTCAGTATCTCTTTCACTACTTTTCCCACTTCATCTTTTGCTGTAGTGATCCTCGTTTCTGGCCAAATTCAAACAATTATACATTGGTTAAAACGGTAGGATTTTAATTTGATTTTTTTTTTTTTTTGTTAAACTCTAGACTAACCAAAAGCTTAATCATACAAAAGCCAAACCAGACCTGAAACCCACAAGTAAACACACTACAAACAGAAACATTCTAAAAAGGAGACATCCTCACTCCCTATTAAAAAAAAAAAAAAAAACCTTATTCAATTGCTAATATTTCAAAGCACTATAGTTAAAAACATTTATAAAATTAGTAAAATTATCAAATAAGAAATAAGAAATAATAGTATTTGAATCTTATTTATGATAAAAAAAATCTAATAAATATAAAATATATTTTTTTAATAATTATTTAAATACTATTTGCTAAAAATGCTTTACTAGTACAGTGATTAATCTAAAATAATAAGTGTAATTTAATATGAGCCCAAAATCTAATTTAGCGATAATAGCTTTGACACTAATAATGATATTATTACTAAGTGGGTAAATATTAGATACACGATCTTTGAAATTTTTAAAAATATTACAAGTGTTCCATTTGTCTATATATCAATGTTTTTATTATTCCTATATGACACATCATACTTTCAATTAACTTGTAGAATATAAAAAACTTCATACAATGCCTACGGATAGTTTTCCTTATTAATTTATCGAAAATAAATGTAAAACCTATCTATTAAGATTTATCAATATAAATGTTTGGAAACACTTTTGAATCGATGTGAATATATTTTAATATTCATTTAATTATTAAATTGACATTAAATAAATAAGTTTTTTAAAAATAATTTAGTTTTTATTAACTTTAGTTATACAATTGAGAATAATAGATAAAATTTTCTATAAGAAATTAATAGATAAAACCATATAAATAATACTTTGATGTAAAAAAAAGGTGCTAATTTTATTAATATAAAATAGAGTTGTTATTCGAATAAAATTCTAAGAATCTTAATTATAACTTAATTAATATTAGAATTATATAACAATTAAAATTTAACATCCAATAATTACACTCAATTGATTAAGTAATATCTAAGAATTTACCCATTAATTTAAAAATTAATTCAAATATTTGCTTTCAAATGATCAAAGGAAATAAAACTCAGAAAGTAAGTAGTAATAAATTTTTTTATCCTTTTCTAATGTAAAAAAGAAGAAGAAGAGATTATTCTTGACTTTTTATTGGATGGAATCTATAAAAAAAAAATGGGTTAAAAATGATTCACTTTAATCTAAAGGCTAAAATTATAAAACAATTGAGGATTGTTAGGATTAATAACGTAGAACTATATAAAAAGAAAATGAAACATGAAAGCAATGTTTCTTTCAATAAGCAAATATCAAATCATAATGACACAAGATTATTTTAATTAATAATGAGGTAACATAGTTTTTTTATAATTATGTTGTATGTGAAGCAATCATTTTTAAATCAGTTTTTTTTATTTAATTGTTATTTGTTTGGTGTGGGTAGAAAATGTGGTATGAATTTGTTTTGAAAGAAAAGACAATTTCATTAAAGTAATTGAAATCACATGCAACACATAAGACATTAGAAAGTGGTAGATTTAAAAAATATGAGAAACATAGCTTAGACAAAATATTAATTCTTAATTGATTGATTTTCATTTTCTTAATTTCTCAAATAGATTTGAGTCGTGCTATATTTGTTGAACTAGGATTTGTATGGGATCAAATCTATTTAATTACATGAAATTTGTATTTATAAAAAAATAATATTTAATTATGAAATACAGAATTTATTATAGAATATATTTATTTTCTTTTGAACTTTGATATAAATTAAGAAAATAAATAAATTTATGTAATACATATTATTAGATTAACAATATTTGATATTATCTTTTATATATAATGTTAATATTACACATTTAATTTTTATTTATTACAAAAAAATTGATTTTATCATAGTTAAAATAAAAGCATACTAGATAAAAATTAAATTTATTTAATTATATAAAAACATAAATTTTTATTATTATAATTTATCAAAATTTAAGTATTAATTGATTTTATAAATTAAATATTTTTATTAATTAATAATATATGACGATATTATTAAGTACAACTTTTTAAAAGATATGATTAATATAGAAATAATAATTTTAACATGATTTAATTATTATCATATTTAAATAATATCATAGATAAAAGATATTTTTTATTAATTTTAATTTATCCAATTATTTTATAGATTTAAATAATTAATAATATATGACATTATTTTTTAAGTAGAGCTTTTAAATCATATGACAAAATTAATTAATTTCACAATAATATATAATCATTTTAATTAATAATTAATTGATATTATTATCACATAATAATTATTAATAAATTAATTGTAATATCAATATGCTATTCAATTCAAAATTTGTTAGAGTTTTTATACATATTATAAATTATAGATAGTAATAATATAATATATAGTGATCCAATTGTAAGTTTAAGACACATCAAGTGCGACATCAAAATATGGGTCAAGTACGTAAATCCCTCATATCTCATAGGTTTCAGAAACAAAAATACCCACTTACCAAAATCAAATAATTTTTCTTAAGAATTATTTACTAAATAAATTTAAATAAAACATTTATACCCTTAATTTTATTAAAAATGGGTTTTATATTTATTCATTTTTTCCATTTTTAGTTGCAAAATAAAATTACATTGAAGATTTATAAAATTAGAGTTTACTTACTTCAAGTAAAACTTAAAAAAGTAAACTTATTTAGTTTAATTATATACTACCCCTTTGAAAATGCTTATTAGTATTCAAATGGTAAAAAGTTCATTAAAATAATAGCATAGAATGAAATATAACTATCACCAATGAGAGTTTATTAACAATAAACTTGCTTTAATTAATCCAACGATTATTTGTTAAAAATAAATTTAATTTTCTTATTTTTAATTAGTTCAATCTTTAAAATTTAAAATATTTAATTATTTTTATATTAAATAAATAATTTAATAAATATATATATCATATTATATGATAATTATATACAATAATTATAGGATTATTATAACTAGATTATATTTATAAAATACTCATAGGTGGAATGGTAAAGGATTTACTTACAAAATTTCACCTAATTTCAGATTTGATCCTTCGACACATGATTTATTTTAGGTAGCAATTTTTATTTGTTTTATTTAAAGATTTTATATTAAATATTAAAATATCATAATAATAATATATATATTTTTTAACAATCTCATTATAGGTTCTGATCATATTTTCTTTTATTTTTTCCTGACACAATGCCTAGAACTATCCAAGTCTTCTTACATTGACAGCAATGCTCATACCAATCGAGTTAAGACTCAATTGACAATATTTATAACCTTTCTTTAAAAATGATATTTAATTAACTTGTAACACGATACTTGACTCCAGTATTAAATTAATGTAAGAATTCAATTTAAAAATTTAAAATAGGAAAAATCCATAAATTATATAGCTGCATTTTCTCAATTATATTGAATTCCCTAACGAACAACATAAAAACGGCTTCTTATAAAATTAAACAAAAGACCCTAAATTATCATAGAGAAAGGATTGTATGAAACAGTGACGCCATGTCATCTGTATCCCTTTCCAATAGTTTTATGCCACATCAGTATTTTTATCCTGAATTTCAGGATTTTAATTTGGATTTGAATTTTTTAAGGATGAAAATCAGGATTTTAATTTGGATTTGATTTTTTTCAGGATGAAAATCCTGAAATTTAGGATAAAAATACTGATGTGGCATAAAACTATTGGAAAGGGATACAGATGACGTGGCGTCACTGTTTCATACAATCCTTTAACTTTATTGTAGTTGATATATAAATACCTTGAGGATTAGTCTGTTGCTCTTGCTCCCCTTCTCCAGCATTATCAGACGACGGTGTTCCTGAGCTTTGACCCTCTGTTTTGGGGTTGTCTGTCATATTCGTGCCTAAATCAAACACAATTGATTAACATCTCATCAAGCTTTAAGCCAACAAACCAAATCAATCATAAGAATAATAAAGGAAAAGGAAAGAATGAAAGATATATATTGATTAATGAGAAACCTTGTTGCTTAGGTTCAGCCATATCGCAAACGAAAACCAGAAAATAGCTTCTCTCTTTCTCAATGCTCTCAAACCCTGATCTTATGAGCTCTGATAACTCTGCCTATAACCCCTACCCCTTTTTATAGCAAAAGAGGGGGACGGGACTTTTTTCATAATTATAATCTACGTATACAGACTACTTCATGCATGCAAGCGTACACCTCGTACTTCATGTGTAGAAGACGTGAAGATAAAGAAAAAAGAGAATAAAGTTCCAAGAAACCTGTATAGAAATTAGAGTTAATTAACAGGGGAAAAAGTGATTCCCCCTTGATATCTTGTGGGAAGTTTGAAATGCTCGACCCACCGAGCAAGCAAGCAATATCCCCCTGACCTTGCCTTTCACTCAAGCCCATCAGCAAATGAACCCGCTGCTCTTAGAATAAAACTTACGTGTACCTTAACACTTTATTCTTCTACCTTTAATGCCTTTTTAAGAATCACAGCCAAGTATATATCCCATGCCTTTGAAGAATCTTTTGTTAAAAATATATATATTTATATTTACATTACCTATTTATCTATATCCACCTATCTAGAATTAAGATCAAAGTGATAAAATGTGTAAGTATTGATTAGAAAAAGGCCATGTCATCACTTTTGTTAATTTAATTGAGGGTGATTAAATTGAAAATTTTTATAGCTGGCTGATCAAATTAGAAACAAACTAATAGTTGGGTAACTAATTCTATAGTTTACTTATTAAATAAAAATAATATTTTTATATAGCTTTATAATTATTAAAGGAGTTGTTTTATTCGAGAGAAGTCTTTGAAGTGTCGCCCGTTGGGAAACCAACCGGACACCCAATAATGGTCAATATTGTTCCTAGGTTGTGTTGGGGTTTGGTCTCACACCTCCACCAAAAGCCATATATGGTTCACAAAGGGAGAGCACCTCGTAAGAACAAGTTGTTCGTGGGTGCACAACCACCCACTAAGTGGTACCTTATGTCCCAAGTGGTGACCTATATGCCATAGGTAGAGGTTCAAACCCCACCAAGAGTACCTTATCTCCCAAGTGGTGACCTATATGCCATAGGTAGGGGTTCAAACCCCACTAAGAGCAAAGACGATCACGTCCCCTTGGTGGGTGGTTATGTGCCCGTGAACGACCCATTCCCTCAAAGTGCTCCCTCTTCATGAATCGTATACAACTCTCAGTGGAGGCGAGGACAATATTAACCTTTGTTAAGGGTTTGATCAGTTGCTCGATAGACAACACTTGAAAGAATTCTTCCAAAGGAGTCGAGCCCCTTTATCAATACTTAAACACTTTTTATCAAAAGTGGCACCTAAACTTTATTCTATTACCCAAATCACCCTGTAACACCCCTAACGCATCTCCGTTTTTAGATTAGGGTTACAGAGTATTACAACACACATTCAATCAAATAACATCACAAAACCATTCAAATATTAATTTAAATATCAATATTCAATACACACGTTAGACATAGCATATATACTTTTATAGGCCTTAAATTGAGCTTAAGAAACCTTAAAAATTGTAACACCCCTAACCCGTATCCATCGTTGGAACAGGGTTACGGAGTATTACCAGAATTTACAGATTAATTAACAAACATTTCATATCATCTAGCGTTTATATCAGAAACCAATCAAAATCAATTATATTGTCCCTTATGCGAGCCCTCGAGGCTCAAAATACACATTGGAAATAAGTCGGGACTAAATCGGTTACTTAAAGAATTTTTCAGAAAATATCAAAAATTTTAAGGTGCAGGGGATACAAGCCCGCGTAGCCAGGCCGTGTGTCTCAGACAGTCAAGAGACACGTCCGTGTCTCAGGCCATGTGGGCATTCGAAATTGGGACACACGACCGTGTCCCAACCCATGTCCAAACTTATAAACTCTCTGACTTGGGCCATATGGCCAAGCCACACGTCCGTGTGCTAGGCCGTGTGAGTATTTTGTTTTGTGCAAATTAAAGATACAGGGGACACACGACTGTGTCAACTGGCCGTGCGTCACACACGGCTGAGACACACTCCCGTGTCTTTGCCCGTGTGGACAAAAATAGGCCATTTTCCTAGCCATATTTCTCACCCAATTTGTCATCAACCTAAATCAACATCTTTGGACATCAACGAGCCATAACAAGGCATTCAAATCAAGCCAAAATCAATACTTAAACATGTAATACTATCATATACCAACAATATGCCCTTAGGCTCTTTAAATGACAACATAACTCATATCAACCAAATAACCAAATTCACCTACATGACTAAATACATATATGCATAATTTACCAAATATAGCAATTCAACCTAACCATCAATATACCTATAAGATTTCCATCATTCAACCATTTCAAACATGATAAGGCCACATATATATATACACATCAAAATATATCCATCACAAGCCATTCAAATGGCTAGTTCCAACAAAACATTTATATGCCATCAATGGCCAAATTAGCATATACATGCCATTATAACCAAAATTAATTTACTAATTATACCGAAAAGGCCGATGGATAGTGTGAAGTTGCTCCGACCAGCTTCCAACCGAAATAAGCTTCCAAATTACTATAAAACATGGAAAATAAGACAAAGTAAGCATTTAAACTTAGTAAGTTCGTATAATAAGGAAATTAACTTACCATTTAATCACATTTAAGGTAAGCATGCTAATATAACCAAACCAATTTGGCCAAAAGCCTAAACAAATATCCTCAACATGTTAGCCATGTAACACTTTCCATAACCAATAAACATGGATGTACATAATCACTAGGTAAAATTCACATACATATATCATCCGTCTCATATTTCAATATATCATGTAATATAATTTCCATGTAATTCAAGTATATACCCGTAATTGTTCATTTCGAACTCATATTGTTTCGTATCAGAACTTTGCCCGTTGAACCGTTTAAAATATCGTTGGATACACGGGTAGTACACATGAAGTGTACAAATCTATAATCCATTAATTAATGTACTTGTATGCTTATACAAGCATGTAAACGGGAAGCTCTTCCGAGCCATATAACGGGAAGCTCATGAAAGCTAAGTAACAGGAAGCTTATACGAGCTGTATATCGGGAAGCTCTTGTGAGCTAAATAACGAGAAGCTCATGAGAGCCAAGTATCGGGAAGCTCAAGAGAGCTGTGGTGTGTCCGCAACACATGCAGGATCACAACCAAAATGGGAACCCTAATGACATGTCATTTGTATCCTTCGAATTTCTAAGGTTCAAACGAGACTTGATAATTATCGGATATGTGATCATAACTATACATGGAAATTTGTACAAATCACACACAACAATATTCAATTTAAAACATTTAAATATACAATTTAGTTACACGAACTTACCTCGATAAGTTTTCATAGATACAAAGGCTACTAATCCGATACTTTTTTTTGCCTCGATCTAACTCCGTATTAGGTCTATCCGGATCTATACGAATGAACTTAACTCAATTTAATATAATTCATATTCAATCTAATCCAATACACATCTATGGCAAAACCCTAATTCTTTAACGATTTTGGAAATTAATCCCCGAGATAGTTAGATTAAGCTATTACGATCTCAAAAATTAAAAATAGGACAAGAATACTTACCTAATTAAGCAAAATAAGCTTGCTAAAGCTCAAGCTTCCATGGCTAGGGTTTCCATATTTTTTTTTCTTTTGTTTGGTAAAAGATTATTGATCGTAAGTGTCGAGAGTCTTAATATTTATATAATGAATGATCTAGCCTAGAAACTAACTATCACCACGATTGAGGCAAGTGCACCTATCGAACAGTAGTATAGCTTAGTGGCAAGACCGGATTGTCGAAACCAAAGGAACCAAAAGTACTAATACTGACTTTCTTTTTATTATTTAGCCTAAAGATTAAGGGATTTGTTGTTTATTCTAAAATTAATTGACTACTAAGCTAAAGACGCTAAGACACAGAGAATGAATTGGGGAAAATACTCGTGGGAAAAACCAATTGATTAAGACGATACCCAAGGAAGAATCCACCTAGACTTCACTTGTTATTTAACTCTAAACTAGACGATTTATTCACTTGACTTGATCCGTAGGATTCTCTAATTTATATTAGTACCTCTCTCGAGGCTACTAACGTCTAACCCTAGGTTGATTAATTGAAATCTCTTTCTAATTAAAACCCCTAGGATTGCATTAACTCGATCTATGGACTCCCATATTAGGTTTGACCCTAATCCGGCAGATTTTCGTCATCCCATCTCTAGGGTTGCGATCAACTCCACTTAACTATGCTAGATCTACTCTTAAACAAGGAATATTCCTCCACTGCCTAAGCACATAAATACTTGAATCAATATCCTGAAATACCAAAACAAGAATTAAGAACACATAGTTAAGAACAAATCAAGTATTTATCATATAGTTCAGATAACAATAACAAGATCCGTCTTAGGTTTCATCCCCCTCAGGTATCTGAGGGGTTTAGTTCATAATCATAAAAGAATACATCTCAGAAGAAAAGATAAAACAAAACATAAGAAAACCCTAAAACCCCCTGAAGGAATTGAAGGAGAGATCCTCCGTCTTGAGTATGATTTCGGCTTCTTGAGATGAATCAACTGGCTTTCTTCGAGTAAATCCCACAATTCTGACCTCTCTGGCTTGGCTCATTGGCCTAGCTGGACGCCCCCGACAGAAGGCTTCTGTCGACTCCTCCCTTTAGGTTGCCCTCTAGGGTGATTATATAGGCTTTTGGGATGCCTTACTTGGCCCACAAGTATCCTAATCTGAATGAAACTCATCTTGGCCACGGCAGGGACACGCCCGTGTGGAACGCCCGTGTGAGTCGAGCCTAGGCCGTGTTTGGGCCTGCTAAGGTGGCACGACCGTGTGGTGAACTTCCAGGCCGTGTTGATTTCTCACTTTGGCCCATTTTCTCCATTTTTGGCCCGTTTCTCATTCTTTTCGACTCCCTAAGCTCTCCTGAGTATAAAACATAAAATTAAGAGATTAGGAGCATCGAATTCATCAAATCTAATGAATATTCATCCAAAATTAATCCAAGCATGGGGTTAAAATATGTGTAAATTATAGTTTATCAAAGACCCCCACACTTAAGCTTTTGCTTGTCCTCAATTAAATTCTCAACTCACAATTAGAATTAACTTCCTCAATTCATAATTCTCATAAAAATATCTTATCATAATTCATAGATAATTCATACATGGATAATTTAATTAAAAGAGTCCTAGAGATTCAAACAATCTAAGTCATAGATTTTTATAGCATGAAAACATAGGTGTTTCCCCTTACCTAAATAATTACCTCTAATTCAAAACCGACAAGTATTGACATCCTCACTAAAGATTCACTCAAATCACTCAAGGTGTTTAAGGTTCAAAAATTAAGCACTCAAAAGTCAAACATGAAAAGTTAATCCCATAGGCTTGCCTGAAAATCAAATCTCCACCACTGTAAAATGAGATGATACACAAATCAAAAGGTCTTTGAAAGGGTTGTAATGGGACTTGGGTTAAAGGTGTGGATAAAGGCTGAATTAGAGGGTTAGTATCGAGTTTGAATTGATAAATTACCTAACTAGAAAAATAACTAAAACTTAAATAATTACATTAATTAATAATTCATCACTAATAACACAAGATTCTTCTCAAAATGTAACATTAGTGCTTAAGCTCAAATAACATAGAACTAATAATGAATATACTTCGTTTTTTTAAAGAACAAATCAAGTACAATAGTAATATAGAATTTAATAACTGAAATAAAAAAATAGTTAAGTAACCGATCAAATCAAATCTCGGTATAGGGGTAGTCAAGAAAAATGGTGATAATAAATACAAAGTTGGTTTTGGGTTAATATTAATGGGTGAGTCAAGAAACGGTTTGTTAGGATTCAAAGGGGTTCACTAGGGGTTAATTATGAAGGTAGGCTTTTTATGGAGTAAGTGGGTTAAAACCTAGGTTCCTTTATCATCTTAGTATATCAAATCAAAGGTATGGTCTCGACATGTATAATCGAAGCAAGTTCTAGAATAACAAATCAATGTTGACATACTCATAATCAATAAAGTGAGCATGAAAAAAGAATGTATGCTCTAAAGGGCTCAAGATATCACAAAAATTATGGGCTTTTGATGTCAACCTTTGTAAATTTCAAACTTCAAGGTAATAATTAGATTCAGGTGGGCAACCTAGCAATTTTTCTGAAAATAAACTCATCATGCTTGATTCTCTAGTCTCCTAAAGTTTAAATCATCACTGTACAATTAACTATGACTTAATCCAAAACATATCAATTAAAATCATAAATCAAAAGAAATTTCATTCTAACAGTAATATGAGAAAATTACTTAAGAATAAGACATAATTCAGGGATTTTCAAATAATACTGTAGTTAACCCCCCCACACTTAAGATGTACATTGTCCTCAATGTACAAAGATAGATAATAGCAATATAGTAAAAAAATCATAAGATAGGGAGAGAAGTGAAACTTCCTGAATTTTGGATGGAGTCAATGAAAAGAAACGTAAAGTTGGAGAGAGGTGAAGATGGGGAGGATACTCCGGTGGTGGTGTAGTCGTTCGTTAACAGCCCCTTGAACCTAAATCAAAATATAATAATATAAATCAAAGATGAGAAATATAAAAGAAAAGACATTAAAAATGAAAATAAGAAAAAATAAATGGACTCAAAGGTCCCACGGGCGTGTCGCACGCCCGTGTAGATTTCTCAGTTTCGACCACGGCCGAATCGCACGGCCGTGGTGTTTTATTGCAGCCCGTGTTTTGGGAAAAGTTTTGCCCTGTTTCCACACGGCCACAGCCACGCCCGTGTGCAAGGCCGTGTGGGTAGGGAAACCTGCGCCTAAAAATTTGGTTAGTTTTTTTTTAGTTAGATGCTAAATTTTGAAAATATGAAAATTAACGGGGTTAGTGCTCGGGTTGCCTCTCGAGAAGCGCTCGTTTAAAGTCTTGAGCTAGACTTACCTGTTATTTGCATAATGGTTGTTTGAGGAACATATTATGGGGCATGACATTAATACTTGCCCCTAAATTAGCCAAAGCATGGTTAACATTTAAACTACCAATTAAACAAGGAATAGTAAAACTCCCTGGATCTTTCAATTTTATTGGTATCTTATTTTGGAGAATGGCTAAGCATTCCTCGTTAAGTTCCACTATTGATAGCTCTTCAAACTTCCTTTTATTTGTTAAAAGCTCTTTTAAGAATTTTGCGTACGTAGGCATCTGCGAAATAGCTTCAACAAAAGGTATGTTAATATGTAATTGTTTAAAGAGTTAGAGAAACTTATCGAATTGTGCGTCCATGCGGTCTTTTTTCAACTTTTCTGGATATGGGATCGGTGGGTTATACTCTTTAGGTTCCGATATTACATTCTCGTTTACTTCCTCACCTTTTTCCTTATTAATTTCTCGTGGCATCTTCTTTTCAGCTTCAACCAACCCCTTTCCACTCCTTAGTGTAACTGCCTTCACATGTTCTTTTGGGTTGGTGTCACTATGTAAGTTACCTGGTTGCCTTTCGGAAACTATCTTGACTAATCGTCCAATTTGATCCTCAATCCTTTGAATCGATTCTTGTTGAGTTTTCAACGCCGTTTCGGTGTTTTGGAAACGAGTTTTTGACACCGCGATGAACTTTGTTAGCATCTCCTCAAGGTTCGGCTTCTTTTCTTGTGGGTAGGGTTGCTGTTGAAAGCCTGGGAGGGGTTGTTGTCTCTGATTTTATTGGCCATCCCACGAGAAATTGGAATGGTTCCACCAACCTGCATTATAAGTGTTACTATAGGGATTATTTTGAGGTTTAGAATAGTTACCCATATAGTTGACTTGTTCATTCTCTATGCTAGGGTTGTAGGATAGATATTCTGTGTTTTTCACCACTCCTCCATTTGTATCGTACTGTATTACCGGATGTAACTGCGTAGAACCATACAAACCATTAATTTTTTTATTTAAAAGCTCTACCTGGTTAGATAATATGGTGACCGCGTCAAGTTTGAAAACACCGACTGCTTTATTAGGCATTGTCCTCATGTCTTGCCACTGATAATTATTCAGTGACATCTCTTCGGTTTCTGCGAGCGTATGTTTTTGTAACAGCCCAATTTTGACCCTAATCGGAATAGTGGTTTCGGGACCACAAATCTGAGTCTGAAAAATATTTTAAAATTATTTTGTGTGTTTATTGTGTGTGAATTTGTTGGTTTTAAATTTTTGTGACTTAATTTTGTCGTTTAGGTATTCGATTTAATAAAATGACTTAATCGCGTAAAAGGTAAAAGTTACAAACTATAGTGTAAAGTGCTTAGTTGATAGTGGCTTTTTAATATGGAGTCCTTAAAGGGCAAATAGCCCATTTTTCAAAGATAGTGGACGACAACATGCCATTTTAATATGTTTTATATGTTATTTATTATAATAAAAATTTATATTAATAGAATATAATGTTATATATTATAATAACTTATCATAAAAAAATGAAAAAGCCAAAGTTATTATTTGTTTCCATGACCGAAAGTTAAAACAAAAAGAAAAGAGAAAAGATGTTAGGGCATTCGACCATTGTTGGACTTAATTAAGGTGCGTATTAAGCTCGTTTTTGATAATTTTTACGTTTTGAGATCGTTGCTATGAGATGTACAAAACCCATGCTTCAATTTTTGATTTTGATGAATATTTTGAGTTGAGCCATTGATGATAGCTTGTTATTTTTGTTGTTTGATGATGAAATATGAAATATATGTGTTAGATTAACATGTTTTGTCTTTGAATTTTTGATGAATTTGAATAATTTGGATTAAATTGCAAAAATAAATTTTTGAGGGACTAAAATGTGAAATAAATGAAATGTATGGACTTTTATGAATATAGGAAATATTCGGCCAAGCATGGGTAATGTGAAATTTTGTGTATTTTGTGTTTTGTGCAAAAAGGATTAAATTGTAAAAAAGTGTGAAATGTTAGGGGCAAAATTGTAATTTTCCCATTTATGTGTTTTTAGACTAAATTGAATGGAATGGTGTTTAAAAAAGCTTAATTTGAATATGTTTAGATCAAGAACCAAATAAATCAGATCTGGACCGGGGAAAAATGAAAGTAGTCGATTAGTCGATTTTACCGACCGTTGACGTCCGAGGTAAGTCTTTAAGCAATAAAACATTGTAAATTATGTGTATAACTTAGTATATACCGATTTGGAAATTTTGTAGCATTAATTTGGAGTAGCCGAATATGAGTAAATATAAACTTTAATATACTTGAGTTTGATTTGATTGAAATATGATGTTAGAAAATCCATACAAAGATTATGAGTGTATATAATTGGTGTTGCCGAATGTGATAATATTATAGGAGAAATGAGTTGTTAGTGAACCTTTAATTATATGTGTATATATGAACGAATATGAGAACATATGTGTATTTCGTAATGAGGAGAAAATGGATTGATGGCACTATGTGTGCGAGCTTATATACCGAGCACTGTGTGTGCGAAATCGGTTGTATGGCACTATGTGTGCGAAAAATAAGTAATGGCACTAAGTGTGCGATACATTACTGGTGAATGGCACTTTGTGCGCTCCTTATTAATGTAACGGCACTAAGTGTGCGATACGTTACATATATATTGCTCTATGTGTGCGGATTTGCAGATTCTTCAAAGATATAAACTTAATAATAGAGGTGACCGAAAGGTGATAAATTGGTAAGTGCATATGTGATGTTTATTGAGCAAGTAAATTGACAAAAATGCTCTTGTATATGTGAAAATAAGGTAAGTCAGTTGTTGAATTGATTATATAAATGTTAAAGTTACAAATGTGAAAAATGTGAATGTATATGTGATTGTGTATATTCGGCCAAATGGGGTATATGTGATTTTAATAGTGAGATTTATATAAGTTCATGTGTATTTGTACAATTAGCCATATGGTATGTGTATAAAAGATCTAAATGATAACCTTGTATTTGAGAACATGTAAGTTCGACTTTGTTAACTTAGTATTAATATATAGAATAGTTGGTATATATATTTGCTTATGACTTACTAAGCTTAAATAGATTACTCTGTGTGTATTCTTGTTTACTTCTGTTTATAGATTTGGATATACGTTACGAGTTCGGGAATCGTCAGCAAGACTACTCACACTATTGACAGTTTCTTTTGGTATTTTACTAAGTTGAAAATTTTAATATATGGCATGTATAGCATAGTAAAAGGTGGAATAGGAATTAGGTGCTTTGTATGTAAATAATGGCCATGCGAAGATGGCTTATCTTCTTTTGATTGATTTGGGTTCTGTGTTTATGGTTGATAATGGTCGTTGAAAAATGAGTTTCTATATATGCATTTTTTATTATGGTATATGTTCATGATAGGTAAGTATGTGATATGTTTTTAAGTTAGATATGTTGAACTTGGTTATGTGATTTATATATGTATATTTGATATGTTTTGCACGATGGAATGACTTATTAAGAAGTAGACTAAACCGAATGTATACATATAGACATTTTGATTGTGGTTAAGTGTAATTTATGTGTAATAAGTTTTAGTAAGTGTATGATTACTTATATGATGTAATTTGGTTTTTGATGATATAAAGATTTAGATTGGATAAATAGGTATAAGGTTGGGTTTAGTCAATAAGTTATGAATAAATCTGTTTGTATTGATGGTGTTAATTAGATACATTCGGCTATGGAATGAATTTGTGATAGATGTTTGAATGTGATGATAATGGATTTAGTTTTGTAATTAGATTTTGAAAATTTATATTGGTAAATGGTAAGTTTTGGTTTTAATTTTGGTTATGTGAGAAATAATGGATATGATTCATAATCAATTTGGATATATAGTGTGACATAAATTCGAATAGAAAAATCAAGTAGGTACGTGTATATGCATTCGGCCTAAGAATTTGACTAGGAAATTATGCATGTATTTATATAGGCATTCGACTATACTTGTTTGAAATATTTGATGGTTGTTAATGGATTGTTCTTTATGGGATATTGTGAGATTATGGAAAAGTGACTAATATGTTATATAAGAACATGGGTGTATTAATTTTGAAATGTAACATAATTAGGTATATCCTTTACCTGTTTAAATAGTTGATATGTATAATAAATTTTTCAAGTTGTTTAGCATAATATTCGAATAGTACATGGAATGAGTGACTAAACATGTAGTTTATTTGATTAATGATATGTATTAAAATGATTAAGTATAAGATGAGTTTGATATTTGTTAATAAATGAAATTGAAATAATGAATGTCTTATTGTTTGGTAAGTATAAGATGATAGATATGTTTGAATTTATAAAGATTAGTATGGTTTGATTTAAATAAAGTATGTGCAACCTCATTCTGTTTGGATGATTCAATACATAAACGCTAGCTTTAATTTGAATGTTAAGTATGTGTATTTGATCTGAATGTTAAGTATGTGAATATAATATGTTATGTAGTGATTATTTTTACTCTTGAATTTACATGATATGTTTAAAAAAAAAATGCCTGTTCTGAGTGATGTCTTATTCGATAATGCCTCGTAACCCTAATCCGGCGACGGATACGGACTAGAGGTGTTACAGTTTTATTTCACTGTAAAAAATCAAGGGTCCTGACAGGTTTCTTCTAGTCATAAACTAGAAATATCTGCCAGAAGCAAAGAAAGAGAAAAATTAGCAAAGTTAAAATAAAAAATAAATAAAAATAAATTGCAAATAAATAAAATGGCTAAAGTAATAAAAATTGAGCGTTCTTAATATTTTAGTTCGCCGGCAACGGCGCCAAAAATTTGATCGTAAGTGTCGAGAGTCTTAATATTTATATAATGAATGATCTAGCCTAGAAATTAACTATCACCACGATTGAGGCAAGTGCACCTATCGAACAATAGTATAGCTTAGTGGCAAGACCGGATTGTCGAACCCAAAGGAACCAAAAGCACTGATACTGACTTTCTTTTTATTATTTAGCCTAAAGATTAAGGGATTTTTTGTTTATTCTTAAATTAACTGACTACTAAGCTAAAGACGCTAAGACACAGAGAATGAATTGGGGAAAATACTTGTGGGAAAAACCAATTGATTAAGACGATACCCAAGGAAGAATCCACCTAGACTTCACTTGTTATTTAACTCTAAACCAGACGATTTATTCACTTGACTTGATCCGTAGGATTCCCTAATTTATATTAGTACCTCTCTCGAGGCTACTAACGTCTAACCCTAGGTTGATTAATTGAAATCTCTTTCTAATTAAAACCCCTAGGATTGCATTAACTCGATCTATGGAATCCCATATTAGGTTTGACCCTAATCCGGCAGATTTTCGTCATCCTATCTCTAGGGTTGCGATCAACTCCGCTTAACTATGCTAGATCTACTCTTAAACAGGGAATATTCCTCCACTGCCTAAGCACATCAATACTTGAATCAATATCCTGAAATACCAAAACAAGAATTAAGAACACATAGTTAAGAACAAATCAAGTATTTATCATATAGTTCAGATAACAATAACAAGATCCGTCTTAGGTTTCATCCCCCTCAGGTATCTGAGGGGTTTAGTTCATAATCATAAAAGAATACATCTCAGAAGAAAAGATAAAACAAAACATAAGAAAACCCTAAAACCCCCTGAAGGAATTGAAGGAGAGATCCTCCGTCTTGAGTATGATTTTGGCTTCTTGAGATGAATCAACTGGCTTTCTTCGAGTAAATCCCACAATTCTAACCTCTTTGGCTTGGCTCCTTGGCCTAGCTGGACGCCCCCGACGGAAGGCTTCTGTCGACTCCTCCCTTTAGGTTGCCCTCTAGGGTGTTTATATAGGCTTTTGGGATGCCTTACTTGGCCCACAAGTATCCTAATCCGAATGAAACTTGATCGCTGTGATTTGTCAAAGTTTTAAAATTTATAAAGAGAATGATCGAACCTGGAAACTAACTATGACAACGATTTGAGGCAAGCGCACCTATCGAACAGTAGTATAGTTAAGGCAAGACCGGATTGTCAAACCCAAAGGAACTAAAAGTACTAATACTAACTTTCTTTTTATTATCTAGCCTAAAATAAAGGGAATTTTCGTTTAATCTAAATTAACTAATTACTAAGCTAAAGACTCTAAGACAAAGAAGAATGAATTTGGGGAAATACTTGTGGGAAAAACTAATTGATTAAGACAATACCCGAGGAAGAATCCACCTAGACTTCACTTGTTATCTAGCACTGAACTAGACGATTTATTCACTTGACTTGATCCGTAGGACTCCCTAAGTTATATTAATACCTCCGTCGAGGCTACAACGTCTAACCCTAGGTTGATTAATTGAAATCTCTTTCTAATTAAAACCCCTAGAATTGCATTAACTCGATCTATGGACTCCCATATTAGGTTTCACCCTAATCCAAAGAAAATCTCGTCACCCTATGTCTAGGCGTGCGATCAACTCGCTTAATTATGCTAGATCTACTCTTAGGCGGGGACTTTTGCTCCTCCACCTAAGCACATCAAACTTGAATCAATATCCGGAAATATCAAAACAAGAATTAAGAACACATAATTAGAAAAAATCAAGTATTTATCATATAGTTGAGAAAACAATAACAAGATTCATCTTAGGTTTCATCCCACTCAGGTATCTGAGGAGTTTAGTTCATAATGATAAAAGAAAACATCTCAGAAGGAAAGATAAAACAAAACATAAGAAAAACCCTAAAACTCCCTGAAGGAATTAAAGAGAAGATCCTCCGTCTTGAGTATGACTCCGGCTTCTTGAGATGAATCAACTGGCTTTCTTCGAGTAAATCCCACAATTCTGACCTCTCTGGCTTGGCTCCTTGGCCTAGCTGGACGCCCCGACAGGAGGCTTCTGTCGACTCCCCCTTTTAGGTCATACTTAGGGTGTTTATATAGGCTTTTGAATGTGTTACTTTGCCTCTAAGTATCCTAATCCGAATTGAATATCTCTTTGCCACGGACGCCCGTGTTAGTCGTGGTCAGGCCGTGTTCGAGTCCATTAATGAGGCACGGCCGTGTGGTCTTGGGCCCAGGCCATGTCGATTTTGTGATTTGGCCTATTTGGTCCGTTTTAAGCTCGTTTCTCGTTCTTTTCATTCTTCGGTGCTTTCCTGAGTATAAAACATGAAAACAAAGGATTAAGAGCACCAAATTACATAATTCAAGGCTTAAATCATCCAAAAGCATGCTAAATGTGGGCTTAAAATATGTTACTATTGCGGTTTATCAAAACTCATCTTGGCCACGGCAGGGACACGCCCGTGTGGAACGCCTGTGTGAGTCGAGCCTAGGCCGTGTTCGGGCCTGCTAAGGTGGCACGGCCGTGTGGTGAACTTCCAGGTCGTGTTGATTTCTCACTTTGGCCCATTTTCTCCGTTTTTGGCCCGTTTCTCGTTCTTTTCGACTCCCTAAGCTCTCCTGAGTATAAAACATGAAATTAAGAGATTAGGAGCATCAAATTCATCAAATCTAATGAATATTCATCCAAAATTAATCCAAGCATGGGGTTAAAATATGTGTAAATTATAGTTTATCAATTATGATAATAATTTTTTATTCATTTATCATCATTTATCATTTCTTTTTCCAAAATTAATCTTATTAATTTCTTAAATTTCCAATTATGAATAATCATTCTTATCTACTAACCACTCTAAGTGGTCTATTTGCTATATAAGGACCTTCAATTTTAAATTCCATATCTATTTGATACCTTTAGCTACTAGAATTCAACTTTTGCACTTTATACAATTTAGTTCTTTTTATCAAGTTAGGCATGTAAACGATAAAATTTCTTAACGAAATTTTTATACGATATTTCTATTATACTTTAGACCACAAAATAATAATAAAATAAATTTTCTTCCAACTTCAAATTTGTGGTCCCAAAACCACTATTCTGATTTCACTGAAAATGAGCTGTTACGAAAATAGTTTGGAAATAATTAGGGACTAATTTGAAACAAAATAAAATACATGAAAATTTTTGAAAATTTTAGAAATAGGGGTCACAGGGTCGTGTGGCAGAGCTTAGGTCGTGTGGCCCAGGAACATGGCCATGTGGCCAAACCATGTACTATTCAAAATTTGGGTCACATGGCCGTGTTTTCAGACCGTGTAACAACCTAT
This sequence comes from Gossypium sturtianum, assembly GCA_025698515.1. Classification (NCBI taxonomy): domain Eukaryota; kingdom Viridiplantae; phylum Streptophyta; class Magnoliopsida; order Malvales; family Malvaceae; genus Gossypium; species Gossypium sturtianum. The sequence continues at coordinate 23,201,134 of CM046950.1, forward strand.
GACCGTGTGTGATAAACCTGCACCAAAATTAAATAGCCCACATGACCGTGTGGTGTGACTATGTGTGGCACACGACCGTGTTGCAGCCCGTGTCCCAAGCCATGTGCACCTAAAATAGCTTCCAGAACAAGGAAAAATAATACCAATTCCTTAGGTACCAAGCCAAACCAAAATCAACCATCAATATGTCTTCAAAAACACATCCAAACAAGCATAAAACATACCAAAACATACAACCTAAGTCATCTACTTTTTTGGAGAGAGTTATTGCAAACACAATAGGTAGAATCCTCTGGTTACCATCTTAGGCAACGACAATAAAAAAATCAATGTTGATACCTCCTATACAGCCAGGTGTCGTCAATTTGCACTAAAGGCTTGCAGTGTCGGAAAGCTTCCCTACATTGATCGAAGGTCCAAAAGAATCGGTGGAATACTCTTTTCTTTACATTGATCGAAGGTCCAATTTACACCAAAGGCTTACAATGTCGAGGTTTGGGTTATGCTTAAAACCCGACTGCTAGTGGCCACCAAAGTTTAAATTCGTGCCGAAAATCGAAGAACATTTACCCATAGGCGTTTCAGGGACATCATAGTAGGAGCTTTGTAACAAGCTAGTGAACCCACCACACAACCATATAGTATGACTTCCTACTTTAGCTTTAGTTCCAACATTAGCCGCAACGATGGCTGAAGATGGACCAACTCCATCAACCTCAGCAAACTCGACATATAACTCCATTACAGCATTTTCACTTGAGCAGTGGGATGATATGACCACATCAAGCTCGAGCTCGCCTTTCACATCAAATAGCTCATACATTTAGGGGTCAACGAAAGTGAGATATCTACATTGCAACCTCAAAATTCTTTCCCGACTTGAACCCTCATTTTCCTCCTGATTCTAGTTCATAACTCACGCAATTGAATGACATGGTTGAACGTCAATTCCATGGATTGGGCTCCTACAAATACCACCCCGACTTTCGTATTATAGATTTGACTATCTTAGTAAATGACGAATGTCACTTGTTGACTAATTTCAATATCGGATACGAATTGGATGTGCATAAGGAAGAAAATATTCTAATGGTTATCCAAAGAAATACAAATGACTCTCGCAACTCAACTCTTCGATGTTTGATATGAATTGGCTACGTACCTAAGTTATGAATATTTTGTTACTTAAATAGGAAAATAGAACAAGGAGAGAGGGAATGCGTGCTTCAAAATCCATTTATTGAGACGCGCTTTCATCGAATACTGAAAATGAAACGTTATTCCACAAATCACATAAATTTTATCAGAAATGTGCTTTATAGGCTATTTAGTGCCTCAGAACTTGCATCAGATTTCACCATGATTCTCAAGGTCAGGTACTTTTATTTTTCAGCTTTTAAAAAATGTTAGAGAAAGCTTAATCAACTAGGAGCACTTTCCTGCCATGTTACCAAGGAAGCTTGCCCAACTAGATGAGCTTTCTCTAAGACGAGCTTTCTCTAACATTTTCAAAGCCTGAAAAATAAAAGTACTTAAGTTGTAACAGCCCGTTTTCAGTGAAATCAAAACAGTGGTTTTGGGACCACAAATATGATGTGAAAATATTTATTTTATTATTATTTTAATGTCTACAGCATGTTAGTAATATCGTATAAAAATTTCGTTAAGAAAATTTACCGTTTGCATGCTTAATTCGATAAAAAGGACTAAATTGCAAAAGGTGCAAAACTTGAGTTCTATAAGCTAAAGGGGTCTAATAGCTATGATATTAAATGTTTAGAGGATTCATGTGGTAATTATACCAATTTTATTTTGAGTGTACAATTATAGACATTTAATAGGTGTTTTAAATGGTTAATTTATAAGGTTAAATTAGTAAATTATTAATTATGTTGATATAATTAATGAAAGAAACAAAATGTATTTTGGTTGGTGCACCGAAAATAGAAGGGAAAACTCCATTTTTGAAGGCTTAACTTTCGGCTAGGGTAAATGCTTCATGCAAGGTAGGTCTTCAAGTCTGTTTTTAATGATTTTTATGTTTTTAATGATTTCTATGTTTTCAAAGTCGTTGTAGCTTAATCTAGCTAGCCCATGGACTAATTTGAAAAACTGTTGAAATTCTAGGGTTTTACCATGAATGTATACATGTTGTTTGTGAAGTTTGATGGAAGAAAATGAACCTTTGTTGTTAGATAAATAACTTTTGAAAAGTGATTTTTGTTGGAAAATATCAATTAAGGATTATTTGTAAAATGTGTAAAATTCAAGGTGAAATGGTGAAATAAGGAATTCTATGAATTTCTATGGGTTTATACAGAATTCGGCTAGCTTAGTATGTGGATGAAATTGCATGAATGTCAATTTACGAGCTTAAGGACTAAATTGTAAAGAAGTTAAAATGTTAGGGGTAAAATTGTAATTATGCATAAATATGGTTTATGGATTGAATTGAACAAATGAGATTGATTGAAACACTTAATTGAGTATAATTATTTATTTAGATCAAGATAAATCTCAACCAGATTTAAATCGAGGAAAGGGGAAAGTCACGGTTAGCCGATTGTACTCCTACGCACTAGTTGTTGATGTAAGTTCATAGTATTTATGAAACACCCCAAACCCGGCCCACGAGCTTTGACCAGATTTGGTATGTTCCTCAAGTAAACCGGTTCAAAATTCTTCTGTTACTTAGGAAAAACTTGTATGATTTTTAAAAAAATATTGTTTGGGTTGGGCTTGAGTTGAAAACAAATTTATCTTATGTTAAAACCCATTTATTTAAGGTGACAAAACATTTAGAGTTAATTTTAAAAAGGAATTTACTTAAACTTTAATTGATAAAAAATCCATAAACATAATAAATAAAAGAAAAATAAAGTAAACCACAATGGCCTTATTATATCAATGATCCCAAAGTAAAACTTAAAATACTTAAAATAAATTGAAAGTCCAAATCATAAATTTCTTGCTATGCATGGCCACCTTTAAGCTCCCGCCGACCCGGTCCATTATCGCTCATCACCGAAAAATATTCCCAAACGGGGTGAGTCAACAGAGTCAATGTGTACACAACACTAAGTCATAATAGAATCAGGCATGCAAATGATACACATTCAAATCATAGAATACAATTAATGATGCATTCCCAAACCCAAACCTAATTAACCATCCGCTACACACCACGTACCGCCGCCACCACACCGTGGGGACTACTAAGTCAACCCTCCATCCGCTACACACCATCGAAGGCGATCCGCTGCAATCGACGTGCTCATCGCCCATATAATTTGTGTCATTAGACACCATATTCAAATAATGTAAACCGGTTACCAAATTCGAGATAATGTAACCGAAGTTACCATATTCAAATTTTGTGACCGTAGTCACCATATTCCGTTGGTGAGACCAAGTCAACACCTTCTTCCCCTTTCTCATATATCCCGAATGCCCCATAAATGCATAACATACTTAATTTCTCATTATTCACATGTTAACAATATAACATATTCGTAATCCTATCGAAAGTAGGAAACGTGCACTGGTACTCTTACCACATTTGTGGTACTTAGCCACATTCACATTCTTATGCATATTCATATATTAAAATAATTGCCATATTATATATTGAAAGTTAGTGTGAGTACACACATTCTTAATAATACATTTAATTTAAACATAGCCATGAACCTATCAAAACTTAGGGTAGGGTACACACCTGATTTGCTTAACGAATTCCTTGAAATCCCGAAATCTGATCTACTGCCTTAGATCTCAAATTCCTACATTTGATTAATCACTTACTAATTTAATAAAAAGCCATTCGGTCATAAATCCAAATCCTAGTAGGATTAGTATTCTTAAAACTTACCTTGAAATTCTCAAATCCCAAAATCCTTGTATCCCTCTGTCGAAATCCCTATAACTACATGTTAGATAAATTTCTAACATTTATTCACAACAAATAACCCTTAGCCGTATGTTAAATATGACTTACCTTAGATTCTTAAATCCCGAAATTCACCGAATAACTAGGGAACACGCGGCTTATGGTGTACCTTCGGGAAAAGAACTTCTCCTTCCTTGTAGTCGACACTTAGTAAATCCCGAAAGATCTCTTGACAATGAGATATTAAGGGTATTAGAATCTTAATTTCGATGACAGCCTTAAAAGAAATAGAATGAGAATCTAACCTAATCTTACCCTTATGAAGAATTTGATGGAACTCTTGCTTGAACCCTTAGCGTGATTCGGCTATGGCTTTGATGTGGATAACAATTTCGGCTCTTGAGGCTTAGTGAGAAATCGACTAGGGCTATTGGTATCTTCGGCTTTTGATTGTGTTTGTAATAGAAGAAGAAAAGAAAAGAGAAAAAGAGAATAATGGCAGAGAAAATTCGTGCAGAGGTTTTCTTGAAAAGAAAAGAATGAATGAAGAATAGCCTTACTCTTCCTTTTATAGCCAAAATTACTAGCTAGAGTCCTTTACTTGGCCACCACTCTTCTATTTTGATAGCTTTATCCCTTGATTTATCACTTTAATAAAACTTAATCCAATAATTATCTCTTAATAAAAATAATACTAATAATAATCCTCTTTTATCTCTTCCTTATCTATCAAAATAAAAGAAATAATATCCACATTTATCTCTTGAAAATAATCTAAAATAAATCCATTATTTATCCCTTATTATTCACATATTTATGCAAATAAAACTCTTCCTTTTCTAGAAACCCATGCCGTCCACCTCAGCCTTCTGGAAGCAAAAATAAAACTTATTTATTTGCTTCTCAAGTGACTCGAACTCAGGCCTATTTCCCTGCATGTGACGCCACTTCCTTAGGCCCTAAGTGGCATCTTCAGGCCACTTTTCCAAGCCTGTTTGTGTGTCAAACTTCTCCAACTTTTTCTTCTAAGGCCCTCTAGCCCTTATTTCCTATTTTGAACTTTAAAACTCATCATTTTAGGGTCATTTCCAAGTTTCCTAAAATTTTCGATCGGCTCTGTAACTTGCCATTTTTCTTACATTTCCAGGTTTCCCAAAATGTTCAGGTTTCCAAAATGTTCAGGTTTCCAAAAATGTTCAGGTTTCCAAAATGTTCATTTCCATTTCTATGCATTTCTAGAATTCCAAAAATACCAAAAATTTATTCATAGTGCTTAAGACTTGTCATTTCGTACAATTAAACCGAAAATGCATAGGCCCTTTCCAGGATGTTACAATTTAAATGTATAATTGAACTTCCATATGTATTTTTATCGTATAATTAACTAATTAATTGTTATGTAAATTATGCCCCTGCTTGTACTTCGGTACCCCTGATTGCACATACGTGCCCTTGTTTGTACTTCGGTATCCCTGATTGCACATACGTGCCACTGTATGTACTTCAGTACCCCTGATTGCACATACGTACCTCTGTATGTACTTTGGTACCCCTGATTGCACATATGTGCCCCTGTTTATATTTCGATAATTTCAATCTAGAAAAATAATAGTTGCATTTATTAGATGCTAAGTTAATAAATTTGCTATGTTCTTACTAAGCCCTGTAAGCTTATACATTTTTTTATGTATTGTTTCATAGATTATATTTGCTGACCTTTGGACGGATCAAATCTTCGGCTCACACTATCCATCGTTTTTGGTAACTCTTGAACTCTTTAGGGATGTGGCATGTATATGTGGCTATATATATATGTATAGTTGTTTGGGTATAAATTAGGTGACTAGATACTTTTCTAAGTTTGTGAATATAAATCTTTTGGTACAATATAATGTTATGAAAGTAAACACTTGTGAATTGTTTTGGTTGTTGATGAATTAAGTTGTTATGTTTGGTTTATAAAAAATGGTATGTTGATTGGTGTGCTTTTGTCATTTTGACGCTTAAAGGTTTTGGCATGGATATGACCAATTTGGTATGTTTAAATTGTAGTAAATTATGAAATGTTTAAGTATCTTTTATGTTTGTGATTGAGGTGCCTATATGGCATATTGGTTTTATGGATTATTAGTTATTGTATAGATCTTTTTAAGAAGGTTTTGAACATGTTTATAGGTCTTGAGCATGTGTACAAAAATTCCAAAATTTATGCTTATGAAGGGTGAAAGAAATGGCTTGATTATAGCCATTTTCTTGTCCACACGGCCAAAGACACAGACATGTATCTCAGCCATGTGTGACATAAGGCCATGTGACACAGCCGTGTGTCCCTTGTAGGTTTCAAAGGGTAGCAAGTTAGGCAGTTACACGGCCTGGCACACGGGCGTGTGAGGCCATTTCGTGAGTTACACGGCTTTGTGACCCTTACAGTATGGAATTTTCTAACTTTTTCCTTATTGATTCAAATGTTTTCATTTTGGTTTCGAATCGTTCCTAAAGTGTTTTTGTGGCCTCGAGGGCTCAAATAAGGGACAATATGCATATGTTTGAATGGAATACAATGTGATTTTTGAAATTTTTTGAAATGAATGTTTAAGTTTTAAATTTTTTGATAATGCTACGTAACCCTATTTCGATGTCGAATACGGGTTAAGGGTGTTACATTTAATAGTATCAGAGCTATGGTTTAGTCGATTTTAGGACTAATATAGCGGAGTAAGATTCAATATATACATGCCACATATACCCTGTGAGAGTGTGATGCTTTTGATCTGTTCTAATATTTTATTTCTTATAGATTTAATATGTCAACTGAATCAAATTGAGCTATAGTTAATGAAGCAGAAAGTAGTATTCAAGCTTCGAACCCTGAGGCAAGTAACAGTGTGCCTGTTCCCCAATCAGTTGGTGATGAGATGAAAAATATGTTTATGGGAATGATGAACTAATGGTTCAACGACTTTAAGCAAGCAAATCTTGCAACTCTGCCTTCTCCATCCTCTGTTGTGCCACCTCTGGTATCCCTAAATACTACCAACCTTGTACCTATGTCAGTTACTCGGGTATCCGTAGATAAAATTTAAAAATGTGGAGCGTAAGAGTTCAGACGTATGGTAGATAATGATCCTTCTAAAGTCGAGTATTGGCTATTAAACACAAAGAGAGTTTTTGCGGAGTTATTATGCACCCCTGAAGATTTCTTGAGATATGTGGTTTCCTTATTGAAGGATGAGGCGTATCTATGGTGGGATACTTTGAGCACGGTGGTACCTGATGATCGGGTTAGTTGGGATTTCTTCCAGAATGAATTCAAAAAAAAGTATGTTAGTCGATTTTTTATCGACCGAAAAAAGAAAGAATTTCTTGAGTTAAAACAAGGAAACCGGAATGTAGCTAAGTATGAATGAGAATTTGTGCAATTAAGCAAGTATGCTCGTAACATCGTATCAAATGAGGAGGAAATGTGTATCAGATTTGAATATGGGTTGGATGATGAGATCCGTTTGGCTGTAGCAGCATTAAAGTTATGGGAATTTGTAGAACTTTCCAAGCGGGCTCAGAAGGTTGAAGAGATTTGTAAAAGCAAACGACAGTTAGATTCGAGATTTAGAGATTATAGCAATAGAGGGTCATTCAAGCCTGCTCAATCATCTCCCTCGAAGAAATTTAGAAATGACACAAGTTGGTCAGCTGCTCCTTCAAAGGTTGTTAACAGAGAGAAATCGAGACAGAGTAATTTCCAGTCAGTCAATACTCTGGCAGCGAGTGTTGGAAGTGTAAGAAATGTGGAGAAAACCATTTCGATGTGTGATGAATACAATAAAAGACATTTTAGAGAGTGTCGATCAAAATCGGGAGCTTGTTTCCGTTTTGGGTCTACTGACCACTTTCTTCGTAATTTTCTTAAGAAGCAAAGTAATTTTGTGAATCAATCAAATAAGCTTGAAGCAACTTCTCAGAGGGGGAGACGATATGGAAATGCTAGAAATAATACTCGTGGTCGAGGAAAGAATAACGAGATGAATGAACGGTCGGAAGCGAGAACACCAGCTAGAGCGTATGCAATCTGGGCTCGAGAAGAAGCTACTTCTCCAGATGTTATTTGCGGGTACTTTTTCTCTCTTTGATATTAATGTATATGCACTGATTGATCCTGTATCAACTCATTCGTATATATGCACTACATAGTAGATAAAAAGAAAATACATGTTGAATTCACTAAATAAACTATTAAAGTTACGAATCCTTTAGGTCAGTGTGTTCTAGTTAATTAGTTGTGTAGGTCATGCCCACTGAAAATTAGGGGTTACGATTTTCCTGCTAGTTTGATGTTGTTACCTTTTGATGAGTTTGATGTGATTCTAGGAATGGACTGGTTAACACTGCATGATGCTATTGTGAATTGTAGAAGAAAATATATTGTGCTTAAATGCCAGGATGGTAAACCGGTCCGAATTGAATCAGGCAGATTAGATGGTACATCTAGTATAATCTCTGCTATAACAACACATAAATATGTTAAAAAGGGTTGTGGAGCATATCTCGCTTATATAGTTAATTCCAAGGTTTCAAAATTGAAACGAGAATCAGTTTCGATGGTGTGTGAGTTCTCGGATGTGTTTCCAGAGGAGCTACCAAGGCTACCTCCAACTCGGGAGGTTGAGTTTGGAATTGATTTGATGCTGAGAACATCCTCAATATCGATAGCTCCATACAGAATGGCACCTACATAATTGATAGAGTTGAAAGCACAGTTGCAAGAGTTGACAGATAGGGGCTTTGCTCGACCCAGCTTTTCCCCTTGGGGTGCTCCTGTTTTATTCGTTAGGAAGAAAGACGAGTCTATACGGTTATGTATCTATTATAGACAACTCAATAAGGTGACGATAAAGAACAAATATCTATTGCCACGTATTGATGATCTGTTTGATCAGCTGAAAGGTGCGACAATTTTTTAAAAGATTGATCTTCGTTTTGGTTATTATCAGTTGTGAGTCAAAGACTTAGATGTGTCGAAAACCGCATTTAGGACCAGGTATGGACATTATGAATTTCTTGTAATGCCGTTTGGCTTGACTAATGCACCTACAGTATTTATGGATTGAATGAATAGAATTTTCAGACCATATTTAGACAGATTCGTTGTGGTATTTATTGATGATATTTTGATTTATTCACGAGATGAATCAGAGCATGCCGAGTATTTGAGAATTGTACTACAAACTTTACACGAAAAGCAATTATTCACTAAGTTTAGCAAATGTGAATTCTGGCTTTGATAAGTTTGTTTTCTAGGACATGTTGTATCGGCAGATGGCATCAGAGTTGATCCAAGCAAAATTTTAGTTATTGTTGATTAGAAGCCTCTGAGAAATGTATCTGAGGTTAGAGGTTCTCTGGGATTAGCCTGGTATTATAGAAGGTTTGTTAAGGGATTTTTGATGATTGCTACTCCGATGACGAGATTATTGCAAAAAGATGTGAAATTTGAGTGGTCTGAGAAATTCTAGCAAAGTTTCAATCAGTTGAAAGTGTTGTTAATCGAGGCACCAGTGTTAGTTCTGTAACAACCCGATTTTAGCTAAATTAGAACAATGGTTTCAAAACCAAAAATTTGATGTCAAAAAATCATTTTAATATTATTTTATGTGTTTACAACATGTTATTTGATATGTATAAAAATTTCGTGAGCTAATTTTATCGTTTGGATGGTTAGTTCGAGAAAAAAGACTAAATTGCGTAAAATGCAAAAGTTGCATTCTATTAGCTAAAGGTATCAAATAGCTTTGGCTTTTAAATATGATGGCCTTAAATGGTAATTAGACCATTGGTAGTGCTAATGGACATATATGGACATTTAATGAATGTTTTAAATGGTTTTTTTCATTAAGGTTAGAATAGTAATTATATAATTATTATGTGTTAATTAACACAAAATAAATTTTAAGCTTATTTCTCATCTTCTTGGCCGAATGTGAAGAGAATAACAAGCCATTTTTAGGTTTTTAAGTTTCGGCTACTTCATTGCTCAATTGTAAGTCCATTTTTGCTCGGTTTTTGATGATTTCTATGTTTTTGTAATCGTTGCAGCTCAATCTAGCTAGCCCGTACCTTTAATGTTGAAAATGTTAAAGATTTTGAGAGTTTCCATTTATGAGTTTTTGTGTTCTTTGATGTTTGAGGATGAAATATGAAATTTATATGATAGATTTTCATGTTTTATAAAGTGATTTTTGATAAAAATGCATAATAGGGATTACATTGAGAAATATGTAAATTATGTGGTTGAAATGTGAAATAAATGAAAGTTTTGGCATGCTAGGGGCTTACGTATAAATCGGCTAAGCATGGATTAAGTTGAATTTTGTGAAGTTTGTGTAATTGTGAAATAGGGACTAAATTGAATAAATGTGAAAGTTTAGGGGCTAATGTGTAAAAATGCCCAAACGTGTATTTTTGGACTAAATTGAATGAGTAGGTGATTAAATGAGTTATTTTTGAATACATATAGATCAAGAAAGAAAGAATTCGAATTTAGATCGGGGGAAAAACAAGGTTATCGAGTAATCGATTCGATTCGTCAATTTTGAGTACGAGGTAAGTTCGTATGTGGTAATTTCATTGCAAATGTATGTTAAATGCTTTGATATTGCATAAATTGTGATTATGAGATTTCAGATAATGTATAAATTGTGAAAACAACTTTACGGATGTGTTCGACGATGAAATCGACAAGTGAAACTTCTCGGTTGAACCTTAGGAATAGTTTAGGATGCTAGTGACATGTCATTAGGTTATTGTGTTGGCTTCGGGCCATGATATCGACACTTCGGGTGCTAGTGATACCTTGATTTGGCTACGGGCCATGGTATAGGTACTCCGGGATAAGTTACCTTGATTTGGCTAAGGGCCATTGTATAGGTACTTATCGATTGATATCTTGAATATCCGAATACTATTCCGAATGGTTCAACGGGTAAATGAATGTGATGATTGAGAAAGAGGTTAGTACGAGACGATACAGGTACGTATGGAACCTATTTGAATATGAAATAGAGAAAGTTCAATGAGATGGTATTTGATCATGTTTTGAGACATGAAAAAGGTTTGTAGATGATGTGTATATGATTTTGACATGTATATTTGGTTAAAATACATTTATTTGATGAACTGAGTTATTCACTTACGAGCTTACTAAGCTATGAAGCTTACTTTGTGTTATTTTCCTATGTTTTATAGATAATCAAAGCTAGCTCGGATTCAGGAGTCATCAGGAACATCATCGCACTATCAAACACCTAAATTGGTACTTTTAAGTTGTGTATATATGGTATATGGCATGTATAGACTAGTTGTGGTATTTTGGTTATGAATATAGCTGTAACAACCTGATTTAGGGGCTAGTCAGAACAGTGGTCTCGAGACCACTAATTCGAGGTTGGAGGAAATTATTTTAATGTTATTTTATGAGTTATAACATAATTATAAAGGTGCATGAAAATTTTGGTGCTTTAATTTTAGCGATTTCATGCTTAATTGCGAAAAAGGACTAAATCGCATAAAGTGTGAAAGTTCTATTTTATTTGCTAGAGGTGCCAAATAGCCATAGAATATTAATTGGAGGTCCTTAAAGTGCAAATAGGCCATGGGGGGAGTGATGGTCGGCCATAGGGGACAAAGAATAGACTTTGTCATTTGGTTAGGTGAAATTTGGTGATAAAAAAAATATTTTTATCATAAAATAAAGAAAAGAAAATATCACATTTTCTATCCATCCTCTCCACCAAAAATGAGCAGCCAAAATGGGGGTTGAGAACTCAAAATTTTAGCCAAGCTTTCCTCATTGCAAGTAAGTGATTTTGGTGACCTTTCTTGAATTTTTTTGTATTTTTGGAACCCCTAAAGCTTAAGCTAGCTAATGAGGGGACTATTTTGCAAAATGGTTAAGGGTCTAGGGTTTTTACATGAGAGCAATTAAGTTTTTTGCTGTATTTTTATGGAAGGAAATGAGTCTTAGTTGTGAGATGAACAACTTTTGTGAAAGGTGTTACCATGAAAACACCTAAAAGGACCTTTTTGTAAAGGTTGTGAAAATGATGGTAAATGTTTGTAATAGTTGAAATCTTGAGTTGCTATAGAAGGGAATGTGAATCGTCTAGGCTTGATTAGCAAAGAAATTGGATGAAAATTGATATACGAGCCTAGGGGCAAAATCGTAATTTTTCCCAAAACCAAGGGCAAAATGGTAATTTTGCCAAATTAGAAATTTTAAGATGTATTGATTAGTGTGTAGATTAAATGAGTAAATTTTATTGTTATAGATCAAAGCAAACGAGATTCGGACCTAGAACGAGAGAAAAGAGAAATGTGGACAAATAGGTCCCTTTTTACCCTTTCGATATCGAGGTAAGTTCGTGTGCTAATAATGCAACTTTAAGTGAAGTATTCAATGTTTCGATGTTGTATGAATTGTATATTGTCTCCATGAATATATTAAATACGTTTTAACGAGATGTCAAGAAATGAAAGTCTTTAATTGAACTTAAGAATGGAGGGAATGCAAATATCATGATACTATGGTAATTAAGGTTCCGTGTAAGAACATATTGGAATATGGCCAAGGTATGAGATTTCGTATAAGACCATGTCAGGGACGTGGCATCGATATGATATTCCAAGTAAAACCATATCGGGGATATGGTGTTGATATGACACTATATGTATGAGACTCCAGAGTATTCTTTAGCATTTTGAGTGATTCAACAGACATGTTGGAAATGAGAAGGTATGTGGTTATACCATGCGTGGTACAGGTATGTGCCCAGAGCTCATTTGAGATGAATCTGGTATATGGTGAATCCATAGTAAGTTTATGCGTAAATAATGCATTCTTTAATGCGTATGTTTTATTCATTTATGAAATGCTTGAATGCGTATAATTGTTGTAGAGATCTATTAATAATGACAGAGAGTGAGGAAACCCTCGGATGAATATTCGAGATAGGGAAAGTAGATAATAATAAATATTCGTGAATATGAGATAATGGTGGGCTGTGTGCGATACCACCTTATTAATTATTATCGATGGGCTGTGTGCGATACCATCGTGTTTAATAATAATGGTGGGCTGTGTGCGATACCACCTTATTAATTATTATCGATGGGCTGTGTACGATACCATTGTGTTTAATAATAATGGTGGGCTGTGTACGATACCACCTTATTAATTATTGAATGGTGGGCTGTGTGCGAAACCACCGAGTATTTATTATTATTTCGGGGTGATATCGAGAAACTTGACTAAGTGTAATTTGCATGTGGCCTTGTGGTGATAAATGCAAGTAAAGATGAACAATGTTGTATGATATGTGTTGTGATAGGTGAAAGTTGGAATGAGTAAGCATTATGAATGATTGAATGGGTGACCATGAGCTTAAGTGTAAATCTCATAATATTACCTTTGTGGTTGAGAGAAATAAATGAATGTCAATAGCTGCTTATTATTTGCATATGAACTTACTAAGCATTATTGTTTAATCCTTTTTCTTTCCTATCTCTTATAGGTTAACTTAACTAGCTCGGGTTGGAGACCGCCAGAGATGTGTTCACACTATCGAGCAGTCACTTGGGTATAAGGTTTCAAGTCTTCTTGAGTTATGGCATGTATAGGGATCTTATTTTTGTTTAATTAAGTCATAGTTAAAGTAGCCAAATGTGTTGGCCTAAAATAGTTTATGGTTCGGTTGTGTATAGCCATGGATGATGGCTCATGTCGATTGTAATTGTGCTAGTAATCGTTCCCCCTCGTATATAGGAAGATAGTTTGGTTTTCATGGTTCAAATGTGAAAATTCAAATGTTATAATTGATGATTTGAGAATGATATGTGATGATGCGTGAATGTGTGCAAGTGAGGGTGGCTAAATGGCTTGGAAAATAGCCTTGAATTGGTCCACACGGGTAGACACACGGGCGTGTGTCTAGGCCGTGTGTGACACACAATCAGTCCCATGGGTGTGTGACGGGGCCATGTGTCCCCTGCATGTTAATGTTGCAAGTCAGTGTTGACCACGGGCTAGCCACACGGGCGTGTGCCTAGGCCGTGTGACCCTTATGAGGTTGCTGAAGTCACAAACAGAATACCCTAGTTTTTACACACGGGTGAGGACACGGGCGTGTCTAGGCCGTGTGGAGCACATGGGCCAAGAACACGGGCATGTGTACGGCCGTGTGAAAACCCCTGTAGGTTCGAATTGAGAAATAATTCTGTACGGGCATGGAACACGGGCGTGTGATATGTCACACAGCCGTGTCCCATTCATCACACGGGCGTGTGGCTCTGTTTTATGGCAAAATTTTCTAAGTGTTTCAAAAGTTCTGGTTTGGTCCCGAAGCATTCCGAGTATATGTATAGGGTCTCGTAGACCCATGATGGGGATGTTACGAATGTAAATGAAAAAGTTTTAAGTTGCAACGAAATTTTATAACCTAAATTTTAATGTTCAAGCAAGTCAAGTCCGGTAATCCTCGTACCCGGTTCCAGCATTGAATACGGGTAAGGGGTGTTACAATAGCCATGAAAGTTGGCTTGTAAATGTATATGTTTATTTTGTATATATAGCCATGAGTGATGGGTTATTTTGGTATGTTTTGAAATAAATGTGGTTATGGTTTCATAATTGCTCAAATGGTTATATTTTGAGTTTGGTATATGATCTATATGGTGTGATTGAAGTTGATAACTTGAGAAGTTATGTACTTGTGAATTAATGCTTGATGATATAAGGATTTAAATAGGTAATTGGTATAGACTTGAGTATTGATTTTGGTTGAAATGGATATGATATGAATCGTGTATATTGATGATGATTTTAGCTGCCTATTGTATGATGAAATGGTACCATTTTGGTTGATTAGGTGAACATGAGTAAGGGTGGCAAATTGGCCTATTTTTGTCTACACGGGCAGAGACACGGGCGTGTGTCTCAGCCGTGTGTGACACACGGTCATGATACACGGTCATGTGCCCCCTAGTGTTGAAATTAAATTGATGTCAATATGCTTCACACGGCTTCACACACGGGCGTGTGACTGGCCGTGTGGTACAAGTCAGTATACTTTACAGGATTGGCACGGCCTAGCACACGGCCTGGTACACGGGCGTGTGTGGCCATTTCAAAGGGCACACGGGCGTGTGGTTAGCTGTGTGACCCAAGTCAGTATGTATGCCCTGTTTTCACACAGCTTGGGACACGGGCGTGTCTGGAGTCGTGTGAGGCACACGGCCTGTTCACACGGGCGTGTGACCCTTGTATGTTTGAAAAATTTCTAGGTTTTTTTTCCAAAATTTTCGTATGTTATAGGTTTAGTCCCGAACCACTTCTAAAGCATGTTTAAGGCCTCATAGGCCCTAATAAGGGACAATGTGATTATGATTGAATGGTGTATTAGAATGGATGCATAAATGTATGAGTTATGTATGTTAAATGACATGTATTGATCGATAATACCTCGTAACCCTATTCTGACCGTGAATACGGGCGAGGGGTATTATAAGTTCAGCCTGAGTCGGGTAAATAGTTCATGATTTTCAGTGATGCATCTTTAAATGGTTTAGGCTGTGTGTTAATGCAAGAAGGCAAAGTGATAGCTTATGCTTCTAGACAGTTAAAGCCATACGAAAAGAACTATCCGACGCACGACTTGGAACTGACTGCTATTGTGTTTGCGTTGAAGATTTGGCGACAACATTTGTACGGCTAAAAATGTCATGTCTTTACAGATCATAAAAGTTTGAAGTATTTGATGTCGCAAAAAGACTTGAATTTAAGACAGCGCTGATGGCTCGAGCTATTAAAAGACTATGACTTGATCATTGATTATCATCTGAATAAAGCGAATGTAGTTGCTGATGCTCTAAGTAGAAAGTCTTTATTTGCTTTGCGAGTGTTGAATACGCGATTGACGTTGTCTGACGATGGTTTGATCTTAGCTGAGTTGAAAGTTAGACTGATGTTTTTACGACATATCTGTGAGGCTCAGAAATGTGATGACGTGTTATTAGCTAAACAGAAACAAAATGAGTTGACTCTTGATTCATATTTTTAGATTGGATCCGATAATTGTTTACATTTTAGAGGTAGAAGTTGAGTACCAAGGAATTCAGAGCTTGTTCGAAAGATTTTGCATGAGGCTCATAGTGGTAGCTTGTCTGTTCATCCTATTAGTAGTAAGATGTACAGTGATTTGAAACAAATGTACTGGTGGCTAGGTATGATGTAACATCCCTAACCCTTATCCGTCGCCGGAATAGGGTTACAGAGCATTACCGGACTTTACGGGCTAAATACGGACATTTCTCCACCTTTATTATTCATATTAAGAATAAATTATATAATACTTATATTGTCCCTTATATGGGCCCTCGAGACCCAAAATACATCTTAGAAGTGATTCGGGACTAAACCGGATGCTCAGGAAATTTTTCCCAAAATTTTCAAAAATTTTCTTAGGAGTAGAGGACACACGCCCCTGTGGCCGGCTGTGTGAGCCAAGAGACACGCCCGTGTCTTAGGTCATGTGGGCATTTGATGTAAAGCACACGGCCGTGTCCCAGCCCATGTCCTTACCCGTGTAAATCTCTGACTTAGGTCACACGGCCAACCACACGCCCGTGTGCTAGGCCGTGTGCAAAGTGCAGGGGTCACACAGCCAAGCCACACGCCCATGTGCTAGGCCGTGTGATAAAACCTGGGCATTCTGTTTCAAAATTTTAAGGTGCAGGGAGCACACAGCCAAACCACACACCTGTGTGCATGGCCGTGTGTTGCACACGACTAAGACATATGGCCGTGTGTATCTCTGCCCATGTGGACGAAAATAGGCCATTTTAAGGCCACTTTTCTCACCCAACCTTGGTATTAACCTAGGCACAACCATTTCCATACTCACAAAACACAATAAGACCTTCAATTCAAGCCAATACCAAGTCTCATAGCTAACATATCATTACATTTATTCAAATATCCAATCTTACCAAATCAACCATATACACATTTATGCATATTTTACTAAATTTACTAAGTCAAATTATACCTCATTATACCTATTAATTAACCATCAATTAACCATTTTAAACACACCTTATGCATGTTTAATTCATACTTATATAAGTTGGTTGGAAACTTAAACAAAGTATAACTCATAATATTACACAAACCAACTTTACTTAAAATCATACCAATCCCTATACATGCCATATAAATCATAGTATGTATAACAAAATCAACCGGAGCAAGCTGGATAGTGTGACTCGATGTGCTAATCCGATCCTCCGATTTCACATTAATCTACAAGAACATTAAACAACACGAGTAAGCTTATCGAAGCTTAGTAAGTTCATTAGGTTAAACATTGATATTATCGAACTCAATATAATAAATTAAATTGCAAATAAATCATACATTCTTCCTGTCAAACACAAATAAATCAATGAACACACTTCCTTCAAATTAATAACAATAATAATAAATAAATCTTTCAAATTCCAATCACATAAGTCTTTTACCAATTCTTACTAAATCAAAGAACGGCTTACGGATATGAGTACATCGCTTTCTTTGTGCCATAGTCCAACTATGGTCTTATATATGCATTGTCATGGCCCTGCCATGGTCTTACATTCGTAGTGCCATAACCCAGTTATGGTCTTATCACCAGAATGCCATAGCCCTGTTATGGTCCTACATATAAACACTGCCATGGTCCAACCATGGTCTTACGTTCATAGTGCCATAACCCAGTTATGGTCTTATCCGTCAATTCATCCTTTACATTAATGCCATAGCCCAGCTATGGTCTTACATATAAATACTGTCATGGTCCAACCATGTTCTTATGGTTATAGTGTCATAACCCAATTATGGTATTATCCGTCAATTCATCTTTAGCCACAAAATGATTGTACTCAATCCCACGTTCTACTCAATTTAAACATTCAATTCGATTTCACAGTTTAACAATAATTTTATTTTCATCAACAAAAATATGAATAATTACATTATAACATTCATCAATTTAATAAAAAAATAATTAAAATTTAACCATATGAACTTACTTGAGCTGAATTGTAAGTTTGTAGTAGTTAGGGACTATTCTGCTAATTTCCTTTTTTTTCTCGTTGATCTACGGGCTCTTAATCTAAAATGTAAAATTATTCATTCATTAGCATATATTTCAATTTTAATTCACTTCACAATTAATACCCCTCAATTTTTGAAATTACACAATTATCCCAAGTTTTACAGTTTTTATAATTTAGTCTCTCACCAAATATTCTATCAATTGAGCAATTTTTTCTCAATCAACAATTTATTCCATTATTCTAAGCTATCTTACAGCCTTTTATTTATATAAATTTAATAGCAAACCATAATTCTTTTATTCTTCACAATTTAGTCCTAAAAATCAATTTCTATTGAAATCACTTGATAAAATCATCACATAACAAAATTAGAGCTTCAATTCTATGTTAATTCATCTTAAACATCCATCACTCATCAATGGTAACTTTCAAAATTACCCATGAAATCAAAAACTAATGAAATAGATAGTTGGACTAAATCGTAAAAGTCTCAAAAACATAAAAATTACAAGAAATAAGCAAGAATTGAACTCACATGGAGTAAAACTATGAAAAACCAGCTTTTGAAGACTCTTCTATGGTGTTTTTGGCTGAAGATCGATGAAGAAATGTCTAGATTTCAATTTAGTCATTATTTTTTTATTTTTACTTTAATTTCCCAAATGACCATTTTGCCCCTAAATAATCCAATTTCAAGATTTTTTTTCCTGCACATGCCGTTTCAGCCTTTTAATAAGTTTCTGATTACCTTTTTGGTCCTCCTTTATTCACCACTTAATCTATTTAATCACTATTTCTTTAATTAGCTAATTTTGCACCTTTTTCAATTTAGTCCTGTTTACTAAATTAACTATCAAAACGTTAAAATTTTCTAACGAAACTTTAATATTAACTCAATGAAACTTCGTAAATATTTATAAAAAAATTTAAGGCTCGGTTTATGAAATTGAGGTCTCGATACCTCGTTTTCGAAATCACTTAACCTAATAATTCCTTCTAAAACACAAATCACTAATTCAAAAGTCTTCCTAAAATCACATTTAACTCATAAATAATAAATAATAAAATTTTTGAACTCACTCATCGGATTTAGTGGTCTCGAACCCCTATTTTTGACATTACTAAAACTTAGGCTGTTACATATGAAACGAGAAATTTCTAAGTTTGAATCGAGATGTTTAGTATGCTAGCAAGTTAAAGCTGAACATCAAGTACCTTCTAGTTTGTTACAGCTAGTATTGATTCCAGAATGGAAATGAAAGCGTGTCACGATGGATTTTGTATCGGGACTACCTCTATCTCCGAGAAAAAAAGATGCAGTTTGGGTCATTGTTGATCATTTGGCGAAGTCTACGCATTTCATTCCAGTGCGTATAGATTATTCACTCGAGAGATTAGCTGAGCTATATGTTTATGAGATTGTCAGATTACACGAGGTACCAGTTTCCATTATTTCGGATAGAGATCCGTGATTTACATCACGATTCTGAAGCAAGTTACAGGAGGCTTTAGGTGAGCGTTTGCATTTTAGCATCGCATTTCATCCAGAGACCAATGGTCAGTCCGAGTGAGTGATTCAAATACTCAAGGATATGCTCCAATGTTGTGTGTCAGAATTTGAAGGAAATTGAGAGAAATTTCTATCGTTAGTTGAGTTCGCATATAATAATAGTTATCAATCGAGCATAAATATGGCACCGTATGAAGCTTTATATGGTCGTAAATGCCGAACGCCATTGTATTGGACTGAGCTTAGTGAGAAAAAGATTCACAGGGTTGATTTGATTCGAGAGACTAAAGAAAAAGTGAAAGTAATCTGAGATAGTTTGAAAGCTACTTCAGATCGACAGAAATCATATGCAGATTTAAAACGTAAAGATATTGAATTTCAAGTCGGCGATAAAGTGTTCCTGAAAGTATCGCCGTAGAAGAAAGTTCTTCATTTCGATCGTAAAGGAAAGCTAAGTTCGCGATTTATCGGGCCATATGATATTATTGAAAGAATCGAGCCAGTAATGTATCGTTTAGCTTTTCCATTGGAGTTAGAAAAGATTCATAATGTGTTTCACGTATCTATATTACAATGGTATCGATTAGACCCTTCGCATGTTATCCCACCAGCGGATGTCGAGATTCAGCCGGATATGTTGTATAGCAAAGAACTAATCAGAATCTTAGCTCGAGAGGTTAAAGAATTAAGAAATAAAAACATAGCTCTAGTGAAAATTCTTTGGAAACGACACAATTTAGAGGAGGCCACCTGGGAACTAGAAGAAGTTATAAGAAAGCAATATTCTATTCTCTTTTCTGGTAACATTTTTGAGGACGAAAATTTCTTAGGGAGGGAGAGTTGTAACAGCCCGTTTTAGTAAAATCAGAATAGTGGTTTTGAAACCACAAATCTGATGTAAAAATATTTATTTTATTATTATTTTAATGTCTACAACATGTTAGTAATATCGTATAAAAACTTCGTTAAGAAAATTTACTGTTTGCATGCTTAATTCGATAAAAAGGGTTAAATTGCAAAAGATGAAAAACTTGAGTTCTATAAGCTAAAAGGGTTTAATAGCTATGATATTAAATGGTTAGAGGATTTATGTGGTAACTATACCAATTTTATTTTGAGTGGACAATTATGGACACTTAATAGGTGTTTTAAATGGTTATTTTATAAGGTTAAATTAGTAAATTATTCAATATGTTAATATAATTAATGAAAGAAACAAAATGTATTTTGGTTGGTATCACCTTCTCCACCAAAAATGGAAGGGAAAACTCCATTTTTGAAGGCTTAACTTTCAGCTAGGGTAAATGCTTCATGCAAGGTAGGTTTTCAAGTCTGTTTTTAATAATCTCTATGTTTTCAGAGTCGTTGTGGCTTAATCTAGCTAGCCTATGGACTAATTTGCAAAACAGTTGAATATCTAGGGTTTTACCATGAATGTATACATGTTTTTTATGTTTTATGGAAGAAAATGAACCTTTGTTATTAGATAAACAACTTTTGAAAAGTGATTTTTTGTTGAATAATATCAATTAAGGATTTATTTGTAAAATGTGTAAAATTCATGGTGAAATGGTGAAATAAGGAATTCTATGAATTGCTATGGGTTTGTAACACCCCTTACCCGTATTCGACGTTAGAACCGGGTACGAGGCATCACCGGACTTAACATGCTTAATCATACCAAATCGAGCCATAAATTTTCATTTCAACTTAAAACTTTTCATTCGTATTCATAACGTCCCTATTATGGGCCTATGAAACCCGAAACATACATATAGAGTGGTTCGAGACTGAACCGGAAGCTTACAAACACTTAGATAATTTTTTCTTAAGACAGGGCCACACGCCCGTGTCTATAGCCAGTGTCCCTCACACGGCCATGACACGCTAGTGCCTTAGCCCGTGTGTGAAAACCTTGACATTCTGTTTATGACGTCAACAGACATTTAGGGTCACACGGCCGAGTCACAGGCCCGTGTGCTAGGCCGTGTGGCGAATTTAATTTTTGCAATTAATGTGCAGACTTCACACGGCCTGGGCACACGCCCATGTCCTGATACCGTGTCCTTCACACGGTTGAGACACACAGCCATGTCTCTATCCGTGTGTTTACTACTGGGCATTCTGTTTTGCTAAATTTGGATGTAGGGGGACACAGGGCCTATCAACACGCCCACGGGGCTGACCATGTGTCACACACGACCTAGACACACGCCCGTGTATCTACCCGTGTGGACAAATATAAGGCTATTTACCAAGCCATTTGCCACCCTGAAAAGAAACCATACTTATACCATTTCCAGCAACACATAGCATAACAATAATGCACTTATAATATCCACTATCAAGACATCCACACCTTAATTTCACACTACTTCATCATGCATATACTTCACACATTACTCATTCAATTACACAAGCTTGCACTTCGTGAAATTTCATCATCATTGAATAAATATAACTTAACTAGTTTTGGCCGATTCCAATGGCCATTTACAAAATGAAATGAGCAACATTAATAGCCAACACATTGGCTAACCAATATAACATATAACAAAATGACCAAGTTCCTATACATGCCATACCCAAAATAATCAAACTTTATTATACCAAAAAGAATAGCTTGATAGTGTGAATCGACCTACCCTCGATCCCCGAGCTAGCTTGGCATACTACAAGAGAATGGAAAAGAGAGGGAGTAAGAATAAAGCTTAGTAAGTTTGCATGTAATAGATAGCAACATAAAATCTTGTTATAACATCCACATATTACATTATGAACTAACATAAAATTTTCAAGCCTATTGACATGGCTTACTCATGCTCACTCTTACCAACCACATATCATATACCAGACTCATTTCTCGTGAGTTTTGCATATGTACCTGTATCACTCCATCAAATAACTTTAGCCCTTTTTCCATCTTCAACATAAACTTTAATTCTTTACCCCGTTGAACCACTTGGAATATTAAAGGATACTCAGGAATTTTCATACACGTAATAAGATGCCAATGCCATATCCCAGATATGGTCTTACATGGGATCACATGTCGATGCCGATGCCATATCCCAGATATGGTCTTATACGGGATCTCATATCGATGTCGACATCATATCCCAGATATGGTCTTATACGAGATCGTATGTCGATGCCATGTCCCAGACATGGTCTTACACGATTTCATACTGAAGCCAGGTCTTAGACGTGGTCTTACACGGAATCACTACTCGATGTCGATGCCATAACCCTGATATGGTCCTACACAGGATCTCAATTTGGTGCCGAGGCCATATCCCAGATATGGTCTTATACGGGACCTTATTAATCTAATGTCATGACAAGGGTATCATTTCTATTCCTAAGGTTCAACCGGGACTTCGGCATAATAAAACTTCATCATATTTTTCATTGAGACCTCATTAATAAATTTCATAGAAAGAATATACAGTTCACGTAATGTCAAGCATTTAAAAGCATAATAACATGATGTTTATTTATTACACACAAACTTACCTCGGTACCACAAACTTACCTCGGTACCAAAATATGTATAGTTATTCAATTTAGTCCACAACTTGTTCTTTCCTCAGTTTATGTCCAGACTTCGTGTTTCTTGATCTATAATGAAAATTTTCACTTATTTAATTATCACATTGACTAAAACAGCTCATGAATCATACTTTGACAAAATTATAATTTTCCCCTAAACTTTTGCATATTTACAAAATGGTCTATAGGCTCGTATGATGAAATGTTGTAACAGTCCCAATTTGACCCTAATCGGAACGGTGGTTTCGGGGCCACGAATCCGAGTCTAAAAAATTTTTAAATATTATTTTCTGTGTTTATTACATGTGAATTAATATGTGTGGAAGTTTCGTAGAGAAATTTAATTGTTTGTGTGCTTAATTAGACAAAAAGGACTAAATCGCGTAAAGCGTAAAAGTTGCAAACTATAGTGAAAAGAGCCTAGTTGATAGTGGCTTTTTAATATGAAGTCCTTAAAGGGAAAATTTCCCATTTTTAAAGGTAGTGGACAGCAAAGGTCACTAATACCCTTAGTTAATATGTTAGTATTATTTTTATTTAATGGTTAGTTTAGTAATTAAGTAATAACCAAAATATATGTAATAATAAAACAAAAGAAACCCACTATCATCTTTATGTTCCTTAGGCCGAATGTAGCTAAGAAAGAAAAGAAGAAAACAAGTTTAAGGTTCGGCACTCATCTAGTTAAATTAAAGGTTAGTTTTTGATCGGCTTTCGATAATTTCTATGTTTTTGTAATCGTTGCTTTGAGAGCTTCAAAACCCATGTACTAATTTTGTGAATTGATGATGTTTGTGTGATATGCCATTGATGATATTTCAAGCTTTTTGATGATTATTGGTGTTAAATGAAAGATAGGTGTTGGATGAACACATTTTGTTCTTGAATTTTTGATGAATTTAGAAAATTAGGGCTAAATTGTGAAAATAAATTTTTGAGGGGCTAGATTGCAAAATAAATGAAATTTATGGACTTATATGATTATATGGAAGATTCGGCCTAGCTATGTTGTTGGGAAATTTTGCATATTTTGTGTTTTGTGCAAATAGGGCTAAATTGTAAAAGTGTGAAATATTAGGGGCAAAATGGTAATTTGCCCATTTAGGTGTTTTTGGATTAAATTGAAATGAAATGTATTTGAATGAGCTTAATTTGAATATATTTAGATCAAGAACAAAGAAAAACGGACTTGGATCGGGGAAAAGCAAAAATTATCGAATAGCCGATTTTTGTCGTCCGACGATATCCGAGGTAAGTCTTTAAGCAATTTAACACCGTTAATATCGGTTATGACCTTAATTACATGCTGAATTTTGAATTATAAATGGGAATTTGGCCAAACCCGAATGTGATAAGTGTTTTAATAATGAAATGTAGTTAAATTTAATTGAGTTTGATATGTGAAAGTGATATGAATTATGTGTGATATATGTAACATTTGTAATATGTAATGTGTATGAGATGAATTAATAATATCGATATTCCGCCCGAGCCTAGCGTGCTTTGTTAGGTGAAGTATATCAAAGCTTATTGCCTAGAGGCTAAATGCCTTGGTGACTAAATTTTGGACCTCGGGTCTAGCGAGGCTTAGTCTTAGGTGTGTGTTCGGGCTTTGTTTCCTAGCGGGCTTAATGCCGGTGATTTATTATAAATAGAGGTTCATGGATTATTATCAATGTGGAATTTAATTCTGACAAATAAGCTGAATGTTTAGGTGCGTATAAGCCTCATAGTTGCAAGGAATAAGGTAAGATGATATATTACTATTTAATGCTAGTAATATGTGATATAGTTGAGGTATATGTGTAAGATTTTAATGTGTGCATTTGGATTTACAAATAATGAGTATAATATATTGAAATTTGATTTTGGTTGTGTTTTTGAGATTCGGCCATATGTGTAAATGCAAAAATATGGGGATAAATGGGTATATGTACGTATGTGTATAATTGATTGTATGTGGTCAATATGTATATTGTACTTACTTGATTTGGTTATACGTGGATACATATTAAATTTATGTGTATTCGGTGAGTTTGCACATTTAGGGTGAAATAAGGCTATTTTGAGGTTGTTAAAGAAAAGGGTATTAGCATTCTACATTAGTAGATCATATAAGTACTAAGTTTTGAAATTTTATGATATTAATCTTGGATTTGAAAATGCTTGAATGATTATTTGATTTAATACTTTTGCTTAAGACTTACTAAGCTAGTTAGCTTACTTTGTGTGATATGTTTCCACTCTGTTTTATAGATTTTGGTCAAGCTACGAGCTCCGAGGATTGCCATTGAAGTCATCCACGCTATAGATTTATTTTGGCATCTAAAAGTTGAATTTTTTTTAACTTAAGGCATGTATAGGCTAGCTTAATGTTCGAACGACATTTTTGTTGATGTATATAAGCCATGTGAAAATGGCTTGATCATGATGCTAGTGTGGTATATACATATTCGGTCATGTTATAAGTTTATTTTGGTAACTATGTTATATGGCGTGTGAGTATAGTATTTTGATTATGTGGCTTGTTTGGGAAATGATGTGAATAGCTTATGATTAGCTCATTTTTGATAATCTTGATGCTTGGTATGTCTTGTCTTTGAGTATGGTTATAAATTCACTTAATAATGGGACAAAAAGGAACATTATATATTCGATTTTGTATTGGTTATTTTGATTTAGTTGTAAAGGAAATGTATGCACATATAATATGCTTGAATGGTTTGCTAATTAGGAACGGTTGGTGAATGTAAAATAATGAATAAAGTATATGACTATTTTTGGTTCGATTATGTGCATGCAAATGAATTAAGATGTACATTGGTTTGATTGAGTGTATTGGATCTATTTGAATCGGTAGGAGTAGTGTAACATGTGATCTCATATGTGATCGTTTTTAATCTATTTGTATTATTATATAAGTAAGTTTATTTATGACTTAAATGATTGAATAAAAGTTGTGACTTAGCTAGTAATGCCCCGTTACCCTAATCCAGCGACGGATACGGGTTAGGGGTGTTACATTTGATTGGTATCAGAGCTTACGGTTTAGTCGATTCTAGGACTACCGTAGCGCGTGTGAGTCTAGCTATACATGCTTTAACTTATAATGCGATAGTGTGATGACTTCTGACATTTAAATTGTGTTTTTTGTATAGTAAATGGATCCCAATAGAGCAGTAGCTGATGATGTTGAGAGCGTAACGCCTGATCCCGCGCATGGGTCAGTGCCGGTAGACTCTCGACCTATTTCGAGTAGCCATGAGGGGGAGGCTAAGCAAGCCTTCTACCAGATGATGAACAAATGGTTTACTCAATATATCCAGACTAATTCGGCTATGCAACAACCTCCACCCCCGAATAATCCATCTCCGATACTTATGGTACCTCCGATAGTAGATCTGATGAGATTGCCTCCTGTAGATAAAATCAGGAAACACGGGGCCGAAGAGTTTAAGGCTAATGACGATGATGATGTAGAACGAGCTGAGCTGTGGCTTAAAAATACTATCCGAGTGTTCTATGAGTTATCATGTACTTCGGAGGAATGTTTAAAATGTGAAATATCACTATTGAGGGACACCGCATATCACTGGTGGAATACACTAGTATCGGTGGTTCCGAAGGAGAAAGTGACCTGGGAATTCTTTCAGACTAAATTCCGTAAAAAGTATATCAGTCAGAGATTCATCGATCAAAAGCGTAAAGAATTTCTAGAATTGAAACAGGGTCGTATGACCGTGACTGAATACTAACGAAAATTTGTGAGATTGAGCTGATATGCTCGTGAATGTGTTTCAACCGAGGCTATTATGTGTAAAAGATTCGAAGACGGTTTGAATGAAGACATTAAGCTGCTGGTTGGTATACTGGAGATTAAAGAGTTCGTGGTACTTGTTGAACGAGCTTGTAAAGCTGAAGAGCTTGGAAAAGAGAAAAGAAAAGCTGAGTTTGAAGCTAGAGATGTTCGGAAAAGATCATCGAGTAAGACTTTTCATTCAGCACCAAAGAAGTTTAGAGATGAATCCAGTCGACACAAAGCCACTTCAGACTTTCCTAGACGGGAACAAAACCGACCACCTACGGGTTCTCGAGCCACTTCAATGGCTAGTGTTGGTAATGTTCAGCAGAATCGGGTTGAGTGTAAACATTGTGGAAAATGGCATTCTGGGAGTTGTAGATTTCATGATCGGTCTGTTTTAAGTGTGGATCGATGGATCACTTTATTAGAGAGTGCCCGATGTTAGCCGAGCAAAACACCGCTCGTCGAGAATGTGAGACAGAGAGCAATGTGTGTGTGAGGCGAGACCACCCGGACATTCGGGTAATGTAGGTGGCGGCGGAGGAACAAAAGATACATGGTTCGATCGGAGGCTCGTGCACTGCTAGAGCATATGCTATACGCACTCGTGAGGATGTTTCTTCCCCAGATGTCATTATCGGTACTTTCACTCTTTATGATACTAGAGTTATTGCGTTGATTGATCCTGGTTCAACTCATTCTTATGTGTGTGAAACATTAGTATCCGATGAAGACTCTGCTGTTGAGTCTCATGAGTTTGTAATTTCAGTATCCAACCTCTGGGCGGTGTGTTACGGTAAACAAAGTGTGTAAAAGTTACCCGTTAATGATTCGGGATTCATGTTTTCCAGCCGATTTGATGTTGTTGCCTTTCGATGAATTCGATATAATTTTGGGAATGGACTGGTTAACTTTGCACGATGCTGTTGTTAATTGCAAAAGAAAGACCATTGATTTGAGTTGTCAGAATGGTGAACTTATTCGGATTGAATCTAATGATCTGAATGGGTTACCAGCGGTTATATCTTCGATGTTAGCTCGGAAGTATATGAGAAAAGGGTATGAAGCTTACTTGGCTTATGTGCTGGATAGTAAAGTGACTGAGAAGCAGATTGAATCCGTACCAGTTGTGTGCGAATACCCGGATGTGTTTCTGAAGAATTACTGGGTTTACCACGGTTCGAGAAATAGAGTTTGGCATTGAATTAGCACGGGGGCGACTCCGATTTCAATAGCTCCGTATCGGATGGCACCTGAGAATTAAAAGAGTTGAAAGCATAGTTGCAAGAGTTAACAGATAGGGGCTTTGTACGAATGAGAGTTTTTCTCCTTGGGAGCACCGGTTCTATTTGTGAAAAAGAAAGAGCGGGACTATGCGAATGTGCATTGATTATCGGCGACTAAATAAGGTAACCATAAAGAATAAATATCGTTGCCTCGGATTGATGACTTGTTCGATCGGTTGAAAGGGGCTTGGTGTTCTCAAAGATAGATTTGAGGTCGGGTTATTATCGATTTGAGTCGAGAGATTCGAGATGTGCCAAAGGCGCTACGGGCGAGGTACGGACACTACGAGTTTTTGGTTATACCTTTCGGACTCACTAATGCACCTGCTGTTTTTATGGATCTCATGAATCAGATTTTTAGTCAGTATTTGGATCGGTTTGTGGTAGTTTTTATAGATGATATTCTGATCTACTCCAAAAATGAAACCGAGCATGCCGAGCATCTTAGGCTGGTGCTACAAACTTTGCGAGATAAACAGTTGTATGCAAAGTTTAGTAAATGCGAGTTTTGGCTGAGTGAAGTCAGTTTTCTGGGTCACGTTGTTTCAGCATTAGGTATTCGGGTTGATCCGAATAAAATATCGGCTATACTCGATTGGAAACCACCGAAAAATGTTTAGAAATTCAAGCTTTACGGGACTTCTTTGGTTACTACAGACGTTTTGTGAAAGGTTTTTCTATGATAGCTAGCCCGTTGACAAAGCTATTACAGAAAGATGTTAAGTTTGAATGGTCGGAAAAGTTTCAATCAGTTGAAAGCTCTTTTGACCGAAGCTCCAGTGTTGGTCCAACCTGAATCGGGTAAAAAATTTGTTATTTTTAGTGATGCATCTTTGAATGGTTTGGGTTGCGTTTTGATGCAGGAAGGCAAAGTCATAGCTTATGCTTCAAGACAATTGAAGCCACACGAAAGAAATTACCCGACACATGATTTAGAGTTAGCAGCCATTGTGTTCGCATTAAAGATATGGCGTCATTATCTTTTCGGTGAGAAATGTCATGTTTATTCAGATCACAAGAGTTTGAAGTATTTGATGACTCGGAGAGATTTGAACTTGAGACAACGCAGATGGTTAGAGCTGTTGAAAGATTACGAATTGGTGATTAACTATCATCCGGGAAAAGTAAATGTTGTTGCGAATGCTTTAAGTCAAAACTCATTAATTACTCTTTGTGCGTTGAACGCGCATATGGCTATGTCTGATGGTGGTTCAATAGTAGCCGAACTAAAAGCAAGACTGTTGTTTATTCAACAAGTTAGTGATGACCAGAAAGTTGACAAAGATTTGTTGGCAAGACGAGTTCAATGTGAAAGCAATGTTGAGTCAGAGTTTCGAATTGATGAGAATGACTGCTTGAAGTTCAAAGGCCGAATATATGTTCCGAGAAATTCGGATTTGATTCAGACTATATTGAATGAAGCTTACTGTAGCCGATTGTCTGTACATCCGGGTAGCACGAAAATGTATAATGATGCAAAGCAGTTCTATTGGTGGTCCGGTATGAAAGCAGGACATGTACGAATTTGTCTCGAAATGCTTAGTTTGTCAACAACAAAAAGCCGAACATCGGTGCCTTACAGGCTACTTCACCGATTATGATACACGAATGGAAATGGGACAGAATTACTATGGATTTTGTATCCCAGGCTTGCCTCGACACCAAGCAAGAAAGATGCAATTTGGGTTATAGTGGATAGACTAACCAAATCAGCTCACTTTGTTCCGGTTAAAGACGGACTATTCGCTCGATAAGCTTGTTTGAGTTATATGTATCTCAAATTGTGAGATTACATGGTGTGCCGATTTCCATTATTTGGACAGAGACCCGAGATTCACGTCGCGGTTTTGGAAGAAATTGCAAGATGCTTTAGGTACCAAACTACACTTTAGCATGACTTTTCATCCGCAGACGGATGGTCAATCGAGCGAATCATTCGGATACTTGAGGATATGTTGAGATGTTGCATCCTCGAGTTTGAAGGTACACGGGAAGCGATATTTACCTCTCGATTGAATTTGCTTATAATAATAGCTTTCAATCTAGTATCAAAATGGCACCTTACGAAGCTTTGTACGGCCGTAAGTGTCGTACACCATTGTACTGGACCGAGCTCAGTGAAAGCAAGATACACGGGGTTGATATGATCAAAGAGACTGAACAGAAAGTGGCAGTGATCCGTGATAGTTTGAAGGTTGCATCAGATCGGCAAAAGTCATACGCGGATTTGAAACGTAAAGACATTGAGTTTTAGGTCGGAGATCTGGTATTTTTGAAAGTTTCTCCGTGGAAGAAAGTGCTTCGATTTGGATGTAAAGGCAAATTAAGTCTGAGGTTCATCTGACCGTATGAGATCATCGAACGTGTCGGGCCTGTTGCTTTATAGATTAAGGTTGCCTTCTGAACTAGAAAAGATACACAATGTATTTCATGTTTCGACACTTCGTAGATATAGATCTGATCCGTCTCATGTGATTGCCTCGTCTGAGATTGAAATCTGATTTGATATGACGTACGAGGAGGAACCGATCCGTATTTTAGCTCGTGAAGTGAAAGGGTTGAGAAACAAGAAAATTTCGTTAGTAAAAGTATTATGGAATCGTCATGGAATAGAAGAGGCTACGTGGGAGCCTGAGGATTCAATGAGACAACAATATCTGACTCTGTTTAACTGTAAGATTTTCGGACACGAAAATCCCTAAGGGGGAGAGTTGTAACAGTCCGAATTTGACCCTAATTGGAACGGTGGTTTCGGGACCACAAATCTGAGTCTGAAAAATTTTTGAATATTATTTTCTGTGTTTATTACATGTGAATTAATATGTGTGGAAGTTTCGTAGAGAAATTTAATTGTTTGTGTGCTTAATTAGACAAAAAGGACTAAATCGCGTAAAGCGTAAAAGTTGCAAACTATAGTAAAAAGAGCCTAGCTGACAGGGGCTTTTTAATATGAAGTAATTAAAGGGAAAATTGCCCTTTTTTAAAGGTAGTGGACGGCAAAGGTCACTAATACCCTTAGTTAATATGTTAGTATTATTTTTATTTAATGGTTAGTTTAGTAATTAAGTAATAACCAAAATATATGTAATAATAAAACAAAAGAAACCCACTATCATCTTTATGTTCCTTAGGCCGAATGTAGCTAAGAAATAAAAGAAGAAAACAAGTTTAAGGTTCGGCACTCATCTAGTTAAATTAAAGGTTAGTTTTTGATCGGCTTTCAATAATTTCTATGTTTTTGTAATCGTTGTTTTGAGAGCTTCAAAACCCATGTACTAATTTTGTGAATTGATGATGTTTGTGTGATATGCCATTGATGATATTTCAATCTTTTTGATGATTATTGGTGTTAAATGAAAGATAGGTGTTGGATGAACACATTTTGTTCTTGAATTTTTGATGAATTTAGAAAATTAGGGCTAAATTGTGAAAATAAATTTTTGAGGGGCTAGATTGCAAAATAAATGAAATGTATGGACTTATATGATTATATGGAAGATTCGGCCTAGCTATGTTGTTGGGAAATTTTGCATATTTTGTGTTTTGTGCAAATAGGGCTAAATTGTAAAAGTGTGAAATATTAGGGGCAAAATGGTAATTTGCCCATTTAGGTGTTTTTGGATTAAATTTAAATGAAATGTATTTGAATGAGCTTAATTTGAATATATTTAGATCAAGAACAAAGAAAAATGGACTTGGATCGGGGAAAAGCGAAAATTATCGAATAGCCGGTTTTTGCCGTCCGACGATATCCGAGGTAAGTCTTTAAGCAATTTAACGCCGTTAATATCGTTTATGACCTTAATTACATGCTGAATTTTGAATTTATAAATGGGAATTTGGCCAAAGCCGAATGTGATAAGTGTTTTAATAATGAAATGTAGTTAAATTTAATTGAGTTTGATATGTGAAAGTGATATGAATTATGTGTGATATATGTAACATTTGTAATATGTAATGTGTATGAGATGAATTAATAATATCGATATTCGGGCTTCGAGCCTAGCAGGCTTTGTGCCGGTGAAGTATATCAGGCTTATTGCCTAGCAGGCTAAATGCCGGTGACTAAATTTCAGACCTCGGGTCTAGCAGGCTTAGTGCCGGTGTGTGTTTCGGGCTTTGTTGCCTAGAAGGCTTAATGCCGGTGATTTATTATAAATAGAGGGTTCATGGATTATTATCAATGTGGAATTTAATTACAGCAAATAAGCTGAATGTTCAGGTACGTATAAGCCTCATAGTTGCAAGGAATAAGGTAAGATGATATATTACTATTTAATGCTAGTAATATGTGATATAGTTGAGGTATATGTGTAATATTTTAATGTGTGCATTTGGATTTACAAATAATGAGTATAATATATTGAAATTTGATTTTGGTTGTGTTTTTGAGATTCGACCATATGTGTAAATGCAAAAATGTGGGGATAAATGGATATATGTACGTATGTGTATAATCGATTGTATGTGGTCAATATGTATATTGTACTTACTTGATTTGGTTATATGTGGATACATATTAAATTTATGTGTATTCGGTGAGTTTGCACATTTAGGGTGAAATAAGGCTATTTTGAGGTTGTTAAAGAAAAGGGTATTAGCATTCTACATTAGTAGATCATATAAGTACTAAGTTTTGAAATTTTATGATATGAATCTTGGATTTGAAAATGCTTGAATGATTATTTGATTTAATATTTTTGCTTAAGACTTACTAAGCTAGTTAGCTTACTTTGTGTGATATGTTTCCACTCTGTTTTATAGATTTCGGTCAAGCTACAAGCTTCGGGGATCGCCATCGAAGTCATCCACGCTATCGATTTATTTTGGCATCTAAAAGTTGAATTTTTTTTTAACTTAAGGCATGTATAGGCTAGTTTAATGTTCGAACGACATTTTTGTTGATGTATATAAGCCATGTGAAAATGGCTTGATCATGATGCTAGTGTGGCATATACATATTCGGTCATGTTATAAGTTTATTTTGGTAACTATGTTATATGGCGTGTGAGTATAGTATTTTGATTATGTGGCTTGTTTGGGAAATGATGTGACTAGCTTATGATTAGCTCATTTTTGATAATCTTGATGCTTGGTATGTCTTGTCTTTGAGTATGGTTATAAATTCACTTAATAATGGGACAAAAAGGAACATTATATATTCGATTTTGTATTGGTCATTGTGATTTAGTTGTAAAGGCAATGTATGCACATATAATATGCTTGAATGGTTTGCTAATTAGGAACGGTTGGTGAATGTAAAATGATGAATAAATTATATGACTATTTTTGGTTCGATTATGTGCATGCAAATGAATTAAGATGTACATTGGTTTGATTGAGTGTATTGGATCTATTTGAATTCGGTAGGAGTAGTGTAACATGTGATCTCATATGTGATCGTTTTTAATCTATTTGTATTATTATATAAGTAAGTTTATTTATGACTTAAATGATTGAATAAAAGTTGTGACTTAGCTAGTAATGCCCCGTGACCCTAATCCGGCGACGGATGCGGGTTAGGGGTGTTACAAATGTACTCCTTTTCTTGGTTACCCAAGCCTAGCCGAACCTATCTTAAGCTTATAATAGCTCACACTTTCCTTCAAAATCGATTTTTACTACACATTTTATCACTTTTACAAATAGGTCCTGTTTATGTGTTTCCATAAAAATCACTTAGAAAAAGGTGTTCACTACACATCAAACTTCCATATTCCTCCATTAAACATCAAAATACATGCATGTCATACATGAGTAAATTTTTGAACATGAACTCTAGCTTAAAATATGGCTAGAAATAGCTAAATCGAGCTACTAGGATCTCGAAAATGTAAAGAACATTAAAAACGGGGCTAGGATGCACTTACTTTGAGCTTGAAAATGAACAAAACCCTAGCTATTTCTTCTCTTCAATTTTCGGCACTTAGGGAAGAAGATGGACACCAATTTTGACTTCTTTTTCCCTTTTTATTAATTTATTAGCTATATGACCAAAATGCCCTTAAGGCCCTTCCTTGAGATTTTTCCTTTCCATGCCTATTTTTGTCCATCATGAGATATAATGGTCTAATTACTAAATAAGGACCTCTAATAAATTTTCTAATGCTATCTCATACTTGAAACTTCTAGAATTTCATATTTTTCAATTTTTGCAATTTAATCCCTAAAGATAAATTGATCACTAAATCATAAAATTTCTTCATGAAATTTTCACACAACCATGCAAACATGTCATAGACCTCATAAAAACCATAAAACATATATTTTTACTTCAAATTTGTGGTCTCGCAACCACTATTCTAACTAAGCCCTAAATCGGGTTGTTGCAGGGTTTATATAGAATTCGGCTAGCTTAGTTTGTGGATGAAATTGCATGAATTTCAACTTACGGGCTTAAGGACTAAATTGTAAAGAAGTTAAAATATTAGGGGTAAAATTGTAATTATGCTTAAATTTGGTTTACGGATTGAATTGAATAATTGAGATTGATTGAAAAACTTAATTGAGTATAATTATTTATTTAGACCAAGATAAATCTCAACCATATTTAAATCGAGGAAAGGCGAAACTTACGGACTAGCTGGTTGTACTGCTACACACTAATTGTCGATGTAAGTTAGTAGTATTTAAATGTATAATTGAATTTCCATATGTATTTTTATCGTATAATTAAGTAATTAACTGTTATGTAAATTATGCCCCTGTTTGTACTTCGGTACCCCTGATTGCACATACGTGCCCCTGTTTGTACTTTGGTACCCCTGATTGCACATACGTGCCTCTATATTTACTTCGGTACCCTTGATTGCACATACGTGCCCCTATTTATATTTCGGTAATTTCAATCAAGAAAAATAAGAGTTGCATTTATTCGATGCTAAGTTAATAAATTTACTATGTTCTTACTAAGCCCTGTAAGCTTTTACATTTTTTTTATGTATCATTTTGTAGATTATATTTGCTGACCTTTGGACGGATCAAATCTTCGGCTCAAACTATCCATTGTTGTTGGTAGCTCTTGAACTCTTTAGGGATGTGGAATGTATATGTGGTTATATATATATGTATAGTTGTTTTCGTATAAATTAGGTGACTAGATACTGGTACAGTATAATGTTATGAGAGTAAACACTTGTGAATTGTTTTGGTTGTTGATGAATTAAGTTGTTATGTTTGGTTTATAAAAAATGGTATATTGATTGGTGTGCTTTTGTCATTTTGATGCTTAAAGGTTTTGGTATGGATATGACTAATTTGGTATGTTTGAATTGTAGTAAATTATGAAATGTTTAGGTATGTTTTATGTTTGTGATTGAGGTGCCTATATGGTATATTGGTTGTATGGATTATTAGTTATTTAGATATTTTTATGAAGGTTTTGAACATGTTTATAGTTCTTGAGCATGTGTGCAAAAATGCCTAAATTTATGCTTGTGAAGGTTGAAAAAAATGGCTTGATTCTAGCCATTTTCTTGTCCACACGGCCAAAGACACGGACGTGTGTCTCAGCCATGTGACACGATTGTGTGTCCCTTATAGGTTTCAAAGGTTAGCAAGTTAGGCAGTTACACGGCCTAGCACACGGCCTGGCACAAGGGCGTGTGAGGCCATTTCGAGAGTTACACGGCCGTGTGACCCTTGCAATATAAAAATTTCTAACTTTTTCCTTATTGATTCAAATGTTTTCATTTTTGTCCCTTATCGTTCCTAAAGTGTTTCTGTGGCCTCGAGGGCTCAAATAAGAGACAATATGCATAAGTTTGAATGGAATACGATGTGATTTTTTAAATGTTTTGAAATGAATGTTTAAGTTTTAAATTTTTCGATAATGCTCTGTAACCCTATTCTAGCTACGGATACGGGTTAGGGGTGTTACATAAGCCCTCGAATTTTTTGTAGATTCTAAGCACATTTTGAATATATTTAATAAAGATGCTAGTCTTACGACACATTTTCGACCATGGGAATTTTTTACTTTACAATCTCACCCTTCCCCTGCGCTTATAAAAGGGGGTTCCCACTCCATACTTTATCACCCCTTAAACATCATCTCTCCCAGCCTTTTCCCTGCGCTTATAAAAGGGGGTTCCCACTCCATACTTCATCACCCCTTAAACATCATCTCTCCCAGCCTTTTTATCCTTCCACTATACAATATTTCTCATTGTTAAAATTTCAGTCACTAATAATTTCGACCGTTCAAGGTATTCACTACAGCAAAATAGACTTTTAGCGGCGTTTTTTTAGGCCTTTAGCGGCGCTTATAAGCGCCACTGATAGTATTTGCGGCACTTTTAAAAGCGCCGCAAAAAATGCCGCTAAAACAAATGCCGCAAACTTTAGCGGCGCTTCTCCCACAAACGCCGCTAAAGGTCATGACTTTTAGCGCGCTTTTACAAAAACGCCGCTAAAGGTCATGACCTTTAGCGGCGCTTTTCCAAAAAACGTCGCTAAAGAGCATGAAAAATAAAAAAAAATTAAAATATTATAAAAACGCCACATACTATTAGATGTTCATTTCCAATATACATTTTAATTTGATTGAATAAAGTAAAGCCTATTTTAGGCACTAAAGCGATTGCAAATAACACACTAAGCGATTGAATAAAGTAAAGCCTATTTTACATTTTAATCGGATTAACTTTTTTAAACATGGGATTGCAAATAACACAGTGAAAAACTCTGGTGGAAATCCATGGCCCTATTGAATAAAACCTCAATTGTCACTGGTCCAACATCTAAAATATATCTTATACATTCATCTAGTTTCTCAAAGTGAGCGAGAGAAAATTTCCTCTGCCAAATTCTTTATCACCTTTGCCCTTGGATCATAGTTTTTGTATACACGGTGGCCAAAACCAGACATTTTCCGCTTCTGAAGAAATGAATATATATGCAAAAATAAATAAAACAATCACAAGAAAATATAGCATTGCATGTTGAACCTTTAGCTTGAACTAATGATGAAAATTATATATACAATATTCACTGCTTTTGACACCTTCAATGAACTGGAATGTTCTCTCTTTGTTCGAATCTCGCCAAGCATCTTGAGCACTGACCTATAACAAGCAAGAGAAAGAAAACCAAAAATAAGCTCGAAGCCTTCGCTTTCATAAACAACTTATGACAAAAAGAAGCTTGATATGCTCAAGTGGATAATGTACAAGAGTTACTTTACAAAACTAGTTTAAAACTATGTAAAGTAAAGATCGCAAAATAAAATTTAAGAAAATCAATATAATGAGAATCAAGTTAAAGACAAAATTTCGACTTTGATTCATGGGTTATAGTTACTAACGAACGCCTACCAACCAATATTAACACCATTGATTATTTTTATTATTTGCACTGTGAAAAATTTATCATAAAATTTATCATAAATTGGTTATAGTTACTAACGAATGCCTAGCAACCAATCTCTTCTTACCTTCTCAATAACCAATATTAACACCATTGATTATTTCTGTTATCGATAAATAACCCAATAATGAATGTCTAGGATTTAATTTATCAATAGGTTTAAAATTGAAAGAATTGAATTCTAGCCAACAAACACCCAAACAAAGTTTATTTAGACTAGATCACATATCTACATAACATGAATTAGATGTGTAGCTTGTACTCAATCATGCTATTCAACATAACTATTAGAGTAATTAAACAATTCTAATTAAGAAGACAAATATGCTAAGTTATCAAATACAGATCCATTATTCAACAAGCCAAAATATTTGTAATTAAATCAAAATAAATGAAAATACCAAAGAATAAAGAAATATTAAAAACAAATTAGATATCACAAGCTTTTAGAAGTAAAGCTTTTAGATATCACAATGTGTATTAAATTTTATTACATGATAAACACAATAAGAAACCAACATTGATAATCGATATGATCGGTGCAATCAAAGCGCTAGGTGTCTTCCTGAAGTTGAATTGAGAACTTGGGATAGTTGAACAACAACAAAGGGGATAAGCGATATAGAACTCGATCAAACAGATTTGGTAATCGTATAATGCTTGCTATAACGATCTGTATTGCTTCAACTCATTTTTTCTCTAAAGTACTCATGTCCGCCACTTCTATCCGGCATATTCAAATATGGGGTATAGGAGTAGGATTCCCTAAAGTAGTCCCGAGTCCAAGTATAGAAGATAATAACTTGGCAACCAGTCATAGTAAACTATCTAAGAATGATGTAAAGCAGAGTTGTGCACTGTTAGGTGAAATCCTTTAGTAATAGTTCCATCAACCGCAACCGAGTCACGAAGATCACGGCGACCAACAACAACACAGAACCCCATATATCACGGTGAGAAGCATGACGATTGACCACGCTAGCAACCCCATTCCTCACGAGACACGATCTTGAGTTTGTTTTCACTGTTCCAGAAAGTCCAGATCATTGGCAAGAACAAACCAAATTAAAACCACGATAGATGTAAAACTACTAAATAAGTGAGGCCAAATGATGGCACGATAATCATTTAAAACTAATTGCCTCTAT
Source organism: Gossypium sturtianum (assembly GCA_025698515.1). Taxonomy (NCBI): domain Eukaryota; kingdom Viridiplantae; phylum Streptophyta; class Magnoliopsida; order Malvales; family Malvaceae; genus Gossypium; species Gossypium sturtianum. The sequence goes on from CM046950.1 coordinate 23,239,829, forward strand.
GAATCAATTACTAGTAATATAAGCAACACGCTTTGGACCTCATTGAGTTTTTATCTCTTAATTTCATCTTTATTTATTTATTTAACTATTTTTATATAGAAATTAGTAGTGTGATTGTTAGTATGTTGTAGCTCATTTTAGTGAGTAGTAATGGCATGCTTGGTAAAGGAAAATAGTCCCTCAAGACAACTTAAAAAGGTAAAATGCAATATCCAATGTCTTAAAACAATTTGAGTCTTTACAATTCCAAAGCAAATAGGCCCACTTGTCCAATATTTTGATAAAAACCAAAACTACGATTAAAAGATGCGGTTTTGAGAGATCAAAATCATAAAAGAAACTCATTTCATGATTGTATTAAGACACGTATGACAAATATCATACTGGCACAAACCTGCATGCATTGAATATCACCACTTTGGCCAGTAACCATCTTTGGCCATTATAGTGCAAGGAGTCATATAGATCAATAAAATTGACAAAATCCAATATCAAAATTTTCCAACAAAATACATAATAGTATGAAACATAAATATCAATCAAAAAGAAAAAAAGACAAAGCCACGATGCACTGCGGTCATCTGTTGAAACATCCTGGACCAATTTGCTTATGATAGACCTCATTTCTGCAGATTCTGTTGGCGTTTACTGGATATGGTTTTAAGATGTTTTTCTCCCTCCAAACCTGGTGAATTTGAGATAAATATTATGTTTTTCTTATTATTTACAAAATAAGAATACTGACAAGGAAGGTCATTGGCAAAGAGAACAGAAAGGCAAACACCAAGCTACTAACTCCTTCGATTTCCCCCACAAAGGCTCAAGTTAAGGACAAGAAGAAAAAATGTACATCCTATCTACACCATCTTTATTTCAGGATAATCAATGTAAAATTCATTGATCTCCAAGCATTCCAAGAAATAGAACATTCGGAACAAAGTACAAATTTGTCAAGTATAAAGGACTAGGTCCAAAGAGGGCCAAACAACTTTATCTTACACTTTTGGCGGTCGCCCTAAGGAGGCTGAAGAGAAGAAATATTTTAATAATCTAGCTCCTAGCTAAGGCAGTCGAGGACATTACATGGCTTGATATGCATTATAACTTTGCCCCTATGATGCCTTATAGGTGATAAACATTAAAACTCCAAAGAGAGAATCTAGCCTTGTCATTTGCAAAGGGTCCACAAAAAATACTAGATAGCTTAAGTACCTATGACGCTTGCATGTACAAGTTTAATTATTATTAGATGGATATGATATTTAGACTACTAATACATTGAGAAAGCGATAATTGTAGTCGCATACACTATTCTACGCTCACAAACCCGACTTCTCGAGCCTAGAAGGTAAAACAAGTACAAAACATGCATATGTTCAAAACCTTTACAGAGACTAACAATTCAGCTATGACGTTAAATAAGGTACTAGCCATGCACAAAAATCTTGGTTCCATGTGAAGTCAAGATGACCAAACACGGTCCAACTACCAATTTGGAAATTTTAGTAGAGCACATAATACTCTCACCTTAAGAGTACCTCCCATGTACAAATCTTCTAGTGTTGCATCCAATTCAACAATTACGTCATCGCCCTTCACAATTCTCTTTTGCTCTTCTACTGACCCTCCGCCAAAAAACCTGAAGAAAACACCATCTTGTCAACATTAAAATTGAATTTAGCATAAAATATATAAAAGTAAATAATTCCTCAAAATTGATGGATAACCACGTTTAAACTAAGTGAATGTAGGGCTAGGTAGATGGTTTTCAAAAGTTGAAACCATTCTTGACATCTGTTACATTTTATTGTTGATTTCATATATCATCAACTTAACACGTAAGCATATGTAAAGGTTCGCAACAACCCAAAGGCTCCATGTTGGCTCCCAAGACCAGAGTTCAAACCTAGCGTAACTCATCCTCCCCAAAATTGTAATGTACAAAAAATAAAGGTTCTGAAATCTAACATCAATTATAGACAACCTGAATTTGGGAAACATTAGCATGCCTAAGATAAACCTAAGCTACATTAATTGGCTTCTAAACTGTGGTACAATGTCGGCACACCATTTATAATAGCATTTCAACTACTACTAAATAACTATCAAGATAATTAAACGAAACTACAACTAAATAGCTAACAAGATGATTAATACTCAGTTTAGGAACATGAATTTGGATTTCATTTATATGTAAATGGTAAAAATGAAAAGCATAAAAACATGGATTTAGCAAATTAAAAAATATTTTAAGAATTCGAAATTCACTGGTCGGCATCTTAACAAATTCATAGATTTAATAAACATTCATGAAACGCTACATAAAGGAAATGGAATATAAACATTCAAATATCTCACGAGCTGAAAATGTCCTGAATATTGACCCCCATTCCTCCTCTGCCTCCGTTGGCAGCATGCTGCTTCAGGCCCTCCTCACCATACTTATCATATATGCCCCTCTTGTAACACCCCAAACCCGGCCCAAACGCTACGACCAGATCTGGTATGCTACGGGTTGAACTTTAAAAACTTTGCTTTGAAGGGACTTGATATCTTGGTTTGTTTATTTAGGTATTCATTCAGAAAAACGATGTTTGATGAAAACCTTTGTTTTTTTTTATTGAACGTGTTTGAAAATCCCATTTTATTACTCCTTATGACTTAAGTCCATGATCATAAATTTATAAATTGTAAACATTAACAAATAGAAAATCAAAACCTAAGCCATGGGCCTTATTACACAAATAATCCAAAAATTAAAACTTAAAAAATACCGAAAATAGTTTATGAAAATAAAAGACTTGATGGCACCTTGAGTCCGCTTCGGCTCCCATGTCCACGATCTACTGCTCATCTGAAAAGTCAGGAAAATAAAAGGGTGAGTCACCAAGACTCAGTGTACAAATCCCAAAAACACGTGAAAGGCTTTAGGCCCACAAACACATTATGGGCCTTGGCCCATACATAACAGCAACAACATATTTACATGCAACATGGCCCAACCCAACCTAAAAGTCCATCCTCTACACACCAGCCCGTACCAGCCAAAACACCTCGGGAATTTCTACAATCAACCCGCCAACCGCTACACACCACATCGACAGTCATGCTGTCAGTTATAATGCCGATCACCATGTGACCTTATAATCCACTGTGCCAGAGCCACCGATCACTAATGTGACCTAACTGTACATATCGTGGTTTTACCACCGATCACTGAGTGACCTATTAGCATGCTCTTCCCCTTCATCACATTAACCCTATCCCATGCATACATCCATGCAAAATCACACAATATACCACCTAAATGATCTCAGATTTTTACATACATCGATACACACATAGAGAAGTTTCTATGGTTACGTACCTGGCATCCTTTGCCTACCCTATTTGGGTAAAACGACTGTCCACATAGCCCTTTTCCGGCTTTTAGCCCATAACATACATATTACAGTTTTAATTAGTGTGTTAGAGATCTACACACCTGATTACGGTTAAGACGACACTTTCTATGTCGACACTATCATTAGCCGATACGACTGCTATCTATCTACTATTCTACTCCAAAGCCGGTCCATAACCCGGCAGCCAATCCCGAACCGCCGACACTGCTCGTTTCTTGAACTTTGGGGCTGGGACCACAGATCTAACCCCTTCCTTTGATTTGCTGACATTCGAGTCCATGAATGACCTTGGTCAGAAGGTACTATGATGATTGCTTAATGAAACATTAGGTTAAGGCACGAATAACGGAAAGAACCCGATTGATCAACTTAAGGAGAACCAAAAACCTTACCTTGAAATCCCGAAAATAATATGATTCGTATGCTACCGATTTCTGGCTTAGAAACCTAGACGATTAGATCTCCTTCAAATCCCAGAATGCCGCCAAAGAGAAAGAACACAAGATCAGAGAAAACGTCAAACTAAGGATGGCCCTAACCACCATCTAGCCATTCGGCTAAGGTCTCAAAAACCGAAAAAGAAAAGAAGTAGAAGAAATCGGCACTCACCATTAACACCAACAGATTCGGCTTCTCCTAACAGATTCTGGCTTCTGCGACAATCAAAAGAAAGATGGTGCACAGGGATCTATGGGGGTTCGGCTTACTGAAGAATTTGGCAAAGAGAAAAGAATGAACAGGGGAACATTTGGCTATAGCAATGGAGATGAGAATGGGGTTTAGGATTTCGGCTTTTAGAAAGAACTAATTAAGAGAAGAAGAGTAATATCAAACGTAAAGAAGTGATGGGAACGGTATAGGAAAAGAAAGAATTTCGGCAAGGCTAGGGCAGATTCGGCTATGGCAGACAAATGTGAAAAGATAGAATGCTTAAGGGAGTTTTCGGCTCTTATTCAGAAAAGAAGGAAAAGAGAGAAGATAAGAACCCTAAATGCCGAAAATAAAGAAGAGAACCCTCACCTAACTATTTAAAATTTCGGCACTTATCACCCCAAAAGTCGAAATTTGCAACTAAAGGAAAGCATTGAGTCCTATGGCTAAAGAGAATTCGGCACACCCTTGCCCAAGCCAAAACCGATTGCCTCCTCCCTCAAGAGTTTGAAATTCGGCCACCACCTAGCCCTTCAGAAAATTCCTAGATTTTCTCCCTTATCCTCATCTGATCTCTCATCCACAAGTGGCATGAATAACACCACCGCTTCTTCCATTTATCTGCCACAATATCCATATTATCTACATTATCCAAACAAATAAATCTTCCTATTTAAAAGCATCCTAGCCGTCCCACTCTGCTCCCTTTTAATGCCAGAAATAATTAAAATTAAAAGAGGGAATTGGGCTTCATGCGACTCGAACTTGGCCTCCTCAGCTGATGCCACCTCCCTGCTCTCTAAGTGGCGCCACTTTGCCACTGGGCTACAAGCCCATTTTTGTGTCCTAACCCACATATAATATCTTTTAAGCCCCATCTTATCAGGCTTTCTCCTAGAGTGTTCAAACAGAAAATTCAATTTAGGCCTCGACCCAACCCTGAGCCCATTCTGAACCCCTAACACTTACGTTAAACATAACCACACATAAACGTAAAGGCCCATTAACTCAGGATATTACACCTCTTTTCGCTATCCGACAACACCTCGTAAGCTAATCATTGTCAAAGTAATTAATCGTTTAAGGAAGAAAATTCAATCAAATCTATCACTCAACTTATTTTTCAAAAATTATAATAATAAAGAACAAGTTTTTTTTTACCATTGTTAAATTCAGCAAATCACTTATTGGCCTCTTCATTGCCGGGGTTCTTATCAGGATGGTACTTCAATGCCAGCTTTCTATACGCTCTTTTGATGCGCTCATCGGATGCTCCTTTCGGCACTTGCAATATGTCGTAATAACTCTTCCCGCAAAGAAAAACACCACAAAGTTCCACGAACATATATAAACGCATTTTTCGAGAGAGAGTGAGACGGGAGAGATTGAGGCATATACCGCAATGGCGACGATCGCAAAAGACAAAGCGAACAATGAGAAAAAGTAACCGATCGAGGAAGCGCCATGGATTTGAGATCGGAAGAAAAATTGGATCTCTCCAGAACTTAAGAAATGTTTACAATTTTTTTATCAGATCTTCAATTTCAACAACAAAAATGAAAAAGGTTGATATTTCGAGAGAGAATAGGTGAAGGATTCCTAAGCTTTGGCGCTGCTTTTATAATAGCATTTCTCTAATGGATCGTATTTTTGATTGACAAAATCCTAGAAAGCCGTTAATAAAATGGAATCAACATGTGTTATCGAGCAGGGAAACAGTGGGGGAGAAAGAGAAGCAAACAATGAAGAGATGAGAAGTTAGGGTTAGAGAGCCATTTTTGGGGCATTAGATATTTTCTTACGCCTTTTCCCTTGCTTTTTTTTTATTTTGAGTTTGGAAAGAGAAAGAAAGGGAGGGAATTTGGTTTGTCTTTGGGGTTTTCGGGAGGGATTTGGCTTATTTTCACTTTCTCAACTTCTAGCTTTTTTTTGTGGCGTTTTTAATAAAAACGCCACTATAGTTCTATTTTTTGTGGCATTTTTTTCAAAAACGCCACTATTACATAATTTTAATTTTTTTTATTTTTAACTTATATTTTTTTATGTTTTTTCTTTTAAATTTTTGTCTTTGAGATTTTTTTTGAATTTTTATTTTTATTATATTTTGAGTATTGAACTTTTTAACTAAAATATTAAATATTAAATTTTTAAGTTTTTAATTTTTTAATTTTTATTATTAAATTTTAAATATTTAATTACCATTATCAACTCTTTTAGGAATTTCTTTTTTCTTTCTTTTTACATCAACATTATTCTTTTAAGTATGGTCTGCATTAGTTGTTTAGATTTTTATATAAATGACATTTAATTATATGTACACACCTAAATTTTGATATAGATATATACATCTCAGAATTATATATGAATTTTGGTTTAATGTGTAATACTAGATGTGAAATTCTAATTGTGATTTAAATGTATAGTTGAAACTTTAATTTTGATTTAATCATACACATTATTTTAAAATATAAACACATCAATATATTTTTATATTGAATAAATATAATTTTTTATGTATGCAATATATAAAAAAAATTTGATGTTAATTATATCAATAATTGTGTTAATATTTTACAAGATCTGGATCAAATTAAAGTTCATGTATACAATTGCACACTAAACCATTGTTCATGTATGCTTTTGGGATTTAACCCATTTTGATATATATATTTTTTAAAATAATAATTTACATTTATCTTATTTTGATTCATATTCTAAAAAATTCAAGATTAATCCCTAAATCATAAACCTTAGACCCTAAATATTATACCCTAAAACACAAACACCAAACCCTAAACCACAAACTCAAAAACCCAAACCATAAATCCTAGGCCATAAAACTCGAACCCTAAACTCTAAACCGAAAACCTTAAACCATAATCCGAGACCAAATTTTTGGGAATTCATGTGGCCAATGTTAGTGTAGTACAAAACATATATTTTATATTCTTATATTAAATAATATGGGTGTAGTACAAAATAGCATGAACCTTAGTAAATTCCAAATGTTTTTCGGTTTTCAAACAGTATCCTTAAACCTTAAACCCCAAATTTTAAACCCCAAATCTAAACTATAAACCCCTAAATCATAAACCCTAAACTATAAAACATAAACCCTTAAACCAAAATAATAAACATTATATCATAAACCCTAAAACTCTAAACTATAGACATTAAATCTTAAATTCTAAACTCTAAACCCTAAAATAAAATATATTTTTTTTGCGGCGCTTTAATAAAAAACGCCACTAAAGCTTACCTTTTGTGGTGCTTTTATAAAAGCGCCGCTAATGCTCAGAACTTTAGCGGCATTTTTAAGGAAGCGCCGCTAATGCTCAGATCTTTAGCGGCGTTTTTAAGGAAGCGCCGCTAATGCTCAGATCTTTAGCGGTGTTTTTAAGGAAGCGCCGCTAATGCTCAGATCTTTAGCGGCGTTTTCACGAAAGCGCCGCTAATGCTCATATCTTTAGCGGCATTTTTACGAAAGCGTCGCTAATGCTCAGATCTTTAGCGGCGTTTGGGCCAAAAACGCCGCTATTGCTCAACTTTTTGCGGCGTTTTCTTTCAAACGCCGCTAATGTATAATATTTGCGGCGTTTTTTTATTAAAACGTCGCTAAAAGTCTATTTTGGTGTAGTGATTCTTGAGTCATCGGTGATGCGATATCACTCCAAGACGTACACATTTCATATATCCTATCGAGATGGGACCATTACCTCCAAAACTTATCCCGTGGAAATCAGGTTTCGGGGTGATTTTTCTTTGTACGGTCATGGGTAAAAGTCTACATAGAGGTCTCAATCAACGACCGTTATGCGGTCATGGATCAAGGTATAACGGGGAAGCCAGTTGACAGTCGTTACATGACCACGAGCTCAAACTTTTCGGATACATGGAAATGTTGCCTTATAAATACCATAGAGAAGTTTGAGGGCATAATCATATGGAAAAATTGTGGGGCTTCCAACTATAATCGACGTAATTTTTTTCTCCATTTCCAGGCAGTTGGTACTTTTAACCTTCCTACTTATCCGAAGGCCGGCACCTTTGTGGACGTAGGAGGAATCTCAGACGGAGAGTGACTGTTTTGATAGAGTAAAGGTGATGCTTTTTTCGATGCGATGATTGGTGTCATTATTAAACAACCATTAATAACTACAATTGCTGCCGCGTCGACCTGAGTTTGACCTCTATTTCTGCCAAAACATCTGCTCTCCTCATAAGAGCCCTCTTTTGTCCACCTCGATGTCAGCCTTTGGATAAGAATGAAAGGTTAAAGATACCGTCTGCTTGGAAATAGAGAAAAAAATTATGTTGATTACATCGAAAATCCCTTTATTTTTTCCTATGATTATGGCCTCAATTTTATGTATGGTATATATAAGGCATCATTTGCGGGTATCCAAAAAGCTTGAACTCGTGACCACATAACGACCTTCAACTGACCCTCAATTATACTCAAACTCGTGACCGCATCACGGCCGCCGAATGGGACCTCCACCTAGACTTCGACCCGTGACCGTATCAACCACTATCACCCCAAAACTTAACTTTCCTAAGATGAGTTTTTGAGGTAATTGTCATACCCCGCCATGACATATGAAATATATGTGTTCTGAGGTGCGTTGTTAGATCCCGACCCCTCAAATCTACCTATAAAATTTCATGATTTCACCCCTAAACCCTTAATAAAAAACCCTCACCCTAGGAGAGAGTGTAGGAAAGCGCAGTTAGAAGATGATGGAAGTTTATTGGCTGAATTGAGAGTTAAACCAGTAATATTTGATAAGATTAAATCAGCACAGTTAGAAGATGACAAGTTAGTGAAGAAAAGAGAAATGGTTCAGAATGGTATGACAGAGAATTTCAGCATTGATGATCACAATTGCCTGAGATTTCGTAATCGGATTTTTGTTCCAGCTATTTCAGAATTGAAAGAGTTAATACTTCGTGAAGCACATGATAGTCCTTTTGCAATGCATCCAGGAGGAACGAAAATGTACCGTAATCTGCAAGAATCATATTGGTGGCCAGGTATGAAAAAGGATATAGTTGAATATGTGGCTAAATGTTTGACTTGTCAACGAGTTAAGGCAGAGCATCAGGTTCCTACTGGACTACTTCAGCCTATTAATATTCCAGAATGGAAATGGGACCGTATTACGATGGATTTTGTAACTAGATTGTCATTGTCAGCCAATAAGAAAAATGCCATTTGGGTGTTTGTTGATCGGCTTACAAAGCCAGCTCATTTGATAGCAGTAAGAAATGAGTGGTCACTCTATAAACTTGCTGAAGTTTATATTCGGGAAATTGTGAGATTGCATGGTATTCCGGTATCGATAATTTTAGACCGAGATCCACGGTTCACATCGAGATTTTAGAGGCAGTTGCATGAATTTCTTGGTACTCGACTCAGCTTTAGTACAGCTTTTCATCCACAGACTGATGGACAATCTAAGCGAGTTGTTTAGATTTTAGAAGATATGCTTCGAGCTTGTGTTATTGACTTTGAATCAGGTTGGGAACGTTATTTACCATTGGCTGAATTTGTGTACAATAATAGTTTTCAATCAAGTATTCAGATGGCTCCGTATGAAGCTTTATATGGTCGAAAATGTCAATCACCTGTATGTTGGATGGAATTGAATGAAAGAAAAATGATTGGGCCAGAGTTAATTCAACAAACAAAGGATACTATTAAGAAGATCTAAGATAGATTGAAGGCAGCTTTTGACAGACAGAAATCGTATGCAGACTTGAAACGACGGGACATTAAGTATTCTGTTGGAGATAAAGTATTTCTTAAAGTTTCGCCTTGGAAGAAAATTTTGATATTTGGTCGAAAGGGAAAGTTGAGTCCTCGTTTTATTGGGCCATATGAGATTACAGAAAGAGTTGGGCCAGTTGCCTATCGTTTAGCTTTACCTCCAGAATTACAAAAGATTCATGATGTTTTTCATGTATCAATGCTCAGAAGATATAGATCAGATCATTCTCATGTTATTTCGACAGAAGACATTGAAATTCGACCTGACTTGTCATATGAAGAAGAACCAGTTGAAATATTATCCCAAGAAGAGAAAGAGTTGTGTAATAAGCGGGTTCCATTAGTGAAAGTGTTGTGGCGAAGTCATAGTATTGAAGAAGCAACTTGGGAACCGGAAGAAACTATGAGATCTTAGTACCCCTACCTTTTTTCAGGTAAATTTCGAGGACGAAATTTATTAAGGGGGAAAAATGTAACAACCCAAAATTTACGGTTATCGGAGAGTGTATTTTCGGGTCTTTATTTTCGAAAAATGAATTCGTAAATATTTATTAAAAATATTTATTAAATATTTATATTACAATTTATTGAACAATTAAAATTTTATAATTTTTTTTATAGAAGTTATAATTGTATTTTAATAGAAAATAATATAGTAATTAATTTATATCAAAAGTTATAAGTAATGAAATGATAGCGAAAAGGGGACCAAAATCATTTCCCTCGTGAGATGAGTTAATCCAAAAGTGCAAAATACTTGACCCAATCCCATCAGCAAATGAACCCGCTTCTCTTACAAAAAAAAACTTATGGATAAAAGAGAAAACAACGTGTATCTTAACAATTCTTTACTTCACAAAAACTCCACTAAATCTGCTTTATTCTTCTACCTTCCATGCTTTTTTAAGAATCACAGCCAAGTATATATCCATGCTTTTTTAAGAATCACAGCCAAGTACATATCCATGCCTTCCAATAATTTTTATATTTTATTTTATTCTCTCAATTATATTTTTAAAATTAATACAATTTTATTATAAATTATATCAACAATAATTTAATTACTAAATATATATTATTTTCAAAAATATAATTTAAAAAATAAAGACGTAACCTAGGAACTAGTATCATTCAATGTTTGAAAGCTAAAGATTCAAAAGATCTGGTTATCTTTTTCTTTATATTTAGTTGGTTATAAAATAATAAAATATTGTTGAGCGTTTATTTTCCTGTGTCCATTTCAGAGTAGCTTAATTGCATATATATAAGACACGATCCTATGATGTGACATGCTAGGCATAGCTAGGCATTATGCGTGGTGACACATTACCCCTTTAGGAGTTAAATGTGTTCCAGATGCCTCCAAAGGATATAGGAAAGCAGCGTAAAACCATATAAGTGGTGAGCACTCGTGCCCCAAAGAATACGGGCGAGCAGGGTAGAACCATGTAAGTGGCGAACTATGACACGTGGCATGTTCTGTATTCATTGTATAACAATTTGTCCCCCACCTTGTCGAAGTAACTCTCCTGAGAAAAAATTATTGCAATGAGTTATACAATTGAGGCTTGCTGTGTATGTTTTTAGTTTGTTCCTGTGGTGGTGGTGCCACTTCGATTACATGAAAGTGACATTAACATTATGCTCTCAAAAGTGTTAATCTAAATAAACTAAATCATTCTATATGAATATATATATATATGTTTACACATTCACATATTTATGTCAGAAAAATTACTTTTTATCATATAAATGTGTTACCTGATACCACTGTTGAGATGTTAAAAGATCATTCTGCTACAAAGTCAGCCAAAATCTGAGCTTTGATGGTCCTTCGAGGGGCATAATCTAAACCAAAACCTTTCAACTCCATTCCCCATTTTGTCATCCTTCCAAAGGTGTCCACTTTGGAAAGAATATCTTTAATTGGTTGATCTGTAATAACCTTCACCGGGTGAGCTTGAAAATATGGTCGCAACTTCCGAGTTGTTGTTATTAACACAAAGATAACTTTCTCTGTTCTAAAGTACCACAAAACTTGTTGATATAATATACTGGGTACTGTTGTGTACCTTCATTTTTTACCAATACCGCTACCACAGTCTCTTCTGAAGCTGCTATATACAGCCTAAGGACCTTTTCTATTTTAGGCGATCTCAACAAAGGCGGCGATACTAAAAACTGCTTAAGCTGATCAAAAGTTACCCGGCATACCTCTATCCACTTGAATAGGGCCTTCAATTCCTTGAGAAAGGTAAGCACCTATCTGCCAATTTGGATACGAATCTTCCCAATACCACTATTCTACATATTAAACGTTGAATGTCCTTTATCATTTTAAGAGGAAGCATGTTCAGGATTGCTCGAATCTTTTCCGTTTTTACTTCAATGCCCCTCTTACAAATCATAAAGCCGAGAAACTTCTAGATCCAACTCCAAAAGCACACTTATCCGGATTTAATCTCACCTTATAAGCACGCAATACTGCGAACACCTCCATGAGGTCCTCAATATGTTGTTCCAAAGTATTGCTCTTTACCAACATATCATCAATGTAGACCTCAATGTTGCGACCAATCTGATCCCTGAAAATCTTATTCACTAAATGTTGGTAAGTCGCCCATGATTCTTCAACCCAAAAGGCATGGCTCGATAGCAAAAAAGACCCACATTCGTTATAAAAGTATTTTTTCTTGATCTTCCTTCACCAAAGTAATCTAGTTATAGCCAGAAAATGCATCCATGAAACTCATAAACTTATGCCCTGATGACGCATCTACTAATCTATCAATCTTAGTAGAGGAAAATTGTCCTTAAGACATGCCTTATTGAGGTTAGTAAAGTTAATGTACATTCTCCACTTGTTGTTAGCTTTTTTCACCATGACTACATTCGAAAGCCATGCAAGGTACTTTACTTCTCTGATAAATCTTGATGACAACAACTTGTCCACCTCTTGCCTTATAGCTCCCAACACTGGTAAAGCGAACTTTATCTGTTCTATGGACAATGACCTTAGGATCCACTCCGGGCATATCTTTTGCAAACCATGCGAAGATATCTGAGTTTCTCTGTAAACACCTTCCTAAACTTTCATTTTCCTTTCTCGTTAACACCTCCAATATTCTAGCAAACTTTCAACTTCATCGTAAAACAAATGAAGAGTCTCCATGGCCTCTATCGTCTCTAGTTTGTAAGAAGCTTCTCGATTTCTTGCATCCAAACCGTCTAAACCCATCACCTGGTCAGCTTCGTTGCATTGTTGCGAACCTTGACCTCCCGATTCTTGTTTGTGGGTTTGCTTCATAAACATGTGGCATTGTCTGGCCAAATGCTTATCAGACTTCATTAATCTAACCCCCATCCTGGTAGGAAATTTAATATTTATGCAGAAAGTAACGATCGTCAATTTGGTCGTCCTCATAATAGGACGACAGAAAATAGTATTATAAGCCATAGGATAGTCTGCTACGAAAAACTAAACACACTCTATAGTGGCATACTCGCCACCTCCCAGGGTAACAAGCAAAGTAATACATCCTTTAACATCTGTCGGATGATTGGTGAAGCAATACAAAGGGCTCGCCCTCTTCAAAGCCTATTCCTTCAACCCCATCTTTTGGTAGGCTTCCCAAGTCAAAACTTCGATGACACTTTCACTACCCACCAAATTTTTTTTTAACCTCGAAACCTGCAATCTTCGTTGTAACCACCATAGGATCGTTTCCCTCTTCATCACAAACTAAATCCTTATCTTTTATGCTGAATTCTACCTACTATTTTTCCTGTTGACACTACTTTTTGACTGTTCCAATAGACATTAAGCTTCTCAAATGAGCATTTCTTTTCGTGCTAGATGTGGCCCATTCTTCATCAATACCAATAATGACATATATTGTGCCCCTAACCTACTATTTTCCCTTATCTTAACATCATGAACCTTGTCTAAACACTGAAGGGTCACGTGCTATAAATTCCTTTAACTCACCATTCCGAAGAGCCTCCTCAATAGCATCATTCAAAGAAAAGTAGTATTCCATTTTGTGCCCCTTATCGTTATGGAAACTGAACCTATCCTTCGAATTGTTCCTTATTTGACTAGGTTGTATGGGCGCAGGAGAGGGGTCGACAAGATGCCCAAATTCTTAAACTGACTAAGAATATAAACACGAGGAGATATAAGCTTTGAATCTACCTTGGGAGTGTATCTTCTCATAGATTCCCCTTGTACCATCTAAAAACCTCTACGAGATCCTCATTAAGAATAACTTTTATGCTATCCCCCACCTTGGACTCACAAGCTCTGTGGCTCGGAACCCTGCTAACTGCAAACATTTTGATGACCTTTATGTTGCCTATCCTCTTTTTGAAAAGTATTATGAGCTACTCTTTTTATCTCATCAGCTTTAGTGAACTTGTGTGCTCTCTCGTACAAATCCACCAGGCTTTACAGGCTGTTGTCTATGAATGAGTACTGGACATGCTCATTTTGGACCCCCATGATGACGGCATCAATGGCCCACTGATCCTCTAAATTTTTCGTGATTAAATTCGCTGCATGAAATAGCTTTACATTGTCCTATAGGAACTCCCCTTCCCTTTACTTCACTGAAATTAAGCTATTGAGATGTTCATTATCATTCTGTGAGCACGAAATCTTCCCAAAAACATTTGACCCAACTGTGTGAAACTTCTAATAGAACTTTGTGGCAAAGACAAGTAACAATCCTTCGCTCTCCCCTTGAGAGTTGTCGAAAAAGCTTTGCACTTCATTACATCTGAAGCTCCCAACACATTCATGTAATTGGTGTATTTCATGAGATGTGCTCGTGGGTCCCTTCTTCCCTCAAACATATCCTCCGGTACCTTGAACTCTGACGGCAATCCCACTGTTGCAACCTCTAGAGCTAAAGGATTGTTAGAGCAGAAAAGTAAGTCCATATCTTGGACGTCGGGATGTAATGCTGCACATCCCTACATAAACCAATCATCTCGTGTTGCCACGACCTTGCATACATTCCAAAAATTTCCTCCTGTAGAGGCATGACATTACCCTAAAGATCGGAATGATCTAACTGCGGTTTTCTCCTCATCTCCTCATTTTTCCTCAGCAACTCCTAATGATATAATTGTTGTTGCTCAAGCCTTATATTTTGATGTGACATCTGCTCCTTCATTAGTCATATCTTTTTTTGCAAACTTACTAGTTGTTGTTGTGGTGCCTCCTGATCAGAAGGGTTAAATGGCCCCTGATCAGAAGGAAAATTAAAATCGAAAAAATTAGAGGTACCTCATTGTCTTGAGCTACCTAAGTTCTCTAATCGGTCTATAAACCATCTAGCAAAAAGATCAATCTCTTGGGGTTGACTACCAACCTCAAATATTCAACCTCAATTTGACGATAAATTGGTCGAGAAATTCTCATTTGGGTGAGCCATTTTCATTTTTTGGTTTTTTTGATGGTCGGAAGTATGTCTACACCTACTACACCAAATTATTGAGTGTTTATTTTCTTGTGTCCATTTTAGAGTAGCTTAATTGAATAATATATAAGACACAGTCCTATTATGTGAAGTGCTAGGGGTAGCTAGGCACCATGCGTGGTGACAATTTACCCCCTTAGGGGTTACACGTGTTCCAGATGCCCCAGAGGATATAGGCGAATAGTGTAAAACCATGTAATTGGCGAACACTCGTACCCCAGAAGATATGGACGAGCAAGATAGAACCATGTAATTGGTGAGCTATAACACATGATGTGTTCTGTATTCCTTGTAAAACAAATATATTACTTTTTTTCACCATAAAAATATATTACTTTTGATCATCCATAACATCAATCATAAATTTTTTAAAAAGTTTTTATATGTAACACGTAATTAAAAGGTGTAATCATTTTTAACATATCAAGTCAATCTATGTCTTAACTAGTTATTCTTTATGTAACACCCCTTAACTAGTTATTCTTGATGTAACACCCCTAACCCGTATCCGTCGTCGGAATAGAGTTACGGGAATGCTATATCAAATTAATAGAAATAAACAAGTAAAATCATAATCATTACATTATAATTTCCCAAATACCATAAAGTAATTGAATTACTATAATAGCTTACACCTAAGATGCTTAAATCGAGCTTTAGGGACTAATTTGAGACAAATCAGGAAATTTCAAGAAAATATGAAAAATTTCAAAAACAAGGGACACACGACCATATCGTAGCTCGTGTCACTGCCCGTGTAACTCACTGAGTTGGGTCACACTTTCGTGTCGCAGGTCGTATGCCGGACCGTGTAACTCTCTAACTTGTGACACACGACCGTGTTACAGACCATGTGTTAGGTCGTTTAACACACTAACTTAATACACACGGTTGTGTTTCAGACCGTGTATGGTACACGACCGTGTCTCAGACCATATATGGCACACGGTCGTGTGGCAACCCGTGTTCCAGGCCGTGTGCACCTAAATGAACCTTAAACATCAAGTTTATCATTTCAAGATTTCTTGGACACTAAGTAACCCATTTACCAGCCATTAGACCTATTCAAAATGCCATTAAACAAGTTCAAATCATGCTAATTCAATCAACTTAAGTGCCTAACCAATGTACCATCAATGGTACCACAAGTATACATGCTTATACAACAATACAAATCATCAACCAAAACATGCTAATTCACACAACTTAAACTTCTAACCACTCTACCTATCATAGGCACCTCAATTCACAACAATTCAATATAATCTATTAGTCATACATATGCTAAAAATTTGTACCAAAGACATCTTCCATCATTGATAACTCATCATAAGTTATCAACTAAACATTTACCAAATGAACATCAAGATCATTATAGTGATGTTCATGTTATCAACTTGCACTTAAGCACACTATTTATATTTACATATCAAAACAGAAGTAATGACATAACATGTAACACCCCTCACCCGTATTCAATGGCAAAATAGGGTTTCGGAGTATTACCGGACTTATAACACAATTACACATACATTTCCAAATTTCATTCAAATATTAATCAACACATTCTTATTGTCCCTAATATGAGCCTACGAGGCCCTAAACATGCATTAGGAGTGGTTCGGGACTAAACTGATAACTTCAGAAACTTTTTGAACATTTAGAAAAATTTCTCAAAAATAGGTGACACGCACCCGTGTGGCCCGCCTGTGTGCCTCATACGGCCAACAGACACGCCTGTGTCACAGGCCGTGTGGACATTCGAAATGGAGCATATGGCCGTGTCCCAGCCTATGTCCGACCCCGTGTAACTCTCTGACTTAGGTCACACGGCCAACACACATGCCTGTGTGTCTAGCCCGTGTGCCCTAAAAATGGCCATACACGCCCGTGTGTTAGGCCGTGTCAAACCTTTAGGGTATACTGACTTATGCCACACGGCTAAGTCACACGCCCGTGTGTGAGGAGCATACTCACTTGATTTCTAATTCAAAACTAGGGGACACACGGCCATGTATATAACCGTGTGTCACACACGGCTGAGACACACGCTCGTGTCTCTGCCCGTATGGACAAAAGTAGGCTATTTACCAAGCCAATTTGCCACCCAAACTTGAGCACACCTACAACAAACTCAAAGGCACCAAACATAGCATATATGAGCATTTAAACAACCTCAATCAAACATCATTCAAACCATTTCAATACCAACAAATACAAGACACACTATACCCTAATATGCCTTCCAAATCATACCAATACTTACAATCTCAAATCATCAATATGGACACATTCAAACATGCATTATTTAGCCTAATTTCACAAACATAGCATTATCCACAACTCAACCATTTGACACTCATAATACTTATTACCATAAAGTATCACACAACCATCATCCAACACATTTCACAAAACATAGACTCATATATATATACATGATTCAAAAATACCATAATAACCCAAAATAAGCCATCACTCATGGCTATATATATACAAACCAAAACATATACATTTACAAGCCAATTAAAATGGCTAAATTCATTACTAACACATAACCAAAATGACCAAAGTTCCTATACATGCCATATACCAAAATACCAAAGTTCAAAAGTACCAAATGATAGTTGGATAGTGTGACGAAGTCTCCGACGATCCCCGAATTTGAGTTAGCTTGATTTCACTATAAAACATGGAAAAATAAACAAAGTAAGCTTAATAGCTTAGTAAGCTCGTATGAAATCAACTCAATCTAATCATAAATTCACAATTCAATAATTTGAATATATCAAAATGTAGCTCTTATTAACTAACAAACCTTTCACATCTTTAATCATAAGATTATATGCAAACTTCATAATTTCTTCGATTTAAAGCTCATACGATTCATGTACATACATGTACCAATCCGTAACGAACTCATACCTATTCTGAATAATGTTGAATACTCGAAATCCCGCACACTAAGTGCCAATACATAGTTGAGGCTATTTTAATCTCGCACACTAAGTGCCAATACATAGCTGAGGCTATTTTAATCTCGCACACTAAGTGTCAATAAATAGCCGAAGTTATCTCGATCTTGCACACTAAGTTCCATACATAGCCGAAGCTATCTCGATCTCGCACACGAAGTGCCATACATAGCTGAAGCTATCTTGATCTCGCACACTAAGTGTCATACATAGCCGAAGCTATCTCGATCTCGCACACTAAGTGCCATACATAGCCGAATTTTCGTCGAATACTTCCGTACAATTGTATTCATCAACAATTCAAATATAAAGCATTAAATCTTAATGATATTAGTGCTTATTAACATACGAACTTACATTGGATGTAAAAACGACGACACGAGTAGATTAGTCGAGAATTTTGTTTTTCCCTCGATCTAGATCCGAGTTTCGCTTTTCTTGATCTAAATGTAATCAAAATTAACTTATTTAATCATATCTTTATTCAATTTAGTCCAAAATTCACTTTAAGGTATTTTTACAATATTGCCCCTAATGTTTCACATCTTTTACAATTTAGTCTTTATTTCATAAAATCACAAATTCATGAAATTCAATACTAACCCATGCTAGCCGAATTTCCCTAGTGTAAATATCAGCCCATATTTTTTATTTATTTCACATTTTTACCAATAATTTTACACTTTTCACAAATTAATCCCTAATTTGCATTTTCACCAAAAAATCACTTAACAAAACTTGTATAACTATCATCAAACATTCAAAATCTATCATCAAACATCAAAATACATGCTTATTCATCAATGGAAATTTCCTAAATCTTTAACAGTTTTGCAAAATAGTCCCTGGGCTAGCTAGATCTAGTTGCAACGATATCAAAAACATAGAAATCATTAAAAATCGAGTCAAAATCACTTACCAATTAAGCAATGCAATGACCGAACCCTAAAATGGCTTCCATGGATGTTTTCTTCTTTTTAATTTCGGCTAGGAAAGATGATACAAAACAATTATTTTTGTTTTGTTTTATTTATTTAACTTATATTTACCAATTACCAAATTAACCTTAATAATAAACCATTTAAATCATCCATTCTATGCCCATAAATGTCCACTTACTAAAAAAATGGTCTAATTACCACATAAAGACCTTAACTTTAAGGTTCTATAGCTATTAAACACCTTTAGCTAATAGAACAGCACTTTTGCACTTTATGCGATTTAGTCCTTTTTATTAAATTGACCAATCAAACGATAAAATTTCTTAACGAAATTTTCACACAAACATATTATCATGATGTAGACATTAAAATAATAATAAAATAATGATTTTGACTTTGGATTTGTGGTTTTGAAACCACTATTTTGATTTGACTAAAAACGAGTTGTTACATGACAAGCCTATTACATGCCATATAATCCAAAACAAGCGTTCAAAAACTACCAAAAACAGATGGATAGTGTGACTCGAGTGCTGATCCGGTCGTCCAACCTTTAAAAGTATCTACAAGAAACAAAAATTAACACAAGTAAACTTATTGAAGCTTAGTAAGTTCAATGGACAGAAACAATAAATCTTACCGAAGAAAATATAACAATTTAACCAATATAATTCAACAACAAATGTTTCTTATCATCCATAATACATACCGATGAATTACATATTTCAATTCAAAGCTCAAATAATAATCTCTGGGAAAACATACATGTCTACAATAGAGTCAATTCAATATGTCAAGTACATGTCATGCCTTTCAAAGTCATTAAACAAGTTATAATACCATAATTTACGACTTGATGAATGACTTACAGATACGAGTACACAACTAGTCCAACCGAAACATGTCAAACGCTTATAAGAGCTAATCCAACTGATAACACGCCAAACGCTCCTGAGAGCTAATCCAACCGATAACATGCCTCAGCACTAAGTGCCTAGCTCATAGGCTATACATCCGCCCCTATAACACGCTAGAATAGGATAGTATAACACACAAGGGTTCGCAACAATTGCTGAACCTCATTATACTCAGAAAAATATATAATAAACACACCACATCAATCTCCAATCCAATCCCCGCATAACACGCTGTCATTCAGTTGTACTCTATCTCGCGTTCATTCGGCCCAAATATCGAAATTCAATAACATTTTCCCAAACAACTTTATATCATCAATTGAACAATTAATATCCACTATTTCATATCATATCATCATACAATTCATATAAATATTAAATTACAAATCAGACGAACTTACCTAGACTAAGTTGTAATAGTTGTAGAAGTTTAGGGACTATTTCGTAATTTTTTCTTTTCCATGTAAGTCAACAGGGTCTTGATCTTAAATGTAAAATTTCTCAATTATTATCTTACATTTCATATTTCAATTGATTCTACATTTTATACCCTTTTATTTTTAAAGTTTACACAATTACCCCAAACTTTTATAATTTATGCAATTTAGTCCCTTAACCCAAAAATCATCAAATTAAACCTTTCTAAAGACTCAGCATACCAGCGGAATGTTCAAAGCTTCTAAAAAGTCCATAAAACACCTTTTATTCACCAATTAACCATGTGATTTTAACATTTTAACAATTTAATCCTTTAATTAAAAACCAACTAAAATCACTTTATAAAACAACCAAAAATTACAATCAAAGCTTCAAACACATAGTTAACATCAAAACATTCAAGATTCATCAATGGAAACTTCTAAAATTTTTAACAGGTTCAAAAACAAAGGTACGGAGTAGCTGGACCTAATTGCAACAATCTCAAAATTATAAAATTTATTAAAAATGAAGCTCAAGAAAATTGCTGGGAGTGAACTAGCGGAACCTCCAAACTTAACCTTTCGTGGTGTTTTCGGCAAAACTATGAAAAATGAAGAAGATGATGACATTTTCTTCAAACATGTTTTGTTTTAATTTTAACTTATTTACAAAATTGTCATTTCAACATATTTTACTCAATTTTAGTTCTAATTACCGTCCATTATCAATTAATAAGGGTATAATTGCTTTATAAACCCTCCTTCCTTTATTAATTAATCTAATAAATCACCTAATTCCAATAATTGTTAAATTTTGCACCTTTTACAAATTAGTCCTTTTTCTTTAATTAGTTATCTAAACGTTAGAATTTCTTAACTAAATTTTAATACGACCCTAATGACTCTATAAATATTCTATAAATAATATTTACGAGTCGTCACGACGGAAATTTGTGGTCCCCAAATTACTATTTCGTCACCACTGAAAAACGGGTTATTACACTTGAAATCAGTTATGCACTCATAATCAATTTCAATTTGAAATATTGAAATTATTTTGTTATAAAAATAATTCTCATAAACAAATCTCATATAGCAATTGGAGGCCCCTACCGAGGGTCGCGGAGAGGTGTGGCGCCAGGCTCAAGGTTGAAAGGAGCCAAAGTATTATTTTCTAGTTTTTAAGGGGCCCAAAAAAATTTTGAACTTTTAAAGTCAAAAAAAATTTACCAACTTTTAAGGGGCCCAAAAATTTTTTATACCAACTTTTAACGAACCTAAAACCCCATTTTATTGTTTTACCTAGGACCTAAAAATATCAAGAACCGGAGTGTGAATTGGACACATCAATTTTATTTTTTATTTTTTTCTTAGGTTGGTAGAGCTGCTTGTTAATCAAATTAGTGGTTGGTAATACATTTTATATATATATATATATATATATATATATATATATATTCTGAAACAATTAACAAATAAGCACAATAAAATATACATTCGAAAAAATCTCTTAAAAAGTAAAAGGCAAAAGCGTGGTTTCTTTGAAATAAAAAAAAAAAACGAAAGCAAGAGATGGAGACGATGAATATATATATATATATGTGTGTGTGTTGATTGGCGGTCGGTGTAGTTTTACGTTCCTTATACATAACAAGAGAACTGAGAGAGAAAGAGAAGGCAG
Organism: Gossypium sturtianum; assembly: GCA_025698515.1. Taxonomy (NCBI): domain Eukaryota; kingdom Viridiplantae; phylum Streptophyta; class Magnoliopsida; order Malvales; family Malvaceae; genus Gossypium; species Gossypium sturtianum. The sequence goes on from CM046950.1 coordinate 23,262,070, forward strand.
GAAATGTTGAAGCTCATTCCAGGTCTAGCAGTTGCTCTAGTATTTATCAAGAGGGTGTGGGAGCATTGGAATATCGTAGGGGCTCTTCTCTTCAGCCTCATGTTGCAGAGCTTCCTCACATTGGTGGCCCCATTCAGAAGATCCACAAGGGACAGAAGCTTGATTCTGATCATCTGGTGTGCTTACTTGATCGCTGATGCAACTGCTAGTTTTGCTATCGGTCTCATAAGCAACAACGTACGCAGTCCATGTGATTCTTCCGGTAAGGAAGAAGATGATCTTTTGGCATTTTGGGCTCCATTTCTCTTACTGCACCTTGGCTGTCCTGATCCCATCACAGCCTTTTCTCTTGAAGATAATGAACTCTGGCAAAGGCACATGCTTAGCCTCATTCTCCAAGCCGTAGCTTCTCTCTATGTCTTCTTTCAATCCCTTTCCCACAACAAGCTGCAGTTGCCCACATTCCTCATGTTTATTGCCGGAGTCATAAAGTATTCTGAGCGGATTTGGGCTTTGTACCGGGCAAGCATCGACAGCTTCCGCAACTCCTTGCTCCAAAAAGAAGATCCGGGCCCCGATTATGCACTGCTTATGGACAAGTTTGCTTGTATGAGAGATGGCCACCTTCCCACGAAAACCATAACACTAGAACAGCCTGAGAAAGAAGCCGAGGATGTGAAGCAAGACAAGTTGAGTGATTTAGAAGTGTTGCATTACGCTTATCACTTTTTTGAAACCTTCAAGGGCCTTGTTGTGGATCTCATGTTAAGCATACACGCGCGGAAAGAGAGCCGAGCCTTCTTCAAGGTGAGGTCTCCGGAAGATGCACTAAGAGTCATAGAGGTTGAACTCAACTTCTTGTATGGGGTTTTCTATACCAAGATGATGATAATGCATTCCCTGGTAGGCTACGTTTTCCGAATCATAGCTTGTGGGTCAATTTTAGCGGCTCTTGCGCTCTTCCATTTCCATACCAACCAAAGTAAATACGACCCATTTAATGTGAAAATCACCTACAGCTTGCTCCTGGGTGCCCTTGCCATGGAATTTGTAGCCTTCCTCATGCTCTTTTTCTCTGATTGGACTTTTGCTTCCCCTGTTCATCCTGCTTTAAAGCCTTTGGAGCTTATCTACCGTTGCTTCCTTGCTCTCACCAAGTCTAGTTGGTACAAGAGTCCAGGAAATGAAGTATTAGTCTTGGCTACACCCTTGTTTCGCAGATGGTCTGGGTCTGTCTCAGGACACAATTTCTTAAGGTATTGCCGGAAAAGTAGTCCAACCACAATGCTGAAATTCACCAGTTGGTGGGACCCAATTTCGGACTTGAAGGTAGTGCGAGGGCTGCGCCTGAATCTAGTTGCCAACTTGGTGGGAAAGCTGATACTCTTGCCCCTCTCTTTTGTCAGCAAACCTTGCCACATTCCAGAACCCATCGCTAAAAAGATGGGCTTTCAGGAGTTTTTGCATGAAATGGCTTATGTGTCACATGAGCCGCTCGCTAAAGATTTATGGGATCTCGTCTTTGAGGAGATCAAAGAAAAATCTGAAGAAGCACTACTTTCTAAACATGTTGCTAAGCGAATATCTTCAAGTAGAGGTGAATCGGTTCTAATGTCAGGTGAGTACAGCCACATTGACTGGAGTGAATTTATGAGCCATGAGGCAGAACTCGATGAGAGGATTATTTTGTGGCACATTGCCACTGACCTTTGCTACCACGAACCGCCATCAGCATCATCGTCATCGTCATCGTCATCGCCATCGCCATCAGCATCATCGTCATCGCCATCGCCATCGCCATCAGCATCATCGTCATCGCCATCGCCATCGCCATCGCATAAGATCACTAGTAAGCTTCTGTCAGATTACATGTTATATCTTCTGGTCATGCGCCCATCTCTGATGTCCACCGTGGTAGGTCTCGCCAAAATAAGATTCCAAGACACTCTTGCTGAGGCTCACAGGTTGTTTGAAAGAAACAAGTTAGGAGCAGGAGAAACTGATAAAAGGGCCTGTGAAATAATTTATCGCGTGAACACAGACACTAAACCTGTGCATCTCAAGGGAGATCGAAGTAAGTCGGTGTTGTTTGATGCATGCAGGTTGGCCAAAGAGCTGAATAAATTTAAAGAAGAAAAGTGGAAGTTAATAAGCAAGGTATGGGTGGATTTACTCTCCTATGCTGCAATGCAATGCAGACCAAGTGCACATGTGGAGCAAATAGGTAAAGGTGGGGAGCTTATTACCTTTGTTTGGTTACTCGTCGCTCACTTTGGTCTCGGCCATTGCTTCCAAACCACAACCATCGCCAAACTCATTTCCGGAAAGTAATTTAACTCCTTTTTTTTAAAAAAAAAATTAAATATATAAATAAATTTAATACTTGAGGCAGTGTTTGTATTCACTTTCTTCTTCTTAATTTGTACAATTTACTAATCTTATCAATGTTATAGATATTGTACCTTCCGTTGCCGTCATAAAATAAATGGGTTTATTTGAAATTTTGTATTTATCCATATTAACATTTTTTTTTTTTAAAAAAAAAGTTTATTTAATTTCACCTGATGGTTCATAAAGTTTTGTCCAAAGTGTAGACTGCTGTTACCAAAACTGTAAACACATTTGATAAAATCTCAAGTGACAAATTTGTTGTAACAAAGTAAAAATAGTTAAAAAGGGTTATAACCACAGCTAACTATCATATATATCACAGTTGTACATCAACTGCTTTAATATGGCAATCCAGCAATACGAAGTTGAGTGGTGTTACCATGTTACCATAATAAATTCAACAATCATCAAGGCCAGTCTTGAAACCAAATAAACAGCTATAAATTTAAATGATTAATCAACAACCAAAACACTGAAATATCCCCCGCAACTAATATCCAAAAAAATGAAAACAAAATCAATTAGGTTGGATTTTACAAATAAAGAAAGAGGAAAACTTAGGTTTTCTTCTCTGCCTGGTTTCCTCACAATCCTTTCTTTGGGTTTTTCCGATGCTTGGAAGGTGAGTTTAGTCAGAGAATGGGGACCCATAAAAGACATAACTAGTCCCCGCATGACACAACTTGCGGAGTTCGCTAAATCGGATTATAACAAGGTGCTTTCGCCATCAGGTTTGAAGTCAAGGAGAGTGATGACGGGCGAGATGAAGGTAGTTCATGGAGTAAAGTATAAGCTTGATTGTAACAAAATTGTTTGTCCCATGCCTAGCGCAATGGTCCTTCAAATCAACTGGTTGAGAGAGATCATGACCCTCAGCTGTAAGTCTCAGAACAAATTTCATACATCCTCTATTGCTCATTTTTCTCCCATGCCATGCGAGCGCCAGCCCTGCTGGAACTCATAGGAAGAGGATATTCCGATACATAATGGTGCAACACGAGGATTGCCAACCACCAGCATCCCCCACTTCTACCACTCTTGGAACGCCCGGCAAAGGCACCCTGGAAAAATCAAAAAGTTTTTTTCCATCAAGATATTCTTCTTCTCACGTCTGGCTTCCAAAACGATCGGTCCCTTTGCTTTCTTAGGACCAGAGGGTTTGTTCTCAGGCTGCTTTGGCCTTAGAAGCTTGGATACAATTTGATTTGAACCCTTCATAGAAGGCTTCTGTTTCCTCATCTTTGCGACATATTTGAGTTTTGTTGCATAGAACTTGAACCAGGTTCGGATGTGGAGTTGTAATTATAAAACTAAGAAAAAGGTAAAAAGAAGGATGATTCAACATCAGCTCCAGGCATCATGTTTTCACTGCAGCATAATATCAACAAAAACAAATTCCTAATTGGCATTAAAATTCCTGGTACATGAACATTTTCTATATCCGTCAATTTATCATGAGATACTAAATGGTTTCCGAGCATTCAAGAAGCGAAAAATCCAAGTACTTATTAGGTCTTAAACATCCTTTTAAGTCACACTTAGTAGTAGAAAGATAAAAAGAAAGAAGAAAACAGTTATTACCAACAAGTTTATGCTTAGGACAATATTTGAGAGGAAAACGAAAGAAGAAACTAGAAATGCGTTAATTGAATTACTACATATAAGATTTCCAGATTATTTCTATAACAAAAACAGATTATGATTCAAGGCTTTCTGGCTGTAAGATAAATCAATCTTGTAGGACAAATTTAGAGTTGTGCCCCACGTGCAAATGTACAGAACTGTTACAAACTGATTGTGTCAGCCGATAACAATGAGCAAGCTTTGCCTGCTTGCCGGGGCTGAGTGAAAAAATTCAGCCAAATATACAACACAGCCTGTTCCAATCTATGGGCACGGGAAAAAACAAGACTAAAGAACTAGTTTAACAAAGAATGCATAATCAAGATTGGGAACAATATAAAGAGTATGAAAATTGAGAATTTTGAGAGGCAAACAAATGCATAATCAGGCATAGTAATACTGGTCAGCTTTTACGAATTCATAAATCCTGTTGAAGAGGTACATACCTTGATGCAGTAGCTATTCCTCAGGCTAATAGGATCACAAAAAAGTAATTTGTTCAATGTCCCGCACAAAATTTGCACTAGTCAGAACCAGTCACTACAACTGCAGCAGCTGTGAGGGATGAATAGGCACGTACAAGCAATATAGACAAGCTCTCATAAACAGCATGAAACTGAAATTAGTTGAAATGATATATTCAGGTATCAAACGAAACATCATCACCATTTTTGTCCTATGAACAGATTGAGGACAGTGCTAAACCACATTAAAAATGGTGAACGATCAAAATTCATTGAAAAGTGTGACCCATCAATAATAGCTATGAGACTTTTAAGCTCAAAGATTTGATTGGTTTCTGCAGCTGTATGTGTTGCACGAAGTTCTAAAACTTCAGAAGTCCATTCAAGGTTTCCTTAGCTACTGATATGGAAATATACTGCAATTTTACATAATAATTTCTTTATATATAGAGGGACTGCATGATTTGAAGGGCTGAATTAAGACAATTTTAACTAAATACAAGGCTTGAACTTGAAAGTAATGACAAAGACAAGGTAGCGAAAAGTATCTTATACATGATGCTGAAATGCCACATAGGTCTTTTAGACCATATGAACCATTAAACTGTACTATCCCTTCAAGACTAATACAAGTAGCAGCAGATTGCTGCTGTTTACCTAGACAAACAGAATTATAATTGTCTTTATAGCTGAATGTCCTACTTTGTCAGAATTAAATCTGCGAAAAAATCAGCTCTACCCAGAACACAGATCTTAAAGTCTAGAACTTATGAAACTCTTAAGTTCTTTTCGAAGAATTTTTCCTGCAGCAGACTTTGGAATTGATTCTGTAAACACCACCCTTCTTACTTTCTTATAAGGTGCAACCTAATATAAATAAAGATGAAAGTATAAGGTAAGTGCTTGATAAACAGGACAGTAAAAGAGCTTCGAAGAGTATTAGGCTTGTGTTATGTTGGGTATGATTTGTAAATGTAAATACTTGAAAGGAAGGGATATTATATGACATCCAAAAATGGCAAGAACTTATGCACCTGATTAGCCACGAAGTCTATGACAGCTCCTTCGGTCAGTGTGCTACCGTGCCTCCTCACCACAAATGCCACAGGAATCTCACCGCATACTTCATCAGCAGCTCTAAAGCACCCAAAAAAATGGATGAGATTTAATTCTATTTTTCATCGGTAAAAGTGAATAAAGGCTAAAAAGAAGCATCACCAAGCTCAGAGGTTTTGTGATGTTGTGATGGTTGCAAATTGCAATTACTCATTCCATAGACAATTTAATTGACCTTGATCTATAATATAACATTCACCTAGGTTTTAGTTCTGAACTTTGGACTTCATAGTTTATTGTTCCTCGTACACATAGTGGTCTAATGGCTTCATTGTCTTTTGAGAAATCAGATGCATATGCTTGCAATTTGAGATTCATTTTAGGAAGGAGGACAACAAACAATTCTCTCCACAACATGTCAATGTCGGATAAAAATGTGAAAGTTAATACTTACAAAGTTACAGCAGCATCTAGTATCTCGGGATGGGAAATCAATACAGCCTCTAAATCAGCAGGGGCGATCTGGTACAACAATAACATTATAAATACCATGTTAAATTGATTTCAGAGCACTAGCTTATGTTTGTTCATCAAGTATATTAAATTGAAAGGGAAAAGAAGTTATGCCTGATAGCCCTTGTACTTTATAATCTCTTTCAAGCGGTCAGATAAATACAAATACCCGTCTTCATCAAAACAAACAATGTCACCAGTACGTAGCCAACCATCTTTGTCAATTGTCATATTGGTGGCCTCAACATTATTTATGTATCCTGGAAAATCAAGTGAAGCCTAATAAATAAGCTACCCAAGAATATGTTTGGAAGTTTCTAGCTTTTATATCATAAAGTGAACAAATTGCCTTTTCCTGCAACATCGACTGCTTTAAACAAAATGCAGGCATATTTGCATCGTTTTATGACTGACTGGACCACTGATCATGTAGAAAACATAAAGGTGAGAATAAGAATACAAGAATAGAAAGAACCGGTTTTATGTCATTCTCATATTAAAACAAATAGGACAAACCATATTCAAAGATGGGCTAATTAATTACGTTGCATAATCGCAGGTCCTCTTAGCCAAAGCTCGCCATGAAATCCAGGAGGCAAAGAACAATCAGAATTCCAATCTACCACTTTAGCTTGCATGTTTGGTGCTAGAAGTCCTATTGAAGAATAATTATGATGTTTTTCATTGTTGAAGCCACGAGTTCCTACTGCAGTTGATTCAGTCATGCCATAGCCCTATAAAGAGACAAAATTGAAGCAAGCTAAGTAATTTAACCTCCCAATGGACAACATGTAAACAGCTTATATTAGTTACAAGTTGTAAGAGCATGACAACTTAAGAGGGATGTATTAAACTTAAGCCTTAGTACCTGAATGAAATCAACATGAGGAAGAGCCTGAACAAAGTCCTCTATGGTTTTCCTGCTCAAAGGAGCAGCACCACAGGAAACCTGTTTTAAACTCTGCAAGCTATTTTCACAAACACGCTTGGCTCTCATTGTCAATGTTGTCAGTATAGGTGGAACAACTGGAAAGTGAGTAACTCCATAGTCATCAATTACTTTCACCAGTTCACTGGCATCAAATCTCCTCATGATAACAATGCTAGAACCCAATGACAATAATCCAACCACGAAAAGTGATAATCCATATATATGGAACATTGGAAGAACAGCTAAATACACATTCTTTGAACTTGAATATTCGTACTGTGAAGCTTCAAATCTCACAAAAAGCTCAGTCATTGCTATAAAATTCCCATGTGTTAATACAACTCCCTTGCTAACGCCTGTAGTACCTGATGAATACATTATTGCCGCCGTGTCCTGCTGCCTAATTACAGGCCTTGGCGCCTTACCAAATTGGCCCCCAATAAGCTTACGAAAAGATAAAAAACCAGTCTTTTCTGAATCCAGGTCCATGTTTTCTGGTACCCCAATTGCATGAACACCCAATTTCTGAAGTTTGTCAACATTTTCAAGTAGAGTAAATGCAAAACGCACACCACAATCAACAATTTGTTTCTTGACCTCCATCATATTACTTAGTGGATTCATGGTGGTAACAACTGCACCCAGATATAAAACGCTGAAGAAAATAATGGGGAAATGAACAGAATTTGGCAACAAAAGCAAGACCACATCCCCTTGGGAAACACCGAGGTGGTGGAGACCTGAGGCCATTGATTGGACCAAAGGTAATAGCTTTGAGTAAGATATTGAATACCCAGATGAGGAATCAATCAAAGCAGTAACCCCATCATGTTGGTGAGAGAAAATGAAGGAAACAATGTCAAGAAATGGATCAGTTGGGAGAGATATAGAGGAATACGTGCTGGAATAGATTCTTGTTTCTGGTGAATACCAGTCAGGAAGATGAGTAGTTTTGGGTTCTGAGGTCTGGGGGAAGAAGTTCAAGCTTGTTGCCATTGATGCAGGGTTTAACAGAAAAGAAAAAAAAAAGAAAAAAAAAAGAAGAGAGGCAGAACAGAGGAGAGAAGAAAAATGGTATAGCAGCTTAGTTTGCACTTTTAGGTCCGGTGCAGCGAAAGCACCGTATTATAGTTTGGTATTGGGCAGCTTTTGTTATAAAGAAAAGAAATTGAAAAAAAGGACAAAACCCCTAAACCCTTAAACAAATGATACGATTATATACGGTTTTCTTTTTATGAAAATAATATAAAAAATAAATTAATTAGTAGACGGTGGGTTGAAAATTATTTATGAAATTAGTACAATTGTTATAGTAAGTCATGACGTAGCGTTACTCTATCGTGACACTATCTTAAAAAAATTTGGGATCATAAATAAATTTTGTAGTGTCCCACCAAATTAAATCCACACCAAAATTATATCATATTTTCTTCAATTTGTATATGACCAAAACAATAAAGTGATATCGTTGCATAGTAATACAACACCACTTTTAGATTTGGGAAAAAAATTTAGAGAATTAAAGAGAATCAAGAAGTAAATAAAATAAGTTTCAATGACAAAAACTAATCCCCTATTTTATTTATATTCCCCTAATTCTCCCCAATTTTTCATGTTTTCTCCTCTAATTCTCGACATGTTGTAGAAAATGGTGTCGCATTATTGTGTAGCAACACCACTTTATCGTATTAACTATATATAGTTTTAAAAAATACCAAAAAATATGGTATAATTTTAGTGTTGCAAGTGATGTTGTGGCATAGTAACACAACACCGTGAGTGAGTTAAGTAACAAACATACTATTTTCGTAAATAATCTTCCACTCATACTACTTAATTTATTTTTTATATTATTTTCATTAAAAAAAACCCACTATATACGTTAAACTTGCTCATAAACTTAACTTTATTTTTAGTTATGGCTGAATTCAGCCCCTTTTTTCCGTCTGCGTAAACATGCTTGTTATTTCAGAAATGCTTGCGCCGACCTATGATTATACCTTTTCTTTTAAAATATATTTCAAGATTTCATTAATCAAAGAAGTAATTAGGTTGACCTTGTAAATTGTTTCTTTATAGTATCCAAGATTGAATGGCAGATTTCTCGGCCACCCCAATCGATGACAGACATTTTATTTTCCATGTGTACTAAAAGATTGAATTTTTGTTATTGAAATTAAAAATTCATCATCATTTTACCAGCAAGTTACGTTGATCATAATTCAGAACACACCAATCATGTCTTCTCGAGTGCAATGTTCTAAAAGAGGAAATTTTTAGTATTCAACATTACGACGTGTGGAAAATTTCAGTCAAAGTTCTAAAATTCAAGCCTTTCAAGATTTTTGGATTAATGTACTATTTGATACTTTAATTTGACTTTAAAATTTAATTTGATACACAAATCAAATAAAATATTATCCAATCAATGTTTCACACAAGTACTCTAGTAAAAAAATATAAGCCCTTAATTGAAAAAAGAAGAAAAAAAATAACTTAGATACCAAATTGAATATTGAAGCCAAACTTAAGTACCAAATTTAAACAAAAAACCATAAAATATCAAATTGAAAAAATTCAAGTACCTAAATGAACATTGAAACTAAATTCAAGTACCTACATGAACATTGAAGCCAAACTCAAATACCAAATAGAATATTAACCCAAGATCCCCCCAACAATTACTTAGCATGGTGGAACATCAACCATAATTTACTGAAAAATGCCTTAATTGACATGGTGATATGAATATTAGCTAAAAATAATTTACAGAAATGGAAAAGGACTTCAACATCAATGCCTGGTGTGGTAAATTAGTGACAAATTGGTTAAGACTTCTTAGTTCTAAGCATACATATATTAGGCCCTTGAATTCCCCGGCTCTGCTTCATAATGATAGCCATAATGGGTAGGGGAGGAAAAGTTATAGGCATATCGGGGTGGAAAGCCATGGTGATAAACATCTTGGGGCGGATAGGTGGTGGGATGATGAGGTGGGGAAGGGGAACTGTGATCATCACTAGTTTGACTTTGAGCATTGTCGCCATAAAATTGGTTCTTATCAACTCGAACTTTATCGACTCTCACTTCTACCAATTCCTCTTCTTCAAAGGAACGGAAAATCGGGTGCAAGTAAGCATTAGCTAAAAAGGTTGTTAAGTTAATATCAGGTTCTGTGGTTTGATCCATTATGTCCTTTTTCATTGCTTCCTGCATGATAACAATGAAAAAGGAACCTTAGCTATAGCTTGGACAAATTTTCACATATGAAATAAAAAGAGCCTTTTGGCCCTTGTTAGCTATTTGCAAAGTATGGAACTTACCTCGAGTGGATACCTTCGGAATGCAGGCTCAAAACGGTGCTTGCAGTACTGATTGAAGGATAATGTCAATATGGGTAAGATAGCAAGCAGAGGAGTTGAATTAGCAGCTTCTTTTGTACTGAGCAGACCCAATAATAGAAGTTGAGAGATCACTAAGCTTGCTATTATGCGGCTGTGAACATGCGGCCAGAATGCGGCACCACTCTCATACTGTTGATTGTAGACGTTAATTATCTGCATGATTAAATGGAAAATGAGATCACAAGCAGAATAACATGATCTGCAAAAGCATCTTTCAAATATTAGTAGACTTTCCATCTCTATGACCGATGAGCTTCCTAGTGAGAGTTGTAGAGAAAGCATACAAATTCAGCAGCATTGCGAAGAACTAACCTGATGACGGTAAACCAGGTACGCAAAGGCAAAGAAGATCAATATAAAAGGAAGAAGGATGGGAGTAACCACTGCATACACAATTCCCAGAAGGAAGTACAGTTGGAGACTTGGGAGAGTTTCTGGATAGTCCACACTGCCAGGGTCCATGGCTTGTTCTCTGTCCCTTTCGGTCTTAACCAGAAACATGTTCTTAAGATGAAAAATAACCAACGGTTTCAGTCGGAGAATCTCACCAGCTATACCAGCCCATCCGTCAACCATTATATATGTAATAAAGAAAGTGGCCTTCATCGGAATTGACACTCCTATGGTTCTAGGAATCCTGCATTAGAATGGAATAGTCAGAACATATGATAATAAGATATATTCACAGCTGCAGATTAAACATAGGCATTCCACCTAGACATCACTAAGCCATTTAAAAGGAAAATCTAAAAAAATTTCAATGTCAGATTAATTCATATCAAGTAAAAGAAACTAGAATTTTAAGACAATTCTATAACATCTTAAAATAATAGTACGAGTGGATCGAGGATTACTGAGTTGGTGATTGGTGAAGGAAAGAGTGCAATTGCTCGAAAGCTGTTCCAGTCACTATACTCCCCAAGAACACATTCACCAACATAAAATAATAGTACTTTGCTGATGCTCGTCGTTCAAGAGTTGATAAAGCTATATGTCCCTCAATCTTTGACATGATCATCAACATTGTAGGCAGTATATACAAAAAGATTTTAAGAGCGAGACCAGGAAGGAAACCTTGCAAGAAAGATTTGATGAACTTCCTGCACATTATTTTCAAGTAACACTTTGTGAGGGTGCTAAAACAATACAAAAAGTTTCAAAATACTTGTATATATTCTTTGATCAAATAATATTAATAGTTCGAGACCTGCTATAATGGTGATTATGCTCTCATAGTAAAGTGTCCTAAGTTGCAGACAAGTCATATTACAGAAGAAGTCCTACAATTCTTAGCCAATAAACAAAAAATTAGTCGTATATAGTTTAATGGTTCCCACTTTCATTTTATAAGTTATCTAAAGAGATAAGTCTAAAATGTGAGCAATAGATTCTAAGGATGAATTTTAGCACAAAAAAATGCATACAAGTAAATCACAATCCTAGTATCTATAAGCTAAGAAATTGAAGCTAACTTACAGTTCTATAACCGGCCTAAGGAAAGGAGCAACTCTTTCAAGACCCTCTAAATTTGCAAGAGATTGCACAAAAGCAATAGGTATCATGTAGAAAAATACCAATGCAAATACTGATAACGATATTATTAGTTTCCGAATGGTCAACGAGAGGAATGGTATAGCCAGGTTTTGCCAATAAATATCACGGGGTTCTGGAGCCCAATTTGTTAACCACAGTGTGGGATTTTTGCTTTGTTGTGTCTGTGCACAAACAGCAGCCCCCCAACGCGATTTAAATGATACAAAAGCAACTGGCAGGATAGATTTCGTGTCTTTGAGAACTTTCTGGCGCTCTAGTGCCATCTAAGACGATTAAAGACAATGAAATAAATAGAATATTAGAGCCATCCAATGGTCCAGAATAATGCAGAAGGAAAACAGGTTCAACCATATATTGAACGCCTTGGAATGAAACATCAGCAGCAGCTTACATTTTTATCGAATTCTTTTATTTGTTGTTTGTAGAAATCAATGGAATCAACTCTTTTACCCCATAGCCCGAGAAATCCTGTCTGAAAGTTGAAAGCATTCACCAGGTCCGTAAACTATTTGATGAACTGCTAAATTGATATAAAGCTCAAAGGACAACTATAAAGCTGACACAGCTTATGCTACTATCATGAAAGCTTATAAGCACAAACTACCTTTTTAGTTGGTCTCTTCTCAGAATGTCTTTCGAACTTCAGTTGGTTATAGTCTAGCCAATTTTGAAGCCTATCTCTTTTCCTCACCAATTTAGCGAATTTGTTTGCATTATAAACAGCCTGAGTACAAAAATAATGGCAGGAATTATAAAGCCGCCTAAAGCCCCACCGAGGATATGCTAGATGTTTATTATGCATCTACTGCTCTCATTATAATTGAAAACATATAAAATCCTTGAGCAAAATAAGTGTATTACCTGGTGACAAAGATAAGTATCAGGGTGATTTGTTTTAAAGAATTGGTCCAGGGAATCTGATACGGAGTGACCCGAAATCTGTGGCACATTCCTCACAACAACCTGCAAAGTTCACCAATTTCTACCCTATGAAAGGTTGAATAAACCACTGAATAGTGAATTATATATAAGTGGGGGTGATATGCGTTCTAGGGTCATTCAAGAAAGTAAAATAAGATGTTTTGACTAACAGTGAACTGTTCTGCACGCCTACGTTGTGAAGCCAAGAAACGCAGCCTCATTGTTGCCACATTATCATATTCCTTGTAGAGCATGTAACAAATCCAAATTGTGAACAAGTATTCCAATCCTATATGAACAAAAAACCTGAAATAGTCCCACCATAACTCATTAGAAAAGCTAGAAAATTTTGCAAAGAGATATTCATTAAAGATTTTATACTGAACTTGCCTTACAGATTTAGGGGGGACATTTGATATTGAGAGCTTATCAATGTCACTCACAACCAATTCTTTCCTCAAGAAAAATAATGTTCCACTTGACACATTCACTGGAATAAGGATAAGAAGTGCCACGACAGTTATGGGTACAAAAATCTTAAAGCTGTAAGAGAGGAAACAACTCTGTCAAAAAATGGTCAAATATATTAAAGCTTCTTTCTCTTACGCTAAAACAAGGAGAATAGAACATGGAAGAATAAGCCAAGAAAATTGACAAACCGCAGAGTAGGAATTCTCAAAAGAAAAGAAAAAGGTCAAGTTTTTTACCACAATGTGCATAAGTTTAATGCAAATTATAGTACAAAATTCAAGCTTTGTGTGAAAAGAAACAACATATTAACCAGAAGCAACGAGCAGATAAACGCAAGAAAAGAAAAGAAAAGAGTACCCGAGAGAGTAAATTCTGAGGAAAATAGCAGAGTCAAGGCCAGCATGGTTGATGAGCTCGCTCTCACTCATCTTCAAAGCTTGAGGCATCCAATTCAAGAAAGTAAGATAAGTCTTGAAATCGAGGTTGACAAACTTGGCCACAAAGTTCCCACCACTTCTTGGGCTTGACCTTCCTCCATTGATATACCATTTTGGGAGGTAAACTCTGTCATTAACCGGTTGAATTCTCAGCACAGCAAAAGCCAACAAGAAGGCAAATGCAGTGAGAATATTGATTAAGGCAGACACCCCAATATCACTAAGAGTAGCCATTGGAGGAAATGAAAGGAAAGACAAAGGCTAGGCTAGGCTATAGGGAAAAACAAAATGCCCAAACCAAATATGTGAGTGAGTTTTTTTTTTTTTTTTTAAAAGGGAGAGATAGAGAGATAGACACAAAGGAGGATATGCAAAGAAGCAACCAAATTGTCCAAACTATGTGACTGCTGATGTAAGGAATAGAATGAGAGCTCCCGAGTTCCAGAGAGGAAAAGTATATTTTTAAACATACAAAACTTAATTTCTTTTTCTTGTTTAAGTGGGAAATTAATGGAAAATTGATCTGTCAGGACTGAGGCTGCTGCTCTGTCTTTGATTCTATCATAGTCAAGTTGTATAATTTAATCAAAAGGGTATTACTTAAATTTGACTAGGAAAAGCTTTCATGTCCATGTGCATGTGAATGTGAGAGCATGACTTGATTATTGAATTTAATAAGGAGAAGAGAAAAGTTGGGGGTGTAAATAACAATTATGGGGTTTGCTTATGGGACTGATTAATGTGTTGATTTGTTGTTGTTCATGTTTTGTTTTCTTGTCAAAGCCTGTTGATGGATTAAAGAAATGTGAAAAGGGGTATCTTATATTTCAGGTATTCATGTTTTCCTTGTGCTTGCGGTGGAAAGGGAAGCTCCATGGAGTCGTAGTTGGGATGAAACGATGACAAAGTTGCCCCCATCAACGCCTCAAATTCTGGCAATAATTTATTACTCTACTAAACATTGCTTTCACAAATACTTAAGATTAAAGTATATGATTCTTCATCATCTGCTGCCTTTACCCTTTCGTTTTATTTTCTCTGAAAACCTAACCTTCATAAATTCATGAATTAACGGTGAGTGGACAAATAAAAAACTTATATAACAAATTATTTTTATCAATTTAGTCATTACTCTAACAAATTAAAAAAAACTTATATAACAATCTCACTCTAGTTTTCTTTCGAAGGGATTTGGAGACTACTTTCGAACTAAAAAGTTACAGTGGGGAAATGGATTGTTAAACTTTCCAAGAATATGAATATACATAAGAGTCCAAAAGACAGGGCTAAATATAAATATATTTTGCTTTAATTAGCATTTACATTTACTGCTTATTTGATTTTGTTACCCCTTGGAGTAGGACTATTATCCCTTTCTTACCAGAGGACTCGTGTATGTTTTACCTCTCATTTTACTTTCTCTTGAAATTAATCTTCGGCAGCATGGATTTTGGCTATGTTTATCCGCCATATGAATGCTATACTGGTTCTTTTCATTTAGGATTTTGGTAATTTCTTAGAATAAGGATTAAATTGATAAAATATATAAAGTTAAGAGTTAAATTTATTAAATTTTTAAAATTGAGACTAAACAATATTGAAGGATTAAATTTATTATTATGCTAATAAGAAAAAAGTGACATGAATATTTCTTTACTGATTTAATAGATAAATTATCAAAATATATAACATTAGTAATTAAAATAAATTTACTTTTTTATATTTTGGTCACCTTATATACAATTTACCTGTAACAATATTAGGGTTAATAAAGATAACTTTTTCGAATCCAAATGAAATATTAACCCTTTTTTTTTAAAAGGGTAAACAACTTATTTAGCTACTTGAGATTACTCACATTTTTATTTTTGTTACTCAAATAAGTTATTATAGTCACTCCCGTTAAATAAGTTGTCAATTTTAATCACTCTATCATTAAATACCTTCGGTCACCAAATGGAATGCTGACGCGACAGTCTTTTGGTTGGTATAATAACAAATTTGGTAACACTTTACACATTTTATAAATTTGGTCCTAATTTTAAAAAATTCAACAATTTAACCATTAATGTTTGCACATTTTGTCAATTTAGTCCAAATTCAAAAAATTCAAAAAGAAAATTAATATATATTATTTATTTCAAAACCATTTTTTCTGTTGTTTAATTTTAAAATATTTTAATATTAAAATATATTTACATAATTTAACACGTGTCAAGCCTAAAATTTTAATGGGGAAAGACGATTTAAAAGTTATAATGTAATTTTATTTTTTTAATATTTTATATTTTTATGACTTTTTATAATAAATAATATAAATTTTCAAGTTTTTAAAATTATATTTTTTAAAATTTGAATTAAATTAAAAATATGTACAAATATTGAGAGTTAAATTTTATTAATTTTTTTAGAATTATGGCCAATTTGACTTGGCATAAAAGGTGTTAAGAGCTAAATGTGTTATTTTAACAACAAAAAACTGTCAAGTCAGCATTCTATCTAGTGTTCACCATTTAATAGTAGAGTGACTAAAATTTATAAATTATCTAACAAGAATGACTAAAATAATAAATTTGAATAATTAAAATAGAAACATAGGTAAAATCAGGTGACTAAATAGATAATTTTCCCTTTTTCTAATGCAATTTAATAATATTTTAATATTCCCATTAACTTCGCACAGAAATATATATTTCATTAACAAAAAAGCTTTTTATGGGGTGTAGTTAAATTATTTAAATATCTGGTGAGGTCGGTTGAGTGGGTGCACTACTCTTCTACAACGGGATACAAGCTTATTTCATGCCACGCATGTGACACAATAACAAAACAAAAACACCAGCTTCGAATTAGCTAGTTAGGTTACAAGTCACTTTTTAGTTACTCTTATTGGCGGCGGCGGCTCTATAAGCATTCCCTATCCCTCCCTTCTTCTGCAGTTTTTTAACTTCGGAGTAGAGGTGAGCATAGGCCGGCTCGGGCTAAGTTTGGATCGGGCTCGATTAAAAATTTAAGTTCATTTGTTAGGCCTAGGCCCGGCCCAGCCCTAAAAATGAGCTTAAAATTTTGCCCAAGCCTGACTCGGATAAAAATATTAAAACCTGGGCCCGACTCGGCCCGCCCATATTATTTTTTATATTATTTTTTATATAATTTTAAAATATATATAATACATCAAAAATACTAAAAACACCAAAATAAATATTTCTCAATAAATTGAAAATAAATTTTAAAAATATGTATACTAAAATAACACTAAGATAGATGCAACTTAACAAGCAAATGTCTCTAAAATAATAATAAAATTAACAAATGTCTTTAAGATAATAACAAAATTAACAATAAAATAAATTTTAT
This sequence comes from Gossypium sturtianum, assembly GCA_025698515.1. Lineage (NCBI taxonomy): Eukaryota > Viridiplantae > Streptophyta > Magnoliopsida > Malvales > Malvaceae > Gossypium > Gossypium sturtianum. Next base: position 23,279,192 of record CM046950.1, read on the forward strand.
ACAATATCCAAATAATAACAACAAAATAGTAGCAACATAATAGTAAAATTGTAGCAAAATAGTGAGAAAATAACAAGAAAATAATATTAAAAAATTAGATTGTTTTTGTCTTTTAGTGAATTCGGGTTGGGCCTGAGCCACAAATGCCTTACCCGAGGCCCGATCCATTTTTTAAACGGGCCTTATTTTTTTGTCCAAGCCTATTTTTCGGGCATATATTTTTGCCAAACCCTCCCACATTTCAGGCAGGCCCTCGGGCCGGGCCGAGTGGCCCGACCCATGCTCACCTCTACTTCGGAGGTGTTGAGGTTTATTTTAATTTTAACTTTTTATGGATAAATTATACTTATATTCTTTCAATTATTAGTAAAAAAATTTGTAACCTAATTATAAAAATTACAAAATAATTATTTAATTATTTAATTTTTCCTTTTTCAGTCAACAGCAGTTAAATTGCTAATTAAAAAAAAGACGTATTAACTTTTAAAATTAACATAATAATAACTTCAATCCTCAAATATTTATACATTGTGTCAGTTTACTTTTGATTATAAAAAAGTTAACCCTCAACATCTACTCAGTGTGTATATTTATCTTTTTTTTACAGTTTTATTTTACTTTGTGACTATTTCACCTAAAAAACTAAAAAACAAATTTATTTGCTAAATTTGAATTTTTAAAAATATCGAAAATGGAATCATCCAAAAACCCAAAACAATGATTTTCACTTTTTCTCATTCTTTTCTTTTGATACATTGATTCTTCATCGTTCGGTTGAACACTAAAGGCTGAGATGACTCAATCTCTGCCAATTCATTCTTCACTGATTTCATAAGATTTGTGCTTGAATCATTCGGCCTCGGCTCAGCTAAGATGTTTTTGTTATTGTCATCGTCATTATTACCATCTGCAGTGAGTACAGAGAGCCTCACCACTCATTCAATTAACTTACCCTTTTTTTAAAATTAAGATTAAATTGACATAATATGTAAATGATAAAGGTTAAAATTGCTATTATGCCAATTTTAAAAGTTAACACTGTCATATTTTTTCATTACCCATTTAATGATTGTTGACAAAAAAAAAAAGAAATCGAGTAGTTGGATGGTCATTTTGTAACTTTTCATAGTTTAATGACGAAAAAAGAAACTAATAATCAGGTGACTATCAGTGTAGTTTACCCTTTTTTATTTAGTACATCATTTGGTATCTAACCATAAAAGGAAAAAAATAAACACCTCTGAAGTTAAAAACAATACATCCAATAAAATGATACTTATTAGAGTAAACTACTTGGGTGGTCACCCAACGTTTGGGTAGGTTCTATTTTGGTCATCCAACTTCAAAAACTTTCAATTTCATCACCAATGTTTTCAAAATTTAAAATTTTAGTCACCCACCCTTAAATACTTAAGAAAAATATTATTCTGGCTTTTTTAATTAGGGTAAACTACACCAATTATCCCTAAACTTTGATTAAGATTACGTTTCGGTCACCCAACTTTAAAAATTTACATAACAATTCGATAATGTTCGTGACAATTACGAAACTTTTGAAATTTGGGTAACCGAAATGTAATTTTAATCAAAGATTAAGGACAATTGATGTAGTTTACCCTAATTAAAAAAAAAAGGCAAAACAATATTTCTGTAAATTATTTAACTGTGAGTGGCTAAAATTTTAAATTTTGAAAATGTTGGTGATGAAATTGAAAGTTCTTAAAGTTGGGTAACCAAATAGAACCTACCTAAAAGTTAGGTGGCCACCTTGGTAGTTTACCCTATTTATTGCATGATACCGAACTAGATCCCAGGTTTCATCACACAATGAGAAATAAGGGCAAAACTACGTCCAAGGATGAACGTTCATCCTTGAAGTGTTAAGAAAAATTGTTTCACCTCCTTCGATTTAAATTTACTTGAAATGTACTCCGGGGGAGGAGGAGGTTCTAGTTGGAATTTGGTTCATTTTTGTTTTCTCAGTGGCATTATAACAAGATTTTCCTTAATTTTTAATCAAAAATTCAATAAAGATGCTAACCAACTAGCCTCAATCAGTCAACAGTCCTATAGGCAAACTAACAAGTTACCAAACTAATCTAACATGCAACAAATGATTTTTACAAAAATAGAAACAAATCAAAATAACAATTGAGTAGAAATTTTAAACCGTGAGTGATTGTCGTTGTTGAATACTACTTGGTGTGCTCTGTTCCCAAGCCAATTGACCAAACCTGAAAAATGAAAGGAAAAACAAGCAAGAACCAAAAACACAAAAGCAAAAGATGAAAAGATTAAAGAGAGAATTTGAGAGAAAAAGGTGAAAGGGAGGCGTTTAAAGGGAGTTAGGGTTTGAAATGGGAGAATATTTGGGGATTTTGAGGTGTTTATGGGTGTTTAAGGTTAAAAACACGTGGATCACGATACCAATCCGATTATTTTGCAATAGGTATCACGATATCCCTGAAAAATTTTCCCCCTAAAATTTGAAGCTGACGAGGGTATCGCGATACCAAAGTCCTAGTATCGCGAACCACTGTGTGTTTGGCCAAAATTTTAATTTCGAAATTACTTGGGATATCGCGATACCAGGGGATCGATATCGCGATATCCATAAGAGTTTTGGCCTCCCCTCGAGTCTGCCCGGGGTATCGCAATACCCACCCTTAGGTATCGCGATTCCACTGTATAGTACCCAAAAAAATGTCCCAAATTTTATTTTAACTCTTATCTACACAAAATTAATCCCTACTGGAATGGCAAAAATGTGCAAGTGTACACAATCGTTGACAAGTATAGAGTATCGTCTCCACAGGGGCTGTATAAGCAATTCTTTATGAAAAATTAAAACTTAAACAAATTGGTGGTGAAAAATAATGTTGTTTAAAATGTGATGCAAACAAATAAGAGTGAATTAACTAATTTAATTAACTACAAATTACCTAAGTATGTAAATTAAAATAAACACAGAAAAATATGCAAGATCTAAAGAGTTATCACAATTAGCATGCTTGTGTTAGAATAATTTCCTTTCCTAGCTTAGATTTATTTCAACATTGTTAAAAGATGTTACGGAGATTCCATGACAAATTGATCATTTACTTACCTTCATTCAATGGGTTAAATATGTTAAATTTATTTAATTACTAAGCCTACCTAACATATTTCTATGGTTGATAAACTTATAATTTCATAAACAAACATTTTACAATGTTATGTAATAATAGTTTTGGTACTATTAGAAAATGAATCTCTAATTGGTTAAACATACACCATATAAGTATGTTTTCAATTAATTAAAACCTTGTTTATATTAATTAATTAATTCAACCATTTCTTTACATCCATAATGTATAAGAAACATAGTAGTGATTTTACTTGCATGACTAAATCGATCGAAAGCATAAAACCTTTAACAAAATTAAATAAATTAAACTATGGAAATCAAATCATTCTAACACCAATATATTTAAGCAATCATGATCTTATTGAAAACAAAACACTTAGATGCAATCATGTTTATGAAATTGAGCAAAAATAAAATATCAATGAAAAAAGAAACTTTAAGCCAATTTTGATAAGTCACCGAAGCACAGCTTGTTTGCTCCTTCCTTTGCTCTTCCTTTGCTCTTCCTTCCTTTCTGAAACAACCAAGCCAAGTGCTCTCAATGTAGCCGAATGGGTATGATCTCAAACCTTGCAAACACTCTTTTGAGAGGGGGAAAAATAGGGAATGGAAAAGAAAGAAAAAAAGAGAACAAATGGAGAGGAAATGAAGAGAGAAAGAAGAGTAAATTGAGTGATAAGTGAATGGCAAGGTGAGGCCCTATTTATACTAGTGAGGGGTGGCTAAAAATAGAATTTGGGAGCCTTGATTTTCTCTCCCCATGTGGTCGTCTCTTGAATGAAGGAAGAAGAGTTTATGACTTGCTATTTTTAGTTTGGGGTATGAAAGAAAAAGCTAGAAAAGATGAGGGGTTTGAACTGTTATGTGAAGGAGTCTTGGGGATTAATTTTAACTATTTAAAATCAGCTTTAGATGGATGATTTTGGCTGTAACATAGACGGTTTGGGCCTATCTTCTTATTGAATAATTTCAGGCTCTTTTCACCTTAGTATTTTGTCCAATTTCCCTACTCAATTTCTGATTTGGGTCGAACATATCCATGACCCGTTAAACCTTCACTTGGGATGTCCAATGCTGATTATTAATCAACTCTCCTCTATATGTCTTGTTCTTTAGCATTTTGAGCTCCACAAAGGTGACTTCTAAAACTACCCTTTCTTTAGATGCACCAAACTGCTTCAAATTGGCAATATTTTGTAAGTTTAGCATAGATTTAGTTAAAAATAGAGATTTTTATTTAATTTTGTCTAACTTAGATATTTTGTAATAAAATTACAAGAATATGCTAAAAAGAACTTGTAATTTGCAAGAATTATCAGTCAAAAAGTACTGAAAAAGTCTATATATTTTCGAGTTTCTACCTACCAAGTCTAAAATTAAACATGCAACAAATCTAAACCTAAACAAAGTAAGAGAATTAAAAGTATTCTATGCTCAAATCATTCAATTATTTACAATTTTAGTTTAAATTTCCCTTAGGAAAATTACAAGTGCATTTCGAGGCAATCAGTTACGCCCTCGAAATGGTACTTACAAGGTGTCCTCGACACATAAACACGTTGTTTGTTCTTCAACCAATTAAGGTAGCCTAAACGATGCCTCAAAATAGTCACCTTCTTTCGGACCTTAATGCCTCTCGGTATCAGATGTGATCCTACAAATTTCAACCACTCAAAGTAAGATAGACTATTAGCAGCAAGGTGAGACAACAAATCAATCAACTGACAATCATAAATCAAGAAAGGTGGTGGTTCCCTAGAATTAGAAAAATCATTGACACACTTGAAAACCTTTACCTCCCCGTAGATTTCTATAGTTAAGTCCTCTTTTCCCACATCAATAGTGGCCCTAGAGATTGCTAGAAACTACTTTCCTAATAAGATGGGGATCTTTATGTTTTCCTCAAATTCTAACACTATGTAATCGACAGATAAGATGAACTGTCTAACCCTCACTAGAACGTCTTATAGAAAACATTTGGGAGTGAACTAAAGACCTATCAATAAGTTATAAGGTGACGGCGATTTCTCAGAGGTCTCCTAAGCCTAACCTATAGTAGATATACAATGGTATTAATTTTATACTTGCTCTAAGGTCATATAGGGCCTTGCCAAAATTTACCCCTCCTATTTCTATCAGAATGGTAAAACTACCGAGGTCTTTGAGCTTTGGGGGAACCTTCCTAGTTATCATCGTACTACGCTCGATGTTTAGAGCTAGTTGCTTTCCTTTTCCTATTCGTTTATGCCTGGATGTAACTTCCCAAAAGAACTTGGTGTATTTTAGCATTTTTTTCCAAAAGTTCAAGCAAAGGTAAGTTGATGTCCAGATTTTTAAACATGTTGAAGAAATTTAAGAATTCCTCATTATCCTTCCTTTTCCTCTCCTTTAAACGAGTTGGGAAAGGAATGGGTGTTTGGCTCAATTTTTAGGCTAGCCTCTCTGTAAGCTCAGCCGGTTTTGGGTTATTCTCTTTTTCAATATTTTCACTCACCCTATCTCCAACACTAGGAGTGCGAGTGTTTGTGTCCTTCTCTTCCTCATCCCTACTTACTGGTCTCATCAGATCTTTTATCACCACTCCAGACCGGAGAGTTACAACCTTTGCATGTTCTTTCCCCTCAATTTTTGGGTTTGGCTCAATTTTTCTTAGGATACTCGATGCAGCATTAGATTGTAACATATGAAAACTTTGGTCCAGCTGACCTTGCATTTGGCGTATATTCGCTTGCATCGAATACATACCTTCCTCGAGATTGCTAACACGGATAAGCATTGGAGGGTCACTACTAAAAGCAAGTTTCCTCTCGACCTCTTGGGATGGCCTATAAGGTTGTGGAGGTTGATACCGAGGGTTAGGTCGAGGTTGATTGTAGTTCATTAATCCTTGATTGGAGGGTCCCCTTTGGTTCCCTCCACACCTAAGGTTTGGGTGATATCGTCACCTTAGATTGTAGACGTTGGAGTAGGGATTATACTCTCTATTTCCTAACTGATTTACCTCAACATGAGCACTTTCTTGGTGGCTCCCCTAATCAACGTCGTCGTGATCGTGCCTTACACTGGAATTCATTAAAAAGGGTTATTTGAGACCTTGTGATTGAGTCAAACTAACTTCGAGGTTGTTCAACCTCTCGAGGATTTGTTGGAACTTATTGTAACGCCCCAAAAATTTAAGAATTTAATTTTGAGATTCTACAGGAATTAGATTTATGTATCTCTGGTTATGTGTTCTGTTTCTATGTTTAAGGTCTAGAGTTTTGAGTTGCATCGTTAAATGTTTTATTCTTTTAGGAAAATCTATGTCCATGCGGTATATGGGTAAAGGTAGTTTGGTAATAACCTATGACAAGAATGAGACTGCTGGTTCACTAGTTAAGCATCTGTCTGGTCCCGAGTTCGAATCCCACCGTATGTGTTAAGAGAATTTTTGCTAGTTGTCGGAGGTATGCTGGTGGTTAAGACAAAATTTATTAAAAAATTGGTTAACATCTGTATCTCTTCTTCTTCTTTACTTTATTTATTTATTTTTCTTTTCTTTCTTTGTTTACTTATTTGGGGTCACACAGGCGGGGACACAGGCATGTGTCTAGGCCGTGTGTGGCCATAGTGGTACAAGGTTCACACGGGCAATGGGCACGAACGTGTGTCTAGGCCGTGTAACTCACTATTTGTGGTATAAGACCACACGACCAGGGACACGGGCATGTGCTCAGGCCGTGTAACTCACTATTATGGTATAAAAGCCACACGATTAGGTACACGGGTGTGTACCTAGACCGTGTGAGTCACACGGGTAAGGACACGGGCGTGTGTCCAAGCCGTGTAACTCATTGTTTATGCTTTGAAACCACACGGGTAAGGCACATGGGCCTGTGACCTGGCCGTGTGGCACGTTAGTGGGACCCGAAATCTGTTTTCGAGGCTGAAAATGTTACTTAACACTGATAATGGCCTCTTCAATGTATGAATGATTGAAATTGATGATATTAAAACTGTCTAATACTCTGAGATTGATCTGTGAGTAACTTAGTTATAAGTACACTATAATGCTTATTCTGATGTTGAACTATATTATTTGATTGTGAAATGAATTAGAATAACTAAATACATGATACGGGTACTTGTGTTTTGCATCGGCATAGGTTGAGATATTGTGAAGGAGGAAGAAATCTGTTCTGAAATCGTGGCTACGCCACAACGAGTGTAAACCTGATTGTATCGCTTGTCGCATACTGAATTAGCAGCTAAGCTGCATTTCTGTAAAAGTGTCAATGAACACTTTAAGGTGTGTAGGGTTGGTTGGGCATTGAATGTCCTTAATGGTGTGTTGGGATGACTGAAGATGGTGTGTAGCGGGCGGGAATAGGAATATTGCATCTGAATCTGACCGGTATCGTATATGAACTGAAATTGCATATATATACACGTGTAACTGGTCTGCTCTGAATTTGAACTGAAATTACTTCTATATCGAATTGAATCTCTAAATTTGGGACTACGCTATAATTAGCAATAATTTAATAAATTTCTTTTACGCACTGAGTTCAGAACTCATTCTGTTATTGCTTAGATTTCAGGTGGTTCACAGAGTTGAACGGGTTGGTGCCGCGGGAGCTCATTGTAACTATTAGCTTTCTTAAAACTATTTTAGTAGGAGTCTCGTTAAACTATAATAGAATGACTTTAGCAGATTATATACTTAACTAATATTTGTGTTGAATTTTATGTGAATCATGGTTTCATATTCTTGTGTCTTGCGTGGTATTTGATTTTTCATGTAACTCTCTACGCTCGGACTGGACATCTAGGCCCGGTCTAGGGTGTTACATTTAATGGTATTAGAGTCAGGTTTGTCAACACTCGGACTGTGTTTGGGCTCATAATGTATGAGAAAAGTAGTAGTGATAATTTAGGATATGAATTAATATGGAAACACTGAAACTTTAGTGAACGACCGAGCCTCCAACACTGACCCTGTAAGTATTTCTGTTCTATTATAAAGACTGTAATCCCTAAACTGTTATTAGCAAAATATTTTGATGTGAACTGGTGGAATCATCCTGCTAGATGTCTGAACTGATCTGTGTACTCTGAAATTGTAGCTAGATTGCATTAATGAGTTCGCGCGGTCGTCGTGGACGTGGTATGCGGGGGCGTCGAAGACACCGAGGAGGAGCTCAAGCAGAGTCATCCTCTATGGGTAGTATGCCTAATCTGGAGACCAGCGAGACTGCTGGTACTCCCACTGCTGAGATAGAGTCCCAGACTCCGATGGCTGGGGACGACGCACTGTCTCAAGCCATGATTCGAGCATCAGAGAAGGTCGCAGGGACCCATTTAGAATCAGGATGTCGAGGGTCAATTACTGAACGACTCCAGTCGAATGAGGCTAAATTATTTAGAGGCGTCATAGGAGTCGCTCCTACTGTTGCGAAATATTGGCTCAGGGCTACCGAGCGTATTATGACAGATCTTGACTGCACTCCCACTACGAAATTAATGGGTGTTGTGTCCCTACTCCGGGATGAAGCTTATTAGTGGTGGTTGACCGTTGAGCAAGATGCTCAGCCTGAACAAGTAAACTGGGACTATTTCAAGAATACCTTCCAGGTAAGTATGTGGGGGCGAGTTATTTTGAGGCTCACTGACACGAGTTTATGAGCCTAGTTCAGGTATGCACTGGCTATGACAAGTGTGTGAGGTTCGAAGAAAGACTGAGATATGATTTGTGGGTTCTGATAGCTCCTCAGAGGGAGCGGGTTTTTGTGATCTTAGTTGACAAAGAAAAAATAGTGGAAGAAGTGAAGCGCACTGAGCGCGAGTGGCGTGACCATGAGAAGGATCAGAATAAGATTAAGAGGGATTTGGGTCCCTCCAGTTTTAGTCAATGCCATAAGAAATGGGCGAGATTTGATAGGCTACTAAGGGCCGAGACACCAGTGATAGTGATTGAGATTCATTTGTGCAGTGATTGTGGGAAGCGTCATCTGGGCGAGTGTTGGATGAAATTAGGAGCATGCCTCCGTTGCAATTCGATGGAGCATCGAGTTAGGGATTGCCCCCGTCGACCAGATCCAGTGTCAACTGCGGCACAGACTCTAGCTCCGAATTCTGTTCGGCCTCCGAGAGAGGTTCAGCAACCATTCAGGGGTCGTCGTACCGGTAGGGGTGGTAATGAATTAGAGAGAGGACAACAAACACCGGGTAAAGGTACAAGTCAGGCTGAGGTTTGACAGCAGGCACTAGTTTATGCGGCGAGACGCCGCGAAGAGAGTGATGGTGATGTCATTGCAGGTACCTTCTTTATTCATTCTATTCTGTATTATGCTCTCATTGATATTGGCTCTACTCACTCGTACATAGCTAGCATTGTATCTATAAATCTGAGTCTAGCCGCTGAGATATTGCTAGAGAGTTTTCTGTGATTAGTCCTTTGGGTCAGTTAATTTGAGTTGATAGAGTATACAGACGGGAATAGATTGGCTCGTTGAGTATCGGGTCAGTCTACACTGTGCAACCAAGAGGGTTACTCTGAGACCGACTGAGAATGACGAGGTGGTCATGGTTGGTGAGCATCGAGATTACCTCTCTAATGTAATCTCAGCTCTTATAGCAGATAATTTAGTCCGAAAAGGGTGCGAGGCATACATTTCTTACGTATCCGATTATGCTCTCGAAAAGCTTTCAGTGGGAGATATTCGCACCGTGAGGGAATTTCCAGACGTCTTTCCTGAGGAATTGCCCGGAGTACCTTCGGATAGAGAGGTGGAGTTTGGAATTGATCTGTTACCAAGTACTACTCCAGTGTCTATTGCGCCCTAGCGCATGGCACCGAAAAAGCTGACCGAATTAAAAGCGCAGCTTTAAGAACTCCTTGATAGAGGATTTATTCGACCGAGTGTGTCTCCGTGGGGGGCACTGGTGTTGTTTGTTAAGAAGAAGGACGGGTTGATGAGAATGTGCATTGATTATAGGCAGTTCAACAAGTTAACAATCAAGAATAAGTATCCGTTACCGAGGATTGACGACTTATTCGACTAATTTTGAGAAGCGTCTATCTTTTATAAAACCGACCTACGCTCTAGTTACCATCAGCTCAAGGTCAAAGAGACTAATGTGTACAAAACTACCTTCAGGACTCCTTACGGGCATTATGAGTTCCTAGTAATGCCTTTCGAGTTAACAAATTTCTCGGCGATATTTATGGATTTAATAGATCGGGTGTTCCAACCGTACTTGGATCAATTTGTAGTGGTTTTTATCGATGAAATCTTGATCTACTCTAAAAGTAAAATGGGGCATGATAATCATCTTCGCGTTGTACTTCAGATACTCCGAGAAAAATAGTTGTATGCCAAGTTCAGTAAGTGCGAGTTTTGGTTGCAGGAAGTCACTTTTTTAGGTCATGTAGTGACGGTAGAGGGGATCCGAGTTGATCCCAAGAAAATAGAAGTTATTGTTGAGTGGAAACAGTCGAAAAATGTATCTGAGCTTCGTAGCTTTATGAGTTTAGTCGGTTACTACCGAAGGTTCGTCGAAGGGTTTTCTTTGGTTACGTCACATCTGACGAAGTTGTTGCGTAAGAATGTTCTATTTGTCTGGTCTGAGGCACAACAATCTAGTTTCGATAAGCTTAAGTCTGTTCTGACACAAGCTCTTATCTTAGTTTAACCGGAATCGAGTCGGGAGTTTATGCTATACAGTGATGCTTCACATTTCGAGTTAGAATGTGTGCTTATGCAAGATGAAGAAGGTGGTCGCCAAGTGTCGTGGATGACTTAAGAAACACGAGGGTAATTACCCTACGCACGATCTGGAGCTAGCTACGGTTGTGTTTGCTCTGAAAATCTGGAGACACTATTTGTATGGTGAAAGGTGTATTATTTACACCGATCACAAGAGTCTCAAGTATTTATTAACCCAAAAGAGTTAAATCTTCGGCAACATCGATGGGTTAAGTTACTTAAAGATTATGATTGCACGATAGAATACCATCCGGGTAAGGTTAATGTGGTAGCTGACGCCCTTAGTCGTAAAGCGATGACTGATCTGAGAGTAATGTTAGCTCGTCTGAGTTTGGTTGAGGATGGAGGACTGTTGGCAGAATTGCAGGTTAAACCGATTTTGGTGGAGCAGATACGAGCTAAACAATTGTGCGATGAATCCTTAGTGCAACGATTGTAACATGTTGGTTCAAAAAACAATTCCAATTTTTGCTTAAATAGCACTAATGTGTTATGCTTCAAAGGTCGGATTTGTGTACCCAATGATAAAGAATTAAGACATTTGATTCTATAGGAGGCGCATAACAGTCCCTATATTATGTATCCCAGTGGGAATAAAATGTATCGAGATCTCTGAGAGCTTTATTGGTAGCCCGGACTGAGGCTGGAGGTAGTCACTTTTGTATCTCACTGTCTCACATGTCAAAAAGTTAAGGCCGAATATCAGTTGCCCTCCAGACTGCTTCAACCAGTTAAGATTCCACAGTGGAAATGGGAATGGGTAATAATAGATTTTGTTACGGGGTTGACTTTAACCCCAACTAAGAAAGATTCAGTTTGGGTCATCGTTGATCGGTTGACTAAATCAGCCCATTTCATTCCTATCCGAACATATTACTCCTTACAGAAGTTAGCTAAAATGTATATCGCTGAAATTGTGAGACTACACAAAATTCTGGTCTCGATCATCTCTGAAAGAGATCCACGATTTACTTCTCGGTTCTGGAAGAAATTCTATGAGGCTTTAGGCACTCGACTTAATTCCAGCACTACGTACCATCCTCAGACCGATGGACAGTCGAGCGGGTTATTCAGATCCTAGAGGATATGCTTAGGGGTTGTGTGATAGACTTCAGGGGTATTTGGGAGGAGTATATACCGTTGGCGGAGTTTACATATAATAACAGCTTTCAGTCTAATATTCAGATGGCATCCTACGAGGGTTTATATGGTCATAAGTGTCGTACTCCGTTATGTTGGACGGAATTAAGTAAACCTCGGATATTGGGTCCTGAGCTGGTTTCTGAAATTGAGGGCACTGTGAAAGTGATTCATGATCGCTTGAAAGCAGCCTCCGATTGACAGAAGTCTTATGCAGATTAAAAAAGAAAGGATATTGAGTTTTCGGTAGTTGATCAAGTGTTTCTAAGGGTATCACATTGGAAAAAAGTCCTCCGATTTGGACGCAATGGCAAGTTAAGCCTGAGGTTTATTAGGCCTTACCGTATCTTAAGGCGTGTCAGACCCATTGCATACCAGTTAGAATTACCGTCGGAGCTGGATCGGATTCACGATGTATTTCATGTCTCGATGCTGAGACGGTATCGGTCAGATCCGTCACATATTGTTACTGTCGATGAGATCGAATTGCGACCAGACTTAACCTTCGAAGAGGAGCCTGTCCAGATCTTAGAACGTGACGTTAAGATGCTGAGGAAGAAAACTATTCCTCTAGTGAAAGTTCTTTGGCAGAACCACAATACTGAGGAAGCCACGTGGGAACTAGAAGAATCAATTCGACGGCTGTATCTGTATCTGTTTAACTCAGGTAAAATTTCGAGGTCGAAATTTATTTTAAGGGGAGAGAGTTGTAACGCCCAAAAAATTTAAGAATTTAATTGTGAGATTCTGCAGTAATTAGATTTCTGTATCTCTGTTTCTGTGTTTAAGGTTTGGAGTTCGAGTTGCATCGTTAAAAGTTTTATTTTTTTAGAACAATCCCTGTCCATGCGGTATATGGGTAAAGGTAGTTCGATAAGAACCTATAACAAGAATGAGCCTACTGGTTCACTAGTTAAGCATCTGTCTGGTCCCGAGTTCGAATCCCACAGTATGTGTTAAGAGAATTTTTGCTAGTTGTCGGAGGTATGTTGGTGGTTAAGACAAAAATTATTAAAAATCTGGTTAGCGTCTGTATCTCTTCTTCTTCTTTCTTTTATTTATTTTATTTATTTATTTATTTATTTTTCTTTTCTTTCTTTGTTTACTTATTTGGGGTCACACGAGCGGGGACACAGGCATGTTTCTAGGCCGTGTGTGGCCATAATGGTGCAGGGTTCACACATGCAATAGACACAAGCGTGTGTCTAGGCTGTGTAACTCACTGTTTGTGGTATAAGACCACACGGCCAGGGATACGGGCGTGTGCTCAGGCCGTGTAACTCACTGTTGTGGTATAAAAGCCACACGATTAGGTACACGGGCGTGTACCCAGACCGTGTGAGTCACACGAGTAAGGACACTAGCGTGTGTTCAGGCCGTGTAACTCACTGTTTATGCTTTGGAACCACATGGGCAAGGCACATGGGCCTGTGACCTGGCCGTTTGGCACGTTATTGAGACTCGAAATCTGTTTTCGAGGTTGAAAATGTTACTTAACACTGATATTGGCCTCTTCAATGTATGAATGATTGAAATTGATGATATTAGAACTGTCCGATACTCTGAGATTGATCTGTGAGCAACTTAGTTGTAAGTACACTATAATGCTTATTTTGATGTTGAACTATCTTATTTGATTGTGAAATGAATTAGAATGACTGAATACATGATACGGGTACTTGTGTTTTGCATCGGCATTGGTTGGGATATTGTGAAGGAAGAAGAAATCTGTTCTAAAATCGTGGCTACGCCACAACGAGTATAAATCTGATTCTGGCGCTTGTCGCATATTGAATTAGCAGCTAAGCTACGTTTCTGTAAAAGTGTCAACGAACACTTTAAGGTGTATAGGGTTGGTTGGGCATTGAATGTACTTAATGGTGTGTTGGGATGGTCGAAGACGGTATGTAGCGGACGGGAATAGGAATATTACATCTGAACCTGATCGGTATCGTATATGAACTGAAATTGCATATATATATACGTGTAACTAGTCTACTCTGAATCTGAACTAAAATTACTTTTGTATTGAATCGAATACCTGAATTTGGGACTACGCTATAATTAGCAATAATTGAATAAATTTATTTTACGTACTGAGTTCATAACTCATTTTGTTTTATCTTGGATTTCAGGTGGTTCGCAGACTTGAACGGGTCAGTGCCGCGGGAGCTCAGTCGAACTATTAGCTTTCTTAAAACTATTTCAGTAAGAGTCTCGTTAAACTATAATAAAATGACTTTAGCAGATTATATACTTAACTAATATTTGTGTTGAATTTTATGTGAATCATGGTTTGGTATTATTGTGACTTGCGTGGTATTTTATTTTTCATGTAACTCTTTAAGCTCGGACTAGACGTCTAGGCCGGTTCTAGGGTGTTATACTTATCCTCGTTACCAACATTCACGGTTGGTTGTTTAACTTTATACGTGAACCATTCAACTGACCACATGTAGTAGTTCATCGCCATGTCTTCAATCAATTAGCATCCCTCCACGTAAGTCTTCGACATGAATGCCCCGTTGGACGTTCCGTTGAAACTCGATCGCAAGTTCCAATCGATCCCATTATAAAACGTTACTAAATGTAACACCCCAAACCTGGCCTAGAAGTTAGGCCCGAATCTGGAGTGTCACATTCAAGTGTTTTAGCGAAAACCTTATTTTCATTGAAAACCCTTCATAAAGTAAAATGTTGAGTACAAACCCCTTTTTAGTTGCGTAAGTTTTATTTAAAAACAAACAATTTATAAAACTTGGTATTTAATAATGGAGTTGCGGAAACGTAATAATTGAAAACAGCCCTAGCTTAAGAAAAACTTGTTAAGTTATGATAAAAGTCCATGTTTTAAGAAAATGTTCATATGTTATAGTTATTTCGAAAACCATGTTAAACCTTAGAAATTTATTCAAGTTTAATAATTAGGCAGTTGAAACAATAATAAAAACCAAATGTAAAGTCAAATTGGAGATACAAGGCCATTTTTACAATCCAAACCAAAATAATTTCAAATACTAGGAATTTTAAAGAAAATCCAAATAATAATATCTTGCTAGCTGGCCACCTCCAAGTCCCACCACTCGTCGAACCGCATACTGAGGGTCACCTGAAAAGTTTAAAAAGGAGGGGGTGAGTTTCGAAAAACTCAGTGTGTACAACCGTCAACGAGTATAAAGCAATCATCAGTCATTTTGGGCCTGAGCCCAACTTAGCAGCGGTGGCCTTTGGGCCGAAGCCCATATCACATCAATATCACAATAATATCGTGCATGCAATGCTGTGCAAACCCTTCCCAAATAATTCATCCGCTACACAACATTTCCCTTCCAACCTTATACACTTGTGGGGATTTCTAAATCGACCCACCCATCTGCTACACAGCAATGGTAGCCCGGTTGCGGTACTACCTAACGTTGCAGCAAAACTGCTTATCATATAATGGGCTTTAAAAAGCCATCGGTGGATCCACAGTTGTCAAGCAACCATGCGATCCTCATATACTTCCTCCGTTCCACAATTCCCAACCCTTATGCAACCTAAATAGCATATCATATGAATGCAGCAAATGTACATGTAACATCCATAAATCTTACATTCACACATAGGGGTATTATAGTCATTTCACAAATCAAGGGTATTTCAGTAATTTTATAAATCGGGGGTATTTTTGTAAATCTACCCTACAGTGGTATTTTCGTAATTTCTTTCGTCTCGGGTTTTAGTTATGAACTTTGGCCCATCAACAAGTCCTTGCGGCTAAAGTGAACAGACACTATGCACCAGGTAGGATCCCAGAGAAGAGGAGGTGGGCCACTAGGACTGCTTAAGTACCAAGCTCTCCCTAGATCCAATCCTAGGCATGCATATGTCCATTGCCACACTCTAACCTAGCGACTTGTCCACAGACATGTTTGATTATTAACTTAAATTTTATGTTATTTAAGAATTTATCAGAACTAGGCCTAGAGTCCATTAAAACCCTAGCATGCATTTCTAAAATCCCATAAGGCCCACTAAGCCCAATTATGTCCATATAGCCCATTAAGCATAATCATATCCATATAGCCCATTAAGCCCAATCATGTTTATGTAGCCCATTAGGCCCGATCATAATCAAATCATACAACCATCTATATCAATCCATCATTCAATTTCACATATCAACTCTTGCCGATTTGGGCCCATGAGCTCGGCAAGCCCATTTAGCTCCTTCTGGCCCGGTTGGCCAAATAGTGGCCCGAGACCATGAGATCACTCTCTTGGTCTCGGTAATCGTATCGGTGTTCCCACACAAATGTTTACACGCTCGTGTGGTTTGGCTTTTCGGCATTTCGATTTTTTTGGGATTTCGGCTTTTGCCGATTGTCGTGTGTAAAGTGTATGTACACACCTTCGGCTTTATATTAAACTATCGAATCATAGGCTAGAAGTACACACCTTACCACCTAGAGTACTAAGTACTCATAATCGCCAGAACCTATATTCAAACATTACCCTCCATCAGTCACTTACTTAATAAATTAAAATAAATCCACTACAACCACTCACCGAAGGACAACCTATACTTGCCTTGATCGACTGCGATTTGTCTATTTAATCTGAGGTCCATTGTAATCCCCCTTCCGCATCCAAGTGGAAAGTCCCAACCGCAGACACCTTACGTCGCTTAAACTTGGGAGTAGTGGTCAGTTGCTCACACTCAGTCGGCATCTTTACTGACACTTTACTAGATCCCCCTTTGCTCATCGTAAATTCCTTATCAATCGGCCAAATGAATGCGATAGCTAGTCCCAGAAGATTTAGCCAACGCGAGGAGAATAAAAGATTTGAAAGAGGGAGAGAATGAATAATCAGTTAAGTAACTGAGAAAAAGGATTGCTTTGATCAAATTGTGGAAGAAAAGGGGTGGCACACAAGGGATTTGACAAAAATGAATACTGGACTTTGGGGACCAAGAATATTTGGCACAAAATAAATAGACTAGAAGCAAAGGAAAGAAAAGAGTTTGATGAGAAGGAAGGGAAGAAATCTGCGCAAAATAGGAGAGGAAGAATAAGGGATTTCGGCTTTCAGGTATTTGGAGAGAAAAGTAGTTTTCGAAAAAATAACAAGAAAGAATTTGGCATTAGCCTAGAACCCCAAAATCGACACCTATTTATAGCCTATAGCCAAATTTCCTATCCCCAAATTCCCAATTCGGCTCAACCTCTTCCACATATTCATCTCCTAATTTTTCTCCACGATAACTCCCCAATCCTTTTCCTAAATTTTCTCTTCTGATCACTCTCCTTAGAGTCCATCATCACACCACTTCCAACCTTCTAGAAGGCCAAAATTAAACTCCTAAAAAAATACTAAGCTAGGATTCGAACCTAGGATCTCCTTGCTAGCCCATAACGCCACCTTCCTATACCCTAAATGGCGTCACTTAGCCACTCCACCACAAGGCTCTTGATGCCATTTTTCCCTATTTTTATCTAAAAGCCCAACTACTCACCGCCCTGGTTCCTTTAATAATTAATTAAAAATTCATTCTCCTCAAAGTTCGAACCCAGCACTTCTCCAACACCCCTAGACACTCCAAGTTTATTAAACCCTTAAAGCCAACATGTCATTTGTCATTTCCTTGCTCACTTAAAAATTTTCTGAGACCCAAAGCCCAATAGGCCCAATTCTACTAGGCCCAAATTCGGGGCGTTACAGTTTGTAATTGAAACCAATCTTGCAAACCATGGTAGGGGCACTTACGTGGCATTAATTTGAAGCGCTCCCACACTTCGTAGAGTGACTCTCCCTCGAGTTGGCGAAAGATTGTGATATCCATCCGAAGCTTCATAGTCTTACTCGGGGGAAATTTTTGGCGAGGAATCCACTGGCTAGCGCATCCCACGTATTGGTCAAATAAACATTCTACAAATCTAACCACATAAAAACATCACCAGTCAAAGAAAAAGGGAATAACTGAAAATGTATGGCGTCATTGGTTACCCCAATTTACTTAAATGTATCACAAAAGGTTAGAAAGCGCTTAAGGTGTTGATTTAGGTCTTCATTCATTAACCCTCGAAATTGAAGATTTCCTTGTATCATTTGGATCATGGCCGGCTTTATCTCGAAGTTGTTAACATTAATCACGAGACAATTAATGCTACATCAGACAACCTCTAGGTTGGTCATGACGTAGTCTCGCAATGTACATTGCTCCATCGGTCTCTTAAAAGGTTCTTCTTCTCTCCTAGGATCGTCAATAGGAGGCTCGACAAGCGGTGGATTTATCGGTGAAAGTAGGGCTCCTTTAGGTGGTTGATCCCTTCGGGCGTGTGTTAAGATTCATTTCGATTCTGGTTCGAATGGTATGATCCTGTTATCAGTCCAAGTCATACACTACCCCTACAAGTGAAAGGCATATAAACGAATCAACAAATATTTTCCAAAAAAAAAAAACACGAGAGAAAAAGAAGTGTCGTATCTATAAATTTAGTTTTTGTTAATTATCTCTCTAAAAAGGATGCATATAACCAAAAGTCACTTAATCTAGCACCGGCTCCCCAGCAATGGCGCCTCCAACTTGACCGCCTTGGTCGCCGGCATGCGAACACCGAGGCTGAGAAATCAATACTAACACAATCAAATAAAACGTTAACTACAAGTGTGACAGGTTAATTGTAATATTTATAATGTTCAATGGAACACTGAAGTATTCCAAGGATCGAACCCACATGAGTCACTGATTAAGCGATTTTTAAACTACAGACATGCAATTAAAAGAGTCTAGCCAACTACTTACTAAGCATTATAGTACGACAGACCATAAATGAAGTTAATTATGCTAATTTACTAACTAATCACTAAAAAGGACTAAATCGTAAATAAAAAAACTAAGAAATTAACTAATTAATAACAAGCAGTGGTTGGTTGACTTCCATGTTGCTAATTAACCCTCGAATTATGGAACTAAATTGCTTAAACTCCTAAAATGGCTCAATTTTACCAAATTAGACAAATTAGTCTAGTTTATCGCTCGACCTCACCCAACTAACTTATCAAATTGGTTCCCAATAAGATCACCTCTTGGTCTCACTTATCTTGATTTTCCCTTAGGGGCATCAATCCTAAGTTTTGAAGTCTATTCAATTTAGTCCAATTTTTATAATTTAGTCCTTGACCCAAAAGTTAACTAGCTAACATTTCCATCAACCTCTCACTTCAAATTTAGTTACCCATTATCATGCTTAAGCAAACAAAAACAAAGTAACCACACACAAGAGACATAAATGGAAAACACAATAAAAATGAGGCTTTTCTCAAAAAAGCTTGAAAACAATAACAATGGCAGCAAAGGGAATGTAAAAGAACACTTAAAAATCTAATTTTCAATGATGAAACTAAAAGGAAACTGGGTTGCATTGAAACTAGGATTAAACTGAAAAATACAATAAGTTCAAGGTACTAAACAAGTAAATAGATCTAGCTACAGTGTTAACTAACTTAACTAACAACTATGGAAACTAAGAAAAACTAGAGAAAACATAAACCTGAACCCTAAAGCTATGGAGAAGAAGATTAAACCTTAAAAGATGAATAGAAAAATTCTAAAAAAACATGAAAAAGAGTTAAGTGTCTAGTGTATATTTATTTAGCCAATTTTTTTGGCCTTTTTTTAGCAGATTATAGACCCAAAAAAGAGTGACCAAGTTACCCCTGATTATCTAATTTTGGTTGGGGGACATGTTGGACAATGACTACCCCTACAATTATTTTTTCTCCCTTTGACAGTGATATCACGGTACCCATGGTTTGGTATCACGATATCCTCGACAGTCTTGAAATGGGGGTCCTTTGAGAATTTTGGGTATCGTGATACCCTATGGCCGGTATCGTGATACCACTATCAATGGCTCAATCTCCCTTGTTTTCAACACTGTCAGAGGTATCATGACTTCCATGCTTCGATAGCACGATACCCCCTTCTAGGTGATGTTCTTGTGCCGTTAGATTCCTCGAGTGCCAATTGGTCATCTCGGGTCTCAAAACAACACAAAACTCACACTTATCACTTATTAATGCAAAGAATTAAAACTAACTAAAACCACGACAAAGACCTCTAAATTGCTCGAAAACAAGCTCATTAAATATAATGAGGAGCTTAATTTGACACATCAAATTACTGCAAATCACTAAGCTTACCAAAGTTTATGAGATCCATGAAGCTCATTTTTTGTTATGGATGATATAATGATTGAGAGCAATTGCCTCAGTGATTTTGGCTTTGCAAAGGGTTGACGACAACGTTTTGATTTTTGCAATTTAATTTTAGAGGGTCCTATTCTTGCGTCTCTATTTCATAGTTTATCTTTTTGTTGGATGCGACAAGAAACTAATAGGATAACTTATTTAATTACGAGTTTGGCCTTATTTGATATGATCCACTGGTAAAGTCGTCCTAATATTTTCTCCATTTTAAACCATAATGTGGGATGAAAGTAAAGAATGATAGGATAAGTATATGGTTGAATTTTAGTTTTATCCTCTATTTTATTGGTTTGCGTTTTGGTCGTAATGAAATTATTATTATTTTTCCTTTTTGTAATGACTTTTACGTAATGGAATTATTATTTTTTTTTTTTTGAAATAAATACTGGATTATCATTGAACTTAGGCCCAAACAATGTCCAAAAACAAAGAACAAAAGAAAGCCCAACAAAAGTCCAACAAATAAAGAAATAAAGAACGAGCAAAAATAAAGCAGTAATAAAAAAATCGGCCCAAGCAGCTAACCCAGTAGCAGTAATGGAATTATTATTTATTTCAAAAGAGAATATCTAGTTTAGGATAAAATATCAATTCTACAATAGTTGTATTATGATCAAAATATATCAACTTTGCATAACTTAAATATAATAATTACTTTGCATATCACTTGGAAAACGAAATGTTATTAATTTCAATGTGATTTTCCAACATTTCCTAATTACTAATCTTTCCACTTAATTGATTCAAATACTATAAATTTATGTTAACTTAATTATTCTTTAATTAAATGATTAAGAAAATTGAAATTTTAATTTTCAATTAAACGCTATAAATACTCTTTACTTAATTATTCACATAATTAAAAACACATATCTTAATTAATTTAATTACTTGTATCTTTTAAAATTTCACTTTTGTAAGGTATAATAATAAATTTAACACTTATTATTTATATATATATATATTGTCAATTTAGTTTTTTAGTTAAATTTGGCTATTAACATTTTAAAAAGAGCCAAATCATTTTTCCTTAACGGAAATGTTGACTAAAATATTGACGTGGCAGTCCACGTATACTTTATGCTGGAATGACACTATTTATGTTATATGTCAGGTCAACAAATAATTTAAAAATTATAAAATTAAAAAAAATTAATAAGAAATTAATAAGTTCATAAAAAAATCAAAATAATTAACATGAAGTACAAGTGCATTGCCATATTTAAAAATTTTAATGTTTTACTCAATATTTCCATTTAAAAAATCAACTTAACTTTTTTTGAAAAGTTGATGATCAAATCTTAAACATTATAAACATTAAGAGACTAAGTTTATAATTATACATTTTTTTCAAACTCGTTATCGAACTTCTAAAATTTCATGTTTTTTCGCTTATTATTATTATTATTTTTAAAATCTTGAATTTGTCAAATTTATTTTATATAATTTTTCACTTTTTAAAAAATAATTTATAGTTAAAAATATGGTATATTCATAAGTAATTGAATATAATAAATAACAAAAACTCACCCATTACTACAAATGTGCATTGTAGTATTTAAAAATTCATACACGACAATGGTGCACAATGGCAAACCTAGAAATATGAATGGATAAACTTATATTAGTATTATTGACTACATATTTGTTTATTATTAATTTTTATGTATAATTATTAAAGAATTAAACTATACATATATATATATATTTATGATTTTAAATACGAATAAAATTAAAGTTTAACTTTTTAACCTTGATAATTGCATTGTGCTTCCAATTTTTAATAAGTAATACCAACACATCAAAATAAAAAAAAAACTATTATGATCTTCTACCATCTACGAAAAAAGAAACCAAAATTAAAATATAATTTTTGCATATAGAAATCATATGATCTAAAATACAAAAATATATATAGAGAGAGAGAAATCACTCACTTATTTGAACAAGTTGGGTATTTTAAATTGTAATATCCTTTCTTTCATGTCACAAAAATATTCAAAGGTTTGTGCAATTTCTTTTTCAATGTATGTGATTAAGTAACTCCCCAAATAATCATCTTTTATTTTATTTCGAAGTTTCGGCTTCACAATTTTCATAGCAAAAAATGCACATTCAGTAGTAGTTGTTGGTGTACCGAATAACTCCAAATTGGTGGACGCTTCTCAGGATCACATTCCAAAGAATTTATATCTTCTTTTTCATCCAATATCCGGGGGCTTTAGTTGAGGGTTCTTCATGTACAAAATTTTTATTATCTATTATCGATGGCTCAATTAAGTATGTATCAGTTGGAGAGCTCTTTTTTGAAAAAAGAATCAATTAATCCAAATCAAAACCTGAAATTTGATATAAAAAATATTAAAATTAAAAATTATATAGCTAAATAGCACATTGCAGTGCCGTCATTCACTTTTAGTGGAAACAATGATTATTTAACTAAGAAAATATCAAATACTATATATAGTAAAATAATTAAGAAATACTTTTGACTTTACATGTTCATATATAAAAAATTAAGCTAAAACATATAAATAAAATTAAATAAAATTCTAAACCCTAAAATTTGAAAAAAAAAATTCTTTTGGGTACTTGTAGGTAATATAGAAATAGAGGACTATAAAAGAAATAAAGAAAGCAAGTTAAAATATTTAAAGAATACCTTAATTTTTTTCTTGTTCTTCTTCTTCTTTGGTGATAATATCTCTTGTAATTTGTTAATAGCCTTTTTCGACCAATTGACCAGAAAATGTTCATTTCCAAAAAAAAAAAATACAAAAATGGGCCATTTTTTTAAAAAAATAATGGGAATGGTCTAGTTGAGCTAGAAATTTTCACTTTAATTGATGACACCAAAAAATTTTAAAAAATTTGTGTTGCAACTTTGGATCTATATAAAGGCCCATTCTTGTAAATTTTTAAAAAATTAGTCTATTTTTGTATTTTTTTTTAAAATTTACCTTTCTTGGAAATTTAGTCGTTAGAACACGGGCAAAAAAATGTTGATCTGGAATCGCTTTAACAAAATGCGCTAACCTGGATGTGTTTTACAAGTCAAAGGGGAAAAAAGCGCTGAGGGATGCACTTTTCTGACTTTTCCCTGAAAACAACGCCAAGTCAGCACGTTTTAATAAAATCGTACTATTTTTATTATTTTTGAAAAAAAATGACCCATTTCCATAATCTTTTTTGGAAATGGGCTTTTTCTGGTCAGTTGGTCGCTTTCTTCCACTACTACTATTTTTCTTTTTTTAGTTTTTTCTAGGTTATTTTATATTTGGGTAATTTTTTTCTTTTTAAAAATTGATGATTTATTCTTTTTAAAAATTGATGATTTATTCTTTTTATTGTAGCTTTCTTTGAATTTTGAGAGAAATTATTTTATAAGAGATAAATATATTTTTTAAAACTTTAAAGGGTTATTTTTTTTATTTTTGGGTAGAATTTAAATTTTTAGAGGTTTAATGTAATAAAATTTATTTTAAAGAATTTGGTATGTAAATTTTTAAAGAGCTGAGGCAATGCGCCCACCTACCCCCACTGCCCCTTGCGTCTGCCAATGACTGAATAATAAAACTTAAATCTAAGTATTCCAAAACTCAAAGATTGAATTTTTGCCAATAATATCACAACCTCATTTTACTCATTTACGTGGGTGGAGCATGATATAATATTCCATAATTTATATTCATGTTCGTGGCCTTGCATGTGCTATTGTACTACAAGGTGGGGGTTCTCTTGTATTAACTCGGCCATTCTAGCCGAAAGAAAACTTAATTGGGCTAAAGTCTTGGACATCTCGACCATATTCTCAACTTTAGAGCAAATGACAGTTGAAGCCCAGACTATTAACAACAAACCATTTCTTTTAAATAAATATTTTGTTGGACTCGGGGTAAAGACCAAGTCAGTAACTGAGTCAAACAATGATGCTTACTATATATCCCTTTTATTTTATTCCATCACTGACTGAACATAACGAGGTTTGTGTCTTGCCAAAAGAACAAAAGCCGGTACTCTCGAAAATTTCACAAAACAATGCACATATTCTATTAATCTCTCAACATCGTTCAATTTCATCCTTATATCAACTTTTTTATTTACCCTTTGCTTAATTACTTGTTCCTTCTTCAAAGCAGAAGCAATAGAACAAGTAGACATGGCAGAAGAGAGTTCTGAAATTCAAAGCAATCAAGAAACAGTCCAGGCACATGAATCAAATAATGAGGAAATCAATAGGTCGGTCTCTAACGTGGGTGATAATTCCATGAAAATGGAGGGTACTAGGGAGACTTGCAGGCCATATTCGAGGCTTGAGCCTCAACCTACAAAAGGAGAAGTTTGGGTTTGGTATGTGTATGAACTGTGCTCTTACTTTGTTCATACAGTTCTTATACCCATAGTTTTTTCTCTCATCATCGGTCAAATAGTTGACTCACCTACTGAGCCACTTCGAGGATGGAACAAGAGTGCTAAGGGCTTGGCTTGTAAGATTGATGAAATGGAACTGTAAGTGTTGATATAAAACATCTTCTAAACTAACGCGTTTAAGATCAAATTTTCATCATCAGTGGTTTGAATATTACAGGTATGAGCGACTTACACACCGTTCAGTATCAATTGGCAATTCAAAAGTCTCCCCTTTAGAGTGGACTTCAATCTCTTGGGGGATAGGTCTAATTCTGGCTAGCCCCGCACTTCTTTTCGTCTCCACCAACCTTGACCATGGCCAGAACCAGGTAGTTATTGCTGGTGCTGCAACAGCCATTGGAGCATTCTTTTGTCTGCCTGTTGGATTCTTCAAAGTCACATGGATCTTCCCTCTATATGTTGCTCCCATCGTGGTTGCCATTACCGTCTCTACTGCCTCCCACACCCGCCATCATGGCCTAATGATCCAGGGCTTCACTGGACCGTCCCTTCAAAGACATCAATTCCCTAATAGAAGAGGTGTCTCAAGTCGGCTGTCGCTCAATGCCACTGGTGTTGGTTGCTTGGGGTCGGCAGTAATAGTAGCATTCGTATATTATATGCTTCGAATTCAAGATATATTTACTGGTCTGTGGGTTGTTTCCATTTTCGGTGGTCTCATATGGCTAGCTGGTATAGTTCACGTCTTTACCCTAAGGCCAGGGGCAACCATTACCTCTCCTTTACCAAAAGACCATTTTCTTTCCATTTTTAAATCACATCATGGACTTGGAACCCTCATTGTTGTTGGTCTTTCTTCATTCACATCAATGTGCATTTTCACGGGAGGGGTACTCTTTTTGGTTGGTGAACTCTGCCTCAAGCCTGTGTTCTTGCTCTATTTCTGGTTGATTTATTTCATTTTCCCCTCTGTTTCTCTGCCAATGCTGCAACCGGTTCAACTTATTTTAAAGACAAATGCTGTGAAAATGCATCTTCTTGGCCTCATTTTATCACTAGTAACTTCAGGTATAGGGTTCCAATTCCGGAAGGACAACTGGGAGAGACATTATATACTGATCTTCGCTGCTTTGCAAAGCACGTCGACCGGAGTCATGCATGCTTTTGCGCGGGTTTTGTTGATGGATTGCTCACCGGCCGGGAAAGAAGGTGCATTTGCAACCTGGTTCTCGTGGGTGAAAATGGCGGGAACTTGTTTAGGGTTCGCGGTAGCATCGGGAGCCGCTGCCGGGAACGTTGGAACTTCTTTTGGAATCGCGTTCTGCACAGCAGCTGTTGCAATGGTGATATCGATATATGGGAACATCAGTGACGTTGCAGGCGCTGTGGCCGCGGGGCTTATCAGTGAAGAAGGTGAGATGGTTTCTTCACCCATCGCCAATGGCTCAGATCATAGCAACAGCATTAACAACGATGATGATGAGAATGCAAATAAAGAGGCCGTGCCTGTGGGTGAGGAAGCTGCATAGGAAGAATCATTAAAGGGTTTCGAGGAGTAATTTATATGAATTGCGTAAAATATTTTCTGTTATTTAATAGATATTTTTAAAATATTTTATAAATATTGTTTTTAATTAAATAAATATATGTTTGAGATTTTCTTTTTTTTTCATTGTTTAATTGAATTTATTTTTATCTAAATTTTATATTTTACATTATTTTTGCATATATAAAAAAAATATTATGTTAAATTCAGATTCATTACAACGTCATTTTTTAATTACATAATTACTAAATGAGTATTTTTTATTTAAAAATGTGACATCAACACAGGAAAATGCAAAAATATTTTATGTAAAACCTTTTACATGTAAATAAACGGATTCTTAGAGACAAAAAAACAACTTTCTTTTTCGTATCGTAATTCTTTGGAAATAATTCTGTCTTTTTCTTAAATGTACATGCAGTTCTATTGAAGTAATCTCTACTTTCAGTTTCATGGCCGTCTCGTTATAGACAAGCAATTACTCTGTTAAATCCTCCAAAGTCCGAATTGAAGGTGGATGTTAAAAGAATTCATATTTGAGGTGATTACTGAAAAATAAATATTTTCCATCAATAAAAAACAATAATAATTGGAAAACTATAAAAACAAATATATATGATTAAAATATGCATGGCTCTCATTTCAAATTTAGTCCTTCTACTTTTATTTCAAGAAATTTAATCTCTAATATTTAAAAATGTAAGTGTAATTGTTGACGTAATTTTTTTTTTATTTACATTTTCTGCAAAACAATCAAATAACAAATATATTCTACACAACTAGATTACGTAACACCCACGTCTTGAGTGAAAGAAATCATTTTATGTTAAAAAATATTTTCTTTCAAATTTTATTTAACAATGATTATAGCTTAAGTGATAAAGAATTTGTATAAAATCTTATTAAACATGTGTTTGATTTTCAAATAATGTTTTCTTTATTTATTTAAAGATTATATAAAAAGTATGAAAAGACAAAAGTAGATCATAAATATTAGTTATCATTCTTTTTAGAATGGCATATTAATATTTTTCTAACTGAGTTGATACTCTATTAATTTTTTATAAATACTATAGCTGAAGGTTTTGATATCTAATCAATTTTTACTTATTTTATTGATATTACATATCTCATGTTTTAATTGCAAATATCCAGGTTTATTGAACATAAGGTATTCAATAACTTAAAATATTTGCTTTGTCAATTAGAATTTTTAAATTCATAGTTGTTTAATCGTTTTGATACTTATGACAAAAAACATGATTTTGAATAAGCTAAATATGCAATTCATGCTTTGTGGATATGTGATTTGGTCTGAATAAACCCCCCGCTTATGTGTATTTGTTTACTAAAATTCGATCTCTTTAATTTTTAATGCTATTAAAAAATAAATCTTAAGCGCTTCATTCCAGGTTATTTGTTCACAAGATAAATAATTTGAATGAGTTTTCTCTTGGTTATCGAAAAGATAATGAGAGATTAGTTGCTAGGGGCGAAGTTGATAACTATAACTAATTTATTAAAGAATATTAAAGTTATCTTTGCAATGATGATCAACCCATGAATCAATTTGATATTTCACCTTTAGACTAATTTCCCATGGTATTTATTTCTTAAATTTTTATTTGCAATCTTATTTTTAGAAATTTTAATTTTAAAACTCCCCTTATTTTTAATTACTTGTTTTACTAAAAAAAAGTTATTATCGGTATTGTGGATTCAACCTTACTTACTATTGTATACAAATTTTATATTTTAATATGATTTATTTTTTGTTTCAACCTCCATCATAAATCTTAATTTTTAAAAATATAATATTTTATATTATTTTGAAAAAAATGGAGATAAAAGTTTTTTTCCGGCAATAAAAGTTGAACGCAATTAGTTGTACATCTTATTTAAAAATATTTTAAATGTAGTTTTTTAAAAGAAAAGTTTATTTAACTTTTTTCTACATTAAGTGATAAATAGATTATACTTACCTTATTCAATAATTTTTTTTTGTTAAAAAATTGCACTAAATATAAATTAATATGAGTTATCATTCTCATTGGAAAATTAAATGTTATAATCAAAAGAAGCTAAAACAATCGAGATAGCACATTAGAGCAGCAAAAGAACAACAAAGAAAGTTTGTTGGAGAGAGGATGATCCCCCCAATGTTGGCAATGGTAATCTTCATAACCCAATGGAAGAAATTATTTCATTTAGAGACAAACTCATGTGTAGGTAAAACAACCATGTCAATAAAAGAAAAATACAAGAGGATGATGATTTCAATATGGTGAAAGGGATGTGCATATAGAAGTAATTGATGGGATGCCATCAATATACTTATGGAGCGAATCCATATCTTGATGGTGAAAAAAATGTTCCAAATGGTGATTATTAAACTATTAGATAGAAAGATTGGTTTTAATGCCTTCTTAATAAGATTTATGCCTTATGAAAACCTTTGCATACCCTTTTATCTCATGGATCTCGAAAAGGATTATTATTTGGTGAAACTCCAGTTAGCAGATGGCCATACCAAAGTTCCCTCCGAAGGTGCTTGGGTGGTTTTTGGATATTAGCTAACCATTCAACTACAGACACCATCCTTTTACGATTCAAGATTACCCACACAATCTAGTTTTTTGAATCTGATTACTTAGTTTACCAAGTGCAATGTATAGTAGAAGCATCTTGAAGGCTATTGGCAAAACTACAGGGAAGTTATTAAAATCGACTACATTATATATAATGATACGTGAGGTAAATTTGCAATACCTATAATAATACTTAATATATCAATTACAACCAAAACAACAATATGCCAACTGCATTTAAGCCAAAAGATGCCCAAAATGATACTTCAAAACAATATAAACTACCAAAGTCTAACTTCAACCATTTACAATACAAAACCAACCTAAGTCCTAAGTATATGCCATATACAAAACAAAAAGTACATTACAAACTTTTCTAAGTCGGAGAATCGATTCTTGGATGCTGGAATGACCTCTCGATTTCCCGAGGATCACCTACACTTGCACACAGAGAAAACAAACCGTACGCTGATCAATAAAACTCAATGGTACATTTATGAATCAAAGTAATATAACATAACATCCTAATTTGTCACATTACATATATGCACAAAACTATCCAAACTATGCCCTATAATGTCAAGCACTTCTATTGACACATACACATGTGAGTATGCATCATTAATTCGTAAAAACCAATTCATTCAACATAATAAGAGAGTTAACCCAATCAAGTTATTTTACAAGCACCAAACTTTAAGTCATTCATGAAATCTTACATTATACCATATATAATTCAATTTCATTCAACATCAATGACCATTTATCTTATCATTCGGGTCTATTATTGGAGTCTATCGACTCATTCATATTCATAACAACCCCCGTGGCGCGTTTCTAACAAACTCATATAGGAGTTTACATGTTTTCTCTATCATGAGTCACAAATACACTGAACATGTCAATTTCATCATCATTATATAACCCTTACTCTACTTTAGCCATCTAGAGTTGCTCAATAACAATGAATTTTACAATATACATAATTTACCATCCCGAGTGGCCCGACATTGATGGTTCATTCAATTCAATATATTACCATCCTGGATAGCCCGACAACAATGGTTCACACAATTCAATATATTACCTGTAACACCCCGATACCCGACCTGACCGTAGGTCCGAGCTATAAGGTGCCACATTCGTTGCTGGAGCAACTACATTCAATAACATTCAATTCAACGTCATTATACATTTAAATACAAGTAAATCATGTGTATTAAACAATACATAATCATTTTGGATCTTATACGAGCCTACAAAAGCTCTTTTATTAACTTGGGATCGAAATGGATCAAATTGTAAAGATCATAAAATTTGAGTTGATGTCACGACTTCGAGGTTTCCCCTTCGCAATGTGACTCTCTAACTTAGGTCTGTTGTGACCTCAAGGCTACGTCGTCGCATCGTGAACCCTAATTTGTTTCTTGTCGCGACATTGGGGGTACGTGATGTAACAAGTTGTTACCTCAAAAATCAACCTGTTACAAGTTTGAATGACTTGAAATCACACATGCATATTCCCATACAACCAAAACAATAACATATCAATTGAAATCAAGCCAAAATATGCCAAAATGATACTTCACAATAACATCAACTACCAATTCTAACTTCAACCATTTACAATACAAAACCAACCAAAAATCCTAGGTTCATGCCACATTCAATTCAAAAGGTACGTTACAAACTTTGCTGAGTCAAAGAATTGATTCTTGGATGTTAGAACGACTTCTCGAATTTTTGAGGTTCACCTATACCGACGCACAAAGAAAACAAACCATGCGCTAAGAGATCAGTGGTGCATTTACAATTTAAAGTATACAAAACATATGCATTAACATTAGACTTCAAGCTAAAACAAACAATTTGCACATAACATCTAGCCAATACATGTACTAGTTAACAACCTTTCCAATATCTATCAAAGCACATAATCATACTAGTATCAAATACCAAAACAACATATCCAATTTACCACAAGTGTGACCAATTCCAATTTACCTATTAATAGCCAACCATTCCTTACATACCAATTCAATATTAGCCATGAACCAAACATCCTTTATAACATATCATCAACATCACATTATCCATGTATTATGATACACAATTCATTTACCTTGTTTTCATCTTATTCAGCTCATTTCTAGAGTCTAACGACTCATTTGAGTTCATTTCGGCCCCCAGGGCTCGATTTTAACTTATTTACATAATTGTCAACATGTTTCCATCCGTCCCAATTTCACATAAATACATAATTGGTTCAAAAGCATCATATATTTCCATACTCAAACCATTGACCAAACTTATAATTTACAACCCCTATTAACTTGACTCGAACTCAGAAGGATACTCGAATTGTCCAACCAACGCACCAAACTGGCACCGAAGTGCATCATCAGATAAACCAAAGTAGGTTAACTGGCACGTAACATGCATACTAGACTACAAAACACATCTAGGCACACAAAGCGCATACTAGAACATAAAGTGCATCCTAGCGCACGGAGCGCGTATTTGGCACATAAGGTGCATCATGGCATGTAAAGTGCACCTTGATGCATAAGTGCATAATCTTGTACACAACTCAACCCTATGGCATGTCAACTATATTCGGCATAGCCCGAACAACTAATAGGATACCATATTCAACTCATTTACAATTTAGTACAATTATCATTTATCAATTATATTCACAATCACAATCCAATCAATTATCATATTACATAAACTTCACGTCATTCAATATGTTTTCATCGAATCTTATAGCACATATCATATTCCCAGCAATTCATACTATTTATTATTCAATTTAGTCCTTCATTTCAGAAAATCCACAATCAAGCTTAATTCAATAGCTTTTATTATCATAAAGTACTCACATTGATATTTCTAAATGTAGTTAACATGAAGATGCAATAAATTAAAACAACCTTAGATCGTAAATGTACAAACCATGGTCTCGCATCACTCGTCGACAACTCTCACTTTTCCTTTCTCTTTTGAAGGTTCCCCGTTGGCATTAGCTACAAATAATCACAAAACATAACACATGATCAAATTCCAGCCAGTTCATAACCAAATACCAATTTACACACAATTTGTAATTTCTTCAATTTAGTCTTTAAAACCGGGACAGACATAACTTTCAATTTAGAGCTTCGAATTAAAATCTGATTTCACCAAAATTTATTAGGGACCTTCTATTTTCTATTCCCATCAACATTTCATAATAGTATTGCATTTTATTCAATTTGGTCCCTCATGTACAAAATTAACAACTAAGCCTTACAATTAAGTCATTTTCTTAAACTAAGCTTAATTCTTAGCAATTTCACACCAATTTCATCCAATTCTCAACAATGGAAACTTTCAAAAACTTTAACAGATTTACAAATTGATACATGGGTAGCTAAATCAAGCTCTCATAACCTCAAATCTATAAAAATGACAAGAAAAGGACTTGATTACACTTACCAATTTGTGGTAAAAAGCTTGAATAAACTTAAGGTTTTCTTTCGAATATTGTGGACGGTGAGAGCTTGAAGATGATGACAATTTGGTTGTCATCCCACTATCTTATTATTTATATTAAGTTGTTTTAGTTTAATTAATCAGTTAAATATTAATTAAACTATTATTAAACATATTTTAAACCATAATTTAATCTTAATAGAATTTGACTTCATCGTCCACTATCTCATGACTAAAAATTTTGGTCCTTTGGATAATTGTTATTTAAGTTCCTAAGCCTTATCCTAATTAAAAATGTTCAGCAATTATTTTTTTACGATTTAGTCTCTAGGCCTTAATTAACAACATTTTCGACTAAATTGTTTGACCAAAATTTTAATTCGTCAACATAATAACTCCGTAAATATCTCTATTTAATATTTACGAGCTTGTTTTACGAAATTGGGATCCCGAAACCACATTTTTTTGCTACCATTGGAAACATGGTCGTTACATTACAATCCCAAGTGACCCAACAATGATGAACAATGATGGTTTTTCTATTTCCAAAAATAAAAATCATAAATTAATTTAAACTAGTTAAATAATTTCCCAATTAAATATTTTTCTTAACCCAATTCTAATTTCGTTAAAATCATTACAACTTTACCGTAAAAGAATAAATGAGAAAATATATTTAATATTTCTATATTCAACAAATTCTCAATGACCAATTAATCTAATTCCATTTTTGAAATTCAATTAATTAATTAAGTAATAATTCTAAAAACCATAAATTAATTTTTCATGTTATTTCCATTTAGAGAAAACCACATTCATTTTCAAATGTTTCCCATTTCTATCCATTTCTATACATTTGATTTAACATGCAATTCATTTATGGTTTCAACTAGCTAGCGAAAGGATCAATTGACATATGTGATTAAGGCTCAAATGATTTATAATTAAGTTCAAGCTTTTCTCTTATTAATTATAAACTCATTTAGTTACGATGTCGTTTCATTATTCTATCATGACTGCTCTCCCTAATGACATACCATTGCAAAAGCGACTCAATCAGTGTTCGTCCAATGACCTTGTCATAAATTTGTAACCCTCATATGATATCCTTAATCTCTTTGGGATAAATTTGCTCTCCCAATTTGATCCTATTTTATTTCATGGTCACCATTATATCTCCCTTTTATGAAAAGTCAATTATTATCAAATAATAATCAGGTCATTCATCACAAAGACGAATGACCCGTGGTCATTTTTACTTTTCATCT
This sequence comes from Gossypium sturtianum, assembly GCA_025698515.1. NCBI lineage: Eukaryota > Viridiplantae > Streptophyta > Magnoliopsida > Malvales > Malvaceae > Gossypium > Gossypium sturtianum. Next base: position 23,312,713 of record CM046950.1, read on the forward strand.
ATCATGTAACGCTAATGACAGGATATCATTTACCCATATCTTGGGCTATGAATTTCACTATTGCAAATTACGCTACATATTGAAGAAGTCGTATACCTAACACACCAACTTTTGGTTCATTATCTATTTGAACTCAAGCTTTTACCTATATCAAAGTATACGAGTCACACATATATAGTTCTTCATCCACTCAGGATTGAGGTATACTACACTATGAACGTCACAAGTAAATAAATCCATAAACAGATTTAGGATCTATTCTTCTTAGGTCCAGTCCGATGTATTGTCAGTCCAGTCAGTCACATCTATGTCTTTATCTTCTGGGAGTTATCTGCTCCGATACCCAAGAAAAGACATCTCCTTAATTGGACTTGATAACGGCATATTAGTCTTTCAATCGGTTTGCTCATTTCCGATTAGACTAAGAACATGTTTAGGTTCATTTACTAATATAAGTTGTCTTTTCGTATTACGATCCGACCACGTATACTGCTTAGTATTATTTAAACATTAGACAACTGATGAGCTAATATTTGATTCTATTTTGCTTTAAATGCAAAAATCACATAAGGACAATATATAAAGAGTATTAATGTAATTTATGAATAATTTTATTAACCAATCTTTTTAAAAAAATTACAAGTGTACATAGACAAAAATACTACAGTTAAGACACCAGATCCAACACCCGGATGGCCCAGCAATGATGGTTTCCACTATATACATATCCTACCATCTCGGATGGCTCGATAATGATGGTACTCAACCTAAGGCATGCCAACTAAATCGACAGCCCTCAGGACCGTTATTAGGGTAATACCGAATTGATACATATTTTAACCATGCAACAAATTTCGATCTCATCATCAATTCATTAACCAAACACATACATTCATATCATACACTTTTTTATTTAATTTCCACAACATATATCACATTTCAAGGTAATGTATATCATCTCTCATCTTATTCATTTTAGTCCTCTATTTTTATATCTTCTAACACATTCAACATTACAACTCACTTTACCATTGTAAACTCACCTTGACATTCCATATATAGCTGGCAAATATGTGGAACAATTAAAATGATACGAATCGTAAAGGTACAAACTAGGGTCTCGCGTTACTTGTCGACAACTCTCCCTTTTACTTTTCCTGTAACACCCCTATCCCGTAACCGTCGCCAGAATAGGTAAGGGGCATTACCGGACTTGTAACTCAAACCGGAACAGTAAGACTTTAACTTATCAATCGTCAACATCATTCAACACTAATCCAACATATCATGCTTAAAACAATTATATAAGCTTATACTAAAGTGACCATTCCATGTAGTCATATATATATAAGCATCTAAATACCACTTACAAATTAATCACATTTCAACATTCTTATCAACTCATCCATAATCACATATCATTCAAACCAAAATGCCAATTATAAATTTTACCACTAAATGCACACATCATATAATGCTTTCATATCAAACCAACTTTTCTCATATCAAGCCATATCACATAGCTTGATCATAATACCCAAAATTCATCTCACATTCATATAAACAAGTGAACATATAATCAACTTATTAACTAGCCTATACATGCCATATTACCCAATTTCAAAGAGTTGAGAAATACCAATTGCCTCCTGGATAGTGTGATGAAATCTTCGATGACTTCCAACCTGAGTGAGCATTCGAATCACTATAAAATACAGAGAATAGACAGAGTAAGCTAATAAGCTTAGTAAGCTCGTATAATTATCAGCACTATATAAAAGATTTAACATTAAGCTTGTCATTTTAAGCAATAAGATTGCTTTTAAACCAGCCTCATCTAATTCAATATTTATTTCCTTAACAGTCATGTAATTCATGTGTAATTTATCACATCTACTCACGTGTCATATAAATTTATCAATGTCACTTGCTTGTCAAGTGTACCATGTATACATGTACTGATTTGTATCATCATTTCTATTCTCGCAGCATCATCTTTACAGTTGAACCCTTGAGACTAACATCGAAAACCCTGTATCTTGCATACTAAGTGCCATATATGTAACTAAACCATCTATATCACATATCACCAATACAATATCAATATCATAGAATTCACATAGCATTGGGTCGATTTATTTCATTACGTATAACCTGTAACACTTTTATATAACTGATAGCAGAATTATACCCGTATAAATATTAACTCATCAGTAACATCAATAATTCATAATTTGTAACAAATAATCGTTTTGCTTACTTACCTAATTTTGAATAGAAAATAAATTAGGTCATACCTGACCATCCAACTCGTCTTACACATTCCGTACCACATTGGCACACAACTTTGTAAGCATCGAGCCTAAAGTAATACACCGGTATGAACCTACTAGGCATAAGCCTGATAAAACTCACCGGCTCAAGGCCTGCTAGGCTTTTAGCCTGATAAAACTCACCAGCACAAGGCCTGCTAGGCTTTTAGCCTGATAAATCACTAATACGAAATTCATTCTAGCACATAACTCACATATCCAAAATCATAAGTATTCATCATAATTCATACGGACTTCCAAATGTCGAAACTCGATTGAAGTAATTTTCTTAAACATGATTAAGAAGGTATCACCCATTTGGCAATATCATATATAACTTCATATATTTCATTTCAACATGAATACTTGCATTTAATTAAAATTCAATACATCTAATTACTTATAAACTTACTACATGGTGTCGTATGTAGATATATATAATCATATCATTTTACTCATCCAATTTGTACATCTATCATGCAACCTTCTTTACCATTATCAATCACACAACTTTACGATCAATAATATTAACCCTATAGGTTTGATACTCACCTGCTCAAATTCAAATTTATAAATCATAAATACTTCTCAAGAAATTCAAGGCAAAAATACATTCAACTATTCCCAATTACTCGAAAAGTCGCACACTTAGTGCCAATAGTTTTTCAACATTATATATCGAATTCGCGCACTTAATGCTCGATACTTAAGCTTGCACACTTAGTGCTCAATAATCAGGCTCGCACACTTAGTGCAATTTTTACATCTGTAACCTTTTATACTCGCACCCTCTGTGCCGAAATTCAATTACTCAATATTCATCAATTCAAATTTATCAACTTTATTTGCATTCGGCAACCTCAACTTTTTTATACATTTCAATTTGGCACATATATGTATATATAATATTTAATTTAATCAACAACAAATATTTACTTAGTAACTTACCACATACAAGGCATTTAATTTATCATATACTAAAGCTCAATTAACTCCAATATACATTTACTCAACCCCAAAGTACTTCATTACTACCAAACACAAGACCGAATATATATTATGGCATTCCGTCATCATGTAATATTAATATAATTCAGTACAAAGCGATTTAACATATCTACCATTACATACTCACAATTTGGCTGATTATCCATCATTTCTTATAACATGTAATTTTTTTTTGTATCAATTTGATCATATAATTCAGTTACTGCAACATATTCATAGAGCCGATAAATTTTAGTAATTTATTCATTATGTAAACAATTAACATCAATTAAAATAATTTCAGTAGCTAATAATTTGATTTTTAACCATACGAACTTACCTCGTGTATCCGTCGACTATTCGTCTACTTTCCGATTTTCCTCGCTCAAAATCCTGAATTCGTTTGTCTTGATCTTAATCTAACCAAATTTAACTCAATTATTCACTAACATAATCAATTAAATACATATGCAAGTATTTTGACCATTTTGCAAAATAGCCCTTATATTTTCATACTTTAACAATTTAGTCCTTAATGCATAATTATGCAAAAATACACAAAATCCCAATATACATGTATTTAGCCGAATTTTCTATAGTATTTAAACAGCCCATATTTTCACTTTATTCACATTTCTAACCACAAAAATTCTATCTTTTTCAATTTAATCCCAAATACTCAATTTCATCAAAAATCTCTTTATAAAACTTGTATATCTATAAACAATCATCAATAATTTAACAAGAAATATTAAAACAAACATGCACTCATCAATGACACATTTCAAAAACACAACCAATTTCAGAAATTGAGGTACGGGTCAGTTAAATCGAGCTGCAACGAGCTCAAAAACATAGAAATCATTAAAAACGGATCAAAATCCGTACCTTAATCCCTTAGAAAACCATGGCCGAATGTTAAAGCTTCCAAAACCCTTTCTTTGTTTAGTTATTCGGTTGAAGATGATGAAAACATAATAAAAAAATATCATATGGCTTTATTTTATTAAGCATTATTCCATAATTTACCAAAATACCCATGTTTAATAACCATATAAATTATGTAATTCAAGGTCCACTACCGTCCACTCAAATATGCAATGGTATAATTACCATGCAAGGACTCCCATTTATAAATCCATTATCAAATAAGTCATTTTACTAATGGCACACATAGTTTTTGGTTTACGCGATTTAATCCTTTTTACCAAATTAACTATTTAATCGGTAAAATTTCTTTACGAAACTTTCACATAGTAATACTACCACACTGTAAACATTATTAAAATAATAAAAATAATATTTTAACTCGGTTAAGTGGTCCCGAAACCACTCGTTCCAATTAGGGTCTAAACCAGACTGTTACAACTCTCCCCCCTTTAAGGATTTTCGTCCCCGAAAATCTTACTGGTAAACAGGTTAGGATACTGTTTTCGCATAACTTCCTCTATCTCATGTTTACACCAAAGAACTTTCACAAGTGCTATACGCTTACTTCTTAACTCTTTAATCTCTCGAGCTATAATCCTGATCAGTTCTTCATTGTATGAGAAATCCGATTGTATTTCCACATCAATAGGAGATATCACATGTGATGGATCAGATCGGTAACGATGTAGCATCGAAACATGAAAACATTATGTATCTTTTCAAGTTCAGACGGTAATGAGAGTCGATATGCTACTGGCCCTATTCTTTTAACAATTTCATATGGCCCAATGAATCGCGGACTTAACTTTCCTTTACGACCAAAACGAAGAATTTCTTCCAGGGTGATACTTTCAAGGATACACGGTCTCCGACCTGAAATTCTATTTATTTACGTTTCAAATCCGTTTATGATTTCTGTCTATCAAAAGTTGCTTTTAAACTGTTGTGAATTACTTTCACTTTTTCTTCGGTTTTTCTGATCAATTCAACCCCGTGTATCTTTTTCTCACTCAATTCTGTCCAGTATAACGGTGTTTGATAATTGCAACTATACAATTCTTCATATAATGCCATCTGTATAATCTGATAACCATACAGAAACTCCATCAACAGCAAGTGCTTTTCTCAGTTACCTTCAAATTTTAAAACACAAAAACAAAACATAATTTCCAAGAATTTGAATCATCTGACCATCAGTTTGAGAATGAAATGCCATATTAGAATTCAATCTTATATTCAAAATTTACTGTAGTCTTCTACCGAATCGCAATATAAATCTCGGGTTCTCAAGATAATAGATCTTTGACACACCGTATAATATGAAAATCTCTAAAATATACCACCCAACAAGTCTATTAAAAGAGAAATCATGACGTATAGAAATGAATATGCGAGACTTTTTAAACATTCGACGATAACTTAGATAACATCTTTTCTTTTGGTGGTAAGAACAATCCTAATCTGAGAACCCATCGTATTACTAACCCATTTTTCACTCGATATCATCTCGAATATAATGATCCAGAAGGCACATATCAATCGGTTTATCTTGCGATACTTTAAACTTCAAAGCGTAGAGTAAAAATATCTTGTTTCATACACTGTCTATCAATATAATCAATTTGATTATTAAACATCCTATGTTCCCTGAAAAATCAGACTAACTACTACTGTGAGCTTCATATCTCAATCGCTGTAAAATCTCTGGATTTCTCGGTACTTAAACTCTATTTCATATCTTCTAGAATATGAACTCTTCATTCAGACTACCCGTCAATGTACACGTAGCGTACAAGATTTATTTTTCAAATCTACGGATAACTCAAGTACACAAAATTTAAGTACCCTTCAAACGGATAACTCAACCAAAATAATCAAATGAATCAATTTCTCTCTGTCAATAGTGCGATTCGAAACAAAAGGGAAATCAATATAGTTCCAATAACAACCAATGCAGAATCACAATCTCTATAGATCAGAATTTGTATAACCAAAGTGAATATAACTATATCCATTCTATAAATATCTTTCACATGTAACCATATAGAATCATAGGAAGTCGAGATACCGTAATCCCAAATATAATACTATCTTTGAACTTTTGGAGAGAACACCCATATCAAATGGTAAATATCCCGATAATGTGTTAAAGAAATTCCAATTAAAGCATCACTCATATGCTTTGGAACCATGATAATGTGAAGCAATATGATTTTCATGTATATTCAACAGAACAATAATCAAAAGAAACAAAATACCAACATTATATAGATTTTGCAAATGACTTCTATCAACACAATGTAATAGAATAGGAGAAAATAGAATAATGCCGATCATAACCCGAATAGACCAACAAAGCTTTCATATATCAAGTATATTTAGATAACATTTTCATATGATAAAAATTTCATCCGAAGATATCTGACTTTACATACCTCTGAAGGTAAATGGACAAGTAGAATACGAAAGATATCATCGCATAACTTACTTTAACTATAATCATTTGCACTCAACTATCAAGTACAATTCGAGTTATTACTTCTTTGTCTAGTCCTGTCATCACTATTCCCAGATTATCTCATCCATTATTAAGAATCAATTCAAAAGAGATTCGTAATACCTTCTTTAATTAACATACTGTATAATTCGAGTCAATGAAGTAAAATTTCTTCTTTAACGGTAGCATTACATAATCCGAATGATCTCTTGAGAAATCTGCCATCTTTTTCAGGACAGTCTTTATTTGCTAATCCATTCTCATATCGACTATGTTATAAATCATTTAATCCTTGAGCTCTTTGATTTCATACTTAGGAACTTATTCAATCTGAATCAAATGAATATCATTATAACTCTATACCGGTAAAGGGGTAAAGGTTGTAAAGCCTCATAATTTGACTCTCACCTATATTCGCATATAACATAACATTTATCAATAACATAATGTTATAAACTATCATTCACATCTTTATGATTTTTAACTCATCACACATACATTTTACTCGGTATTCACGTATCATAATCAGTACTATCAGAATTAGCTCGGTTGGAAAGCATATCTGTCTAATTAAAACAATTCTTGTCAGAATCAGAAGATATCACACTATCACAGGTTAATTATGGCATGTATAGCTAGACTCGTATACACTATGGTAGTCCTAGAACCGACTAAACCGTAGCTCTGATACCAATAAAATGTAACACCCCTATCCCGTAACCGTCGCCAGAATAGGTAAAGGGCATTACCGGACTTGTAACTCAAACCGGAACAGTAAGACTTTAACTTATCAATCGTCAACATCATTCAACACTAATCCAACATATCATGCTTAAAACAATTATATAAGCTTATACTAAAGTTACCATTCCATGTAGTCATATATATATAAGCATCTAAATACCACTTACAAATTAATCACATTTCAACATTCTTATCAACTCATCCATAATCACATATCATTCAAACCAAAATGCCAATTATAAATTTTACCACTAAATGCACACATCATATAATGCTTTCATATCAAACCAACTTTTCTCATATCATGCAATATCACATAGCTTGATCATAATACCCAAAATTCATCTCATATTCATATAAACAAGTGAACATATAATCAACTTATTAACTAGCCTATACATTCCATATTACCCAATTTCAAAGAGTTGAGAAATACCAATTGCCTCCTGGATAGTGTGATGAAATCTTCGATGACTTCTAACCGAGTGAGCATTGAATCATTGTAAAATCTGAGAGAATAGACAGAGTAAGCTAATAAGCTTAGTAAGCTCGTATAATTATCAGCACTATATAAAAGATTTAACATTAAGCTTGTCATTTTAAGCAATAAAATTGCTTTTAAACCAGCCTCATCTAATTCAATATTTATTTCCTTAACAGTCATGTAATTCATGTGTAATTTATCACATCTACTCACGTGTCATATAAATTTATCAATGTCACTTGCTTGTCAAGTGTACCATGTATACCTGTACTAATTTGTATCATCATTTCTATTCTCGCAGCATCATCTTTACAGTTGAACCCTTGAGACCAACATCAAAAACCCTGTATCTTGCATACTAAGTGCCATATATGTAACTAAATCATTTATATCACATATCACCAATACAATATCAATATCATAGAATTCACATAGCATTGGGTCGATTTATTTCATTACGTATAACCTGTAACACCTTTATATAACCGATAGCAGAATTATACCCGTATAAATATTAACTCATCAGTAACATCAATAATTCATAATTTGTAACAAATAATCGTTTTGCTTACTTACCTAATTTTGAATAGCAAATAAATTAGGTCATACCTGACCATCCAACTCGTCTTACACATTCCGTACCACATTGGCACACAACTTTGTAAGCATCGAGCCTAAAGTAATACACTAGTATGAACCTGCTAGGCATAAGCCTGATAAAACTCACCGGCTCAAGGCCTGCTAGGCTTTTAGCCTGATAAAACTCACCGGCACAAGGCCTGCTAGGCTTTTAGCCTGATAAATCACTAATACGAAATTCATTCTAGCACATAACTCACATATCCAAAATCATAAGTATTCATCATAATTCATACGGGCTTCCAAATGTCGAAACTCGATTGAAGTAATTTTCTTAAACATGATTAAGAAGGTATCACCCATTTGGCAATATCACATATAACTTCATATATTTCATTTCAACATAAATACTTGCATTTAATTAAAATTCAATACATCTAATTACTTATAAACTTACTACATGGTATCGTATGTAGATATATATAATCATATCATTTTACTCATCTAATTTGTACATCTATCATGCAACCTTCTTTACCATTATCAATCACACAGCTTTACGATTAATAATGTTAACCCTATAGGTTTGATACTCAGCTGCTCAAATTCAAATTTATAAATCATAAATACTTCTCAAGAAATTCAAGGCAAAAATACATTCAACTATTCCCAATTACTCGAAAAGTCACACACTTAGTGCCAATAGTTATTCAACATTATATATCAAATTCGCACACTTAGTGCTCGATACTTAAGCTTGCACACTTAGTGCTCAATAATCAGGCTCGCACATTTAGTGCAATTTTTACATCTGTAACCTTTTATACTCGCACCCCCTGTGCCGAAATTCAATTACTCAATATTCATCAATTCAAATTTTTCAACTTTATTTGCATTCGGCAACCTCAACTTTTTTATACATTTCAATTTGGCACATATATGTATATATAATATTTAATTTAACCAACAACAAATATTTACTTAGTAACTTACCAAATACAAGGCATTTAATTTATCATATACTAAAGCTCAATTAACTCCAATATACATTTACTCAACCCCAAAGTACTTCATTACTACCAAACACAAGACCGAATATATATTATGGCATTCCATCATCATGTAATATTAATATAATTAAGTACAAAGCCATTTAACATATCTATCATTACATACTCACAATTTGGCCGATTATCCATCATTTCTTATAACATGTAATTTTTTTTTTTGTATCAATTTAATAATATAATTCAGTGACTGCAACATATTCATAGAGCCGATAAATTTTAGTAATTTATTCATTATGTAAACAATTAACATCAATTAAAATAATTTCAGTAGCTAATAATTCGATTTTTAACCATACGAACTTACCTCGTGTATCCGTCGACTATTCGTCTACTTTCCGATTTTCCTCGCTCAAAATCTTGAATTCGTTTGTCTTGATCTTAATCTAACCAAATTTAACTCAATTATATTCTAACATAATCAATTAAATACATATGCAAGTATTTTGGCCATTTTGCAAAATAGCCTTTATATTTTCATACTTTAACAATTTAGTCCTTAATGCATAATTATGCAAAAATACACAAAATCCCAATATACATGTATTTAGCCGAATTTTATATAGTATTTAAACAGCCCATATTTTCATTTTACTCACATTTCTAACCACAAAAATTCTATCTTTTTCAATTTAATCCCAAATACTCAATTTCATCAAAAAATCTCTTTATAAAACTTGTATATTTATAAACAATCATCAATAATTTAACAAGAAATATTAAAACAAACATGCACTCATCAATGGCACATTTCAAAAACACAACCAATTTCAGAAATTGAGGTACGGGTCAGTTAAACCAAGCTGCAACGAGCTCAAAAACATAGAAATCATTAAAAGCGGATCAAAATCGTGCACCTTAATCCCTTAGAAAACCATGGCGAATGTTAAAGCTTCCAAAACCCTTTCTTTGTTTAGTTATTCGGTTGAAGATGATGAAAACATAATAAAAAAATATCATATGGCTTTATTTTATTAAGCATTATTCCATAATTTACCAAAATACCCATGTTTAATAACCATATAAATTATGTAATTCAAGGTCCACTACCGTCCACTCAAATATGCAATGGTATAATTACCATGCAAGGACTCCCATTTATAAATCCATTATCAAATAAGTCATTTTACTAATGGCACACATAGTTTTCGTTTTACGCAATTTAATCCTTTTTACCGAATTAACTATTTAATCGGTAAAATTTCTTTACAAAACTTTCACATAGTAATACTACCACACTGTAAACATTATTAAAATAATAAAAATAATATTTTAACTCGGTTAAGTGGTCTCGAAACCACTCGTTCCAATTAGGGTCTAAATCGGATTATTACATTTCCTCTCGATGGCCCAGCATTGATGTTAGCTATGTATAGTATAAAACATAAATCAATGTAAATTTCCAGCCAAATTCATAATCAAATACCAAATCAGGCATGTTTTGCAATTTATTCAATTTAGTCCCTGAATCCGAAACAAGCATAACTTTTTATCTAGACCTTCGGATTAAAATCCAATTTCACATATATTCATTAGGGACCTTCTACTTGCTATTCCTACCAAAATTTCATAACAATTTTTCATTTTATTCAATTTGGTTCCTAATGTACAAAACTATCAACTAAGCTTTACAATTTAGTCATTTTCTTAAACTAAGCTTAATTTCTATCATTTTCACACCTAATTCTTCAAGAAATCAACAATGGAAACTTTTTAAAACTTTAACAATTCTACAAATTGGTACATGTGTTAGCTAAATCAAGCTCCAATAACCTCACATCTATAAAAATTACAAGAAAAGGACTCGATTGCACTTACCAAATTAATGATGGTAACATCTTTCACTAAAATTTGGTTTTTATACTATGACTAGTTTTATTAATTAATCTTAATTAACTTACTTAATCAAATTTAGTTAACTTAATCATGTTTAAGCTTATTTAGTGAAATCCTACATCATCTTCCACTAACAACTATTTAAAAGTGATTTATTAACCATTTTGGTCCTTTTAATAAATGTTATTTAAGTCCCCAAGCCTTATTCCTAATTAAAAATTTATAGCGATTAAAATTTTATAATTTAGTCCTCAGGCCTTAATTAAACACAATTTAGGCTAAATCACTGAGCCAATTTTCAATTCAACAATATCTTAACTCCGTAAATATTCCTATTTAATATTTATAGACTCGGTTTATGGAAATGAGGTCCAAAATTGTAAATTTTGACACCACTAAAACTAGGTCGTTACAATTATAATTAAGGAGATTTTGAAAATAATTTCATTGACGATTCGAACATTGTTAAGGAGGTTATTGTTTGTGGTTCTTTAAGCATTCCTATTGTCACCACTTAGATCTTCTAAATTAAGTTTCTATAAGGCTTTGGATCTTGGTCACTACCTTGGTGTTCTTTTCTTTCATAAACATATCGCTTCATTATTGAGAAAATCCGCTCACGTTTTAATGGATGGAATATCGGTGTTTATCTATGGCAAGCAGAGTGACTCTTGTAAAATAAGTGTTATTCATAATACCCAATTCTTTTATACAATTAACTCTTATTCTTAAAATTATAAGTCTTGATATCGAGAAGCTCGTTCGAAAATTTGTGTTGGGTTTTATAGTAGAAAAAAAAGTAAACTAGCTCTAATTAGATGGGAAAATTGCTACATGCCTTTGGAAAATGGAAGGCTTGGTTTAAGACAAATTAGAAATCAAAACCTCTTCTTTTTCTTTAAATCCAACCACTCATTTTGGCTTGAATATAATATTTGTGAGATTTGGTCAGATGATATACAAAGATCTAATTATTCAAAAATAATTAAATTGCTCAAAAAGAAAAAAGTATAATTTGATCTAATTTTTTTTGTCTGAAATGATGATATGGTGTGCCATATTAGCTTATCGTTACACAGGTAATAGTTCAGTGATTAAAATGTAACAAATTGATAACTTTAATGACCATATCATAACTAGTGACGAAAATATAATTTAAACCATATATAAGTGACTAAATCTGAAATTTATCCTTTATTAATTTGTGATACCAAAGGTATCTAATGAATACTCACTCCGAGCTAAAATTCAGGTCATGCTAATCCCAGAATCCAAACACACCCCTCCACAATCCCTAAATCACAGCCTAAACCCCAAACTGTGTCCTTGTTGCAGGGACCAAAGATTAGACGATGCAGAGATTATGTACTAAGCTCCGCTTTTTGGCTCTCCAATCAACCCAAACTCTTCCCTCTCTTTCTGCTTCTCGTCGCCTTCTGCATCATTCGTTTCCTCCAATCCACTTTATTTCAACCAAATGGAGCTTTGAACCCTTTCTCAATAACAGTGTCGCATCACCTCCTCTCGCCGTCAACTCCTTTTCTTCTTCCCCACTGCTTCTATCTGTAAACTTTCGGTTCCTTTGCATTTCAATGGTTGTTGAAATTTTATCCTTTATTTAAACGAGATTCTAAACTATGGGTTTCTTTTTTCTGTAGTTGGTCCAAGTCCGGCATGTTTCGTCAAGAGAACGAGCAAAGAGGAGGAAGCCCATGACTCCACGTACTTCCAAACTCAAGAAGATTAAGATGAAATCTTATTCGTAAGCTTGTTCCTTTTTTTTTCCTTTTTGGGGAAACCATTTTTTTGTAGTTTTGTTTGGTTAATGTTTTACTTTGAATTCGATTAGGTCCTATAAGTCCCGATTTAGGACAATGAATGATGGGAATATTCGTCGCTGGAGGGAAGGCAAAAATCATAATGCACATTTGAAGGTAATGCCATTTTTGTATTGTTCCAGTTCCAGTTTGATGTTCTTATTTTGGGTTTGAGTTTTCTTCTTTTTTTTGAGCTGAAAGCATGCTTTATTTTATGCGTCAATAGTTCCATATGCATCCTTAGTGCTTAACAAAATTCTGATTGTACGTAACCAGCAAGAGCATAAAGGAGATATCTTGGTCTCACTGAGTAGGCGTATAACACGCACCTGATGGGCTTTTGAGGGTTATTTAGGAATTGAAGGAATCATTGTTAAAGATTTGAAAGTTACTTCTTGTGAAGCCAGTTATTCAGCTGCCTTTGACATTTTAGAGTTCAACCTATGTAGTTGCTTTCTATCTTGCACCCTTGCTGAGTTGTGGGTGCACACATGCGTGTACCTGTGTGGTGTGATGATGGGAGTGTAATGGTGTGTTTAGCCATCCTCTGGACTATTTTTTCTTTTAAAAAACAGGGATTTTTAGATGGTGGGAGTGTAATGGTGTGTTTAGACTTCATGTTGGAGTGAATTCAGGCGAACCTTGTACTTTCACTGCTACAAAATTGCCCTTATTTATATCGAGGAACGATCTTGGGCATAAAAAAGGGGAGCAGAGGCAAATATCTATGGCTTGCCATTAGGCAAGATGCTGTTGTATGATTGCAAATGCACGGATGTTTGTATGCTGTTTCACGACATCTAGCACTTCCGTTGTTCATTTAATGGACTGAAAATTTCCTGAAATGATATTATTGTAAATATGGACCTTTGGCCAAGGTCTCCAAAACTCCAACATTGTAGTTTGGGATAATACAGGATTATTGTCCTTAAAATCTTTATGTAATCCACAACGTAGGAAATAGTTGTAGCCAAGGGAAATCTAGGGCAAACCTTATAATCAATACCTTAGAGATGGTTGTCACCGATAAATGAAGTATTGGAGATCATGAGCTCAACACAGTTTTCTTCTTTCAAGCTCAACCAGTATAATACAATTATCTCTGCTTCTTTTCTTATCATTAGCTTAATTCTACAAGTTGTTACATCTTAGTGGCATATAAAGAGTGTTGAAAATCAATGACTTATCTTGCAATATAGTGATAGTCTGTTGTTTAATGCAGTCCAAGAAATCAAGACGGAGACTGCGACAACCTGCTATAGTACCTGCCGCATATGCAAAGGTGATGAAGAAGCTCAATTTTTGTACTTAAATTTCTAGAATCTTTCATAGACAGTCATGAAAGAGGAAGGTGCCTGCCTCTGCTCTCTCCTTTGTGCTATTTGACTGACCACATGAAAATTTTATGGTACAAACAGGCAGTAGTAGTGGGAGGATTGAGAAACAAATAATAAGGCTTATGTGGTGTTTCTTTTTCATTAATGATTTTGGATGCTTAGTTGATATCTTTTTGTGATAGAATTCCCTTTTCAGCTTTTCTTTTGATTTTTTTTTTTGTCATTTTAAAATATTGATGTTAGAGTGACGTCAAAAATTACGGAGGGTGTGGGTTTTTCCGTGGGCTTGGTTTATGCCGATATGACATGAGATAGAGTTGTTTGGTCATCTATACTGATACTATAATTTTTATTTTTTAAATTTTATCATTTCAATCTAAATTTCATTTGGTTCTTAAATATATTTTTACTCGCATTGAATGTCATAAACTAGTATTAATTTAAGATTTTTTATTAGATTGGTGTCATAGAATAATGAATATTATTATATATGTTTTTGTAATAGCTTATATAAAATTATTAAAAAAAAATTTCTTTGAAGCACAATACCTTGATTTAAGATAAATGGTCACTCTTAACATATTTATATTTGAACTTGGTTCACTCAAGTGTTCAAAAGGGGGGAAGCATATTGGTGGGTTGAAGAAATTAAAGAGCATAATGAGAGTGGGGAATTGGCAAAGCTTCTGAAAGGGTTTCCCATTATACATCCTGGGATTGCTTGTCAAGGTTTGTGCCATGCCCCAACTCTAATGGACGCACAAAAAGTGGTTGAGGAAAATTATGACAGGCTGAGAAGGCGCCCACATTGCAATGAAAATGAGTTAATAAGATGAAATACTTTTTTTCAAAATTATACATATTTTGAATTTTATAAAAGTTTGCACACTTTTTAAAAATCTTTTTTTTTTTATAAAATTTAAATAATTTGTTGACATGATGTATAAGATAAAATAGTGCTACATCAATAATTAAGTACATCTAGCATGCCACATCAATGAATTTCATCAATTGTTAGTCAATTAATGGATACATAAGTTTTTTTCCATCCAAATTTGATCAATTTGATAAAAATTGAAAGATTGGTGGTGCAATTGAAAAAAAAACCAAAAGAATAAGGACAAATTAAAAAATTGGTAGACTTTTGAGGGTCAAATTTGCAGTTATGAATAATAAAATTTTAAAAATGTAATAATAGTAATATTTATTTTGATTTTTTGTTATATTCATGAAAACCATCTATAAAAATAATTGTATAGAATAGTTTTGACCTTCTCACCTTATAATGTGAGGAGGAAATCTAGATAAATACCAGTACCTATTACTGGTAAAAAAATAGACATTGAAATAAATAACTCTCGTGCTCCAAAAATAATAATAATAAAAACTTGGAGCATTAAATAGTTAAAATATATTAATTAAATTTCAAATATTTTATTACAATAATTCCAAGTATTTTAATTTTAAAATGTACCTATTTTTAAAATTTATTTTAAGCATGATTTTTTTTAAAAAAAATGATTATTTAGTAACAACATTAAATAATTTTTTAGTATAATGATGATTTGAACCTAAACTATTTTAAAAAAAAAAAGTAAATATCTAATTAATAGGTCACAACTTAAGGTTCAAACATTAAATATTTTTTAACAATTTTTCTATTATAATATTTATTTATTTAATATGTGATTTAAAAAAATTAAAAGATAGTTTTTTAACTAATGTAATTGAAATTATGTTTTAATTTTTAAAAACATGATATAACCGTATAATATTATAATATTCAAATATTTTTAGCTAATATAATAAAAATTATGTTTTATTATTTAAAAACTTAATATGATCGAATAATATAATAAAAATAGTGTTTATACTATTACATAATATTTTGTTTTAATTTTTAAAAACATGGCCAATATGGTATGATGCTAAATGCTAATTTTTTAGTGTGAACGCAAATGTTTCTTAAGGACTTATAATATATAATATATACAAGATTACAAAAAAAAATTAAATTTATGAGAACATAGTAGGAATGTTAAATTATTCACTAAAACATTTTCTAGAGTAGATTAAATATCTCGAGTGAATGTGTAGATAAACGACATATAAAGTCTTGCCTCTTCTCTCTAGTGAGTGCAAGGTTTTTCTGCCTTAGTGCATGGTTTTTCTTTCTCGTCAAAGCATTTTTTAGTTGTTTTTTTTTTTTTTTTGTCTTTCTCTATTTCGTTTCTTTTTCTAATGGAGTGGGAAATCCAAAATTTATTGTTGGAAGAAAATGAGGATGTGGATTTGATGGTTGTACTCGAGGATCCCACGCCGTTGGATATCAATTATGAGTCGTGCTGTAACATCCTACGCCTAATTTGGTCGTCGGATCTGAGTATGGATCGTCATGATTCAAATCGTTGAAATCACTAAACTTTTCTTTTTAAAACCGACTTTCCGAATTGGCGGGATAACCATTTACCAAAACGATGTTCCGTAAATTTGAAAGGTTATATGTATAAAAACAAAATTAAATTAAAATGGTACTAAGCCAAAGCAAACTTTAGTATTTCCTCAGATCATTCACCTATTAAATTGTTTTTATATATATATTCTTTCAAATTTACAAAATGCCATTTTGGTAAATAGTTACCCCGCTAATTCGAAAAGTAGGTTTTAAAAAAGAAAAGTTTGGTGATTTCAATGGTTTGGATCATGACGCTCCATACCCGGATCCGACGACCGGCTCAGGTGTGGGGTGTTACAGTTTTATTGGTATCAGAGTCAGGTTTAGCTTATTCTCGAAAACCATCATTAGTTAGAAACCCTTCAATACATGTTACATAAATCTGGTTGGATTCCTCCTGGTATTGTTAACTAAATTTGTGTGTTGTAGCAAAAAAAAGAAAGAAAGAAGATGTCAATAAATTCTAGAAACACTAAAGGGGAGGAAATAGAAATAAATGCCCCTCCACCAGTGGGTAGCCTTGCGTATTCTGCGAGTCGAGGAGTTATAGGAGCAGAGGCTAAGAAGGCCTTGATGGAAATGATGGGCCATGTGATGGGACGATGGTTCGACCGATACATGGGAGCTGCATCAACCTCGTCCCATAGATGCCGTGACGAATCATTGAGATAAGAGGAGACGGTGAGTACAGTAGAGGTTGCACCACCAATGGATTCTGCTCCTCCAGTTTTAGTTGTAGAAGTGTCTCGAGGAGACCTTGTGGAGGTCATCCGTAAGTGTGGTGCCAAAGAGTTTCGAGGCAGTATAGAAGATGATCCAGTTGCAGCAGAAAATTGGCTTTCCTGAGTCTGTCGAGTAGTTTAGGAACTGTAGTGTTCCCCATTCGAAAGTCTGAGATGCGCCGTCTTCTTGCTTGAAGATGAGGCATATTAGTGGTGGACCACAATATCCAACATGGTCCCAAGAGAGCAGGTGAATTGAGATTTTTTCCTAAGGAAGTTCAAAGAAAATGTAACAGCCCATTTTCAGTGAAATCGAAACAGTGGTTTTGGGACTATAAATTCGAAGTCAAAATATTTATTTTATTATTATTTTAATGTCTACAACATGTTAATAGAGTCATATGAAAATTTCGTTAAGAAATTTTAACGTTTGCATGCTTAATTTGATAAAAATGACTAAATCGCGTAAAGTGCAAAAGTTGTGTTCTAATAGCTAAATGTGTCTAATAGCTATAGAAATTTAAAGTATAGGTCCATATATGGTAACTAGCCCATAGTTATTGATAGTGGAATATGATGGCTTGGTATTGTTGAAATTTGTGATAACTTAAAAGGTTATAAAGGTAATTGAGTAATTAATGTTAAAATAAATAAAACCAAAACAACATATCATCTTTATCCATCCTTCTTCAACTGAAATTAGGGATTTAGAAAGCCATTTCGGAGCTTGATATTCGGCCAAGCTTACAAACTCAATTGGTAAGTGATTTTTGTCTCGTTTTTAATGATTTCTATGTTTTTGGAGTCGTTGTAGCTTAATCTAGCTAGCCCAGGGACTAATTTGCAAAAATATTGAGTTGTTTGAATTTTCCATTGATGTATATGTTAGGGTTTTGAAGTTTAATGGTAGGAAATGAATAGTTGTTGTGAAATAAACAAGTTTTGTAAAGTGATTTTTGTTGAAAATGTTAAATAGGGATTTATTTGTAAAATGTGAAAATATTATGGTGAAATGTGTGAATTAATGAAATGTATGGGCTGATATGGGTCTATATAGAATTCGGCTAGCATGGGTGTGGACTAAATTGCATGAATTTGCATTTTTATGAGCTAAGGATTAAATTGTAAACTAGTCAAATGTTTGGGGCAAAATGGTAATTTTTCCATAATATGAAATTGGGTTGAATTGAATAGAATAAATATTAAAGTAGTTAAATTTGATTATATAGATCAAGAAAAGCCACGATCAGAATTAGATCGGGGGAAAAACAAAGTAGTAGATTGATCGGTCGATTTTCTCCGTATTAATTCGAGGTAAGTTCGTATGTTAATAAGCATTAAAGTAATTGTGTTTTAAATGTTTTATTATTACATTCTTGATGAATACGACTTCACGGAAATACTCGACGAAGATTTGGCGATGTATGAAATCCCGGTTGAACCGTAGGAATAGATAGGATACAAATGACATGTCATTAGGGGTTACCGTATTATGGGTGCTAGTCCTATATGTTCTACCAGTGGCTGAGTTTTCCGGCATGTGTTGCGGTTACTCATCAGCTTGTGTGAGCAACACCGTGTAGCTACATCTTGACTGTCAGCTTGTGTGAGCAGACCCAGTGATAGCTCGAGAGAAAGCATTTATATGAGATATGAGATAGAGATGATTTCTATCATGTATTAGTACTTAGTGTGAGAGATTCCCGAGTCTCCGATATTATTCCAAATGGTTCAACGGGCATAGTGATGATATGAAAGAGTAAGAGATTGATATGTATCAGTACATGTATGTATGTGAATCATATGAGAATTGAATCTAAGAGATTTGTGAATTCATGTCTAACCGTGTGATTGAATATGTGTTAGAATTTTGGATCAAATTGAGTTGCATTATATTGTGTTTATTTAATTAAATTGTGATTAAATGGTAAGGTGAGTTTTATGCTATACGGACTTACTAAGCTTAATAGCTTACTTTGTTTACTTTTTCATGTTTTATAGTGATTTGAAAGCTTGCTCGGATTGGAAGTTGTCGGAGATCTCATCACACTATCCAGCAACAGTTTTGGTACTTTTGGACTTAATGTATTTTGGTTATATGGCATGTATAGGTCATTTGGCTAATGAAAGCCTATATGTTTTGGTTATGTAATTGGCCATTTAATGTGGTTTGAATTGTTATGGGTTGACATGTATATATATATATATGCGTGGTTAGCTTCATGATGTATAAAATGTCTTGAAAATGCCTAGACTTTGATTGGGTAAGTAGAGTACCATATAATTGAGATTTAGAAATGGCATATAGGTTATGTGTTAGGCACAAAAGTGAATTTATGCACTTGATCATTTAGGTAATTTTTTTTTAAATGATATTGGTATGTTTTTGAATGGCCAATTGTGATGCTTATGAGTATTACGGTTGTTGGTATTGAAATTGCATGATTTAGACTTGGTTGTGATTGGTCTGAATGCCTATTGATGATATGGTCATATGCTATTTGGTATGTATAGGTTGGTACCACTTTGGGTGAGAAATAAGGCTAGACAAATGGCCTATTTTTGTCCACACGGGCAGAGACACGGGCGTGTGTCTCAGCCGTGTGTCACACACGGCCAGGTGACACGGTCGTGTGTCCCCTAATACTTCTTTAGAAATCAAGTCAGTAGCTTCACACGGCCTAGCACACGGGCGTGTGGCTTGGCCGTGTGGTACAAGTCAGTATACCCTCCAGTTTTCACACGGCTTAGCACATGGCCTGGCACACGGGCGTGTGAGGCCACTTCGGCGGTACATGGCCCGCACACGAAGCGTGTGGTGCGCCGCGTGACCCAAGTCGATGAGTTACACGGTCGCACACTGGGTGGGGACATGGCCATGTAATCCTATTTCGAATGTCCACACGGCCTGTGACACGGACGTGTCTCTTGGCCGTGTGAGACACACGGCCTGGCCATACGGGCGTATGTCCCCTGTACTTTGAAAATTTTCCATGTTTTTCTAAAAATCTCTTAAGTACTCGGTTTAGTCTCGAACCAATTCTAATGCTTGTTTTAGGTCTTGAGGGCTCGTGTTAGGGACTATATGATTGAATTTGAATGACTTTTGTTTAGATTTGAGAAATGATTATGAAATGTATGATTGATTAATTGATAAGTCCGGTAATGCTCCGTAACCCTATTTCGACGACGGATACGGGGTAGGGGTGTTACAGAAAACTTCATCAACAGACTCTTCATTGAACAAATGAAGAAATATTTTTTTGGAGCTCAAGCAAGGAAGGATGACGGTATTTGAATATGAGAAGGAGTTTCTCAAGTAAAGTAAGTACACTAAGGACCTAGTTCCAAATGAGGAGGGTTTGTGTATTAGGTTCGAATGAGGTTTAAATGAGGAGCTTAGGGTATTGTTGTTTTTCCTTGAGATTAGAGATTTTTTTACCTTATCTGCGAAGGCTCAAAGAATAGAGACAACCATTCAAGAAAGAAACAAGGTCAGCGACAGAGAAAGGAGCAAGCACGGAGCTTCCGACGTAGTTTCTAACGCTGGGTTCAAGAGGCCCAATGATGTAGAAGGATATTCAGCTATCCTAGTAAGGGGAGACACAGACTATGGGTTTTCACCGAGAGTGGATTGTACGCCAAGCGACATCCATAGCCAGTACAAGAGGAACCCAGATAATGAGGGTTCCCGTGTGTAATAGTTGCGGGAAAAACCATACTGGTATATGTTGGATGGCCACTGGGGGATGTTACAATTGTGGAGCTTAGAACCATTACAAGAAGGATTTCCCCATAAGGGTAGGAGGAAATACTAAAAAATCTGTTCAAGTAGTTAGGGAGTCCCAACCTGAAGTGAAGATGGAAACAGTGGCTAAATCAGGATCGGTCCAGAGAGCCCTAAGAAAAAAATACAAATAGACTTAGCCCGAAAGCTTCAGCCAAAGTATGTGTCATGTAGGAAAAAGAAGACGTCGAAGCTCACGACGTCATTACGAATAAATTCTCTTTATTTGACACCTGCATATATGTATTGATAGACCCTGGGTCTACTCATTCTTACATTTGTGATAAGTTTGTGATTGGGAGGAGTCTTAGAGTTATCCCCACAGAGGTTAGCATGTTAGTCACTAATCTTTTAAGTCAAAGTACTGTAGTAAATAAGGTGGTAAAGAACTATTCATTGAGTATTGGCAGATATGTATTCTTGGCAGATTTAATTCTTTTTAGTTTTCATGAGTTCGGTGCTATATTTGGGCTAGATTGGCTGATGAGACATAATGTAGTAGTCGAGTGCAAGTCCAGAGGGGTATGGTTAGTATTTGTTGATGGCAATGAATTATTTATCTTGGGAGTAAATCGAGATATCAGAAACAATTTAGTCTTAGCAATTTCAGCTTAAAAATTGATGGTTAAGGGTGGAGATGCTTACTTAGCATATATCCTAGATTCTAAGACGGTGAGGGAAGACTTCGGACAAGTACCAATTGTGAATGAATTTCCAGATGTCTTTTTAGAAGAGCTATTGGGGATCTCGCCAAACCGAGATATAGAGTTCTCTATTGATGTGACACTGGAGACTGTTCCCATATCAAGTGCACAGTATAGAATGGCTCTAGTAAAGTTGAATGAGTTGAAATATCAGTTGCAAGAACTGTTGGATAAGGGGTTCATCAGACCAAGTGTTTCGCCTTGGGATGTGCCAATCCTATTTGTTAAAAAGAAGGATAAAACTCTCTGGTTGTGTATTGACTATAGGCAGCTGAACAAAGTAACCATAAAGAACAAGTATATGTTGTCCAAAATTTAGGACTTGTTTGATCAGCTAATTGGAGCTAAAGTGTTTTTAAAGATTGATCTGCGGTCTGGATATTATCAAGTAAAGATTAAAGGGGATAATATTCCTAAGACTGCATTCCGCACGCGCTATGGCCACTAGGGGTGTAAATGAACAGAACGTTCGATGAACTATTCGTGAATCGTTTATATAACGTTCGTTTATGTTCGTTTATTAAGCTAATAAACGAGTATGAACAAAATTTTTATGTTTATTTAATAAACGAACAAAGGTGTGTTCGGTTCGTTTATGTTTACGAACAAGCTCGTTTATTTACTCGTTTATTTATTAATGATATATTAATAAAATTATCTTAAAACTCGTTTATTGTTCCATTAGTATATTTTAATAAAATTATCTTGGTTTGTATTTTTTCATTTATAATATAATTATTAATATTCATACTTGACTATTTTATATCTAAACAATATATGTGTGTATATATTTATTTATTGTTTTATTTATTTATTTATTAACATTGTTCGTGAACATGTTCGATTAAGTTAAATGAACATGTTCGTCAACATTAACAAACAAACATGAATACACATAATTTTAAATAAACGGGCATGAACAAAAATTTGAAATTCTTAATGAACACAAACTGAACACGAACAACCTTTAAAAATAAACAAACGAACATGAATAGAGGTTTGTTTGTTCAAACTGGGTTAATTTACAACCCTAATGGCCACTATGATTTTTTAGTGATGCCTTTCGGCTTAACTAATGCGTCCGCACTATTTATGGATCTAATGAACAGAGTATTCCAATCCTACCTTAATCATTGTGTTACGAAGCACGAGGAACACTTGCGAATAGTTTTAAAATGTTTTTCAAAAAAATAAATTGTACACCAAATTCAGCAAGTGCAAATTCTGGCTGAAGGAAGTTCACTTCTTAGGCCATGTCATCTTCGCAGAAGGAATTAAGGTAGATTCTGAAAAGATTCGGGCTGTACTCGAATGGAATCCGCCGAAAAGCATTACAGAGGTACGTAATTTCCTTGGTCTTATGGGGTATTATAGAAGGTTTGTGGAACGGTTCTCAATTATTGCAACGTCATTGATGCGGTTGTTGAGGAAAGAAGAGAAGTTTCACTGGTCTGAAGAATGTCAACACAATTTTGATGAGATAATTAAAGCATTGACTAAAGCCTTAGTGTTGAGTCAGCCAGAAACAAGAGTAAAATACGTCGTGTTCACAGATGTATCTTTGAATGGGTTAGAATGTGTGTTTATGTAAAAGGGGAAGGTGATTTCTTACGTATCACGCCAGCTCAAACCACATGATAACAATTACCCAACCCATGATTTGGAACTGGCTGCAGTGGTGTTAGTGTAACATCCTAAAATTTGGGGCTTGGCATTTTTGCACTGTTGCATGCGTTTAGCTTGCTTAGCTTGTTATTTAGGTGTCTTTGGGGGTCCTAGGAAGGCTCGGGTTCGAGTCCAAGCCCTGGGAAAATTTTGGTTTTTGGGTACTTTAGGGGAGAGGACTGTTGGAAGCAAGGCTTAAGGGAATTGGTAGGTGTTTTGCTAACGCAAGTGAGCATATGGTGGAGTGGTGGTGGCGTCAATAGTGGAGCAAGGGGAGTGGGGTTCGAATCCCACAAGTTGCTTATGGGAGTTTTTATTTTGTGCTCAGGAAAGGAGGAAGCAGAGTTTAGATCAAACTCTGCCTTGGAGGTTGGAGACTTGGTCAAATGGTTTGAATGGGTGATGGAGAGCATGTTGGGGAGTAAAAAGGGGAGAGAATCAAGGGATTGAGGGTGAGAGGAGGTAGTGGCCGAATATAGAGAAGTGCATGGGAGAGTTTCGGTCAAGACTTGTCATTTGAATGAGTGCACATTCGGTTTTGAGTAGGAGGGTGCCAAAATTTCCTTTGCATTTTGTGCATTTTGGGTCACTTTCTCTTGGCAATTCTCTGTTTACCGAAATCGTTTTCTCCCTTCTTTCTTTTTCTCTCTTTGGGACTTGGCCAAATCTATTGGAATCTGACCACTCGTGCAACTTTGGTTCAACCTCTCATCTTTTCCAATTGTTATTTTCTACTCATTAGCCGAAACCTATATCCCCTTTTCTTCTAGTTTCAATTGGCTTACCCCGTTTCTTCTCATTTTGGGTCCTTCATTTGATTAATCTCATAGCCGAAACTTGGTTCTTGTGGTTTGCAAGCTTTCTTTGCTTCTCGGATTTTTTCGGTGGTTGCAAGGTAGTGTTTTTCTCTTCTTTTATTTCCTTCCTGTTTCTCTTTTTCTCTCTTGTGAAGCCGAATTTCTCACTCTACTTCTTCTTGTCTAAGGCCGAACCTGAGTACTCTTCTCCATCTTGAGTATCATCTATTCTTTCTTTTGTGTGGAAGCCGAAACTTGGAACAATTGCCGAA
The DNA here is from genome assembly GCA_025698515.1 of Gossypium sturtianum. Taxonomy (NCBI): domain Eukaryota; kingdom Viridiplantae; phylum Streptophyta; class Magnoliopsida; order Malvales; family Malvaceae; genus Gossypium; species Gossypium sturtianum. Next base: position 23,337,705 of record CM046950.1, read on the forward strand.
TCTGTGGCACTTTGGTAAGTATATCTATGGCCGAATAGGGGGAGTGGAGGGTCATTCTCCATTTTAGGTTCGTTCGAGCCGAAAGGCCGTTTCTTTGTTATTTTGAAACAACATCGCTAACTCGTGCTCTTCATTAGGGACGCAATTTCGTAATCAGATGGAGTAAACCGAACATTCAAGCATTGCAAGGAGTTTCCGTCGTTCTTGGTGCTTCGGAGAGTATCGTGATACATATTCCAACACAGGTGTGTAATCTCACACCCCTCTGAATGATTGCATGTGATGTTTTGTGAATCGGCCAAATGCCGAAAAGCTGAAAAGTCGGCAATTGTGACCACTCGAGCGTGCGAGCGCTTGTAGTGGTAACCGAAACACGAATAGTGTGATAAGTCATTGAGAGTGTCACGAGCACTCCCGCCAAATCGAGGTCAGAATGTGAGCCTAACCGAAGCCAAAGCGGTGGGGACGCCCAATGGGCTATCCGGCCCACATGGGCAAAATTGATGGAAACCTGTCAAAGGGTAAGTGCGGTTGCGAAATCTGAAAATCTGAGACCGAAATCATTCGAAATCGGCCACACGAGCGTGTGGGCCCGTTTGGGCCTGAAATGGATTTTAGGCCCAATAGCTCCGTAGAGACCCAACAAGGGTCCTGTGTCACTCGAGGCGACAGTAGGCCTTCGAAAAGGCCGTTAATTGATAAAATTTCTGAAATACTCTTGGAGGATAAAATTTTCGAAACACCCATGGAGGGTAAAATTATCGAAATACCCCTAGAGGGTAAATTATCGAAATACCCCTGGAGGGTAAATTACCGAAATACCCTTGGAGGGTAAATGATCGTTATACCCTTGATTATAGTTGGTTAGCATGTATGTGTTTTATTTACACTTTTGTATGTATGATGCATTGTATTCCTAATATGTTGCATGGGTTGGGTTTGATGATCGAAGGAAGTGTATTCTGGTGGCTCTGCCACATTCTGTGTAGTGGCTATGCCACGTATATTCTGATATTCTGGTGGCTCCGCCACTAATTCTGTAATTTGCAGCTTGTCCGCCATATTGTGTGTAGGAAATTTGGGTGGGTTGACTTGGTCCCCACGGTGTGTGTAGGTCGTGCGGGGTGTGTAGCGGATGGATTGTTGGGTTGGGCTGTATACTCTGTTCGTATTATCATGTTTATAGGGCTAAGGCCCAGATTGTTCCGAATAGGGCTTCGGCCCAGTCTACTTCTGTATGGGCTCGGGCCTAGTTAATGACCGATTAGGGGATTACACACTGAGTTCTCGTAACTCACCCCTCTGCTTTAACCTTACAGGTGATCCCCAGCGTTAGAGGATTTGGAGCTGCGGAGGACTCTGTGGTGGCCACACATCGGAGTACTTCTCACAAACTTTAGTAAATTTTCGTTTTGCTTCATTTTAAGATTATTATTAATTTGGGTTTTAATATTATGTAATAAGGCCATTGGATTTTATTTTTCCCTTAAACTTTCATTTCGGTTATATTCAAACTATAAATGGTTAAACTCTGGATTTTCTTAAAACGACAATAGCTGTTTTCAAAATATCACATTTCCGCAACTATTTAAATTCGATTTTCTCAATAAAAACAGTTTCTCAAGATAATAACAACTTTATAGAAATAGACATTAAAGCAAATCGTGTTTTTACAAACCAATAACGAAATTCGGTGTTTCAAAAAGAATATGAACTTTTTAACGAACGCGCAGTTTTTAAACAACCCTTCTATGTGACATACTAGATCCGGTCATAATGTCTAGGTCGGGTTTGGGGTGTTACAGTTAGCTTTAAAGATCTAGAGATACTATCTCTACAGAGAGAAGTGTCGTATATTTTTTGACCATAAGAGCTTGAAGTATTTGCTCACCCAAAAGGAACTGAACTTACGCCAACGAAGATGGATCGAGCTGTTAAAGGATTATGACTTAACCTTTGTGTAACACCCCTAACCCGTGACCGTCGCCGAAATAGGGTTAAGAGGCGTTACCGGACAACCACAATAATTCACATCCATTCCACGACACAAAGTCAATCATAAATCAAACATACATAACATAATCATATAGTCCTTTATCTAGGTCACCGAGACCTTAAGCATGCTTTAGATAAGGGTCGGGACTAAACCGAACACATACATAAATTCTCAGAAATTTAAAACTTTTTGAATACTGCAGAGGTCACACGCCCGTGCAGTCAGGCCGTGTGCCTCCCACGGCTACTAGACACACCCATGTGTCTTGGCCGTGCCAAAACAGAGCATGTATTCTGACTTCCCCATACAGCCACCAAGCACGCCCGTGTGCTAAGGCCGTGTACTCTTAAGCAATATACTGACTTATCCCCACGGCCACCAGGCACGCCCGTGTACCATGGCCGTGTACTCCTAGGCTATATACTGACTATATCCCACGGTCACTAGGCACGCCCGTGTGCCAGAACCGTGTAGACAAAACAGGCCATTTGCAAGGCCACCTCGTCACCCACACATGGGTCACACCTACAAGAATCAATACAATACCAATTCATGTTTTCAAATGTATTCAATCATACCATTTCATACATTATTCAATCACCAACTAAACCATTTACTTCCATGCTCATTATCATCTCAATATATCCATTCAAATAACAATGGTGTATCTCAAAATAAACATATATCAAGCATTAGATAATCCATACCAAAACTCATCTTTTAACCACCTCTTTCATCAACCACAAAGTCATGAAACATACCACATTCATAAATTCTATATCATTCAAGTTCTAAGCCAACTCACATGGCAAGGATTAAACATTTCAAGACACATCCTAGCTTCTAGCCTATACATGCCATATTTCCACTTTATACATCTTTCCAAAAAGTACCAAAATAGATTGCCGATAGTATGATAGAGATGCTGACGATTCCCGGATCCGAGCTAGCTTTACTGACACTGTAAAGCAGAGAAACAAATCACACAGTAAGCTTTCAAAAGCTTAGTAAGTTCGTAATATAATACATATTACTCAAATAATAACACATCAATACATAATTGAACCATCACATAGATAATTTACTAATGATACACAAACTCAACCATGTCCAATACTCACATAGCATTCCATTCATCCACTTATAAAATTCACCAACCACATAGGTATCATATTTATCATCATTTATAGCCAATAATCCTACCCATCCATTCATAAAAATCATACACAATCTCATCAACCACAAAGGTTAAACACATACCTTATTGCCAACACATAGTTACTCACCAACCATGCTTCTCATCCACTCGATTTTACGTTCCGATCAATCTTTGCTACTCTTTTGATTTATTCGCACACTTAATGCAAATTTTGTATCGAAGCACAATTATCAACGCACACTTAGTGCCAAATTCATAATCGAATCATAATCGTCATTGCACACTCAGTGCCAATATTTTAAATTGAACTTATATCAATATCGCACACACAGTGCCAATTCGATAAGCCGAAGCTTATATTATCTCTCACACACAGTGCTAATCTTCTCTGTCTCGTTTTTAAATTCGCACACTTAGTACCCTCTATTTCAAAGTCCGCACATAGCATTTCTAATATCATTATCATATACATTTATTCATTCAAATTTATATCACAAAGATATAGTTTACAACTAGTATTATATCCGAACTTACCTCGGACGTCGAAATACCGAAACGGTCGATTAATCGAGCACTTTGTCTTTGCCTCGATCTCGATCCAAACCTCTATTTTCTTGGTCTATACACATTCAAATTCAATCCGTTTAATCACCAATTCATTCAATTTAGTTCATACACACTTATTTAGGGCATTTTACAAAATAGCCCTCACATTTTCACATTTCGACACTTTAGTCCCTAATTCATCAAATCACCAAATACACACGAATTTGTTTGTACACATGCCTAGCCGAATTCTTACTATACTCATACAAGTCCACACATCTCATTTATTTTACATTTTAGTCCCTCAATTTACACTTTTCTCAAATTAGCCCAATTTACTCAATTTCACCAAAAATCCAAATACAAACTATGTTAACCCAACACTAAGCTTTCATATTTTACCAACTATCAACACAAAGCTCACATGTTCATCAATGGCACATCTCAAAATCTTCACCAATTCACAAAATTGAAGCATGGGTAAGCTAGAGCACGAAGCAACGATCATGAAAACGTAGAAATTATCAAAAACCGAGTTAGAAACACATACCAATTAAAGCCTTCAAATGCCGGACCTAGCTAGCCCTTTTTCTCTTCTTTTTCTTTCCAATTTTCGGCAAGGATGCATGAACAATCCACTATCCTATTTTTATGCCTTTCTTTTATTATAATATAACATTATATTATATCTTTTATTATTTTAACATTTATAATTTATATAATATAAACCATATAAATATCCATCATAATAATGCCGCCCACTATCATTGTTTTGGGGTTATTTACAACATGAATCCTCCAAAGTATAAAGACAACATCAATTAAGCATATGAAAATCAGCACACAACATTTTACACTTTATGCGATTAAGTCCTTTTTTCATAATTGAACACACAATCAATAAAATCTTCACACAGAAATTTCACACAGGCTAAATCACATATGGTAAACTCAGAAAATAATATTAAAATATTATTTTGACCTTGTATTTATGGTCTCGAAACCACTGTTCCGACTAAGGTCTAAATCGGGCTGTTACACTTTGAGTACCATCTGGGCAAGGCAATTGTGGTGGCTGATGTATTGAGCAGAAAAACTGTATCAACCCTAACTTCTCTGAGAGCAAAATGTAGGTTCTGAGCTCTTGCATATGTTGTAGACTCGAGAATACAGGAATAGGTTCTGAGCTCTTGCATATGTTGCGGACTCAAAAATACAGGAATAGGTTCCGAGCTATTGCATATGTTGCAGACTCGAAAATACAGGAATAGGTTCCAAGCTTTTGCATATGTTGTAGACTCGAGAATATAGGAATATTAAGCCCTGGCCAGGCTATTTATTGTGTAGGTTCAACCCTAATGGATAACCAGGCATTATTATTCTCACCTGTATACAGAGTTCTTATATGAAGTTTCATCGAGTAGAAATAAAATATGGAAATGTGAAAACATGAAATTGGTGTAGGGAAAAAGGATGAACATGATATAAATGATTATGGTAAGGATATATGATGCAATTTGAATGATAAAAGTGATCAAAGTGATAAATTAGAACATGGATTCGTGATGAATTTTAAGTTGAAGTTGGTATTTTACCATTTGAAATTATATATGTGATTTGAACTAAATCTCATTTGGTTGATGTTGTTTTGAATGCTATGATAGGTTAAATTGTTTCATATTGATTCATGTAATTGTTAAATGGTTAAGATAAGCGTTTATATTTTATGAGCTTACTAAGTAATATACTTACTAGTATTACTACTTTTCTGTAGATTTTGGACATTTGGAATGTGTTTATCAGATCATTGAGAAACATACACCTTTCATCTCCCGATTAGGTAGACTTTTGATGTTTCGAGCTTGGTTATTTGTGGCATGTACTTAGAAAGGTTAAATATTGAAATGTAAAACTTGTGTTTGTGGTTTGGCACGGTTGAGTTTGAATGTATATAAATATATGAATATATGCATATGGTAACTTAGCATATAAATGATAATGGAAAAGGCATGGATGGCATTAGGTATTTGTCTAGATGATAGCATAAAATGGAAATGTACTTTGGTTATGTTAGGTAAATGTTTACATTTGGTGTAATTGAGTTGTGATATGAAAAGGTTAAAGGCATTGGTAATTATGGTATGTTTTGCTTGATGAAATTGGTATAATGTTTTAGGCCCTATGTTGAACTTTGCCTATTGATATTCTAGTTAAAGAATTGATGATTGCATATGAATGTTTAGGTATGATTAACTTGTCAAGAATGGTAAAGTTTGCTTATTGTTTAATGGTTGAATTGTTGGTGCCAATGAGGGCATATTGGTTGCTTGTTTGAATGATTAGTAAATTGATGTTTTGGTCTTGTAATGTGCATAATTATAATTTAGAGTATGTTTGAATGGTGTTAAATAGCATTATAGGTCATTTGGTATGAATGGTATGCAAATTACTTAAAACAAGACATTTATACTGCACACAAGCTACCACACAGTCATGTGTTACACACGGGTGGTTGACATGACCATGTTTGCTTCACGTTCAGGGTGACTTTTAGTTCACACGACCACTGTGAGTTACACAGCCTGGCAACACTACTGTGTGACCCTATATTACACGGCATCAAGTTGTTACACGGTTTGGGAACACGACTATGTGATATTGCACTACACGACCTCAGTCTGTCACACGACCGTGTGACCCATGTTTTGCATTTTTACCTGTTATTTTGTAAATGTTCCAGATTGGTCCCAATTTAGTTCTGTACTTGTTCAATGGCTTTCATAAGCCTAATTAAGACTTGGTTTAGATTATAATGCATGTTTAACATTGAATTAACTTGTATTTATTAATTATTAGATATCATTGAATAAATTGCTTGTGAATGTTTTGGTTTTATGTTATAACATCTTGTAGCTCGGGTCTGGAGACTGGACCGAGTATGGGGTGTTACTAATATGATTCTTCGGAGTAGGGTTAGAAGCTAGCACAAGGAATGGAGTATGTAAAAAAAGGATGCATGTGTGCAAAATAATTAGTGCACATTGCATGAAAGGTAACAGTTAGCCAAACAGTTATAAAATGGTAGTACGCATAAGTTGTAACACCCCTAACCCGTATTCGTTGTCGGAAACAAGGTTATGGAGCATCTCCTGTGATTACAAAACATTTTTAGTTAATTTGAGTAAATTACTACTCATTTTCGGAGAACACTCGTATCGTCCCTTGATTGGACCCTCGAGGCCCAAAACGAACATTAGAAACAAGTCGGGACTAAATCGAAACCTCTGAGAATTTTTCACAGAATTTTAAAATTTTTCTTATATACAGGGGTCACACGCCCGTGTGAGTTGGCCGTGTGGTTCACACGGCCAAGTGACACAGATCACACGGCCGTGTCCATAACCCGTGTAACTCTCTGACTTGTAAAACATGAAGAAACAGTTTTCACACGGACAAGACACACGCCCGTGTTCTAGGCCGTGTGGCACCCACGGCTGAGACACACGCCCGTGTCTCTGCCTGTGTGCTCAATCCTGAGCATTCTGTTTCTCAAAATTGAGATACAGGGGACACACGGCCAGACCACACGCCTATATTCCAGGCCGTGTGTCACACACGGTCATGACACACGCTCGTGTTTCTACCCGTGTGGACGAAAATAGGCTATTTTCCAAGCCATATTTCTCACCCTTTTTGCCTTATACCTGCATCAAAACTTAAACATATTCTTATGGCCATATAATCATTCAACCATTGTGCCATTAAGCACCACAATTTATTTCCTTATCAATTTTATTCTCATATTTACCTAATTACAAGGTTCACATTTGTTTATTTTGTATCAAATATGCTAATTTAATTTATTCATCCTTATGTCATTGTGAATTCTATAAATTAATCATTTTCAATCATATACTATGACATAGTATTTTTTTACATAACACCCAAGCATGTTCATAACTAGCCATTCCAATAGCTAGTCATTATCAAATATTTACATGCCATTGTTAGCCAATTTAACCTATACATGCCATTATAACCGTAATTATTTTACCTTTTTCATTGAAATGAACTGTTGGATAGTGTGAGTGATCTTCGCCAAGCTTCCAATCCAACGAGCATTCTGATTTACTATAAGACAGGGAAAAATAAAACGGAGTAAGCATATAATGCTTAGTAAGTCCGTATAACTTAGTAATAAACTTACCACCCATTCATCATCAAAATAAATACATATGGTATAATGAAACCATTTAATCTCACAAGTCCTATCACACATTCTCATCACCCTTGTTAGTCTTATGTTTCATATAAACTTCAAGAAACACATATATGAACTCATCAATATTTGGATTCTCATGCACATATGTTTTTCCACATCATGTGTTCATATAACATGTATGCAAATTTTCTTCATGTATTTCAGATATACTTTATATTAATTCATCTCAAGTTCCAGTATATTTCTTGTCAAAAACTTACTCAATAATCAATTGAAGTACTGATAATCACTTGGGTAGTATGCTTAAAGTGTACAAACCTATTCTCATAGATGAACATATTCATCAAACCATTTCATGTTCATGTATAAACATTTCATACTTCCACATATCATGTCTCAATCTATAACCATTTATCTCAAATCCATATTCGCTCATGTCAGAACTTTTCCCGTTGAATTTATTTGCATTATCGATGGATACTCATGTAGTACACTTAAAGTGTACAAAATCATAATCCTTCAATTCATATCCAGTAGTACCTTTTAGGTACACTCTCGAGCCACATATTATACAGCAGAATTACTAGTCCAGACTAAATTCTGTCTATAACGCATATACTCTAAGGGCTTTGTCGGATTACCAGTCCAGGCTAAATCCTTTATATGAAAAAGAATTCCCTATAGAGTCCGATCTGGATTACCAGTCTAGGCTAAATCTAGTCAATTAGGATTACCAGTCTAGGCTAAATCCTAATTGAAACATATGCTCGAGAGGCTCATTTAGGATTACTCATCCGAGCTAAATCCTTTCCATAATGAGATCAATGGATTACTCGTCCGAGCTAAATCCTTTCCGCAACACATGCAGGACCTAATTTCATATGGGAAATCACCACTATCCATCGATATTCATTATTCAACCGGGACTTACCATTTATGGGATATTATCATTTATTGGGCTTTATTGAACATCTTTAATTTCATAAAATATATATATGATTTTTATATCATCACATACATATATACCATCACATTCATACAATTTAATTCAAGCATAATAACATACATAGTTAAGTTACACAAACTTACCTTGATAATTGTTCGTGTACATAAAATTTATTAATCCAACATTTTCTCCTTTCCTCGTTCTAACTCCATATTCGGTCTACCGAATCTATATGAGTAAATTTATCATTAATTTAATGTAATTCATACTCAATTTAGTCCAATTTACAACTTAGGCAAAATTACCATTTTGCCCCTAAACTTTTGATAAATGACGATTTCATCCCTAAGCTGGGAAAATGAAATTCATGCAATTTATTCCTTGTTCCAAGCCTAAATATTTTCATATATATCAATAGCAGCCCTTGAATTCCATGAAATTTTAGAATTTTCCATAAATTCAACAACTTTACAATTTAATCCCTAAATCATGATTTCACTCAAAATTCTTTAATAAAATACCTTTACATATCCATTAACATCTCAATTTCATCATCAAATAACTAAAATCATATGAACTTATCAATGGTATCTTCCAAAACTTCCAACAAAATAAAAAACTAATGAAATAACAAGTTGGACCTAATTGTAAAAGTCCAAAAACATAAAAATTTCATGGAAAAAGCAAGAATTGAACTTACTTGAAGCTAAAATATGAAATACCAGCTCAAACCCTCTTCAATGGCTATTTTTGACAGAAAATTGATGAAGAAAAATGTCTAGAAACTATTAAAATAACATTTGGCCATATAAACTTTATTTTAATTTCAATTTTGTCCCTAATCACATAAATATCTTTGATTTTTTTTCACGTTATGCCGCCTCAGCCATTTAATATGGTCTATTTGCCCTTTTAGTCCTCCTTTATTTACTATTAGCCTATTTAATCACTTTAGCAAGTTTTGCACCTTTTTCAATTTAGTTCTTTTTAATTAATTGACTACCGAAACGTTAAAATTTTCTGAAGAAACTTTAATACTACCATATTGACACTTCGTAAATATTTATAAAAATATTTATGGCTCGGTTTAGTCTCGATATCTCTTTTTTTCTCAATTAATTGACCTAATAAATTTTTATAAATACAAATTTACTAATTCAAAAATATTTTAAAAACCACATTTAACTCGTAAATATTAAATAATAAAATTTACGAGCTCATTTGCCAGATTTAGTGGCCTCAAACCACAGTTTTTGACATCACCGAAATTCGGGCTATTACATAAGTGGCGCACACGTGAAGTAGTTATGTCCATGTCCGTCATACGCTAGTTTTCAAAATCAATTAGTGTCCATCGACAGGCTGATTCTTGTTGCATTAGTATCTGCCAGTGGGTATTCTGGATCAAAGAGAGTTGTATCCGTCAAGTATGGCGAGCTAATATATTCATTCGAGTCTAACCTTGAAGTGTCTGATAGTAATTTAATATGATTCAAATCCCAGGAACTCACTAAGTTCTCTTGAACTTACCTAGTTTATTCTTGCTACTTTCAGGCCGTCAGTTGAACGTGGTGATTGAAGGAAAATAGCCAAATCAACGGCCATTTATGAGCCTTCTAAAAGTCATTAAATTGTATTTTGAAAAGATATTTAGCGATCTTCAAATGATGGTTGGTAGCCTTATTGGCTTATTTTTAATTATGATTTATGGATGTGTCTAAGTTGTCGTCAAAGGCTATTTACATGTATCTTAATCTTTTAAAGTGGCGTGGTTGTAACACCCTGATTTGGCGAACCGAGTCGGATTGGAAAGACTATGCCAGTAAATGACGCCTCGATTGATGGACTTAGCCTAATGAAGGAATAATGGCAATATAGCGAAGTACTTCGTAAAACTTCACTAATGCGGCGAAGTATATTGGTGAGTAATGGCGAGGTAGAGATTAGGGCAGAGACCTTATTAGGCAGACATTTTCACTAATAAGATCGCCACCCGTGTTTTTACATAGTGGCTAGAGTAAGTAAAAATAGCTTGTGGGACATGTTAAAGTCATTCAACGTCCTAGTGGAGGCAACGTGTCGATAATTAGGACACTTGGGGGGCCTCGTAAGATGTGATTAATTAGTGGAAGCGTGCGAAAGCTAGTAATGATTAGAGATAATCCTAATTAGGATTTGTCCGTGAGTTAGCTATAAATAGGATAGTGTAGTAGTGGTGAGAGGACCCTTGAATCATCTTTTCCACTGGACCTTGTTATCATCAAAGAAACTAGGAGACTTATTCCTTGCTAACGAAGGTGTTAATTGTTAAAGCTTAAGAGAGCTTTTACGATAGTTGTCTACTGGTAAATTCTTAAACCTTTCTTTATGTTTTACGGGATAGATAGATGCTAACATAGGAAAGGTGGTAGCATATTTTGAATACTGGGTATGAAAGAAACTTCTACCTAGAAACTGTTTGCATGTCTATAGATTCTTGCTATGTCATAACATTTTGATAGTTTTTGATGATTAAAAGAGTTGTTTCATTGTTTATCTAAAGACATAGGAGAAGGCCCTAGTACAAAATTCAAGGAACCAGTAGAGTAGAAAAAGCTTTAAAGTAAAGTATTTTGGTGAGTTCCTTTTGTATCTAGAGTTATAGTCTGTGTTATTTCAATTAACAGTTTTCATCGTTCAGCCAGGTAAATGATACTGTCCCTTGTCTTTGGTGTTCATGTCTAGATAATTATGTTCCTAGAGTCAGTTGCATGCATGGTCAAATACGATAAAAAAGACTTAATGACCTGATATATATAAAGAATGAGTATTCTTTCCTTGGTGAATAAGCTCCGTATGCAAACTGGGGTGAGGTGGTATCGGTGAAATGATATGTACATTGGTATTGAAGATCCAAGACAAATTGTTCACCTCCAGTATGGCACATAGATACAAATCGTAAACAATAAAAACCTGGCCTTGTAGGGGAACACTTATGTGTCCAAACAAGGAAGGGAGTGAAGAGGATACGAAGGGAATGTTTGTGTATGATACAGATGAGAGGTTATGAAGATCCATGAAAAGATGGGTTCTCTGGGAACTAGGATCAAAAACTAGCAAAAGGAAGGGAGTACGAGAGAAAAAGAAAATGGTGCATAAGTTGATGCATGTTGCATGAAAAAAAATATAAACAGTAAATCAAATGTTCATAGAGAGGTTAGACCACGTAAGTAGCAAGTCGCGGTAGGATCCACCAAATGTCTTATAGATTAGAGGGATGTATCTACCGAATATGGCGAGTTGGTTGTCAACTTGAGTTCCTATTCCTTAACGTCTGCTGCAATTTATTAAGATTAATCTTTCCCAAAATTCACTAAGTTCTTATGAACTTACCCTATTTTCCATCTCCTTTCAGGTTCTTAGATTAAGCGAAGTGTTGAAGGGAATCCGCCAGACCTGTGGCCATTTTTGAGTCTTCTTATTTTGTGGATAACATGTATTCGCTAAAAGGTTATTAGGAAATTTGTTTAGATGCCAACCCTTGTCGAACTCTCGTTTTTATTAAATCGATATTTTGTATGTATTTGAAAGATAATTGTAGCCCCGATTGGCCTATTTCTACTCGCATTTTATGAAAGTGGTTAAGTTAGCCATCGCAGGCTATGTTTGTTTATTTTAAATTTTTATGAAAGGCAGAATACCATTTAAAACTTGTTTCAGTTAAATATGGATTAGAATTTGTGTAATGTTGCGCCACAAAAGTGGTATCCACTAATTAGTTGGGGTGTTTAAAGAGAAACGTTGGAGAATTCAATGAGTCAACCTGTAACACTCTATACCCAGATCCAGCAGTTAGGTCGGGTTTGGGGTGTAACAATGGTACTATTTTAATTTCGTTTATATATATATCCTTTCAAAATTATGGAACACCATTTCGGTAAATGGTTACCTCACCAATTCGAAAAGTCGATTTTAAAAAGAAAAGTTTGGTGATTTCAACGGTTTGGATCGTGACTTTCCATACATGGATTTGGCGATCAGGTCGGGCGTGGGATGTTACAGGAACAATTTTCCAAAAACATGAGATGAAGGAGAACATTATGCGCATAAGGAATAATGGCTCTAATGACAATGATGTGCTTCAATTACGACCTGAGTTGGGGGCTTTACTTGTTCAAGAGGAAGTGTTTTGGCGGGAACGTGCAAAGGTCCTTTGGATGTGTCATGGTGATACAAATACTAATTTTTTTCATGCGCAGGCTAGTAAATGGAAATGAGTAAATCATATAATGATACTATGTGATTACAATGGTAGGTAGGGGCAAGCGTTTGATCGAATCGAGTGAAAAAATTTCGAGCTAATCGAGTTGGTGAGTCCTATTTTATCATCCTAACTCGATTTGAAATTATTTCGAATCAAGTCGAGTGAAATGATATTTGAGTCGAGTCGAATCGAATCGAATCGAGTGAAATTGTTCGAGTTAAATTAAAAAATTAAACATGTCAAATTAAAATATTGTTACAGTATAACTAATTTCATGTTAGAGCACATAAAATTGAAACCATATATATTTGATAACTTTTTCAAAGAAAAAAAAAATAATAATAAATACTCTAGTATGATAAGCTTGAATCATTAATTAACTTATTTAGGTCCCAAACTTATTATTCTTGAAATTTTTTAATTTTTTAACTTTCTTTATATATTTTTTTAGAATTTTTTTAGATTTTTTTATAATTTTTTATAAAATATAAAATATTGAATTTTTATAAATATTTTGAATTATAAAAATTATTTTGAATTTTTTATGTAATTTTGTTGAGAGAAAGATCAATTTGCTCATTTTCAAACGTGACAGGGACCAAAAGGATATTTACACCAACCTGTTATTCAAATTATTCGAAATGTAAAATTCAACTAGATTTGAACTCGAAACTCAAATTACTTACTCGAGTTGCCTCGAATAATTTAAATAACTCAAATAAATTGGTTTGATTAACTCAAAGTTCAATTCTTTTTATTTTTTCGAATCGAATCGAATCGAGTTTTGCTCACCTTTAATGCTAGGCAATGTTTTGATGAACCAGGTATGCAGTCGATTGTTATTGAATATTTCAATTCTTTGTATTATGGTTTTGTGGGCTCGAATGATGATTTTTTTTTCAAATTTTGCTCCTTTTGTTTTCAACACTAACAATATTGCTATAATTGCTCTGTTTGAACTAGAGAAGTTTAGGAGGGCTTTGTTTGAGATGCATCTTGATAAAACACTAGATCCTGATGGGTTGAATGTTGCGTTGTATCAGAAATGTTGGCATATTATTGGCGAGGAGGTGGTTAAAGAATGTTATGATTGGCTTAATCATGGTGAGTTCCCTTCGGTTGTTAATGACACCATTGTTGTGTTGATTTTGAAGAAGAAAAATCCCACTTCCATACGGGATCTTGGACCTAGACCTGCTCATGGATCGGGCCACCTGGCCAGGCCCGAAGGTCCGCCCGAAATGTGGGAGGGTTTGGGCAAAAATATATGCCCGAAAAATGGGCTTGGACAAAAAAACAAAGCCCGTTTAAAAAATGGGCCAGGCCTCGGGTAAGGCATTTTTTGCCCGGGCCCGGCCCGGCCCGAATTCACTAAAGGACAAAAAAATCTGCATTTTTTTTTTGTTTTTGAATGTTATTTTCTTGTTGCTTTCTACTTATTTTGCTACCATTTTACTATTATGTTGCTACTATTTTGTTGTTATTGTTTGGGTATTGTATGAAACTTATTTTATTGTTAATTTTGTTATTATTTTAAAGGCATTTGTTAATTTTATTATTATTTTAGAGGTATTTGCTTGTTAAGTTGCATCTATCTTAGTGTTATTTAAGTCTACATATTTTTTAAAATTTATTTTCAATTTTTTGGGAAATATTTATTTTGATGTTTTTAGTATTTTTGATGTATTATATATATTTAAAAATTATATAAAAAATTAATACAGGCGGGCCGGGCCGGGCCCGGATTTTAGCATTTTTATCAAGGTCAGGCTTGGGCAAAATTTTAAGCCTATTTTCCAGGCCCGGCCCGACCCGTACCCAATAAATGGGCCTAAATTTTAGTTAAGCCCAACTCGACCCATGAGCACCCATGAGCACCTCTACTTGAACCTATTGCTTTATGTAATGTTGTGTAAAAACTTGTGCCGAAAGTGTTGGCTAATTGTTTGAAATTACTTTTACCCAATATTATTTCTCAGTTTTAGTTGGCTTTTGTTCCAAGAAGGTTGATTACTAACAACGTTATGGTGGTGTTTGAAATTATCCGTCATATAAAGAATAAGAGTCGAGGTTTGGTTGTCAAAGTTGCACTGAAATTTGATATTTGTAAAGCCTATAATAGAGTTGACTAGGGTTTTCTTCGATTTATTATGGAATGCATGGGGTTTCATAGACATTGGATAGATTGAATGATGTTTTGTGCCTCTTCGGTCAGCTATCTTATCTCATTTAATGGTAGTGAGATTGGTCTAATTATTTCTCATTGGGGTCTTTATCAATGAGATCTACTTTTTCCATAGTTGTTTATTTTGTGCATTGAATGCTTAAGTTTTTTGTTGCAAAAAGCGAAGAGGAATGGCGACTTATGTCATGGACCACAGATCAAAGCCCGTGACAAATGCACACAGAGAGTCTCATGGAGATCAATTGATTAAATAGAGCTTATTTGACCTACTTGAACTAACCCAATTCCTAGAATATGTGGAGAAGCCCATCTACTTAAAGCCTTGGTGGTCAATGAAACACTTAAGGAAAACTAGGATTGCCATGGTAAATATGGAAGAAGATTTGTAATCTTAGAAGACTTGATTTTGTAATATTAGAGGATGGTGTAAATCTTTTAAGAATCTCAATTGTAGATTAGTTTTGATCTTGACTGTCGATGTAAATTAAACTGTATCGTTGGATTTGGGGGAGCTCAACTATAAATAAAAGACTTCTCATTATTTGTATTCATCTCATTGTATCTTATTCTTGAGTAATAGAAAACTTTTGAGAGCATTTACTGAAACACTTGGTGTTTTATTGATTTCTTGTAGCTTTTCTATTTGATTCATTCTTTTTTGTTTTTAAGTTGCTTCCAATTTACTTTCGGTGTCATGGAGAATTTCCATTGTGATTTTTCAACTTTCTAAAGTTAGGCTAAATTAGGCAGATTTGAAGCAAAAAAATCACCTAAGTTCGTACGGTTTGTGAGATTAAAGTTCTAGCCCCGTGACACTTACACGGGCTTCCGTGACACTTACACGGGCTTGTTATTTGCCGAGGAAGTCTAATGATTTCACATTTACATTTTGCGGATGACAGTTTCTTATTTTTTTAAGCTTGCAAGTCTGAGACTGGTAAGGTTAAGGATATTCTTCGATAGTAGGATGAGGCTTCTGGACATGCAATTAATTTTTTGAAATCAAGTATTATATGCAATTCCAACACTAAGCAACATACTAGGCAAGTCGTCTATAATGTTCTTAGTGTTACTACACTCCTAAATCATGGTAGAAATTTGGGTTTTCCTTCTCTCATTTGTTGAAATAAAAAACATGTTTTTGCTTTTATTAAAGAATATATTTGTGCAAGTACGTCATTAGTTGGAAGAATAAATTTCTTTTAAGGGCAAGGAAGGAAGTAGTGATCAAGATGATTGCTCAAGCGATTCCTGTTTATAGCATGAGTGTTTTTATGTTGCCTCACAACTTATGTGATGACCTGCAGAAGATGATGAATTCTTTTTTATGGGGTTCTGATGGTGATTGCAGGAGAATCCATTGGGTTGTTTGGGATAGGCTTTGTGTTCCTAAGAAGTTTGGCGGTATAGGGTTTCACCCTTTATTTTATTTTAATTTGGATTTTCCCGAAAAGCAAGGGTGGATATTCATTACTTTGCCTAAGTCTCTTTCATGCAAAATTTTTAAAGCTAGATATTTCCTGGAGGGTTGTTTTCTTGAGTCGTTAGAAGGGTGTAATCCTTCTTTTATTTGGAAGAGTATTCATAAGGCTAAAGCATAGCTAGTGAAGTTAATATTTTTAAAGATCGTTGGACTAACTATGATAGCAATTTTTATGTAGATATCGTTCCAATTTCGGGGTGTGCTCATTTAAAAGTTTGTAAGTTATTTCATCCTAGTGGAGGTTCTTGGGATACTGATCTAGTGGAAAGGCTTCTTGTGTCGTATGATGCGAATTGGGTCATTAGCATGCCAATTAGTTGGTTTCCTTCAAAGGATCACTTCATATGGCATTTTTCTTCTAATGGATGTTAGTTTGTGAGGTCTAAATATCAAGTGACTCTTCGCATAACGACTAATATTGTTGATTATCATGTTATAGGTTGTTGGAAATATTTTTGGAATGAGTTTTTTCCTCTTAAGATTAAGGAATTTTTTTGGCGATTACTATGAGCTTTTGTTCCTGTTAAAAGTAACCTTATTGCACGTGGAATTGGTATTGATAGTGTTTGCCAAAGATGTTGACAAGCCGATGAGGATTTTAATCATGTGCTCATTTATTGTCCGTTTGTCATTGTTGTTTGGCAGGAAGTGGGCATTGTGCCATCTTCAGTTTCAGTGGGGGAGTTTGTTTCTAGTTTGCTTGTTGGGAAGCAAGATAACAGAGGGAGGCGGGCGTTGGGCATGCTTTGGGGGATTTATTTTAGTAGGAACATGTTGCTTTGGAAGTAGAAATCTATGACTGCAAATAAACTTGTGAGTTATGTGGATGAATTTCCACAAGGATAGTCGAGGGCGAGGATGGTTCATGACTCTCAGATAATGGCTAAGAGGTTGGATGAGGGTGGTTGTGATTGTTAGAGACGACCACCAGGGGGTAAGCTCAAATGCAATTTTGTTTGAGCTGTTTTTATTGATATTGGGTATATGGGATGGGCAACGATTGTACCTAATGAGGGGGGGGGGATTTTGTGCGTTGTATATTCAATTTTATGATGAGTAAGATGGACCCTTTCATGGTGGAAATCTTGGCTGCTCGTGAGGCTCTATCTTGGCTCTGGTCTTGTTACATGGATGACATTACTGTTGAAATTGATAGTCAAAGGTTGTGGCAACCTCTCTCTTTTGGTGCTATAGATGTTTCTACTTCTGGGACTTTATTATTGGATTGTCGTCATATCGTTACATATTTCCATTCGTTATCTGTGCATTAAATCCGTAGAGATGCTAATAAAGTAACTCATACCTTGCACGAGCGACTTTATTGAAAATGAACTACTTAGAGTGTGTGTTAGTTGTCATTCTTCTATTGTTTGTATTGACAATGCTGATAAGTTGGATCAATTGGGTGAAATTAAGGGGTTTAGGCAATGATGTATGGGGTAAGCTTATTGGCTTGGGTTTAGTTGAGTCCCTTACTATTTTCACCTCTCTTTGTCCCTCCAATTTTTCTGATTTTTAATGATTATATTTTCTTTTAAAAAATACATTAAATAAGTAATAGCCAGTTTTTCAGTGGTGTCAGAAACAGTGATTTCGAGACCACAAAATTGACATGAGAGTCCGTAAATATTAATTATTTAATATTTACGAGTTAAGTAGAGTATTACCTTGAATTTTTAATTTAATACTTTTTGCTAATAGAATAAATAGTTAAGTAGGTTGTTTGTCCCTAAAGTCAAGTGATTTTGGAAAATGAAGTATCGGGACCTCGTTTCTGTAAACCAAGTTTATAAATATTTTTAAAAAAATATTAAGAATTTATTATATAGGTGTATTGAAATTTGGTCCAATAATTTTGATGTTTGTCTAGTTAATTAAAGAAAAGGACTAAATTGTAAAAAGAGCAAAAATAAACTGTTATTACTTATTTGAGTTAAATGGTATGGAAAACATCATTGCATGGTTTTAAATGATAATTAAACCATTCTTAAAATTTAGTGGCCGGCCATGTGTTGTTAATGGATTATTTTTAGTTAAAATATTATTAAAATTAATGTTTAAATAGTAAAAACAAAAGAAAAGTTTCAATCGTATTCTTTCTTCTTCATTTGGCAAACCGAATACCATTTTTAACACATTGGAGCTTCGGTTCTTTTATTTCCTTGCACGGGTATGTTATTTTAGCTTTTTTTAGTAATTTTTATATTTTTGAGATCGTTGCAATTAGATACAGCTAACTTATACATCCGTTTTTGAAATTTTTAAATATTTTAAAAATGCGCCTTGAATGAGTTTGAGTTATTTGTGAAAAATTGTGATAGATTACTAAGCTTGGTTGTTTAATAGGATTAATTTGTAAAGTAATTTTTGTTAATTTTCATATTAAATGACTAAATTGTTTAAATGTTAAAATCTCAGGGTAATATTGTGAAACTATGGTGTATAAAGGGCTGTATAAGGTCCTCAAATATTCGGCTGGAATGGGTTATGTTCAAATAAGGTTAAATTTGTAAATTCGGGTTTAGGGACTAAATTGAGATAAATATAAAAGTTTAGGGAAAATATGTAAATAATAAAAAATTAAGGGTCATATGCATAAAATTGAGTTGGGATGTGTATTTTATAAGATTGAATTTAATTATTATATATCAAGGTTTGATTCGTACGAAGGATAATCGTGGAAAAACTAAATTAATGGATTAGTCGCCGACCTTGTTTTTGCAACCATTTTCGTCTAGGCAAGTTCATATGATATTGTTTTGAGTACTTTTAGTATGTTATTATTTTGAATTATACAGTTTGATTACATTGGTCATATTTGAAATATTGTGATTGAATTGGTGAGAAATGGATTGAATTGGAAACTGTTATATGGTTATGTGTATCGAGCCCAGATGAACATAAGATAGGATACAATTGGCATGCCAATAGGTTATATTACGCGATATACGAGTCTGACTTGAGATGAGATGATGATTCTTGATTTATTCCTGTTCACTAAATATACCGGAGTCTAGCATTTGTTGCGAACTATTGTGTTATATTTACAGTGTTTCTGGCTTGTTATTGGGAGCGGATGTAAAGCCTTCGGGCTTGACACTTTGTGTCGATGTGTGTTTTTGGAGTGTTGTTAGCCTACGGGCTAGGCACTTGGTGCCAAGGCTTGTTCCCGGTTGGTTAAGATCGTTAGAGCATTTTGGTGTGTTTCAGTGGATAACCGCGTATCCATATCTGTTATATCGTTCATCGGGCAGATTTAAAATAGTTAAATGACTTACGTATTGAATTGTATAAATACTTGCTTGATTTTTATAATATATCGTAAATTGATATTGATTGAATTCGTATGATTGAACGGATTATGTAACTTGTATATTTGTATAACTCACCATTGACTGATTGTGGTTGGCAGGACTAATGTCTATTGACATTGTTATTAAATGATTATTTTTGTTTATTCAGTAAGTTTTATCGTTTTAACCTGTAAACTTACTAAGCATATTAAAGCTTACTTGTGTTATTTTCCTGTTTCATTGTAGATAATATTTTGCGGAATTGAGCGATTGGATCAACGCGAGTATCACACTATCCAGATTCTTTTTGGTAGATTTTGAAAACGATTAAGGCTTAGTTTGGATGGACGGTGTGTTTACCTCCGATGAGGTTAAAAACAGCGGTAGCGGTGAGATTAGTTACGGTAGTGGTGATATTGGATACTGTAGCGGTGAGATTAAAAACAATGGTGGAGTGTGTGTTTGGATTCAAATGCAGTTGTAGCGGTGAGTTGAGAATAAAAAAATGACTATTAAGGACATCAGATTAGAATTGATACATAATAGAAGTTTTTTAAATTATTTTACTTTTATAAAATTATTAAAATATGTGAATTTATAAATTCATTTAATAAAATATTAAAATGTATCTTCCAAAATTTTATTATAAATATTTTAATGAATTATATAATCAATTTAAATTATTTATTAGATAAAATGATAATTATTTTTATTTTTTATAGTTAAATATTCTTTTATAACAATGACAAATATTATCTTCACAAATAGTAACATTATACTTGGATCAAATTTTGAAGTATCTAAACTGATGATTTTTAATAAAAAAAATATAGTAACATAAGACATAACAAGTTTCATTATCACTAGAAATTAGGTTATGATACAAAATGTTTTTACAAATATGAATTCATTAAACTAGTTGCAATGGTTTCCCTTAACATCGCGATTTCAAGGTCACTTTCACTGTTAGAAGAACTCGATTCACCTCTATCAAAATGGCCTAAAGAGACTGGTATGTCGGGCATATTCTTAAATTATCGAAAATCCTCATCATTTGACCAAGCATGTCTTCGAATGTAATTATGCAAAACCATTGTTGCAATAACTATTAAAACTTGCTTGTTGGATGAATAACTTGGAATATCTCTTAATATTGGCCATTTTTTTTTCCACACTCCAAATGTTCGTTCAATCACAGAGCATAATGAAGAATGGGCATGAGTAAAGATTTCTTTTTTCCTAGATACTTCATGATTACCTCGACGAAAATCAAGTAAATGATATCATTCCCCCCTATATGGACCTAGAAAACCTGCCATTTGCGGATATCCTGAATCCACAAGATAATATTTTCCTACAAAAAAGTAAAACATAATATCAAGTTTAAAAATAAATTAAAAATTTTAATATTGTTTTTATGTAAAGATTAATTAAAAAAATTAAAGTTCAACCTGGTGGAGGGTGTGGAAACTTTAACTCTTGTTTTCTAAGTGCTTGCAAAAAAATTCTACTGTCATGTGTTGTTCCTTCCCAACCAGGAAATGCAAAAATAAAGCACATGTTGAAGTCACAAGCTGCCATAATATTTTGAGTTGGTTCACCTTTCCGTCCGATATAAGGTATTTGACAAGAAGGCGAAATGCATGCTTTTATGTGTGTTCCATCTATGGCCCCAGTACAATCCTTTAAAATAAATACAAGTAATGAGATAAAAGTTAGAAATAATTTATATTTTAAAAGTATAAAGATTGTGTAAATTTTACCTTAAAGTAAGGTCAATATCTTGTATCATGTCGAATATGGTTCGGTACTTCCTCAAATTGACCTTCAGTGGGTTTAATCGTGTCTATTCCCATTCGAGCAAATATATGCAACATATCAGTAAAAATTCGACTAACAGTTTCCCCAGATTGTTGAAATCGCTCTGTTGCATTTGAATTTGATTCTCTATTTCCAAGAATGTACAATGATAATGCTAACTTCTCCATCTTCGATACTTTCCCATGCTTTAAGCCATAATTTGTTTGCAAATCATGCAACAAGCTGTGAAATATATTTTTTGGCATCCTAAAACTATTCATGCAACGATCATCATGCCCATTTAATACTTCGTCCACCCACATTTGACCTATATAATTTGAATCCATACACGGTTGGATAGTGAAATAAGTTTCATGGTGTACCAATACACTGCTTAACACATATTCTTCCTCTTCATGATAATTGTTGTGCTCAACTTATGTAACAATTGTGGCTATTCTTCGTTGAGCTTCTTCACTTAATTCAAGGGTATCATAATTCATATCAAAACTATTATACATATTGTTAAATTCATCCATAACCTGAAAAAGTAATCAAATGAAAATAAATTAATATTTTGTGACATTCTATACAACACAGAAACTTGAATAAAAGCATAGCATAAAAATACCAAACATAAAAAATATCATACATTAGTTTTATACATAAAAAAATAGTATAGTTATATTACAATAATAATTCTAAGGAGCTTATGGTGGAGGTGGTTGATGGTATGGTTGGAAGGGAAATGAGGATGTTGCTACTAAGGATGAAAATGATGCAATTGGATTTTGTTCAGCATACTCACGTCGAAGCCACCAAACCCTAACATCTGAATCTAAGTTCAAAAACAATTCTCGTTTCACCGATATTTGGAACATTTTGATGGCAAAATAGTACAATTCATCTTTTTTTGGAAGTTCATCTCCCAAAGCATGCAAAGCATCCATTGCATTTGAAATAGTATATTGAGAGTGAGGAAAAATAATTTCATTCACTGACTTCCTTGGACTAGCCATACTCTCACACAATTTCTCAATCTGAGTAGTTAATGTATTTCTTGATGATTTGCTACTTGAACTTGCTTTTTTTCTTTACCGTGTACAACCCCAAGTGTTTGCTTTCTTCGATTAGGAGTTTCATGAAAAGGGTTTGATGGTGCCTCATTAGGAGGAATACCTTCATTCTCATTACTATGTTCATCTGAATCACCAAATCCCTCATTAGGTGTATCATCTCCCATAGGAACACCGCTTGGAAGAACACCAGATGAAGGTGCCCATGCATTCTCTCCAGTGGCTACAATGCCACCAAACATTTGCCACATTAACTCATTCAATCATGGTTCAATTCCTTTCTTCTTAAATCCTTTAAAATCAAGATTTTCCTACATAACATGTTAAATGTTAAATGTTATACTAAGATTTTTATATTTGTAAATTAATAATTTCAATAAACTTTATGCATTAAAATAATGATAAAGTTAACACTAACCTATATTTTTTAGCCCATCATTCTTCGGTAGCATCGACCGTCTTTTTAGATGAACACCATCCTATACCTGTAGATTCCTTAAGCAACTCCCTCTATAACCTCCATTCCTTTTTTAATGTATCCCACTTATTTTTCAATTGAAGTTTTCCATAATTTTTTTGTGTTTTTGCTTGAAAATGAGCAATGACATTTTCTCATCCTTTTGAGTTTAGATGAGTTGTCGGTCTATTACCAGCATTGACTTCATTCACGCAAAGTTCACAAAATATCAATGTCAGCTCCTCATCCCAAACAGCTTTTTTTGCTAAGGTACTATCTCCCTCTACAAAATTTCGTGTCTTTACCATCTATTATTATTATTTTAATTTTAAATGTCAATCGACATAAAACCATAAATATATATATATCATAATAAGCATCATTTAAAGATCACCATTATCACAAATATAAGCAAACATATATCTTAAGATATCATGGTATATATACATCCACGCATTTGTAAAGCTCATTCAATATTTCTCACAAAAACTCTTTAACAATTTGATGTATTGTACTAAATAAAATAATAGAATATAAGTATTTAATTTTCACTCATGTGGGACATGCATATATGTATATCGTGTCTCCACACCGATTTCCAAATATGAATGAAAAAACTAAGGGTGTCCAATATGAATACTTAAAAAAAATGAAGAGTCAATGTGACATAGTCTAGCATTAGCACCAAATCATACAACATTTCATTACTTCTTGGATAATTGTATAACCATGTTAGATAGATTTTCCACACCACCTAAGTTTCATATATCTAGATTTTCTAAAGACGTATAACAATTCGGCCTCTCAAACACAAAGATATGTAGGGGATTGAGAAGGCTAAAGTTATTTCAAAAGGGTGATCTTTCAAAGCTATGTTTCTCAAGATTTGTTGATCTCAAAAGCACTAATTGTAGTAAACTACTTCATATTCTAGGCATAACCCAAATTTTGATAACATTATTTTTTATAACCTTCAAAATATATTTCATTTAATTTGTTCATTTTATATAATTAGATATAATAATATAGTTTTATAAAAAAAATAAGAATAATACATAACAAATATTAAATACCATCTCATTGTAAATACCAGCCAATTCATCACGAATGGGTAGCCAATTTCTCAATGGGAAATTATTTGGCGTTCTATCCTATCCTCCATTGAAAATAATTAATCACTAATGATTTAGAATCTTCCTTCATGCTGTCCCTTAAATCAATTTTTTTTTCTTGTGAAAAATTATTTAAAGCTTAATTAAATTAATCATTTTTATTTATATTTTCTACATCTAATCCAAATCAAATAAAATGTTAATCCACATCATGATCATGAATTAAGAACACAATTAAATGGAAAAAGAAAAACACAAGATATCAAGAACTGCTCTATAGTAAAAAAACAAAGAAAATTCTTTGGGAGGGAAAGGATTCAAAATTACCCAAAATAAACATTGATTCTTATAAAATAATGTATTGCATTCCTACCAATAAGTTACATTGATGGATCTTTCCTTGATTCTTAAAAAAAAAATGACCCAACTTAAATACTTTTTTCTCGTACAAATACATGGATCTTTCCTTTTCTTTTTTCTTTTTTTATAGCTCAAAATTGTTTCAAAACTTTAACAACTAGAAACACTATATTCATATTTGGGTTAAGATTCATTCCACGATTTTATGGTTTGTTTCATCATTTCAATCTTGTATTAAGAAGAAAAACTACAATTGAGCACTACACTGCACCAAAAAATTCTTAAAAAATTCCCAACTACAAGCTAAATTTTTGCATTCATTGTAGAAGTGAAAACTACAACTCATATTTGCAGATACCCCCAATTGGTCAATAATCCGATCTAAACTCGGAAAATTTAGAAACGAGATGAAAACATAACATGAACATGATACCATACTCAACACAAATATATAAAAACTAACCTTTAAGCAAAGAAAAAAGTAGCAGCCACAACCAAGAACAAAGCAAAAAAGAGGGGAGAAACCAGCAATAATCACTGTTTTAGTTCTCAAATCTGAAAAACAAGTGGTTGTTTTGTTCCCAAATCTGAAAACAAATAAGGTTGGGAAAGAAATTAGTTTAACTTTCAAGGATAAAATGGTCAAATAATAAATAAAAGTATGGGTACTTTTGTCTGTTAAAAATACCTACTACTTTATTGGGTTTAACTGCTACTGAAATCTCCAGTCAGTTTTGAGCCTATCAGTGTGGTTGAAATAAATTTTGACCGTACTGTGATGCTAAACCAAACAAGCAATCAGTGAGGTTGGTAGCAATTATCTACCCCAACTGCACCACACTGGCATTAAAAGCAAAACCAAAGGAAGCCTAATTTTGGTATATGTGGCATGTAATAGGAGTATCTCGTATATGTTTTAAGTACTTACTACAAGTGGTATTTTCTATACTTGTGTGATAAATATATGCTTTAGTTAATAATGTGCTAATTCATGGTTTGGTATGAAATTTAAATATAGTACAGAACTTGTCATGTAATAGGTGTTGTGTAAATATTTTGAATACAAGTTACTTGTGGTGCTTGTTATACTTGAAAGATGTTGCCTTAGATGGATTTTTGGTGCGTGTATATGTATGCTTTTAAGGTTTAGCTTGTAAAGGCTCATAAGTACATATTTTGGTTATATTGTTCTATAGTATAGAGAATGATGTCCTATGGTGAAATGGTATAAATGAATGTGAATGCACAAATAGAGAAATGGTAAAGTTTGTCTTGATTGTAAGATGATTTAGGTGGTCAAGTATAATTGGTTGATATATGTGTGTGACTTGAGAACCTAGCATTGGTTTTGGGTTATTTTGATGTTTGAATTGTGGTGTCAATGAAGGCACATTGGTTAGGCACATAAGTTGTTTGTTTTTGGATGTTTTGAGTCTATTTGATTGTGTTTTGAAGGCTTGTAAACATGTGTTTTTGGTATGTCTTGGTACCTAAGCAATTGGGTTGTAAATGGCTTGTTTTAGGGGCAAACTTTGTAGCACACGACTTGGGACACAAGCTGTCACACGGCCTTATGTCTTTATTATTTTAGGTGCAGGTTTCATACGATCTGAGACACAGCCTGCGACATGGCTATGTGTCTCAAGTTAGTATGTAACACTGTCTGGTAGGGGTGAGCGTTCGATCGAATCGAATCGAATCGAATAAAAAAATTTCGAGTTAATCGAGTTGACGAATCATATTTTATCATCCTAATTTGATTTGAAATTTTCTCGAATCGAGTCGAGTGAGATGAAATTCGAATCGAATCGAATCAAATATATTTGTTCGAGTTAAATTTTAAAAAATAATTTTAGGTCCTTGTAACATTGTCACCCATCGTAATAAAATTTGTCCACCTTAACCAAATTTTTTATTAACTTTCATCACCAAATAATTTATTTATTAATCTTTTATATACGGGTTAGCTTCTTTGCTTGCTTAGTTGTTTCAATTATCTTCAGATTCTTGTCACTATGTATTAAAAAATATATTAAATGTAAAAATGTGATTTTTTAATGAAAGTTATTTTAAAGATAAAATGTGAAATTGATACCAATATAAAATTTTAACATGAATATTTTATGGCATAATTAATAATTCAATTTTAATATAAATATTCAATATGATTAAATAATTCAATAATATAAATAATATAAAATGTGAAATTTAATTTAATAATATAAATAGTAGATAAATAAAATTATTACTATTTATGTTTAGTGATTTTTTTTTGATAATTTTGATTTTTTTATTTGAGAGTAAAGGGTGAGAAGTAAAAGTTTAGGGGAAAAATAAAAAATTTTGGAGAATAAAAGTTTGAGGGAAAGTAAATAGGAAGGAGTAAAATTTTGAAGGGAAAATATTAAAAAAAAAAATGGAGGGGAGATGGGTTTGGGGTAGATGGGAGGTGAGATGGGAAGGAAGTAAAAGTTTTAGGGGAAAAGTGGGAGGGAGTAAAAATTTTGGGGGAAAATAAAAAATTTTGAGGGTTTTTGGGAGTAAAATTTTGAGAAAAAGTAAATGAGAGAGTAAAATTTTGGTGGGAAATGGATTTTGGGTAGATTGGGGTTGGGATGGGAGGGAGTAAAAATTTTGGGGAAAGTGGGAAGGAGTAAAAGTTTTGAGGGAAAAGTAAAAAGGTTTGGGAGTTTAAGGTAAAAATGTAAAATATTATAGTTTAATATTCGAATTATTCGAATTATTCGAGTTATTCGAATTCGAAAACTCAACTCGATACGAACTCGAAATTCGAAAAAAAAAATCGAGTTGACTCGAATAACTCAACTAACTCGAATAACTCGATTCGTTTAACTCGAAATTCAATTTTTTTTCGATTTTTTCGAGTCGAATCGAGTTTTGCTCACCCTTACTGTCTGGCACATGACCTACGATATGGTCGTGTGACTCAACATCGAATGAACACACAGTTTGGCACACGACTGTGTGGCCCTTTTTTGGAAACTCACACGGGCGGACGCACGAGTTGAGACACAGTCGTGTGTCCATACTTTGAATGTCCACACGGTCTGGGCTATGTCACACGACTTAGCGACATGGCCATGTGACCCCTGTTTTTAAAATTTTCAAGTTTTTCTAAAATTTTCTGTTTTGTTTCGAATTGATCCCAGAATGTTCCCAAACTGTTTTTAAGGCCCCCGTAAACTCGATTTAAGGCCCGTAATTGTATTTTTACTCTAATTTATATGAAGTTATTAATTGTTATGAGATGATTTGTATAATTGTTTTGGTTTGAATTTAAATGTTTTGAAATGTATGGTAATATTTAATAACCCTAATCCGGTGGCGGAGACGAACTAAGGGTGTTACAAAATATATCACTTAAAAAGATAACAAATATTTAACCTTTTTTTAATCAAACATGCAACCTAATCATTTTAAAGACTCGTTTGCAATTAAAATTGAAATTAAAACGATTTTGTAAACTTAGTTCTAAAGACTCGTTTACAATTAAAATTTAAATTAAAATAATTTTTTTAAACTTAATTCTAAATATTAATTCTAAGTTGACTAATCAGTCATCATCTGAACTAACTATTTTAAAACAAGTTTATTATGAATCTTAAAAATAAAATTACATTTTTACCCTTAAAATATTAAAATATTTATTTAATCGTTTAAAATTTATAAATGTATAGACTGTTAAATTAATAAATTTACTTTTTACTATCGTAAAAATATATAATTTAATTCTAACTCCCTTAAAAATTAATAAAAATTAAAAAATACATATTTAGCAAACAGGCTGGGCATATGTCACATAGAGAATCGCTTGGGGATATTTTTAATGTATAGAATAGATTTTCAAATGTGATAAAATAAATTTAGTTGATTCAAATATGACGGCCAAAAGAAATAATTTGAATATTAAATTATAAAGCTCACTTTGAATTTTGAACATTGAAGATCCCGCCCAAAATATAAAGCCAACATTTATATTAGGTAGGTTGATGTTATTAGTAAATTTAATTACTTATGATTGTAAAAATAGGGCAGAGATTTTACACTTTTCCCATGAATTTATTGGTTATAATTGTAAAATTAAAGTGATTTTATATTTTTCTCTAATTTTGTTGATATTTTATGTTTTATGTTTTTTTTTATATAGATTTTAAATGTTAAGTTTGACAAAAATTAAAAATTTCAATCTATTTTTTATGTAAAAATTTTCAACCATTAAATGTATATACTAATATAGACAATATTTTAGATCAATATGATAAAATATTGATTTGATTTTAAAAAATTATGTGCAAGTCAAGTATAATTATATTGATAAATTTAACGATTGGATCGTTAAAATATTAACAGTACGAAAAGATACTTTCTTTGGTATCATGCAAGTTCGTTTTATGGTCCATATTTGGGGTTCGTGGCTGTCTTTTCCAACAATGTCATCTCCTAAGTTCAAACCTGCTCAACCAAACTGTATGGAAAAATATAAAAGGGTGTAAAACAATTTTAATTTTACACCAATGTAAGTGGATCCATCTCCTATTTATAAATATTTTCAACGAAGTATCATATTGCAATTTATTATTCAATTAGTTTGTTATTGATGTAGAAAAATTATAAATTTATATTGTGCGTATATACAATTATTAATTGATTTGTTTGAGTTGGTGTTATAGATTAATTAGATATTAATTCAGTCAGTAAATATTATTTTGAGTGATTTTATTTTTATATACAATTCAATCAGTAAATATTATTTTGAGTGATTTTATTTTTATATGAGTTTTATTTTTATATAAAATCTATAAAAAAATAATTTAAATCCATAATTAATTTAGAAAAACTCATATGTTAGAGACTTTGAGAGTAGAAAATATAGATATTCATAGATATAATTTTTATCATTCTAACTAAATTTTAATTAAGTTTTTAGTAATTTTTATAAATAAAAATTATATTTATACTATTTATAAAGTTATTTATTAACTTGGTGTCATTCATCCGAGTCTCAATTCAATTAAGAAATTATATAAAAAAAATTTGTAAAATAAATTATATGATTTTGTGAGTATTTTTGACTTTTATAAAAAAAAAAGGTCTATAATAAGATTTTTTTTTTTTTGATAAAGTCCATAATGATATATGAACCAATGACGCTATGCATATATATATATATATATATATTGTAGAAAAATGACAGCATTAAGCGATTACACTAGATAAAATCATAATCAAAAGTAAATAGACATGTTGCGATATCTTTTTAACAAGTTCATAACCGAAGCCGGTGGGGATCTAAATAAACATATCAAAGAGTTACTTGTATCAACACATTTAGTCATGTGGTATGCAACACCATTAAGAGTTCTTGGGATATGTCGGATACAAATCTCCCATTTCGGACGCAAAACTTAATGTAACAGCTGCAGTTTGACTAAACTACTAGCTCCTCCACCAGACAAAAGTATATGAAACTTTAATAAGTATATTTGTTATATAAAATTGTTAAATATTTGTATATATTGTACATATTTCATATATTATTAATTGTGGTTTCCACCTACATCCACATGTGATTAGGGGTGAACAAAACTTAATTCGATCCGAAAAAAATTCGAATTTTAAGTTAATCGAATTGAGTTATTTGAATTATTAGAGTCAACTCAAATAAATAATTCGAATTTCGAGTTTGAATCAAGTTAAATTTTACAATTTAAATAACTCGAATAATTCAAATAACAAATTGATGTAAATACCCTTTTGGTCCCTGTCAAGTTTGAAAATGAGAAAATTGGTCTTTCTCAACAAAAATTACAAAAAAATTCAAAATAAATTTTAAAATTCAAAATATTTATAAAAATTCTAAAATTTATATTTATTAAAGAATTATAAAAATTCTAGAATAATAATTTTGAGGACCTAAATAAGTAAATTAATGATTCAAGTTTATCATACTAAAATATTTTTTTTATTTTGCTTTGAAAAAAGTTTTTAAATATATATTGTTTCAAATTTATGTGTTATAACATGAAATTAGTTATACTGTAACAATATTTTAATTTGACATATTTAATTTTCTAATTCAACTCGAATAATTTTACTCGATTCGATTCAACTCGAAAAAAATTCAAATCGAGTTAGGATGATAAAATAAGAATCGTTAACTCGATTAACTTAAAATTTTTTCACTTGATTCGATCGAACACTCACCCCTACATATTATAAGAATTCTAATTATTATTTAAATGACCGGTTTAGTTGATATCGCCCGTTAACTAAATTCTAATTCAATTGAGGAACTATCAAAATTATTTTTTTACAAAGTACCAAACATTACTATAAATTTATTTCATTCATTTTATATTTTTAAGTAGAATCTTAAAAAATTAAAATTAAATTTAATACATCATAGTTTTTTATACTTACCTTCATCATTTCAACAAAATCTTTAAAAAAATTAAATATTTTTATTATATAAATTTTTTTGTCGTAAATATTATATAATCTATTTTTTCTATTTACATAAATGGCGTAACGTAGTTAAAAATAAATACGATCACATCTAAAGTGACCAATGCGTGCTTGCTTTTCATAATTGTGCGCTCTGGTTGATCTGATAACCCATTCTCAAAACGTACAAGCCTTCAACAGCACAGATTTAAATACATCAATCCCGTAATTTATCTTTTTCAAATAAAAGAAGCAACGTTTTTCCTTGTCTGAACTCCCAAAAGCTGGAGTGCAGTGTAGATCGTATGGAGTGAGGCAAAGTGAAGTCAGTTTCTGCACTTACCGATGCAGTGGCCTCCCGCGGTTCCCCTTATGCTCCACCTTCACTCCTCCATCCACATTTGAATTTTTTTGTTTTTCTGTTTGGTTTCAAATCTTGTTTTATCTTCGAAATTATCGAAATTGCCTTTTTTTTTGTTGCATTTATGGAGCCAACAGAAAATTCCGACTCTGATTCCAAATCTCAGTCTCTTGCTTTGGTCACAACCGGAGACGATAATGTGGAGCAGCCATTGCCTCTAGAGATTTGCGTCCCGGAAGAAATTGCCGCCGGCGCCGATGATAACAAGCTTCTACCGAGACGATCCCCCAGTATCTTTCAGTTATTTCCAATTCGGAGTGTTTTTTCGAGGAAATCCGATATAGAAACGGTGCTTGAGAGATGCCTGAGAAGGTCGCCCAGAAATTCAGCGTTGGTCGTTAGGGAGAGCGCAAATGTGAGGCCCAAGGCCATTGTGAGTTTAGAAACTGAAGGTTATAAAAGGAAAATTAAGGAAAGTACAACTGTAGAGGGTAAGAATCTTAGAAGGTCGCCAAGATTTACTACCATTTCAGCTGCCACTGAAAATAAAAAAGTCCTCTCTCTTTCCGCGAAGGTAACGCCATTGCTTTTTTGTTTTTCCACTAACTTTAGAATTAAATTTTCCATCGAGATTTTCTAAATTTATTCTGAAAATAAAGAAGAAATATGTTTAACACATTGGGCTGTAAATTAAGGTAAGCTAGGAGGTCTGCCATAGTTGTTGCCTTAAGGGATTATGCGTCCAGCCTCCTTGGTTGGGTTCGGTAAACAGGCACTAGATATTTCGGCGTAGTAAGTTTAGCAGCTAGGTATGTTGGCCCCTATTCATCGAGCTAAAGTAGTAGTCTTTTTTTTTCCCGGTAATCAAATCTTCCTCTATATTTTTTTGGAAGGATTTCTCTATTTTTATTTTATCTAAGAAGACGGTTTCAGTTGTAATTAAGGCTTTAATTGTAGTTCTATTTCGGTCAACGTAAATTAAAAAATAATACATGTAAATGTGGGTCACATTTATGGCTTCTTAATTCGTCTAATAAATGGCTTTGATTTTCTGCTGCGATATTTCTTGTGGGTTTTTTTTCAAATGCTTTACAAGTCAAAGATGAAGACTTTTTTAGAGGTATGCAACTTACCTGTTTAATTTGTGTGGATTCTTGTTCATGGGTTATGCAGAGTCGAAGCTCAAAAAGTCAACGGTTCAAGTTAAAGTGAGTAGCAATTGCTAATTTCTTTCATTGTTGCATTTTAGTAATATATTGCAGACATGGTCAACCTTGCTCTACATTGTGTGTTCCTGATCTTTCTTTTTATGCTATTTTTTTGTGTCGGTAGAAATAAAGGGGCAAAAATCATGAATATTGAAAGAACCAATGGAATGGGGTTGAGGAGATCTCCACGATTGACTTCGGCCCCACCTGAAACCAAAGGTCGCTCATCAAAAACTATTTTTAAATCCTCTGACAAGGGTTCCTACTCTGAAACAAGATCTTCTGGAAAGTTGAACGGCAAGCGATTATGTCTCCCAAAGACCGAGGAAACGGATAAAGGAACTTTTCCTTTAAGGCATAATGAGACAAACTTAAGGCTTATTATTGAAAGGCAGTTAAGAAGATCTCTGAAATTTAGCCAGGCTACTAAAAATGGTAGCAGTGATATCTCTGTTAGAAGATTGGATATGGATGAAGTGGTCTTTTCTGAAGAGAAGCTCTTGGGAATTTCTCCCAGTTCCATGCATGCAACAGAAAATGGCGACAGTAATGCATCTTTTAGAGAACATAGGAGGGAAATGTCTGATGAAAAGCAGTTGAAAACACCTTCCTCACTTTCTACATTATTGGCTGAAGGTGATAGTGCTGAAGTAAACTCTTCTTCCAATAGATTATCCAATTCATGTGATGAACAGCCTTCCAAGAAATTTAAGATCTCATCAGCAGAATCAGATATTGGAACCTCAGATGAAACATTCTCAAAGAAAGCCAAGGGCTCGTCTCTTTCAGGAAAGAAGAAGAGCCAATCCAAGACTGATGTTATATTTATAGGCAATCCAATCCCGGATGACGAAGCTCAAGAAAGGTGGCAATGGCGATATGAAATGAAGGTGGTTGATATGAACTACACTGTCAAATGCTATTTCTTTGATTGATTAGGCTGATTGAAGCAGTGACCATAAGTTTTTACTTTATTTTGCCTCTCTTTCCTTTTCTGTCCATTCTGATACCCCTTTATCTTGTTTGAGCATTATCTGGCATGCATTAAAGCATCTTTAGTATTCAACATTGATACATTGGTAAGTAACTATGCATCTAGCTTTTGCTCCTTTGGAGTCTGGACTATAGTGCATGTAGTTTGCTGCTATAGTGTTCATAAGCACTTAGTTTTAATTTTTAAAGAGAATGGTTTGGGGATGAGCTGGAATAATAGTAATTTGAGCGCACTAGTATTTTTTAATGCTGATTGTGAATATCTTGTACTTTGCAGAATGCAAAATCTAACAGAAAACTCATCTCATCGGAGTAAGTAACCTCTTATGAGCTCTGCCTGCTTAGTGGTTTAGTTATCTTGATTTAGCTTTTATCTCAAAATTGCTATTAACCTTTTTATCTTCATATTCTTTCTTGGGCTCATAACCACTGTTCCTATTGTGATAGTGATGATGATGATGATGAAGACAAGGTAGTTTGGAATGTGGAATGCCATTATGCTCAAGCTGAAATTGATGGATGTACCATAAATCTTGGGGATTGTGTTTATATTAAGGTAAATGTGATCAACACGTGGTGTGTTTTAAAATTTGTATATATACATTTAGGTCTCTTAATTAATGTTGAGCAAATCAAGTTTACGTGGTCTCTTCTAATCCTTTTCTTCTTGTCTGCCTATGGCATTTCTAAATTTCAATAATATGGCAATTGAAGCAAGCAAATTCTCATGGGATAAGGATTTTTTGCAGGGTGAAGAAGCAAAACACCACATTGGCAAGATATTAGAATTTTTTAAAACAACAGATGGAGAAAATTATTTTAGAGTCCAGTGGTTTTATAGAGCTGAAGATACAGTAAGTACAGAAATTAAGATTTCTTTTAGATCATGCACTATTTCTTATCCTGACCTTTGTTGCTTCTGTTCTGCACATCATGCAAAGGTTATGAAACAAGAGGCTGCTTTTCATGATGAAAGACGTCTATTTTATTCAACTGTAATGAATGATAATCCCATAGATTGCATTATTTCAAAAGTTAGTGTTACTCAAATATCACCTAAGGTAATCTTCTTGTGATCTTAATTTACTCCTATTTTTTGCCTTTTTACTATTCTAACTGTTTATGAATAGCTTTTATATATATATATTTATATTGTCTACTTCATTTGATATTCTCAGAACTCTGTTGTTGGAAATTTTGAATTTATGTATTCTTTGTTCTTTTATAACTTGTTGCAGTTAGGTTTAAAATCAAATTCTCTTCCCCGATCTGATTTCTATTTTGACATGGAGTATTGTGTGGATTATTCAACATTCCGCAACTTGCCACCTGGTAAGCTTCTTTTTCTGCTGATAATGGAGTTTAACTGCTGTATTAACTCTATTTGTGTACCCTAAGAGAGGAGAGGGATGGTGATCATGGAAACATAACCTGGTAAGTGAAAGGTTAAATATTCTGATAAATTAATAATAGTGCTAATATATCTGTCTTTATACATATAAATATATATTCAGATAATTCTTTCAAGAGCTACAGTTCCTCAAATTGCTGCAAGGAAGTTTTCCCTTCAACTCCTGCCTTTTCAGCTAATATTCCTAGTTTTGGAACTTACCAGGCAGAACTCACACTACTAGATCTTTACTCTGGTTGTGGCGGAATGTCAACTGGTTTATGCCTTGGTGCAAAAGCATCTTCCATTGATCTAGTGACGGTATTTTCATCCAATCAATGATAACCTCATATTTCATGATTCATTCAACAAAAAGATTATCAAATTTTATATCTTACATTCTGCATTTTAGAAATGGGCAGTTGACAGTGATAAGTCAGCAAGTAAAAGCTTGAAATTAAATCATCCAGAGGCACATGTGAGTATCATTGCCTTACAACTTCCATTTGGCATGCCCCAAAACCTTTAGAGGTAGATAATGCGATGTTTTTGCTTTCACTTATATAGGTCAGGAATGAAGCTGCTGATGATTTTCTTCGACTACTGAAGGAATGGGAAAAGCTTTGCAAACGATATGTAGTTGACAATTTAGAAAGAACATATCCGTCAAGATCCAGAGCCTCCGAAGCAGTCATGAAGAATGCAAGCCCTGCAAAAGATGCTGATGCCTCTGCTGATGAACTCGAGGTCTCTGGTCTTGTTGATGTTTGTTATGGTGATCCCTGCAACACAGGCAACCGTGGACTAAAGTTTAAGGTGGTCTATTTCATCTATACGATGTGATGGTAGTTCCTTTCATGCCTTTTGTGAGTTTTTGTTTGTAATTGATTTTTGTTTGTGTCAATCTATTCTCCTGTTATTCATAGTCGTTTTTTGTTTTATGTCATAATTTGGGGGAGATGTCTTATGCTCATAGCTCTTTTGTTAGGTTCGCTGGAAGGGATATAGCGCAAGTGATGATACGTGGGAACCAATTGAAGGCTTAAGGTATAATAATTGCTGCCATTATTCTAATCTTCATTTTGGTTATTATTTACTTACTCATTTGGATCTGTCAGCAATTGTCAAGAATGTATTCAGGAATTTGTAATAAAAGGATTCAGGTCCAAGATCTTACCCCTTCGTGTAAGTTTTCCTTAATCAAATGCACTGGTGGATGCTTAATATGGGGTATCTTAATTGTTGGAGATTTGTTATGAGTGACTTCTCTTCAATGATTAATGTAATCAGGGGGATGTTGATGTTATTTGTGGTGGCCCTCCATGCCAAGGGATAAGTGGCTATAATCGCTTTAGAAATGTTGATTCTCCATTGGATGATGAAAGAAATCGTCAAATAGTGGTCTTCATGGACATAGTTGAATACTTAAAACCTAAGTTTGTTTTGATGGAAAATGTGGTTGATATTTTGAGACTTGACAAGGGTTCTCTTGGAAGATATGCTTTAAGTCGGTTGGTACATATGAAATACCAAGCAAGGCTTGGAATAATTGCAGCTGGTTGTTATGGTCTTCCTCAATTCCGGTTGCGTGTTTTTTTGTGGGGAGCACATCCTAGTGAGGTTAGTGTTCTAGATTTTTGCATAAAATTGAATTATAACACTCCTTGGCTGTCTCTGATCATAAAGTAGTATCACCTATCTGTTCAATGATTTGGTCTTCCTGTTGATCTAACTGCCCCTTTACTGTTTTTCTTTTTTGTTTTGTTTTTGGTGGGGGTGTTGTGTGGTAATTTGGTGTCTGCAGAAGCTTCCACAGTTTCCACTTCCTACTCATGATGTTATTATCAGATATTGGCCTCCTCCTGAGTTTGAGGTTTCTATTGTTGCTGTTTTTTTTTTTTCCCTTTAGAATGCTTTTACCAGCAATGCTCCATTCTTATAATTCTCTTTGTCTTGTTCAGCGCAATACAGTTGCCTATGAAGAAGGCCAACCTCGTCAACTTGAAGATGCTCTTCTTCTCCGTGATGCCATTTCTGATCTCCCACCTGTAGTTATCATATTTTGATTTTACTAATGTAGCCACTTCTTAGATTCTATGGTACTTTGCTCCTTTAATTTAGTTAATTGCTTTGTAGGTTTCAAATAATGAAGTTCGCGAAGAAATGACATATGAAAAGCCTCCTGAAACGGACTTTCAAAGATATATAAGATCTAGTAAATACGGTAATTTTTTTTCATTTACCCTTGGAATCATCTCTGATTTAATGACTAAATTTCTTGTGGTATATGGCTTCTTTTTCCTTCTTTTTTCGTCTATATATTTGAGTATTTAGTGGCAGTTCTCTAATGCCAAAATAATGGATCATTTGTTCAATGGTCTCTCTTTATGACCTTTCTAGATTGTTAAAAATAGAGAAGATTTAAGCAAAATTGTGTCTATTACTTCAGATTATCATGGTATTTATATTGACGTAAGATCCATGTACAAAGAAAGAAATAGAATTCTAATTGATCCTACAAGTTTGTTACATTAATCATGGGTAATTACGTTAATCACCTACTGTTAACATACTTATTAATAAAAAGTATATCCTATAGCTAAATAAAACTACATGCTGTTAACATTCCCCCCGAAGCTATAGCATAGATATGATATTGATCTAAGTCTTTTAATAAAACTTCTCTTCTACCCCTAAGAAGTATTTCAATTGATCTAAGTCTTTTGTATGTAATCTAGTCTGCAAAAAAGACTTGAGAGAAGATATTCCTACACCATCATCTCCTATAATAACAAAATCATTGACAGATAGTACAAGAAGAATAATGCCAATTATTGATTGTTTATAAAAGGCTGAGTGATTATATTTGCTTTATTTCAGCCCAAACGCTTGAACTACCTAGTTGAATTTGCTTAACCAAGCACAAAGACTTTGCTTCAACCCATATGGAGATTACTTTAGACGACAAACCTTCCCAGACCCCCTTTAAGCAACAAACACAGGCGGGTGTTCTATACATGCATTTTTTTTTCTAGAGATCACCATGAAGAAAGTCATTCTTGATATCTAACTGATGTAAAAGTGAACTATTAGAAATAACTACTGAAATAAATAGCTGAAGAAAAGTTAGATTGGCCACAGGAGAGAAAGCATTTGAATAATCCAATCTGGAAGTCTAAGTATATCCTTTTACAACAAGTATGAATTTAAGTCTATTTACAGTCATGGATTAACTTTGACTGCAAAAATAGATTTGCATCTTATGGCCTTTTCACCCTTAGGTAAATCCACTAAATCCCATATATGATTGATCTCAAGAGTCTTTATCTCCTCAAGCATAGCATCATTCCAACCAGGGTTTAATAAAGCTTCTTTAACAGTCTTTGGAATTGAATAGAGTCAAGAGATGCAATCAGAAAGCTAGATAAAGGAGATATGTGATTAGAAATTGGTTTAGTAGATTTAAGAAGGATGCATTGATGTTTAGCTTTCTGAAGACCAAAAGGCATGCCAAGGTCCTTTGGTGGAGGACCAACTGACAAAGGAGGTAGTGCATGACATGTATCATTAGTCTTTTGGAATAGAGTTGGAGAATCAATGGTTATATTGTTGCTAGAGGAACACTAACGATTGATTGCTCTAGGGTGAGCAAATGGTTAATTCGGTTGGAACAGAGTAGCGAGTAGAAATATTCAGGGAGCTTGAGTATATACGAACAAAGATAGAATAGATGCTTGATGACACATGGCAGCATGGTGACATTGTTGCTGAAACCAAAACCCACGTGTTCGATCAAATGTGTGAAGGAATAGATCAAATAATTGTTGGTAAAAACATTAGTTTTCTATGGTTTATAAGAATGTAGACCCTCCAACTGAACAAAATCAAACCATGGCAGCTTCTACCTATCTCTCTTTCTTATCTCATTCACCAAACACTCCTAAACCCATCTCGACAAGAACAATGGCAGCAAAATCAAACCATGGCAGCTTCTACCTATCTCTCTTTCTTATCTCATGCATCAAACACTCCTAAACCCATCTCGACAAGAACAATGGCAGTCACAACCAACTTCACTCTCTTTTCTTGTTCATTAATCCCTTGTAAACTCATCCATTGGCCTGTCGTTTTCTTTCAAAAATTGGTCTGAAAAACCTCCTAATCTGTGTTACCTAGTGAAAGGGATATTGGAGATGATAAAGACTCAATTACTAGTTCCTTTTTTTATTACTGAATAAAGCTTTATTCAGTGGTATTAATAAATGAGAGTAAGTTTATGAAGATTCATGGTCTTTACCAATTTCCACCGTTAGTAATGGGAAGGAATAATACTGAGGTAGTGGTCAGTTTACTTGAAAAAGTTGCTCCTGGTTCGATTATAATGATGATCAGCGGATCAATAACTCTTGAGCAAGGTGCCTTTTGCCAAGTTTAACTTGGCTTAGAGCTTGAGGACAAGCTCTTTCTCTAGGAGTGCAACAATGTTATGTGCCAGAACCAAAAAGGAGAAATATCATTAATTTTGATTCTCTAGTTAAGGTTTATATTACAATTTTATTCCTTTTTTTTTTTTTTGGTTTCTTGTTTGTGATTTATTTTAGTTAACTTATTGCCTTATATTACGATTTTATGGTTAAGAATGCACAATGGATATCCTTTCCTTAAGTTTCTTATTTATGTAATAAGACTGATCCTTATTTAAAGGATTGGGCGGAATAATAAACCCTAAGCAGAATTTGTATAAAAAAAACCTAAAGAAATCTGAATCCCGCTCTAATGAGTCCTAAGGTTTAAATCTCTCTTTGATGAGCTGAACTATCAATTACAATTAGTACTACTAATTCAAGTAAACATGGCCACAAAGTTGGGCATATGCAGCATATCTAGTAAACCAGCACTGTTTCTGTTTAAATGTTTTTCCTGTTTTGCCTCTGAGTGAACCAATGTATTTTAGTCACATGTATGAGTATCACAAAAGAGAGGGAGCATAGACCCTTTGTATTGTTTCCTCTAATTTTGTTTTCCATTTATATTTTTCCTTTTTCCTGGCTTTGCAGTGATGACTGGTTCTGCATTAGATGGTGCCACAAGAATAAAGAACCTATTATATGACCATCGGCCTGCTCCGTTATCTGAGGATGATTATACAAGAGTTTGTCTGATTCCAAAGAGAAAGGTTCTATAATTCTCAGTTGACATTGCCGCTTTTTTGCCCTTCTGATTTCTTTCTAATTTTTTTTTTGGCCAGATACTTTCTTTCTAATTTAGAAGTGTTTGTAGGGGGCAAATTTTCGAGACCTCCCTGGTGTAATTGTTGGAGCAGACAATGTGGCTCGGAGGGATCCAACACGGGAAAAGCAGTTTTTACCTTCTGGAAAACCATTGGTGAGTTTCTTCCTTTCTCACCAGAGCAACAGTACATCATCTTCTTCCGTGTACTGCATATTCAGATGTAAATGCATGCTTGTTTGAGTTTGTACATTGATGAGTATTGTAGATAAAAGTAGAGCTGGAAACTGCTACATATGACTGCATCGCAACATATAGGACATTTTCTTTGATGGCGCTTCTTTTTCATCTTCATTTTCCTTTGCAAACTTGACGAAACAACTACTGTCAGTTCTGTCTATAACAGCCATCTGCTATAACAAGATTTTGCTATAACAACCAAGTTTCTAGAAGAACCGATTTTTTATGTTTTATTTTAACCCTCTATAACAGCTTTTCACTTATAACAACAACATCCTTAGTTATGAAGTACGTTATTTGTTAAATTAGTTCTCTATAACAGCATATGGTCTAAATTTTGAAATAAAATTATAGTTGTTTCATATAAGCAAGCCTATTAATTATCGCTTATTAAATGAAAATGATATTAATTAAAATATTATTTCAATAAAATGATTAAATTTCACATGAAGAAATCTATTAATCATATTTTATTAAATGAAAATAATATTTAATGGGTGGAACTAAAAATATCAATATAAGAAACTAGAAGTTCCCTAATTAAATATTCTACTATGAATTTGGAACATCATAAAC
Organism: Gossypium sturtianum; assembly: GCA_025698515.1. Lineage (NCBI taxonomy): Eukaryota > Viridiplantae > Streptophyta > Magnoliopsida > Malvales > Malvaceae > Gossypium > Gossypium sturtianum. Next base: position 23,379,045 of record CM046950.1, read on the forward strand.
TTATAAATTGACTGCTTGAATTTAGTAACTCATGATAAATTAATTAATTTAATTTGATAGCTCATATTGATTAATTGAACTTGTTAGATATATAAACTTTATGATTAATCATGTGAAAGAATGTAAAATAAAAGATGCATAAAAGCAATAATACATGTACCTGATATACGCCTTTTAATTTTGTTGATTTGATCCTCACTTTTTTTATTTTTTGAACATAATTCTCACTTTCTTTATTTGATGAAAATTCACGATTATTTCTATGGTAAGCTTACAACGATTATTTCTCTATAACAGCATGCTGTTACCACCTCTTTATAATTGGTAAAATCTAAGTAGATAAATAGGGCTGTTATAGAGAGAGGGTCGAGTGTATATCTAAGTGGCAAAATTGATTGCTGATGTTAATTCTTTTTCAATTGCTTAGGTACCAGAATATGTATTTACCTTTGAACAAGGAAAATCTAAAAGGTTTGATATTTTTGGCAGCTTTTCTGATTTCAACATCCTCATCCTCTAAAATAAAAAAAGAGGGGAAAAGAAGGAACTAATGTTATCAATATATGTGCAGACCATTTGCAAGATTATGGTGGGATGAGACTGTGCCGACTGTTGTAACTTATCCTTATTGTCACAGCCAGGTTTCACTTTAAACTAGTTTAGTTTGGAAGATTACAAAATTACTAGTTCTTGGATTGCATGTGAGTTTTTGGACTTGTATAGGTAATATTACATCCAGAGCAAGACCGAGTTCTCACAGTCCGGGAATGTGCAAGGTTACAAGGTTTTCCTGATTATTATAGATTCTGCGGGACAATTAAAGATAGGTATGATACTTTGGTTCTAAATATTATTTTGGTAGGATTTTTAATTTGTGGAGATCTGAAGAAATTAACTATAATGATCTCCTTTTAAGATTATATGTTTTCTGTGTTTCATAGGTATTGTCAAATTGGGAATGCGGTTGCAATTCCGGTTGGTCGAGCCTTGGGATACACAATGGGGATGGCATTTCAGAAAGGGAGCGGGAATGAACCACTGATGATCCTCCCTCCTAAGTTTTCTCTTTCCACCAATATCCAGTTAGCAAAATCATTGTCCCAAAGCACTGATGATTGAACCAAAACTGATTTCTTAACTTTATATGCATGCTTGCACTGCACCATTCATAATGTGTATCTCTGACATAAAGTTTTCATAAAGTTTTCATAATGCTTGCATCTTTGTATCCTTGACCTGCCAAAGCTTGCAGCCTCTACTGTTGTCTCTCAAATGTAATGAAATGGTTTCATTTTTCACAGCTCCCATTTTCTAATAGTTTCATGTTTTGTGAAATGTTTTGCTGGTAAAGGAATGAAATGGAGTTTATGGTATTTTTGATGTTATGATTGAAGTTAATTTTGTATTGTTAGCCAAATTTGTTGTCATTATCCAATTATGTAAAGAAATCTTAATTTAGGACTTAAGGAGTTACATTTAAGTGAGAAAAAATAAGCCAAAAGATCAATCTTTTTCATTAAAATAAGCAGGACTAAAGTTTTTCCTTGCATTTACAAAGAATGCTAGAAGCCGAAGAGATAATGGCACCCGTGCCACTGCTACTAGGGTTCTCTATTCAACAGCGGTCCATATTCCGTTTGAATTGGTGGTGTCCATTCACCATGCTCTATGCTTGTGATATTTAAACATATAATAATATGTTTTAAATGTAACGTATTCGTATCTTATACATATATATATATATATTTATATTTAAAATATTTACAGTGCTTGCTTTCACTCATCTATGCTTTTCATAATTGTAGGATCTGATAAATCCCATCTCAAACAGCCTCAACAATACCATAAATAAGATATGCTCTCTAAGCTATTTGAGTTTAACAATAAAAAAATATTTAAATTTAATTCGATAATTATCAAGTTAAACTCGACCTTGAACAACTTGAATTGTAAATCAAATCAAATTCACATTTAATAATAGATATAAAAATTAGTAAATTTTATCAAATTTTTTATATTTTTATATTATTAAATTATATTACGAGTCTAAACTTGAACTTAAATATAAAAATAATAAAAGAATTATATCTCAAAATTAAAAGAATCGAAGCTCCACCCATCAATTACACAGATAACCACATATTGAATAACAATACCATCATTTTAATTCTTTATTTAATTATTATACAATACAATCATTTTATTATATCAAGAAAAGCAAGACAAATAAGTAAACTATCAAAATACTCATTTTTGTTTATTTCATGTTACATTTTAGTAACTTATATTTGAAATGTTATGTTTTAGTCATTTACATTAACATATTGTAACATTCTTGTCATTTAGCCGTTAATTGCTGTTAACGGTATAACAGTAAACTAACGTGCCACGTTAAATCATCATTTCAAACGAAAATTTTAGGTTAAATCATATAATTGGTCCCCATATTTTTTTCGTTTGGAGCAATTTAAACTTTCTTTTATGTTCTTTTAACTTTTTTTTTTATATTTTTTTCATTTGTTAAAACTTTTTTATATTTATGAAAAAAGAGAAGGTGAAAGCTGAAATCAAAATAAAACTTACTTCATATATTCTCACCCCACAATTACAAACCCTCATCGTCCATCATCGCTTTAACAAACCAATTTGGATCTCTCAATGACCTAGTCCACAAGCTCGCCTCACTCGAAGACCTCGCCAGTCGTGACTTTTGGTAGTCCACCCTCAACAAAGTTTCTCGAGCCCGTTCCCTTAACCTCCTAACCAACCCCTACGACCACATTATCTATCTTACCTACAACATTCTTGCCCTCTCAAAACTACGTTGTTTCACGGATTCTTCAAATGAGCTCTACACTCTCAAAGACTAAAACGACCATCATTCGAAACTTATCCTCAACTTTATCCAAACCAGTTTGGTTCCATACTCTCTTTCTTTCTTCTGTTTATCCATGCTCGGCTTTCAATCAAGCTTGCTTGGGAATATCCAAAAAAGTTTAGATCAATTTTATCGTTTCTTAAATTGCTCAAAATGAAAAAAAAAATATAGGGACTAATTGTATAATTTAACCTAAAATTTTTGTTTAAAGTGATGATTTAACGTGCCACGTCAACTTACCGTTACCCCATTAATGAAAATTAACGCTAAGTGATTAAAATGTTACAACATGATAACGTAAATGACTAAAACGTAACATTTCAAACGTAAGTGACTAAAATGTAACTTGATACAAATAAAAGTCACTATTTAGTAGTTTAGCCTAACAAATACAACTAACTTTTTTTATCTTCCGCGAGCCGGAGCGCGCAGTGATGTCAGATTCCACGCTTTTACCATTTTCCTGTTTTTGAAAGACGGTTACACTTGTAAGTGAGGTTTCCATTGTAGTTGTTTTTGGTCAACGCAAATGACAAAATACATTGCTTCTTTATTCTACTTATAGATTGCTTTATCAGCTGCTATCTTTCTGGGTGGGTTTTTCAAATGTCTTACAAGTGAATGATGAACGCTTTTTTAGTGGTAGTTTCATTTGTGTGGATTCTTGTTCATGGGTTAAGCAGAGCCAAAGCTTCAAGTCAAAGTGAGAAGCTGCATTTTACTAATATTACACACATGCTCAATCTTGCTCTACATTGTGTGTTCCTCACATTTTAAATTTTTTTCTTCTGGCGTCATTGTTAATGCAATTTTGATTGCTTTTCTTTCTTCTGCGGCAGTGGAAATAAAGATGCTAAAATCATGAATATTGATAGAATCAATGGAATGGGCTTAAGGAGATCTCCAAGATTGAGTTCAGCCCCGCCTGAAACCAAAGGTTGCTCTTCAAAAACTATCTTTAAAGCCTCTGAGAATGGTTCCTACTCTGAAACAAGACCTTCTGGAACGGATAAAGAAGCTGTTCTTTCAAAGCGCAATGATCCAAACTTTTCTGATGAAAAGCAGAGGAGGAAGTCTCCTAGATTTGTTGCAGGGACTGAACATTGTGGTGGTAATGGGTCTTTGAGAAAATTTCAAGATCTTAACTCAAGGCTTTCCATTGAAGCGCAGTTAAGAAGATCTCTGAAAATTAGCCAGGCTACTAAAAATGGTTGCCCTGATGTCTCTATTACAAGATTGGATATGGATGAAAGGGGCTCTTCTGGAGAAAAGCGGTTGGGAATGTCTCCCAGTTCCGTGCATGCAACAGAAAATGGCGACAGTAATGCATCTTTTAGAGAACATAGGAGGGAAATGTCTGATGAAAAGCAGTTGAAAACACCTTCCTCACTTTCTACATTATTGGCTGAAGGTGATAGTGCTGAAGTAAACGCTTCTTCCAATAGATTATCCAATTCATGTGATGAACAGCCTTCCAAGAAATTTAAGATCTCATCAGCAGAATCAGATATGGGAACCTCAGATGAAACATTCTCAAAGAAAGCCAAGGGCTCGTCTCTTTCAGGAAAGAAGAAGAGGTCCAAGACTGATGCCATATTTATAGGCAATCCAATCCCTGATGGCAAAGCTCAAGAAAGGTGGCGATGGCGATATGAAATGAAGGTGATTGATATGAACTAAACTGGCAAATGCTATTTCTTTGATTGATTAGGCTGATTGAAACAGTGACCAATGACCATTCTTCTGCCAATCGTTTCCGATGTTGATTGATATCCCTTTATTTTGCTTGAACTTTAACTGGCAAGCATTATGACATCTTTTAGATTCAACATTGATACAATGGTTAGTAACTACACATTTAAGTTTTGCTCCTTTGGAGTCTGGACTATCAGTGCATGTAATTTTCTGTTATAATGTTCGTAAGCAGTTAGTTGTACTGAGAATGGTTGGGGGATGAACTGGAAATAATAGTAAATGGCACCCACTTTGTATTTTTCAATGCTGATTGCGAATATCTTGTACTTTTGCAGAATATAAAGTCTAACAGAAAAGACATATCATTGGAGTAAGTAACCTTTATGAGCTCCCTCTGTTTAGTGGTTTTTGTTATCTTGCTTTAGCATTGATCTCAAATTCTTTCTTGGGCTTCTAACCCCAGTTCCTATTGTGATAGTGATGATGATGATGATGAAGACAAGATAGTTTGGAATGTGGAATGCCATTATGCTCAAGCTGAAATTGATGGATGTACCATAGATCTTGGGCATTGTGTTTATATTAAGGTAAATGTGATCAACACATGGTGTGTTTTAAAATTTGTATATATACATTTAGGTTCTCTTAATTAATGTTGAGCAAATCAAGTTTACGTGGTCTCTCTTCTAATCCTTTTCTCTGTCTATGGCACTTCTAAATTTCAATAATATGGCAATTGAAGCAAGCAAATTCTTACGGGATAAGGATCTTTTACAGGGTGAAGGAGCAAAACACCACATTGGCAGGATATTAGAATTTTTTAAAACAACAGATGGAGAAAATTATTTGAGTCCAGTAGTTTTATAGAGCTGAAGATACAGTAAGTACAGAAAGTAATATTTATTTTAGGCCATGCAATATTTCTTATCCTGACCTTTGTTGCTTCTGTTCTGCGCATCATGCAAAGGTTATGAAACAAGAGGCTGCTCTTCATGACGAAAGACGTCTATTTTATTCAACCGTAGTGAATGATAATCTCATAGATTGCATTATTTCAAAAGTTAGTGTTACTCAAATATCACCTAAGGTATGCTTCTTGCAATCTTATTTTACTCCTGTTTTTTTTGCCTTTTTACTATTCTAACTGTTTATGAATAGCGTTTATAAATTTTCTTTATATTTTGTCCACTTCATTTGATCTTTATCAGAACTATGTTGTTGGAAATTTTGGATTTATTTATTGTTATTCTATAACTCGTTGCAGTTTGGTTCAAAGTCAAATTCTCTTCCCCAATCTGATTTCTATTTTGACATGGAGTATTGTGTGGATTATTCAACATTCTGCACCTTGCCAACTGGTAAGCTTCTTTTTGTGATGGTAATGGAGTTTAACTTCCGTATTAACTCTGTTTGTGTTTCTTGAGAGAGGAAAGGGTGGTGATCATGGAAATATAATCTGGTTAGAGAAAGGTTAAATATTCTGATAAATGATAATCATAATGCTAATAACTCTCTCTTTATATATATATAGATATATTTTCAGATAATTCTTTCAAGAGCCACAGTTCCTCAAAGTGCTACAAGGAGGTTTTCCCTACCACTCCTGCCTTTTCAGCAAATATTCCTAGTTTTGGAACTTACAAGGCACAACTCACACTACTATATCTTTACTCTGGTTGTGGTGGAATGTCAACTGGTTTATGCCTTGGTGCAAAAGCTTCGTGCAATGATCTAGTGGCGGTATTTCATCCAGTCACTGATAACCTCGTATTTGATGATTCATTCAGCAATAAAATTATTTTATCATGTACCTTACATTCTGCATTTTAGAAATGGGCAGTTGACAGCGATAAGTCGGCATGTGAAAGCTTGAAATTAAATCATCCAGAGACACATGTGAGCATCGTTGCCTTACAACTTCATTTGGCATGCCCTCAAATCTTTAGTGGCAGATAATACTATCTTTTTGCTTTCGTTATATAGGTCAGGAATGAAGCAGCTGATGATTTTCTTCAACTACTGAAGGAATGGGAAAAGCTTTGCAAACAATATAGTTAAAAATTTAGAAAGAACATATCCATCAAGATCGAGAATCTCCGAAACTGTCTGGAATAATGCCAGTTCTGCAAAAGATTCTGATACTCCTCCTGATGAACATGAAGTTTCCAGTCTCGTTGATATTTGTTATGGAGATCCCTGCGACACAGGCAACCGTGGTCTAAAGTTTAAGGTGGTCTATTTGATCTATATGATGTGATGGTAGTTCCTTTCATGCCTTTTGTGAGTTTTTGTTTGTAATCTAATTGATTTTTGTTTGTCAATCTATTCTACTGTTATTCAGTCATTTTTTGTTTCATGTCATAGTTTAGTGGAGATTGGCTCGTGCTAATATCTCTTTTGTTAGGTCTGCTGGAAGGGTTATACTGCAAGTGATGATACATGGGAACCAATTGAAGGCTTAAGGTATAGTAATTGCTGCCATCATTCCATTCTTGAATTAGGCTATTATTTACTTATTCAAATCTCTCAGGAATTGCCAAGAATGTATTCAGGAATTTGTAACAAATGGATTCAGGTCCAAAATCTTGCCCCTCCGTGTAAGTTTTCTTTAATCAGATGTGCTGGTGGATGCTTAATCTAGAGTATTGTAATAGTTGGAATATTTGTTATGAATGATTCCTCTTTAATGAATTAATTTAATCAGGGGGATGTTGATGTTATTTGTGGTGGCCCTCCATGCCAAGGGATAAGTGGTTATAATCGCCATAGAAATGTTGATTCTCCACTGGATGATGAAAAAAATCGTCAAATCGTGGTCTTCATGGACATAGTGGAATACTTGAAACCTAAGTTTGTTTTAATGGAAAATGTGGTTGATATTCTGAGACTTGACAAGGCTTCTCTTGGAAGATATGCTTTAAGTCGGTTGGTACTTATGAAATACCAAGCAAGGCTTGGAATAGTTGCAGCTGGTTGTTATGGTCTTCCTCAATTTCGGTTGCATGTTTTTTTGTTTGGAGCACATTCTAGTGAGGTTACTACTCTCAAGTTTTTGCATAAAATTGAAGTACAGCACTCCTTGACTGTCCCTGACTTTGGATTAGTGCTATTATTACCTGTAGATTTAATGATTTTGGTCTTGCTGGTGATCTAACTGCCCCTGGTTTACTCTTTTTCCCCCCTATTTGGGTGGGGGGTGTTTGTGGTAATTTGGTGTCTGCGGAAACTTCCACAGTTTCCACTTCCTACTCATGACGTTATTATCAGATATGGGTTCCTGCTGAGTTTGAGGTTGCTGTTTTTTTCCCTTAGAATGCTTGAACCAGTAATGTTCCATCCATATAATTCTGTTTGTCTTGTGCAGCGTAATACAGTTGCATATGATGAAGGCCAGCCCCGTCAGCTGGAAGATGCTCTTGTTCTTCGTGATTCCTTTTCTGATCTTCCACCTGTAGTTATCATATTTTTGTTTTACTGATTCAACCTCTTCTTAGATTTAGCAGTATTCTGTTCTTCTTAATAAGTTAACTGCTTTGCCGGTAGCAAATAATGAAGCCCGCGAAAAAATGACATATGAAAAGCCTCCTGAAACTGACTTTCAAATATATATAAGATCAATTGAATATAGTAATTTTTTTTTTTTAAATTTCATTTACCCTTGGGATCATCTCATATTTCAATGACTAAATTTCTTGTTGTATAACTGGTTTTTTTTCCTCGTATGTATATCTGAGTATTTTGTGGCAGTTCTCTAACGCCAAAATAATTGGCCATTTGATGGGGTCTTAAAAGATTTTATGCCCGATGATCTCTCTTATATGTCAGTTCTAGATTAATAAATGTGTACTTTCTTTCTTTTGGTAAAAGTGAAGGGTCTTTTGATGGAAATTTTTATTGGTAATATAACTGATTTGGGCCTTAATGCCTGCTTCTAAATGTGGTGCCTAATATGAAGTTGCCAAGAAATGTGGTATAATATGTAGGAAATCCAGTGTGTTACAGGTTTTTGCTTGTTTATTGGAATAATTCTGATCCATGTCTATCAGAATGAAATGAAATAATTATGGTATAGTTGCTTATATGACCTCTGGAAAATCTGAGAATAGGTACTTAGGTTCTTAAGTGTTTCTTTTTCTGTATATGGAGATGTAAGCTTGCATCAACTGGTAGGCGAAGTGGTTGGATGCTGTAGGATCAACAACTGGTGGCCATTAAGTTGCAGTCTTTGCCAGTTAAGTTGAAAAGAGCAGCTCATAATTTCACTGTGAAACAAGGACCTTTTACTGTCAGTGGGCTGTAATCAAACTGCTTTCTGACTAAAACTCAATTTTGGCATGAAGAACTAACAGAACACGCATAGGGAAAGTCATTGGGATGTGGAACTAGGTTAGGTATAATTTTCACCAATAACCATCCCAAAACAAGTGTCTCTAATTGTAAGACACAAGGAAGTTGCAAAAGTATAGAGGAAAACTTGATTGGAGCCTTGAACTAAAAGCAAGTAAAAGTTTGCTACTTGTGTGCAGTCTCATGTCTGGTAATCTATAGGTTTTAGTAGGTATGCTGGATAGTTAATTTCTTGACAACCTGTACAACATTTGTTGTTGGGAGTGAAAAACTTTGCACTGAAGTCTCAGGATGAAAAATTATGTACAAGCATGCATCATGGATCTTGGGTCTAGAATTTGGAATGCTTCGGAAATATGCAAATTCATGATGCAGCATTTTGGTCAGCATCTCAAATGCTAATTCAAGTAAGCATGGCCATAGAGTTGGACATATGCAGCATATCTAGTAAACCGGTATTTGTTTCTGTTTAAATGTTGCTCCTGTTCTTCCTGTTGTGAACCGAAGAATATTAGTCACATCATCCATTTGTTTTATATCACAGAAGAGAGGGAGGACGGAGCCAAGCACAGGTCCTCTTTATTGTTACCTCTAATTGTCATCCATTTACATTTTTCCTTTTTTCCTGGCTTTGCAGAGATGATTGGTTCCGAATTAAATGGTGCCAAAAGAATAACAAACCTGTTGTATGACCATCGGCCTTCTCCGTTATCTGAGGATGATTATATTAGAGTTTGTCTGATTCCAAAGAGAAAGGTTTTGTAACTCCAATTGACATTGCCACTTTTTTCCCTTCTGATCTTTTTCCCCTAATTTAGATGTGTTTATAGGGGGCAAATTTTCGAGACCTCCCTGGTGTAATTGTTGGAACAGACAATGTGGCTCGGAGGGATCGAACACAGGAACAGCAGTTTTTACCATCTGGAAAGCCATTGGTGAGTGTCTTCTTTTCCCATCCGAGCAACAGAGCTTCCACTTCTTTGTTCATCTATGTACTGGATATTCATATGTAAGCACATGCTTGTTTGGGTTTTGCCTGGATGGCTTTTTTATCTTTGTTCTTTGTGAATGCATCTCAACGCGTGGGACATTTTCTTTAGTGGCGTTTCTTTATCATCTTTCATTGTCTCTTTGCAAACTTGATGAAACAGCTATTTATTCTAGGTTATCTCTTTACTAGGAAAGCACAAAAATGAATCTAGTGCAGAAAGGGAATGAAACAAGAATTCATTTTCCCAACTCTGTAATATACTATTACTATGCCTAAATGGAAAAACTGATTGCTGATGTTAGTTCTCTTTCATTTGTGTAGGTACCTGATTATGTCTTTACCTTGAAACAAGGAAAATCTAAAAGGTTAGGCTTTTTTGGCAGCCTGTCTCATTTCAACAACCCCTCATCCTCCAAAATAGATATATATATATATATATAGAGAGAGAGAGAGAGAGAGAGAGGAAAATAGAGGAACTAATGTTGTTGATATATGTGCAGACCATTTGCAAGATTATGGTGGGATGAGACAATGCCGACTGTTCTAACTGCACCTTTTTGTCACAGCCAGGTTTCACTTTGCACTAGTTTAGTATGTAAGATTACACATTTACTAGTCCTTTGGATTTGCTTTGAGTTTTAGGAGTTGTGTAGGCAACATTACATCCAGAGCAAGACCGGCTTCTCATAGTCCAGGAATGGGCAAGACTGCAAGGTTTTCCTGACTATTATAGATTCCGCGGGACAATTAAAGAGAGGTATGATAGCTTTGTTCTAAATATTATTTTGGTAAGCTTTTTACATTTGCTGAAGTCGGAAAAAATTAACTGTAATGATCTTTTAAGATTATACAGCTATTTGAAAAGAAGAGAATAAGCTCTTATAGCTGCGTATTGAACAGAGAAATTCGGTCTTAAAAAAGCAAGGGAACTTTATGAACATTTTGATTTAGCAAGTTATACAAATATAATCTTTGTTTCTATGTTTCTATATTTATAGGTGTCGTAACCATTTTTTTGATAAAACAGTAAACGACGCGGTCGACTCGTGGTTTTTAAAAAATGGAAAGGAAGGGAGTCGCCACCGATCTTTATTTGGATGAGATCGGATCACCTCTGTTTTAATAAATATTTCAATTTACTAAAATAATGTTTTTGGTCTGCGAATTTTGAGAAAATGGGCTCGGGAGTCGATTACGTGCGAGGAAGGATTAGCACCCTCGTCACGCCCGAAATTGGTACCAAACTGATTGATTGATGTCCTAATGTTGAAAACTTTGAAATGGTTTGAAAATAGATACTTTTTATTGAACAAATCGAGAGGGACGATAAGACCTTCTTATTTCGAAGAGATAAAGTATCGTATCCGATGAAGTTAGGTAACTGACGCTTTGGACTCGGCCCGAGCTTGTCTTTGATTTTAAAACTTGGCTAAAAATGTCAAGAAGATATTCCGTTATTTGTCAAATGAGAAACCGGAACCCAGTAAGTTAGGGCTCGATTTCTCGAAATTCCAAATACGAAATATTTCTTTTACTTTTAAAAACTTATCTCGGGTATCTAGATGTCGTGTCCAGTAAGTTAGGACGCAACATTTCGAATTTCCGAGAACAAGTATTTTATTCAAAACTTTATATAACGATTTCAAAAAGGTATTCCGTGATTTAAATTAAACGAGAAAAACCGAACCCAGTAAGTTAGGGCTCGATCTTCCCGAATCTCTAATACTGAAATATCAGTTGTTTATAAAAACTAAGGCATCGAGAAAAATTAGCGTGAAAATATGAGAACACGATGTTATACGTAAAAGGACACGTACACATGTTTACGCATAAGTAAGGCTGACATATAATACATTGAAAGTATTATGCAATAGCAGTAGTAGGAATAACAATGAAATGATAACAATAATAACATGATAATGATGATAATATGATGTGATAATAATAATAATCTAGTAACAAATCATATAGTATAATAATAATATAGTAGTAATAGTAATATAACAAAAATGATAGAAAACAAAAAAAAATAGTAGAACAATGATAATAATAATGGTGGAAATAAAAATGGAATAGAGAATGATGATAAAAATAACATTAATAATAATAAAAATAATAAAATGATAATAAGGTTAATCATGGTAGTAATTAAGAGGTAGATAAAATATATATACAAAGGAACAAACAAAATATATATGTGTAAAAACTCTAATATGATAATAGTAATAATAAAGATATAACTAATAATAATAGGATGATAATAATAATAAATGCTAAATAATAATAATAATGATGATATAATAAAAATATAGCAATAATAATATAGTAATAATAATAATATAGTAATAATAATCATAAAGTAAAAATATAGTATATAATAATAATAAAAGAACAAAAACGCAAATTAACTAAAAAGGATTTGTAACAACCCAAACCCGGCCCAAACACTACGGCCGAATTTGATTTGTTACCGAGTAAAACCTTGTGAACCCATTTCGAAAAACATTTAATTTCCATTGAAAACTCCTCGTTTTCGGTTGTCTTGTCAAAGCTACCCTTGGATTTAATTTGGAATTTTAATTAAGTCCAATTGTTATACCAGTTTCAAGTGTGCCCGATGGCACGAATAAACTTTTTCGTGTTACTAAAGAAAACATGTGATTTAATTCAATTTAATAGTATAGTCTAAGCAAACATCCAACATAAAAGAAAATAACACAAATATAGTTTATGGAGGCCTTATTACAACCAAAGTAAAAATAAGCAAATATAAAGTTCTATAAATTTAAAACCACTGCATGGCCACCTCGAGTCCAACCGGCTCCTCCACCGCCATCTACGAGTCACCTGAAAAAAATGTTAAAGGAGAAGGTGAGTCACCAAGACTCAGTATGTAACCCTTCCCCCGGTTAATACAACGTTTCATACACAACATATAACAGTTAATTATGCAGAGCATCGTGTACCCAACCTAGCCAACCAAACGCCTTTGTCTACCCCTCGTGGTACCAAACCACTGGTGACCGTAGTCACGATGTGTTACCAAAACACTGGTGGTGCCAAACCACTGGTGACATATAGTCACAATGTGCTACCAAAGCAGCGGTGTCCAGAGACACAAATCGGGTGATGGGGCCAACCCATCGTGTGATACCAAATCACCGCGCAGACGATCCCATATCTCAAGTGGGGCCAACCCACGGTGGTGTTAACCACAGGGGACAAGTCGCTATGAGGTACCAAACCTCCGGAGGTACCAAACTCTCGGTGACATATAGTCACAGTGTGCTACCAAAGCACGGTGCTCGTCAAAGACGATATCACCGCCCCTCCTCTCATCAACCCATGTCAAGCAGTTAACAACAGTACATACATATATCACATGTATCAAATAATCCATGCTTCCCAAAAGCATTATTATCAATCTCATACAAGTAGAGACTTACCAGGATCCTTGCTTGTACCATTAAGGCACTAATGCCATATCTACATAAAGCAGATTTACACATAACATACACTTAATACACTTTATTAACTATTATAAGTGTGTATGTACACACCTGATTTAAATGCTAACTCCAAATCCCAAAGAGTCAATCGGCCACCTCCTGCTTTCTTGTTCCTATATTCGGCCAAACTCAAAGGTTTAGTGTCCTTTGTCCATTCGGCCAAACCACCATATCCAAAGGGTTAATTATTGAATCCCAAAAACCTTACCTAATACCTTTGATTGCTAGACTTAGTACACTTTTTACACCTCCGTTTCCACCCTACAATCGGCAACCATTAATAGCCACTCAATAGCCTTGACTTATAACACTTAAAGAAATTAAACTATTAACACATCCTTACCACGACTTACCAACCAATTGCTCGAAGGTAACGGCTTCACTAGATCAACACCTCGAAGGCCCTACAACAACCGATTCGAATCGGATGATTCATACTTGCAATCTAATGCCGAGATCGGCTCTTACCCTTGTTGATAGTCGATAGAGAAAAGAATGTGGGAGAAGAGTTTGGCATACTTACCTTCTTCTATGACCGATTGGAAAAACTAAAAGGGATTACCCTTGCTTGATATTCGGCCAAAACTTCACAAAATAAGGAGAAAAGAATTAGGCTAAAGTGGAAAGAAAATAGTGAGAAAAGGGAGATAGGGATTCGGTTTTGAGAAGAAAGAAAAGAAACAGAGAGGGAAAGAGAGTTTTGGTACACCACTAGAGCATATTCGGCCAAGGGGGAAAGAAAATAATAGGGGAGGAAGGTGGTAGAAGATTCAGCTTTGAGAGCTTGAGAGAATGGTGAAAACGCAAGAGCAAAAGAGGGCTAGGGAATGCGGCTAATAGGAAAAGAAGTAAAAGAAAACTTGGGCACTCTTCTCCCCCTATACTCAGTCTCCTAGCCGTCCACTCCTCTTCACCAAGGAGTCCCACATTCGGCCATCACCTAGTTTTTCTCTAGGCCACCCACTTGATTTAATTCAAATAACTTTGAATTAATAAAAATAATCCCCTAATATTCCATCCATTATCCTTGAATATCTTCTCATTATTACTATAATTAGACAAATAAAACTCTTCCATTATCCTTTAATAATTACACCTAATAAAAGAGTTTGAAGGAGAAAAACTCTCCCCCTTGTGCTAGTCCAAATAAAAACAAAAAGAGGAGGATTTTGTGACTCGAACACAAGCTCTCCCTTGCTCCTTGGTGGCGTCACATGTAGCTCTTAAGTGGGCTTCTTTTGCCACTTTACCAAGGGCTTTTTAGTGTTAATAATACCCACATTTATTCTTATAACACCACTTACCAAGGCTCCCTTCTTTTAAAAGTTAAAACTAAAATTTCCTACCAAATCGAGCCAACACAAAGCCTTAAATTGATCATTATTATTCCATAAATAATGACATGTGATTCATACATAAGAAAAATAATTTATTTCCAAATAGCCCGTTTTGGGATGTTACTGATTTCTACCCCCTTAAAATAAATTTCGTCCTCGAAATTCCTTGGTCAAAAGAGATGGGGTATTATTTTGCCGCATCACCTCCTCGGGCTCCCACGTAGCTTCTTCCACTCCGTGGTTTCGCCATAACACTTTTACTAAAGGCACCGCCTTCCTTCGTAGAACTTTCACATCTCGATCTACAACTGAATGGTTCTTCCTCAAAAGACAAATCCGAGTTCACCTCGATTTACGCATCTTGGCACAACGTCGCGAAGGATCGACCGACACCGCCTCAAAGATTGACACATGAAATACGTCATGAATCGACTCGATTCGCGGCAACTCTAGCCGATAAGCTACCGGTCCCACTCGCTTTACAACTGTATATGGGCCAATGAACCTTGGGCTTAACTTCCCTTTCCGTCCAATCTCAAAACCCTTTTCCCAAGGCGACCTTTCCAGAAAGACCTTGTCCCCACAAGCATACTCCACTTCCTTGCGTTTGAGATCGGCATAAGACTTACGCCTATCCGATGCTTCCTTGAGACGAGACCGAATCACCTTGACTTTGCCTTCCGTCTCGGTTACCAGTTCTGGACCCAGAACTTGTCTTTCTCCCAACTCCGTCCAACATGTAGGAGTACGACACTTCCGTCCATATAGAGCCTCGTATGGAGCCATTTGGATACTCGCTGATAACTATTGTTATAGGCGAGATTCCGCTAGTGGTAGGTACTCCTCCCAACTACCACTAAAATCCAAGACACGACCTCTTAACATGTCTTCTAAAATCAGTATCACCCTTTCCGATCAGTCCGTCGATGTGGATGGAAAGCCGATCTTGAAATCTAACAGTGTACCCAAAGCTTGATGCAACGCTTTCCAAAACCTTGACGTGAATCGGGATCCCTATCCGAGATAATCGACATCGCACGCCATGCAACCTCACTATTTCACCCACATACGACTTTGCTAGCTTACGGAGAGAGTAATCCATTCTCACGGCATGAAGTGAGTGATTTAGTTAAGCGATCCACAATTACCCGGTGCATCCTTCTTGGTGGGCGTAAGGGGTAGCCCACTAACAAAATCCATGGTGATCCTCTCCCATTTCCATTGAGGATCTTTATCGGTTGAAGTAGTCCCGATGGTGACCGATGTTCGCCTTAACTGCGACACGTCGGACACTTTCCTACGAACTCCGTTATCTCACGCTTCAACCTGTGCCACGAGCACGTTTCTCGCAAATCTCCATACATCTTGCTTCCCCGGGATGCATAGCGTATGGGCTGCTATGTGCATCTTGGAGAATTTTCCGCCTTAATTCTGGATCCTTTGGCATACATACTCGTCCTTGAAAACAAAGCACTCCATCACTAGACAGATTGTACCCTTCCAAACCACCGCCTTGAACTTGTACCCTCTTAGAGCTCAAGCCTTCATCCACTAATCGCTTTTCTTTAATCTCCTCAATCCAAGTCGGTTTTACTTGAAGTTCGCGCCAAAAGACTCCCATCATCATCTGAGACTTAACCGAGCGAACATTGTTCTTAAGTCCGTTACGCCTTAGGCTCAATGCGTCGGCTACCACATTAGCCTTTCCCGGATGGTACTCGATTGAACAATCATAGTCCTTTAGTAGTTCAATCCACCGACGCTGTCTCGGTTCGAGATCCTTCGAGTCGAGATACCTCAAGCTTTTGTGATCCGTGTAGACCATCGACTTCTCCCCATACGGGTAATGTCTCCATATCTTGAGAGAGCGAAGAGCGACCATTGCTAACTCTAAGTCGTGAGTTGGGTAGTTAACCTCATGCGGTCTTAATTGACGGGATGCATAGGCTACTACCTTCCCATCTGCATCAACACACATCCCAAACCGGGTGTGAGATGCATCACAATAAACTCGTGAATAACTTTCCGCTTCAGTGTACCAAAACCGGAGCTTAGTCAAAATCTTCCTTAACTTATCAAAGCTTTCTTGTCGCTTCTCCGTCCATACAAACGGGACACCTTTCCTTAGCAACTTAGTCAACGGCAGGTTGCGCTATTAGAGAGAATCCTTCCACGAATCTCCGATAGTATCCTCGCTAAACCAGAAAACTTCGTATTTCACCCACCGCCCTAGGTGGTTTCCACTCCAATACCGCTTCAATCTTGCGAGGTCTACCCTAATTCCTTCACCGACACTACATGACCTAAGAAAGCCACTTCCTAAGCCAAAATTCACACTTACCGAGTTTGGCATATAATCGCTTCTCCTCGCATTACTTGCAGAACTATCCGTAAATGCTTGTCATGCTCTTCTTACGTCTTTGAATAAACCAATATGTCGTCTATGAACACCACGACGAACGGGTCCAAGTCTGCTTTGGAACACTCGTTCATCAAGTCCATGAATGCCGCCGGCGCATTAGTCAACCCGAATGGCATCACCAAGAACTCGAAATGCCCATACCGAGAGTTCGGAATGCCGATTTTGTGAACATCGCCTCCTTCACCCTTAATTGGTGATAACCCGACCTAAGGTCTATCTTCAAAACACCGAGGCACCTTTTCAGTTGATCGAACAAGTCGCCAATCCGAGGCAGCGGATACTTGTTCTTGATCGTTAACTTATTTAATCGACGGAGTCGATGCACATCCGCATAGAACCGTCCTTCTTCTTGACAAACAACACAGGTGCTCCCCACGGAGATATACTTGGTCGTATAAACCCTCATCCAAGAGCTCACGAATTTGAGCCTTTAGCTCCACCAATTCCTTTGGTGCCATTCGGTATGGTGCTATGGACACAGTGCCGTTCGGTAGCAAGTCTATACCGATTCGACTTCTCGATCCGGAGGCAAACCGGAAGTTCTTCCGGGAATACATCAAACAAATTCCCCAACCGTTCGGACCTCTCCAATTACTAACCCCTTAGCTTCCAAAGCACGATTTGAACCAAATACGCCTCACAACCCTTCTTGACCATCTTTTGACCTTCAAGGCGATCACTACATTGGATAGATAATTCCTTCTATCTCCTATCATAACCACCTCATCACCTTCACTGTTTTAAGAACCATGCGCTTGGTCGCGCGGTCAACCTTGCTTGGTACTTAACCAACCAATCCATACCGAGAATCAAATCGAACTCCCCAAACGGTAGTTCCATTAGATCGACTACAAATACTACCCCTTGAAGTTCTAGGGTACGCCTCTATAGAGTTTATCTACGACTCTACCGAGTGACCTGGGGGCTAACTACGGTCATCTCCCTAGAAGCGCTTTTGATTTTAGGTCCATAGTTCCTACCACACTACAAGCAATGTACGAGTGCGTCGAGCCCACATCAATCAATGCAACATAAGGAAAACCGAAAATTAGAAACGCGTCTGGTTATGACATCCGGTGCGTCACCTTCTTCGCGACACCTCTTTGCGTAAACTAAGCCAGCCGCCTAGCCTCGTGTTGCCTGAACCTCGCCTTGAGTTCCACGACCTCGGTTAGGGACCGTTGTTTCCTCTACCATTACCACGACCCTCCGTGGTCCTACATTTCTATCCCGAGCACGGTTCGACCCTCCGGTCGCTTCTTAGCTAGTTTTTGGGGACAATCTCGACACGATGCTCCAAAGACCCACACTCAAAACATCCCTTATCACCGGTCCAACATCCTCCCCAATGGGTCTTTCCACAGCCGATTGCACCGAGTCGGCCCTCGATTAGCGATCGTGGGCCTTCTTTCACTGATTGGGCCCACTTGGCCTAGCCTTTTCTCGAGCACTTCCGCTTGACCCGGTGACCCAAAACTTCTCTTCCGATTGTTCTTACTATAGTTTACGCCTCACGGCCTCCTTGATTCCCTCGGCTACCTTAGCCTTCTCCACTAGAGATGAGAACTCACGAACTCTTTGTGGGGCAATTAGTAACCTCAAATCATCTCTGAGTCCGTCCTCAAAGCGGACACAGCGCTCATGTTCGAGAGCCACGATGCCTCTCGCATATCTACTCTCAACCTTAAAAATTCCGCCTCATATTCCGACACGGACTTAGTTCCTTGAACTAATCCCGAAAAAGCCTTTCTGCTGGCGTCGGTGTAGCTAATGCCCACATACTTTTACGATAGGCGGTTCGAAATACTCCCAAGTCAAATCATCTTTGTAGCCCCATCTCGAACCGTCACCACCACCGATACGCTTCATCCTTTAGAAGCGACACCGCCTTTCTTCGCCTTCTCTTCCTCGGTCAAAGTCAAGGTCATCCATGATTCTTTCGGTTGATTCTAGCCAATATTCCACTGACGGGTGCCACTCGACACACCTCGGAATACCTCCGCTCCGTTAGATCGAGTCGCCGGGGACAGATTTCCGAGCTCCAACATTTCCACCAGCCTCACCACCATCTCCAAGACTCGCAACACGACTTGCGATACCGACTCGCCACCTGGGTCTGCTCCGGCTCCTCGCCTCTAAAAGTAGGAGGTGGTGGTGGCGATGGTACCTCATTTTCCGAACCTTGTCCCGACTGACGGTTCGACACCATCATCCTACCCCTACCACGTCCACGGCGTCCACGTCCTCTAGAACTCATTCTATCTACTGCGCTTTTAATCTGGTTAAGAAAATTTTTATGCGTTAGCATTGTTTCACTTTATTACTCGCGAAGAAGTTTTATGGATGAGGTTTAATCAGAGATTCTTTCGAGCAAACAATGTTTCAGTTTCCTATCCTAGTTCACACAAAGAAGTCCATGCATCCATTCCTTAATACTTCCCATACCTATTCACTCATCGGACATTTCTGCCCACTTCTAACCCAGGGGTATTTTCGTCTTTTTCCTACAGGGGTATTTTCGTAATTTTCCAGAACCAAGATATTTTGCTGATGATTTCCAAGGCTAAGTTATTGAATATTTAATAAAATAGTTGAAACTTTTGGGCAAAACCGTCGAATCAATATTTTATGGGTCAGGGGCATTTTGGTAATTTTACTCCTAAGGGTATTTTTGTAATTTTTCACAAGTCAAGTTTTCCGAGAAAAACATTGTATACTAAGTGTTCTAGGGTTTGAGAGGGTTATTGGATAAGTTTTGAAAACATTAGGGTCATTTATTCATTCCTTTCAAAAACAAGGCTAATTCCCTTCTCGGGTTTTAATCATTGTTTTTAGCCTATGACCGAGCCTTCCCGGTCGGGGTGAACCAAAGCTACGCACTGCAGTAATTCAAGTGAAGAGGAGGTGGGTCACGCGGACCGCTTAAATACCAAGCTCTCATTTGAACCTTTCTAGACATGCGCACGAGAGGTTACCACACCACCGAGCCTTACGAGTTAGGGTGAACAGGAAGCTACGCACCGGGTAGGATACTGCGAAGAGGAGGTGAGTCACGAGGGCGCTTAAATACCAAGCTCTTCCGGATCCAATCCTAGACATGCGTGCAGGGGTTACCACACCCTAGCTCATTGACTAAGTCATAGGTTGGTTTAGTTCTTTTAAGTCTTATGCTTCGTTGTGTTTGAGTAATCTAGCCTTAGGGTCCAAGTCCTATAAGTCTATCTACGTTCCATGCTTCCTACCCTTCTACAGAATATATTTCACAAAAAGGTTTAGATGTACTTACCTGGGCGGATCGGTGCCGGAGACTCGGGCCATGCTGCTTAGAAACCCAAAAATCATACCATAAGGCCTACTAAAACATTTTTGGGCCTTGGGCCCTACTGTAGAGTTTTGAACGGGCTCGATAATAATTGGTCAGTAACAACCCAAACCCGGCCCAAACACTACGGCCGAATTTGATTTGTTACCGAGTAAAACCTTGTGAACCCATTTCGAAAAACATTTAATTTCCATTGAAAACTCCTCGTTTTCGGTTGTCTTGTCAAAGCTACCCTTGGATTTAATTTGGAATTTTAATTAAGTCCAATTGTTATACCAGTTTCAAGTGTGCCCGATGGCACGAATAAACTTTTTCGTGTTACTAAAGAAAACATGTGATTTAATTCAATTTAATAGTATAGTCTAAGCAAACATCCAACATAAAAGAAAATAACACAAATATAGTTTATGGAGGCCTTATTACAACCAAAGTAAAAATAAGCAAATATAAAGTTCTATAAATTTAAAACCCTTTGCATGGCCACTCGAGTCCAACGGCTCCTCCACCGCCATCTACGAGTCACCTGAAAAAAATGTTAAAGGAGAAGGTGAGTCACCAAGACTCGATATGTAACCCTTCCCCGGTTAATACAACGTTTCATACACAACATATAATGATTAATTATGCAGAGCATCGTGTACCCAACCTAGCCAACCAAACGCCTTTGTCTACCCTCGTGGTACCAAACCCTTTGGTGACCGTAGTCACGATGTGTTACCAAAACACTTTGGTGGTGCCAAACCACTTTGGTGACATATAGTCACAATGTGCTACCAAAGCAACGGTGTCCGTAGACACAAATCGGGTGATGGGGCCAACCCATCGTCGTGTGATACCAAATCACCGCGACGATCCCATATCTCAAGTGGGGCCAACCCACGGTGGTGTTAACCACGGGGACAAGTCGCTATGAGGTACCAAACCTCCGGAGGTACCAAACCTCTCCGGTGACATATAGTCACAGTGTGCTACCAAAGCAACGGTGCTCGTCGACCACGATATCACCGCCCTCCTCTCATCAACCCATGTCAAGCGATTAACAAACAGTACATACATATATCACATGTATCAAATAATCCATGCTTCCCAAAAGCATTATTATCAATCTCATACAAGTAGAGACTTACGGGATCCTTGCTTGTACCATTAAGGCACTAATGCCATATCTACATAAAAGCATTTACACATAACATACACTTAATACACTTTATTAACTATTATAAGTGTGTATGTACACACTGATTTAAATGCTAACTCCAAATCCCAAAGAGTCAATCGCCACCTCCTGCTTTCTTGTTCCTATATTCGGCCAAACTCAAAGGTTTAGTGTCCTTTGTCCATTCGGCCAAACCACCATATCCAAAGGGTTAATTATTGAATCCCAAAACCTTACCTAATACCTTGATTGCTAGACTTAGTACACTTTTTACACCTCCGTTTCCACCCTACAATCGGCAACCATTAATAGCCACTCAACAGCCTTGACTTATAACACTTAAAGAAATTAAACTATTAACACATCCTTACCACGACTTACCAACCAATTGCTCGAAGGTAACGGCTTCACTAGATCAACACCTCGAAGGCCCTACAACAACCGATTCGAATCGGATGATTCATACTTGCAATCTAATGTCGAGATCGGCTCTTACCCTTGTTGATAGTCGATAGAGAAAAGAATGTGGGAGAAGAGTTTGGCATACTTACCTTCTTCTATGACCGATTGGAAAAACTAAAAGGGATTACCCTTGCTTGATATTCGGCCAAAACTTCACAAAATAAGGAGAAAAGAATTCGGCTAAAGTGGAAAGAAAATAGTGAGAAAAGGGAGATAGGGATTGGTTTTGAGAAGAAAGAAAAGAAACAGAGAGGGAAAGAGAGTTTGGTACACCACTAGAGCATATTCGGCCAAGGGGAAAGAAAATAATAGGGGAGGAAGGTGGTAGAAGATTCGGCTTTGAGAGCTTGAGAGAATGGTGAAAACGCAAGAGCAAAAGAGGGCTAGGGAATGCGGCTAATAGGAAAAGAAGTAAAAGAAAACTTGGGCACTCTTCTCCCCCTATACTCAGTCTCCTAGCCGTCCACTCCTCTTCACCAAGGAGTCCCACATTCGGCCATCACCTAGTTTTTCTCTAGGCCACCCACTTGATTTAATTCAAATAACTTTGAATTAATAAAAATAATCCCCTAATATTCCATCCATTATCCTTGAATATCTTCTCATTATTACTATAATTAGACAAATAAAACTCTTCCATTATCCTTTAATAATTACACCTAATAAAAGAGTTTGAAGGGAGAAAAACTCTCCCCCCCCTTGTGCCGTCCAAATAAAAACAAAAAGAGGAGGATTTTGTGACTCGAACACAAGCTCTCCCTTGCTCCTTGGTGGCGTCACATGTAGCTCTTAAGTGGGCTTCTTTTGCCACTTTACCAAGGGCTTTTAGTGTTAATAATACCCACATTTATTCTTATAACACCACTTACCAAGGCTCCCTTCTTTTAAAAGTTAAAAACTAAAATTTCCTACCAAATCGAGCCAACACAAAGCCTTAAATTGATCATTATTATTCCATAAATAATGACATGTGATTCATACATAAGAAAAATAATTTATTTCCAAATAGCCCCGTTTTTGGGATGTTACAGGATTGAATTGAAATTAAAATGGAATTCTGGGGTTAGATTTGAAAATAAAAGAAAGGATGAGGACCAAAATACAACGCGCGCGGACTTGTGGGGACTAAAGCGGACAATACCCCCTAAATTCCCAAGGGCACACCCGGTTAGCGACTTTAGGGACCAAATCGAAAACAAAATGATACACGAGGCCAAATTTGAAAGAACGAGAAAAAAAGACACGAAATAGGGCTTAATCGAATGGGGCCGTGGTGTGAAGAAAGGGACCATTTGCGCAAATATCCCTTTTTAAGGGATATGCGCAATATCACCTGCACCAAACGGCACCGTTTTGTCTAATATTCATAAAACCCTCCTTTTTCCAAAAAAATCAGACTTCGTAACCCTAAAATCTCCTTAACTCAGCAAACCCAAAACCTCTCTTTTCCCAACTCTTCCTTATCTCCGACGCAGTAGGTTTCCCGACCAATCTCGCGCCACCCTCGTGTCGGTGGCCAACGCGCATGGAGAGGGGTTTTAGCCCCGTTCGAACTGGGCCCTTGAACCACCATGGGCCCCAAGGTCGAAGGCTCTCGACCCCCTTTTCGAATCCAACCGACGACGGTGTGAGACCTCCGACTACGCGTCAAGCGGATTCTGTAAGGTCCTTTCCTCTTTCTTTTTCGACTTTGTTTTCAAAGATTTGAAGTAGTAAAATAAAATAAAATCGAAAGTAAATAACAATAGAGAATAAAAGAAAACGAAAACCTTGATGTTTGATTCGATTTTTTTTATTTGCTTTGTATTACTGAAATTTCGTCAAAAATCGACCCCCTTTTGTACATTCGATTGTGGATGGGTCCGAATCCTTTCTTTGTTATGATCTTTTTGTTCTCTTTTCTTTTTTTTTCTTTTTCTTTCGAAAATCCCCCCTTTTGTTAGAAAATGTTAGGTTTTTATAACCCATTTACAATGCTATTCTACTGCCCCTATTCTACTTCTTGCGTGTTATGTTGCTTCGGTCTTGTCTTCCTTCTTGTTTTGCAGGTTTCGGTGGTGCAAGTGGGAAGAGTCAGTGGAGCAGGTGGCTTCGGCAGGGGTTAGAGCAAGTGGCCTAGGCTGCGGCGCTAGGGTTTTCAGAGACCCTAGCTAGCTGGAAAAATTCATGGGCCTGTTGGGCCTCGTTGGTTGGGCTGTTGGCTTTATTTGGGTTTGCTTAAATGGGCCCCGGGCAAATGGGCTCGTACAGCTGCCCCTCTTTGCTCATTGTCGTGTAACGAGAATAGAGCAAAGACTTTCAAAAGGCCCATTTTGCCCGGGCCTGCTAAGCCCCGGCTTCTTTTGTAGCCTCATTTCATCCATCGCATCTTGTTGTTTTGATCCACTCTATCACTGCAACTTCAGAGGTATAGGGTTTTTCGTTTTTAATCCGCTCATTTCGATTTGCTCCTTGCAACGTTGCTCCTTGCAACGTCGTTCGTATATCCCTACAAACTCAGGGACCACCAGACTAATGTCTTCAATCTGCTTCCCTCAACTTCAGGAATGTCAAATCTGCTTTCTTCAATCTGATCCCTACAAACTTAGGGATCACTGTGATCGATAAGCTTCGACCGCTTCCTGTAACTTCAGGAAGGTCAACTCTGCTATTTTCAATCTGATCCCTGCAAACTCAGGGATCACCAGACTGATGTCTTCGATCTGCTTCCCGCAACTTCAGGAATGTCAAATCTACTATCTTCAATTTGATCCCTGCAAACTCAGGGATCACTAGACTGATGTCTTCGATCTGCTTCCGCAACTTCGTAAAGGCCAAATCGCTATTTTCAATCCGATCCCCGCAAACTCGGGGATCACCGGATCGATGTCTTCGACCGCTTCCCGCAACCGGGAATGTCAAATCTGTTATTTTCAATCGATCCGCAAACTCGTGGATCACCGTGATCGATGTCTTCGACCGCCTCGCAACTTGAGAAAGGTCAAATCGCTATTTTCAATCGATCCCGCAAACTCGGGGATCACGGTGATCGATGTCTTCGATCCGCTTCGCAACTTCGGGAATGTCAAATCTGTTATTTTCAATCGATCCCGCAAACTCGGGGATCACGGATCGATGTCTTCGATCCGCTTCTCGCAACTTCGTAAAGGTCAAATCGCTATTTTCAACTGATCCTCGCAAACTCGGGGATCACGCAGATCGATGTCTTCGATCCGCTTCTCGCAACTTCGGGAATGTCAAATCTGTTATTTTCAATCGATCCCCGCAAACTCGGGGATCACCGGTCGATATCTTCGATCGCGCTCGCAACTTCGAGAAAGGTCAAATCGCTATTTTCAATCTGATCCCCGCAAACTCGGGGATCACTGCGATCGATATCTTCGATCTGCTTCCTGCAACTTCAGAAAGGTCAAATCTGCTATTTTCAATCTGATCCCTGCAAACTCAGGGATCACTAGACTGATGTCTTCGATCTGCTTTATTGTGACTTCAGGATAAGAATTCAGGGAGAAGAGATTCGCAGTCTCTATCTTCTCTACTGAAACTTCAAAAAAGGAATTGATCCTCATTGTTAACTTAGGGAGACGGGATTTGTAATCTCAACCTACTCCACGGGAACTTCGAGGAAATAAGGATTCAGGGAGAAGAGATTCGTAGTCTCTATCTTCTCTACTGAAACTTCAAAGAAATAATGATTGATCCTCATTGTTAACTCAAGGAGACGGGATTTGTAATCTCAACCTACTCCACTGAAACGTCGAGGAGATGATAATTCAGGGAGAAGAGATTCGTAGTCTCTATCTTCTCTACTGAAACTTCAAAGAAATAATGATTGATCATCATTGTTAACTCAAGGAGACGGGATTTGTAATCTCAACCTACTCCACTGGAACGTCGAGGAGATGATAATTCAGGGAGAAGAGATTCGTAGTCTCTATCTTCTCTACTGAAACTTCAAAGAAATAATGATTGATCCTCATTGTTAACTCAAGGAGACGGATCCGTAATCTCAACCTACTCCTTTCGAACGTCGAGGAAATGAGAATTCGGGGAGAAGAGATTCGTAGTCTCTATCTTCTCTACTTGAAATCCACGGGAACTTTGAGGAAATAAAATCGAACTTTCCAACTCGCTTCCTCACTATCTTCGGGAAGACTTCAATCTTCACCGCTGCTCTCTTTGGGAACAAAAATGAATTTTGATATTCTTTGCACCGCTCTTTGAGGAACCTGTCTGTAGAATTAATTTTATGTGCTTATGCTTGCGCGTTAAACGATGAGGATGCTATGATCGGCATGACTCAAAGCCTCTAAGCTACATGTGTTATGGACGACACTTGCGTGAATGCGAGAATGTCGTGGGAATGGTCTTTTCACAATGGTTAGGAACAATGATCGAGTGAATCAAACGCTCCTAACTAAATGACCATGGATGACATTTGCATGAATGCGAGAATGTCATGAGAATGATCCTTTGTTAAATGTGTAACAATTAGGATGCAATGATCGAGAAGGACCTTAATGCCCCTAACTAAATGCCTTATGGACGATATTTGCATGAATGCCAAATTCTATGAGAATGATTTTCTCAATGATTAAGACGCAATGATCGAATGAATCAAATGCTCCTGACTAAATGCGTCTTGAATGAAGATGTACGAATGCAAGATGTAATGATCCCTTTTGATGTTTAGAGTTGTCACTTGTTCGTCGTCCATCGAATTTATCACCGACATATTATACCTTTATCTTGTTAATTTGGTATTTTGATAGAGCTTGAAGGAACCATTATACCTTGCTCAACAAGTTTGCCCCATCTGTAACCGGTCTCCTTTCCACCGTACTTTAGGGACGTAAGATTTGTATTATCTTGAAACCATCCTACTGCGACTTATGGCTATAGGATCTGTATCAACTTCAACCCCTCCTACTGCAACTCAAGGGCGTAGGATCTGTAACTTGTTCGGTCAACTGATCACTCCTCGGGTGACTTAACCAAATGCGTATGCATGATATTTGTATGGATGCAGAATATCATTTTTCGAGAATGATTCCCTTTTACACTTGGGGTGACATTGCTCGTTATTCGTCGAGATTGTATCACCGACAAAATGTCTTGTCTTTTGTTCAACCAAAAGGCCCAAAGAGATAATAATCTTTCTCCAATATTTTCAAACCTTAAGTTGAGTGAGTTCTAAACAATAGTCTGTTTTAGGTCATTGTATTTTTCGAAACTTCCGAGTAATATGCGAAACTTTTTCATGAAAGTATTATTAGTCCAATAATCGTTATTTCAATGCAAAATGCTTGAAAAAGATCATAATGATGGACTAAACGAAAATTTATTGGGAGCATAGCTCAAAACAAAAAGGTTTAATCAAAGCTAGCAAACGTAATGAAGGAAACTTATTGGCGAGTGTATTTTGCAAGGAAAATAGCTGCAAATGGGTAAAATAGAAACTAGGTGCCCAGATATCGCAGCATGAGCTTCTCTGCTCAAACTTCTTGAGGACCATTTTAAGCTCAATATGTGTTCGGGGATGCAGAGTACTTTGTCGATGCCCCAAGACATAACATACTTCTTCGTCGTTACCTCAAGCGTAGCAACTATTATACGCCCCACTTTCAAGCAAAGTTTGAGCCGCCCTTTGGGTTTTCAACTCAAAGCCCTTTGGTCTCAAAGCGCCTTTGCGGGTTTTCACCTTGGCCTCTCCTTTTTCTTTTCTTCGTTTTCTTTTACGTGTTTTTTTGAAACCCTCTTTTTTCAAGAATCAAGTCAATAACCCATGTTTCCCATGAACATGCCTTCTTTGTTGCATAAGGTCCTTCCAGATCGGCATTTTCTTTACTCTGAAATCTTTTTGTAAAAGAAGGGTCAGGTTCTCCTTTCGTGGAATTCCCCTTTATTGTAGGCTTGTATCATCGACCAAGGTGGATGACTTTTAACCTCTTCTTTGATTAGGTTAAAAAAACTTCCATTCCCAAACCAATGGATAAGGGTTGCCCGGCAAAACCCCGACCAACGTTTGGTAATCATAGAAGGTAACTTCCTTGTACCAATCTTTATAAGTCTCGGCCATCTTTCTTGCAATCCCTGTTTTATTTTTGTTCCCTTTTTCTCTTTCTTTCTTTCTTTTTTTTTTTTTTTTTTTTGCTTCCATTCTTTTTGGTTGCCTTTGTTGCTCTATGATATGGTGTCTGATCTTTGAACATACTACAAATTTTTGACACTGTCCTTTTTGGCATTTTTTGTCGAGAGCTTAATCTTTTTTTTTTTTTTTTGAGTGGGATTTGATGACTGTCAACATTGTAAGATTGACACATGAAGCGACTTTCGCCATCTTGTGAAGTAACCGACATCCACGGGATTTTGTGAAGTAACCGACATCCACGAGAATGAATCGATGTGGGCTAGAAGCTTTTGATAAAACTGGTTTGTTAACATCCATGCTTCATATAAGGAAAATGGAGGAGGCACAGTCTTCCTCAACTTGGCATTCACGGCATAACAGAAGCAATTTTCTTTTTTGGTGAACTAATAGCTTGAACCTCTTGATTAGCTAGGCTATTGCTTCCATCTTCATCTCCTTCGTTAGTTCATAGCGTTCGCTGACACTTCATAAGGTAGAATCTACCATTGAGAAGTAAGTTGCAATCTTTGTCATCTTCAAAGCCCCTAGATCCCTCTAGACACATATCTCATTAAAAAGGGAGTCAGTAACAGCGTCGCTCATGTCATAGATATCTGAGGACCCATTGCGAGCAGAAAATCCAAAGAATAAATGATCCTAAGGATGATTATTCGTATGATACGGTCATGAGTGAAAAATATTTAGTATGAAATGTAAAGAATGAAAGTATTTACTTAGAAAGATGCATTTTATTGAAATAAAAAATTCTGGACATAAGCCTACTTCACAAAAGGAATCTTATTGCTTCTAGACTTAACGCAACAAGTGTGTTTTGCCCATTACTCTAGATTAGCTTTAAAAATACATGTTTCTTCCACAGTCTCATTGCTCAAAATGCCCCCAGGTTCATGCTTCTGCTTTTGGTCCGTCGCCTATCTCCACAACACCTATTTTGATGAATTTTTCCACCAACCTCTTAAAAGCTGTGCAATTTTCTATTGAGTGCCCCTGAAACCCCGCATGATACTCGCACCAGGACATTTAGGTTATACCATTTTGGGTATGGAGGTTGCAGTGGTTTTATATAACAAGGAGCTACAACATGCATATCAAATAAGTTCGGTATAACTCCATATACGTCATGGGAATAGGAGTGAAGCGAGGTTTTCCGAATACGCCTTTGGATTGGGTTTTCGCTTTGGGGACCAGTGATCTGTAATCGCCTTCTTTGGTCGGGTTTTGTTATAAACGGCGTCGAATAACCCTTAGTATACCCACTCGTGCTAGCCACATCCTTATCCTTCCTCTTGGGGCTTTTGAAGCCCCTTCTCCTTTTTTTTTTCTCTCGCCTCGGTAGACCAAAAACAACACGATTGGCTTGCTCATTACGGGGCCCATCGGAGAGTTCAAGAAGACTGCAAGCATCGGCCCTATATTGAGATCCAATAACGACGGGTACCACGCGAGAGAGTGCGCGTCCGGTTGAGTTGGGACATTTATTGGGGAATAAACGATGTCTTCATCATTATCCACATTGTCGATCATTTGGGTCACTTCTTTTTCAAGTCCTCCGGCTAGTAAATCGAGTTAGTTGGCCCATCATGTTCTTTTGGAAGTCTAGCATTTGCTCTCGCATTTCTTGTTGAATTTGGGTCAATTGCTCTTGCATCTGTATTTGCCTTTGCTCTATCCTCACCAACCTTTGTTCCATGTTTTCCAGGTTAACTGAAACATTTTACCTAATTAGGGTCCTTTTGTAAAGGTCTAATACAAATGAATGCAATGTAATGCGAATGCAATGTAGTACGAATGCATGAATGCAAAGAGGTATCGATTCGATCAACTTCATTTTAGGAAACTTTATTAGAAAACAAGTTCTTTTACATAAAACGGACTACTATATGCTTTCGTCCTAAGTCCTAAAGGTTTTTGGTTTCCCAAGCAGTGGATCTAGCTCTTGACTATATTTAAGCTGCAGCCCATATTTTATGCTTAACATATTCACCTGTAATGCCAAAATCTATAGATGACCAGCTACCTCTTGAATCTGCACTATTGCTTCCCTCACGAGGTAATCTCGACTCTTTAAATTGATGATCATAAGAATGATGAAGGTCTCCTACTCCTCTCTTGTTTCAAGAAGCTCGATCCGCAGTTCATAATTGTGTAATGCTGGTTTTAACTTTTCGATCCCACATTTCATTTCATTAATCTTGTTCAGACTTAACTTCAACTCGATTCTGAGTTATAGCTTCGATGGTAGTGAAGAGGTTTGTCCAAGCTTAGCATCAATTCTTGAGAAAAGTATTGATCATTCACTCTAGCTAGCGCCATACCCCAAGGATTCTTCCGCTTCCAAGGCTCATAAAGATTAGAGTTTTTCTAGACAAAGAAGAAAGCATGAGCTCGGACATTTTAGATTGTATCCGTTCGGTAGCTTTTCCAATTCTAACTACAGGTGAAAGTCGTCTATTCTGGTTTGTCTCTTTTGAATCTATCTAACCGGGTCAATACAAATTCCTTTCATTTCTTCACACGAATCAAATCCCTTGCAATGTTGTTTGGATCATAACGATGAGCCCGAAGTTCACAATGACTATCCTTCTATCCTAGATGGTTCCACCAATTCAATCACCCATTCTTCAGAAAGAAATTTTCATCATTGCCCCTGACAGAGCACAACCTTTGACTTGGGTAAAATTAGTGCTGAAAGAAACACCACAAGAACACAGCATTGGCTCGGCACTATGGTTGCTCCCCTGTGAAGCATAGAATAAGGCTTTCATTCTTTCCTGAGACTTCTGTCTTAACCAAAGAAGCTCTCTAGTTAGCGCTTTGTCAATTGCAAATACATCAAGGAATGAAGCTCCAAAGGAATATATGTAGGTTGTTTCGGCTCTCCAACATTTAAGCATGGCAAGCCTTACAGAGAAGCGCGACCGTATGTTGTGATGGTCGACAAAATGATTATAGACAGTAATCTCTAGATTCTCAGCTTCACCATTAAATTTTTTCGCACTTTTCTTCTTCAATGAAAACAACGGATCTTTGCACAACTGCTCGCTCAATCCAGTGATCCTGTACTCGTGATTGGATGGGTGACTTTTGTCCTCAGGTTCTTAAAGCTTCGCTTAGCCATGGTCCAGTCCAGGATCCATGGCATTCTGATTGGAAAAGGATCCACAACCGGGCTAGGACGAATATCAATATTCAGGGAAAGGCCTCTTTGAGTGGCCATGAAATTTGAATGGAAGCCCCTATTGCCAAGGGCACCTCTTCCAATGTCTGTGAGGTTGTTCTGATTATCTTGAAAGATTGGCAAACCAGTAGGCATCCCTGTTTCGCAGCATGCTATCTTAAAATGACATCTATCACCCTCAATGCTTCTTGAGAGTTTTCAGATTCCTGTTCGCGCCAAGCATTTTGAGTTGTTCGCATGGGTGTCTATGCAACAAAGTTGATTTAACCGATAAGGCCGTTTAACTCTCTTTCTGCCTTGCCCATTTGAGTCATCATGGACATCAGGTCTTGCATTACCGTTGTTTAGATGTAACATCCTCAAATACAACTATAAATTCATGCTTGTTATTTGGAGGAGTACCAATAGTAAATAAACTTTTCTCCCTGTCGCAAGCAAAGTCCTTTTCAGCCAATTCATTGTCACAGGTCCATTGCCCTCTGCCAATCACTTTCCTTCCAACACTCTTGCCGTCTGCAGGGTGACCACCAGATTTTAGCACTGCCACATTTCCTTTTGCTCAAATGGATCCATACCCTTTTAACTGCCTAGGTTCTAACTATACGAACGACTGCATTGTCTTCCATTTTATCAAGGAATCCGTTTTCCATAACCACTTTCTAACTCGAAGCCCGACCGTGAATCGATACCTCTTTAGAAAATGAGATGAATGCACGAAAATAAAATGCAACGAGTCAGTATCGCAAAGTAAAACAAGTGAAAATGAACAAACACCTACCTGGGTGACCACTAAGGTTTGATGTAGTTCTATCTAAGGTGGGCTCCTAGGGTTCACTATATGTGGTTTTAGTTCTAGAGTTTGAGGTACCCGAACCAAAGAGATTCTCGATCCTCACCCATTATAGGCTCATGCGGACCAAGTTCGGTTCAGGGGAATACATTTCTCTATGGCCATGCGGAAGTGAAAACTTCACGAAGACATAGGTACGGATGTATCCCGAAAGCAGTCCACTAGCCCATGCGGAGGTGAAAACCTCACGAAGGCATAGCTTCTTGCTCCCACTTAAGGGTGCGACCACAACGGTCATGCAATGCAATGCCAAAATATTTACGAGACCCAATATTGAAAGTGCATTAAAAGAAGCATGATTTTCGAAACCTTTTCCAATTTTAATCAAAAGGACAAGGATCAATCAATCTATGGCTTGACTCTCAACGAATATATCCTCAATGAGTCGCAAGTTGTCGTAACCATTTTTTGATAAAGCGATGAAACGACGCGGTCGACTCGTGGTTTTTAAAAATGGAAAGGAAGGGAGTCGCCACCGATCTTTATTTGGATGAGATCGGATCACCTGCATTTTAATAAATATTTCAATTTACTAAAATAATGTTTTGGTCCGCGAATTTTGAGAAAATGGGCTCGGGAGTCGATTACGCATGCGAGGAAGGATTAGCACCCTCGTCACATGAAATTGGTACCAAACCGATTGATTGATGTCCTAATGTTGAAAACTTTGAAATGGTTTGAAAATAGATACTTTTATTGAACAAATCGAGAGGGACGATAAGACCTTCTTATTTGAAGAGATAAAGTATCGTATCGATGAAGTTAGGTACGACGCTTTGGACTCCAAACCGAGCTTGTCTTTGATTTTAAAACTTGGCTAAAAATGTCAAGAAGATATTCCGTTATTTGTCAAATGAGAAACCGGAACCAGTAAGTTAGTTAGGCTCGATTTCTCGAAATTCCAAATCTGAAATATTTCTTTTACTTTTAAAAACTTATCTCGGGTATCTAGATGTCGTGTCCAGTAAGTTAGGACGCAACATTTCGAATTTCCGAGAACAAGTATTTTATTCAAAACTTTATATAACGATTTCAAAAAAGGTATTCCGTGATTTAAATTAAACGAGAAAAACCGGAACCCAGTAAGTTAGGGCTCGATCTTCCCGAATCTCTAATACGAAATATCAGTTGTTTATAAAAACTAAGGCATCGAGAAAAATTAGCGTGAAAATATGAGAACACGATGTTATACGTAAAAAGGACACGTACACATGTTTACGCATAAGTAAGGCTGACATATAATACATTGAAAGTATTATGCAATAGCAGTAGTAGGAATAACAATGAAATGATAACAATAATAACATGATAATGATGATAATATGATGTGATAATAATAATAATCTAATAACAAATCATATAGTATAATAATAATATAGTAGTAATAGTAATATAACAAAAATGATAGAAAACAAAAAAAAATAGTAGAACAATGATAATAATAATGGTGGAAATAAAAATGGAATAGAGAATGATGATAAAAATAACATTAATAATAATAAAAAATAATAAAATGATAATAAGGTTAATCATGGTAGTAATTAAGAGGTAGATAAAATATATATACAAAGGAACAAACAAAATATATATGTGTAAAAACTCTAATATGATAATAGTAATAATAAAGATATAACTAATAATAATAGGATGATAATAATAATAAATGCTAAATAATAATAATAATGATGATATAATAAAAATATAGCAATAATAATATAGTAATAATAATAATATAGTAATAATAATCATAAAGTAAAAATATAGTATATAATAATAATAAAAGAACAAAAACGCAAATTAACTAAAAAGGATTGAATTGAAATTAAAATGGAATTCTGGGGTTAGATTTGAAAATAAAAGAAAGGATGAGGACCAAAATACAACGCGCGCGGACTTGTGGGGACTAAAGCGGACAATACCCCCTAAATTCCCAAGGGCACACCCAGTTGGCAGCTTTAGGGACCAAATCGAAAACAAAATGATACCTGAGGGCCAAATTTGAAAGAACAGAAAAAAGACACGAAATAGGGCTTAATCGAATGGGGCTGCGAAGAAAGGGGACCATTTGCACAAATATCCCTTTTTAAGGGATATGCGCAATATCACCTGCACCAAACGGCACCGTTTTGTCTAATATTCATAAAACCCTCCTTTTTTCCAAAAAAATCAGACTTCAGAACCCTAAAATCTCCTTAACTCAGCAGCCCCAAAAACCTCTCTTTTCCCAACTCTTCCTTATCTCCGACGAGTAGGTTTCCCCGACCAATCTCCGCGCCACCCTCGTAATCGGTGGCCAACGCCGCGCGGAGAGGGGGTTTTAGCCCCGTTCGAACCTGGGCCCTTGAACCACCATGGGCCCCAAGGTCGAAGGCTCTCGACCCCCCTTTTCGAATCCAACCCCGACGACGGTGTGAGACCTCCGACTACGCGTTCGGGCGGATTCAGGTAAGGTCCTTTCCTCTTTCTTTTTCGACTTTGTTTTCAAAGATTTGAAGTAGTAAAAATAAAATAAAATCGAAAGTAAATAACAATAGAGAATAAAGAGAAAACGAAAACCTTGATGTTTCAGTTCAGTTTTTTTTATTTGCTTTGTATTACTGAAATTTCGTCAAAAATCGACCCCCTTTTGTACATTCGATTGTGGATGGGTCCGAATCCTTTCTTTGTTATGATCTTTTTGTTCTCTTTTCTCTTTTTTTCTTTTTCTTTCGAAAATCCCCCCTTTTGTTAGAAAATGTTAGGTTTTTATAACCCATTTACAATGCTATTCTACTGCCCCTATTCTACTTCTTGCGTGTTATGTTGCTTCGGTCTTGTCTTCCTTCTTGTTTTTTGAGTTTGGTGGTGCAAGTGGGAAGAGTCGAGTGGAGCAGTGGCTTCGGCGGGGGTTAGAGCAAGTGGCCTAGGTCTGCGGCGCTAGGGTTTTCAGAGACCCTAGCTAGCTGGAAAAATTCATGGGCCTGTTGGGCCTCGTTGGTTGGGCTGTTGGCTTTATTTGGGTTTGCTTAAATGGGCCCCGGGCAAATGGGCTCGTACAATAGGTATTGTCAAATTGGGAATCCTGTTGCTGTTCCAGTTGGTCGAGCCTTGGGATACACAATGGGGATGGCATTTCGGAAAGGGAGCGGGAATGAACCACTGATGATCCTCCCTCCTAAGTTTTCTCTTTCCACCAATATCCAGTTAGCAAAATCATTGTCCCAAAACACTGATAGATTGAATTGAATTCTTACTTTAAATGTTCAAAAAAAATGTAACATTCACGTAGTTGTGTATTTTGGTTGGAAAAATACCCAAAAGAAGGCACATTTAATATGAACAAATGCTATGCATCCGAGTATTTTAGGTTCCAAAGAAGTGGTTATTTGGTAAAATGTTGGAAATTTGGCAACTGTAGAAATGAGATAAGTTGCAGGCTCTTCAGAAATGCTTCTGTGGAGAACATAATAGCTTAAGACGTGGGGGGATTGGAGAAACTAAATACTCACAACTGATTGCTAAGGCAATTGTCCCCGCTGGGCTTTACAAAAATATTTAACTTACTAAAATTTTATTTGATAAATTGAAATTTCTATCTTTGGATTGAAGGCAATTGTAAACTCCCTTTCCTTCAAATTTTTTAATATTTCTTTTTTTGAAATAAAAATCGACCGATGCATTTAATATAGGGGAAATTAAAATATAGAGGCCTGATCCCAAATTTGGGCGTAATAAAGGGACCGGTACCGAGTAACTATAATTTATTTTAAAAATAATTTTAAATATTAATTAAATAAAATTTTAATATAATGGGGTCACAACTCTAATTTTTGATAAAAATATACACAAATGCTTATTTATTATTAATTTTTAAAAAAATATTTTTATTTTAAATAAAACTGATTAACTTTCATTTGTTTATAAAAAATTAAAAGATATTTTATTTTTTGTTTTAAAATTTCATTAAGTTAAAATAGTATATTTAGTTGTTTGGTTAAAGAATTATATTATTATTATTATTATTTTTATAGCCATACTTTTTTTTTTGTAGAAAAAGACAGCATTAAGCGATTACATTAGATAAAACCATAATCAAGAGTAAATAGGCATGTTGTGATCTCTTCCCAACAAGTTCATGACCGAAGCCGGTGGGGATCTAAATAAACGTATCAAAGAGCTACCTATATCAGCACATTTAGTCATGTGATCAGCAACACCATTAAGAGTTCTCGGGATATGTTAGATACAAATCTCCCATTTTCGACGCAAAACTTGATGTAACAGCTGCAGTTCCATTAAACTACTACTAGCTCCTCTACCAGACAAAAGTAATTCAACCAACAAAGCATTATCACACTCAACTTCAACTTTTCGAAACCCTTTATCCCAAGCTAAGAATAATCCTTCCAACATCGCTCTTGTTTCAACTTTAAAGACTAACTCGTTACCGAAACTCATCACATAGCCCCATAACCAATTTGCATTTGAATCTCTAAAAACACCCCAAATAAAAGCCTTTCGTTCCAAATTCGATACAGCTCCATCTGAATTGAGTTTTATCCAACCCGTTACAGGAGGAGTCCAACTCGAAAGACTCCTCATAGTCCCCAAGGATTTCATCTGCACATCCAAATCCCGATAACTCCTAGCCCACATGTAGTCGATATCCAAATAGCCCCGATATTCTTATGACTATTAGAGAACACACACTCATTTCTACTCTTCCAAAGTAGCCAACACAAGATTACAAACAGTGTTTGCCACTCCATTCCTTCACAGTGAAGATTACCTTTATCCTGCAAGTTCCAAACTAACCATTCCTTCATTGACAAAGAAAAGAAAATATTATGGGCTTGTCGAGGAACCACTATTAGCCATACAGTCTTAGCAAAATCGTAATCCCGAAAAGCATGAATCCCTGTATTTAAACTATTAGTACACAAAGGACAAAGACCATCCTCTATCATATGCCTACGTCTTCTCTCATTATTTGACAATAATCTATCATGCCATAAAAGCCATAAGAAAACATGTACCCTTTGAGGTGCTAAAACTCTCCAAATCATCTTCCAAATAGCAGCATCATCAGAAACTCAACTAAAGAGATTCTTATAAGTCACAGATGATGAGAAACCATCCTTTCCATCCATTTTCAAGCCAAACAATCTTGTCCTACAACATCAGATGGGGGTATGATCGCTGCGATCTATTGAATAATGGGGCGTGGAACGAGATTAGTAAGACGATCCCAATCCCAAAGACCATTCTCAGTCGCTAAGTCACAACCGCGCAATGTGTAATCAAGTTAATCTGATCCTCTAAGAATATCTCGTAAGGGACCCATCTGCCTAACCCATACATCATTCCAAAAATTTGTCATACGGCCATCACCAATTGACCAAAAACATTACCCACAACTTCTGAACAAACTCGTGTTAATGGCTTCCATATGAATGAATAGTTGCATCGAGAGATAGAGTTTGGAAGCGTCCCTTGTACATTATATTTCTTCCTTAACACCCGAACCCATAGAGACTCAGTATTCACAACCAGACGGTAACCAAGCTTCATTAAGAAAATCTTTTTCTGATCACATAACTTCCGCAAACCCAGTCCACCACTATCCAAAGGTCGACAACAATCTTCCCAAGAAAGAAGCGCAGTTTTACTTGTATTATTAGTTGCTCCCTAGATGAAATTATGTGTGTAACAGCCCATTTTCATTGAAATCAGAACAGTGGTTTCGGACCACAAATCTGACCCGAAAATAAAGTTTATTTTTATTTTATTTTATGGTCCGTATTATGATAGACATGTCGTGTGAAAATTTTGATACGAAAAGTGTTTAATTGCGAGAAGGACTAAATCGCATAAAATGCAAAAGTTAAATTCTAGTAGCTATAAGGATTAAATGGCTATCAAATTCAAAACTAGAGATCCTTATATGGTAATTAGACCATTAAAGAAAAGTATGTATATTTTTTTGGTGACTCATCCATGGAAATTTGGAAAAAGGGTAAGGACTAAATTGGAATTTGAAAAATATTTAAATAATTAAAAGATGAAAAGAAAATATCATCTTATTTTCTCATCTTCTTCAACCTAAAATACATGGAAACCCTAGGAGAGAGAGAATAAACTTTCATGGCTTAATTGGGTAAGTTTCCTTGTCCCATTTTTAGTAATTTTGATATTTTTGAAACCGGGATAGCTTAATCTATCTATTTGGGGGATTAATTTGAAAAGTTATCAAGGTATGAAATTTGGGTCATGGATGAATATGCTGAAAAATTAGAAATTTATGGTAGAAAATGAAAGGTTGTTGATAGATAAACAACTTTTACAAAGTGATTTTTGATGAAAACATGATTTAGGGACTAAAATGTAAAATTGTGAAATTGAAGAAAAATGCTGAATTTTTATGAATACATGTGCTGTAAATTTTGTAATGGGATTTTGGTTAGGCTTGGAATAGGGAGTAAATTGCACAAGTTTCATTTTTCGAGCCTAGGGACGAAATTGGAATTTATGGAAAAGTTAGGGGCAAAATGGTAATTTTTCCTAGGACGTAAATTGGGTCCAAATGAGTATGAAATATGAGAAATTGATGATTAAAGCTATTTATATAGATCTGGAAAACACAAATTCGAGGTTAGACTGAGGAAAAGAAAAGGTTTCGGATTAGTAGATTACTTACGCGAACAAGTGTCGAGGTAAGTTCGTGTAACTTAATCGAGCATGTAAATATGTTTAATTGAATGTTGTGTTTGTATGGAATGTAACTCATATTGATGTACATTATTTGAATGCTATAATGAAAAACTTAATACATGCTTGAAATGGTGAAAAAGGTGTTAAGTCCCGATTGAATATTGAATTCCGATGAATATAAACAAGTGTCGAGGTAAGTTCGTGTAACTTAATCGAGCATGTAAATATGTTTAATTGAATGTTGTGTTTGTATGGAATGTAACTCATATTGATGTACATTATTTGAATGCTATAATGAAAAACTTAATACATGCTTGAAATGGTGAAAAAGGTGTTAAGTCCCGATTGAATATTGAATTCCGATGAATATACGTGCTTTTCCGAAATGGATGAGGTCTGATGTGTCTCTAACTAACTACGATCACAATAAAGGCAAGCGCACCTATTGAACAGTAGTATAGTTATGGTAAGACCGGAAATATCGTATCCACAAGGACCAACAGTACTAGTAATTACTATCTTTCTATTATCTAGCCTAAGAATTGGAGTGATTTCTTTTAAACTATAATTAATTAAAAGCACGACAGAGAATGAATTGGGAAAATACTTTTAGACAACTTTATGAGATAGGCAATACCCAAGGAAGAATCCACTTAGACTTCACTTATTACTTTTGATTCATACGATTTATTCACTTGACTTAATCCGTAGAAATCCCTAAATTATGTTAATATCTCTTTCAAAACTAAAAACAACCGACTCTAGGTTGATTAATTGAAATCTCTTTCTAATTAAAACCCATATTGTCGCATTAACTCGATATATGGATTCCCTTATTAGATTTGACTCTAATCCGACAGATTTTCGTCGCCCTATTTCTAAGGTTGCAATCAACTCCGCTTAATTGTGTTGATCTACTCTTAAACAGGGACTTTTGCTCTTCTGAATAAGCACATTCGACTTGAATCAATAACCTGAATTATTAAAACAAGAATAAGAACTCACAATTAAGAATAAGAACAAGTATTTATCTTATAAATCAAATAGTAATAAGATCCATCTTAGGTTTCATCCCCTTAGGTATTTAAGGGATTTAGTTCACACTGATAGAGGGAAACATCTTAAAATAAGGAAAACAACAAAACATAAGAAAACCCAAAAAATTCAAGAGAAATTGATAGGAGATCTTCAGTCTTGATGGAGATCTTTCTTCCGAGCTGCTCCCGATGGCTGTCTTCGAGTATTTTCTGCCTTCTACTCTGCGTGTTCCTTTAGGTCCTCCCCTAGGGTGTTTATATAGGCTTTGAAACACCTATCTTTGCATACAAGTAACCTTTTCTGAATGAAATTAGACTTAGGTTCGGCAGGGACACGCCCGTGTGACACGCCCGTGTTCGATAGCTTAGGCCGTGCTTGATTCTGCTCGCCACACACGGCCGTGTAGTCTACCACTTAGGCCGTGCTCGATTCTGCTCGTCACACACGGCCATGTGATCTTCCCGTGTGCTATAGTCCAGGTCGTGTTGATTTCTGAGGTAGGCCTATTTTGTCCCTTTTTGGCCCGTTTCACGTTCTTTTCGACTCCCTAAGCTCTCCTGAATGTAAAACATGAAATTAAAGGATTAGGAGCATCGAATTCATTAAATCTAATGAAAATTCATCCAAAAGTAAGCCAAGCATGGGGTCAAAATATGTATAAATTATGGTTTATCAAGGTCCTGCATTTGTTTCGACTTTGTGATTTAGCTCGGATGAGTAATCCTATTGACCTCATTATAGAAAGGATTTAGCTTGGGGACGGGTAATTTCGATATAATACCTCTCGAGTATACGTTACGATTAGGGTTTAGCTGGGTGGTAATCCTAATTGAGCTCTTACGAGCATACGTTATATAAAGGATTTAGCTGGATGGTAATCCTGTTATACGATATGTGGCTTAAGAGTGTTTTTCCTTGATTAAGTGCTCTAATGGGTACTCTTGAAAAAGAATTGACGGGTTATTGAATCGTACACCTCAAGTGTACATTGAGTATCCACGGAATTTCAATGATTCAACGGACATAAAACTCTTGACATGGTATGAGAATTAAGAGATGAAATGATAATGTCTTGAAAAAATATTGCATGATGAGCTCATCTATCCTTACTTGATGTATATGTAAAGTTTGCGACTAACATGTTTGATTGGATGCATGTGTTTAGACAATTTTGTCAAATGGATGGAAAACATGATATTGTATGCTTAGATTTAATAAACGGGATTGGTAAGTTTAGTTTCCGTTATACGAACTTACTAAGCATGTAATGCTTACTCCGTTTTATTTTCCCCTGTTTTATAGTGCTCGGAAGCTCGCGAAGGTTGGAGATCATTGGAGCATCGTCACACTATCAACTAGCTTATTTTGGTATATGTAGTAAAATTATTTTGGTATAATGGCATGTATAGGACAACTTGGCCTTTAGTGGCTTGATAATGATGTTTGTAATCTAGCCATTGGAATGGCTAGCAATGGTTGTTTTGATATACTTGTAATGTCATGCTATGGTAGCTATATATATATATATGTTAAGTAGTTGATCAAATCATGTTTAACACATGGATTGAACCAAGGTAAGATAGTAAACATGTATGCATGCAATGATATGCCATGTTGAATGATGGAAATTGCTTAATTTGAATGCTTGAAATGGTTGGAATGTGTTTAGTATGTTTTAGTGCAGGAAAATGGTAAATTTGGGTGACAAATGAGGCTAGGAAATGACTTTATTTTGTCCACACGGGCAAACACACGGGCGTGTGTCTAGACCATGTGTGACACACGGCCGGGTACATGGGCGTGTAGTTAGGCTGTGTGTCCCCTGCACATTAATTTTGAGAAACAAAATGCTCAGAATTGAGCACACGGGCAGAGACACGGGCGTGTGTCTCAGCCGTGTGTGCTACACGGCCTAGAACACTGGCGTGTGTCTTGTCCGTGTGAAACCTGCACCTAATTTTGAAATGAATTAATTAACCACACGGCCTAGCACACGGGCATGTGGCATGGCCGTGTGTACAAGTCAGAGAGTTACACGGGGTCAAACACGGTCTGCAGCACGGGCGTGTCCTAGGGTGACATGGGCGTGTCCCATGGACCACACGGGCGTGTGAGCCCTGCACCTTGGAAAATTTTTGAAATTTCGCGAAAAATTCTTAGAGGTTCCGATTAAGTCCTGACTCGATTCTAATTCTCGTATTGGGCCTCGAGGGTCCATATAAGGGACGTTACGAATGATTTCAGAATTTGAATAGTAACTTGCATGAATTATCTGTAAATGTTTTTGAATGTTTCGGTAATGCTCCATAACCCTGTTCCGGCGACAGATACGGGTTAGGGGTGTTACAACGTACAAGTCTCTCAATTTCATTGCATAAAGAAAGAGGCACCCGAACAATAAACATAAAGTAGTTAGGAATAGCAAGAAGAATTGACCAAACCAAAGTTATTCGTCCTGCTAGCGAAAGTTTCCTCGCATCCTATCCAGATAGTTTTTGCCTAACCTTGCTTACAACAAAGCCGAAAGCATGCAAAGTAACTCTGTTATGAAATAATGGCATGCCAAGGTAACATCCAAGATCATCCACTCGGCTGAATCCCGCACTCTCGAAAATCACCTCAATAACCGAACTAGGGGTATTAGGGGAGAAAAACACCTGCGACTTGGACTTGTTAACCTTCTGCCCAGAAAAGTAATAAAAAGTTTCCAGTATACTACTCACCACAATAGCTTGATCCCTACTAGCTTCACAGAATAACATAAAGTCATCAGCAAAGAAAATATGAGACAAGGCGGGCCCTCTTATTGAGAGGATTAAAGGCTTCCAACTCCCATTCATGGTCGCCTCCTCAATAAGGTGCCCAAGCCTCTCCATACAAAGGACAAAAAGATAGGGCAATAAAGGGTCACCCTACCTTATACCACGTGACAGTTGGAAAGTGTCAATAAGAGTTCCATTCCATAAAACCTAAAGTGAAGTAGAAGAAACGCAATGCAATATGACACTAATTAACTGCTCAGGAATTCCTGCCATTAACAAAGTATCATTAACAATAATAGTTTATCTTTTTACCCGTCCTACTTTTGTTTTTTTTTCATTCAAAAGGTTGGCTTGGCATTAATTACCACACTAATAATATCTAGAAAAAAAAAGCACAAAGTAAATAATAAAATTGTAAAGATTACAAAAAGTAAATATATATTTAATACTAAGTGAAAAATATTTTTTTATTGATTTCCTTGCCCATGTGTTCTTTTAGATCAACAAAAGAAATAAAATCATAAAATAAAACACAGAATGCTTTGTACCCATCATGCTTTTGTTTCTTTTTTTTTTCAATGAAAAAGATGGTTTGTGACACCCTCTACCCAACTCGTCCGCTAGGACTGGGTATCGGGTGCCACATTAACCCAAATGACTTAACGAAATTTTTGATCTGGTTTAAATTACATACTTAAACAACTTGTATTAAACTAGTAATAAAAATTTAAAGTTTTATTTTCATGAGTCGGTTACAAAATTTCTTGACAAAGATTTGAAAACATAAAATGACAACTAAACCCTGATGCGGAGCCTCTACAGGTGCCCCTCTATACATATGCACATCTGTTGCATTTTTCCTAGCTCCTAGCAAAGTCTGGTTTGGTCCTTCTCGATTTCTAAACCTTTAACTAACCTGCATTTAAGCAGAAAACTTAAAAGTTCAGGGGAACTTGGTGAGATCCGCAAATAAAGGTTTAGGAAAAATGTGAGACATCCAAGTTTAGAATTAAACTCCCTAATAATCATCTTCATTATTTTTGGCGAGTGACGCCTGGCGACTACCTAAGTGATTGCTACATCTATGGTTTTTTATTTTAGATTTCAATGTTCTCACTACCTTGGAGTATTAGAGCTCATTAACAACACCGAAGCCCTTACTCTGTCGATCTATTTCCCAATGAGGCTTCTTAGGACATGCAACCCCTATCTTTGGAATTCAACAAGATCTTTGCCATTCTACATGACTATGTCTAACCTCCACTTTCTACTATCATCTAACAGACCTTCTGGTCCATTAGCCACGGGCATGCATTTCCTCCCATGAAGACCCTGATTTGCCTATTAAGCCCTTCGATTGAATTTTCGTCAACTTACAATATATAACTGCATCTTCACGCAGACTAATTCGTGCCTGTTTAGATCGTATGGAAACCAAAGTGATGGGCTCGAAACTAACTAATATTTTGACAAAGGCAAGCGCACCTAACGAACAGTAGTATAGCTATGATGAGTCCGCAATATCGTATCCACAAGGACTAAAATTACTAGTAATAACTATCTTTTTATTATTTAGCCTAATAATTAAGGGGAATAATTTTAATCTAAAATTTAACTAACTAATTTACTATGAACGCGATAGAGAGTGAAGAAAGTAATCGAATAAACCAATGAATAAAGACAATACCCAAGGAAGAATCCACCTAGACTTCACTTATTATTTTAACTCTGAATTAAATGATTTATTCACTTGACTTGATCCGTAGAAATCCCTAAATTATGTTAATATCTCTTTCGAGACTAAAAATAACTCACTCTAGGTTGATTAATTGAAATCTCTTTCTAATTAAAACCCCTATCATCGCATTAACTCGATCTATGGATTCCCTTATTATATTTTACTCTAATCCGGCAGATTTATGTCGTCCTATTTCTA
Source organism: Gossypium sturtianum (assembly GCA_025698515.1). Lineage (NCBI taxonomy): Eukaryota > Viridiplantae > Streptophyta > Magnoliopsida > Malvales > Malvaceae > Gossypium > Gossypium sturtianum. The sequence goes on from CM046950.1 coordinate 23,423,769, forward strand.
GGGTTGCAATCAACTCCGCTTAATTATGCTAGATCTTCTCTTAAACAGGGACTTTTGCTCCACTGAATAAGCACATTAAACTTGAATTAACATCCTGAAAATATTAAAGCAAGGGTTAAGAACACATAATTAAGAACAAGAACAAGTATTTATCACGTAATTTAGATAATTAAATAATAAGATTCATCTAGGTTTCATCCTCCCTAGGTATTTAAGGAGTTTAGTTCATAACGTAGAAGGAAAACATCTTAGAATCAAGAAAACAACAAGACATAAAGAACCCAAAAAATTCTAAAGAACTTGATGGAGATCTTCAATCTTAGAGTGGATCTGCTTCCGAGATGATTCCGACGGCTTCATTTGAGTAATTTCTTCGTTCTACTCTGCGTCCTCCCTTAGGTCTTCCTCTGGTGTGTATTTATAGACTTTAGAATACCCAGAAACCCTAAAAGTTGGCTTTTTTTGCGTGAAAATGAAGAAGGGTGCGACAGGGACACGGGCGTGTGATCAGCCCGTGTGAGAGTGCCCAGGCCGTGTGTAAATTTGGGTGACTCGCGATCGACACGGGCTGGCACACGGGCGTGTGTCCAGCCCGTGTGGTTCACACGGGCATGTGCTCCGCCCATGTGGTTTTGGCTTGGCCGTGTGGATCCTTAAGATGGCCCGTCTTGTCCGGTTTTGGCCCGTTTTCCGCTCTTTTCGCTCCCCTATGCTCTCCTAAGTATAGAAACATGAATTTAAAGGATTAGGAGCATCGAATTCACCAAATTATGTAAATAAACATCCAAAAACATGCTAAGCGTGGGATTAAAATGTGTTACTTTTATGGTTTATCAAATATCCCCACACTTAAGCGTTTGCTTGTCCTCAAGCAAAATCCTCAACTCACAATTAAAATTAAACTTTCTCAATTCATGATTCTCATCAATAATGTCTTATCATAATTCAAAAACAATTCATACATTGATAATTTAACTAAAAGAGTCCTAAAGATTCAAACAATCCAAGTCACAAATTTTTATAGCGCGAAAACATAGGTGTTTCCCCTTATCTAAATAATTATCTTTGATTGAAAACTTACAAGAATTGACATCCTCACTAAAGATTCACTCAAATCACTCAAAGTGTTTAAGGTTCAAATTAAGCACTCAAAAGTCAAAAATGAAAAGTTATTACCATAAGCTTGCATGAAAATCAAATCTCCACCACTATAAAATGAGATGATACACAAATCAAAAGGTCTTTAAAAAGGGTTGTAATGGGGCTTGGGTTAAAGGTGTGGATAGAGGCTGAATTAGAGGGTTAGAATCGAGATCAAATTGACAATTTACCTAACTAGAAAAATAAACTAAAACTGAATAATTACATCAATTGAAAACTTATCAATAATAGCACGAGCTTCTTCTCAAAATGTGAAATTAACCGTTTAAGCTCAAATAATATAGAACTAATAAATGAATATATATTTCCACTTTTCTTTTTTTCACGTACAATAATAAGACGAATTTAACAACTGAAATAAAGAACATAGTTAGGCAACTGACCAAATCAAATCTCGAGAAAAAAAAGGGTTAATGCAGTAGGAAAAATTCTCAATGAATCAAAAAGAATAAGTTTTGGGTTAATATTAAATGTAGATCAAGAAACGGTTTATTAGGCTCAAAAGGGTTCACTAGGGGTTAATTATGAAGGTAGGTTTTTAATGGAATAAATGGGTTAAAACCTAGGTGCCTTTATCATCTCAGTATATCAAATCAAAGGTGTGGTTTCGACATGTATAATCGAAGCAAGTTCTAGAATAACAAATCAATATTGACACACTCATAACCAACAATAAAGTGAGCAAGAAAAGTGTATGCTCTAAAAGGCTCAAAATCTCACAAAAATTATGGTTTTTTTATGTCAATCTTGTGAATCTCAAACTTCAAGGTAATATTTAAATTTAGGAAAACAACCTAGCAATTTTAATTTTGAAAATAGACTTATCATGCTTGATTCTCTACTGTCTTAAAGTTTAAACAATCAATGCACAATTACCTATGACTTAATCCAAAACATATCAATAAAAATCATAAGTCAATAGAAGTTTCATTCTAATAGTAATATGAGAAAATTACTTAAGAACAATACATAATTCAGGGATTTTCTGATAATGGTATAATTAACCTCCCCACACTTAAGATGTACATTGTCTTCAATGTACCAAAATAGATAATGACAATATAAGAATATCATAAGAGAGGGAGAGAAGTGAAACTTCCTGAATTTTGGATGAAATCCGTGGAATAGTGAACGCGGAATTGTAGATATAACAAAGTGAAGTGCATGATTCTGAGCATCTATTAAGAAAAATAAACACAACTGTGGAAGAAGATTAAGGGATTACTCGATTAGGAATAATAAAAAAAACTAAAATATAGTTCAAAATATAAAAAATAAGTCTTTGAAAATATGATACGAAACATAAAGGAAAATAGACTAAAAATAAAAAGAAAAATAAAAAAATAAAGATAAAAATAAAATAAATGGACTCAAAGGTTCTCATCGTCAGACGCGTCGCGAGGTGGCGGTGCTGAAGGTGAAATATGGAGATGATGGCAGATCTGCTGTAAGGTGGCCTCGAGACTGTCGAACCGCTGATAACACTGCTGCTCAAAGCGAGTGAGTCGCTCGGATATGTCGTTCAAAGTAGCAGCAGAAGAAGGAGGTCGGTGACTCGGAGGTGGAGGGTGAGGTGGATCCTTGTGAGGGAGAGGAACATCCTCAGTGATGTCCTCGGGATCATCCTGCTTATCAGGACGAGACAATCAGTACTGGGGAGGATCAAATCCACGACGCCGCTCGATCATCCTCATATGTAGCATGCTCGAGATGCCCTGGGGGACATCTGGCCAACAAGTGTAAGCGAGGAGGACTACTCCGGTGTGTTGAGGAGACCGAAGTGTCGAGCGAGGTGAGTCACGCAAGGGCCTAGGCAGATGGGGCCCTTCCTGTAGCGGCCAGTCTGATGGCGGAAGGATAGACCGATGAAGTACGCCAAGTCGATAATATGGTCGTGGGCCATGCTCCATAAGTAGTAGGCATCGTGTGTGCTCAGAACTCTGGTGCTCTCTCTCCGTCCTGTCAAAGTGTGAGCTAAGAGGGCATGTTAGTGCTCTCTCTCCGTCGCGATTTACAAGAGCTTAGTTTTAACACGGCCTTGGACATGCCCGTGTGTCCAGACCGCGTGGTCCACATGGCCGCGTCGCACGGCCGTGTGCGAAGTCATTCGCTTCTCCCACGCCCGTGTGGAATTTCACACGCCCGTGTGATCGCACACACGGCTGTGTGTGTTGCCTGTGGAGCCCCCTGACTTGTTTTAAATTTTAAAAATTTAAAAAATTAAGCTCCAATTTTTACACGGCCTAGGACATGCCTGTATGGAAAATTTTTAGGCCGTGTCTCTGTCGATTTTTGGGAATTTTAAGCTCCAGGATCCACACAGCCAAGGACACGCCCGTGTGTCCAGGCCGTGTGGGTAACACAGCCATGTCGCCAAGCCGTGTACCTCACTGTCAATTTCTTTAAGATTTAAAAACTAAGTCCCAACATCCACACTTCCAGGGACACGCCCGTGTGTCCAGGCCGTGTGGGTCAAAAACCTGCATTAAAACATGAACGAAAGTAAAAATAAACTAATTAGTAGGGTTAGTGCTCGGGTTGTCTCCCAAGAAGCGCTTGTTTAGAGTCTAAGCTCGACTTACCTCTCATTCGTACGGTCATGGTGGATCGCGGAGTTGAGACTCCTCTTTCTCGCTACCAATTCTATTATCAACATACGATCTAAGTCGAATAGTATTTACCTTAAAAGTGTCGAAATTAGAATGCGTTACCTCGACTGTTCCGTATGGAAAGACCTTGAGTACCATAAAAGGAGTCGCTCCGTTTGTATTTAGCTCTGAGGTGGTTATTCGGGGTTCTATTTCATCTGACAGTACCTGGTCCCCAACCTTGAAGTGGTTCATTTCACCTTGAAGCTCGTCATGGAGTTGCTTCGGTTTTGCTTCGTGTAGTCTTAGGTTCTCCTTGCCAAGTGTCCTCCATTCGTCTAGTTCATCGATTCGAAGCCTTCGCTCCTCATGATTTTTTCTATGTTTGTCACATAGGATAGAATGTGGCTCCATCACCTTCTTCCTAGGGATTTCCTATAAAGAAGTTTGAGCTACAACGTTACTTTCATTAATAGAACTCGTAAAATCATCTCAATCACTAGATATCTTAACAGAATCACGAGCTTGGATTTTAATCGTGTCATCCCCTACACGAAGTGTCAATTCACCTGTGCCAACATCAATGATAGTTCTAGCAGTTGCTAAAAAGGGTCGCTCCAAGATTAAATGTGCGTCACTGTCCTCATCCATATCTAGAACAACAAAGTCAACTGGGAATATAAATTTATCAATTTTTACAAGCACATCTTCAACAATTCCCCTAGGAAATCTAATAGTTTTATCTGCTAGTTGAATGCTCATCCTAGTTTGTTTAGGTTTCCCAAGACCTAGTTGCTTAAACATTTTATAGGGCATGACATTAATACTCGCCCCTAAATCAGCCAAGGCATTATTAACATCTAAACTACCAATTAAGCAAGGAAGAGTAAAACTCCCTAGATCCTTTAATTTGTTGGGTAGTTTATTTTGTAAAATGGCTGAGCAGACTGCGTTTAGCTCCACGTGCGACGCATAATCTAACTTCCGTTTGTTTTCCAAAAGCTCTTTTAAGAATTTAACTGAGTTGGGCATCTGCGAAAGAGCTTCAATAAACGGTAAGTTAATATCTAGTTTTTTTAAGAGTTTAAGAAATTTACCAAATTGCTCATTGGTATGATCTTTCTTCGTCGTATTGGGGTATGGCACACGAGGTGTATACTCTCTTCTTACCGGTGTCTGTGCATTGTGGCTCTCCTCAACCTTACCTTTACTTACCACAGGTTCTTGCCTCGGTTTAGTTTCAGATTCCACTAACCCTTCTTCTTCACGCACGGTGATGGCATTGAGTTGCTCCCTTGGGTTAGGTTCAGTATTACTCGGCAAGCTACCTTGTGGTCGTCCTGAGATCAGTTTAGCAAGCTGACCTATTTGAGTTTCGAGCCCTTGAATCGACGCTTGCTGATTTTTGAGCGTTGTTTCGGTGTTTTGAAAATGGGTTTCTAATACCGAGATGAATTTTGTTAGCATCTCTTCAAGGTTCGGCTTCTTTTCATGTTGGTAGGGTTGTTGTTGAAAGCCTGGAGGGGGTTGTTGTCTCTGATTTCCTTGACCACCCCATGAAAAATTGGGATGATTCCTCCAACCTGCGTTGTAAGTATTACTATAGGGATTATTCTGAGGTCTAGAATTGTTATCCATATAGTGAACTTGTTCGTTTTCTGTACTAGGGTTGTAGGATAGATATTCTGTTTTCTTCACCCCTCCTCCATTTGTATCACACTGCATCACCGGATGTACCTGCGTAGAACCATACAAACCATCAATTTTTTTTTTATTTAAAAGCTCACCTGGTTAGATAACATGGTGACCGCGTCGAGGTTGAAGACACCAACGGCTTTTTTCAGCTTTGTTCTTATGACTTGCCACTAATAGTTATTCAGTGACATCTCCTCTATAAACTCATAAGCTGCTTCAGGTGTTTTATTGTTTAGGGTACCGCCTGCAGCTGCATCAATCAGCTTTCTAGTTGAGGGGTTCAAACCGTTGTAAAATGTTTAAACCTGTAGCCATAGAGGTAACCCATGGTGTGGGCACCTTCTCAACAAGTCCTTATACCTCTCCCATGCATCGTATAGAGTTTCTAAATCCATCTGCACAAAAGAAGAGATATCATTCCTCAACTTTGCCATTTTAGCTGGCGAAAAATATTTTAATAAAAATTTCTCGGTCATCTATTCCCAAGTAGTGATGGAACCTCGTGGTAACGAGTTCAACCACTGTTTAGGTTTATTTCTTAACGAAAAAGGGAATAACCGAAGGCGAATGGTATCGTCAGAAACGCCATTAATTTTAAAAGTATCACAGAATTCTAGAAAGTTAGCTAAATGAGTATTTGGGTCCTCATCCTGTAAACCATCGAACTGAACACATTGTTGGATCATCTGTATAGTGTTCAGCTTCAGCTCAAAGTTATTTGCAGCAATAGCAGGCCTCACAGTACTCGATTCAGCCCTAGTCAAATTAGGCTTAGCATAATCGTACATAGTACGGGGAGCAGGATTTGCGGCAACCACAGGAGGTAGCGGATTATTGTCAGCCATCTCCTCGGTACTATTGGTATCGTCCTCTTGCTCTTCTTCTATATACTGTAGACTTCGCTTTATTTCTCTATGATTTCTGCGAACAGTACTTTCAGTCTCACTGTCAAAAAGTAATGGTCCTGACGGGTTCCTTTTAGTCATAAACTAAAAGTACCTACCAGAAGCAAATAAAAGAAAAGTTAGTGAATAAAAACACAAATAAATTGCGAATAAAAATTAAAAATGACTAAAGTAATAAAAGTTAAGTGTTCCTAATATTCTAGTCCCCGGCAACGGCGCCAAAAACTTGATGGGCTTGAAACTAACTAATATTTCGACAAAGGCAAGCGCACCTATCGAACAGTAGTATAGCTATGATGAGTCTGGAATATCGTATCCACAAGGACTAAAATTACTAGTAATAACTATCTTTTTATTATTTAGCCTAATAATTAAGGGGATTTATTTTAATCTAAAATTTAACTAACTAATTTACTATGAACGCGACAGAGAGTGAAGGAAGTAATCGAATAAACCAATAAATAAAGACAATACCCATGGAAGAATCCACCTAGACTTCACTTATTATTCCGACTCTGAATTAAATGATTTATTCACTTGACTTGATCCGTAGAAATCCCTAAATTATGTTAATATCTTTTTCGAGACTAAAAAGAACTAACTCTAGGTTGATTAATTGAAATCTCTTTCTAATTAAAACCCCTGTCGTCGCATTAACTCGATATATGGATTCTCTTATTAGATTTGACTCTAATCCGGCAGATTTATGTCGTCCTATTTCTAGGGTTGCAATCAACTCCGCTTAATTATGCTAGATCTTCTCTTAAACAGGGACTTTTGCTCCACTGAATAAGCACATTAAACTTGAATTAATATCCTGAAAATATTAAAGCAAGGGTTAAGAACACATAATTAAGAACAATAACAAGTATTTATCACGTAATTCAGATAATTAAATAATAAGATTCATCTAGGTTTTATCCTCCCTAGGTATTTAGGGAGTTTAGTTCATAACGTAGAAGGAAAACATCTCAGAATCAAGAAAACAACAAGACATAAAGAACCCAAAAACTTCTAAAGAACTTGATGGAGATCTTCAATCTTGGAGTGGATCTACTTCCGAGATGATTCTGACGGCTTCCTTTGAGTAATTTCTTCGTTCTACTTTGCGTCCTCCCTTAGGTCTTCCTCTGGTGTGTATTTATAGATTTTAGAATACCCAGAAACCCTAAAAATTGGCTTTTTCGGCGTGAAAACGAAGCAGGGTGCGACAGGGACACGGGCGTGTGATCAGTCTGTGTGAGAGTGCCCAGGCCGTGTGTAAATTTGGGTGACTCGCGATTGACACGGGCTGGCACACGGGCATGTGTCCAACCCGTGTGGTTCACACGGGCATGTGCTCCGCCCATGTGGTTCTGGCTTGGCCGTGTGGATCCTTAAGATGGCCCGTCTTGTCCGGTTTTGGCCCGTTTTCTGCTCCTTTCGCTCCCCTATGCTCTCCTAAGTATAGAAACATGAATTTAAAGGATTAGGAGCATCGAATTCACCAAATTATGTAAATAAACATCTAAAAACATGCTAAGCGTGGGATTAAAATGTGTTACTTTTATGGTTTATCACAAAGCTTCCCTAGCGGACTAGTATTTGCGTGTACTACGTATATCTCATTATTTAAGGGGCATCTTTTCCCTTTTCACTCTATCTGGAGTTGAGATATAACCTTGACACCAATCATGTAACACCCCTATACCTGCTTTGACCCAAGGAACCTGATATAGGAATATTACATTTGGTGCCAAAGTGACTTTGGCTAATCACTAATAAATTTGGACATAAAAAAAAATAAAGTTTTCACTAAATTAATTCAATATTATCATTCTCAATGTTTAGGGACATTATCGAATATTTTACTATGCCTAGAAATATTTAAACATATGACTTTTGCACAAAACAGGGGCAAAGTATCGATACCTTTGGCCTAAGTATCAATACTTTTCCTTCATTATCGATACCAACCTAAAAATAGATACCAAAAGTGCATTCTGTTTTGGAATTTTTCAAAACCAAGCTCTAGGTATCGGTACCTTACCCTTAGGTATCGATACCTTAGGTAAATTATTTGAACAAAATACTTGGAAAAATTGCTAAAGACCCCCTGCATTGTTTTTAAGCCATTTCAAAGTTTAAAACCAATTCAAAACAATCCCAAATCAACTTTATTTAACATATATCTCGTCAATTATACATGTATGCATTTAGATTTTTAATAATCAAAGCAAATATCAACAAAGTTCTTCTTTAGACTCTAAAAGAAGTAAATTTTTCATAACTTATATTTTAGTCCCTATTACTTGGAACTCACTTGATCTTCCTAAGTACATGCCATTCTATTCTAAATTATGAAACATACCCTTTTGGCACTTGGAGATGTGATGAGATGGATGTCCACGACCTCAACTACGACTCTTCAAAATCATTGTACCTACGCGTTGAAAGTAAATGCATTAAGTTGGTGAAGACTTAGTAAGTACCCATGATATGCAAAATCTATTAAATTCCTTAATTCCCAATATCTTATTCCTTTGTTTATTTATCATATTACATCTCAATTTCTTATTATCATATTCATTTGTAACTTTTTGCTTATTTCACAATTTAGTCCTTAAGTCCTCAAATCAACCTATAAAAATTACTACTCTTTTTAATACATGTATTATATTTCACCATTTAGTGTAAATTTTCATAATCCCATCACTATTTCTTTCACACTTTATCTTTACATATTTAACTTTTTAGTCATTGTCTTTCTTATACTCCCTCAAATACATTCAATTTACTTATGTCTTCACTTTACTGATTCAATATTTCGAATATTAATCGGAGATAAACTTTTACCTTGTAACGAAAATTGTTTACCTTTTTAGCAGAGGCCCAGTAGACTAAACAGAACACTTAGGATATAAGGAACTGACACAGAGGTGCACTAAAGTGCACTAATATAACAGTAGGCACCGAAGTGCAAATCACTAAGCACCGATGTGTAAAACAGTAGGTGTAAGTACTCATTTTTGCCCGGGCTTAAGCAAACCAAAATAAAAAAAATAAAAAAAGTCCAATGTCCAGCTTACAAAACGGAACCCAACTCCTATAGCCCAAACTAGCACGGCCCTAAAGGCCCAAGAATTAAACAGCCTCAGCAGAAGCCTAGGGTTTCTGGAAACCCTAGGCGCCGCATGCAGGAGACAGGAGCCCGAGCGTCACGCTGCAGCCTCATCCAGCTGTTCTCGCGTCGAAATCAGCGCTCATGTCGCCCTACCGCCGAAAAACTCGCTCATCGCCACGACCTCCGCCTTCAACCTGCAAAAGAAGAAAGAAATCGCAGCAGAAATGGAAAACAGTGACAGATTTTTCTATTTTCCTTTTATTTTGTTTCTTTCAAGGCTATAAAAACCCCCAAAACTTGTAAACAAAAGAAGAAAAATACATAGAGATATACAATAAAAAAGAAAAGCAAAGGTTTTTTTTTTCTTCGTTATTTCTCTTCTCATTCGAATCTGTTTCTTTTCCTTTAAGCGTTTTTTTTTCTTTTTTTAACATATATTGAAGTTTCTAAAGTAGTAAAATAAAAAAAAGGGAGAAAAAAACTTACATTTCGAAGAATTCACCACCTGCAGCACGACGGTCGGCGGCGATGATGTGACGGCGGTCTGAGCCTCACGAGATCGCGAAATCGCTAGGTGAGGTTACGAGAGCTTTCTCAGAATTTTTTTTTTAAAAACACAATGGGAAATGTTTTTTTTTTCTCTGATTTGGGCTATTTATATAGGGTTTAAAACAGCGCCGTTTTGGATTTAAGCTCCACTGCCAAAACGACGCCGTTTCGTTTAAAGACCCAAAATTCGCCCCGACCCGCAAGGAGGATCCGCGTGTTTTTGAGAAATGGGTTATTTGCGAAACAGATCCTTCCGCATTTTCAATTTGTTTAATCCAGTTTTTTTTTATTTTAATTTGGCCCTAAAAGTTTAATTATTTTCCAATTTAGTCCCTCGGTCCGTTTTAAAGGTAAAATTGGAACGACGCCGTTTTGTAAAAAGGTTTAATTTCCACATTGGTCCTTGGGATTTAACGCGTGTTTGGATTTAGTCCTTTTAATATGTTTTAATTGTTATTTGACCCCTGTTTTTTTATTTTATTTTATTTTTATCTTTTTATTTTATTTTTATTATTATATAGTATGTTAAACTATTTTATTATATTATATATTCTATATTATTTTCCTATATTTATTTATTAATATTGAGAAATTCATATACGTATATTTTATATGTATTATTTTATTATATATTTAATTATTACTATATGTATTATTTTACTTGTTTAATAATTTATATATTATTATATTTTGTATATTATATATTATTATGTTACATTTATATATTATTTTTAAAATTTTATTTTTATAAAATTTATTCATATTACCTAATCTATTTTATTGTTTATATTATGTATGTAAATTTATGATTAGTGTATTATATATATATTTTCCATTATTTTATTTTGTTTAATATTATTTTAATTATATATTATTTTCATAAATGAGTTATTATATTATTTTATATAAAATATATTTATGTTTCATTTATATTATTTATATTTTATTTTATTTATTCAAAATTATTATATACTATTCTTTTTATTTATACATTGTTTGCATTATTTATATCATATATGTATGTAACATTTTTTATTTTATTTATTAATCTTGCATGAAATATGTTCATACTTGTTTTATTATTTATTTGTTTATACTTCATCATGCATTCACAATTGCCTTAGTATAGGAATTATTATTTGTCATATTTTGTATTATTATTTCTTTGTTGCCTATCTTGAATGTTAGTATATTTGCTTTTAATATTTGTGTCCGATAATTAATGCAATGTTGTTACATGGTTATTGTTTATTATAAAAATCCATTTTTTTGCCAAACTATTATATTTTTAAAAGTTTTTAAAATAAAGCAATGTTTTGGTATTTAGAAAATCGGGAAATAGTGCCCTAACGTGTTGGGTGCGATTTTCCGTTTGGCTAAATAACTAAATATCCTTTTAACAAGATTTGTAAATCATGAGATGATTTTGATTACGAAAGTTTTAAAATATCGTGTCCTAACATGTTGGATGTGATGTTTATATTCCTTTGGAACAAAGAAATCTCAAGTTTTAAATTATAAAAACTTATTCTTGAGAATTCAAAATGTTGTATCCTAACTTATTGGTTGTGATGTTTTGTATCTCGAGGTAAGAATTTTCTAAAAAGATGTATCTAGCTTCAAAGTTATAAGATACTGTATCCTAACTTATTGGGTGTGATATTCTTGTTTCTTTGATATAGGTAGTCTTGGTTTGCCTTCAAATAAAAGGATCATTTTTTTAATTTTTTTTAAATTTCAAACATTCAGACATGATTTTATCAATTAGATACCAATTTTGGGCGTTATGAGGGTGCTAACCCTTCCTCATACGTAACCGACTCCCGAACCCGTTTTCTCATTTTTCGTGGACCAAAATTAAATGTTTTAAAATGAAACGTTTTACGAGGTGATCCAATCACACCTAAGTAAAAAGGGATTGGTGGCGACTCTCATTTTCGTTTTCTTAAAAGTCAACCCCGTTTTTCAAAACCGATTTTAAAAATGGTTTCGACAGTAGGCACTGAAGTGCGGAACGATAAGCATCGAAGTGCAAAACGGTAAGAGCTAAAGCGCAATACGATATGCATGCTAAAATTTTCTTAATGGCATATCATCTATATCCCAATAGTTCTAATCTCGTCTACTTGGGCAAATTATATCATGCACACATATCACTTTTACTCTTTTACATAACACTTTTATATTTTTTTATAATTTAGTCCTTGCAACTACAATCCATATACTTATATCTTCCACTATCTTTAAATCATATAATATATCTCTAAATTCAATATTCATCTATAATTCACTAATAATCCTTATCATGTATTTCACATCACTTTTATATATTTTGTAATTTATTCATTAGCACAATATTTCATGTAGCAATATATTTTACTTTTAATAACACATATAACGTAATTTAATACTTATTAATATTCCAAAATTCACTACAACATCAATTTTTTTTTTCATTCTAAGTGTTATGCACTTCACTTTTCTATTTCTAATATAAAATTTCTCAAATTTACGATTTGACCCTTAATTTCCACAACTTAGGAAATAATTGTAGTTTGAATTGCAAAATTCATATATTCTTTTATTTTTCACTATGTTCTTTATTATTAATATTTCCTTGTAAACTTTTATAACTTTCCAATTTAATCACCTTTTTTCATAAAAGTTCTCTATTCATTTGACATCTCACTTAATTCACATAATTAATTCCACTATCTCATTCTCCACATCAAATTTCTATGTATTTCACTTGTATTATTTTCACCACATGTATTTCTCAAGTCTTTCAATTTAGTCATTGTGTTCATAAAATTTCACATTTTCCCATTATTTCACTTATCTAATACTTTGTATATTTTTCGCTAGCACATAACCCAACTATTATACTTTTATTATAAATTCATACTTCACACAATAAATTATTTACTATTTTTTATTTTTTTACTTAATTACCACTTACTTTACAAAGATCACATTTTAATCTTTAAATAACAAGGAAGTTCATGGGTACTAACCTCTTTTCTATCAAAATCTCTTGTTTTGCTCTTCTCCTACCACTTGGTTCACTTACTCAACTTCTCTCTTCATCAACATGTCAAAAACACAATATTTTCTCATGAGAAATCTTTACTTTAACACCATTATTATGCTTTTCTATTACTACTAAACTTAAAAATAACATAACCTTAACATCCATACCTTATTCTCTTGAAACCAAACTTTAACTTGACTTTCTCTCTCCTCCAACTTATATTTTCTTGAATCTAACTTGATATTCTAGCTCCCCATAGTCTCATTATTTTTCTCTCTTGGTGGCTATGGAAATTCTTTTGATTTCTAAGTGAAAATGGTGGATTTTTTGTGAAAGGACCAAATTGTAAAAAAAAAAATATTTTTTTTCTTTCTGTTCTTCTTCTCACGTTGGAAGCATGGAAAGATGAAGAGAATTCTTTATCTTTCTTTCCTTATATACTAAGTAAAAATTAATAAAATATAAATAAATGCTAAATCAAATTATTAATAAACTAATATTTATTTAATTAATCTAAAATATCACCAACTTCATCATTACTCTTCAAAATACCTTTCTTACTAAATGACCATTTTGCCCCTTATGATCCTTCAAAATTCCTCCATTGAATCATCACTCATTTTAGTAAAATTATGATCTAACCCCTCATACTTTTTCCACTTATTCAATTTGGTCCTAATTCATCAATTTTCCTTAGTTTCTAGATCCTTCCACTCTTAAAATATTTGCACTATTGATCCTTCAAATTTTCCATATTTACACTTCAACCTCTCAAATTTTGAGTATTTACTCTTGGGCCATAAAACTTTTCTCACTTTTGCGATTTAGTCCTTTTTTTGAATTAATACATCATAATATACTTCCTAAACGGATTTTTGTTGACATAACTCAAAATTTCCCCTTTTTGTCACTTTATTTCCTTATTTTACTGTATCAAGGACAATATATCACTTTCTTATTGTAGTAACTTTCAGGGTGTTACAAATCATTATCCCAGTGGTCTATGTTCCATAGACACACCAACTCATTTCTTCTTGTAACTTAACGCTCCAGTCACACCGCAAACTCTACTTTCACCCTTGACATCCTTCATGAACCGTGAATTTTCCAATTATAATCCCCATTTTTAATATTCTAGAGGATTTCTCGCGTTTATCGTCTCGACAGACTAACCCATTTTTACTATCCTGACGGAATGCATTAGATGTTGTGGCCGAGCTATAACCTTACTCGTTAGGTTCCATGTTTAATGTCCTGGAGGACTCCATTGGCAGAATCTTAATAGAATTCAAATTTCCCGATTCCTCCTCACATTCCTTAATTTTTTTCATTCCTAACCTTGATGCTCGAACACCGCAGTGTCCACTCTGAAAGGCCCGGAGCTTTGCCATCACAATTTGCACACAACAATATTGTATGGTGATAACTATAAAAATCACTCCTTATTCCCAATCCTAACTTCGTCTATCCCGTCGATAATTCCCTCTCATATCATACATACTATATAAAGTATCGTTATAAATACAACACGCCAGATAACGTTCAACAACTAACTACTGTTAAACAATAAACACATAATTGACAAAATCACACAACAACGTCTATCAGTTAGAAGGTAGGGTGTAGGAACTCACATCACTTCCTTATCCTTGTCAATTTAGCTTATCCGAATTGCCAGAGTCTCCTTTGTTCTGGTAGATAAACATGACAACCATTTATCGGTTAATCTAATAGTGCTCAGCTCTTAGGAACCTAGAACCTTAAATCATACAGAAGCTTTGAGAGTCTTACTCTACTCCTTTCTTAAATCCATAAGTACAGAGAGATAAAGAGGCTTATAGATTCCTCAATTTCTCCACCCCCAAACTTAAATTCACACTTCTTGTAACACCCTAATCCCGAATACGGAGTACTCGAATACTAAGGCTCTACATCAGGTTACTAGAGTAACCTAACAAAATTTTCAAATAATTTTAAAACATTGAAATACATTTTATATAAGAGAAAATACCATACATATTTATACTGAAAATAGTAATAAAATTAGTTATACAAAATATGTGGAGCTCCAATATCATCATATATCAAAATAGTCAAAATAACAAAAATGATAAATGAGTTACAAACTTACAAAAAAATACAAGTAAGGCCTTAGGAATACAATACCCACTAATAGATAAGGTACTGTACTCTGAATATGTGATGCTAGGAGTCTCTCGTCGATGATGTTCCTCAAACACGAACAAAAGTCTACAAATATGAACATTAAGACAATTCGAAGGCTGAGCCTTACAGGCTCAGTGGTACACAACAAATCTACCATACTTCAAGCAATTCATAAATATAAGCATGCAAATCAAATGTATACATAGAAACATGACATGAGTATCGAATAATTAAATAATGAGTCATTAAGTCTACATAACCAAATCGCTTGCATGTCAAACTTGTCAAACTTGTTAGATTGCACATATTGCTCAAATAATCGGGTATCCGGATAATCCCACGCCACTCATGGCCGCTAGTTAAATAATCTCGGGTGTCCGTAGGGTTATCTCGAGCGCCACTCGTGGCCGCTAGTTAGGTTAGAGCCCGAAGGCTGAGCGCAAACAAAACATCAAACATAGAATCAAAAAAATACAACCATGACATTCGAGTCTCATACTCGTTTCAATTTGCTTATCATTCCAGCTAAAATATTAACTAATGAGATGTGACAGACTGCTACCTTGACATTCTGACCTTTTCTCATTCAAAAATTAATAACTCTTAATATATAACTCTAAATCGAGCACTATTTATTTTAAACGAAACTAGACTTATGTACGGTTATAGAGATATAAGGCTCACTTCTTATTTTATCTTATGAAATTTTTGGTGATTTTTCAAAGTCACTGCTAATCTGTTTTATAAGAATTCTGCTGCCAGATTTTTATGACCTTTCAACACTAAAAAAATCATATCTTTTAAAATAAAAATAAAAATCAATCTCTTTTTGTTCTAAACGAAACTAGACTGAATCATAGTTACAACGATATATAGATTACTTCTTAATTATTTTTACAGAATTTATGGTGAATTTTTAAACTTACTGTTTATGTAATAATCTGTTTCTAGCAGATTTCACAACTAAGTTTTTAGCTTCATTTTAAATCATCCAAACAAGATTTCCACCCAAAGACATATAACATGCATGCATTATCCCACAAGCATCATATTTATGACTTATCAAGAAGTATAGGAGAGTTAGAGGGTACCACCTTGATGGAAGAACACCAACAAAGTTTCTTGCCTAGCTCTCCACCACTTTGCCTTTACCCTTAGTTTTAGAAGATTCACCACCCTCTTTAACTAATAACCATGTAACACACAAGATTTTCCACAAAAAAAAAAAAAGAGTTGATAGGATGTAAAAATACATACTTTAAATAAATAAATAAATAAAATATGAGAAGGGGTAGAGACTTCCTCAAACTCAAACCCTTCCAAACACCCAAAAACCTCCACCTTCATCCTTGATGAACATAGATTTTTTTTTTCTTCCATGGAACTTTTAAAAAAAAAAATAGATCAAGACCCTTACCTTCTTTGAGAATTGGAAGATGAAAAAAAAATGGTGAGAACTCACTCAAATCTCTCTCCCTCTACATGACTTGCTAAGGAAAATAGATGGAGAAAAGAAGAAAAAAAAAATGAAGAAATGTAAAAAGAAAAAAAAACAATAGGGTGATTATAATATAGGGAAAAATAGGGACAAATCCACTTTATCCCATACCTCAATCTACCAAACCATCTTTTCTCATTAATTGGGAGAATATTTTTATTCAAAAATGGTAAAATTACCATATTAGCCATCCATCTTCCCCCTACTTCACACAAGCTTCCCAACATCTTTAATTTCTTATGTCGAAACCATTTTTAAAAAGTTTTGAAAAAATAGGGATCGACTTTAAAAATGGAAATGGAGTCACCACAAATCCCTTTTTACTTAGGTGTGATTGGATCACCTTATAAAACGTTTAATTTCAAAATGTTGATTTTGGTCCACGATATACAAGAAAACGGGTTCGAGAATCGGTTACGTACGAGGAAGGATTAGCACCCTCGTAACGCCCAAAAATTGGTACCTAATTGATTAATTAATGTCCTTATGTCGAGAATTTAAAAAAGTTTTAAAATACAAATTTTTTCTTAAAGAATGTTTATATAAACCGTTTTGGAATATTAAGACACTTTTGTTCCAAAAGGATAAAACATCACATCCAGTACGTTTGGGTGCGACATTCTAGCCCCCGAAACTAAGATCATCGCTTAATTTCCCAAAACACTAAATTAAAAGGATATTTAGTTATTTGGACGTACGAAAAATCGAAACCCATCACGTTAGGGCACAATTTCTCGAACTTTCAAACACAAAACATTGCCTTGTTTTCTGAAATCCTTATCCCGAGATAACAAAACGTCATATTCGGTGAGTTAGGACACGACAATTTTGAATTCTCGAGAATAAGTTTTTATTTAACTTTTAAGAGGAAAGTAATAGGTTCTTTGGACTCAAAGAGGAAAATCGAAACCCAGTGAGTTAGGGTACGATTTCTTTCGAACCCTAGAACGCGGAGTGTTTACTTATTTTGAAAATAGAATAAAATGTACTGCCTCGAATAAAATGTGATATGGCCGTAATAGAATGAAAGACGAATTATAG
Organism: Gossypium sturtianum; assembly: GCA_025698515.1. Lineage (NCBI taxonomy): Eukaryota > Viridiplantae > Streptophyta > Magnoliopsida > Malvales > Malvaceae > Gossypium > Gossypium sturtianum. The sequence continues at coordinate 23,441,506 of CM046950.1, forward strand.
TAGACATGTATACTAGGGTAGAAACGAGGGAGATACAATAAATTACAATAATAAAAGCAAAAATAAATGAAAATTCAAACAAATAATATGCAATAAAAGAAAAATAGTAACAAAATGCAATAATAACAATAATAAAATATATTAATAAACAAATAAACAAATAATATTAATAATAATAAAAATAATAGAAAATAATAATAACAAATATAATTATAATAATAGTAAAAATAAAAATAATATTAGTAATAAAAATAATAATAAGGATATTAAAATTAATACTAGTAATAATATAAAAATAATAATAGAAGTAAAATAAAAGTACATTAATAAAAATTATAATATATGTTAATATACAAATAATAATAAAAAAATAGAACTAATGAAAATAGCAATAATAATGGTGATATTAAAAATAATAATAATAATAACAATACTAATAATAATAATAATAGATATAGCTATAATAATATATATGTAAAAAAAAATAATGGTCATAATAAAAAATATAAATGAATATAATAATAAAGTTAATAAAAAAATAAGATAAAATATAACAATAGTGGTGATGCTAAAATAACAGTAAAAGCAATAATAATAATATTAACAATAATAAGAATTTAAAAATAAAATTAATAATAAAATAAAAAAACGAAATATATAAAAAAAGGACAAAATTGAACTAAAATAAAAATTTGGGGCAAATCTGAAAAGAAATAAAAGGAAAAAGGACCTATTTAAAAGCGCGAATAATATGAAAGGGATAAAAGGGAAAATATTCCCTCCTTTCAAAACGACATCGTTTATTTAAAGGATTAAATTGAAAAAAAATAAAAATTGCACGGTAAAATTACAAGCAAAAACAAAGAAAGGATTTAATTGAAAATAGTCAAAATAGCGGAAGGGTTAAAAGCGCAAATAACCCTTCCGCTTTAAAACACGCGGATCCTTCGGGTCAGATCGGGTCGGATTTTGGGTAAAGGTCAAACGGTGCCGTTTTGATGCTTATTACCTTAAGCCAAAACGATGTCGTTTTGATATTACTATATAAGTTAATTTAAAAAAAAAAATCATTTCTCCCTCATTCTTCAAAAAAAAATCAGAGAGAACCCCTCTCTATTCTCTCTTGCTGGGCGATTTTCGACGATGCTCCAGGGGACTCCGGCAAAACTCCGGCGCTTCCCTCCGCCGTCCGCCGCCGTCGTCGGCCGCCATGGAATTTCAAAAATAGGTTATTTTTATTTTTTTACATTGTTTATTATATATATTATATATGTAGTTTCAAAAAACAAAAAAAAAATAAGAAATAAAAGTACTCGAAAATGAAATAAAAAAAAAACCTTGCTGATTTTGATTTCTTAATCTCTGTGTATCTGAGTATATATCTGTTTGTGTATTTTTTCGTGTATATGCCTCCGTTTATTTTACAAATTATATCGGGGCTTTTATAGCCCCAAAAAATAAATCAAATACAAAGATCATGCTGTTTTCTGTCGATTTCTTTCCTTTTGTAGGTCGAAAAGCGCGGATCTCGGTGGTGGAGAAGGTTATTCGCACTGATTGCGGCGTGCTGTACTGCTTGTGGCGTGAAGAGGGGGCTGTTGTCGAGTCACTTGCGGCGCCTGAGGGTTTCCCAGAAACCCTAGGTCTCTAAAACTTGCTTAAGCTTTGGGCCCTTTTGGGCCGTGTGAGTTTTAAGTTTGGGTCTGTTTTGGGTAGCCCGTTTAGGTTTGAGTTAGTGGGTTTGTAATGGGGTATTGGTTTTGGGCTTTGTAAAAGGACTGTAAAAGCATATATTTATTTTTTATTTTATTTCTATTTTGGTTTGTTTCTGGTTTACACGGCCCGGGCAAAATAGGCCAATTACAGCTGCCCCTCTTTGCTCATTGTCGTGAAACGAGAATGGAGCAAAGACTATAGAAGGACCAATTTTGCCCGATCTTGGCCGAGCCTCGGCTTCTTGGTCCTCGTCTTCTTCAAATGGCTTCCAACTCCACTGCAACTTCAACGGTATTGGAACTTCATCTTGATTTCAATAAGTCGATGGCTTCAATCCGCTCATTGCAACTTCGGGGAGACAAGGTTAATGTCTTCGATCCGCTTCTGCAACTTCAAGAATGCCGGATCCGCTATCTTCAATCTGCTCCACTCTGCTCGGTGGAAATAAGATCTCGCTATATTGAGTCTGCTCCATTGGAGATAAGGCTTTGCCGCCTTTGATCCGCCCCTACTCTCGCCAAAGTGGAGATAAGATCCGCTTTCTTGATCCGCTCCATTGCCAATACATGGAGATAAGATTTGCTCAAATTCGATCTGCTTCCACTCTTTCGGTGAAGATAAGATCTAATTTCTTCAATCTGCTCCATTGCCAATACATGGAGATAAGACTTGCTCAAATTCGATCCGCTCCACTCTCGCTTTCGGTGGAGATAAGATCGATTTCTTCGATCGCTCCATTGCCAATACATGGAGATAAGACTTGCTCAATTCGATCTGCTCCACTCGCTCGGTGGAGATAAGATCGATTTCTTCGATCGCTCTGTTGCCAATACATGAAGATAAGACTTGCTCTAATTCGATCCGCTCCACTTACGCTTTCGGTGGAGATAAGATCTGATTTCTTCAGTCTGCTCCATTGCCAGTACATGGAGATAAGACTTGCTCTAATTCGATCTGCTCCACTCTTGATCAGTGGAGATAAGATCTAATTTCTTCAGTCTGCTCCATTGCCAATACATAGAGATAAGACTTGCTCAAATTCGATCTGCTCCACTCCTGCTCAGTGGAGATAAGATCTTCTCTGGTAAATTCAATCCGACCTACTGCAACTTCAGAGGTATAGGATTCATCATTTTAATCCGCTCCACTGCAACTTCAGGGAGATGGGATTAATTGTCTTCAGTTTGTTCCACTGCAACTTCAGGGAGATAAGACTTGTGACTTCAACCTGCTCCACTGCAACTTCAGGGAGATAAGGTTGGTGGCTTCAATCTACTTCACTGCAACTTTAGGAAGATAAGATTTGCCGCTCGATCTCATCCCACTACTGCTTAGGGTGACAAGATTTACAATCTTCGACCCTTTCCACTGCTAATCAGGGAGATATGACTGGTGAATTCACCGATGTTGCTACATCGTCCTCTGGGGGACATGTCCTGTAGACTCAAATGTATTATGGACAACATTTGCATGAATGCAGAATGCCATAAGAATAATCCCTTTTTTAAATGTAAAATGATTATGAGGCAAATGATCAGAATGAATCTAATGCTCCTAACTAAATGATATTAGGGATGACATTTGCATGAATGCAGAATGTTATGAGAATGATCTCTTTCTTTTTCACTTTTTTTTTTTTTGCTTAACGATTAGGATACAATGAACGGAATGAATCAAATGCTCCTAATTGGAAGTGTGAGAATGATCCCTATTTAATGTTTGGGTTGTCATTGCTCATAGTTCATCAAGGTTTTATCACTGATGCGCTACCATGCTTTCTCGTTCAGCTGGTATCTTTGACAGAATACCCAAAGAAGCAATCATATTTTGTTCAGCAAAATTGCCCCGCTATAATTTCAGAGTCCCTTCCACTATACCTTTTGGGACATAAAGTTTGTACCTCCCACCGCAACTTCAAGAGAATAACATTTGGTTTCTTTCATCCATCCTGTTACCACTCAGAGGTATGGAACTTGTATCCTTTTTAATCAAGTTGATCTGTTACACCATTCCCTGGGTGTAATGGCCAGATATATGTGCCTGAAATGGTATCATTTTTCTTTTCCCGAGAATGATCCCCTTTTACACTTGGGTTAACATTGCTCGTCATTTGTCGAGATGGTATCACCGACAAAATGTCTTATCCAATAAAAATCCAAAGAGTAATCATTTTCCAATATTTCCAACCCTTAGGCTTGGTGAGTTCTAAACAATAGTCCTGTTTCAGATTCTCATATTATTTAGAAGCTTCCAAAGTAATATGCGAAACTCCTTTTATAAAAGTGTTATTAGTCCCTTAATCATTATTTCAATATAAAATGCTTGAAAAACAATGGACGAGAAAGAAATTAATAAGGAGCATAGCTCAAAAATCAAGAGCATTGCTCGAAACAAATAAGTTAATCAAAGATAACCAAGACAATAAAATAAAATTGATTGGGATGTATCTTTGAAAAGAATAAAGCAATCAAAGATAACAAATTCAAAAATGGGTAAGATAGAAGCTAGGTGACCCAGATATCGCAACATGAGCTTCTCTGTACAAACTTCTTGAGGACCATTTTAAACTCAATACGTGTTTCTAGGATCTGGAGTACTTTGTCAATGCCCCAAAATGTAACATACTTCCACATTGTTAATTCAGGCATAGCAAGACTACCACATGCCCTACCTTTGATCAAAATTTGAGCTGCCCTTTTCGAGTTTTCGGCTCAAAATCCCTTTGGTCTCAAAGCGCCCTTTACGGGTTTTCGCCTTGGCCTCTCATTTTTTTTTTTTGAATTTGAATTTGAACTCAAGGCGCCCTTTGCGAGTTTTCACCTTGGCCTTTCCCTTTTCAGGTAAAATACTTCTTGACTGAACCTGAATTCACCGGATTGGGCAAGTCTTTGGCATCTATCTCGGTCAATATCAATGCTCCTCCAAAATAGGCCTTCTTTACAACATAAGGTCCTTCCCAGTTTGGCATCTGCTTTCTTCTGAAACCATTTTGTAGAAGAAAGATCTTTCAATCCTTTGGGTGGACCATTTTCGACATAAATCAGCATCATCCATTTTTGGTACATTTGACTATGATGAATACTTTCAAACCCTTTTCTTCAGCCAAGTTTACTGGAGACATTCTACTTCATCCAATTCTTGACTCAATCAAAGCTTGGAGCAAAGGAACCTCGATTTTCATGGGTAAGACCCCTTCTATTCCATAAACCAATGGGAAAAGTGTTGCCCCAGCGAAAGTTCTGGTCGACGTTTGATAAGCATAGAGAGTAAATGGTAACTTCTTATGCCAATCTTTACAAATCTCGGTCATCCTTCCTACAATCCTTATTTTGTTTTTTTTTCTTTTTGGCTGCCTTTGTTGCTCTATGATATGGCGTCTGATTTTTGAACAGACTGCAAACTTTTGACTTTATCCTTTTTGGCATTCTTTGTCGGCGCTTGATCTTTTTTTTTTGAGAATTTGATGACTATCGACTTTGTAACATTGGCATATGAAGCTATTCCTACCTTCTTAGTGAAGTAAATGATGACCACGACGATGAATCGATGTTGACTAGAAGCTTTTGACGATATCGGCCCCATAACATTCATGCCCCACATATAAAAATCTGTGAAGAAATAGATGAGGCATATGAATTTCGTCTTCTTCAATTCAGTATTTTCGGTATAACTGATGCAATCCCCTTCCATGGTAGACCAACAGTGCCCGATCCTTATGTTTAGCCCGCGTCTTAGTATCCCAGGCATGTCCTGTTATGATCATGCAAAAATATCTTTGAATTCTTGAAAATAACTCGATGATGTCTCGCCTTAGTTCTGTGATGAGCTAGGCTACAATCTTTACCTCTTTTCTAGGCTCATAATATCTAGTGACCCTTTGTGGAGTAAGGTCTGTTTTTCATCTTGTTAAACCATTCTTAACAAATCAGAAGATATGTTACAATATCTGTCATCTTCAAAGTCCTGAGATCCTTCTATACACATATCTTACTCGAAAGGAGACTCTGAGTCAGTAGCAGCATTGCTCACATCATTGATATCTGGAGACCTATTGTAGGTTTGAAGGAAGATTCTAAAGAATAAATGATTCAAAGAATGGTTATTTGTATGCTATGATCATGAATGAATAAAATAATATTTGAAAGAAAGTCCAAAAATAAAAGAATCTATACATGGAAAGAATAAAAGAATATTTATTCAAAAAGATGCATTTTATTAAAATAAAAATTTCGGACACGAGCCTATTTTACAAAAAGATTCTTATTGTCTCTAGGCTTAAGGCAATAAGCGTTTTTTGAATATTACTCTAGATTAACTCTAAAAATACAGGGACCTCTTCCACAGTCCCATTATTCAGAACACTCCCAAGTATAAAAGGGTTTGGAAACTTCGTTCCCTGTTTCCCTATTTGCTTTTGATTTCTTCAAGGAGTCACAACTTTCTTGTATCCTCCTTCAATTATCGCATTTACTGCCTCGTCAAAGTGATCAGGTTTGATGAATCGTCGAACTTCACAATTCCCATTTTAATGAACCTTTCGACCAACTTTTTAAACGTAGTACAGTTTTTAATTGAGTGACCCATTATTCCCGCGTGGTACTCGCATTGGGCATTCTCATTATACCATTTTGGGAATGGAGGTTGCACAGGTTCTGAGTAGGACGGAGACACCACATGCACATCAAAAAGATTCTGATATAGCTCCTTATATGTCATCGGGATGGGTGTGAACTGGAGCCTTTTTGCATTTGGCCTCGAGTTGGGCTCCTGCCTTGAAGAGCCTTGATAGCTAGTGGTCACAGCCTTCGGCTGGCCTACGATGACTGATTTGGGATGCATGCTCAAGGTACTCACTTCATTTTTCTTGTTTCTCAGGGATGATCTTTTGACACTTTCTCCCGTGTCTATCCTCCCACTCCTTACCGCATTTTCAATCATCTCGCCAGACATTACCATATCTGAAAAGCTTATGGTGACGCTTCCCAACATATGGTTAATGAATGGGTCTTTTAGAGTATTGATGAAAAGTATCGTAGTTTCCTTTTCTAAGAGTGGTGGCTGAACTTGCATGGCAACTTCCCTCCATCTTTGCGCATACTGCCTGAAACTTTCATTTGACCTCTTTCCCATATTCTGCAGAATGATTCTGTCAGGCGTCATGTCTGTGACATGATTGTATTGCTTCATGAAAGCTTGGGCTAGGTCTCTCCAAGAACTAATCCTAACACGGCTGAGTTGATTGTACCACTTGGACGCTGCCCCTACCAAACTATCATGGAAACAATGAATCAGGAGTTGATCATTGTTAACGTAGCCGGTCATCCGTCTATAGAACATGGTAATATGAGCTTCAGGGCAGCTAGTCCCATTGTACTTCTCGAATTCTGGCATTTTGAACTTATGAGGAAGCACCAAGTCTGGAACCAAGCTCAGGTCTTTAGCATCAATTCCATGATGATTATCAGCATTTTCCAAGGCATTGAACTTTTCTTCCAACCATCTGCAACGATCTTCTAACTGCCTAGAAGATTCAGTTCTTATCCCCTCCCTCCCTGCTATATCTAAGTCAGGGATAATAGGATTAGCAGGTTTATCTCTTATGCCAACTTGGAAATTCATGGGCACTCCAGTGTCATTTTTCCCTTGTTGAGGCCTAATCGTGACAGATGGCCTTCAGGGATATTCTTCAGGGTGTACTTGTGTATGCGGTGGAGTAAAATCTGGAGGAAAGTCCTCATTATCTTCAGCATTAACTATGGGACCCTTTCCTTTGTCCATTGCCCCGTTCAGCATCTGAGCCATTTGAGCCATCATACTTCTTTGGGCTTCCAGAATTTGGTCTCTCATCTCTTGTTGGAGCTTTGCTAATTGCTCTTTCATTTGGTCTTGCATGTCTCTTTGAATTTGTTCAATTCTTTGATCCATTTTCTTTGTCTTGGCACGTGTACCGTAACGGTGTTCAATTTTTAGATTTTTCTTTCCTTCTTTCTCTTTTCTCTCTGTTATAATTTCAACTAATTAGACACTCTCTATGGACTTAAATGCATATGATGTGATGTAATGAAAATGCATGGAATGAATGCAAAAGAAAGAGAGGCGTTGATTCTGAATTCAATTTCATTAGAAAAACTTCTCTAGAAAGCAGATTTCTTTACATAAAACGGATTACATATGCGGCCTTGCCCTCATATTCCAAGCAAAACATCAATCCCCTTCTTCGCAAAGCTCAAATCTTGAAAACTTCTAATAGATGCCTCCACTAGCTCCTTTTTGCTTGATCTGGGCCGCGGCTCACTGCTCACTTATTTGCATAATGCTCGTTAGCCTCTTCAAGAAAGCCGAGACGTGGTGATTCTCGAATAGTCTTTGTCAGCTTGAATCCTTGGGCAATAAAGTCTTGTATTCCTTCACGGTCTATCAGTATTTTCTCGTTGTGTTTACTTTGACCATATTCGGACGAACGTATTATAATCTACTTTATCAAGAAATCCATTTTCTCATGACAAACTCTTCTATTTAAATCAACACCTCTTTTCTATGATGTGAATGCAATGCAATCAAAACAAAAGAGAACATGTTAGCACAAGAGAAATAATTAACAAAATAGGGCACCTATCTGGGTGACCACTAGGGTTTGACATAATTCTACCTAGGGTAAGAACTTAGGTTTTCTACATGTGGTTTAGCTCTAAAGTTGCGGTACCCGAACCAGCAGATTCCTCGATCCTCACCCATTATAGGCTCATACAGACCGAGTTCAGTTCAGGGGAATACATTTCCCTATGGCTATGCGGAGGTGAAAACCTCACGAAGACATAGGTACGGATGTATCCCGGAAGCAGTCCACTAGCCTATGCGGAGGTGAAAACCTCACGAAGGCATAGTTTCTCACTCCCACTTAAAAGGTGCGACCACAACAGTCATGCAATGCAATGTGTGCAAGAAAATAATAATCATATGTTCAAATCAAAATTTTTAAATTTTCAAATCAAAATTTCAAATTTCCGACAAAGGACAGAAAATAATCAATTTTACGGCTTGACTCTCTTAGTTCCCCAGTGGAGTCGCCAAGCTGTCGAAACCATTTTTAAAAAGTTTTGAAAAAACGGGGATCGACTTTAAAAATGGAAATGGAGTCGCCACCAATCCATTTTTACTTAGGTGTGATTGGATCACCTTATAAAACGTTTTATTTCAAAATATTGATTTTGGTCCACGATATACAAAAAAATGGGTTCGGGAATCGGTTACGTACGAGGAAGGATTAGCACCCTCGTAACACCCAAAAATTGGTACCTAATTGATTAATTAATGTCCTTATGTCGAGAATTTGAAAAAAATTTAAAATACAATTTTTTTCTTAAAGAATGTTTATATAAACCGTTTTGGAATATTAAGACACTGTTGTTCCAAAAGGATAAAATATCACATCCAGTACGTTAGGGTGCGACATTCTAGCCCCCGAAACTAAGATCATCGCTTAATTTCCCAAAACACTAAATTAAAAGGATATTTAGTTATTTGGACGTACGAAAAACCGAAACCCAGCACGTTAGGGCACAATTTCTCGAACTTTCAAACACAAAACATTGCCTTGTTTTCTGAAATCCTTATCCCGAGATAACAAAACGTCATATTCGGTGAGTTAGGACACGACAATTTTGAATTCTCGAGAATAAGTTTTTATTTAACTTTTAAGAGGAAAGTAATAGGTTCTTTGGACTCAAAGAGGAAAGTCGAAACCCATTGAGTTAGGGTATGATTTCTTTCGAACCCTAGAACGCAGAGTGTTTGCTTATTTTGAAAATAGAATAAAATATAATGCCTCGAATAAAATGTGATATGGCCGTAATAAAATGAAAGACGAATTATAGTAGACATGTATACTAGGGTAGAAACGAGGGAGATACTATAAGTTACAATAATAAAAGCAAAAATAAATGAAAATTCAAACAAATAATATGCAATAAAAGAAAAATAGTAACAAAATGCAATAATAACAATAATAAAATATATTAATAAACAAATAAACAAATAATAATAATAATAATAATAGCAAATAATAATAGCAAATATAATTATAATAATAGTAAAAATAAAAATAATATTAGTAATAAAAATAATAAAAAGGATATTAAAATTAATAGTAGTAATAATATAAAAATAATAATAGAAGTAAAATAAAAGTGCATTAATAAAAATTATAATATATGTTAATATACAAATAAAAAAATAGAAATAATGAAAATAGCAATAATAATGGTGATATTAAAAATAATAATAATAATAACAATACTAATAATAATAATAATAGATATAGCTATAATAATAATATATATGTAAAAAATAATGGTCATATAAATGAATATAATAATAATAATAAAGTTAATAAAAAATAAGATAAAAAATAACAATAGTGGTGATGCTAAAATAATAGTAAAAGCAATAATAATAATATTAACAATAATAAGAATTTAAAAATAAAATTAATAATAAAATAAAAAAAGAAATATATAAAAAAGGACAAAATTGAACTAAAATAAAAATTTGGGGCGAATCTGAAAAGAAATAAAAGGAAAAATGACATATCTAAAAGCGCGAATAATATGAAAGGGCTAAAAGGGAAAATATTCCCTCCTTTCAAAACGACATCGTTTATTTAAAGGATTAAATTGAAAAAAAATAAAAATTGCGCGGTAAAATTACAAGTAAAAACAAATAAAGGATTTAATTGAAAATAGTCAAAAAGGCGGAAGGGTTAAAAGCGCAAATAACCCTTCCGCTTTAAAACACGCGGATCCTTCGGGTCAGATCGGGTCGGATTTAGGGTAAAGGCCAAACGGCGCCGTTTTGATGCTTATTACCTTAAGCCAAAACGATGTCATTTTGATATTACTATATAAGTTAAATTTTTTTTTTAAAAATCATTTCTCCCTCATTCCTCAAAAAAAAAAAAAAATCAGAGAGAAACCCTCTCTATTCTCTCTTGTTGGGCGATTTCCGGCGATGCTCCCGGGGACTCCGGTGAAACTTTGGCGCTTCCCTCCGCCGTCCACCGCCGTCACTGTAACACCCCAAACCCGACCTAAACGTTACGACCAGATCTGGTATGGTACGGTTTTAAGGTTAAAAACTTTACTTGGAATGATTCTCGAAAAACTTAGTCGTTTTTGTAGATAATCTTTAAATAGGTGGCTTTGGTGAAAATCTTTGAAATTTTATTTTTTCCAAAACAAGTGTTATTTTAAATAATGTGTGAAAATCCCATTTTTATTTCTTTTAATCATAAGTCCTTGATCATGAATGAAAAAAACATAAACATTGACAAGTATCAATCGATAACCTAAGCGATGGAGGCCTTATTACATCAAATAATTCCAAAATTTAAACTTAAAATAAAATGGAAATTTAATAAATAAAAGACTTGTTATCCCACGAGTCCGCCTCGGCTCCCTTGTCCACGATCTTGCTCATCCGAAAGGTTAGGAAAAATAATAGGGTGAGTCACCAAGACTCGAGTGTATAAATCCCTAAAACACCGACCTGAGGCCCACAAACACATTATGGGCCTTGGCCCATACATAAAGGCAACAATCGTAATTACATGATCAACAGTAAATGATGAATAGCCCAACCCATCCTAGAATTCCATCCTCTACACACCAGCCCGTACCAACCATCACACCTCGGGGATTTCTACAATCAACCCTCCATCCGCTACACACCATAACGCAGTAAATGTGATCGCCTATTCCTCGTTAGTCGGGAATCATTAAGCGTGGCATAGCCACCGATCACTATGTGACCTAACATTTATATAACGTGGGATTTCTACCACCGATCACTATTGTGACCTATCATGCACTTCCCCTTCATTATCATAATCCCACCCCATGCATACACACATAAAGAAAACATCATACAGGCTTTCATATATTTCGATACACATAGAGATTTCCATGATTACGTACCTGGCATCCTTGCCTAACCCTTTTAGGGTTTTATTCGATTGTCTACATGACCTATTATCCGACTTTTAGCCCATAACATAAACATATATACACATTCATGCAGATTATTTGTGTGTTAGAGATCTACACACACGATTACCGTTAGAACGACACTCTCTATGTCGACACACTATCGTAAGTCGATACAAGCGCTACTTGCCTAAGGTGTTGTTCGAAGCCAGGTCCACAACACGGTGGCCAATCCCGCATCTTGACACACTCGTTTCTTAAACTTAGGGATTCTCTCCTTTGCCTGGTCCATATTTAATTCCATCACAAGTCCTTGTTAGAACTACGATCACAACATATGATCGTTAATCCACATCATAAAGTTAAGATCTCGCATGCGATGAACAAATCTAGTGAAAATCTAGGGAAAATCACCTTACCTTAAAATCTCAAAATTAGAGACTAGCGATTTTCGGCTTTTAAATCTAGATGATCAGGTTTCCTTCAAATCCCGAAATGCCGCCCAAACGCAAAAGAGAGGAAATATTAGCTTCATTCGGTAGCCTTAACAACCAAGTGGCCATTTGGCCTTGTCTCTTAAAAACAGAAAGAGAGATTGAAGAGATAGGAAAATCGGCACTCACCTTAACGCAGAGAATTCGACTACCCCTTAGAGATTAGGCTTTTGAGAAGATCGAAGAGAAGATGATTGAAGAAATCTATAGAGATTCGGCTTTTAGAAGAAAGAAGAGAAGAGAATAATGGAGTTTTCGGCTTTTAGAAGAAAGAAGAGAATAATGGAGTTTTCGGCTTTTAAGAGAAAGAAGAGAAAAGAATAATGGGGTTTTCGACTTTTAGAAGAAAGAAGAGAATAATGGAGTTTTCGGCTTTTAGGAGAAAGAAGAGAAAAGAATAATGGGGTTTTCGGCTTTTAGAAGAAAGAAGAGAATAATAGAGTTTTCGGCTTTTAGGAGAAAGAAGAGAAAAGAATAATGGGGTTTTCGGCTTTTAGAAGAAAGAAGAGAAAGAAAAGGTGGAAACCCTAAATACCGAAAAATAAAAAAGAGAACCCTCCCTATTTATAGAAATTTCGGCACTCACCTATGAAAAACCGAAAGTGCCCTTCCTGATAACTAAAAATTAATCAAATAAAAAGGGAAAATTCGGCACCCCCTTTGCCATAAAGAAACCGATTTCTTCACTACTCTAGGTGATGGAATTTCGGCCAACTCCTAGCCTTGTAGATAGCTCCTATCTTTTCTCTTTTTTTTTCCTTCCATATTATCAACTATATTATCTACATTATCCCATTCACATAAATCCTCCTATTTTTGAGCATTATTGCCATCCACTCTACCTAACCCTAATGCCGAAATTTAGCTAACTTAAATTAAAAGAGTTGGGCTCCATGTAACTTAAATTTGGGCCCCTTACTCCCTTGTGTGGTGTCACCTCCTTGCTCCGTAAGTGGCGCCACTGACAACTAGGCCACAAGCCCATTTTGATATTTTAAACTCAGATACCACCTTTTAAACCCTATAGTGCCCAAACAAAAATTTTCAGCCCAATCCTGAGCCCAATTTGGACCCCTAATGCTCAAATTAACTCATTACACATATTCACCCATTAAATGCATAAGCCCAAAAATTCAGGATGTTACAGTTCTACCCCCTTAAAGAAATTTCGTCCTCGAAATTTCTAACTAACTATTAATCATACTACCCAAGTCTCACCACTATGCTTTCATTTGCGAACTCTAATTCTAAAGCCAAAAGAAACACTTAGGATAATATGATAGAGTGCGCTTGCCTGGTATTCGCATCTGGAGCGTCCTCGTCCCCTTGGCGACGTCTTTGCATAGACCAAAGCTGGCTGCCTCGCCTCAGCATAACCTGGACCTCCACCTGAGGCTCTACGACCATATCCTGTGCCATTGCCACCATTGGCCTGACCACGGCCCCTTAGTGGTTGTTGACCACCTCTTCCATTTGTGCATTCCCTTGACCTGTGAGCCCTTCATCGCCTCGTTCTTTGCGGGACGGTTTCTAGCTTGGTGGTCCGTAGATCCACACCTAAAGCACTTTCCACTACCTGCCTAACACTCACCTTCATGGAATTTACCACATCGAGCACACTTCTGTGTCTGACCCGCAGCAGCAGGTCTCTCATCTCGTCTCGGCCCGTCTGACCTGGGTCTTTTCTGATTACGCCCGTCTGCCCCTGATGATTCAAAATTTCTCTTACTTCCACCCCTATCTCTATCCCGATTCAGTCTTTCTGTCCGCTTCACCTCCTCAGCTATCTTAGCTTTCTCCACAAGCACAGCGAATTCCCTTTCCCGCTGTGGTGCTATCAACACACGCAGATCATCTCTCAGACCATCCTCAAAATGAACACACCGTTCATGCTCCGTGGCCACCATTCCCCGAGCATAACGGCTAAGGCGTGAAAATTCCACCTCGTACGCAGCCACCGACCTACTTCCTTGCACCAGATTCAAAAATGCTCTACGCTGCGCATCCACATAACTCGTTCCGATATACTTACTCTGGAACGCCATTTTGAGAAACTCCCAGGTAATACGGTCAGCCACTGCACCCTCTTTAACGGTAAGCCACCATTGGTATGCTTCGTCCTGCAAGAGAGATATAACCCCTTTCAACTTCTCCTCCTCCGTGAAATCCGGATCATCCATTATACGTTCAAGCGCCTCCAACCAATACTCAAATTTGAACTCGGGGCTATACTAGAAATTCCCTAAACACTTACGCCTATTGGCTCTAAGTCGTTCCGACCGCGATTTCGGGCTCGAACCGTGCTCGCGACAACTCTTTCGAGGACCCGTAACATTGCACGAGATATTTGCATCATCTCCGGCGCCCGATCCGAAAATTCTCCCTCTACGGTGGCCCAGTCCGGCGTCTGCCTCTCTCGACCGTGGCGGACCCTCACGGCTCGACACGCGGTCCTCCTACCCCTACCACGACCACGCGGCGGATGACTTCGACCCCTTGTACTCATTCTTCCGATTGACGTTTATCTGATTAAAAATTTTATGAATCATTAATTTCTTCCACTGATTATCCATGAACAGTCTTATGAATAGTAGTTTTAAGAGTAGTTCTTTCGAATTCGCAACTATAACTACAATTCAGTCTCAAGTTCACATATCCTAGTTCTAAGAAGCACACACATACAATCATCAACCACCACATACAAGTAGCATTCACGAACTTACGTTAATCACCTAAGGGTATTTTCGTCATTCCACTACCCAGGGGTATTTTCGTAATTTATCCTACAGGGGTATTTTCGTAATTTTTTGAAATAGGGTTCCTTGGTGATTTCGTAAGAGAAGGGTATTTTGGTAATTTTACAATCCAGGGGTATTTTGGTAATTTTACAAATCAGGGATGTTTTGGTCACTTATAGATCAGGGGTAATTTAGTAATTTTACAAAATAGAGTGGTGGTCCCTTTCGGGTTTTAGTTATAAATTTTAGCTTTGTCAACAAATCCTCGTGGCTAGGGTGAAGCAGTCCACTACGCACTGTAGGATTCCAATGAAGAGGAGGTGAGTCACTAGGGCGACTTAAATACCAAGCTCTCCACGAATCCAATCCTAGACATGCGTATACTGTTGCCACACCCTATCTCTGGGCGACTTGTTCATGAGGTTTGTTTGGTTGGATTAAATCTTATGAATTTAGAGAGTTGTTTAAACTAAGCCTAAAGTCCATCAATGTCTAATATACTAGCCTACATCCATCAAGCCCATCAAGCCCAACATACATATCACATCCAAAAGTTCGAATACTTACCTACAGATCGGTGCTTCAGAGACTCGAAGGCCATTTCTCAACCCAAGCTTTTCCAAATTCTTATCAACTTTAAAAGCAAGATTACTAGACCCATTTCACGGCCCGAGTTTTGAATTGGGCTCGATACTAAAATGTAACACCCCAAACCCGCCCAAGCGTTACGATCGGATCCGGTATGCTACGGTTTTAAGGTTAAAAACTTTACTTGGAATGATTCGAAAAACTTAGTCGTTTTTGTAGATAATCTTTAAATAGGTGGCACTGGTGAAAATCTTTGAAATTTTATTTTTTCCAAAACAAGTGTTATTTTAAATAATGTGTGAAAATCCCATTTTTATTTCTTTTAATCATAAGTCCTTGATCATGAATGAAAAAAAACATAAACATTGACAAGTATCAACTGATAACCTAAGCGATGAAGGCCTTATTACATCAAATAATTCCAAAATTTAAACTTAAAATAAAATGGAAATTTAATAAATAAAAGACTTGTTGGCCCCACGAGTCCGCCTCGGCTCCCTTGTCCACGATCTACTACTCATCTGAAAGGTTAGGAAAAAATAATAGGGTGAGTCACCAAAACTTAGTGTATAAATCCCTAAAACACTGACCTGAGGCCCACAAACACATTATGGGCCTTGGCCCATACATAGAGGCAACAATCGTAATTACATGATCAACAGTAAATGATGAATAACTCAACCCATCCTAGAATTCCATCCTCTATACACCAGCCCATACCAACCATCACACCTCGGGGATTTCTACAATCAACCCTCCATCCGCTACACACCATAACGATACCAGATCGCCTATTCTCGTTAGTCGGGAATCATTAAACGTGGCATAGCCACCGATCACTATGTGACCTAACATTTATATAACGTGGGATTTCTACCACCGATCACTATTGTGACCTATCATGCACTTCCCCTTCATTATCATAATCCCACCCCATGCATACACACATAAAGAAAAAACATCATACAAAGCTTTCATATATTTCGATACACATAGAGATTTCTATGATTACGCACTGGCATCCTTGCCTAACCCTTTTAGGGTTTTATTCGATTATCTACACTGACCTATTATCCAGTTTTGAGCCCATAACATAAACATATATATACATTCATGCAGATTATTTGTGTGTTAGAGATCTACACACCTGATTACCGTTAGAACGACACTCTCTATGTCGACACTATCGGAAGTCGATACAACTACTACTTGCCTAAGGTGTTGTTCGAAGCTTCTGGTCCACAACCCGTGGCCAATCCCGCATCTTCTTGACATAGCTCGTTTCTTAAACTTAGGGATTCTCTCCTTTGCCTGGTCCATATTTAATTCCATCACAAGTCCTTGTCAGAACTACTATCACAACATATGATCGTTAATCCACATCATAAAGTTAAGATCTCGCATGCGATGAACAAATCTAGTGAAAATATAGGGAAAATCACCTTACCTTAAAATCTCGAAATTGGAGACTAGCAATTTTCGACTTTTAAATCTAGATGATCAGGTTTCCTTCAAATCCCGGAATGCCGCCCAAATGCAAAAGAGAGGAAATATTAGCTTCATTCGGCAGCCTTAACAACCAAGTGGCCATTCGGCCTTGTCTCTTAAAAATCGAAAGAGAAATTGAAGAGATAGGAAAATCGACACTCACCTTAACGCAGAGAATTCGACTACCCCTTAGAGATTCCGGCTTTTTGAGAAGATCAGAAGAGAAGATGATTCGAAGAAATCTATAGAGATTCGACTTTTAGAAGAAAGAAGAGAAAAGAATAATGGAGTTTTCGGCTTTCGACTTTTTAGAAGAAAGAAGAGAAGAGAATAATGGAGTTTTCAGCTTTTAGAAGAAAGAAGAGAATAATGGAGTTTTTGGCTTTTAGGAGAAAGAAGAGAAAAGAATAATGGGGTTTTCGACTTTTAGAAGAAAGAAGAGAATAATAGAGTTTTCGGCTTTTAGGAGAAAGAAGAGAAAAGAATAATGGGGTTTTCGGCTTTTAGAAGAAAGAATAGAAAGAAAAGGTGGAAACCTTAAATGCCGAAAAATAAAGAAGAGAACCCTCCCTATTTATAGAAATTTCGGCACTCACCTATGAAAAGTTGAAAGTGCCCTTCCTGATAACTAAAAATTAATCAAATAAAAAGGGAAAATTCGGTACCCCCTTTGCCATAAAGAAACCGATTTCTTCACTTCTCTAGGTGATGGAATTTCGGCCAACTCCTAGCCTTGTAGATAGCTCCTATCTTTTCTCCTTTTTTTTTCCTTCCATATTATCAACTATATTATCTACATTATCCCATTCACATAAATCCTCCTATTTTTGAGCCTTGTTGTCGTCCACTCTACCTAACCCTAATGCCGAAATTTAGCTAACTTAAATTAAAAGAGTTGGGCTCCATGTAACTTAAATTTGGGCCCCTTACTCCCTTGTGTAGCGTCACCTCCTTGCTCCCTAAGTGGCGCCACTGACCACTGGGCCACAAGCCCATTTTGATATTTTAAACTCAGATACCACCTTTTAAACCCTATAGTGCCCAAACAAAAATTTAACTAAGGCTTCAGCCCAATCCTGAGCCCAATTTGGACCCCTAATGCTCAAATTAACTCATTACACATATTCACCCATTAAATGCATAGGCCCAAAAGTTCAGGATGTTACAGTCACCGGCTGCCGTAGAATTTCAAAAACAAGTTATTTTTATTTTTTTACACTATTTATTATATATATTATATATGTAGTTTCAAAAAAAAAAAAAAGAAATAAAAGTACTCGAAAATGAAATAAAAAAAAACCTTACTGATTTTGATTTCTTAATCTCTGTGTATCTGAGTATATATCTGTTTGTGTATTTTTTCGTGTATATGCCTCCGTTTATTTTGCAAATTATATCGGGGCTTTTATAGCCCCGAAAAATAAATCAAATACAAAGATCATGCTGTTTTCTGTCGATTTCTTTCCTTTTGCAGGTCGAAAAGCGCGGATCTCGGCGGTGGAGAAGGTTATCCGCACTGATTGCGGCGTGCTGTGCTGCTTGCGGCATGAAAAGGGGGCTGTTGTCGAGTCACTTGCGGCGCCTAGGGTTTCCCAAAAACCCTAGGTCTCTTAAACTTGCTTAAGCTTTAGGCCCTTTTGGGCCGTGTGAGTTTTAAGTTTGGGTCTGTTTTGGGTAGCCCGTTTAGGTTTGAGTTAGTGGGTTTGTAATGGGGTATTGGTTTTGGGCTTTGTAAAAGGACTGTAAAAGCATATATTTATTTTTTATTTTATTTATGTTTTGGTTTGTTTATGGTTTACACGCCCGGGCAAAATAGACCAATTACATCTTATAAAAAGGTTCAAAATTCACCCAAATTAATTCCAACAAAACCCGATTACAAAATAAATTTATCCATCGCCAACCCAGGTCAACACTCGAACGTTGACTCGAAAATTTGGGGCCGTTACACTTCTGTTGCAACATGCAGAGCTTTCTTCATCAGCATCCCTTATTCTTCAAAACGGCCGAAGAAGATGATGCTATGGAGAGGAGAAGGTCTATAAATAGAATTGAGAAAATTCTGTCTCCACTCATGCCTATATATACTTCTTGGGCACGGTCCTTATTGGTCATTTCTACCATTCATTCTAAATCATTTTGTCTTACATTTTGGAACCAGCCGATTTCAATCTAACTAAACTAGAATTGTGGTCCAATTAATCACAATTCAACCCCTAAAGCTTTCGAATGTCCCAACTGGGTTCGATAATTTACTAGTCATTTCAATTGAATCCTACATTTCCCTAGCTTTCAGGTTAATAATGAAAATCAGGTGTTACATGGTTTGACATTAATAACCACACCAATAATATCTAGCAAAAAAAAAAAAGTAAATAATAAAATATTATAGATTATACAAAGTGAAAAATATATTTAATACTAAGTGAAAAATAAAATTTTACTGATTTGCTTACCCATGTGCTCTTTTATATTATTAAAAGAAACAAAATCATAAGATAAAACACTTTTGTGAATGAGAGAAGTTGCATATTTAACAATAGTATAAAAATTCAATGACAATTCATATTTATTATGAGCACTATTATTCTCATCATAAGGATTTTTTTACTACGTCATTTGTAATTATATAAGTTTTTTTTCCTTGTGAAAAACATCTTTGAATTTTGTCATTACTTGAATTTTAGTTCTTTAAAATAATTGAAATCAATAAAAAGTTAATAAATGTACAATCAATAAAAAAATAGGCATACTATTATATTACCTCATCAATTAAAATAAATTTTCATCTCTCTCCGGTGCAAGTGTTATTTGAATATCGTTTTCGATGCCATTGTTATTTGAATATGATTTGATATTGCCTATTCGAAGAACCTTTGCATTCTAACTATTAGATGCTATTTATAGAGCTAAACTTAAAATTTTTTTTGAAACAAAACCAATATGCATTGAAAGAGGAAACGTGATACAAACAAAATAAATGGCTAGCAACAACTGTCCTAACAACTGTCATAAACTCATTGGTAACCGAGACGGTGCCTAAAGCTTTCCTAAAAAAGACAAAATGAAATAGTCTTAATTCCTAAGAAAATTAAAGAAACCTAAAAATTAAACCACTAACCCTTTTGTGTTCCTAGACACATTTCCTCTTCTTTGCATAACCATCACCGGAGCCCTCTAGTTTACTTCCCCCACTGTATTTTCCTTTGAAGCACTATACCAGAATTCTCCAAATAAGCTAAACTTAAATTTTAGTTGATATATAACTCTAATATTTTCTTCAATATTATGCTTTAACTTCAATTTAAATTAAAACTCAAATCAAAAGGTGAAGTTTTGTTTGATATAAAAAGAATATTATATTTGTTTTTCCTTTATCGAGAACTTGAAATATTATATTATTATTAAAAATATGAATTGCGTATATGAATTAATAAAGAAACATAAATTTTGTTTTTACTAAAATTATTATTTAAATTAGGTTAAAGTGACTCTCTATAAAAAGAAAATAAAGAAATTTAAATATTATAAATATATTATATTATTAAAAAAATCACGATTCACGTAATTACGTATATGAATTACAAAGAGACATAAATTTTGTTTTTACTAAATTATTATTTAAATTAGATTAACATAATTATCTATAATAAAAAATCAAGAAATTATAATATTGTAAATATATTATATTTTAATAAAATTATGATTAACGTGAAAGGGAGAATATTTAAATCTTAATTAATTATTTTAAGAAAAAATATTCTCATTCAGGGCGAAGCCAGAAATTTTTTTAAGGAGGTCGAAATGAAATTTAATTTTTTATAGTCTATATCTTTATAATTTTTAATAGATAAAATCACATTTTTTTAATTTTAGGGGGGCCAAAGTGAAATTTTATCTTTACTAATTTAAAATTTTAAAAATTTCTAAAAGGCCTAAATAGTAATGTTCCATTTTAGAGGAGCCGAGGCCTGCCAGCCCCCCTAAATTCGTCTCTGTTCTCATTGATTTAAAATTTTTTTCTTTCGTGCTTATATATATATCATAGATATTTTTAAAGACTTATTTTAATATTTAAATTAATTCTCAACTTTGCTTTTAAATTTATAAAAATAAGTAAAAATATTTTATTTATTAATAAACCAATATATATCATTTTTCAAAATTTATACAAATGATTTAATTTTTTTATTTTGAATTTACAAATAATTTTCTAAATGAAGAAAATGAGTAAACACGTAAAATATAGGAAAATAAAAATACTTATTATTTCTGAATTTTATGAATTAATTATAAAATAATATTTTTAACTAAAAAGTTTTCTTTAATTTTCAAATTTTTCATGGTACCTAAAAATTTTAATTTTATTTAGAAAGGGTATAATTAGAGAAATATAAATGAATGTATCACTTTCTTTCCTTTCCATCACATCAAACGAAGCCTATGACTTAATCCTTTCCTCTTTTTTTTTTGAGTTGTCAATTTATATAGTTAAATCGTTAAACTAATTAGAACTTGGTTGAATAGATTAAATTGATTGTCTTACAACCATTTCTGTCTATCATCCATTTTATTTTATTTTTCGAACATTTCGTTTAGTATACTAACATCATCTAAATTTTATTTAGAATATCTATTTTTTTTTCATTTGTAAGAAAAAAAAAACCATTGAAGTCATGGGATCATCTACACATAGATTAAACAGCTTTTTTATTAGGGTTTTAAGTTTAAAAATTTGAAATTTTAGACAATTTTAAGGAAAATTAATGTTATGGAATGGTTCCAACGGTCTTTTTTATTTTCTTATTTTCGTTATTGTTGTTATTTCTTTTATTTTGAACGTTGCGTTTTACTCCTGTTCTTATTCTAGTTATACGATGCGTTTTTAGCATTAGTTTAAACGGTTCGTTTTGCAGGAAACACTGTTATTGAAACGGTGTGGTTTATTCTATTGTTACGGTTAGTGTAGTCCATTATTTGTTTCCCTTATATACTTGTAACTAAAGTCCAAAAACGGTTATGAAATTTGAATAAGAATTTCGCAGTATTCTCTTATTCTTTTTTCTCTTGATTTCTTCTCTTATTCTTCCTGTTTTCTTACTGTTCCAGATCCATTACGTGACAAAGGTATCAGAGCTTTGTCGATTCTCATGGCCTTGGAGGGGGTGACTACGAGGATGCAAAAAGAATTAGGAATGATGCAAGGAGAGCTTACTCAACTGCAAGTTGAATTCACACAGTTAGATGCAAGGATTGATGCACGATTGAAGGATTTTCAAGAGGGAATTAAGTCTGAGGTTCGTTCAGAGGTACGATCTGAACTTCGTTTTGAGCTCCATTTTTTGTTTGAATAGTATTTTGGACAAAATCCTCCTATTATAGTTACTGGTGTGATGACTGGTAAGGGAAAAGGTATCTTAGGTTCTCCTCCTGGGTTTCCAGCAAAGGAACATCTAGTAGTGTTGCCTATGCCAGATCTAGGACATTCGAGTATGTCTTCGCGAGGAGGTACTTTGGAAGCTAGGAATACCTCTATTCGATAGATTGTCCTCACTTTGATGGTGGTAATTTTAGAAGGTGGTGGTCTAAGTTAGAACAATATTTTGAGGTTGAAGGGGTAGGTGAACATGCTAAGGTTCGGGTGGTTATGTTGCATCTAGAGGAGAAGGCATTAGAATGGCATCACTTTTTTGTGCACAGACATAGAGGGTTGTACCAGCTGACTTGGGAGATGTATGCTAGGGGACTTAGGGAACATTTTGGATCTGATTCTTTCCTTGATCCCATGACTGAGTTAGTAACTCTTAAGCAACACAGATCTGTTGATCAGTTCCATGATGGATTTCTGAGTTTGTTGAATCAGATGAATCTACCAGAAACCTATGCATTAAGCATATTCATCAGCAATTTGAAACCTGAAATAGGTCAGTATCTTAGGTTGTTTAAGCCTCAAGCGTTGGTGGAGGGTTACAATTTGGCTAGGCAAGTTGAGAATATTGTGCTAGGACTGGTGAAAAAGGGGCTCATTGCTGGTAGTTGAGTTAGTTCATCGAGACCTTTATTTCTTATTTCTAAAGTGCAGCAGGGAATGGGAAGCTCAGCCTCAGTAGGGGGTCAGTGAATAGTAACTCAGGACAAAGAATTCCATCCAAGTCTTTGTCTCAAATAGAGTTGAGGATAGAAGGAAGAAGGGCCTCTGTTTTTGGTGCGGCTCGAAGTACTCACCAGGTCACAAATGTTCCAAGTCTCAGCTGTATCAGCTTATTATTGAGCCACTATGGGAACAAGGTTCTGACATGAAGAGTCCAGCTTCTGAAGATTTTCAAGATTATTCTAAGCAATTGGATTTAGCAGATCAGGTTCCAGAAAGTCCTACTCCTATGTTGTCGTTACATGCTCTCTAAGGATTGCAGAGACATAACACTATGATATTTCCAGCTGTAATTAGTCACACTGAGGTGGTTGTATTAGTGGACTCCGACAGCACACACAATTTTATATATTTTAAGATGGCTAAAAGTTGAATTTGGCAGTAGAATCGGGGAGTACATTACGAGTGATGGTGGCAAACGGAGTTCGATTGTCTACTCAAGGTCTGTGCAGAACGATTTCTTGGGAAGCACAAGGTTATAATTTCACCACTGATTTCTTAATTTTATCAGTGAAGGGATTTGACTTGGTGCTTGGCATCCACTGGTTGTTATCTCTTGGTCCTATTGTATGGAATTTCTCTCTGACTATGCAGTTTAATCATATGGGACAGAATTGCATCTTGTAAGCATAGTACCAGGTTCACTACATATTATTCCCAGTAGTCAACTGTCCAAATGCCTGAGTTTGGTAGGTAATGGCCCATGCCCTATGCTATTGACTTATTGTTATCAGACTGCTTTTACGATGAAGCCAGTTCAGTTGCCACCCGATTTGCAAAGTCTCCTTAATGAATTTGAAGATATATTTCAGACTCTCACATGCCTACCTCCTCCTCGATTACAAGACCACATGATTCCCTTGATAGATGATTCTAAAGTAGTTAAGGTGAGGCCTTACAAGTATCCTGCAGTCCAGAAAACTGAAATAGAGAAGTTGATACAGGAAATGATACAAGCGGGAATAATCACAGACAACAACAACCCATTTGCATCTCCTGTGGTGATGGTCAAGAAAAAAAGATGGCAGTTAGAGGATATGTATTGACTATAGGCAGCTTAACCAACTGACCATTAAAGACAGGTTCCCTATTCCTATTATTGAAGAACTTCTGGATGAATTGGGACAAGCAAATTTTCTCCAAATTGGATTTGCGTTCGGGCTATCATCAGATTCGAATGTGGGAGCAGGATGTGTACAAAACAGCTTTTAAAACTCATGCTGGCCATTATGAATTCTTGGCCATGCCATTTGGCTTGACCAATGCTCCCTCTAGCTTCCAATCACTGATGAATTCAGTCTTTCGATCCTTCTTGTGGAGATCGGTTCTTGATTTTTTTAATGATATACTCGTGTACTCCCAGAAGTGGACTGACCATTTGACTCACTTGCACGAGGTGCTACAAGTGTTGAGATCTAATCAACTTTATGCTAAGAGATCTAAGTGCATTTTTGGAGCTACTCAGGTGGAGTATCTTGGACATGTTATCTCTCAATGAGTTGTCAGTATGGACCGAACCAAGGTGTCTGGTGTTCTGGATTGGTCTCCTCCAAAGTCCGTCAAAGAGTTGTAAGGCTTCCTTGGATTGTCCGGGTATTACAGACGGTTCATCAAAGGGTATGGGTTACTGGCTAAGCCCCTCACTATCTTATTAAAAAAAAATGTTACCTGGCAATGGACAGTATTGGAGCAGACTGCTTTCGATTAGCTCAAAGCCGCTGTTTGTCAAGCTCCAGTCCTTACTTTGCCAAATTTTTAGGAGCCTTTTTGTGTGGAAACAGATGCTAGTGGCCAAGGGGTCGGGGCTATTTTGCAGCAGAATAGAAGGCTAGTGGCGTACTTCAGTAAAGGATTGGGAGTCAAGTACCAAGCTTTGTCCATCTATGACAAAGAGATGCTTGTAATGCTGTTAGCAGTTAAGAAATGGCATCCCTATCTTGTTGGCAGACATTTCTTAATCAAAACAGGTCACTAGAGTTTGAAATTTCTATCCAAACAACAAGCAATTACACCTTACCAGCAGAAGTGGGTTGCTAAGATGCTGGGATACGATTATTCGATCTCATATTACAAGAGCGCTCAGAATACATTGGTAGACGCTTTGTCCAGAAAACCTCATGACCACACTCATCAACTCTTCCAATGTGAAGGAAGTCTTGACTCTTCTTGGTCTGAGGTATGGAAACGCATTGTTGCTTCATATGCGACAGATAAGAAGCTACACCAGTTGTGTCAAGATGTTCAAACACAACCCCAGTTGCATCCCAAGTACTCGTGGCATGGTACATTCCTTCACAGACTAGGCAAAATTATGGTGGGGAATGATATCCAGCTTCGAAGGCACATCTTTGGTTTTTTCCATGACAGTGCTTTGGGAGGTCATTATGGCATCCATGCCACATGTCACAAGATATCTGCTTTGCTCTATTGGAAGGGTCTCTCTAAAGATGTTAAGCATTGGGTACGGGAGTGTGTAGTTTGCCAGTGCTTCAAAGCTAATAACTCTGCTTCACCTGGGCTTTTGCAACCCTTGCCTATACCCGGTAGTGCTTGGACTATCATCAACATGGATTTTATTAAGGGTCTGCCTTTGTCACAGAGTAAATATGCCATTCTTGTAGTGATTGACCGTTTAACCAAGTATGGTCACTTCATTGCCTTGGCTCATCCTTTTACTGCCTTCACCGTAGCTCAAGAGTATCTTAGCCACATTTATAAGTTGCATGGGATACCTGAATCTATCGTGTCTGATAGAGATAGGATTTTTTTAAGTAACTTTTGGCAGGAACTGTTTCGACACTTGGGCACTAAACTGACGATGTCCACTGCCTACCATCCTCAAACTGATGGCCAGACAGAAATTCTTAACAAATGTCTAGAAAGTTATTTGAGATGCATGATTGGTGAAAAGCCCTCTACTTGGGCATCTTGGTTACCCTTGGCGGAGCAGTGGTACAATAGCACCTACCATTCAGCCATTCAGATCACTCCTTATGAAGCTCACTATGGGCAAGATCCACCTCTTCATTTACCTTACTTGCCTGGTGCTTCTCTAGTGGCTACAGTAGATCGCACCTTGCAACATCGAGAAGTTATGCGCAAGGTTTTGAAATTTCATCTCACTCGAGCTCAGGATCGAATGAAACAAATAGCAGACAAGAGGCGATCGGAACGAGAATTTTAGGTGGGAGATTTGGTGTATTTGAAGCTGCAACCATATCGACAACACTCTTTGCGCAAGTTCAAGAACCAAAAATTGTCACCCAGGTATTTTGGTCATTTTTCCATTGGAGGCTCATGTTGGACGGGTTGCTTACAAGTTGTTATTACCACCTTCTACTCGCATCCATTCTACCTTCCATGTCTCCCAATTTAAGAAGCGTATTGGTTCTGCAGTGAGTGCCTCTACTTTTCCACTATTAGGGTCTGATGGAGCTCTTCTCAAGACACTGATTCGAGTATTGGATAGACGCCTGGTCAAGCAATGTAACCATGCTGCTGTGGAGGTTCTCGTCGAGTGGGTAGACACCTTTCTTGAGGATTCCACTTGGGAGAATTTGCATGATCTTCAACGTCGCTTTCCTGCTTTTGATCCTTGAGGACAAGGATCCTGTTTCAGGGGAGGGGTATTTGTTATGGAATGGTTCCAACGGTCTTTTTTATTTTCATATTTTCGTTATTGCTGTTATTTCTTTTATTTTGAACGCTGCGTTTTACTCCTGTTCTTATTCTAGTTATACGGTGAGTTTTTAGCATTAGTTTAAACGGTTCGTTTTGCAGGAAACATTGTTATTGAAACGGTGTGGTTTAGTCTATTGTTACTGTTAGTGTAGTCCGTTATTTGGTTCCCTTATATACCTGTAACTAAAGTCCAAAAACGGTTATGAAATTTGAATAAGAATTTCTCAATATTCTCTTCTTCTTTTCTCTCTCAATCTCTTCTCTTCTTCTTCTTCCTATTTTTTTACTGTTCCAGATCCATTACGTGACAATTAAATCATAAAATTAACAAAAGAGGGAAAAAACTTTTGTTTGATGCGTTTCTTTGTCGGGGGAAGGGGTTGGATGTTAGCGAGATTATTGAAATACAACGATGAAGGAAGTTCCTAAAACTCTAAAGCTTTTAATAGTTTAATGAGTTGAAATTGAGTGATCAAAGTGTAATTTTATTAATAGTTGAGTGATGTTGGATATAGTTTTACCTCATAATAAATAGTGAGTTAGCAGCCATCAAATATCTATTAACAATTTAACAACTCAATAACTTAAATGATAAATTTTAAATAATTTAACTTTGTGAAATTAAATAATTTTTAAAATTGAATGTGTTAGAATCAAATTTATTTGATAAAATTTCTTTCTTTATACGGGTAATTAGTTTCCATGCAAACCAATGATATATAAACCCCTCGAATTCAAAACACAAAATCCTTGCTAGGGTTTTAACTGTTAACTTTAGTTCCCATTTTGTCCGGAGCTTTCGAGATCCAAACAATGGCAGCTAGATTCTTCATTTCAAGAAGTTCATCCAAAACCCTCAGTCAACTTCTTCTACCATGTCTCCACCAATCTCACTACCTCGCTACCACTCTTCCCCGAAACTCAAGAGGCTTTTCCTCTGAGCCTCCCGGCTTTGCCTCCGATAACCGTGTTCCGGCCACCGTGATCACTGGTTTTCTCGGTTCTGGAAAGGTCTCTAACCAGTTTGACGAATTGTTTGCTTAGCTTAGTTTCATCTCCAGTTTAATATATATTCAGTGTTGATTTTTTGTTTTTAATTGCAGACTACTCTCTTAAATCATATCTTAACTGCTCAACATGGCAAACTGATTGCTGTAATCGAAAACGAGGTACTCGCAATTATTTTAGATTTTGAATGCTGCTAGGTTAGGCTTTCATTTTGTGGATGAATGTAATAGAAATCATTGTTGGTGATTTTTGGAAGGTAATTTCAATGATGACTTTGGTTAATTGGGACGCAGTTTGGTGAGGTTGATATTGATGGATCATTGGTTGCTAGTCATTCATCTGCATCTGAAGAAGACATTGTCATGGTCAACAATGGTTGCCTTTGTTGTACCGTGCGAGGAGATCTAGTTAAAATGCTGTTGGACCTGGTTAAGAAGAAAAAAGACAAATTTGACCATATTGTTATAGAAACCACAGGTAAAACCAGGTTTTTACTTGGGTTTTGGAGAGTTGAGTTACTTAGTTTATGATATATGGTGCAAATTACTAAGTTTTGTTGTAGATAAATGATGTCTGCCTAAGTGGTCTGCCTGAGTTACCTGGTTACATGCATCCAATAACTTGCTCAAAGCTTCCCCACTTTTTTTTTATTTTTTTGAGAAACTGTTTTTGCAGGCCTTGCTAAGCCAGCTCCTGTTATAGAAACCTTTTGTTCTGATGAACTGGTTTCACGGTATGTGAAACTGGATGGAGTTGTAACTTTAGTTGACTCGAAGCATGCTATGAAGCATTTGAATGAAGTTAAACCAAGATTTGTTGTGAATGAGGCAGTTGAACAGGTTGCTTATGCTGACCGTATAATCATGAACAAGGTGAACTTTGATTTCTATTTTTTTCAATTTATATGGCCATCATCTTCTACAGTGGTCATATTGAAAGTACAGGATAAAACATTTAAAATGCTTGTAGATCTACTATTTGCAATGTTGTTTGCTTGTTTCAATTGTTATGCAGATAGATTTGGTCACTGAGGGTGACTTGGAGAAACTGACTGATAAAATCAAGGTACACATTTCCAATTTCCAGTACCCTGAATTCTATTTTAGGTTTGTAAATTTAATGAAGAGAAACAATAAAATAAGGAAACAATTAGAACCATTTTTTTGTTGTCTCTCTGAGTTTTCTATTTCATGAACAGTATTCTAAAAATCGAGGTTTAATGTCAATTGTATCCGTAGAAGTAGCTTTAAGTAACAACTTGTGGTTTGGTGCTTTCCAGCATATTAATAGCATGGCTCAAATCAAGAGAGCGAAATTTGGAGTCGTTGACATGGACTTTGTTTTGGGAGTTGGAGGATATGATCTTGACAGGTCAGTTATGCTTCACTAGTTGACTATTTGAAAACAACTGTTTTTTGCAATTACTTTTCCAGGATTATTCAAAAGCATCTGAATTATCTGTTCACTTTACTTGTGTATCTGATATCTTTTTTAAAAGTTCTAACTCATTTGTTTTGCAGAATTGATTCTGCAGTTAAAGTAGATGATTCTCACTGTGGAAACCATCACCATGACACACATGGTAGTATGTTGTCTTTTCGTATTTCTTTCCTTTGTTAGTTCTTGTGTTTTAAACCTTTTTTTGTCTATAATAAATGATAATTTTAAGAACAATGGACAGGAACATAGATGATATTGTGGAATTGCATTTTTGTGGATAGCTTTGTCCACTTTCAAATTATTGGCTCTTCTTCCATAGGAAGTTGTACCTATTGTAGCTTCAAATTCATTCTTCTTATCTTTATTTTAATCTATTTTATCTTATTTTACTTTTGGACATTATAGGACACCACAAGGATCATCATCATGACCACTTGCATGATTCTGCTGTATCTAGTGTTAGTATTGTTTCTGAGGGAACCCTTGATCTTGATGAGGTAAGAAATACTTTATAAAAGTGTAGCTTTTCCCGGCAAGAATGGGTGAAACTACATATAATGCCATACAATTTATAAGTGAATTAGGATTTGGAGGGAGGAAACGACATGCTTGATAAAATTGGATTTGTAAATTTAGGGTCTGATTGGTTAAGTGTAAGCAGGGGGAGGCAGGGGCCTTGCCCACCTGGTTTGGTAAAATTGTTATTTGATCCCCCAAAATTGTAAAGTTATCAGTTAATAAAATAGTAAAATTGCAGTCCCTCCCTCAAAAAACATTATAATTTAATCTCAGCCCCTAGTTAAAGTTTTCTAGCTTCCCCCCGTGTGTAAGGTTTGGCATGGAAATGGTTCAATGTCAAAGAAGCATGAGGTGGTCTGTGCTTGTCGATTTTATAGCTGAAAAGTTGAAAATATGAGAAAATACAAACAAAAATGTAACCATCATTTTTGTACTGAAAAATTAAACCTCTTATCAATCAATTAATTTTGTTCCTTCATAACCAACATTCTTTGAGTTATATATTTCATATCGTTAATTAATGTAGTTGTTACATGGTTGTCGATGAAGCAGGTTGATGATTGGCTTCAAAGATTGATGGAAGAGAAAGGGGAGGACCTATATAGAATGAAAGGAGTGTTGTCTGTGAATGGCTCTGATCAGCGTTATGTTTTTCAGGTCCTATTATTCACCCCACGTTTCCAATTACCTTTTTTTTTTGGGGTCCAACAAATAAAGTTACTTTATTGTCCTCTAAAATTGTGAGCACGATGGCAGGGAGTGCATTCCACATTAGATGGCTGCCCGGGGAAAACATGGGAACCTGATGAGAAGAGAACAAACAAGCTGGTTTTCATTGGAAGAAATTTGGATGAAACTGCACTTAGAAAAGGCTTCAAAGGTTGTCTAATTTGATATATAAACCAAAAATTGGGGGACAAAATCAACTACAAACCCTGGTTGGTCCCCTAGTATTATGGAATCAATAAGCTTTTTGATTGGAGAGGTTGTTGATTTCGTCTTTGTAAAACTTCTGATTTTCTTTATTTTCCAAGTGCAGAATCTGTAAAATAAGATTAAATTTTTCTAAATTAAAATTAAACATAAATTCTATTTTAATATGCGGTGGGAATATAAGAAAATTTGATATAATATTTGAATTTTGTTAGGTAAATAAAATTTTGATTTTGATTCAATTGTATATATATTTATTTTATTTTATTTTTACTCATTTGTATAAGAGCCATACTATTCACACATATCATGCTAATATCACTGAAAACGCATGGGTCATCATGTCCACTGATGGTGCGGTGGCGAGGGATACCGGTCATGTAGCTGCAGGAGGTGTGGTACGAAACAAAGACGGAAATTGGATTATGGGATTTGGTTATTTTTTAGGTGTTTGTTCATCATTCGAGGCAGAAGTTTGGAGTATTCTAGATGGGATAATGCTACTCCTTAATAAAGGTTACAGAAAAGCCATAATTCAGACTGATAATTGTGAAGTAGCCCAAGCTTTGACCGACATGATTATGGAGGAGCAAGGGATCACAGTGTTCAGTAGGACAAAGCATATTATGCATTCGACAGGCCAATGGAAAGTCATTCATACAACGAGGGATCGGAATTTGGTAGCGGACCGGCTGGCTAAACTTAGCTTGAACTGGAAATCATCCTTACAGGTATTTGAGGACGCTCCCAAAGAAATTTTAGAGCTGCTTCAGGAAGATAAAGCCAATAACATCTTTATGTAATTGATGTTATTCTTTTTTATTCACCAAAAAAAAAAGTTATTTCATTTTATCTAATTATTTTTAAGGTAAATTACCTAATTCGTCACAACTTTTTGAGTGCTTTTATTTTAGTCCGTCAAATAAAAGTAATTGCAATTTGGTCAGAAAATTTTTATTTTAGTGATTCAAACATTAAATCCTTAATGACGGAACCAGCATTTTTTACCATTTCTTTAACCCTCACTACTGTCCATCACCTTCTTCCCCTTCATGCCACCCCTAGCTTCCACCATTCTTCTTTTTCTTCCTTTGCTCCCTGCTTCCAGTCACCGTGCCATTCTGCTTCCATCAAATCTTCTCCGTAAAAATTTGATTGATCTGCTACAATGGATTTCTCACCTCGAGTATAGGATGAATTTACTAAATCAGATTTGTGACTTCATTATTGTTTGATCCCGATTATAGAAATCTGATTGAAATGCTACAATGGTTATAAGAAGATTTGTGACTTCATTATTATTTGACCCCGAGTATAGGATGAATTTATTAAACCAGATTTGTTTTCCCAATTTCAGTCATTAGGAAATAATAATGTATGGCACTATATTCGTATTGTTATTTTAATTAATTACATTTGTAATTAATTTTATAAATGAAGGATTTTAAGATGTATTTCTTTCTTTGTGTTTTTTTTTAATGGTAAGTGGATTTCAAACAGGTGAAATTGCGAAGATTTAGACCTTCATTATTTCTTGACTTGAGTACAGGAGTAATTTGCTAAACGAGCTTGCTGATTTTAATTTCAATCACCTTGCACAGCTTCTGGAATTGGAAGTGAACATGTATGGCATTACCCTCCTTTCGTATTATTTTCATTTGCAATTAATTTAAGGGGCATTTGTTTGTTCCCTCCTAAACTGCATTTATTTACATCCATTTGTTTGTTTTGTTTGGTCTTTCTTTTTATGTTCAGTATGGATTCGACAACTGCTGCTTCTTCTCAGTATAGTTTTGTAGGCTCTAACAGTGGAAATGAGCCTCCTCTGCATTCAGGAGTGAGACCTGCCACTATGGATTCGCCAGGATAGCCATCATATAATGGAGGGGGTTTAACAACAACTTCACTCAGTTGGTCTAACAATGTGTTTTTAATGCAGGCTTCATCTAGCATGGGGCTTCAACAAAGGCAACTTCAGCAAGAAGATGATGAGCTTGCTTGTGCAATTTCAGTGACTCACATCAATCCATCCATGATACTAGCAATCATCTTCAGAGTAAAGATTCCTTGTATTCTGATGAGGTAGGTATTATTTACCTTCTAGTATCATAAAAATTTCTGCTTCTCAAGTCAAGGACCATGTTAATGTTTGCTTGATTATATCGATTTCCTTTTTTCTTGGGAAAGTGGGTCTTTATCTCAAATAAAGAGCTTGATGAAACAATTACGCCGGAACCCAACTTTTTAGCTAGATTCTGAAGGCAGTTCGTATCTCCCTTCTCATGAGCAAGGTAGTCTAGGTAAAAGCATTAATTCTGGTTTACTGGTTTGATTGAAATGCTACAATGGATTTCTGTAGTAGCAGAGCATTTCAATCAAATTCTAAGGAGGAGAGTTGATGGAAGCAGAATGGCGCGGTGGCTGGAAGCAGGGAGCAAAGGAAGAAGAAGAATGGTGGAGGCAGGGGGTGGCATGGAGGGAAAGAAGATGATGAACAGTAGTGAGGGAAAAAAAATGCTATCCACAGTCGGCTATAATTAGGGATTTAAGTTAGGAGCGACTAAAATGAAAAATTTCTCTCACGATGGTGAATAAATTACAAATATTTTTATTTAGATTGATGCTCAAAAAATTAAATAATCAACTAAATAATTTATTTTAAGTTTATATAATTATTTGTATAAATAATAAGATAAATTATTGGTATAATTTCTACCTCATTTATTACAATTTTTGAGAAATAAAAGCTAATAAATTTTGAACTTTGTATGTTTGTTTGATGATTAAGATATTTATTATTTCAAGTATGGTTTAAATTTGAATTACGCTAATTGTATTATTGTTAAATTTGGTTTTAAGTATTAATGTTTAAATTTTATGATACACAATGAATTTCCATATTTTCTGCAAGTAATTATATTATACTTGTTATAATATTTTTATTATTATTTTAATTCTGTAGATAGAATTAAGAAATTGATGGAAAAGAAAAGGTAAAAAAAGGAAACGGCCAAAAGGGGATAGATTCATTGGACTGCTTATTTCACGGGCTGAAGCGAATATTCTACAGTCATCTCCAGCTCCCCGTTCCTTACGAAAATCTCAACACGTGTCCCATCCTGCCGGGCCCACTCATGTGGGGCCGACCACCTTAAATGACACTTACTTCCTCCCCTCGTAGGCCCCTTTCCCCGAATATTCCATGCTGGCACTTACGTGTCATCCCTTTCTGCACCTGCCTTAGTTCTCTCAAATCGCCGTTAGATCATCATCGTATCAAAAAATCTAAAAGTTTGGACCCCTGATGCAGGATGAGGACGTACACTGGAGCAGTATAAAATTATGGGGTTGTGTTTTGTTTGGTTTTGATTGCAATCATGTTTGTTTGCTTTAAGATTCGTCGCCGAGCTTTCCTCTGCATGTTCTTCCTTTAAATATATATACCAAAAAAAAAAAAAAAAAATCACCGCCCACTTCTCATTTAATAAAATATTTTATATATGAAGTTAAAACAGCAAAAAGAGGTTGACATTTTTTGGTGTTCATGTTCTTATAATTCTATCCAATTCTGTTTGACATTTTTTTGGATTTAAGGAGGAGCTGGATATTATTCAGTTTAAAGATAGAATTGAAGTGTGTTGAGATGGAGAGATTAAGCTATGGAGGGAATGGGAACTATGGTTACGAAAATGGGGTGGTGATGACCAGAGACCCCAAACCCAGGCTGAGATGGACGGCTGATCTTCACGAGCGATTCGTCGACGCCGTAACTAAACTCGGTGGCCCTAACAGTTAGTCTTTCTCCCCTGTTTCTTCTTTTCCTACTCCTTTTTTTTTTTAAACGATAAATTAATATTGAGGTTATAGCAAGAACAGGTTGTAACAATGTGATATGAATTAAATTTAATTACCAACATCATTTTAGTACATTGGTGCAGCTTTTTATGTCTGCAATTGGTTTCTGTATGCACATCAACAAGTTCAAGGCTAATTCTCTGAATTTTTTGTTTTTAAATGATTGTGGAATTGTATTAGTAATTTATGTTTTTTTTACTACATTCTTATTGTAATGCTAGAAACATATTGCAACAGTATAAGCCTAATATCAATGAGAAAATTCTGCTTGCAGAAGCAACTCCAAAGTCTGTCCTAAGACTGATGGGGTTGAAAGGCTTGACACTATACCATTTGAAGAGCCATTTACAGGTATATATACAAGACATGGACATTAATGGCTTAATGCTTTTAAGGGTTCGTCTTTCAGTTTGCTTTTCATTAATTATTTTGGTCTTCTGTAGAAATACAGATTAGGACAGCAATCCAGGAAGCAAAATACTGCAGACCAGAACAAAGAGAATGGTCGTAAGTTTGTTGATCATTACAGTACTTATATAATTCACAATCATTTTTGCAAATATTTGATAATCAATGCCATTCCTTGATCTTTATCTAGGGAGTTCGTATGTACAATTTAGCAATCATTCTTCAGGGACAGTCACCAATTCACCAAGAGCTGACGATGATAAAAGGTAAATAAAATGCAAATTATATCGGTGAAAGTATCATGGAGCCCCTAGTAAGGAGTTGGATTATATTTTGCCCCTTTTACTTAAAAATTAAGCAAATTAGTCCCTATATGTTAGATTAAATATTAAACTGGTTCTTTCTGTTAAAAAATTCATTGACTTCTATTGATAATAATTGGTGTAGCTAACAGAATAACTAAACAGTTCGCGTGTATTTCATGCTGATGTAACAGTAGAAATGGATTAAATTTATAACAAAAGGACCAGTTTGCTCTTTACTCTAACGTATAGGGACTAATTTGCCCATTTTTTAAGTAGAGGAGTTAAAATGCAATCTGACTCCTAATATAAGGGCCTCCATGGTACTTTTACCAAATTATATCTTAGCACAATTTGCAATTTCTGTTTTGTCCATCCTAATGCAGAAGTGATAAATGGATGTACAATGAAACAGACAAATCCAAATGACAGAGGTACTCAAGTCTCAGATGGAAGTACAAAAGACCTTACAAGAGCAACTTGAGGTTAATTTATACCTTTTAAGTACATATCGATTTACATTATTAGTCGTTGCCAATTGGCTTGTAATTTCGATTTAACTTTGCAGGTACAGAAGAAATTGCAGATGAGGATAGAGGCTCAAGGGAAGTACTTGCAGGCAATATTAGAAAAAGCCCAAAAGAGCCTCTCATTTGATATCCACAGCGAAGAGAACGTAGAAGAAAAAAGAGCACAACTAACAAATTTCAACTTGCCTCTGTCCAGTCTCATGGACAGTACAAATGAAGCTGACAGGAAATCAAACATGGCACAAATGAATGACGTAATTCCCACCAAGGCCAACTTTTCTGCTAGTTTCCATGGTCATGGAGTGGGAGATAGAGAAGAAAACAAACATGTTAAGCGTAAAGTTGAGGGAGATTCCATTAATTTTGACCTAAACACCAAAGATAGCTATGAGCATGGTGCTGTAAATGGAAACCAGCTTCAATCACACTTTGTTTTTTCATGAGAGATGAAATTTCAAAAACCCATTGTAGTTTATGAATTTTATTTTAACATTTCCTTGAATTCATTTTTATCTATTGTTGTTATCTACAACTCAAACAGAGACAATATAGGGGCATCCATTTGTTGAACAAATATTTTTTAAATCATTAAATTCTCTTTTCATTTCACTCTTAAGTTTATCCTTTGTAATATACACACGAACGATGACGACATTAATTTTTAAGGCAAACTCGGTTTTATAACATTGACGTATATAATCCACGAGTTTGCCTTAAAAATTAATGTCGACATTGTTCGTGTGTTATTAAAATAAAACAGAACTGAAGCCCTTATACAAGGGCTTACATGCAAAAATGTGCAAACGTTGAGAGCGAATTTTGGAATTGCTTGTTCCGGGTGTCTACTTGTTATAAAACCGAGTATTAAAAACAACTTTACGAACGATGTCAACAAAAATGTGCAAACGTTGAGAGCGAATTTTGGAATTGCTTGTTCTGGGTGTTTGCTTGTTATAAAACCGAGTATTAAAAACAACTTTACCATATTATCAACTTTCATTGACGTATATTCAAGCTGTTATTCATGGCTATCTTAAGTCGATGTCACAATTAGTTAATCCGAAGTCGACTTAAGATTGATGACAACACACGATAAACAATTTTAATTATATTTTTCGTTTTAAAATGTACATATTGCATGTATTATTATTAAGTAGTTTCAAACAATATATTTCCTTATGAATTGTATGTTACTTTTAAACAGATATTTGTGCTTTAAGTTTGTGGTTTCCACACGCATACGCGTGTGATAGGGTTTCTAGTTGTATTTAAAAAGAATTTTTATTTTTTGAGCATTAAATATAATTTTATTTCTTATTTAATATTTTAATTTAATTTTAGAATTGCTTGTTCTGGATGTTTGCTTGTTATAAAACCGAGTATTAAAAACAACTTTACGATATTACCAACTTTCATTGACTATATAATCCATGTGTCAACAAGACTTCAACCCCAAAATGCATGCAAGAGAAAGGTTGAGGAGTCTTTACCGCCTAAGCAACACCTACCTTTTAAGAAAAATAGAGCCCAAAAACAAGTAATAAGTTTGTCATTACTCAATTGAGTATTTGTAGACATTGTTGGTTGTAGCCCATGAAAGTATATTAACTTTTTAAAGAATTTTTTGAATTTTCTTCAATGTGGTATCCAATTGTTCTAGTAGCTTTGACATGAATGATTTTCTACAATTTTAGTTTATGATACATTGTTCGATGCTTATAGATTTTTTCTTGGCATTCTGATTTACCAGAATCAGTATGCCCCTTTTGTTATAAATTATTTAAAAATAAGCAAATCTTATCCTTTTGTTTGGTAAATTTGTAATGCATATAGCCCCATGCGTTGTTCTTGTTTGTCGTGGAATGTTCAATAAATGCGGCATGCAATAATAATAGTCATACTTCCGCCGGTATAAGAATATAAATTGGATATTACTTGTAGAAATGTGCAAACGTTTATGGCAAATTTTGGAATTGCTGATTCCGGAAGTTTGCTTGTTATAAAA
This sequence comes from Gossypium sturtianum, assembly GCA_025698515.1. Lineage (NCBI taxonomy): Eukaryota > Viridiplantae > Streptophyta > Magnoliopsida > Malvales > Malvaceae > Gossypium > Gossypium sturtianum. Next base: position 23,479,342 of record CM046950.1, read on the forward strand.
CCGAGTATTAAAAATAAATTTACAATATTACAAAGTTTCATTTTAAGTTGGTCATGGAATATTCAATAAATGCAGCATGCAATAATGTTTACAATGCAAGAAGAAAAACAGAAGAAAATCTGAAGACAAAGGAAATTTTCATTCATTGTTTGAACAATATGCACAAAAACAGAAAAAAAAAATACAAGTCATTCCACCTAATCTTTGAAAATACAAGAAAAACCTTGTGAATCCAAGACAAATTTAGAAAAAACTAAAGGTGTAGTCTTTGGTGGTAGAGGGTGTATGATTTTCAGCTTTATTTGAGACTCAAAATCAAGTAGAGGGGGTACCATTTGAGACTCAATATCAGCTTTGTTTGGTGGTAGAGGGGGTTCAAAAAACTTATCATTTACCACAACGGAATAAGTAGAAAAAGTGAAAAACACAATAAACAATAAAGCCATGAAACTCCATACCAACCCGTTAAGATCCATCAGTTTACTGACCAACTTAAACTGCAGGAGAAAAAAAGAGAATTAAACAAGAAAGAAGTAACTGCTTGAATTCTTAAACAATAAGTGAAAGAGCTAAAGAGTATTAAAACTTACAAAATAGCCTAATACTCGGGGTCGAAACAGATGCAAACGTTGAAAGGAGACTTAGGGTGAGTTTGGATGGGCGATTGAGTGCGGTGCGGTGCGTTTAGCTTACTTTTTGTCTCATGCTACTGTATCGCTACAGTATCTAATCTCACCGCCACCGCTGTTTTTACACTAACCGTAGGTAAACGCACCGCCCATCCAAACCCACCCTTACATAGAAAAAAAGAGAATGAGAGAAATGCAAATAAAACAATTAATTTTAATATACTTAAAAATTAAAGAGAAGGACAGAAATGCAAATCAATCAATCAATCCATTTAATGCTATTCGGCGAGACTTTTTCTTATTTAATATTTTAATATACTTAAAAATTAAATTGGATAACGACTTACTTGTAAAAATGTGCAAACGTTGAGGGCGAATTTTAGAATTGCTTGTTCCGGGTGTTTGCTTGTTATAAAACCGAGTATTAAAAATAACTTTATGATATTATCAACTTTTATTGACGTATGTAATCCACGAGTTTACGTTAAAAATTAATGTCGGTATTGTTTGTGTGTTATTAAAACAAATTAGAAATGAACATTCCATGTGGCGTGGGCACGCCACATGGACTTGTTCCGGGAGTTGGCTGTTATAAATCTGAGTATTAAGAACAACTTTACGATATTAAAAAGTTTCATTGACGCATATTACAAAGGATAGTCATCCTTCCCCCGGTTGAAGTACGTAATTATACTAATAAACCAAATATGTAATTAGTCTTGGTTGAAGTACGTAATTATAATAGTAAATCAAATATGTAAAGTATGTAGGAATAGAAATAGTCATTATTTGTAACACCCCACACCCGGTCTAGACGCCAGACCCGAGTGCGTGACGTTACAATACCTCCACATGCAACTCACGTTACCATTGCAAACGTTCATCCATTCAAAAAAGTCATTATTATTAGCGATAATCTAACACAATTAATCACATTCAAATATGTATTAAACGAATTCATTTCGCAAGTATACTCTGGGGGTTTTGGTTTAGGTATTTCTTAAACGACTAATGTTTTTCATTAAACTTTAGCACTGTGGTCTCGAGATAGGTATGGTATGTCTCGAGACAACCCTACTTGAAAGTAAACTAATTAGCTTCAATGTTGACATGTCTCAGGACATCCTCAAGATGTCTCGAGACTAGTCTCGAGACCAATTTCCTTTGTTTCCTATTATTTTAGTTTCGAAGTTTTAGTGTCTTGAGACTAAACTCAACTTGTCTCGAGACCTGATTCCCCTGTTTCCTTATTTGGCTACTGACTTGTTTTGTCTCGAAACAAGGTTCAGTTATGTCTCGAGACACAAGTCCCTTGGGACACAAGTTAAGCTTCGAAGTTTATCCTGTCTCGAGACACGACTCATCTTGTCTCGAGACCTACTATTTAAATGGTCAAAAACTAGCCTCTATTGCATTTTATGTTCTAGATAAATTTCCAACTGTTCAAGCCTAACATTTACCAACTACTACACTACACAAATCAACCACATAACACACATCATCATCAATCATTCATACCTATCTAACCAATTTAAACAAGTCAATCTCCACTCAAATGGTTCATCACACAAAATAAACCTATTGCAATTGGCATCACTACAACCATTAAGCAAAAATACGCTAATTCATACTTCACATATATGCCATTATATACATACCAAAACACATAACTTTTGACCAACCCTAGGTACATGCCATATTACCAAAAGTGTCAAAATAAAACAACTTTACGATATTACCAACTTTCATTGCCTTAAATATTAATGTCAACATCGTTCATGTGTTATTAAAATAAAACAGAACTGAACATTCCATATGGCTAACAACTATATGATATTAAAAAGTTTCATTGACGTATATTACAAAGGATAGTCAACTTTACATATTTGATTTACTATTATAATTACGTATTTCAACCGGGACTAATTACATATTTGGTTTATTAGTATAATTACGTACTTCAACCGGGGGAAGGATGACTATCCTTTGTAATATACGTCAATGAAACTTTTTAATATGGTAAAGTTGTTCTTAATACTCGGATTTATAACAAGCCAACTCCCGGAACAGGTCCATGTGGCATGCCCACGCCACATGGAATGCTCATTTCTGATTTGTTTTAATAACACACAAACAATGCCGACATTAATTTTTAAGGCAAACTCGTGGATTACATACGTCAATGAAAGTTGTTAATATCATAAAGTTGTTTTTAATACTCGGTTTTATTTATGTTTATGGTGCGATAGTTTATCATTGACGTATATAATCCACGAGTTTGCAAGTAAGCCCTTATCCAATTTAATTTTTAAGTATATTAAAATTAAATTAAAATATTAAATAAGAACACAAACTTAAAGCACAAATATCTTTTTAAAAGTAACATACAATTCATAAGGAAATATATTGTTTGAAACTACTTAATAATAATAATACATGCAATATGTACATTTTTAAAATGAAAAATATAATTAAAATTGTTTAACGTGTGTTGTCATCAATCTTAAGTCGATGTCGGATTAACTAATTGTGACATCGACTCAATCAAATACATTATTAATAAGAAATCTTATCACACATGTATGCGTGTGAAAACCACAAACTATCTAATTGTTTATCCAAAAGAAGTTAGCATTATCCAAACCAACTTAGCATTATCCAAATGAAATTATGGAACTAATTATTGTGCTTAGTTATTTGTCATTCAAGCAAATCAGTCATACTAATTACAAATCAGTCATACTGATTACTTCAACTACCTCAAAGAATTAGTTAATTTAATTCAGAATTTAATTTTCTCCAGCCTCTTTCTCCCATCACAGACCTCTTTGTTCTTTGGTCTGGTTGAATCAATGAAGGATTCTAGAAAGTGGGTTAAATCTTTTTTTTCCTGCCACTCCCGGAACAGGGGATCATCCTCCAGAAGTCTCCTTCCAACGATTTCACTTAACACTGAACCGACAGCAGCAATAATACATCCAACTGCAAGAGATTTCAGACCTGTTCATAAAGATTGGGCTTATTCTGTAAGAATTCAAGCTGCTGTAAGAATTCAAGCTGTTATTCGTGGCTATCTTAAGTCGATGTCACAATTAGTTAATCCGACGTCGACTTAAGGACAACACACGATAAACAATTTTAATTATATTTTTCGTTTTAAAAATGTACATATTGCATGTATTATTATTTAGTAGTTTCAAACAATATATTTCCTTATGAATTTTATGTTACTTTTAAACAGATATTTGTGCTTTAAGTTTGTGGTTTCCACACGCATACGCGTGTGATAGGGTTTCTAGTTGTATTTAAAAAGAATTTTTATTTTTTGAGCATTAAATATAATTTTATTTCTTATTTAATATTTTAATTTAATTTTAAAATTGCTTATTCTGGGTATTTGCTTGTTACAAAACCGAGTATTAAAAACAACTTTACGATATTACCAACTCTCATTGACTATATAATCCATGTGTCAACAAGACTTCAACCCCAAAATGCATGCAAGAGAAAGGTGGAGGAGTCTTTACCGCCTAAGCAACACCTACCTTTTAAGAAAAATAGAGCCCGAAAACAAGTAATAAGTTTGTCATTACTCAATTGAGTGTTTGTAGACATTGTTGGCTGTAGCCCATGAAAATATATTAACTTATTTTTAAAAAAAAATTGAATTTTCTTCAATGTGGTATCCAATTGTTCTAGTAGCTTTGACATGAATGATTTTCTACAATTTTGGTTTATGATACATTGTTCGATGCTTATAGAGTTTTTCTTGGCATTCTGATTTACCAGAATCAGCATGCCCCCTCTGTTATAAATTATTTAAAAATAAGCAAATCTTGTCCTTTTGTTTGGTAAATTTGTAATGCATATAGCCCCATGCGTTGTTCTTTACTTTCCCCTACCTCTTTGTTTGGGATCTCTAATGCGAATTACATCCCATTCTTCTTTGGTATGAATAAGAGTTTTACAGAATTAACTTGCCTTTCGTAGACTGATTTCATTTCTGATCTACCGTGATGTGTGATAATTCTCTTAGGTGATGGCTCCAAGTCAACCTAAAATTGGCCTAATTCGGGAGGTTACTGGTTTCGCTCCTTATGAGAAGAGGATAACTAAACTTCTCAAAGTTGGGAAAGATAAGCGTGCTTTGAAGGTGGCAAAGAGAAAGCTGGGCACTCACAAGAGAGCCAAGAAGAAGCGTGAGGAGATGTCCAGTGTTCTCCACAAGATGAGGTACTTAGTCTAATGATGATAATAGGATAAAAAGAATGGAATAATATTTATCGGGCCAAGGTTTTATAATATGTTTATGCATTTGTCGTGTATTTGCAGGCCAGCTGGAGGTGGAGAGAAAAAGAAGTGAGTTGTCCTGTGACTGTTCTTAAAAGCAAGTATTGAGTTTTTTTAGATTTGTATTTCACTGAACTGCAATGAAATGATAATCGGCCTTCATTTCTTTTTTAAAGCAAAATGTATGACTTTTGGGTCAAATATCAACCATACTATAATGATCATGGTAAGGTTTGTCAAGAGAAGAAGAAGAAGTATGTTTAACCTTTGCCCCTTGGGTTTAAACCAAAAACAGGTATAAGGATTTTGGGTTATATATTCTCCTTGGTACTTAAGTTTTGTTTTTGGGCCTAAGGAGAGGTGATGGACTCTAAGGAGAGTGATCAGAAGAGAAAATTTAGGAAAAGGATTGGGGAGTTAGCAGGGAGAAAAACGAGGAGATGAGATGGGGAAGAGTTGGAGCCGATTGGGACTTTGCAGAATTTTGATTTTGTGTATAAATAGGGGGTGCCGAATTCCCTCTGTGCTATTTCGGCAATTGGAATTCCCTTTGTGCTATTTGGGCAACTATAGTGCTCTGTCGAATTCTCCTCCACTTTTTCTGTTCTAAACCCCGCCTCTTCCTTATGTGTTTTCTTTTCTTCTCTCCTAAAGCCTTAAATCGAATATCATTCTCTTCTTTCTCCATTGATTGTGCCATCCCACCTTCATCTCAATTGTTGGGGACCAAATATTCGTGCCTTCAAAAGCCGAAAACCTTTGCTCTTGAAGCCGATTTCTTCATCGCCCCAAACCTTGTGCCGAATACTCTAGTGACCAAATCTCTGTCGTGTTGTCATCTTTCCTTTAATTTTTGGTGGATCGGATCTTGGAAAAATCAGAATCAAGCTTGGATCTACAAGTCTCTGCCGAAAAGCTATCCATACGTTTGGCTTTTGGGTAAGTGTTCTTGATTTTGGGATAAGTTGGCGAATAGTCTATAGTAAGGAAATGGTGACTTAAGTGGATACAAGTCACCTATTATTTTGTCTTTAACGATTAAGATTGATGCGAGATCTAGGGGATATTCGTGAGTAGTAGCTAAGAAAGGGCTATTAGGATTTGGTGGCACGCTTGGTAAGGTTATGGTTAGGCTTGATTTTTGGTAATTATTGTGGTTAAGTGTGTGATTGATTGGAGGTTGGTATTGGTTGTAGGTTCAAGGCTGAGGATAATGTAACACGTCTCATTTACCAGGTGTGTACATACACTTCACGCACGACAAATCGGTAAAAGGCGAAATACCGAAAAACCAGAATGCCAAAAATATGAAAAGCCAAAAGGTTGGCGCCGGCAACCACACGAGCGTGCGAACATTCGTGTGGGAACACCGATACGATTATCGAGACCAAGAGAGCGATCTCATGGTCTCGGGCCACTGTTTGGCCAACCGGGCCAGAAGGGGCTAAATGGGCTTGCCGAGCTCGTGGGCCCAATTCGGCAAGAGTTGATATGTGAAATTGAATGATGGATTGATATGGATGGTTGTATGATTTGATTATGATCGGGCCTAATGGGCTACATATACATGATTGGGCTTAATGGGCTATATGGATATGATTGGGCTTAGTGGGCCTTATGGGATTTTAGAAATGCATGCTAGGGTTTTAATGGACTCTAGGTTTGGTTCTGATGAATTCTTAAACAGCATAAAACTCCACTTAATAATCAAACATGTCCGTGGACAAGTCGCTAGGGTAGAGTGTGGCAATTGACATATGCATGTCTAGGTTTGGATCTAGGGAGAGCTTGGTACTTAAGCGGTCCTAGTGACCCACCTCCTCTTCTCTGGAATCCTACCTGGTGCGTAGTGTCTATTCACTTTAGCCGCGAGGACTTGTTGTGGGCCAAGGATCGTAATTAAGACCCATCTTTGTTAAGAATTCTTGAAATACCCCTATAGGGTAGAATTACAGAAATACCCTTGATTCGTGAAAAGACTAAAATACCCCTATGTGTTGAATGTAAGATTTATGGATGTTACATGTACATTTCTTTGCATTCATATGATATTCATTTAGGTTGCATATGGGGTGGGAATTATGGAACGAAGGAAGTATATGAGGATCGCATGGTTGCTTGACAACTGTGGATCCACCGATGGCTTTTTAAGCCTATTATATGATAAGCGACTTTCTTTGCAACATTTGGTTGTACCGCAACCGGGCTACCCTTGATGTGTATCGGATGGGTGGGTCGATTTAAAAATCCCCACAGATGTGTTTCGGTTGGACGGAGACGATGTGTATCGGATGGATTATTTGGGGAGGGTTTGCATTGCATTGCATGTATGATACTATTATGTTATTATTATGATATGTATGCTATTTGTTTTTGTGGGTCATACACACCGAGTTTTGAAAACTCACTCCCTCTTTTATTTTTCTCAAGTGATCCTCAGTTGGCGGTTCGACGGATGGAGGGACTCAGAGGTGGCCAACTAGCAAGACGATTAGACTTGTTTTCCTTAATATCTAAATTCTGGATTTTAAGTTGTTTATTTTAAGTTATTTCGAATTGTAATAAGGTTTTCCCTCTAGTTATTATTCCATTACTTCCACTAGGCTTTGTAATTTTGAAGCGGATCTTGGATTTATTTCTTTTAAGCATATTTCAAGTTTTTTTTTGAAAATAATTGTGTTTTAAGAACGAGCTTCTGCTGTCAAAGGAAATTTTTACATAGTAACAAGGAAATGGTTTTTGGCTACACCTCGTTTTGAAAGCAAAATGAATTTTACTTAACTTTTCTCTATAAGGGTTTTCAATGAAAACAAGGTTTTCGCTAAAACACTTCAATGTGACACGCCGGATTCGGGCCTAACTTCTAGGCCGGGTTTGGGGTGTTACATTTAGTTCAATCTCTAAAAAAATATTTTTAATATTCAATAAGAATACGCTAGATGTCATGTTTTTATGGGTAATTTTTGAATAAATTAAGATAAAAATAATAATTCAAATATCAAAATTAAGAATATAATTGGGGCAAAAAATTATTTACTTAAATAGGGTGTTGAACCTAGATTTTAGGTAATTACTTACCCCGTCATTCAACAACCATTTTTCTTAAAGAAATTGATTATATTCTATTTCTAATAAGGGGAAAAAACAACCCATCGTTGTCAAAGATGAGGATTAATTTCAACACTTATTTTCTTCCTAGATTAGTTGAGAATCAATGGTTGAAACTACATCCTATTTTTTTTCCTTGAAATAAAACAGGGGTATTATTTATAATCAAGCATACGTCTACCTAAAGGTTTCTAGTGGAAACAAACATCCAAATTACCATCTATTAATTTCACCTTCATAACATCTCTTTTTTAATTTTAATAATTCAACCATTGAATTTATCTATATAATTGTACTTGTCATACACGTCAATTTTCAAACTAATTTGATATCTTTATAATATTTATTATATATTAATATTTATTGAACGATTGAAAACTTTTTACATAAATCATAAAATATAACGGTTAGTTCGTTAAAATATTAATCGTATAAAAAATTAAAGAAGGATGTAAAATCACTTTAGTTTTACACCAATATAAGTAAATTCCTCTCTCTTAAATTAAATAGAAAATTATTGAATAAAAAATTTTAAGAGTGATATATATATATATATACTTATTATATTTATGGTGTAATAAAAAAAATAGATATGTGTGGTAATTAAAATTGCTTTCTTTTTATTTATTTATAGAAACATGGGTTGAATTATTAAAATTTTAATATAATAGACATGATAGTTCAACGTAGCAATTTAGGCATGGACAATTTTCTTAAAAGCTTTTATGAACTTTTTTTAATTTTAATTTTTTTTATAAATTATACGTAGATTATCACGAGATCGATCACATCAATTTCATTAAAATTATAATAATTTAATTAATTTTTTTCAAAAAAATAATTTGACTAAAATTTTAAAATTAAGAGCCAAAATGATCCAAAAAGAAGAGATCAAAGTGGCATAATGAATAAACGTCAATGACTAAATTTATTACTATGTCTTAAATAATTTAATAAAGAATTTTAAGGTCCTACATATTATATTTATGGTATAATAAAAGAAATAAAGAAATAAGTTTTTCTTTTAAGAAAATGGATATGAGAGTATATCAAAAAGGAAAAAAAAGAAATACATGAGTCAAGTCATGAATTTGATTTGATTTGAGGTGGAAAAAGTCATGAATTCCTACATGAGGGAAGACGTGAGAAAGATTTGGGTACATATCCCTTATTTTGTTTGGTTGAGGTGAAAGTCATCGATTCTTACATTAATTTGGTTTAAACATAAATTTTCATGTAATCATCCATGCGAGTGTACTCCACTTGGGGATAAAGCTTTGAAGCTTCTTCACTTCCTTCTCCTATTTCAAAGTTGGTTAAGCAGCCTTCGTAGAATATGTGGTAGAAATGCCCTACTCCTACCTGCCCCGCCAAGTCAAACCCTGCATTCATTTCACACATCACATCAGTACTATTATCTCATACATGCATACACACATACATTCCGTACCTTTCATGGAGGCTAAGAAATCATCTGCAGAAATGCTGATTTTGTCTAGTTTGTTCCCAGTGAGGGTCTCCCATTTCTGGATTAGCTCGGATTGTGTGAGGATGTTATGTGGGGGCCTTATGTACAATGTTTTGTTCAATGTTGTGGGATCATCTATTGCTTTTATCGTGTATGTGGCAACATCCTCTTCGTCCGTAAAAGCCACTGTATTTATATTGATTGATTGATTAATTAATGGAAGTGTTTGTTGCATTCAATAAATAAATAAAGTACCTTTAACATTTCCGTCACCGTAAAGATAAACCTTGTCTTTAGGAGGAGTGAGCCTTCCAAGCTGAGAAAGGTTGCCCACAAAGTAACCGGCAAAGCAGTTGGCGATAACGTAGGTGAAGGGGATGTTGGCCTCTTCAATTGCTTTTCTCACTACCATTTTTTCATCAAATGTTACTCTTCCTGGTTCAAGTGCATGTCCCATCCGTGCTGGATCCATACCAAACTCCGATGGCAAAAATCGCTGCATTTACATATTATATTCTAATTAATTTACTATTTTATTCAGTAAATTATACTTTATATTGCTAAACTATTAGTAAATTTATATTTTGATCACTTAAATTTAATAGATTACAAAATAAATATTAAATTATTTAAAAATTTTTATTTAAGTAATTGAACTATTTAAAATTTTTTATTTAAGTTTCTGAATTGTTAAGTTTTTAAAAAAAATGTCTGACTAGCGAGCTCCAAGTCGTGATTCAATGATTAGTGTGATAAATCAATACTCATCGACAAATAGAAAAATATACATTTAACCCAAGTCGATCTGACAATTAATGTCGCATATCAAAGAAGAAAATTATTTAAATTTTGGTTTACAAATTCGTGACATTTAAAGTTATTTCATAAAAGAAATACTAAATTGTAAAAAAAAAAAAAAGGTAAAAGGCGAAAATTAAATACCTTAACATTCCCGGCTTCTTTGATGGCTTCCACAAGCTTGAGCTGCAACAAAATATTGTGGCTGCGAAAATGCACACCAGACATGGTGCAAATAACAACATCAACTTGCTTAACAGCGTCGACCAAGCTTTTATGATCATTAAAAGAGCCCTCGATTAGGTGAGCCCCTTGTTTCTTGAAGGAGAGTAAGATCTGCAGCTTATCAATGTCCAGTCCAATCTCTGGGCGTTGAAGGACATAGGTTTCATGCCCCTCTGCCAAGCTTGCCTTCACGATCCTCCGCCCAATATACCCTGTTCCCCCCACCACTAGAACCTTGCTCTTCCCCATTTTGTATTTATATATGGTCACTCTTTTGTTTCTCTTGCTTTCTGCAAAGGGCTGTTGTATATATAATGAATTGGGAGTCTACCCTCCTTTTATTCTTGTTTCTCACTTCTATAAAACAAATATGGGAAAAATGAGGTCAGCTTCATGGATTTATTATCCATGCCTTACGTCTGAAGTTTGATTTGGCTTGTGATATATCACACCCTATGGACTTTTATCAAAGTTTTACCACAGCAAATGTTTTAAGCATACTCCTTCCACGTATTATATATCTTAATTTTTCTTATATAAAAAATTATCATATATCTTAATTTATATCAAAAGTTGCTTTTACCACTAAACTATAATTTAGATTTAATTATGGTTTTGCTTATTAATGGTGAGGGTGAGTTTTATTTTAAAATGTTGGATGGATAACAGTGGGTTGGTGTGTTAGGTGCAGAGTGCTGACCACTTGGATTGCAATTTCTGTTGAGATCTTAATTCACCCTTAATTAGGGCTTAAGTTTTCACTCATTAATCCTTTCAAAGCAATCAACACATGCTTTGAAAAACATTTAGTCAACCACCAAATCCCTTTCAACCTTACCCGCGCTGCTTGATTTTGTTTTACAATTTTTTAAAATATCTATCAATCATACTTTTAAGTTACATTTTCTCATTTTATATTATAACAAATATTCATTTTTATCTCTAACAGCACTTCCAATAAAATTTAAATAAATTATTTATTTTTATTTTATGATTTATGTTTGAGAGTTATGAATATTCTTTTTAATAATATCGCCTCTAAAGTTTGAATTGTATTATCTTCTTAAAAGTTTTGTTACGCTCTATATTTAGTGATATTAAATTATTTATTTGATAGTAAAGATTCTAATCTTAAATATGTACCCAAATAATAATTTCAATTTGATACCATAAAACATTGGATTTTTTTTTTTTCAAAAAAAAAGGAAATTCATTAATAATGAAAGCAATTATAGGTTGGTGAGAAGTCTTGAAGCCTACTTTGATAACTCATCCCATGAAAATCAGAATTTATTAGAAAGGCGGTGGAGGATTGATAAAAAGTCTTTGGTATCTCGAAACATTGCGTCACATACATAATAATATTTTCTCATTTTGCCTCAATTTATGGAAAAGTCTTATCTTTGACTCTAAGCATACTGTACCAATTCTGTTTAGTTTGTGCTTGAATATTAGTTGAGAGGACGACCGCAAATTTACTAAAACTTTTTTTTTTTATAATAACATATTTGGGCTTTTTTATTAAAATAATACAAAATAAATATTTAAATACTTAAATGATATGCCAATACTATTATTTACCAAAATGATATGTTTCCAACATTGTTGAGGTGGAGGGCATGGAGGAGGCAGCACCACTTTTTTTTTTTTTTTAATTATGGAACCATCATCACTAAATGATATGTATTAAAAAATATATATTTTAAAGGTGGGGGGAGTGAGAGAGGCAGCACTTGTATTTTGTGCCTATACATTGGTGAAACCGGGTAAAAATACGAGTTAAACGGGTGGAGGGTGATTGAGAGGTGACACCAGTGGAGGGTTCCTGACAAGCGGCACCCAATGGAGGGTGCCTGACAGATGGCACCCAATGCTGAACTCCTATTTAAGCTGTGTTTTCTTGAACAATTTTGAAGATAAGAAGAGAAGAGGAAAAAATTTGGTTGCAGAATAAGAGAAAATGGAGAAGAATTCGTAAGGTTGGTATATATATATTTTATTTTATTTTCAGTAATTTTTTGAAATAAAATATTGAGAAATTTAATTATTTTTATAGATCTAGTATTGAAGATGGATAATCAATTTTTCGTATGTGTTTATTTCAATGGAGTATTTTTTACGACAACAGTTCGATGTATATTTGAATGTCACCAACAAATAGCAATGAGATTTAATAGAAATGTCTCGGTTAATGATATGAAAGAAAGGATCAGTATAAAAGTTGTTAGACGTCGTGGGAGGAGGATCTCGAGACTATTCTACAAATTTCCAATTTCGAAAAATCCCATCAAATTCACCGAGATGGAACTTATAGACGATGAAGATGTGGAGACAATGGTTGCACTTTATTTCCAAAATCGAAGTCGCCAAACTGATTTGATTCAGTTGTTTGCTGAGTTAGCTGATGTGGAGCCAACTAAAGATTTCACTCCATTAGATAAAAAAAAACATGGAGTTTAATATCCATGTACGGTGGTTCCGAGAGCGTATGTTGATAGGCAATCGGCTGTACACAGTATCGACATCGATCTTAATGCTCCACCTGTGTTTGAGAACTTTAACCTGAGTCCCCGTTTACAAATACATCCGGTGGTGATTGAGACCGATGTGGTTGGTGTTGATAGAGATGATAATAATGGTCCTTCTGATCACATGGTTGAAGATTATAGTTATCCCGATCTAAACGAAGTCTCGGATGATATTGATGACGAAGGCGCGAATAACGATGGAAATGTTAACGCGTCTTCATTCGGGAACTCGAGTTGAGGTATTGTGATACGCAATGATCCTGAGGCACACATGTCGATTATAGATTTCGATGTGATGCATGCATCCGAGTTCCCGAAGTACCCCGATATACTACCTACTCACCGGTTAGCCGCAGATCCTAAACGTAAGGAGTTGTTTGTGGGCCAAAAGTTCGTAACCAATGAAGACTGTATATTTACCATTAAGCAGTATAGTATGAATGTGTTGGTTGACTACAAAGTCGTCGTGTCTAAACTGACATTATATATTGGGGAGTGTTAGAGGTCGGCAGGAGGTTGCAATTGACGGGTACGAGCTGCATTTATCCAGAGGTCGCAAATGTGGGAGATCCGAAAATTTGTTAGGCCTCGCACATGCACTTCAACACGTATAACGCGAGATCACCGCAAACTTGATGCCAAAACTATCTGCAACTGCATCATGCCAATGGTGAAAGACATGCCCATCATTCATGTTTTGGTACTGATTGTCGAAATGCAAAAACGATTCTAGTGTGTCATACCGAAAATCATAGATAGTTAAACAGATGGCTATGGAGTAGTTGTACGGAGATTGAGATGCATCGTACAATGAGTTACAGTGGTGGATAACTACTATGTAGGAGTACGTGCCAGGGACTGTCATTGAGTTGCAAACACGACCTTATTACGACTCGGATGACCAACTACAATGGGAATAATAATTTTCCAACGGATGTTCTGGACATTCGATCCATGCGTGCGGGTCTTTCCCCACTGTAAGTTGCTTGTGCAGGTTGATGGAACTTGGTTATATGAAAAATATATGCAGATATTACTTATTGCGGTTGCGCAAGACGAGAACAGGAACTTGCGGACATATGTTGTTAGGGACGACAATATTTGCATAATATTCGACAGATCGAAGGGAATAATTGCCTCGATTAGACGTTTCGGTGTTCTATAGAGATTCGTTTACTACATTCGACACATCGCGACTAACTTTCACCGAGACTACAAGAATGCAAACTGGCGGAAATAAGTTATGGAAATGGGTTAGAGCTAAAAGTAAAGAAAGAAGAAGAAGAAACAAAAAATTTTAGTAGGGCTAACATATTTTTCATATTTTCCTCATCCAAAAGACAAAAGAAAATAAAAACAAAAACTGCCCAAGATAATATTAATCCAAATTTGTAACATCTTGCATGTGAAACTAATTTCTTATTTTCAGTTTTCAATTTTTCTAATTCAGCTCATGCCTTCTTCAATATTTTTCCAACACGATCATTTTGATCTCTCAGGGCCACAATTTCAGCACTAAGGGTTTGAAAATCTTCACAGCTCTGACTATCTATTTTAAGGGACTTAACATTGCTCGAGTTAACATTAGCATCTTCACAACTAAAGCTATTATCATTAGTTGAATCCTTCACCCAGTCAAAATATTTACACCCCTTACGACCATTCTATTAATTGTTTAGAAAGATGCACCACAAGTGTGAGTGGATGTAAACAGACTAGGGAATAATAGTTGTAATGTATGGAAAGGAATATGACATCTAGATGAACTACACAATTAATAACATCGTTATAATAGCACGAGTCAGATAACATAAATAAAGTATTTGCATGTAATGAATATTAGTAAAAATTACCCCCTCCTCGGCGTATGTCTCAATCATCTAGCGGTAAATTAGAAGTGTATATGACCTCCCGATACTCGGAGAAGAACTCCATCTATGAAAAAGGTAAACTTGTTAGAACAATTTTTCATAAAAAATGATAACATGTTAATTTGCATGACATTTTGTGTTTAATTCGGTTTATTTCTGAATTGATTCTTGCTAAATTAGTGCTTTTATGTTTTAATCTTGTCAGGGATGCAATTGGGACGCTAAGAGACAAAAACGAGCAGAAAAGGACCAAATTGAAACACAATCAATAAAATGGGGCCAAATAAAAAATGTCGCCAATTTCTTTGTTCTTTCAAAATTTGTCCAATTGCCTTCCAAGTTCTTTCATTCCCCAATTTCCTCCATTATCATCAAACCACCTTTCATAACCTAAAAAGCATGATTAAATCCATGCTTCACTAAATTCCAACTTAGCTTTAGGCCGGTGTTCTTTCCTATCGGGAATCGTGAGATATGTATTCATACTTAAAATCCTTCCAATCAGTATTCATTTTTTTCCTAAGTATCGGGATAAACAAATCATCCCTTAAAGTTAAACTCGATTTCAAGTCAAAGTGCACGTTGGGTTGGAGTCGTGTTTGCTGATAGTTGGAGAAACGAGTCGGCCATGCTGTATTCAGATCTCCGAGAACAAATAAAGGAAGAAGTGATCGGGTTTAAACGACCCACGCGGTTGAGGCCGTTTATTCGAGTTGGGTTCTTTAGAGCGCAAGGCTGCCGGAATCTTGAATCGGGAACACGTGTATCTCAGTTAGATAATTGGTAAGGGTTGGTTTGCAGGTCGTACCGGGACCAGCTACGAGAGGAAGAATTGGTGGTTAGGATGTTCTTAACTATTATAACCAGCTTATCGTTTGGAGGAGAAGATCAATTTTCAAGGATCGATTCTTAATCTGGAATCTACCGAGTCTAGGGATGAGGTTTATTATCTCTGTTTACAAAAATCTGAATTTATTTCTCGATTTAAATCTATTTCTAATATTAATTAATTGTTTATTTACGCTGATTCAATTATTTACTTTCTAAACATTTTTTTTCAAAACCCCCTGATTTATTTGTTTATTTTTTAGCAGGAGTCGTAGGCACAACTTTTGCCACAACTTTCGACACGACAAAAATTCTTATCACAAGTTAAACACTGAAGTTGATTATAACATCCAATCCCTGTGGACTCGACCCTACTACCACTCTTTACTACTATTTAGAGTTATTTTGTAGGAATTATTTTTGGTGGTTTCAACACCCATCAAAAAATAATTTTTTTGTTGTAATGGTTAAATTTTATCACATATTCACGAGTGCAAAGACATATATTTGGTGAGTAACTGATGCTAAGAATGACATCCTGTAAAGAGCCCAGGACTGTAGCAATACCAGACACCTGCCTATGTCTACGGTGTTGAGTACGCCTCATATTTCAGTAAAATTTGTTTTGTGTTCAATTGTTGTCAATGTTATAAACTGGAAATAAACTGATTGCAAAATTGTTTTGTGTTCAATTGTTTGCAATTGGTCTGTAAGACTAGCTTAATTACAACGGAAAATTGGTGTTCATTGAATGAAAATGGAAGTGAACTGAAGATGCTAGATTTACTATGATCAACATTACATGTTGGGAAATGAAAATGAAAATGCAGTTGGAACTTGCATAACTTAACAATCAGATCATTTGGCACCACCCAAGTTTACTGTAGATCATATTAAATACCAAAATAAACCCAAAAGCCAACAACCACATCATCTATAGACACACACTATGCCTTCTGAATCAAAGGCAAATTTATGAAACACTTTAGATGCATCATTTAGTTGTAGATGGGCTATAACTCTCGGCTGTCTTTGAAACTAAAGATCAAACTGTTCAAATTTGATTGGCTACACTGAATTGACAAATTCGTCATTTCTTAGCTGCGGCATAGTGGCATAAAATGCCAAGGCAAAGAAAAATGGAAACATCAAAATGATGAAAACCAATGAAAACAAATTTGCATGATCCATCTGAAATTATGAACAAAGAAACATAAAATAGAATGAACAACATACTTAACCTGCAAGAGAAGAAAGAAAATGTTGGAGCTAGAAGTAGACAACGAAAAAGAAGAAACAAAAAATTTTAGTTTTTCAAGTAGACTAACCATTGCAAAGTAAGAGGGAAAGGGATATTTATTACCTGAGTTGGGTTTGGGTTCTCAATCTTGCTGCAACAGCAGAAGCAGGCGATAGGTGTTGAAAGAGATGAAGTAGAGTTTTTGACAATGGATTTGTTCAAAATTTCTCATCAACCAAATATGTAAAAAAAATGAAAATAAAATGGAAAGTGAGACTCCTCGAGTTCTTAGTATTGAAGCGACAGAGTAAGAATGTGAAGCGACAAGGATTAGGATGAGGAAATTTAGAGGGTCGATACATGTGGATGTATTATATAATTTTATTTTATATTTTCCCTTAAATCAACAATCAACTCGAGTACTTGTTTTGCTGCAGTATGTGATGCTTGAAAAATACTTCTCGCAATCGCATTTAATGCACTTGCTTTCTATTTTTTTTTGGTTTTTTTAAATTAATCCAAAATTATTAATTAATTACAAAATGACCCACTTACAAAATTTTGTATTCAAATTACCCAAATGCAAATTGAATCTCCATTCATTGTGAAACAATATATTACATTTATGGTAGGGCTAACATATTTCTCATATTTTCCTCATCCATATAACAAAAGCAAATAAAAACAAAAACTGCCCAAGATAATATTAAGCCAAATTTGTAACATCTTGTCTGCGAAACTAATTTCTTATTTTCAGTTTTCAATTTTTCTAATTCAGCTCATGCCTTCTTCAATCTTTTTCCCACATGATCATTTTGATCTCTTAGGGCCACAATTTCATCACTAAGGGTTTGAAAATCTTTACAGCTCTGACTATCTGTTTTAAGGGACCTAACATTGCTCGAGTTAACATTAGCATCTTCACAAATGAAGCTATTATCATCAGTTGAATCCTTCACCCAGTCAAAATATTTATACCCCCTACGACCGTCCTATTAATTGTTTTGACAGTGCACCACAAGTGTGAGTGGATGTAAACATACTAGGGAATAATAGATGCAATGTCCGGGAAGGAATATGACATATAAATGAACTGCATAATTAATAACATCGTTATAATAGCACGAGTCAAATAACATAAATAAAGTAATTGCATGTAATGAATATTAGTAAAAATTACCCCCTCCTCGACATGTGTCTCAATCATCTAGCGGTAAATCGGAAGCGTATATGACCTCCTGGTACCTGGAGAAGAACTCCATCTACGAAAAAAGCAAACTTGTTATATCAAATTTTCATAATAAAAAAAAAAAAATTCTTGTTGTAATGGTTAAATTTTATCACCTATTCACGAGTAGAAAGACATATGTTTGGCGAGTAATTGATGCCAAGATTGGCATCCTGTAAAGCGTCCAAGACTGTAGCAATACCAGACACCCGCCTATGTCCACAGTGTTGAGTATGCCTCATATTTTTGTCAAATTTGTTTTGTGTTCAATTGTTTTCAATGTTATAAACTGGAAATGAACTGTTTGCCAAATTGTTTTGTGTTCAATTGTCTGTAATTAGTCTCTAAGACTAGCTTAATTACAACTGCAAATTGGAGTTCATTGAATGAAAATGGAAGTGACTGAAGATGCTAAATTTAATATGATTAACATTACATGTTGGGAAATGAAAATGAAAATGTCTTCATAACTTGATAATCAGATCATATGGCACCACCCAAGTTTACTGTAGATCATATTAAATACCAAAATAAACTTAAAATCCAAAAGCCACATCATCTATTGACACATACACTATGCCTTCTGAATCAAAGGCAAATTTATGAAACACTCTAAATACATCCTTTGGTTGCAGAGGGGCTATAACTCTCAGCTGTCTTTGAAACTAAAGATCAAATTATTCAAAGTTGATTGGCTGCACCGGATTGACAAGTTCATCATTTCTTAGATGCACACAATGACATAAAATGCCAAAACAAAGAAAAAAAGGAACATCAAAATGATGAAAACCAACGAAAACAGATTTGCAAGATCCATCTGAAATTATGAACAAAGAAATAGAAAATAGAACGAATAAAAACATACTTAAACTACAAGAGAAGAAAGGAAAGGTTAGAATTAGAAGTAGACGACGAAGAAAAAGAAACAAAAAATTCCAGTTTTTTGAGCAGACTAACCTTTACAAAATGAGAGGGAAAGGGAGATTTCTTACTTGAGTTGGGTTTGGGTTCTTAATCTTGCTGCAACAGTGGAAGCAGACGACATGTGTTGAAAGAGATGGAGTAGAATGATTATTTTCTACAATGGATTTGTTCAAATTGTCTCAACAGTGAAACATGTAAAAATTATTGAAAATGAGAGGGAAATATGGAGACTCTTTGGGATCTCAGTCTTGAAGCGACAGAGGAAGAAGGTGAAACGATAATTTAGGATGAGGAAATTTGAAGGGCCAGTACATGTGGATGTATTATATAATTTTATTTTATATTTTCACTCAAATCAACAATCAACTCGCATACTTGTACTGTTGCAGATGGGTTGCTTGAAAAATACGTCTCGCTGTCGCATTTAATGTGCTTCATTTCTTCTTCTTTTTTAATTAATTTAAAATTATTAATTAATTATAAAATAACCCACTTAAAAAATTTTGTATTCAAATTACCCAAATGCAATTGTGAACATTTAATCTCCATTCATTGTGAAACAATATATTATGTTTATGGTAGGGCTAACATATTTATCATATTTTCCTCATCCATATAACAAAAGCAAATAAAAACGAAAACTGCCCAAGACAATATTAAGCCAAATTTGTAACATCTTGCCTGTGAAACTAATTTCTTATTTTCAGTTTTCAATTTTTCTAATTCAGCTCGTGCCTTCTTCAATCTTTTTCCCACACGATCATTTTCATGTCTCAGGGCCACAATTTCATCACTAAGGGTTTGAAAATCTTCACAACTCTAACTATTTGTTTTAAGGGACCTAACATTGCTCGAGTTAACATTAACATCTTCACAACTAAAGCTATTATCATCAGTTGAATCCTTCACCAAGTCAAAATATTTACACCCCCTACAACCATCCTGTTTATTATTTAGAAAGGTGCACCACAAGTGTGAGTTGATGTAAGAAGACTAGGGAATAATAGCCGCAATTTCCGGGAAGGAATAAGACATCTAGTTGAACTGCATAATTAATAACATTGTTATAGTAGCACGAGTCAAATAACATAAATAAAGTAATTGTATGCAATGAATATTAGTAAAAATTACCCCCTCCTCGGTGTGTTTCTCAATCATCTGGCAGTAAATCGAAAGTGCATATGACCTCCCGGTACTTGAAGAAGAACTCCATCTATGAAAAAAGTAAACTTGTTAGAAAAAATTTTCATAAAAAAAACAATTTTTTTTTTGTAATGGTTAAATTTTATCACCTATTCATGAGTGGAAAGACATATATTTGGTGAGTAACTAATGCCAAAAATGGCATCCTGTAAAACGCCTAGGATTGTAGCAATACCAGGCACCTGTCTATGTCCATGATGTTGAGTATGCCTCATATTTGAATCAAATTTGAGAGATAATATCCCAATTAAACTCTGTTGATTTGTTTTAGTCGAACTCTGATTAGTCCATATTATTTTATTAATATTTAACCTACGAATTTAGCCTACAAATAAGCTTTTTTACAACATTAGAAAACACAACCACTAAAAGATTAGAACTCATAACACTTTTAGAGAATTTTGTGCTTACGTTTTCAGGGTTCTTTGCTTTTGAGTTTTGGGGTTTAGTTTTTATCTCCATCTTTTGTATTCTTCGTTCTTTTGCCATTATAGTAAAATTATCTTTGCCCGTGGTTTTTTTATCTTCTTTAGAGGGGTTTTTCCACGTTAAATTTGTGTGTTCAATTTCTCAATTTCGTTCATTATTTTTTACTTGTTCGTTACTTAATCGGGTCGATCCCCAATACACGGCATGACGCTTTGTCATCCGACAAAGCTCGCGATACAATGTAGCTAGTACTACTGAGCCCTAACTGTACGAACTGGCAGCGTATAAATAAAATAACAGGGACAAGTACATCAAGTGGACCTTATTGTTATATACACTCAAGTGGCGCACATCACCTCCCGCTCAGTGGCAGTACTTGGTAAATACTCAAAAATCGCCTTCAACCATGAAAATCTCAAAGCCGGTAATTTATCGCCACCATCATCTGGCGAGTGTCCTAGTAAGTCATAGGAAAGGGTCACTAGATCAAACAATGTATTGACACCTGTGACTGTAATGTCGTCGATTAGGAGCTCAAGTTGTAGTGCAACATCTTTTAGAGTAATAGTGCATTCCCCACACAACAAATGAAATGTAAGGGTCTCCGGGCGCCATCGCTAGACCAAAGTCGAAACCAAGTCGTACTTCAAATCAAGCATGCAGATCATTGCAGCTAATTCGAATCCAGATGCCTCCATGTATGACATAAGGCGGGGATCCGATAGATAGCCACACCATTGACACGACCCCTCGGTACGTGGTATGAACCTTGAACATATTAAATTACTACAATAGTTAATATATCCAAATTAATTAAAAAATGACGTCGAACTTTATAACGGGACCCGTGAATAACAAATAACAATTTTATTACCACCACATTAACTATATTTGATGTGTGATCCGTTTCTATAATCAAACGAGTCATTTCTATATCTGCAGTTTCAAATAAAAAAAATTAATTATCAATAATGAAAATGATTTTTTTACCGTTTGTTAGTTTTTGAAGAATTACTAATATTTTTACACTTATAAATAAATCAATAACAACGTAATTTGGGATACAATAATGTAAGTCAATCATTTATTTTTTTTCAAAACCATCTCATTTATTTATTTATTTTATCCCAATAACAAATTTTTTTATTACGTAAAAAATTCAACATTTGTGAACTGTAAAATTTTTTGAAGTTAATTCAGTTCAATTAATTAGTATTCAATCAATTTAACGGAAGATGTATAAATTAATTTTCTTATAAAATTTTTTAAACTATTTTGATAATTTCTCTATTTGAAGACAAATAATTTATGACGTATTTGAAATTTTTAACCACAACAATCCAAAAAAATAATTAAACACTGATAAACCATAAAAGTAACACATTCTAATCCCACGCTTAGCGTGTTTTTGGATGTTTATTTATATAATTTGGTGAATTCGATGCTCCTAATCTTTTAAATTCATGTTTCTATACTTAGGAGAGCACATGGGAGCGAAAGGAACAGAAAATGGGCCAAAATCGGAGAAAATGGGCCATATTAAGGATCCTTACGGCCAAGCCAGAACCACATGGGCGGAGCACATGCCCGTGTGAACCACACAGGCTGGACACACGCCCGTGTCCCAGCCCGTGTCGATCGCGAGTCACCCAAATTTACACACGGCCTGGGCACTCTCACACGGGCTGACCACACGCCCGTGTCCCTGTTGTACCCTGCTTCGTTTTCACGCGGAAAAAACCAATTTTTAGGGTTTTTGGGTATTCTAAAGTCTATAAATACACACCAGAGGAAGACCTAAGGGAGCACGCAGAGTAGAACAAAGAAATTACTCGAAGAAAGCCGTCAGAATCATCTCGGAAACAGATCCACTCCAAGATTGAAGATCTCCATCAAGTTCTTTAGAAGTTTTTGGGTTCTTTATGTCTTGTTGTTTTCTTGATTCTAAGATGCTTTCCTTTGACGTTATGAACTAAACTCCCTAAATACCTAGAGAGGATGAAACCTATGATGAATCTTATTATTTAATTATCTGAGTTACATGATAAATACTTGTTCTTGTTCTTAATTATGTGTTATTAATTCTTGCTTTAATATTTTCAGGATATTAATTCAAGATTGGATGTGCTTATTCAGTGGAGCAAAAGTCGCTATTTAAGAATAGATCTAGCATAATTAAGCGGAGTTGATTGCAACCCTAGAAATAGGACGACATAAATCTGCCGGATTAAAGTCAAATCTAATAAGGGAATCCATAAATCGAGTTAATGCGACGGGAGGGGTTTTAATTAGAAAGAGATTTCAATTAATCAACCTAGAGTCAGTTGTTTTTAGTCTCGAAAGAGATATTAACATAATTTAGGGATTTCTACGTTTCAAGGCAAGTTAATAAATCGTTTAATTCAGAGTCAGAATAATAAGTGAAGTCTAGGTGGATTCTTCCTTGGGTATTGTCTTTATTCATTGGTTTATTCGATTACTCTCTTCACTCTCTGTCGCGTTCATAGTTAATTAGTTAGTTAAATCTTAGATTAAAATAAATCTCCTTAATTATTAGGCTAAATAATAAAAAGATAGTTATTACTAGTAATTTTAGTCCTTGAGGATACGATATTTCAGACTCATTAAAGCTATACTACTCTTCGATAGGTGCGCTTGCCTTTGTCGAAATATTAGTTAGTTTCGTGACCCATCAAGTTTTTGGTGCCGTTGCCGGGGACTAAGATATTAGGAACGCTTAATTTTTATTACTTTAGCCATTTTTATTTTTTTATTGCAATTTATTTTTTGTTTTTATTTTAATTTACTAACTTTTCTTTTATTTGCTTCTGGCAAGTATTTTTAGTTTATGACTAGAAGGAACCCGTCAGGACCATTGCTTTTTGACAGTGAGATAGAAAGTACCGCTCGCAGAAACCGTAGAGAAATAAGGCGAAGCCTACAGTATATAGAGGAAGAGCAAGAGGACGATACTAATAGTACCGAGGAGATGGCTGATAATAATCCGCTACCTCCTGTGGTTGCCGCAAATTCTGCTCCTCGTACTATGTACGATTATGCTAAGCCTAATTTTGGTAGAAATTTGAGTCGAGTATTGTGAGGCTGCCGTTGTTGCAAATAATTTTTTGAGGTTGAACACTATCTGAGATGATCCAATAATGTGTTCAGTTCGATGGTTTACAGGATGAGGATCCAAATACTTATTTAGCCAACTTTCTAGAATTCTGTGATACTTTTAAAATTAATGGCGTTTCTGATGATGCTTTTCGCTTACGGTTATTTCCCTTTTCATTGAGGAATAAAGCTAAACAGTGGTTGAACTCGTTACCACGAGGTTCCATCACTACTTGGGAACAGATGACCGAGAAATTTTTATTAAAATATTTTTCGCCGGCTAAAACGGCAAAGTTGAGGAATGATATCTCTTCTTTTGTGCAGATGGATTTAGAAACTCTTTACGATGCATGGGAGAGGTATAAGGACTTATTGAGAAGGTGCCCTCACCATGGGTTACCTTTATGGCTACAGGTTCAAACCTTTTACAACGGTTTGAACCCCTCAACTAGACAGTTGATTGATGCAGCCGCCAGTGGTACCCTAAACAATAAAACACCTAAAGCGGCTAATGAGTTTATAGAGGAGATGTCACTGAATAACTATCAGTGGCAAGTCATGAGAACAAAGCCGACAAAAGCCGCTGGTGTCTTCAACCTCGACGTGGTCACCATGTTATCTAACTAGGTAGAGCTTTTAAATAAAAAAATTGATGGTTTGTATGGTTCTACGCAGGTACATCCGGTGACGCAGTGCGATACAAATGGAGGAGGGGTGAACAACATAGAATATCTATCCTACAACCCTAGCACAGAGAACGAACAAGTTCACTATATGGGTAACAATTCCAGACCTCAGAATAATCCTTATAGTAATACTTATAACGCAGGTTGGAGGAATTATCCCAATTTTTCATGGGGTGGTCAAGGAAATCAGAGACAACAACACCCTCAAGGCTTTCAACAACAACCCTACCAATAGGAGAAGAAGCCGAACCTTGAAAAGATGCTAACAAAATTTATCTCGGTGTCAGAAACCCGTTTTCAAAACACCGAAACAGCATTCAAAAATTAGCAAGCGTCGATTCGAGGGCTCGAGACCCAAATAGGTCAGCTTGCTAAACTGATCTCAGAACGACCACAAGGTAGCTTGCCGAGTAATACTGAACCTAACCCAAGGGAGCAACTCAATGCCATCACCGTACGCGAAGAAGAAGGGTTAGTGGAATCTGAATCTAAACTGAGGCAAGAACCTGTGGTAAGTAAAGGTAAGGTTGGGGTAAGTCACAATACATAAAAACCGGTAAGTAAAGAGCATATACCTCGTGTGCCATGTCCTAACGCGACGAAGAAAGACCATACCAATGAGCAATTTGGTAAATTTCTTAAACTCTTAAAAAAACTACATATTAACTTACCGTTTATTGAAGCTCTTTCTCAGATGCCCAACTCAGTTAAGTTCTTAAAAGAGCTTTTGGCAAACAAACGGAAGTTAGATGATGAGTCGCACGCGGAGCTAAACGCAGTCTGCTCAGCCATTTTACAAAATAAACTACCCAACAAATTAAAGGATCCAGGGAGTTTTACTATTCCTTGTTTAATTGGTAGTTTATATGTTAATAATGCTTTGGCTGATTTAGGGGCGAGTATTAATGTCATGCCCTATAAAATGTTTAAGCAACTTGGTCTTGGGAAACCTAAACAAACTAGGATGAGCATTCAACTAGCAGATAAAACTATTAGATTTCCTAGGGGAATTGTTGAGGATGTGCTTGTAAAAATTGATAAATTTATATTCTCAGTTGACTTTGTTGTTCTAGACATGGATGAGGACAGTGACGCACCTTTAATCTTAGGGCGACCCTTTTTAGCTAGAACTATCATTGATGTTGGCACAGGTGAATTGACACTTCGTGTAGGGTATGACACGATTAAAATCCAAGCTCATGATTCTGTTAAGATATCTAGTGATCGAGATGATTTTACGATTTCTGTTAATGAAAGTAACGTTATAGCTTAAACTTCTTTACAGGAAATCCCTAGGAAAAAGGTGATGGAGCCACATTCTATCCTATGTGACAAACACAGAACAACTCATGAGGAGCGAAGGCTTCGAATCGATGAACTAGACGAATGGAGGACACTTGGCAAGGAGAACCTAAGAATACATGAAGCAAAACCGAAGCAACTCCATGACGAGCTTAAAGGTGGAACGAACCACTTCAAGGTTGGGGATCGGGTACTGTTAGATGAAACCGACCCTCGAATAACCACTTCAGAGATTAATGCAAACGGAGCGACTCTTTTTACGGTACTCAATGTCTTCCCGTACGGAACAGTCGAGGTAACTCATTCTAATTTCGGCACTTTTAAGGTAAATACTACTCAACTTAGACCGTATGTTGATAATAGAATTGGTAGCGAGAAAGAGGAGTCTCGACTCCGCGATCCACCATGACCGTACGAATGAGAGGTAAGTCGAGCTTAGACTCTAAACAAGCGCTTCTCGAGAGGCAACCCGAGCACTAACCCTACTAATTAGTTTATTTTTACTTCCATTCATGTTTTAATGTAGGTTTTTGACCCACACGGCCATGACACACGGGCGTGTCCCTGGCCGTGTGGATGTTGGCACTTAGTTTTTAAATCTTAAAGAAATCGACAGTGAGGTACACGGCTCAGCGACATGGCCGTGTCACCCACACGGCCTAGACACACGGGCGTGTCCTTGGCCGTGTGGTTCTTGGAGCTTAAAATTCCCAAAAATCGACAGAGACACGACCTAAATTTATTCCACACGGGCGTGCGACACGGCCGTATAGACCACACGACCTGGACACACGGGCGTGTCCTAGGCCGTGTGAAAATTGGAGCCTAATTTTTCAAATTTCAAAATTTAAAACAAGTCAAGGGGCTCCACGGGCAACACACACGATCGTGTCTACGATCACACGGGCGTGTGGAATTCCACACGGGCGTGGGAGAAGCGAAGGACTTCGCACGCGGCCGTGTGGACCACACGGCCTGGACACATAGGCGTGTCCAAGGCCGTGTGAATACTAGGCTTTTAAATTTCGCGACGAACACGGGCTGGAATTCGAGCCACACGGGCGTGTGACACGGCCGTTACACGACCGTGTCACTTATAAAAGCCCCCTTTTTTTTCTTTTTCTTTTCTTCTCCTTCCTTTTTCCCAAACTCCCCAAACCCTAGCCGTCGCCTCTCCCTCCAGCTCCGCCGCAGCTTCCTCCCCCTTTTCCGGCCGCCGCACCGTCTACCCCCTCCCATTCCTTTCTTCCTTTCCCTTCTCTTTTCATTTTCCTTCCCTTCCCTCCAAACTCTCAACACCCAAACCGCCCCTCCCCCTTCTTTTTCCCTTCTCCGGCCACCCCCTCCCTTGCGCACACACCACAGCCTCGACCTCCTCGCCGTCCCTCCCCAACCCGACGCGCCGTTGTCCAGCCACCGCCGAACCTCTGACCACCGCTCCACCGCCGGTCACCATCCTTTTTCCCTCCATTTGTAGTCCATTTTTAATTTTATTCTATTATTTAATTTTATTTATTCCTTCCTTTATTTTGTTTATTAGTATTATCTTTATTGTTATTTTTATTTAGATTAGGCTTATTGTTATTTTTATTTTCTTTACTTAGTTATATTATTTGATTATTATTATCTTTATTATTTACTTCCATTTGGATTAGGTTTATTATTATTGTTATTATTTCTTCTTCTCTTTCTTTAGTTATTTTACTCCTATTATTAATTCCTAGTATATTGTTAGCTAATTAATCTTTATTTTCTTCATATATTTAATATTTACTATTTAGTAACTCAATATTAATATTGATTTTTTTTTAGTCATGATGCATTTTTAGTATATTATTTCAATTTCTTTGCTTACTAGTTCTTAATTTATTAGGTTAAATGATGTGTTATTAATTCTTGACATTAGGATTATTTATTTATTTATTTCTGATTTTTATTACTAGAATATAATGATTCGTTCTTATTTTAGCAGTACATTACTATTTCAGACTAATGGGATCTTACATCCTTGAATTTGGTGATGCTTGGTTTATTTATTGAAAATCTTTTACGTTTTCAGGTACATCATGACAAATACTCGAGGCAAAACTAAGGTCGCCGTCCCCGCTTCGAAAAAGCGGAAGGGTCCTGGCGCGACCTCCTCAAATGCCTTAGCTAAAGTTCGCCATCCCTACCTTAGATTTTTTGCGAACCCACCGGAGGACCTATTTCAGCTCCTTCGAGTACGACCCCTAGGTTTGGGCCACTGCATTGATTAGGCCGCGTTGGAGTAGGTCCACCTCGCTAATGAGGTTCGCGCCTTCATCATCACTGCACCATGGAATCGTTTCTTTAGTATCGTCGAACCCACTTATATGGAGATTACTTTGGAGTTCTGCTCGACGTTCCACCTTCAGAGCGTCATGTCAGTCCATGACGAGCCCAACACCATCATATTTTGCCTTGGTGGTTTGGTGCGTCACATAAGCGTCCCAGAATTCGATGCTGCTTTGGGACTATACACAGAGAAGTTCATGAGCGCCGATGACTTTCTTCAGCTACATCACCATATTCATTACTCGCCCTCGCGTTGTTGGAACGATATCACGGGCGGCCTGACGACCTATGATACTAGTCGCTCAAAGGCAACTTCTTTCTCTCCAGCCCTACGGTATATTCATGCCCTCTTAGCTCATACTTTGACAGGACGGAGAGAGAGCACCGGCGTCGTGAGCACACACAATGCCTACTACTTACAGAGCATGGCCCACGGCCATGTTATTGACTTGGCGTACTTCATTGCTTTATCCTTCCGCCACCAGACTGATCGCCATAGGAAGGGCCCCATTTGCTTAGGCCCTTACGTGACTCACCTTGCTCGACACTTCGGTCTCCTTGACACACCGGAGCAGTCCTCCTCGCTTACACTTGTTGGCCAGATGTCCCATCAGGGCATCTCAAGCATGCTACACATGAGGATGATCGAGCAGCGTCGTGGATTTGATCCTTCCCAGTACCGATTGTCTCATCCTGATGAGCAGAATGATCCCGAAGGCATCACTGATGATGTTCCTCTCCCTCACGAGGATCCACCTCACCCTCCACCTCCGAGTCACCGACCTCCTTCTTCTGCTGCTACTTTAAACGACATATCCGAGTGACTCACTCGCTTCGAGCAGCAGTGTTATCAGCGATTCGACAGTCTCGAGGCCACCTTACAGCAGATTTGCCACCATCTCCATATTTCACCTTTAGCACCGCCACCTCGCGACGCGTCTGACGATGAGGACCTTTGAGTCCATTTATTTTATTTTTATTTTTATTTTTAGTCTATTTTCCTTTATGTTTCGTATCATATTTTCAAAGACTTATATTTTATATTTTGAACTATATTTTAGTTTTTATGATTATTCCTAATTGAGTAATCCCTTAATATTCTTCCACAGTTGTGTTTATTTTCTTAATAGTTGCTCAGAATCATGCACTTCAATTTGCTATTTCCACAATTCCGCGTTCATTATTCCATGGATTTTATCCAAAATTTAGGAAGTTTCACTTCTCTCCCTCTCTTATGATATTTTCATTATATTGTTATTATCTATTTTGGTACATTGAGGACAATGTACATCTTAAGTGTGGGGAGGTTAATTATATCATTATTAGAAAATCCCTGAATTATGTCTTGTTCTTAAGTAATTTTCTCATATTACTATTAGAATGAAACTTCTATTGACTTATGATTTTTATTGATATGTTTTGGATTAAGTCATAGGTAATTCTGCATTGATTATTTAAGCTTTAAGACATTAGATAATCAAGCATGATAAGTCTATTTTCAGAATTAAAATTGCTAGGTTGTTTCCCTAAATTTAAATATTACCTTGAAATTTGAGATTTACAAGATTGACATAAAAAACCATAATTTTTGTGAGATTTTGAGCCTTTTAGAGCATATACTTTTCTTGCTCACTTTTTTTTTTGTTATGAGTGTGTCAATATTGATTTGTTATTCTAGAACTTGCTTCGATTATGCATGTCGAGACCACACCTTTGATTTGATATACTGAGATGATAAAGGCACCTAGGTTTTAACCCACTTATTCCATTAAAAGCCTACCTTCATAATTAATCCCTAGTGAACCCTTTTGAGCCTAATAAACCGTTTCTTGATCCACCTTTAATATTAACCCAAAACTTATTCTTTTTGATTTATTGAGAATATTTCCTATTGTATTAACCCCC
Organism: Gossypium sturtianum; assembly: GCA_025698515.1. Lineage (NCBI taxonomy): Eukaryota > Viridiplantae > Streptophyta > Magnoliopsida > Malvales > Malvaceae > Gossypium > Gossypium sturtianum. The sequence continues at coordinate 23,509,434 of CM046950.1, forward strand.
TTTTTCTCGAGATTTGATTTGGTCAGTTGCCTAACTATGTTCTCTATTTCAGTTGTTAAATTCGTCTTATTATTGTACGTAAAAAAATCAAAAATAAAAAAAAAGTGAAAATATATTTTCATTAGAAGCTCGCGCTATTATTGATAAGTTTTCAATTGATGTAATTATTCAGTATTAGTTTATTTTTCTAGTTGGGTAAATTGTCTATTCGATCTCGATTCTAACCCTCTAATTCAACCTTTATCCACACCTTTAACCCAAGCCCCATTACAACCCTTTTTAAAGACCTTTTGATTTGTGTATCATCTCATTTTTTAGTGGTGGAGATTTGATTTTCATGCAAGCTTATGGTAATAACTTTTCATTTTTGACTTTTGAGTGCTTAATTTGAACCTTAAACACTTTGAGTGATTTGAGTGAATCTTTAGTGAGGATGTCAATTCTTATCAGTTTTGAATCAAAGGTAATTATTTAGATAAGGGGAAACACCTATGTTTTCATGCTATAAAAATTTGTGACTTAGATTGTTTAAATCCCTAGGACTCTTCTAGTTAAATTATCAATGTATGAATTATTTGTGAATTATGATGAGACATTATTTTTGAGAATAATGAGTCGAGGAAGTTAGTTTTAATTGTGAGTTGAGGATTTTGCTTGAGGACAAGCAAACGCTTAAGTGTGGGGATATTTGATAAACCATAAAAGTAACACATTTTAATCCCACGCTTAGCGTGTTTTTGGATGTTTATTTATATAATTTGGTGAATTCGATGCTCCTAATCTTTTAAATTCATGTTTCTATAGTTAGAAGAGCATAGGGGAGCAAAAGGAACAAAAAACGGGCCAAAATCGGACAAAACAGGCCATATTAAGGATCTACACGGCCAAGCCAGAACCACATGGGAGGAGCACATGCCAGTGTGAACCACACGGGCTGCACACACGCCCGTGTGCCAGTCCGTGTCGATCGCGAGTCACCCAAATTTACACACGGCCTGGGCACTCTCACACGGGCTGACCACACGCCCGTGTCCCTGTCGTACCCTGCTTCGTTTTCACGCAGAAAAAACCAATTTTTAGGGTTTCTGGGTATTCTAAAGTCTATAAATACACACCAGAGGAAGACTTAAGGGAGCACGCAGAGTAGAATGAAGAAATTACTTGAAGGAAGTCATCAGAATCATCTCGGAAGCAGATCCACTCCAAGATTGAAGATATCCATGAAGTTCTTTAGAAATTTTTGGGTTCTTTATGTCTTGTTGTTTTCTTGATTCTAAGATGTTTTCCTTTGATGTTATGAACTAAACTCCCTAAATACCTAGGGAGGATGAAACCTATGATGAATCTTATTATTTAATTATCTGAATTACATGATAAATACTTGTTCTTGTTCTTAAATATGTGCTCTTAATTCTTGCTTTAATATTTTCAGGATATCAATTCAAGATTGGATGTGCTTATTCAGTGGAGCAAAAGTCCCTGTTTAAGAGTAGATCTAGCATAATTAAGCAGAGTTGATTGCAACCCTAGAAATAGGACGACATAAATCTGTCGGATTAGAGTCAAATCTAATAAGGGAATCCATAAATCGAGTTAATGCGACGATAGGGATTTTAATTAGAAAGAGATTTCAATTAATCAACCTAGAGTCAGTTGTTTTTAGTCTTGAAAGAGATATTAACATAATTTAGGGATTTCTACGAATCAAAGCAAGTGAATAAATCGTTTAATTCAGAGTCAGAATAATAAGTGAAGTCTAGGTGGATTCTTCTTTGGGTATTGTCTTTATTCATTGGTTTATTCGATTACTCTCTTCACTCTCTGTCGCGTTCATAGTTAATTAGTTAGTTAAATCTTAGATTAAAATAAATCCCCTTAATTATTAGGCTAAATAATAAAAAGATAGTTATTACTAGTAATTTTAGTCCTTGAGGATACGATATTCCGGACTCATTAAAGCTATAACACTGTTCGATCGGTCCGCTTGCATTTGTCGAAATATTAGTTAGTTTCGTGACCCATCAAACACCAAAATGGGTCATCGTACAAATTTAAAGCAAAAAACCCATTTCGGTATTTATTTTTGTAGCAAATGACCCATTTTGGTAATTCATTAGTAGGGTGACCCATTTCGCAAATTTGTCAGGCAACACCGGCAAAACATTGTAGCAAACGTACCATTTTGATAAATAATATCTTGGGCATACCATTTGAGTTATTAAATTATTATTTTTCTGTATGTTTGAGATAGAAAAGCCAACAAACATGTAACAGCCTGATTTTCAGTGGTGTAGAAAACAATGATTCGTGATCTCTAAATCCGATGAGTGAGTTCGAAAATTTAGTAAATTAATATTTATAAGTCATGTGTGAATTTAAAAGTATTCTTGAATTAGAGAATGTTGTGATTTAAAAGAAATTATTAGGTAAACTGGGTTAAAAACGAGGTATTGAGACCTCGAATTCATAAACCGAGCCATAAATATTTTTATAAATATTTATGGAGTGTTACTGAGTTACTATTAAAGTTTCGTTAGGAAATTTTGACGTTTCGATAGTTAATTAATTAAAAAGGACTAAATTATAAAAGGTGCAAAACTTGTTAAAGTGATTAAATAGCTTAAATATCTAATAAGGAAGGGTTTAAAAGACAATTAGACCCAAATTAAATGGGATGTACCGTATGGGCGAAGAAATAAGTAAGAAAATAATGTAAAATAAGGGTAAAATTGGAAATTTTGCAAATTAATTAAATAAAACAAAGACTAAATTGAAAAATCTAGAGATCTCTTCACTTTTCTTCAGCCAAAATGCCATAGGAGGTCTTAAAGAAGCTGGTTTTTCATATTTTTTCACCATGTGAGTTAAATTCTTGCTTTTTCTTTGAAATTTTTATGTTTTGTGACTTTTACAATTAGGTCCATCTATTGAATTCATTAGTTTTTGATTCTATGGGTGATTTTGAAAGTTTCCATGGATGAGTGCTGTATTTTTATGATAAATTACCATGGATTTGAAGCTTTAATTTCATTATATGATGATTTTATTAAGTGATTTTAATAGAAAAGGACTTTTAGGAGCTAATTGTGAAAAAAGTTTAGAATTAGGGTTTGATGTTGAAATTATGAATGCCAAATGGTATATAGTAATTTATAATGATGGAATAAAGTGTTAATTGATAAAAATAAGCTCAATTGATGGGCTAATTGATCAGGGACTATATTATAAAAATTGTAAAATTTGGGGTAAAAGTGTAATTTTGAAAATTGAAGGGCATAAATTGTTAAGTGAATTAGAATTAAATTAGATGCTAATGAATGGAAAATTTTACATTATAGATCAAGCATCAGAAGATAAACGTGGAAAAGAGAAAATTACCGATTAGTCCCTAAATCGCTACAACTTCTACGAATTGGCCAAGGTAAGTTCATATGGTTAAAATTTTATGATTATTTGTTAATTTTTAAATTATATAATGTATTATTTCATGTGTTTGTCATTGAATTATGACTATTGAAAGTATATGAAAAGTAATTTGAATGTTCAAAATGAGTAGAACGCTAGATTGAGTACGATCGTTCAGTGACAAGTGAAGTGATAAGTGATGAATTGACAGATAAAAATCATGGTATAACCATGGTAAAGTGTGGAATGTAAGACCATAGCTGGGCTATGGCATTTTAGTGAAAAGTCCATAGTTGAATTATGGCACAGTGTACGTAAGACCATGGTTGAACCATGGCAGTAAGTGTACATGTATAAGACCATAACTGGGTTATGGCATCATGAGTGAAAGAATATGGCAGGGTAATGACAATATTAATGAAATACCATAGTTGGACTATGGTATTTAGCAAACGATGTACTCAAATCTGTAAGACATTTTATAATTTGATAAGTGTTGGTAAGTGTTATATGAATGAAAGTGAAAGAATTTAATCAGTTGTGATATTGAGCTCAATTAAATAAATGCAGCGTTTGAGATTGTGGTTGACAGAGAATATTATTGAAATGCTCTGTTCAATGTTTTGTTATTACCTATTCGGTAAGATTTATTTAAAAGCCTATGAACTTACTAAGCTTTCATAAGCTTACTTCTGTGTGTTTAATGTTCTGTGTAGATTGATGTGAATTCGGTGGACCGGATTAGCACATCAGGGCACACTATCCAGATCATCATCGGTCGATTTTTGTATTACAACTTATGGTTTATATGGCATGTATAGGATTGAATGGTAAAAGGTTAAACTTAAACTAAGAGTGTGAATGATGTATATGTAAAAATATGAATGCATGTTAGTATGTATATACTTAGTAGTTTATTATGGTAGAACAATGAATGAGATTATGTTGGCAAGTTTGGCTAAACAAGTTTTATGATGGTTTATTTTGAGGAAAATAAGTATGTTAATTTGTATTTGTTGTTGGATTGGAGTATATTGGTATATGAAAGTGTTTTGGACAAGTTAAATACATAAAGGGTGAGAAAAGTGGCCTTAAAGTGGCCTATTTTCGTCCACACGGGTAGACACACGGGCGTGTGTCTTGACTGTATGTGACACACGGCCTGACACATGGGCATGTGATTTGGCCGTGTGTCCTCTGCATCTTAAATTTGAGAAACAGAATGCTCAGGATTGGGCACACGAGTAGAGACACGGGTGTGTGTCTCAGCCGAGCGTGTGTCTTGGCCATGTGAAAATGGCACCTTCTTGTTTTGCAAGTCAGAGAGTTACACGGGTTAGGAACACAACCTTAAGACCTTTGTCACTTGGCCGTGTGAACCACACGGCCTACACACATGTGCGCGTGACACCTGTAAATGAGAAAATTTTTAAATTTATCAAAAAATTTCCTATGTTCCTGATTTAGTCCCAACTCGATTTTAATATTCATATTGAGCCTCGAGGGTCTATTTAAGGGACATAATGAATGATTTTGAAAAATGATTAGTAATTGATCTGAATTATCTATAATTGTTCTGAAATTTTTAGGAATGCTCTGTAACCCTGTTTCGACGACGGATATGGGTTAGAGGTATTACATTTATTAGTATCAGAGCTACAGTTTAGCCAATTCTCTGAACGAAAGTGACGTGAAAAGTGTTTAGAAATACATGCCATATAAATATGTGATAGCGTGTTGTGTATGATCCGTTCTGATTCTTGTTTTTATTATAGATTGTAAAGATGTCAGATAGACCTGAACGTGTTGAACAGGAAGAAGTTAACAGTAGAGTGCAGACATCTGAACAAGGGAGAAGTAGTAATGTTCCAATTTCTCTGATGCGAGAACAAGAACTCAAAAATATGATTTATGGATTTATGAATCAGTGGTATAATGAGATGATGCAAGAAAGAAGTCAGGCTCAGCAACCTCCTCCCCCTACTGCACCATTAGTAGCACCCTCGGTTGCTCCTCCACCTCCTCAGACAGATGAATCTAGTAAGTGTACACCAATTGAAAAGCTCAGAAAGTTTGGGACTAAAGAATTTCGGGGAAGATCAGATGATGATCCTGTCAAAGTTGAATACTGGCTACAAAATTTAGTAAGAGTTTTTAAATAAATGGCTTGTTCTTCGGATGATTATTTGAGATGTGCTGTTTCTTTGCTAAAAGAAGAAGCATATAACTAGTGGGAGACTATAGAAGGAGTAGTACCTGAAGAGAAACTTTGTTGGGAATTTTTCCAGAGTGAGTTTAAAAAGAAATATGTCGATAGAGATATTTGGATAAGAAGAAGAGGGAATTTCTCAATTTACAACAGGGAAATCGGTCAGTAGCTGAGTATGAAAGAGAATTTGTATACCTCAGCAAAAATGCTCGAGATATTGTACCCACTGAAGAGGAAATGTGTATTAGATTTGAAGAATGGCTGAATGATCAGATCAGAATGATGATTAGAGGTATAGAAATCTGGGAATTTGTTGTTTTATCAGATTGAGCCCAGAAAATGGAAGAAGTGTATAATAAAAATATGCAACGGGAAAGAAGAAGTAAAGAATCTTATAAAAGAAGTTCTTCCAAGTCATTTTCAGCATTTTCGGCCAAAAAGTTTAGAGAAGATTCTAGTCGATCCACTACAATGCTAGAACGATCGAACAGAAACAGAGCGACTCAGCAAGAGTTTGGGGTAACTGTTGAACCTGCGGCTAGTGTTAGCAGTGTACAGAATGTTTCCAGGCCTAAATGCAAGTATTGTGGAAGATTTCACTCGGGTGAATGTAGAGTTAAGATAGGGGCTTGTTATAAATGTAGAGCCACTGATCATTTTATACGAGAATGTCCTCAACTGTTAAAAGAAGAAGTAGAACAAAAAGAAAAGCAATCAGTCACTTCTCAAAAAGGTAAACGCTCGGGTCAAAGTAGTGCTACCGAGACTGCTCATTCAGGTATGAGAGGTTCTGTTGCCTGGTCAGAAGCTAGGGCACCTGCACGTACATATGCTATCCGAGCGAGAGTGGAAGCTTCTGCTCCAGATGTTATAGCTGGTTTTTTCTATCATTTTGCTGATTCTGTGTATGCATTAATTGACCCTGGGTCTACGCATTCGTATATTTGCACTGCATTAGTGTCAGAAAAGAAATTGTCTGTTGAATCCACCGATTATGAAGTGCAAGTCACTAATCCATTAGGACAAAGTGTGTTAGTTAATTTAATATGTCAAAATTGCCCACTAAAAATACAAGGTTGCCAATTCTTTGCTGATTTGATGTTGTTACCCTTCCGAGAATTTGATGTTATTCTTGGAATGGATTGGCTAACCATTCATGATGCCATAGTAAACTGTAGAGAAAAATAGATTGATCTGAAAAATAAAACAGGGGAAGTAATTTCAGCTGAGTTTGGGAATACAAAAGACGTTGTCAGGATTATCTCAGCCTTTACAGCTCGGAAATTGATTCGGAAAGGTAATGAAGCATTTTTAACTTATATTCTTGATACTTGGGGTTTTGAATCGAAGATAGAACAGTTGCCAGTTGTTAATGAGTTCACTGATGTATTTCTTAAGGAATTACCGAGTTTACCACCAGATCGTGAAGTTGAATTTGTTATTGATGTGGTTCCGGGAACAACTCCGATATCAATAACACCATACAGAATGGCACCGGCTGAGTTAAAGGAATTGAAGACACAGTTGCAAGAGTTGTTGGACAAAGGGTTCATCAGACCGAGTACATCACCTTGGGGTGCACATGTCTTGTTTGTGAAAAAGAAAGATGGCTCATTGAGATTGTGTATAGATTACAAACAGTTGAATAAGGTAACAATTAAAAAAAATATCCTTTGCCTCGTTTTGATGATTTGTTTGATCAACTGAAAGGTGTTGCACTATTTTCAAAGATAGATCTCAGATCTGGGTATTATCAGCTGAAAGTTAAAGAGTGTGACGTGCCGAAGACTGCTTTCAGAATTCGGTATGGTCATTATGAATTTTTAGTAATGCCTTTCGGATTAACTAATGCTCCTGCCGTTTTTATGGATCTGATGAATCAAAATTTTCAGCCTTATTTGGATAGATTTGTGGTTGTATTTATTGATGATATACTAGTCTATTCCAAGACAAAATCTGAGCATGCACAACACTTGAGAATTGTGTTACAGATTTTGAGAGAAAAGTAGTTGTATGCAAAGTTTAGTAAATGTGAATTCTGGCTTCATGAGGTTGGATTTCTAGGTCATATAGTGTCAGTTGAAGGGATTCGTGTGGATCCAAGCAAAGTATCATTAGTGGTGAATTGGAAAGTTCCGAAGAGTGTAACAGAAGTGCGAAGTTTCTTGGGTTTAGCTGGGTATTATCGCCATTTTGTCAAGAATTTTTCGATGATTGCTTCACCAATGACCCGGTTACTACAGAAGAATGTTGAATTTGTGTGGTCTGATGAATGTCAATAGAGCTTTGATCAGTTGAAGAAAATGTTAACAAGAGCTCCAGTTTTGACTCAACCAAAATCTGGTGTGCCATATATTGTATATAGTGATGCTTACCTGAATGGTTTGGGTTGTGTATTGATGCAGTCGGGAAAAGTAGTGGCTTATGCTTCACGGCAGTTTAAATTGCACGAGAGGAATTATCCTACACATGATCTTGAGTTGGCTGCAATTGTGTTTGCTTTGAAAATCTAGAGACATTATTTATACGGAGAGAAATGTTATGTGTATACAGATCATAAAATTTTGAAATATTTGATGACTCAAAAGGAGCTAAACTTGAGACAGAGACGGTGGTTAGAATTGTTGAAAGATTATGATTTGGTTATTGACTATCACCCGGGGAAAGCTAATGTGGTTGCAAATGCATTGGGCAGAAAATCATCATTATTTGCACTCCAGGCAATGAATACGCATATATTTATTACTGAAGATGGTTCTGTATTAGCAGAATAGAAAGTAAAACCTGTATTTCTTCAAAGAATTCGGGAGTTGCAAGATGATGATCCGAGATTAGTGTTGAAGAAACAGATGGTTCGGGACAAGTTGAGTTCATAATTTAGCATTGATGATAATGGTATGTTACACTATCGAAATAGAATTTGTGTTCCGAATAATTCAGATATGAAAAATGATATTTTATCTGAAGCTCACAGTAGTATGTATTCTATTCATCCCGGTAGTACAAAGATGTACTGTGATTTGAAAAGAATGTATTGGTGGCCGGGTATGAAAAGGGAAATTTGTGAATTTGTGTCAAAGTGTCTGATTTGTCAACAAGTCAAAGCAGAGCATCAGGTACCAACGGGATTGTTACAACCTGTCATGATTCTTAAATGGAAATGGGAGCATGTTACAATGGATTTTGTATCCGGATTACCTATGACACCGAGGAAGAAAGATTCGATCTGGGTCATTTACTATATGAAAACATAATTCAAATCGTCAGGAGTCGTCACACTATCATTAGGTAAATACTCATATATATGGCATGTATAGCTAGACTCATGCATATGCTACGTTAGTCTGAGAATTGACTAAATCGTAGCTCTGATACCACTAAATGTAACACCCCATACCCGAGTTCAACGCCGAAACTGGGTACGAGGCATTACCGGACTTAACTTACTTATTCATACAAAATCGGGCAAAGCACTTTCTTTTCAACTTGAACTTTTTCATTTGAACTCTTAACATCCTTATTATGGGCCTACGAGACCCAAGACATACACATGAAGTGATCCCGCACTGAACCGGAAACTTACGAACACTTAGAAAATTTTTGCTCAAAACAAGGCCACACGCCCGTGTGAGAGAAGTGACACGCCCGTGTTCCAGGCCGTGTCCAAAATAAGGGACATTCTATTTATGACGTCAGCAGACCCTTAGGGGCACACGGCCAATCCACACGCCCGTGTGATGGCCCGTGTGACAAACTGAATTTTTCACAAATTAGATGCAGGGGACACACAGCCTGTCTACACGCCCATGGGGCAGACCGTGTGTCTACCCATGTGGACAAATGCAAGGCTATCTACCAAGCCATTTGCCACCCTGAAAAGCAACCTCACTTATACCACTACTAGCAACACATTATATAACAACAATACACCTCAACATTTACAAACAAGACATCCACACCTTGAATTTCCACAACCTATATCATGCACATGCTTCGTACTTTACTTACTCAATTGCAAAATCTTGCACTTCATGAATTTCATCATCATTGAATATATATAACTTAATCAATTTTGGCCTACTCCAATAGCCATTTACAAAATGAATTGAATAACATTAGTAGCCAACACCTTGGCTAACCAAAATGACATATAACAAAATGAACAAGTTCCTATACATGCCATACCAAAATAACCAAACTTTACTATACCAAAAGAATAGCTTGATAGTGTGAATCGAACTCCGACATCCAATGATCCCCGAGTCAGCTTGGCGATACTACAAGGGAAGGGAAAAGAGAAGGGGTAAGCATAAAGCTTAGTAAGTTTATATGCAATAAATAGCAACATAAATCTTATGATATCATCCATACATTACTTTGAGTTATAATAAAAGTTCTCAAGCACTTGGCACAACTTTCTCATGCTTACTCTTACCAATCCCATATAACTTATCGAACTCATTTCTCATAAGTTACTCATATGTACCTGTAACACTCATCACATGACTTTAGCACTTTTATCATCTTGAACATAAACTTAGCTCTTATTCCCGTTGAACCACTTGGAATATTGAAGGATACTCAAACTCGTCATACATGTAACACGATGCCAATGCCATATCCCAGATATGGTCTTACATGGGATCACATCTCGATGCCAATGCCATATCCCAGATATGGTCTTACACGGGATCTCTTATCGATGTCGATGCCATGTCCTAGGTATGGTCTTACACGAGATCTTCATTTGGTGCCGAGGCCATGTCTCAAACATGGTCTTATACGGGACCTTTTTTTTGGTGTTGATGCCATGTCCCAGACATAGTCTTATACGAGACTGATAAACCATAATTTATACATATTTTAACCCCATGCTTAGCTTATTTTTGGATGATTTTTCATTAGATTTGATGAATTCGATGCTCCTAATCCTTCAATTTCATGTTTTACACTCAGGAAAGCTTAGGGAGTCGAAAAGAACGAGAAACGGGCCAAAAAGGGACAAAATGGGCCTATCTTAGAATTCAACACGGCCAGGGCCATTGGACACGACCGTGTGTTACGAGTAGGATCAAACACGGCCTGGATCAACGTACACGGGTAGACCACACGGCCGTGGGTGGTGAGCAGGAGCGAGCACGGCCTAAGGCTATCGAACACGGGCGTGTCCCTGCCGTATCAAAGATTAATTCTATCCGAAAAAGGTTACTTGTGGGCAAAGAAAGACGTTCCAAAGCCTATATAAACACCCTAGGGGGTGACCTAAAGAGGGACGCAGAGTAGAGGGCAGAAAATACTCGAAGACAGCCATCAGGAGTAGCTCGGAAGAAGGATCTCCATCAAGACAGAAGATCTCCTATCAATTTCTCTTGAAGTTTTTTGGGTTTTCTTATGTTTTGTTGTTTTTCCTACTCTATGATGTTTTCCTCTATCAGTATGAACTAAATCCCTTAAATATCTAAGGGGATGAAACCTAAGACAGATCTTATCATTATTTGATTTATAAGATAAATACTTATTCTTATTCTTAATTGTGAGTTCTTATTCTTGTTTTGATAATTCAGGTTATTGATTCAAGTCGAATGTGCTTATTCAGTGGAGCAAAAGTCCCTGTTTAAGAGTAGATCAACACAATTAAGCAGAGTTGATTGCAACCCTAGACATAGGGCGACAAAAATCTGCCGGATTAGAGTCAAATCTAATAAGGGAATGCATAGATCGAGTTAATGTGATAATATGGGTTTTAATTAGAAAGAGATTTCAATTAATCAACCTAGAGTCAGTTGTTTTTAGTCTCGAGAGAAATATTAACATAAATCAGGGATTTCTACGGATTAAGTCAAGTGAATAAATCATATGAATCAAAAGTAATAAGTGAAGTCTAGGTGGATTCTTCCTTATGTATTGCCTATCACATAAGTTGTCTAAAAGTATTTTCCCAATTCTTTCGTTGTCGTGTTTTTAATTAAGTTTTAGTTAAAAATAATTCACTCTAATTTTTAGGCTAGATAATAAAAAGATAGTAACTACTAGTACTCTTGGTCCTTGTGGATACGATATTTCCGGTCTTGCCATAACTATACTACTATTCGATAGGTGCGCTTGCCTTTATTGTGATCGTAGTTAGTTTTAGACACATCAAGTTTTTGGCGCAGTTGTCAGGGACTAAGATATTACGAACGCTAAATTTTTATTACTTTAGCCATTTTATTTACTTTTATTTGAAAATTATTTTTTATTTCTATTCACTAATTTTTTCTTTGCTTCGGGCAGGAACTTTTAGTTTATGACTAGAAGGAACCCATCAGGACCATTACTTTTTGACAGTGAGATTGAAAGTACAGCTCACAGAAACCGAAGAGAAATATGGCAAAGTCTGCAATACATAGAAGAAGAGCAAGAAGACGAAACTAATAATACAGAAGAGATGGCTGATAATAATTCGCTACCTCCTGTGGTTGCCGCAAACCCGGTGAATCAAAATCCTGCTTCTCGTACTATGTATGATTATGCTAAACCTAATTTAACAGGAACTGAATCAAGTATTGTTAGACCTGCTATTGCTGCAAATAATTTTGAACTGAAACCTAACACTATTCAGATGATTCAGCAGTTTGTGCAGTTTGATGGTTTGTAGGATGATGATCCAAACAATCACTTGGCAAACTTTCTGGAATTCTGCGACACTTTCAAAATTAATGGTGTTTCTGATGATGCCATTCGCCTTCGGTTTTTTCCCTTTTCGTTGAGGAACAAGGCTAAACAGTGGTTGAACTCGTTACCACGAGGATCAATCACTACATGGGACCAAATGACCGAAAAATTTTTACTTAAATATTTTTCGCCGGCTAAAACGACTAAGTTGAGGAATGATATCTCTTCTTTTGTGCAGATGGATTTAGAAACACTTTACGATGCATGGGAGAGATACAATGATTTACTAAGAAGGTGCCCTCACCATGGGTTACCTTTTTGGCTTCAGGTTCAAACCTTTTACAATGGTGTGAACCCCTCAACTAGGCAGTTAATTGATTCAGCCACCGGTGGAACCCTAAATAACAAGACCCCTGAAGCAGCTTATGAGCTTATAGAGGAGATGGCACTGAATAACTATCAGTGGCAAGTTATGAGGACAAAGCCGACAAAAACCGCTAGTGTTTTCAACCTCGACGCCGTGACCATGCTATCAAACCAGGTAGAACTATTAAATAAAAAGATTGATGGTTTGTGTGGTTCTTCGCAGGTACATCCAGTGATGCAGTGCGATACAAAATAAAGGAGGGTCGAACAATATAGAATACCCACCCTACAACCCTGTCATAGAAAACGAACAGATGAACTATATGGGTAACAATTCTAGACCTCAAAATAACCCTTATAGTAACACTTACAATCCAGGTTGGAGGAACCACCCAAACTTCTCATGGGGTGGCCAAGGAAATCAGAGACAACAACCCCCTCCAGGCTTTCAACAGCAACCCTACCCACAAGAGAAAAAGCCGAACCTTGAGGAGATGCTAACAAAATTTATCGCGGTGTCAAAATCCAAAACACTGAAATAGCTCTCAAAAATCAGCAAGCATCGATTCAAGAGCTCGAGAACCAATTAGGACAACTTGCTAAGCTCATATCTGAACGACCAAAAGGCAGCTTGCCAAGCAACACGGAAACTAACCCAAAGGAGCAAATTCATGCCATTACTGCTCATGATAGTGAAGGGTTAGATGAACCAAAATTGAGCCAAGAGAATGTTGTGGAAAAAGGTAAGGTAGAAATAATCCATGAAAAATCAAAACTGGTAAGTACAGAACACCAACCTCGTGTGCCATATCCCAATGCGACAAAGAAAGACCACACAGATGAACAATTCGGTAAATTTCTTAAACTCTTAAAAAAAATACATATTAACTTACCGTTTATTGAAGCACTTTCGCAGATGCCCAATTCAAAAAAAAATTTTAAAAGAGCTTTTGACAAACAAACGAAAGTTAGACGAGGCGTCGCATGTGGAGCTAAATGCAGTATGCTCAGCAATCTTACAAAATAGACTACCACAAAAGTTAAAAGATCCAGGGAGTTTTACGATTCCTTGCTTAATTAGTGGTTTATCTGTTAGTAATGCTTTAGTAGATTTAAGGGCAAGCATAAATGTTATGCCTTATAAAATGTTTAAACAGCTACGTCTTGGGAAACCCAAACAAACTAGGATGAGCATTCAATTGGCTGATAAAACTATTAGAGTTCTTAGGGGTATAATCGAAGATGTACTAGTAAAAATTGATAAATTCATATTCCCAGTAGACTTTGTTGTTTTAGACATGGATGAGGACAATAATGTTCCTTTAATTTTGGGAAGACCCTTTTTAGCAACTACTAAAACTAGAATTGATGTTGGTACAGGTGAACTCACACTTCGTGTAGGTGATGAAACTATCACTCTTCAGGCTCTTGACTCGGCTAGGACATCGAGTAATAAAGGTGAGAACATAAATTCTATTAATGACCATCTGGTTCAACCTTCTTTTCAGGAAACACCACGAAATCACACAACTGAGCCAAATCCTAGATCTCATACCAGCAATGAAATAACTCATGAGGAGCGAAAGCTTCAGATCGATGAACTAGACGAGTGGAGAACATATGTCAAGGAGAAACCAAGAACACACGAAGCAAAACCGAGGCAACTCCATAGCGAACTTAAGGATGAAGCAAACTACTTCAAGGTTGGAGACCGAGTTCTAAAGGATAATACAGATCCTCGTATTGCCACTTCTGAACCTAATGGAATAACTCCTTTCACGGTACTTAATACTTTCCCATACGGTACAGTCGAGGTAACTCATTCTCAATTTGGCACCTTCAAGGTAAATCGTACTTGTCTAAAACCTTATCTTAATACAATTGATAGAAAGAATGAGGAGTTTTAAATCCTCAAACCACCATGGTTAAGCGGATGAGAGGTAAGTCTAGCTTAAGACTTTAAACGAACGCTTCTCGGGAGGCAACCCGAGCACTAACCCCTTTAAATTCCATATTTTTGATTTTTTTTACACCTAACTAAAAACTAACCAGACTAATAAGCGCAGGTTTCCATACCACACGGGCTTACACACGGGTGTGGCCGTGGCCGTGTGGAAACCACGGGTAAGCACATCGGTGTGGCGGAAATCATGCGGGCCAAGGACGGAAATTTTTCCCAAAACACGGGCTACGATAAAATGCCACGGCCGTGCGACGCGGCCGTGGTCGAAACTAACTCAAAAACACGGGATGTGATAAAAGGCCACGGCCGTGGTCAATACTGAGTAAGTGACACGGGTGTGTGAGACGCCCGTGCCAAAAAGCCATGGGTGAAACTGAGTAAGTCACACGGGCGTGCGACACGCCCGTACCTTGAGTCCGTGGTCGACACTGATGAGTTAACACGAGCGTGGGAACCCCTAAGCGGGCGTGGGAGAAACGAACAAACCAGCACACAGCCGTGCGATTAGGTCATCTGACTCAACACGCCCAGGGAACACGGGCGTGGGACAAGGATCAGACGCGCCCTAAATTAAAATTTCGAAACACACGGGCTAAATAAAAGGCACACGGCCGTGGGCCTCGACCGTGTGCCCCAATTTATATTTAAACCAACCCACTGTTCATCTTCCCCCCAAATCCCCCTCCTAAAAAACCCTAACACCTCTCTACCCTCTCTACTCACTTTCCCCACTCCGGCCAGCACCGTCAATTTCCCCTCCGCCCTTTTCGACCCATTTCTCCCCTTTTCCTCATTTTCCCTTCCCTTTTCCTCTTTCCCCTTTTCTTCGCCACGCGCACCATCCCGCAGACCACGCCCGTGCACGACCCGCTATGCCCGTGCTCACCGCCACGTCTGAACCATCGCTTCAACACCTCTATCGGTTCCCTTTTCTACACCATTGTTACTTATTTCTTTCATTTTTAATTATTTATTTGATGTTATTCTTTGCTCATATTATTATCTTCATTTTTCTATTTTCAAAACCTTAGTTCTTTTGATGGTTAGTTAGTCTGAACTTATTAGTTTAATCCTGTTAATTCGTACTAATGTTAGAATCAATTGATAATATGATTTCACTACTATAGAAATACATTATTTCAGATACTAGGATAGTGCATTTTGGCTGGCAATGATATTTGAAATTTTTGGCTTTTCAGGTACGTAATGACTCCACCACGAGGGAAAAAGACTACCGTCCCTGCTTCGAAAAAGCGGAAGGGACCCGGTGCGACTTCCTCGAGCGCCTCCGCCGAAGTGCACCACCCTTACCTACAGTTTCCTCCGGGATCCCAGGAGGACCTCTTTTAGACACTTCGCGCGCGACCCCTCGGCGTGGGGAGGTGCATTGATTGGGCCGCCTTGGAGCAGGTCCAACTAGCCGACGTCGTCCAGGCCCTCCTGACTACAGATCCGTGGGGGCATTTCTTTGAAATCGTCGAGCCAACATACCTAGAGCTCACTTTGGAGCTCTGTTCCACATTCCACCTCCAGACGGTGATGACCAATTTTGACGACCCACGCACGATCCAATTCCGTCTTGGGGGCCTCGTACGAGAGATGAGTGTCCCAGAGTTTGGGGTCGCGGAGGATGACGACTTCGAGGATCTCCATCGCCATATCCACCGCTCCCCTTCGTCATGTTGGAACGATTTGGTCCTTGTCTCGGCCACCTATAATCCCAGCCGCTCCAAAGCGTCAGCTCTCACCCCATCATTGAGATACCTACACGCTATCCTAGCTCATACTTTGACGGGTAGGCGAGAGAGCACCAGCGTCATCAACACTCACGACGCCTACTTTTTATGGTGCATGGCGAACGGGCACGTGTTTGACTTAGCTTACTTCATCACCCGCGCCATTCAGCATCAGACGAAGCGGCATAAGAGAGGAGTCATCTCCATGGGCCCATACATCACACGCCTGGCTTGACATTTTGGGCTCCTCAACACCGCAGCTCAATCCTCCTCGCTCACCCTTATCGGACAGATGTCCCCACAGGGCATTCAGACAATGCTTCACATGAGGATGATTGAGCGCCGACGTGGGTTTGATCCTCCCCAATACCTGCTCTCGCAACCCACTGAGCAGGACGACCCAGAGGACATTACTGGTGATGTTCCCCCACAGTACGAGGAGCCACCGTCTGCGCCACCACCGCCACGCCGACCAGCTCATGCGGCAGCTTCACTGGCTGACATTTCTGAGCGCCTCACTAGGTTCAAGTAGTATTGTACGCAGTAATTTAATGACAACGCTCGACGATTCGACGGCATCGAGGCGACGCTGCAACAGATTTGTCAGCACTTTCAAATATCGCCGCCACATCCACCTCACGACGCATCCGACGATGAGGACCCTTGAGTCCAATTATTTTATTTTTTCTATTTTTATTTTTATTTTCCTTTTATTTTTATTTCTATTCTATTTCCCTTTATATTTCGTATTATAATTCCAAAAGACTTATCTTTTAAATTTTGAACTTTATTTTAGTTTTTATAATTATTCCTAATCGAGTAATCCCGTAACCTTCTTCCACAGTTGTGTTTATTTTCTTAATAGTTGCTCAGAATTATGCACTTCACTTTGTTATATCTAAAATTCCGCGTCAACTATTCCATGAATTTCATCCAAAATTCAGGAAGTTTCACTTCTCTCCCTCTCTTATGATATTCTTATTATATTGTCATTATATATCTTTGTACATTAAGGACAATGTACATCTTAAGTGTGGGGAGGTTATTTAATTGATTATCAAAAAATCCCTGAATTATGTCTTGTTCTTAAGTAATTTTCTCATATTACTATTAGAATGAAACTTCTATTGATTTATGATTTTCATTGATATGTTTCAGAATAAGTCCTAGGTAATTGTGCATTTATGGTTTAAAATTTAAGACATTAGAGAATCAAGCATGATAAGTCTATTTTCAGAATTAAAATTTCTAGGTTGTTTCCCAAAATTTAAATATTACTTTGAAGTTTGAAATTTGCAAGGTTGATATCAAAAACCATAATTTTTGTGAGATTTTTGAGCCTTTTAGAGCATATTCTTTTCGTGCTCACTTTATTGATTATGAGTGTGTCAATATTGATTTGTTATTCTAAGAACTTGCTTCGATCATACATGTCGAGACCACACCTTTGATTTGATATACTGAGATGATAAAGGCACTGTAACAGCCCAATTTTGACCCTAATCAGAATAGTGATTTCGGGACCACAAATCCGAGTCTGAAAAATATTTTAAAATTATTTTGCGTGTTTACTATGTTTGAATTTTCTTGTGTTAGATTTTCGTGTTTTAATTTCGTTGTTTGAGTGTCCGATTTAATAAAAGGGTTTAATCGCGTAAAATGAAAATTTGATGGTTAGTTGTGAAAGTGTTTAATTGTTGTTGTCTTTTTAATATGGAGGATTTATATTGCAATCGGAACATTTTTATATTGTAGTGGACGGCAACATGCCATTATTATATGTTTTATATGTTAAATGTTATAAATTAAAATTTATATTAATATATAATAATGTTATATTATATTATATTAACATAAAAACAAAGCCATAGTTTTATTTCTCTCTTTCCATGACCGAATAACAAAACAAAAAGAAAGGAGAAAAGAGTTAGGGCATTCGGCCATTGTGGGAGTTGATTAAGGTATGTGTTTAGCTCGGTTTTTAATAATTTTTACGTTTTTGAGATCGTTGCTAAGAGATGTACAAAACCCATGTCTTAATTTTTGTTTGTGATGATGATTTTGTGTTTTGCCATTGATGATAACTTGTGGTTTTTGTTGTTTGATGATGAAAAATGAAATATATGTGTTAGATTAACAAGTTTTGTCTTTGAATTTTTGATGAAATTGAGTATGTTGGACTAAATTGCAAAAATAAATTTTTGAGGGACTAAAATGTGAAATAAATGAAATGTATGGACTTGTATGAGGACTAGGAATATTTGGCCCTTAAGGTGTATAGTCAAATTTTATGTATTTTGTATTTTGTGCAAAAAGGACTAAATTATAAAAAGTGTGAAATGTTAGGGGCAAAATTGTAATTTGCCCATTATATGTTTTTTAGACTAAATTGAGTGTAATGGTGTTTAAATGAGGTTAATTTGAAATGATATAGATCAAGAACAAAAGAAATCGAACTCGGATCAGGGAAAAGCAAAAATAATTGAATAGCCGATACATAATGTCCGTCGATATCCGAGGTAAGTTTTTAAGCAATTGAGTTAAATTGAATTTGTATCTATAATGTTGTACATGTAATTTAATAGAAGTATATATGTACAATGTGACATTGCCGAATGTGATATTGGTTGTGAGATGAAATTATGGTCGAATGTGATGTATACATATATGTCAATGATATAACCGAATGTAATACATATGTATGGCAATGATATAATTGAATGTGATGTTGATCATAGAAATGAAATAGGAAAATTTGTATATATATGAGTAATTGAAGTTTAGGTCTTATGTATATGTGTTTAATTATACGAATAACAATTTCAAGTAATGCACTATGTGTGCGAACGTAAATACCGAGCACTATGTGTGCGAAATCAGTCATTTGGCACTAAGTGTGCGAGATATTAAAGGTAACGGCACTAAGTGTGCGATACGATACGAGAATTTGGCACTAAGTGTGCGATACGTTACAGGGTTTGGCATTGAGTGTACGGGTTTAATGATCCATCAAGGATATCGGTTATTTGAAGTATTAAGCGAAGTAAAATGAGCAGGTATGTGATGATATATTCTATATGGATAGTGAAGTATGTATTAGCGGTTGAATTGAGACTAGATATTTTGCATATCAATATGTGATTTATAAGGATTAGAAATTTAAATTCGATAAGTGATATATGCATATGAAATTAAGCAAATGTGAGGTATATTTATATATATGTGTATTTGTTTTGAGTTGAGAAAGTGGTTTATCGATCAATGAGGACCTATTATTGAATGTGTGGGTGTTCGGTCCTAAGGTTATGAAATACGAAAGTCTATGAATGGTGTTATGACTCATAATTATGATTATAAATCTTGAGGATCATTATAATACATTGACCTATTATATATGATAGTATTATATACTGTTGTATTGTAATTGCTTATAACTTACTAAGCTGTTAAAGCTTACTTGGTTCTTGTTTGGTCTCGTGTTTTAGATTTATTTTGGGTGTTCGTTACGTGCTCGGGGATCATCGCTAAAGCTCATCACACTATCATCAATATTTTGGTACCTTTTTGAGATTAAACTTAAAGTTTATGGCATGTATAGGCTATATTACCTTTTGAGTTATTACAAATGATATGTATATATGTATTTTGTATATGCCATGCGAAAATGGCTAAAACATGATATTTTGGGCTTATGTGAATTCGGCCTTGATATTAAGTTTTGATGGAAGTATAATTTCTGATGTGT
Source organism: Gossypium sturtianum (assembly GCA_025698515.1). Classification (NCBI taxonomy): domain Eukaryota; kingdom Viridiplantae; phylum Streptophyta; class Magnoliopsida; order Malvales; family Malvaceae; genus Gossypium; species Gossypium sturtianum. The sequence continues at coordinate 23,529,512 of CM046950.1, forward strand.
TTATGCTTGGTGTTTAGTTATATGGCTTGATTTCTAAGCTTGAGTTCGGTTATGTTTGACCATGGTGTTAATATTGTATATACGTTCATGTTATAAGCTTACTTTGGAAGTATATTTTATTGTATATATATATGTGGTGTTTGGCTACATGAATTCGGCATTGAGTATAATAGGTATAATGTATAATCGGCCTTGAGTGTAGCTCATTTTAGAAGTATAATATGTGGTATATTTTAGTTGATGAATATGTTCTAGCTTTAATGTATAGGTACCTATAAGCTAAGTTATGAGATGACTATGCTATGCCTTGTGAATTTGATTAATGGATGTGGCTTATTAATGACTTAATTTTTGATGTATAATTTGCTTTGTGGAATGACTTGGAAATGTTGTATTTGATAAATTTGATTCGGTCATATTATGTAATAAATTATGGTGTATTAGATTAATAGTTAATGGAACAGATTAATAAGAATAGATGTCTCGATTTATGATTGGTATAAGAAATGAAAATGTTTGATTATAAAATGGTATTCAAATATCATGAATGAGATACTTATATGATTCGAATATTATAAGTAATAAAGCATGATTGGTTCTTAATTGGCAATATATTTTAAATATGTGCAAATTTGACTTATATGAATGAGTGTATAAATGCTATTTGAGTTTGAAAATTTTTGTAAAGAAGTTGATATGACTTTATGCATGAATTGTTTATAATGATCGTGATGAACTGTGTTTTGTTCGGTAAAGCCTCGTAACCCTAATCCGGCGACGGATACAGGTTAGGGGTGTTACAGGCACCTAGGATTTAACCCACTTACTCCATTAAAAGCTTACCTTCATAATTAACCCCTAGTGAACCCCTTTGAAGCCTAATCAACCATTTCTTGATATACAACTATTATTAACCTGAAACCCATTTATTTGATTTGTTATCCCCATTTTTCTTGACTACCCTTCTGTCGAGATTTGATTTGATCAGTTGCCTAACTATTTTCTTTATTTCAATGGTTAAATTCATCTTGTATCATGTACTTGTTCTTATTCTAAAAAAAAAAAGTTGGAAATTTATTCATTATTAGTTCTTGGTTATTTGAGCTTAAGCAGTTAATTTTAAATTTTTAGAAGAAGCTCGTGTTATTATTGATAAGTTTTTAATTAATGTAATTATTCAGTATTAGGTCATCTGTGCTAGTTAGGTAATTTGTCAATTCAATCTCGATTTTAACCCTCGTTTTCAGCCTTTATCCACACCTTTAACCCAATCCCCGTTACAACCCTTTTTAAAGACCTTTTGATTTGTGTATCATCTCATTTTATAGTGGTGGAGATTTGATTTTCATGCAAGCCTATGGGATTAACTTTTTATGTTTGACTTTTGAGTGCTTAATTTGAACCTTAAACACTTTGAGTGATTTGAGTGAATCTTTAGTAAGGATGTCAATACTTGTCGGTTTTGAATCAAAGGTAATTATTTAGGTAAGGGGAAACACTTATGTTTTCATGCTATAAAAATCTATGACTTAGATTGTTTGAATCCCTAGGACTCTTCTAGTTAAATTAGAGCTGTACATGGGCCGGGCTACCCGGCTCGGCCCGAAGGCTCGCCCGAAAAATGGGAGGGTTTGGGTAAAAATATAGGCCCGAAAAATGGGCTTGGGTAAAAAATGATGCCCGTTTAAAAAATAGGCCGGGCCTCGGGTATGATTTTTTTGGTATTATTTTTATTTTTTTATTAATAAAATTTTAACTTTAGTAATTTACTTTTTCAGTTTTCACGTGCCTTTCTCTTCTAGTCTTCCTCCCATTTTTTCCATTTACTTTGGTGCTGTTTTGGGATTGTTGGTGATGTTGTTTTTCTGCTGTTTAGTGCTATTTTTATGCTGTTTTGGCACTGTTTTGTTGCTATTTGTTTTTGTTTGATCTTTGTTTTGGGATTTGTTTTGTTCTTTGTTAGTTGCTATTTGTTCTTGTTTGATCTTTGTTTTGAAATTTGTTTTGATCTTTGTTTTATTGTTCTTTTATGGTATTTTATTGTTCTGTTGTCGTATTTAATATTATTTCGATATTGTAGAACTTTTATTTTATTATTAATTTGGTTATTATTTTAGTTCAAACAAGTTGTTTCAATTTTAATATAATTACTTTTTACTGTTCTGTTGTCATTTTTAATATTATTTCGATATGATCTTTGAGATCCTATAATATATTGATTGAATATCAAGACTTAAAAAAAAAAAAAAAACTCTTTACTACTTTTTATATATTAATCATTAATGTTTAAGTTGAAGGCTCCCAATCTCAAGTTTCTAAGTGACAAACATGTGTTTTAAGTTGCTTGCAAAAGTTGGAATGTTACGTGATTTTTGTTACCAAATTAGGAACATGTGTATTTTATTCCATATTTAGTTTCTTTAAAATTGAATTTTTGAGAATATGAAAAAATTATTAATAAATTAAGCTAAACAAATTAAGCCTCTATTTTCGTAAAGTAGAAAATTAAATGGTAGAATAGTATCATTATGAGATTCAAAGTAGAAAATAAGCATCTATTTTATTTAAATGTATTTGATTCATTATTTTTTATTTTTTATTTAATAAAATAAAAAAATAATACGGGCCGGGCTCGGGCTTACCAATTCCATGTCGGGTCGGGCTTGGACAATTTTTTAGGCCCATATTTCGGGCCGGGCCGGGCCCGGGCCTACAAAACGGGCCTAGATTTTTAGTTGGGCCCGGCCTGAGCTCGGCCCGGCCCGGCCCATGTACACCTCTAAGTTAAATTATCAATGTATGAATTATCTGTGAATTATGATGAGACATTATTGTCGAGAATTATGAGTCGAGGAAGTTAGTTTTAATTGTGAGTTGAGGATTTTGCTTGAGGACAAGCAAAGGCTTAAGTGTGGGGATATTTGATAAACCATAATTTATACTTATTTTAACCCCATGCTTAGCTTATTTTTGGATGAGTTTTCATTAGATTTGATGAATTCGATGCTCCTAATCCTTTAATTTCATGTTTTACACTCAGGAGAGCTTAGGGAGTCGAAAAGAACGAGAAACGGGCCAAAAAGGGACAAAATGGGCCTATCTTAGAATTCAACATGGCCTGGGCCATTGGACACGGCCGTGTGTTACGAGCAGGATCAAACACGGCCTGGATCAACGTACACGGGCAGACCACACGGCCGTGGGTGGTGAGCAAGAGCGAGCACGGCCTAAGGCTATCGAACACGGGCGTGTCCCTACCGTATCAAAGATTAATTCTATCCGGAAAAGGTTACTTGGGGGAAAAGAAAGACGTTCCAAAGCCTATATAAACACCCTAGGGGGTGACCTAAAGAGGGACGCAGAGTAGAAGGCAGAAAATACTCGAAGACAGCCATCGGAAGCAGCTCGGAAGAAGGATCTCCATCAAAACTGAAGATCTCCTATCAATTTCTCTTGAAGTTTTTTGGGTTTTCTTATGTTTTTTTGTTTTTCCTATTCTATGATGTTTCCCTCTATCAGTATGAACTAAATCCCTTAAATATCTAAGGCGATGAAACCTAAGACGGATCTTATTATTATTTGATTTATAAGATAAATACATGTTCTTATTCTTAATTGTGAGTTCTTATTCTTGTTTTGATAATTCAGGTTATTGATTCAAGTCGAATGTGCTTATTCAGGGGAGCAAAAGTCCCTGTTTAAGAGTAGATCAACACAATTAAACGGAGTTGATTGCAACCCTAGACATAGGGCGACGAAAATCTATCGGATTAGAGTCAAATCTAATAAGGGAATCTATAGATCGAGTTAATGCGATAATAGGGGTTTTAATTAGAAAGAGATTTCAATTAATACACCTAGAGTCAGTTTTTTTTAGTCTCGAGATAGATATTAACATAAATCAGGGATTTCTACGGATTAAGTCAAGTGAATAAATCATATGAATCAAAAGTAATAAGTGAAGTTTAGGTGGATTCTTCCTTAGGTATTGCCTATCACATAAGTTGTCTAAAAGTATTTTCCCAATTCTTTCGTTGTCGTGTTTTTAATTAAGTTTTAGTTAAAAAGAATTCACTCCAATTTTTAGGCTAGATAATAAAAAGATAGTAACTACTAGTACTCTTGGTCCTTGTGGATACGATATTTCCGGTCTTACCATAACTATACTACTATTCGATAGGTGCGCTTGCCTTTATTGTGATCGTAGTTAGTTTTAGACACATCAGAGACCTTCCTTTCAGTGCCGATGCCATGTCCCAGACATGGTCTTATACAGGACCTTCCTTTCGATCATGTCGTGACATTGGTATCCTTTTTATTCCTAAGGTTCAACCGGGACTTCAACATCATAATTCTTCATGGTATTCTCATAGAAGCATTATTGATCGATTTCATAAAATGATATACATCTTCATGCAGTAGCAACATTTTAAAACCTAATAACATGACGTTGAATTATTACACACAAACTTAACTCGTTATCAAAATGTGCATATTTGTTCGATTAGTCCACCACTTTGTTCTTTCCTCGGTTTCGATCCGGACTTCGTGTTTCTTGATCTATAATGAAAATTTCACTCTTTAATGATCACATTGACTAAATCGAACCATGAATCAAACTTTGGAAAAATTACATTTTTGCCCCTAAACTTTGTCATATTTACACTTTTGCCCCTAATCTCGTAAAATGATTTTTATTCAATTTCCTTGTATTTAAAGCCTAGCCGAACCATTTTCATAGCTAAAACAGCCCACAATTTCCACTAATTCAAACTTGTATGACCAATTTCATAAATTTTACAAATTAGTCATTTTTATGAATTTTCCATGAAAATCACTTAGAAAAAGATGTTTATCATACATCAAACTTTCATATTCCTCCATTAAACATCAAAACACATGTATGTCATACATGGGTAAATTTTTGAACATGAACCATAGCTCAAAATATAGCTAGAAATAGCTAAATCGAGCTACAAGGATATAAAAAATACGAAGAACATTAAAAACGGGGCCAGGAGGTACTTACAATCAAGCTTGAAAGTTGAAGAAACCCTAGCTATGGTGTCCTTGAGAATTTCGGCTAGCATGGAGAAGATGGACATGAATTTTGACTTCTTTTTCCCTTTTTATTAACTTATTAACCAAATTACCAAATTGCCCTTAAGGCCCTTTTCTTGAGATTTTTCCTTCCCATGCCCATTTTTGTCCATCATCAAATATAATGGTCTAATTGCTAAATAAGGATTTATAATAATTTTTTAATGCTATTTCATACTTGAATCTTCTAGAATCTCATATTTTTCAATCCTTGCAACTTAGTCCTAATGAATAAATTGATCCCTAGATTATAAAATTTCTTTATGAAATTTTCACATAATCATGCAAACATGTCATAGACCTTATAAAAACCATAAAACACATATTTCCACCTCAGATTTGTGGTCTCACAACCACTATTTCGACTAGGCCCTGAATCGGGCTGTTATAATTCTCCCCCTTAGGGATTTTCGTCCCCAAAAACTTACCTGTAAAAAGGTTGGGATATTGGTTTCTCATAGCCTCCTCGGGCTCCCATGTAGCCTCCTCTACCCCATGTCTTTGCCATAGTACTTTCACAAGGGCTATACTTTTATTTCTTAGCTGTTTAACTTCTCGTGCCAAAATCTTAATCAGCTCTTTTCCATAAGTCATGTCCGGTTGAATTTCTACCTCTGTTGGTACAATCACATGTGAATGGTCTGATCAGTAGCGACGTAACATAGACACGTGAAAAACATCATGAATCTTTTCCAACTCAGATGGCAATGCCAAACGATAGGCTACTGGTACTATCCTCTCGGTAATCTCATACGGTCCGATAAAGCACGGACTCAACTTGCCTTTCCGGCCAAATCTGAGAACTTTCTTCCATGGTGGTACTTTCAGAAACACCTTATCACTGACTTGAAACTCAATTTCTTTCCGTTTCAAATCCGCATAGGACTTTTTCCTGTCCGAAGCAGCTTTTAAACAATCACAGATCAGTTTTACCTTCTCTTCAGTTTCTCTTACTAGATCGACCCCGTGAATCTATTTCTCTCTGAGTTCAGTCCAATACAGGGGCGTTCGGCACTTACGCCCATATAATGCCTCATAAGGAGCCATTTTCAAGCTCGACTGAAAATAATTATTGTAGGCAAATTCTACTAATGGTAAGTACTTTTCCCAAATACCTTGAAATTCTAGAACACAACATCGAAGCATGTCTTCAAGTATCTGTATTACTCTCTCCGACTGCCCGTCAGTTTGTGGATGAAAAGCTGTACTAAAACTCAACTTTGTGCCCAAAGCTTCTTGTAACTTTCTCCAAAATCGTGATGTAAATCTCGGATCTCTATCCGATATAATTGACAACGGTACTCCATGAAGTCTTACAATTTCTGATACATACAAATCCGCCAACTTATCAAGTGAATAGTCAATGCATACCGGTATAAAATGGGTTGACTTTGTAAGTCTATCAACTACAACCCATACGTCATCTTTCTTTTTCGGTGTCAAAGGTAGACCCGTCACAAAATCCATGGTAACACGGTCCCATTTCCACTCGGGAACCATAATAGGCTGAAGTAGACCCGAAGGTACTTGGTGCTCAGATTTTACTTGCTGACAAATCAAGCATCTCGAAACGAACTCGGAAATATCTTTCTTCATACTCGGCCACCAATACCATTTCTTCAAGTCATTATACATCTTTGTGCTGCCTGGATGAATAGATAAACATCCACTATGTGCTTCGTGCAAAATTTTCCGAATAAGGTCATCATTTCTGGGTACAAAGACCCTTTCTCGAAACATCAAACATCCTCTGGGATTAATCCGTAAGTCCGACTCAACATTTGAATCACATTGAACTCTTTTAGCTTGTAAATCATTTTCGCCTTTCTGAACTTCACAAATCTCTTGGAGAAACATCGGTCTAGCTCTCAACTCGGCTAGAATAGAACCATCATCTGACAAATCCATTCGTGTATTCATGGCTCTCAATGCAAACAAGGATTTCCTACTCAAGGTGTCGGCGACACATTCACCTTTCCCGGGTGGTAGTCAATCACTAGCTCATAATCCTTTATCAGCTCTAACCATCTTCGTTGCCTTAGATTCAATTCTTTTTGAGTCATCAAGTACTTTACACTTTTTTGATCAGTAAATATTCGACATTTTTCGCCATATAAAAGGTGTCTCCAAATCTTCAACGCAAACACAATGGCAGCTAACTCCAAATCATGGGTCGGATAATTCTTCTCGTACGGCTTCAACTGTCTAGAAGCATAAGCTATTACTTTGCCTTCTTGCATGAGTACACAACCCAATCCATTCAAGGATGCATCACTATAGACCACAAATTCTTTTCCTGGTTCGGGTTGTACTAAAACTGGAGCCTCAGTCAACGATGCCTTCAATTTCTCAAAACTTTGTTACCACTTTTCTATCCACTCAAACTTTACATCTTTTTGCAATATCCTCGTCATCGGAGTAGCTATCATGGAAAATTCCTTGACAAACCGTCTGTAATAACCAGCTAGGCCCAGAAAACTTCTAACCTCGGATACGTTCCTTGGCGGCTTCCAATCCACAATTGCTGAAATCTTACTCGGGTCAACTCTAATTCCATCTCCCGAGACAATGTGCCCCAAAAATTTGACTTCTTTAAGCCAAAATTCACTCTTACTAAACTTGGCATATAACTTATTATCTCGTAAAATTTGTAAGACTGTCCTCAAATGCTCAGCATGCTCATTCTCATTACGAGAATAAATCAGTATATCATCAATGAATACTACCACAAATTTATCCAAATATGGCCGAAAGATACGGTTCATTAAATCCATAAACACAGCAGGGGCATTGGTTAAACCGAAAGGCATGACTAAAAATTCATAATGACCATACCTTGTCCGAAATGCGATTTTCGGCACATCGGATTCTTTGACTCTCAACTGATAATATCCAGACCTCAAGTCTATCTTGGAAAACTCAGTGGCTCTCTTCAATTGGTCAAACAAATCATCGATTCTTGGTAAGGGGTACTTGTTCTTTATGGTTACCTTATTAAGTTGCCGATAATCTATACATAACCTCATGAAACCATCTTTATTTTTCACAAATAATACAGGAGCACCCCACGGAGAATAGCTCGGCCTTGCGAAACCTTTATCCGTCAACTCTTGTAACTGTGCCTTCAATTCTTTCAACTCGGTTGGAGCCATCCTGTACGGAGCAATTGAAATAGGGGCAGTACCAGAGGCTAATTCAATGCCAAATTCAATCTCTCTAACCGGAGGCAACCCTGGAAATTCTTCTGAAAATACATTTGGATACTCACATACTATGGGCACTGATTCCATTCTTAACTCAGTCTCTTTGGCATTCATCACAAAAGCAAGATAAGCTTCATATCCCTTTCTTACATATTTTCGGCCAGACATATGAGAAACCACTACAGGCAATCTATCCTGTTCATCTGATTCAACACGAAGGATATCCCCATTTTCACATTTTAACTCAATAAATTTCCTTCCACAATTTACTATCACATCATGAGTAGTTAACCAATCCATACCCAGAATTACATCGAATTCATCAAATGGCAATAGCATGAGATTTTCCGGAAAATAATGACCTCTAATCATCAAAGGGCAATCTTTGCATACTTTATCAACTAACACACATTTGCCTAGGGGATTTGACACCTTTATCACAAATTTTGTAGACTCTACAGGCATGTTCATGCTAGATACTAATTTCATGCAAATATACGAGTGGGTAGATCCCGGATCAATTAAAGCAATAACATGAGTATCATAGAGAGAAAATGTACCCGTGATCACATCAGGGGATGACGCCTCTTGGCGAGCGCGAATAGCATAAGTCCTCGCAGGCGCTCTACCCTCAGATCTTGCAGTCTGCTCTCTAGGTGTGTTCTTACTGCTCATTCTGTTTCCCGGATTCCTCTGTGACCTTCCTCTAGTAGTACTTCCCGATCTTGCACTCCGAGATTTCTCTTTCTCACCCATCTCGGGGCATTCTCTAATAAAATGATCTTGGGATCCACACTTGAAACAAGCTCTCTCATGTGCTCGACACTCATCGAGGTGACGTCTACCACACTATGGACATTCTGGTCTACTTGGTCGACCATTACCAACACTAGCAACTGAAGTGGTCTGGGCTTTAGATCCCGAGTATTGTTTACCCTTACTTCTGTTTGAAAACTCAGCTAAAGTGGTTGGTCGAGTAGTAAAATCTCTTGATTTCTTAGATGAGGATTGAAAAGACTTACTCAATTGCCTCTTTCTCGAGTCACGAGACTCGATTTCAGCCCTTCTTTTCTCTTTGGCCAACTCTTCGGTATTGCACGCTCTATCTACTAAAACAACAAATTCTTTTAGTTCTAATACACCAACATACAATCGGATATCCTCATTTAACCCGTCCTCAAACCTTTTACACATGATGGCTTCAGTGGATACGCACTCCCGAGCATATTTACTAAGCCTTACAAACTCACGTTCGTATTCAGTTACCGTTATTCGTCCTTGCTTCAGTTCAAGGAATTCTTTTCTTTTCTGGTCGATGAATTTTTGGCTAATATATTTCTTTCGAAACTCTTCTTAGAAAAATTCCCAATTAACTTTCTCCCTTGGTACAACCGACACAAGGGTGTTCCACCACTGGTAGGCCGAATCTCTTAAGAGAGGCACAACACATTTCATGCACTCTTCAGGCGTGCAAGACAACTCATCAAATACTCTGATGGTATTTTTAAGCAAAAATTCTACTCTTTCTGGATCATCATCTTTATTAGCTCGAAACTTCTCAGCTCCTTGTTTTTGAATTCTATCAACTGGGGGCTTTTCCCTTCTTACTACTTCTACGATTTGGGGAGCTACAGGGGTAGGCTGAGGGATAGGTAGGGGAGGAGGGGGTTGCGTGTTCGGGTTCGTTCGAACGAACTCCGTATACCAAGTATTCATCATATGGAGAAATGCTTCCCTAGCCTATTCTCTTCCTCTCTGACTCACAGTCGTTGGTCTATTCTCATTTTCAGTAGGCACCATCCCTTGAGCGGAAGCCGGTGCGTTACTTTCTGCATCATCCGTCACAGTTCTGTCGGGATCCATTTACTATATGAAAACATAATTCAAATCGTCAGGAGTCGTCACACTATCATTAGGTAAATACTCATATGTATGGCATGTATAGCTAGACTCATGCATACGCTACGTTAGTCCGAGAATCGACTAAATCGTAGCTCTGATACCACTAAATGTAATATCCCTTACCCGAGTTCGATGCCGGAACTGGGTACGAGGCATTACCGGACTTAACTTACTTATTCGTACAAAATTGGGCAATGCACTATCTTTTCAACTTGAACTTTTTCATTTGAACTCTTAACATCCTTATTATGGGCCTACGAGACCCAAGACATACACATGAAGTGATCCGAGACTGAACCGGAAACTTATGAACACTTAGAATTTTTTTCTCAAAACAGGGCCACACGCCCGTGTGAGAGAAGTGACACGCCCGTGTTCCAGGCCGTGTCCAAAATAAGGGACATTCTGTTTATGATGTCAGCAGACCCTTAGGGGCACACAGCCAATCCACACGCCCGTGTGCTGGCTCGTGTGATGAACTAATTTTTTTACAAATTAGATGCAGGGGACACACGACCTAGCTACATGCCCATGGGGCAGACCGTGTGTCTACCCGTGTGGACAAATGCAAGGCTATCTACCAAGCCATTTGTCACCCTGAAAAGCAACCTCACTTATACCACTACTAGCAACACATTATATAACAACAATACACCTCAACATTTACAAACAAGACATCCACACCTTGAATTTCCACTACTTACATCATGCACATGCTTCGTACTTTACTTACTCAATTGCAAAATCTTACACTTCATGAATTTCATCATCATGGAATATATATAACTTAATCAATTTTAGCCTACTCCAATAGCCATTTACAAAATGAATTAATAAAATTAGTAGCCAACACCTTGGCTAACCAATATGACATATAACAAAATGACCAAGTTCCTATACATGTCATACCAAAATAACCAAACTTTACTATACCAAAAGAATAGCTTGATAGTGTGAATCAAACTCCGACGTCCAATGGTCCCCGAGTCAGCTTGGCGATACTACAAGGGAAGGGAAAAGAGAAGGGGTAAGCATAAAGCTTAGTAAGTTTATATGCAATAAATAGCAACATAAATCTTATGATATCATCCATACATTACTTTGAGTTATAATACAAGTTCTCAAGCACTTGGCACAACTTACTCATGCTTACTCTTACCAATCCCATATCACTTATCGAACTCATTTATCATAAGTTACCCATATGTACCTGTAACACTCATCACATGACTTTAGCACTTTTATCATCTTGAACATAAACTTAGCTCTTATTCCCGTTGAACCACTTAGAATATTGAAGGATACTCAAACTCGTCATACATGTAACACGATGCCAATGCCATATCCCAGATATGGTCTTACATGGGATCACATCTCGATGCCAATGCCATATCCCAGATATGGTCTTACACGGGATCTCTTACCGATGTCGATGCCATGTCCCAGACATAGTCTTACACGAGATCTTCATTTGGTGCCGAGGCCTTATCCCAGACATGGTCTTATACGGGACCTTCCTTTTGGTGCCGATGCCATGTCCCAAACATGGTCTTATACGAGACCTTCCTTTCGGTGTCGATACCATGTCCCAGACATGGTCTTATACGGGACCTTGCTTTCGATCATGTCGTGATATTGCTATTCTTTTTTATTCCTAAGGTTCAACCGGGACTTCAACATCATAATTTTTCATGGTATTCTCATAGAAGCATCATTGATCGATTTCATAAAATGATATACATCTTCATGCAGTAGTAACATTTTAAAACCTAATAACATGACGTTGAATTATTACACACAAACTTACCTCGTTATCAAAATGTGTATAATTGTTCGATTAGTCAACCACTTTGTTCTTTCCTCAGTTTTGGTCCGGACTTCGTGTTTCTTGATCTATAAGGACAATTTCACTCTTTAATGATCACATTGACTAAATCGAACTATGAATCATACTTTGGCAAAATTTACATTTTTTCCCCTAAACTTTGTCATATTTACACTTTTGCCTCTAATATCGTAAAATGATTTTTATTCAATTTCCTTGTATTTTAAGCCTAGCCGAACCATTTTCATAGCTACAACAGCCCACAATTTCCACTAATTCACACTTGTATGACCAATTTCATAACTTTTACAAATTAGTCCTTTTTATGAAGTTTCCATGAAAATTACTTAGAAAAAGATGTTTATCATACATCAAACTTTCATATTCCTCCATTAAACATCAAAACACATGTATGTCATACATGGGTACATTTTTTATCATGAACCCTAGCTCAAAATATAGCTAGAAATAGCTAAATCGAGCTACGAGGATCTTAAAAATACGAAGAACATTAAAAATGGGGCTAGGAGGTTCTTACAATCAAGCTTGAAAGTTGAAGAAACCCTAGCTATGGTGTCTTTGAGAATTTCGGCTAGCATGGAGAAGATGGACATGAATTTTGACTTCTTTTTCCCTTTTTATTAACTTATTAACCAACTGACCAAATTGCTCTTAAGGCCTCTTTCTTAAGATTTTTCCTTCCCATGCCCATTTTTGTCCATCATCAAATATAATGGTCTAATTGCTAAATAAGGACTTCTAATAATTTTTCTAATGTTATTTCATACTTGAATATTCTAGAATCTCATTTTTCAATCCTTGCAACTCAGTCCTAATGAATAAATTGATCACTAGATTATAAAATTTCTTTATGAAATTTTCACATAATCATGCAAACATGTCATAGACCTCATAAAAACCATAAAACACATATTTTCACCTCGAATTTGTGGTCTCGCAACCACAATTCTGACTAGGCCCTGAATCGGGCTGTTACAATTATGGATGTTTTAATGAGCTCTTTAACTCATAATTAGTTCTGTCGTAAATTCAATTATTACTAAAATGAGTTAATGATCTACATTAATTAATAATATGATAAATTGATCCGAAATTTTCAATAGTTGCTCCGGCAACAAATGTTACATCCTGGTATCTTAACTCGGTGATTGGGTCGGGTATGGAGGTGTTACATTCAATTAGACTAAGGACATGTTTAGTTTCATCTACTAATAAAAGTTGTCTCTATCTCCGGGTTTTAGCATTTTTATCCGGGCCGAGCTTGGCCAAAATTTTAGGCCTATTTTTTGGGTCGGGCTGGGCTTAGGCTTAGTAAACGAGCCTAAAATTTTGGTTGGGCCCGACCCAACTCATTGACACCTCTAGCTACAATATCATCAGAATCGAAGGGCCACAATTTGTTACGAGGCTTATAGGACCCATCATTGTTAAATCCTAGCTCAAAATTGGCACTGCAAAACCATTTGATCCCTCTTCAAATAGACAATACTTAAAAACCTTCCAGAGGGTAATATCTTAAGGTATAACTACAAAGTACCCCTTTTGCATATCGTTAAATTGCGTCTCAACATCCTTGTAACCTTCCAACAGAGGCTTGAAATTGCATGGTTTGAAGTGAGGTAAATTTCATTTAATGAGGAAGTCAAAACTATCCCCAAACTTTAATTTCGCAAGTATGTACTTGAAGCAATCTAAGCTCATGTAGCTAACCCTCCCATACAACAAGTTCTCCATAAAAAGGGTCCCTTGACGATTGTCAAATATAACAATATGATATGGTTAACATGATTTAGTTAGGCCAATTGAAAGAGATTCTGGAAGACCCTCAGTTGGAGCTACTCCTCTTGTTTAGTATAGTGGAACCCTATGATGATCCACCAGAAAACTCCGGCTAGAGTTACCTTAGTGCAACACCATAATAGTTTAACTTCACCAATGAATGGATGGATGGGGAAGTGGAACCTTGCCTCCAATACATAAAGGGGCAGGGAAAAGCTTGGCCTTTTGTCGTGATACTTGGTTAACACTCACAATGCTTAGAGAGTTAGCTCATGTGGGGATGCTAAACTTGAACTTATAATGATGCACCAGCAACATACGGAAATGGAATAACCACTTAATCTCCATATTGGTGGCGATGTAGTCAAAAGTGCCACCCATCACGGGCTTTCTCTCCTATATTGGAGGCTTCCTAATTCTCTTGGAAATAACTTTGGAGGTGCTGACCTCCCCACCTCGGTTGTCCTCAACCATCAAAATCGAGAGAACAAAAAAGATATTGGAATTGAAACTAAAAAGGTTTTAAAGATAGGATCTTACCCTTAAAGGCTCTAAGCTTGAACGAAAATGGAATAACCACTTAATCTCCATATTGGTGGCGATGCAGTCAAAAGTGCCACCCATCACAGGCTTTCTCTCATATATTAGAGGCTTCCTAATTCTCTTGGAAATGACTTTGCAGGTGCTGACCTCCCCACCTCGGTTGTCATCAACCATCAAAATCGAGAGAACAAAAAAGAAATTAGAATTGAAACTGAAAAGGTTTTAAAGATAGGATCTTACCCTTAAAAGCTCTAAACTTGAACAGATGAAGACAAAGAAAGAATGATGAAGGAAGATAGTAGAAAAGAAAAGAAAATTTGAAGAAAATGAACACTTGGGAAATTCTAGGAATGTAAAGAAAGAGAAAAATTGAAAATACTTAGAAGATTTTGAAGCAAATAACCTGCAACAGCTCAAGAAAGGGACTATTCAAAGGGCCCTCTGTGGAATAGTGCGTTTAAAAACCCAAAAGCCTTAATGATTCACGGTTATTCCTAATAGGATATGTATACCATGAAAGGACACAAAGTCTACCCAACCATTGTCTTTGTTTCCCAAATCATAGATATAGCACTTTATCATTAATGAAAGCATTCTAGAACCTTTAGTCCTTTCCTTGAAGCATTCTCAACATGTACAAACTAGACAACTCTTCATCTGCCACTCCATCTGTCATCCAGCGTACATAGATGACCCTTCATTGGTATAGTTATTTGGAAGGTCTCGAATCTACCTCTTGACCAGGGGGCAATTTTTATACCCCTATCTTGACAAGGACACATGGTAGAACAAAAGGCGGCCTATAAATGACCCTCCGCTAGAAACGACTTGTGAGAGTAACCCTCCACTTGGCACCCTTTGTAGTGGCCATCAGTCCAAAATTGTCCCTAAGTGACCCTTGCAAATCCTATTTGAACTACCTCAAGGACAACTCGCTATAGACCCTTCATGGGGACCACTGAGACACAACAACCTCTTATAACCTTAGCAAGGAAAATGTTAAAGCAGGACCATGCAGTATCACATATCGCGAACTGACCTGTAATGACTTTGCCACATGGAAGACTACACAAGAAGGCCTACCCTCCATATTTTCGATTACGTGACACAACATGACAAGGAGATACCCCTATATATAACCTAGAGCATAAGATATAAAGTATCTCTCATTCTTCCACAAGTATAACCTAAGTAGTTTCCTCTAGTCTTCTCCCAATTCTTCTTATTTCCTTCTTTCTGCCTCCTATTTCGACACTCTGCCTATTACAAGTAAACTAGCCATCCTATCTCCACTATCATCTCTTCCTTTGTTGAAATCTTGTATTAACAAGTTTTATGGTATTGATAGAACATGTTGAACTATCGATTCTTAGTCCAACTGGTCAAT
Organism: Gossypium sturtianum; assembly: GCA_025698515.1. Lineage (NCBI taxonomy): Eukaryota > Viridiplantae > Streptophyta > Magnoliopsida > Malvales > Malvaceae > Gossypium > Gossypium sturtianum. The sequence continues at coordinate 23,545,272 of CM046950.1, forward strand.
CCAAACATCTTCTGACAATCATGCTTTCAGTATGTTTGTTCCAAAAAAAAAAATCTTTTAGCATATGATAATCATATTGAATTTCGGCTATTCTGGAGTTCAAGTAGATTCCAAATGAGAAAAACTCTATAATTTTAAAAAAATAATAAATCAAACTCGTTATGATACAATTCAATCCTCATTTGCTTTACTTTCCTGATCCACATTCTGTGCATTGAAGTTAAATAAAGTATGGGCGTCCTTGGCTTTACTTTTTCTGATCCACATTCTGTGCATTGAAATTAAATGAATGATGGGTTTCTAGACAGAGTGACGCCTCCAACTATAATGGCTACGTGCATAATTCAAACCCCATTAAATGATTTTGTGGAAGGTTCTAAATTTATCATTATATTTTTTCATACACATAAATTGTTCTTATAGTTGGAACAACAAACATAATCTCCATATATATGATGCTGGAAATTAATTTTGACCTTATTTCACAAAACTCACTACTCTTTCAACACTAACACCATGTTTGCTTTAATGGAATTGCTATGCAGTTACGTCCAAATTGTGAAGGGACCACCATTCCATTGTTTGATTCAAATCATCCCACAGAATGGTTAAAAACGCTGAATGGTTATTCCTGCTCCATTCGTTAAAAACGCTGAATGGGTATTCATCACTCAGCCCTTGTAATGGCTATTCAGCAAATATAAGGAATCACTTAAAAAAAATTTGTTCCCAGCGTACCCCTAAAAAAATAACAAATTTACAAGCTTATAATTGATAAAAACCTGGGAGGTTATTCTTTCACCATTTTCTTCCCAACGTTCACTTTTCATCTTCCTATCAAATTGAGAGAAAGAAAGCTCAGAACATCGAATTTGTCTCTAGGTAAGCATCAATTTTCATGGGTGAGATTCAAGCTTCTTGAAAACTAAACAATATGAGTTTTTGATACTTGAGTTTGATTTGAATTTTTGAGTTGTTTTTTTTATCTTAAAACTGTTCAAAAACTTGAAAAATGAAAATTATCAGTCTTTGATGTTTGCATTTGATCTGGATTTCTGAAATTTCTTTCTCAATTGAAATTTTAACTTTCTTTTACTATTTTTTGGTTTTGGTTTTGTTTTTTCTTTGTTGTTTTTTTTTTTTTTTTTTTTTTGACTTTTTACCCGCGAAATGTCTTTCTTTGCTTTTATAACAACAAAGAAGATAGAAAACAAAAAGAGGAAAAAAAAGAATCTGAATATTTGAATATTTTGTTTTTTTCATTTTTTTTCTTTTACATTTTATGCAATTTCTGCTCAAAACAATTTGTATGTTTAAATTTTTTATGCAAAGTTTTCCCTTTTCTTTAATTAGAAAGGTTTACTAATTGGCTAGTAATAGTATCATATTTTATTTTTTTATGAATTTCTTATTTATTTGGTTGCTTGTGTGGGATTTTCTAGGGATTCACGAAAGGTTTTTCTTTTTTTTTTTTTTTTTTTTGTTCTTCAAGTGTGGGGATGATGTTGGGTTTCATTTCAAGTGGGTAATTATCTTTTTCTCTTTTGATGGAGAATAGATTAAGGCCAGCCAAATTTTCCTTCTTGATGGTTGTTTACAGCTTTGATTGGTTTCTTGATTTCAATGAAACCAAAATTTGAAGCTAATTTTATATTGTTTAGCATCATATTATTTTAGCTTTTTTAAGGAGGAAGATAAAGGGGGTAAGGTCCTTTTTAGATATAAAGAGAGACAAAAGATGGCAAAAGAGATTCATGGATTAGAAGAACAAAATTTTCTCATACAGTTTATCATAGGTTGGATCTGAGGGACCTGTGACAATAGTTATTTATGTTAAAATGAAAATGATACAGATTCATGTGTTGGAAGAGTGGAGGGATTTTGGCTTTGTAAGAACTATCTTGTTGCTAAAATGCCATTTCTCATTTTGGATGTCCTTTTAATAAGATCTTTCATTTTTGTTTATATAATAAGATCTTTCATTTTTATTTATATAATAAGATCTATTTTAACTTTATAATAATTGGCTCTTTCCGTTCATTTAATTATTCACTTCAACTTTCAAAACAAACCTTGCATTTATAGCATGCCTTTATGAAGTGATATTAACCTTTTCTATGTTTCTTTGACAATTTCATGTAGTGGAATCACACATCCCACATTGTCAGAAAAATGCTATCATTTGCTTAAAAAATCGGCCCACACCAAGAAAATATCCACGTGATCCAAGTACACCAACAAAAGAACCACTTTAATAATTAGGGTTTCAATTCTGCTATCTTTTTTAGTATGTTGTGCTTTCTGCACCTCCAAATGTATATGACTTCTGTTATTAAATTATTCTTTCTTTTAGTGACCAACTTGGTTATGGCTTCATAATAGGCTTAAGACTTTATCCTTTGCAGTCTGGAGGGATTAATTACTTGTGTAGTTTTTCTCTCAATATATTTAGCCTTCGTGTCAATGTCGTATTTTGTATTGCTTTTGTAGTTGTTCTTTCTGTGTTATGTTTGTGTCATGCGATCTTATTGTATCAAACATTACCAAGTATAGCATCTAATAGTTTCATAAGCAGTGTCTGTGTATGTTTATTATTCAGAATTGGCCTTAAGTTTATGATTATTGGTTAATTATTCATGCTAATATAAAGTTCAAAGGCAATCTTGATGGCTTATTGCTATGCACAAGCTAATAATGTTTCTTATTTTTATCCATCTAATGTATGTAAAAGGTGTGTAAAAAGAATCAGTTCTTCTTTTTAATCTTTTTAATGGTGCAAGATTCTAGTTGGAACTCACATAGCTAAACAAGCTGCTGCAGATACAGAGTTTGAATAGAGATGCATGGAAGAACAAGTATCTAATTCAACAAGCAGTTGCCCGCTCGATAATTGTTAGTATATTTAAAGTTAATATAAGCTTTCATAATTACTTTCCCTTCTGATTAGAATTCATTACAAATTCCCCTGAAGTTAAAAAGCAACAAGACAACAAGTTTCCGACAAAAGGTTTGTTCTGGTCTAAGCTAATAAAGGAGGACTCAATATTGTCAGCTTGGCTTTTGAATTTACTTCTTCAAGACAGACCAGAAAAATTGAGGTGTGTAGGATTCAAACAACTTAAAGTGCCTCGCTGGTCTACTTCTTCCTGGTTATCATTGTAACGACCCAATAGTCACGGGTGTGGGAAAGTGCATTTCCGAGACTCCGTTACCGTAAATCAGACTCGTAAATATTTATTAAAAATATTTACGAAGTTAGTTGTGTAGTTAATTAGGTTTTGGTTAGGTGAATTTGCATGAATTAAGAGTAATTAAGTGTAAAGACTAAATTGTATAAAGGGTGAAAGTTGAATTATAGATTAAAGAAAAAATTAAAAGGACTAAAGAAGTAATTTTGCCATAGTTTATAAATGAGGCGGCATAAGAGTGAAATTATTATAAAATTTTAAGTTAAAATATATATTATAATATGTTACTTAATATTTAAGTATATATATTATATTATTATAATAATAAAACAAATAAATAAAAGAAAAAGAAAAAGAAAACCAAAACGAAACAGAAATAGAAACAGAAACAAAAATAGAAAGAAAAAGAAAGAAAATGGAGAAAGAAGGAGACGAAGGGCTTTAAGGTTTCAAAGTTTTCAAGTTCAATTGGTTAGTCAATTTAGTCTATTTTTTTTGTAATTTTTATATTTTTGGAATTCTGGTGTTAAATACTACCCGACCCATATCGAAATTTTAGAAATTATTGGGTTTTTAAGTGTTGTCAATGTTGAATAATTTTAGTATTAGGGATTTAATTGATAGATTTAAAAGTTATAAATGAAAAAAGATTGAATTGTAGAATAAATTGTAAATTTTGAGTAATAGGGATTAAATTGGGAAAATTTCAAAATTTAGGGATTTAAGTGAAAATAGGGAGTTAAATTTAGTTTAAAGTGAAATTTGTATGAAAATATAGGATTAATTGTAAAGAAATAAAGTTAGTCTCAGTTTAGGGACTAAATTGAAAATTAGGCAAATATTGAGCGAAAATTGGAATATGCAATATGAAATTGAATTGTGTTGTATTGATGAATTTTAATTGTTTTAATTCCGTAGCTAACGTCGTACCGGGATCCTCGACTAAAAAGGGGAAAGATAAAGTTGACGGGGAATAGCTCGAAATTCCTGGTTTGTATTTCTATAATCCAAACTTAGTTGTTAATTTGTTATAATTCAATTTAATGCTTATGGTAAGTGTTGAGGTGAATATTTGACACTTTGATATTGAATTCAATTAAAGTTGATTGAATGGATTGAAGTGATATATTATGAATGTATTGATTATTTGAATTGAAATGAATATATATGAGTAAATGTGCTAATGTGAAACTTGGATATTTGTTGTATATGGAAAGTGAATTGAAACCCTATTAACTGTATCAGGCTGAGTCGGATATAAATAGCATGCCATAGGATTGGAAGAGTTCAGGGATTTCTTCGACTTTGAGTCAATGAGGCACTAGGTGTCAATTTACTTCAGTTTAACCAATGAGACACTGGGTGTCAATTTACTACTTCGGATTTATTCGATGAGACACTGGGTGTCAATTTACCACTTCGAATTATCCAATGAAGCACTGGGTGCCAAACTGGTGTGTTGGTTGGATCCGTGTATCCGTCCGAGTCCGAGTCGTGTTAATAGGGGTAGTTAATTGAAATGGAACTATGATTGATATCAGATGATATTGTATGTGAAATGAAAATGAGACAGTGAATTGAAATATGGATTGAGACACATGAATTGTGTATTCATGAATTGGATATGGAATGAACAATATTGTTGTTTAAATGATATGTGTATCATATTGTGAAAAGCTATTATATAGTAAATGATGAGAATTGAGTATGGTATGAATGATGTATTTGTGAATTGAATATTGAATGACTAATGTCATTGTATGAATAAATGTGGTTTTTAATATTCAATTGTGCTTATAATTAAAATGTGCATATTATATTATCTTGTCTTTAAATATTCGGATTATAGAAATACCACTGAGTTTTACTCAGCGTACGGTTTTGTTTTCTGTGCGCAGGTTAGGTACTTAATTTTGATCGCCGATTCAGCATCTAACAACGATCCCGAACTCAAATGTGGTGATGTTTATCTTTTGTGTCGGCATGTACCTAGGGTGTCTAAATGTTAGTTATTTTGTGGATGAAATGTATATGAGGTTATAAGTATAAATGTTGGCTTAGTATATATATATAACATGTGCTTGTGTTTGAAGCCATAGTATAGTATGGTAAATGGAATAAAAGCTTGGTATGTACTTGTGAATTTAAGTTAATGTTTTAAGTATATATATGAGATAGGCCAAATTGATGAATTTTGGCATGTTTATAATTTGAATTTGAATGATGTTTTAATAATATAAATTGATGATATAAATGTGGTACCAATGAGGGTACATTGGTTAGGCACATAGGATGATTATTTTGACTTGATTTGAATGTGTTTGATTGGTTTTTGACATGAATATTATATAATACGAAATGTTTGAAATTTTTGTCTGTTTGATCAGTAAACTCCGGTAATGCTCCGTAACCCGGTTCCGACAAGGGATACAAGTTGGGAGTGTTACAATCATCCATGTCAAAGAGAGTTTTGCAACAAACAAAGCAGCTTCTCTTTGAATTGTGTTAGGGAGTTGGTGGAAATTAACCATGAGAAGGAATAGAAAAGGCAAAGATTTAAAGGATCTGGTGAGGAGATGTTAGATGTAAAAATATGAAGGGATGGGGAAAACGATGTGGAAATGAATCAAACATTAAGCAATTGTTGGAGCTGGATATAATTAATTCAACCCAGGAATGGAATAATGCTTTTGAATCCCAAAAGAGGGATATGGGGATAGTAATTGGAAATGTCATTGTAGAAGAGATTACAAGTGAAGTTTGGGATTGGACAGTGTTTGTTTAAATGTCACAATGAATATGACATTTCATTTCTAGTTCTGTTACTAATTCACTTTGAGAAGTTTTAGTATGATCATGAAATCATTACAAACATGTATATAGGGTTGGACATTGCTCAATGCTAGTTGGATATTTGGTGTATAGATGTTTAAATGTCACTGCTGAGTTTGTTTGGGGTATAGATGTTTGATATTTTTCATATATATAAAAATGTGAATAATTATTGTTTTTGGATCAATATTTGTAATTTTGGTAACTATGATTTCATGAGATTATGTTTTATCCTTCATATTAGACATGTAGTGAGATGATGTAGTAGATTTGGTAAAAGAATTTGTGTCAAATTTGATGGGTGGAATCACCCATATGACAAAATGTGTGTGTGGAATTAGAGGGTAGCATTTGTCGGGGACTGGTAAAAGAATTTGTGTCAAATTTGATGGCTAGAATCGATTCCCCTTGCAAAATGTCAAAAGTACAACCTTCCCCTATAGATGAACTAAATTATATTAAGAATATTATTAAATTATATATTATTGTTTTTATTAAATTGTATTTAATAATAATTATATAAAATATGATTAAATTATTTATTATTTATCATTAAATATTAAATAATTCTATTAAAATTTAATAACAATAATAATCTATCTACAAAAATTCTGCTAAGTGTATTCTGGTCATTTAAGCATTTTTCCTTATGCTATTACAACATCTATTTCATTCAACCAAACACAAGAATATTATTACAGCTCTATTCCATTCCATTCAACCAAACAACTAAATTACTGATTATAATTTTATTTCATTACAACCCTATTCATTCCCCCAACTAAACATGGTGTAAATATATAGATCTCTAACCAGACCCAATAATCTGATCACTTACCCATCACAATATCCAATAATATGCTTCATCATTCACCCATACATTTTTATTTTAAATTTTAACCCTTTTTTTTTTCTCGACAATAGGTTAATATTCTAAAATATAAAGAGGTAAAAATCTTGTGGTATCAAAATAAATTCCATATCCCAACATGGAACAAAGTCATAAACATAAAAAAAAAAAAACATCATATTTTAAACAAGGAACATTGTCATTAATAGGCACCTAACCTGCAATAATTCTTCAAAACATGACTGTCGAAATCATTTTTTACGAGTTCGAAAAAATGGGGATCGACTTTAAAATGACAAATGGAGTCGACACCGACCTTTTATTCGAGGTGTGATCGGATCACCTTGAGATGGATTATTCTAATAAAACATTTTGATTTATTAAAATAATAATTTTGGTCTACGAAATCTAAGAAAATAGGTTAGGGAGTCGGTTACGTACGAGGAAGGATTAGCACCCCCGCAACGCCCAAAATTGGTACCAAATTGATTAATTAATGTCCTAACGTCGAGAATTTGAAAGGATTTAAAATGTGGTTCTTTTTAAAGAATGTTAATTAATTTTGAATTGAATCTCAAGATTCATTCGTTCCAAAGGAATAAAAACACCACATCCAACATGTTAGGATATGACACATTTATACCTCGATACCGAGATCATTTTGATTTTCAAAACATGCAATTAAAATGATATTTGGTTATTTGGGTCAAACGGAAAATTGACACCCAGCACGTTAGGGCGCAATTCTTCGAAATTCCCGAATACGGAACATTGCCTTTATTTTGGAAATCCTTATTTCGAGATAATAAAATGTCACATCCAGTGAGTTAGGACGCAACATCTCGAATTCTCGAGAATAAACTTTTATTTGAAATCTATTGATCGCTGTAAATCAGAGTTTTAAAATTTATAAAAGAATGATCGAACCTGGAAACTAACTCTGACAACGATTAAAGGCAAGTGCACCTATCGAAGCAAGAGTATAGTTTAGGCAAGACCGGATTGTCGAACCCAAAGGAACTAAAAGTACTAATACTCACCGTCTTTTTATTATTTAGCCTTAATATAAAGTGATGATTGTTTAAACTAAAACTAATCTACTTACTAAGCTAAGATGCAAAGACAAAAAGAATGAATTCGGGAAATAACTTTTGGGAAAACTCAGTTGACTCAAACGACACCCTTAGGAAAAATCCACCTAGACTTCACTTGTTATCTAAATTTGAACCATATGATTTATTTACTTAGTTTGATCCGTGAGACTCCCTAACGTATATTTAACCCTCTCTCGAGGCGAATAACGTCTAACCCTAGGTTAATTAGTGGAACTCTCGTTCTCTTATAATAACCCCTAGAATAGCGAAGAAATCGATCCGTGGACTCCCATATTAAGTTTCACCCTAATCCGGCAAAATCTCGTCACCCTATCTCTAGGCGTGCGATCAACTCCGCTTAATTATGTTGGATCTACTCTTAGGCAGGGTCTATTCCTCCTCCACCTAAGCACATTAGATTTGGATTAAGTTCACACAATTAAGAACAAACTAAGTTATTATCATATAATTCAAATAATCAAATAACAAGATTCATTATAGGTTTCATCTCTTGGGTATCTCAAGGTTTAGTTCATAACAATAAAGGAAAACATCTCAAGAGAAAAGATAAAACAAAACATAAGAAATCCCTAAAACCCCCTGAAGGAATTGAAGAGGAGATCCTCCGTCTTGAGTAGAATTCCGGCTTCTTGAGATGGATCAACTGGCTATCTTCGAGTGATTCCCACAAATCTGACCTTCTCGGCTTGGCTTCTTGGCCTCGCTCTCCGCCCCCCTTTCAGCTGGTACCTAGGGTGTATTTATAAGCTTTTGAAACACGTTTCTTTCTCCCTAAGTATCCTTTCCCGAATGAAATTGCTCTTCTCCATGGCAGAGGCACGGCCATGGCACACGCCCGTGTAAATCGTGGCCAGGCCGTGTTCGACACTATTGAATGAGGCACGGCCGTGTGGCTTGAAGTCCAGGCCGTGCTGATTTCGTGGCTTGGCCCAATTTGGTCAGTTTTAAGCCCGTTTCTCGTTCTTTTCGTCATCGGATGCTTTCCTGAGTATAAGACATGAAAAGAAAGGATTAAGAGCACCTTTTTACATAAATTGGGACTTAAATCATCCAAAAGCATACTAAATGTGGGCTTAGAATATGTTACTTTTACGGTTTATCAAATACCCCCACACTTAAGCTTTTGCTTGCCCTCAAGCAAAATTCTCAACTTACAATTAAAATGAACTTCCTGTAATTCATAATTGTCATTGATAGTGTCTCATCATAATTCATAGATAATTTATACATGGATAATTCAATTCAAAGTGTCCTAAAAATTCAAACAGTATAAGTCATAGATTTTGTAGCTCGAAAACATAGGCGTCTCCCCTTATCTAGATAATTACCTTTAATTTGAAATCGACAAGGATTGACATCCTTACAAAAGATTCACTCAAATCACTCAAAGTGTTTAAGGTTCACAATTAGGTACTCAAAGGTCGAACATGAAGAGTTAATCCCATAGGCTTGCATGAAAATCAAATCTCCACCACTGTAATACGAGATGAAAACACAAATCAAAAGGTCTTTGTTAGGGTTGTAACGGGGCTAGGGTTAAGGTGTGGAGTAAAGCTGAATTAGAGGGTTAGAATCGAGATTGAATTGACAAATTACCTAACTAAGAACTAATGAACTAGTAATAATTACATCATTTGAAAACTAATAGTACTTTAATAATATGAGCTTCTTCTTCGATATTTGGAATTTATGTATAAGCTCATTTAATCACATAACTAATAATGAATAATGGATATACTTCGTTTTTTTTTAAGAACAAACTAAATACATAATAAAGGATAAACTACTAAAATTCATAATTAGGCAACTAATCAAATCAAATCTCGATATAAGGGTAGTCAAAACGAATGGTGATAACAAAAACAAAGGGGTTCTGGGTTAATATTAGCAGTTATGTCAATAAATAGGGTTGTTAGGATTAAACGGGGTTCACTAAGGGTTAATTATGAAGGTAGGCTTTTTAATGGAGTAAGTGGGTTAAATCCTAGGTGCCTTTATCATCTCTGTGTATCAAATCAAAGAAATGTGGTCTCGACATGTATAATCGATGCAAGTTCTAGAATAACAAATCAGTGTTGACATACTCATAATTAATAAAGTGAGCAAGAAAAAGAATTTATGCTCTATAAGGTTCAAAAACTCACAAAAATTATGGGTATTTTGATGTCAACCTCGTAAATTTCAAACTTCAAGGTAATATTTAAACTCAGTTTGACAACCTAGCAAATTTTTAATTTTTGAAAAATAGACTTATCATGCTTGATTCTCTAGTATTCTTAGAATTTAATTATCAATGCACAATTATCAATGACTTAATCTAAAGCATGTCAATAAAAATCATAAATCATCAGAAATTCCATCCTAATTTGTAATATGAGTAATTTACTTTCAAACAAGACTAAATTCAGGGATTTAAGTTAGGTTTCTTTTTAGGTTGTTCACCCCCCCACACTTGAGATGTACATTGCCCTCAATGTACAAAAATATATAATAGCCTTGTAATAAAATCATCAAATATGGGGATAAGTGAAAACTTCCTGAATTTTTGGATGATTCCTTGAGAGGAGATTGTGCCTTTGGTGGTGGTGATGGGCCGTCTAGATGACGAACCTGCGCTAGATGAAAAAATTGGGAGGCTCGTGGAGAATTAGCCAGGGATCATTAAGACATAATTAAAGTAAACTAAATATAAAATTAAGGACAAGGAAGATAAAGAGAATGAGACTAAGAAGAAAACTAAAATTAAAAGAAAAGATGAATGGACTGGGAGGTCCTTATTGTTGGGTGTGATTTCTAAGGCTGAGGTTATGGTGGTGGTGGTGGCGTGATTCCCAAGCAGCCTTTAGAACCTAAAATTAAGAAATTAAGAAATTAAGATAAAATAAGCTAAATTAAGTAGAAGAGAAGTAAAGATAAGGAAAGTAAAGGAGAAGATAAAAATAAAAGAACAGATAATTGGTCTCAAAGACCCTTGGCTTGTTGTTTGGATGAAGCTGCCGGCATGAACTCATGTGAATCGGTCTCCTTTGAGGAGACTGTGATTGGCCTTTTACGCTTCCTTGCCATGGATGATATTGTTGTGGCTCAAGAGTCTAAGGATTTATTAGGAAAAAGGAAAAAGAAAGAGGGAGAAAAGAAAGAAAGAAAGAAAGAAAGAAAAAGAAAGGAGAAGAAAGAATGAAAGTGAGTTAAGAAGAGAAAGGAGAAGGGTATGGTGTTTAAATAAACTTTCAGATCTGGCAGTTTCCCACGCCCGTGGGTTGAGGGTGTGTCGATTCACACGGCCGCCAAGCACGGCCGTGCTCTAGGGCGTGTTGGTTCCCCATGCTCGTGTCTAGCCTGTGTTCGACAAGTCAGTATATTGGCACGGTTATCCGGCACGGGCGTGTTCAGCCCGTGGTTGGCAAGTTAGTAGCCTCACACGGCCGTAAAACACGGCCGTGCCACTTTGTTGGTGCCCGTGGGGTAGTAGTTGGGTCCGTGATTCTGAAAATCTGTTTTACCCTGACATGTACCTTCTTTGCTCTGTTAGTTCAAAGCGTCGGAGTACCCACACGGCCACGGCCACGGCCATGTGGCCTGGAATTCTGCACTTGGTTAGTTGGTTGTTAGTTGCTAAAAAGAAAGATAAAAAGGAAAATTAAGATAAACTGAATATATATAAAAATATACTAGTATTAGTGCTGGGTTGCCTCCCGAGAAGCGCTCGCTTATAGTCTTAAGCTAGACTCTCTCTCGTTTGCATCTTTGTGGTGGTTTGAGGAGTTGGAAGTCCTTCCTCATGTTATTATCTGTATCCTCGTGAAAAAATTTAAGTCGAGATGCGTTTATAGTAAAAGTACCAAAAGTAGGATTACTTACCTCGACTGTTCCGTGTGAAAAAACACTAGTTACCCTAAAAGATATTTCTTTGTTTGTGCTGTGGTCCGGAGGAGATATTCGAGGATTTACTGATCTAACAAAGACTTGGTCCCCTATTTTGAAGTGATTTGTTGTTCCTATTAGCTCTTTTGGGGGCTCCTTCGGTTTTATCTCGTGTGGTTCCTGTTCTTCGTCGTGTATCCCTAATTTTTCCTTGAAGTGTGTCTTCCACTCGTCTAGATCATCGAACTGAATCCCTCGATCTTCATGAGTTATTTCTTTGTTGGCATGGGGTTTAGGATTGGGTTCAGTTGTATTCTTTGGTGGTGCTTCCTAAAAATAAGGGTTAACCGAATGGTTATTAGTAGAATTTACGTTTTCACCTTGATTACTCGATGTTCTAGCCGAGTTGAGAGCCTTGATGGTGACTGTCTCATTACCTACACCAAGTATGAGTTCTCTTGTATCAACATCAATTTTAGTCCTGGCAGTCGCTAAAAAGGGTCTTCCTAAGATTAGGGGGATCGAATTATCCTCATCCATGTCTAAGACAACAAAGTCTACTGGGAAAACGAATCTGGCGATTTTCACAAGAACATCTTCGATAATACCCCTAGGAATTCTAACAGTTTTATCAGCTAATTGAATGCTCATCCTAGTTTGTTTGGGTTTCCCTAGACCTAATTGTTTAAACAATTTATAAGGCATGACATTTATGCTTGCCCCTAAATCAGCTAATGCATTATCAACAGTTTATGCTTGCCCCTAAATCGAATAAAAAATTTCGAGTTAATCGAGTTGACGAATCATATTTTATCATCCTAATTTGATTTGAAATTTTCTTGAATCGAGTCGAGTGAGATGGAATTCGAATCGAATCGAATCTAATATATTTGTTCGAGTTAAATTTTTAAAAATAATTTTGGGTCCTTGTAACCATTGTCACCCATCGTAATAAAATTTGTCCACCTTAACCAAATTTTTTATTAACTTTCATCACCAAATAATTTATTTATATCTACCCTAAACCCTAAATCCACCAAGGCTTTGCATATTGCCACTAGATGCAATGGGTACACACTACCAGGGGTCTTGATAGACAACGGGTCGGCATTAAACGTATTACCCTTGACCACTCTAAATAGATTACCGGTGGACAGTTCGCACATGAAAGAGTGCCAGAGCATAGTGAAGGCGTTTGATGGCACCCAAAGAAGAGTCATGGGGAGAATTGAGATACCCTTACTAATTGGCCCGACTTCTTATGAGGTGGATTTCTTGGTCATTGATATCAAGCCGTCCTATAACTGCTTACTAGGAAGACCGTGGATACATTCGTCAGGAGCAGTACCTTCATCATTAAATTAAATTTTATTTACATTCGTCAGGATCATAATGAAATGCACGTAAACAATCAGGGACTAAACCAGCAAATATTTTCGAAGCTCAAAACACAGTGTTTAAGTTGGACTAAATTGAAAGCGCGCTTGAATTACAGAGATTAATTTTTTAAAAAAAAAGCAAATAAAAAGTACCTAGGGTCTAATCAAACAACGACGCAGAAAAGGGGGACTAATCGCGCAAATTATCCATCACCGCGGAAATGCGCGGGTCCTGTGGACAATCGGGTCGGGTGAATCGGGTCACACCACACGGCGTCGTTTTGAGGCTATTAAAATTAGCCAAAACGGCGTCGTTTTCTTAATAACACTGACCCCTTTAAAGCAGATTTAAATCATCTGCTAAGTTTCGAAACCCTAGCCCTCTTTCTAATCTCAGCCGAAATCTAACTCTCCCTCCCTCAGCCACATCTAAATGGACGTCAGACCACCGAAGCGCCGCGACCATCAGCGATCAGATTCAGGCCCCAGTGCTTTCAACCTTGCAGACCTTCTTTGCTCCGATTTCGACGAAGAAAGAAGATCCGACGATGATATTAACAGGTAAGTATTTCTCTTTTATTTCCTCACATGCAATAGATTAGAAAAGAAAATGAAGAAAATGAATTGCCAGTAAAAAAAATAAAGTCGGAAAACTAAAAAAAAAACTCAAGAAGGAAATCACCTTCGAAATTTTGTTTTTCTGTTGTATTGATCTATTTTTTTTTGTAAAAAAAAAACCTGTCCTTACAACGATTTCTTTTTCGGCTTTTATAGCCGAATATTCGAAAAAAGAAAAAAAAAACTAATATTATTTTCTCTGCTGTTTTTGCTATGCTGCGTGCTCTTTCTGTTTTGCAGGTGAAACCGCCGTACGGAGGGACGAGGCCACTTGCGGGGATGACATGGCTGCGGCGCGCGTGCGGGGAGGAGTTGCGGCGCTAGAGGTTTCTGGAAACCCCTAGGGTTTCTGAAACCTTTAGAATTTCGGGCCACTTGGTCCTTAAGGTTAGGGGCATTTGGGTTTAATTTGGGCCCGCTGTAATTTGATAATGGACTTTATTGGACTTTTATAATTTTGGGTTTATTTATTCCGTTTGTCTCTTTTTTGTTTGTTTTCTTTTGGTTTTATGGGCTCGGGTAAATTGGGCCATTTACAAAAAGATATCTGAAAATATTGATAGACTTTGTAGCTGACGTAGAAGTAAAAACATTATAGCTGATTTCAACACAGGACATATAAGAACGTCAAAGAATTATTGTGTTTTGTAGTTAAACTAATCTTGGATTTATTACGTAGGTGTTTATTAATGTTCTTCCATATGTAGTTCAACCTTCATGGCAAATGCAAATAAGAAATACTAATTTTCCTTTTTCTTTTTCAGTCCCTCACAAAGAGAGAACTTAATTTAGAAGAAAAGCGAGCCGTATCTTCTTAAAAGTTTCCAGTCTGGTATAGTCTTCGTCGGCTTACCAGCTGAAAACAGTCGATTCAACTATTTTATTCGAAAATGAAAAGGTTACCTCTTACCTGCTACGCCAAACTACAGCCTCATATATTTAGAGTATATTAATAAAACGAAGACATGAATGGATTGAAGCAAAAGCATAAATGTGAGAACCCAAAGTTAAAGGAAATTTAAAAGAAACAAAAACAAAAGAGTTTCACTATTGTATAAAAACCGTAAAGCAGATATCAGAGAAGTCATGCAAGAGATCAATAATTAGTGAGAAAAAGGAGAGAAGAAAGATCATAATCATGGCAATGAAAAGCAAAGTGCTCATCGTTGGGGGAACCGGCTACTTGGGAAAGAGGCTAGTTAAGGCAAGTTTAGCACAAGGCCACGAAACTTACGTGCTGCACAGGGAGGAGATAGGTGTGGATATTGAGAAGGTGCAAATGCTGCTATCGTTTAAGCAGCAAGGGGCTCATCTTGTGACTGGTTCGTTTAACGACCACCAAAGCCTCGTGAAAGTGGTGAAATTAGTAGACGTGGTTATTTGTGCAATATCCGGTGTTCATATCCGTAGCCACCAAATACTGCTTCAACTCAAGCTTGTTAATGCCATCAAGGAGGCTGGGAATGTTAAGGTATTATACTATTATTAGCTAATTTTGATGTAATGAATGTGAACATTGATTCCTGGCGTTTGGATTTGATGTAATGAATGTGACAGAGATTCCTGCCATCGGAATTTGGAACTGATCCTGCAAGGATGGAGAATGCAATGGAACCTGGAAGGGTTACATTTGACGACAAAATGGTGGTGAGAAGAGCAATTGAAGAAGCCGGAATTCCTTTCACATATATCTCTGCAAATTGCTTTGCTGGTTACTTCCTTGGTGGGCTGTGCCAACCAGGTTTTATCCTTCCTTCAAGTGAACAAGTTCGTTTGCTTGGAGATGGCAATCAAAAGGGTAAGCCAGTCCATGCATTTACAACTAATTTCCTCCTTTCTGGGTTTTGAGAATATTATAATTATAAGGCTGAAATTCACCATACAAACAATTCTTTTAACACATTAGGCATATATGCAGCAATTTATGTTGATGAAGATGATATAGCAACGTATAGCATCAAAACAATAGACGACCCTCGAACCCTAAACAAAACAGTGTATATAAGGCCACCCCAAAACATACTATCTCAAAGGGAAGTGGTCCAAATATGGGAGAAACTCATCGGGAAAGAGCTGCTCAAGTCTTCCATTTCAGAACAAGAGTTTCTAGCAATTATGAAAGGTGATTATTATGGGTATTGTTTAAACAATTAATTAATTAATAGTGAATATATAGTAATGAAATTTAATATGCAGAACAAGATTATGCAGAGCAAGTTGGATTAACACATTACTATCACGTGTGTTACGAGGGATGCCTTGCCAATTTTGAAATAGGTGATGGAGCCGAAGAAGCCTCCAAGCTTTACCCTGAAGTCAAGTACACAACGGTTGAGGAGTATATGACCCGTTATTTATAAACTATAACCCTGCCCCTTCTTTATTTCTCATCCATAATAATAATGATATAAATTTCTGTATTTATATTTGTGTGTGTGTGTGTGTGTAAAATATTCCAATTTGGAGTGATATTTAAGCTGGAATATTGCTATCATGGCCCCTTTTTTTTAACTTTATTATGATTTAATTTTTTTTTATCTTAAATTAAATTAGATTGTGCTTATATGCCATCAACATTTTAATACATTATGTTTGCCAAAGCTAACTTAAAAAATAATAATAATAAAAAATGCAGGAAGCTATATATATAAAAGAAAAACAAACCAAGAGTGCAGTAAGCTTATCTATAATCTGTAGACCGATAATAAAAGTTATCCCAAACAATGAGATTTCTCAACTTCAATTGTTAGTGGACGAGTAAGCTTAGAAATAAATAAAGATATGAAGGATAATTGAGTCATTCAATTTTGATATATATAATATTATATAAAGAGAAGAAAACAAAGTCGAAAAAAATGAAAACATGAGAAATATATGTACATTTATGTCCTGTTTTTATATAATAATTTCATAATATCTTATTTAGATTACATTTCTAGCTAAGTTGATATAATCAGCTCAACAATTTCTGATTTTTAGTATGGTTGGAATTTAGAAAAGAAAAGAATGAATGAATATAAATTCTTCGATTTCTTCTAGAAAGATATGATTTTTCATCCGCTTTTTACGTTTCGTGAATAGTCGAGACATTGAGGAATATCGAGCAAGACACTTAAGTTGTAAAATAATAGTATCATGATAGGTTTTGAACTTAAGACACCTGAATTTTAAACTTTGTTTTTTCTAGAGAATGAATTTTAAATTTTTAACTTAACCATTTCAAATTTTTATAAATATATCTTTACATAGGTCTTTTTTCGTTCAAAGGTTCACTTGAAATTTGGGAGAGTTTAATTAAAAATATTAGGCCTGAATAAAATATAGGCCGAACTCGAGCTTGAACATTCAAGGTCCAAGCCCAACTCGGTCTATTTTCTAGTTTTGTGTGTATATATATATATATATATTATGTTACCATTTCGTAACTTTTTATACTATTAATATTTTAACAATCCAACCGTTGAATTATTAATATATTTGTACTTATAATGCTTCCAGATATTTTAATTGATTCGATATCTTTATCGATCTATATAATTGTCTATATTAGATATTTAACGCTAAAAGTTTTTTTTACATAAAACAAATAATTATTAATTTTTTAATTTATGTCAAACTTGGCATGCATGATTTACATGAATAGAGCATGAAATATGACTGTTGGATTGTTAAAATATTAATAGTATAAAAAGTTATGGAATGATCTAAAACCATTTAAATTTTACATGGGTGTAAGTGAATCTCTTCCCAATTTATATATATAACAAAAAAAAATTATATCTATAGTTATATATAATACTATACGTAAACATTAAAAAAGTGTTAAGTTATCTATATATAAAATTGTAATAAAAGAAATATATATTATTAAATTTTAAATTTTAAATATAATATATTTATAAAAACATTAAAAAAATAATATGAGCGAACTTAAAATGAGATTGGGTTAGCCATTTACAAATATGAACGAAATTGGGTAAAATTTTAGACTCATATTTGAGGCCGGATCAAATTTGAACAAACATAAAATGTATTAATATCATTATTAAGCCTAACTCGAACCCTACCTGGCCCAACCCAAAAACATGAAGCAATAAAACTAATATTATATATTTATATAAATTTTGTCAATCTTTTACAATAATTTTTTTTTCAAATTTATAAGTTATTTAAAATATATCTCTACGCACTACACCAAAACAGTCTTTTAGCGGCGTTTTTAGTGGCGTTTTAAATAAAAACGCCGCAAATATTATACATTAGCGGCGTTTGATGGAAAACGCCGCAAAAAAAAGAGCAATAGCGGCATTTATTACCAAAACGCCGCTAAAAAGGACATATTGCGGCGTTTATTTATAAAACGCCGCTAAAAGTCTGAGCTTTAGCGGCGCTTTTGGGAAAACGCCGCTAAAAGTCTGAGCTTTAGCGGCGCTGTTGGGAAAACGCCGCTAAAAGTCTGAGCTTTAGTGGCGCTTTTTGGAAAACGCCGCTAAAAGTCTGACCTTAACGGCGCTTTTGGGGAAACGCCGCTAAAAGTCTGAGCTTTAGCGGCGCTTTCGGGGAAACGTCGCTAAATGTCTGAGCTTTAGCGGCGCTTTCGGGAAAACGCAGCTAAAAGTTTTTCATATTTTTTCCTTTTTCTCGCTTTGAATTATATTTTATTTTGATACATTCACTTATAAGCTATGAGAAAGTTTCATTTTAGTTACTTAATTATGAAAAGTTACAAATTGTTAACTAAACAATATAGAAGTTTTCATTTAAGTTATAAATTAAGCTATTAAAATTGATTTATGGTTTAATGTTTAGTATATTAATTTCATGGTTTAGGGTTTGTTATTTTGGTGTATGGGTTTAGTGTTTTAAAGTTTGTTGTCCAGGTTTATTGTATAGTGTTTAATATGTTAGTGTTTCTTGGTATTAAGGTTTAAGTGTTAGTGGTTAATTAAGGGTTAAGGTTTAGGTTAGGGTTGGGGTTTAGAATAAAATGGTTAATGGATTAGGGTTTTAGGTTTAGGGTTTATGGTTTATGGTTTATGGTTTATGGGTTTAGGGTTAGGGGTTTGAGGGGAAATAGTTACTGTGTTAGGTTTCTGAGTTAGGGTTTATGGTTTTAGTTTAGGATTTTAGGGTTTAGGGTGTTATCTATATGACCCGAAATCGAAATCCCTCATGAGGGATTTATGGTTAATGTGTTAGATATTAAAATATATGTTTTGTACTACACTAACATTGGCTACATGAATTCCCAAAAAGTTGGTCTCGGATTATGGTTTAGGGTTTGTAGTTTAGAGTAGTTTAGGGTTCGAGTTTTATGGTCTAGTATTTAAGGTTTGGGGTTTTGAGTTTGGGGTTTAAGGCTAGCTGTTTGTGGGTTAGTGCTTAAGGTCTAAGGTTTATGATTTAGGGATTGATATTGGATTTTTTAGAATATAAATCAAAATAAGATAAATGTAAATTATTATTTATTGGAATATTGGGTTTTATTGTTTTTTAGAATATAAATAAAAAATTTTCGAAATTTTCTTTAAAAGTTTAATATTCAAAATTTTTAAAAAATTAAAATTCAAAAAAATGATAATATCAGCAAAAAAATTGTGAAAGAAAAAAATAAGTAAAGAATGAAAAAAAATTAAAATTGGGAATAGTGGCGTTTTCGTAAAAAACGCCGCAAATATGTTTGTGTGTTGTAAATAAAACGACGTAGTTTTGTATATTTTAGTGGCGTTTTTCTTGAAAACGCCGCAAAAAGCTGGGATATAGCGGCGCTTATAAAAAAGGCCGCAAATATGTTTGTGTAATGTAAATAAAACGACGTAGTTTTGTATATTTTCGTGGCGTTTTTCTTGAAAACGCCGCAAAAAGCTGGGATATAGCGGCGCTTATAAAAAACGCCGCAAATATGTTTGTGTAATGTAAATAAAACGACGTAGTTTTGTATATTTTAGTGGCGTTTTTCTTGAAAACGCCGCAAAAAGCTGGGATATAGCGGCGCTTATAAAAAACGCCGCAAATATGTTTGTGTAATGTAAATAAAACGACGTTGTTTTGTATATTGTAGTGGCGTTTTGTTTTGTAAACGCCGCAATAGGTATGTCTGTAGCGGCGCTATTTTATAAACGCCGCAATTCTTGAATTGTGTTAGTGAAAACGTCGCCGTTTTGCTCTCCTCCAGTTCCCCCAACCCTTAAACCCGATTGACTCAATTTCCCCTAGGCTTCTTCTGAAATTCATTTCCCCCTTCTTCTAAAATCCCTAAATTTCTAAAGGTTTAGTTTCTTTCATCCCTCTCTTCATTTCATACCTCTCTTCAGTCCGCCACCATCGTACTTCATCAGATCAATAATCTCTTCGTCCTCCACGGCTCCACTATTATCGTCTAAACCAACGCTCATTCGGCTTCAAGCTTTACCTCTCTTTCGTGGGATTGTCGACGCATGCACATCTCGATTCTCAAAAGGTAAAATGCAAGTGAACAAAATATAGGTTTGGATCTTTGTTATCGACTAGTATTAGTTCTTTGTTGTTTGGTTCTCTGAATTTGTCGGCTCATCGTAGAAAGAGGGAAGGGAGCAGGGACGGTGTAATGTGAAAGAAGGGAAGGGGGGGGTGTGGGATTATTCATTATAGTGAGAAAAAATATTCTTTTTAATTGTTGTGGGTTGGTTGAGTGTTTGCGTGAGATGGGGACTGTTTTATTACATTCAATTGAGAATTTTAGCTTTTCCCTTGTTCTGGGGCTTGTGGCTTGCTCATTTTCCTTCGGGTGTTTTACACTATATTTTGATGTTTGGGATGTCTTGTTGTATTTTGCACTTTGTCTCAAAAGTATTTAGCCATATTTGGAGAAGAAACGGGAAACTCGGGAATAATGAGAGAAAAGAAGCTTGAAATATTAAAAGAGGTAAAAGCAAAATTTTATAATGTGACCAACTTTTCAAATAAATAGTAAATATAAAATAAGCATTGGTTTCATGAACTACAGGTAATGAAAATACAAAGAAAAGTAGGTGATAGTTGTCATTGTTTTTTTCCCTTTAATTTATAAATTTGTCAAGTGATTGCATTATTTGTCTTATTATATTGAAAATTTATAATTTCTTAGAACAAAGTTAGTTTAGGGTTTTATTATAAAGTTTAGAATTGAATATACGAAGGTTTGGTCGTCATTGGGATAATGTTCGTTATGTTATATATAGTTAATATCAATGAAATTCATTTGTTTATGATTTTGATGTTCCGAAATTTGGTTAAGATTTTCATTAAGATTTTCACATTTGTTAAACTCAACAACAAAAACCTGGTTAAATGTAATTAAGCAGTTTTGAAGAATAATCACCTGCATTGGAGATAACTCGAAATGAAATTTGACAACCGCAGCGTGTTTACGCTTTGTGCCGATCATCTTTGTGTCTTTGTGTACTCGTATTGCTCGATTAACGAACTTCCTTAAGAAGATTTTACCGTAACCACCTCTGCTTTCACTACTTGAAGGTAATGTTCAATCTGAAAAAAGTAATTAAGAATGGTGAAGCTTGTAAGTTTAAAGAGCTTTCTTCTAGTTCCTGTGTCTTATCTTTCAGATTTTACACCATATTTCTAAGTTTTTAATTTAATTCGAAAATTCAATTGAATCAATCAAAATAGAAATTTTGATTGATACATATATGTATAATTAGACCCCCATTTTTGTAAAAAGAAGAGATAGTGTGTTGATTGATACATATATGTATAATTAGACCCCCATGTTTGTAGCCTTCCCTTTGTGCTTGCAATGGTGGGATGATTTTCTCTGTTGATTGTATTTTCCTAACAGTCCACGAACTTGAGGGTAAACTTGAAATAAAGGGCAAATGGACTATAGCTGATATCAATAAATAATCTGTTCATAGTTCCATTTTGTTTAATGAAAATATTAAAATATAAAAATAATTTATAAAAGTGTTTTAATTTTAAAAATATTAATTTATTAATTATTCATATTCAATTCACTTGTTGAAGGCTTCTATTTATTGATATCATATTCAAATATCATTCACTCTCCATAGATCTATTGTTCTGTTGAAGGTGTGAAAACAAATGGAGAGGGTCTCCATCCTTTTAAAATATTTGTGAAAGGTCATGATGAATGTTGTTGCTTTTATTATGGTGGTTTAAAACTTGGTTGTTGGATCTTGATTTAGTCCACATGGGAATTCGGCGTGAGCTTCATCCCCGAGCACTTCCGAATATGAAATATCGGTTGTGCACCGCTATTTTTTCAATGTCGAAGACGGAGAAAGAAGTGTTCATGCGGTGTTGAAGGATATAAAGGTCCCGGATGCATATGCATCAAATATATCGCGATGTGTGAGTCTTAAGGATCAAGATTATATGGCTTAAAATCGCATGACTATCACATATTGATGCAAGACTTATCGCGCGGTTGCTATGCGGTGTTGTATGTCGAAAAAGGTGACGGCTCTCTGTAATTGAATCACAAATATAATGAAAGGCATTTGTGGTAAAGTTTTGAATGTTCAAGAACTTGAGAGACTACAAGATCGAGCCGCATTGACTTTATGCAATCTGGAGAAGATATTCCCGCCTTTCTTCTTCACTATTATGGTGCACTTGTTAATTCATCTCCCGCGTGAAGCACTTCTTGGTGGACCCGTTTTCTATCGATGGATGTATCCCATTGAAAGGTCTTACTTTATTTGCAAAATATTCCTTCATTCAGCTCAATGACTTTAGTTGCAACTTTTGATAATGTTGTATATCGTGTTTAGGTTCCTTTCCAAATTGAAGTCATACTACCGCAATAAGCGTTATCCGGAAGGATCAATTGCCGAGGGCTACTTGGCAGAGGAATGTATGACTTTCTGTTCGAGGTATTTGGAAGATGTTAAAACAAGAATGAACAGACCAAGTAGAAATGCTGGGCTCACAGATCATAATTTGGCTGAAACTTATTTATTTCAAAGTTTCGGAGAACCGATCGGCAAAGTCGAAATTACAGAATTAGACGATAGATCGTGGGTCCAAGCGCATCGATACGTTCTTTTTCATCACGATTCAATGGACCCATTTCGGAAGTAAGTTCTACAATTTGATAAATACTCATCAATTATGATTTGTTTGTCTTCTAACAAAGTAAAACCTTTTTTACCGTAGTGAGTACAAACAAATATTGAGAGCTCGTTCACGATCTCGAAGATTAAATCGACGAGAAATTAATAAGTTGTTCTCAGAATCATTCCATGAATGGTTAAGCCAAATGGTATGCAATTTAAGTTTTCATTAACAAGTAATAAGGTTTTCTCAAAATAATTACTCGATTTACTTTCGACTCGATAGGTTTGGAGTCGGAATGAAGTAAATGACGACGTTAAATGGCTTTCACAAGGTCCAAACAGATTAGTTAAAAGATATAGTGGCTTCCTTATCAACGGATACATATTTCATACAAAGTATCGCGAGAGATTGAGGAGAACCCAAAATTGCAGAATTGTTGTTAATTCTTCGATTACAAGTTATGCTAGTGCTAGGGACAGTAATCCGGTTGAGGGGAATCTGGAGTATTACGGACTTATTACTGACATCATTGAGTTGGATTATTACGGCAACTGCAAAGTTGTCTTATTTCGAGGTGATTGGGCTGATGTCAATACGGCTCGCGGAATTAAAGTCGATCAATATGGCTTTACAATGGTGAATTTCTCTCGATTGATTCACACCGGAGAACAACTGATGGACGAGTCGTATGTGTTTTCTTCTCAAGTTAAACAAGTTTTTTACTCGGAAGATCCAATTAATGAGGGTTGGTACGTTGTACTTCGAAACACCCCTAGAGACTTCTTCGACATTGGCAGTGGAAGTAGAGATGACATAGTCGAAAGATCAGAAACATTACCTTTTCCAGAACAAAACTTAAATGAAAATATCCCTAGTACTAGTCAACAATTTCAATGGGTTCGTCAAGATGTGGACGAAGATATTTACGAAATATGATTTAGTAAGATTTTATGATTTATTATTTATATGTAATATTATAATTTTAATGTTGGGCATGTTATATAATTTAACTATTTTAAATGTCCTATTATTGTTGTTATTTGTTACTCAAATTTTGAACTATTTTACGTGTATTGCAGGAAAAATGCCTAGAAGACGATTATTACGAGATTTCAATATTGTTCGCGATACTCCAAATCCAGAAGAAGCAAGTAGTGAACAGCAAACAATTGTTGGATCTTCTACTCTGCCGGACATAGATGATGAGCCTGGAGAATTTGAAAGTAATGTTAAGTTTATTTTACATGCATGTTGAATTTTATTATTGATTCATTTTTCAATTTTAATATAATAATATATCATTTTTCAGCTGAAGGTGGTGGGACGCGCAGAGCTCGGGGACGTACACTACTTAAAGATTTATACGACTTAGAGCCTACCAATCGTGTTAAAGTAAGGAGAAACAATCATGGCCAGCCTGTTGGATCTGAAGCTCGACTGTTAGGAAGCTATTTGGGCATTATTGCACGAAATGCCAATATGTTGCCCATTAACTACGAATCATGGCATCACATGCCTGATGCCAACAAAAGTCAGGCTCTCGATAATATTAAGGTAACAAAACGTGAATGTAATTTATAATACTTTAATTTAATTTTCATTTATATTAACTTTTTATACTTTTTTTCTTCAGGCTAGATTTACTTTAGAGGTCTCTGATGACTATGTTAAGAAGACATTGGGTAAAAAATGGAGAGACAATAAAAGCACGCTCAAAAAATAATATTTTAAGAAAGACATAAGCCTCGACGAAAAATTAAGAAATGTTCCACCGGGAATGTTGAGGTACCAATGGGAAGATCAAGTTAGATTTTGGAATTCAAAAAAAGGAGAGGTATTACGTACTTCTAAAATCTTATAAATTATTTGGTTTATAGTATTTACTATATATATAATTCAAATTGCATTATGTAGGACCGTGAGCGAGTTGGAATAAGCAGCAGACAGAAACAGAAATTCACGCATACGGCAGGTTCTAGAAGTTTTGCTTGTGTAGCTGAGGCCGAGGTATTATAATTTATTAATTCTATCAAATATTAATTACTTTATACTATTAAATTATATTTTTCTTGCTAAAATGTAGGAAACTTCGACTGGTCAAAAAGTTGGACGCGTTCAGCTTTTTGACATTACGCATAGAAAGAAGGATGGATCTCCGATGACATCCGAAGCTGCAGAAATTTTGGTATATTTACTTAATAAAATTTTACTTTTTATAAATATTTATAATGTTTAATTATAATAGTTTAATTCATCGTTTAAAGTTTTAAATTTATAATGTTAAATTATGTTGCATTCTTTCTTATTTATATATTTCGTTTCTAACTCTTTCATTGATTTATTAGGATAAACTAAAAGAGAAAAAGACGGAGTATGAAGCGGCTGCTTCGACTGATAGTTCTGTTAATCTTGAGGAGATTGATAACAGAATTATTACAGATGTATTGGGTCCTGAAAGGTACGACTGCTTCGACTGATAGTTCTGTTAATCTTTAGTATATTTTTAATAGAATTATCACTGATGTTTTTGGACTTGAAAGGTATGGTCGGGTTCGATTTAAAGGATCCATGTTACCCCGACCCAATATTTTGATCCGGCCCCAGCAGAATACATGCCTTCCCGGGTCAATCTCGTCTTTCAAGTTTGAGGCTACAAGACCAGATAGCTCAGATGCAAGAGAGTACGGTTGAGCAGAGGCAACAAATTATTGATGTTCAAAGAAAATATGAAGAACTCAAAGAATAAACTTAGAGCGGATGAAGCTACTGGCTGAGGAGGAGGCAAAGAAGAAGCTAGAGAGGCAGCGGCAGCTGCGAGGGAGGCAGAGGCAGCATCGATGCTAGCAGAGCAGAACAGAAAGTATGAAGAGCTCCAGCACCAGCTTCAGCATATGATGCAGATGTTTCAACAGTCGCAGAAACCGCCATCTTAGACACATTTAGTTTCTCGTTGTAAGAATGTTTTGACATTATTACATTTAACATTATTGTTACAATATTTTCAGTTATCTTTCATTTAATTTATTAAATTTCAAGTATTATTTAGAATTAATGTATTTGGTGTGATTTTTATGCTAAATTTGCTGTTTTGCGATGGAATTATATGCTATATTTACTGTTATTGGTTGATTTTAGTGCAGGAGGGGTATAATATTGAAAAAATTGTACCACAGAAATCTGAACAAATTAGCGGCGTTTTTTGGAAAAGCGCCGCTAAAGACCGTGACTTTTAGCGGCGTTTTTTATAAAAGCGCCGCTAAATACCATGACTTTTAGCGGCGTTTTTTATAAAAGTGCCGCTAAAGACCGTGACTTTTAGCGGCGTTTTTTATAAAAGCGCCGCTAAAGACCGTGACTTTTAGCGCGGCGTTTTTGAAAACCGCCGCTAAATACCATGACTTTTAGCGGCGTTTCTTGAAAAAGCGCGCTAAAGACCATGACTTTTAGCGGCGTTTCTTGAAAAGCGCGCTAAAGACCATGACTTTAGCGGCGATTTGGAAAAGCGCGCTAAAAGTCATGGTCTTTAGCGGCGCGTTTTGAAGTTTTTTCAAAACGCCGCAAAATTTTGTGGCGGTTGTAGTAGCGGCGTTTTTTGTGGCGCTTGCAAAAGCGCCGCAAACACTTTTAGTGGCGCTTATAAACGCTGCTAAAGGCCAAAAAAAACGCCGCTAAAAGTCTGTTTTGCTGTAGTGACGTGTTGGTGAATTTGTGTTATATTATTTTTTATCATATTCTAATTAATTTTCTTATCTCGTTTTATGTTATATAGCTATGTATTAAATTTTGTCAAATTTAATTAAAACAACTCTTAAATTTGTGTCATATATCATCATATTTTTAGGGTAAAACTTTCATTTACAAAAAATAGATAAATCATCAATAAAATTCGAGAAATACGATAACCCAAATCAACATGCTTTCCTGATACATCCATTCGTATAATCCCCAAAATTCAGCGATAAAGGTAAGCGAAGCATTAGAAGTCAAAATGGAAGAAATTGCGTAGGGAACAACATCCCAATAAAACTAGTTTGCATAAAACAAAGCTACTCTAAAAAGAAAGTGATCTGTCCTGTTATCCCATTTTGTCCAAAGAAAGAATAGACATTGAAACAAATCTTTCAACATTAAGCAACCTCTAATCATAATACTAAACTCAGAATTATTAACAGAAGAAGAGATCAACACGTTAACAACATCAAGGCAATCCGATTCAATTATTATCCTATCAAATTGTTGTGCCTTCAACCAAGGGAGTATTTCTCGTATTGAGAAAATTTCAACTAAGCATTGATCATAGGCAGTAGAAACATGACCCGGAAAAGCTTTTACGAACTCACCTGTTGCGTTACGACTGACGGTCACGAAGCTTGTAGTATTCGACCCTTGGTAGATGGAGGCATCAACGTTGCACTTCAACCACTCAGCAGTGGTCGTGCCCAATTTAAGACAGCAGCAACAGTGGAAGGACGATGTTGGACCTGATGAAAAATAGCTTTCGCGTCTTGCCAATCTCAAAGAAACGTGACAGCGAACTTGTTGAACGATGGCCAGCAATGCAGTAGCAAAGATGTTTTGGAGCTTTGCCATATCAACTGTTTTGTTTCTTGTTTGCAACTAGTCTAGTTCACTTTGTAATCAGTCTTCTTGATGCACAAAGACTAGTTAGCTAATTAGTTTGATAATGTACTAATGTTTAGGTGTTGATTTTATCTGATAAGTTAGCTTGTTAATGTGTACAAGTTAAGTTTTATAATTTTCAATGTTGTTAGTGAGAGTAGTTATGTATTTGGTAACTGTTTGTAACTTAAGAACATTGCTTTAATGAAAATCAGTAATAGAGATCATTTGATCATCTTCTTCAGTTTCTTTTCTTTCATTTTCCCTTTCTTTTGTTGCTAATAACCTCAACAAATGGTATCAAGAGCCTGTCATCTTTAAGGGCCTTTGTTGTTTGTTATTTTTTCTTTGTTGTGTGTTTGAAAAGAAAGAATCAAAAATTGTTTTTTGTTGTTGCAAAACATGAGTTTTTCACCTCCACCACCACCTATTTTTGCCGGTGAAACTACCACATATGGGTAGTGAAAATGAAAACCTATTTGCAAGCTCATGATTTGTGGAATTTGGTTGAAGCTGACACAGAGCCACCTTCATTGAGAGCCAATCCCACCATAGCTCAAATCAGACAGCACAATGAGGACCATGCTGAGAAATACAAAGCTATGTCTTGTTTGCAAAATGGAGTTTCTAATGTGATCTTCACTTGGATAATGGCTTGTAACACTCCTAAACAGGCTTGTGAGAGGCTGAAAGAGGAGTTTCAGGGGTCTAATAAAACAAGGCAGCAACAATTGATCAACTTGAGGAGGGACTTTGAAAATTTGAAGATGAAAGAGTCTGAATCTATTAATAAGTACTTTGATAGGATAATGGCCACAGTCAACAACATCAAGCTGCTTGGAGATGACTTCAATAATAGGAGAATTTTTGAAAAGGTTATTACAACTCTTCCAGAAAAGTACAAGTCAAAGATCTCCTCATTGGAGGACTCGAGATATTTATCAACTATCTCACTGTTAGAGTGGGTTTGGATGGGCGGTGGGGTGTGGTACGTTTAGTTTACTTTTTGTCTCACGCTACAGTATCGCTATAGTATCTAATCTCACCGCCATAACTGTTTTTACACTAACCATAAGCAAACACACCACCCATCCAAACGCACCCAGAGTTGATAAATTATCTTTATGAACAAGAGCAGAGAAGGGCCAACAGGTTGGAGGAGCATCCTGAAGGATCTTTTCAGGCTAGAAGAAAAGAAGGCTCAAGCTCAAGCTACAAGGGAAAGAAACCTTGGTTAGATAAAATGGAGAAACCAAATAGGGATGCTGGAAAGAAGAAGTTCCCACCATGCACTCACTACAAGAAGTTCACACACTTGGAAAGATACCGCTGGTACAGGCCTGATATCCAGTGTAGGAGTTGCAAGCAACTTGGTCACATAGAGAAGGTTTGTAAAAACAAAGGAAAGGCACAACCACAACAGCTAGGGGTGAGCGTTCGATCGAATCGAATCGAATCGAATAAAAAAATTTCGAGTTAATCGAGTTGACGAATCATATTTTATCATCCTAATTTGATTTGAAATTTTCTCGAATCGAGTCGAGTGAGATGGAATTCGAATCGAGTCGAATCGAATATATTTGTTCGAGTTAAATTTTAAAAAATAATTTTGGGTCCTTGTAACCATTGTCACCCATCGTAATAAAATTTGTCCACCTTAACCAAATTTTTTATTAACTTTCATCACCAAATAATTTATTTATTAATCTTTTATATACGGGTTAGCTTCTTTGCTTGCTTAGTTGTTTCAATTATCTTGATTCTTGTCACTATGTATTTTGGAATTAAAAATATATTAAATGTTAAAATGTGATTTTTTAATGAAAGTTATTTTAAAGATAAAATGTAAAATTGATACCAATATAAAATTTTAACACGAATATTTTATAGCATAATTAATAATTCAATTTTAATATAAATATTCAATATGACTAAATAATTCAATAATATAAATAATATAAAATGTGAAATTTAATTTAATAATATAAATAGTAGATATAAATAAAATTA
The DNA here is from genome assembly GCA_025698515.1 of Gossypium sturtianum. Taxonomy (NCBI): domain Eukaryota; kingdom Viridiplantae; phylum Streptophyta; class Magnoliopsida; order Malvales; family Malvaceae; genus Gossypium; species Gossypium sturtianum. Next base: position 23,574,805 of record CM046950.1, read on the forward strand.
TTACTATTTATGTTTAGTGATTTTTTTGGATAATTTTGATTTTTATTTGAGAGTAAAGGGTGAGAAGTAAAAGTTTAGGGGAAAAATAAAAAGTTTTGGAGAATAAAAGTTTGAGGGAAAGTAAATGGGGGGAGTAAAATTTTGAAGGGAAAATATTTAAAAAAAATTGGAGGGGAGATGGGTTTGGGGTAGATGGGAGGTGAGATGGGAAGGGAGTAAAAGTTTTAGGGGAAAAGTGGGAGGGAGTAAAAATTTTGGGGGAAAATAAAAAGTTTTGAGGGTTTTTGGGAGTAAAATTTTGAGAAAAAGTAAATGGGAGAGTAATTTTTTTGTGGGAAATGGATTTTGGGTAGATTGGCGGGTTGGGATGGGAGGGGAGTAAAAGTTTTGGGGGGAAAGTGGGAAGGAGTAAAAGTTTTGAGGGAAAAGTAAAAAGGTTTGGGAGTTTGGGGCAAAAATATAAAATATTATAGTTTGATATTTGAATTATTCGAATTATTCGAGTTATTCGAATTCGAAAACTCAACTCGATTCGAACTCGAAATTCGAAAAAAAATCGAGTTGACTCGAATAACTCGAATAACTCGATTCGTTTAACTCGAAATTCGAATTTTTTTATTTATTTTTTCGAGTCGAATCGAGTTTTGCTCACCCCTAACAACAGCAGAACCAAGCTCAAGCTGCTGAGGACATTCAAGCTTAGGAGGAGCATGTTTTCGCTGCTTATTGTTTTGCAACCTCAAGCAAGGTTAAAAAGGATTGGTTGATTGACAATGGCTGCACTCATCATATGGCATCTAATGAAGGAATGTTCAGAGAGCTTGACACCAGTTTTGTCTCTAAAGTCAGAATTGGCAATGGAAACTTCATTGAGGCCAAAGGCAGAGGCAAGGTTGTAATCAACACACACTCAAGTAATAAGACAATCTCAGATGTCCTTTTTGTACATGATATTGACCAAAATTTGCTTAGTGTTGGCCAGTTGATACCGAAGGGTTATTCTTTTAATTTTAAGAACAAATCCTGTATGATTGAGGACTCATTTGGTCAAAAGCTAGTGACAATAGCTATGACTGATAGATTTTTTATTTTGGATGTAAATCAGCTAGATGTGAAAGCTTATGCTAGTTTAGTTGATGAATCATGCTTATGGAACAAAAGATTAGGGCATGTAAATTACAGATCACTTAGTTTGTTGCATAAGTTGGATCTAGTTGAAGACATGTCTAAGGTTGATTTCAAGGATGAGGTTTATGAGGTTTGTCAGCTTGGGAAGCAGGTCAGATTGCCATTTTCAGTTAACAAGGCATGGAGAGCTCAAGACAAGCTTTAATTGGTCCATACTAACATTTGTGGACCTATGAAAACCTCTTCTCTAAGTGACAGAAGGTACTTTGTACTGTTTATAGATGATTGACAAGGTTTTGTTGGGTGAATTTCTTGAAACAAAAATCAGAGGTAGTTGATTTCTTTTGCAAGTTCAAAGCCTTAGCTAAGACTCAAGCAAATTGTAAGCTTAAGGCCTTGAGATCAGAAAATGGCACTGAGTACTAGTCAAAAAGGTTTCATAAGCTATGTGAAGAAGCTGGAATTCAGTATCAACTGACAACAATTTATACACATTAGCATAATGGTGTTTGTGAAAGGAAGAATCGAACAGTGCTTGATATGGCTAGATGTCTACTGTTTGAGAGCAAATTGCCAAACAACTTTTGGGCTGAGGTAATGAATACCTCAGTGTATTTACTCAACAGATTGCCAACAAATGTTGTCAAATGCAAAACACCTTTTGAAGCTTGGTTTGGACACAAGCCATCTGTTTCATATTTGAGAGAGTTTAGCTACATTTGTTATGCACTTGTCCCTGCTGAGAAGAGAAGCAAGCTTGAAAGAAAGTCAATGTCAGGAATCTTTGTTGGTTATAGCAGCACAAAGAAAGGGTATAGGGTTTTTGATCCTTCCACCAAGAAGATTGTTGTGAGTAGAGATGTAAAGTTCAATGAAGGCATTGGATGGAAATAGAATGGTACTGATGCAAACTTGCTCAAACAAGACCAGCAAGATAGTGATCTGCAGCCAGTTGAAGATGAAGCTCACATTGAGGAAGGGTTCGATGATATGCCTATCAGAGGTACAAGAACTATCACTGACATTTATCAAATGTGTGATGTGGCTATACTAGAGCCTTCAATCTTTGATGAAGCTGCTAAAGAATACTGTTGGAAAGAAGCAATGCAAGCAGAAATGGAGATGATACACAAGAATGACACATGGGAACTGGTAGATAGGCCAGTCCAAAAAAGAATTATTGGTGTAAAATCGGTATTCAGGACCAAGTACAATGCTGATGAGTCACTGAATAAGCACAAAGCAAGACTTGTTGTGAAGGGGTACAACCAATAATATGGTGTTGACTTTTCAGAAACCTTTGCACCAGTTGTAAGGTTAGACACTATAAGGCTTTTATTTGCCTTGGCTACTCAAAAGCAATGGAAAGTGCACCAATTAGATGTTAAATATGCTTTTTTGAATGATTTTCTCAAGGAGGAAGTTTTCATTGAACAACCAGAAGGGTTCTTAGTGATTGGTGAAGAGCAAAAAGTTTACAAGCTCATGAAGGCCTTGTATAGCCTAAAACAGGCTCCAAGGGCCTGGTATGACAGAATCGATGCCTATTTGTCAAGGCTTGGGTTTGAAAAAAGCATAAGTGAGCCTACTCTTTATGTGAAGAAATCTGAGAATGAGACCTTACTGATTGTGTCATTGTATGTGGATGATTTGCTAGTAACTGGTAGCAAAAAGGAGTTGATAGATGAGTTTAAGAAGCAGATGCAAGATATGTTTGAGATGACTAACTTAGGGGAGATGACTTACTTTCTTGGCATAGAGATAAATCAGACTCAACATGTAACACCCCTAACCCGTATTCGTCGCCGGAACAGGGTTACGAAGCATTACCGAAATATATAGATCAAGTAAACAGATATTTCATTTTATACAGTATTCATGTCAGAAATCAAACATAAAGTCTCTTATATGAACCCTCGACGTCCAAAACATGCATTAGAGATGAGTCGGGACTAAACCGGGTACTCAGAGAATTTTTTACAAAATCTCAAAATTTTTCCTAGGTGCAGGGGTCACACGCCTATGTGGTCAGGCCGTGTGGTTCACACGGCCAAGGGACACTCCCGTGTCTCAGGCCGTTTAACTCTCTGACTTGGGTCATACGGTCAAGCCACACGCCCGTGTGCTAGGCCGTGTGTAAATACCTGGGCATTCTGTTTTGAAATTTTAAAGATGCAGGGGACACACGGCCAGGTCACACGCCCATGTGCTAGGCCGAGTGTCACACACGGCTGAGACACACGCCCGTGTCTCTGCCCGTGTGGACTAAAATAGGCTATTTTCCAAGCCATATTTCTCACCCCATTTTGTCATCCTCCTACACCAATACTTTAACACATTCACAATCTATTATAGGTCATTTAACCCAACTCAAAATCAAGTCCTATACATGATATAATACATCATATAATCAAGTATACACACCTACTTAAATTACCAAGTTCACTTATATGCATATCTCATCAAATATGCTAACTTAACTCAATCATTAATATGCCAATATAATTTCTATCAATCAACCAATTTCAAACACATACTAAACATATCCATCACAAGCCATTCCAATGACTAGTTACAATTAAAGCATTTATATGCTTATATTGGCCAATTAACCTATACATGCCATTATAACCATAATTGATTTACCATATATATATACCGAAATGGGCTGATGGATAGTGTGAGTGATCTCCGCCAAGCTTCCAATCCAACAAGCCTCCGAATTACTATAGAACAGGGGAAAATAAACCAGAGTAAGCATGAAATGTTTAGTAAGTTTGTATAACATGGTAATTAACTTACCACTCATTTAAATTCAATATAAACATACAAGGCACATTCAATCAACTTGATCACAAGCCCTAACACATATCCTTATCACCCTTGTTAGTCATATATTTCATATAAATATCAAGAAACATGTATGGGCTCAACAATAATTAGATTTCCATGTACATATACTTTCCACATCATGTATTCATATAACATATACAAATCATATCCTTGTGTTTCAAGTAAATTTTCATAATAATTCGTCTCGAGTTCAGATTATTTCATTTCGGAACTTTGCCCATTAAATCATTTGAAATGTCAGTGTCACACGGGTAATATACTCAAGGTGTACAAATCTATAATCATGGATGAACATATTCATCAAACAAATTCCATGTTCATATATTATCATCTCGTATTTCCATATATCATGTATCATCATTTTCATGTATTTCAGACGTGTATTAATTCATTTCATGTTCATATTTTCTCATGTCAGGATTTTGCCCGTTGAATCATTGAAAACATTGATGGATACATTGATGGATACACAGGTAGTACACTCGAAGTGTACAAATCAGAAATCCGTCAATTCATATTCAGGAGTGCTCTTTAAAGCACATAATCGGGAAATCCTCTCTCAAGCCATATAACAAGAAGCTCACAAAGAGCCTATCAGGAAGCTTATCCAGGCTATATAACAGGAAGTTCATAAGAGCCATAATCAGGAAGTTCACAAAGAACTTTTAATCAGGAAGCTCACGAAGAGCCTTTAATCAAGAGCTCCGGATAGCCATATATCGGGAAGTTCAAGCGAGCCATATCGGACACTCACAAAGAGCTGCGTTTGTGTCCGCAATATATGCAGGATCACAACTGATCATATAACAGGGCGCTCACAAAGAGTTGCGGTAGTCCGCAACACATGCAAGATTACTACCGATCAAGATGCTCGCAGGAACCATATAATGGGAAGCTCGAGAGGGCTTATAACGGGATGCTCGTAGGAGCTGTGGTGTATCCGCAACACATGCAGGACCACAACCAATCGGGAAATCCTGTATCCATCGAATTCTATTATTCAAACGGGATTTAATATTTATCGGGCTTTTTCGGATATGTAACCAATTTCATATATTTGACATTTATACAATTCACATACACAACATTTAATTCAAGCATATAAATATACACAATTCAGTTACACGAACTTATCTCGACAAATGTTCGTGTATGTAAAAGCTACTAATCCGACATTTTCTCTTTTCCTCATTCTAACTCCGAATTTGGTATATTCGAATCTATATGAATGAATTTAACATTAATTCATGTTCATTTCAATTCAATTCATATCTTAGGAAAAATTACCATTTTGCCCCTAAACTTTTAATTAATAACGATTTCGTCCCTAGGCTCGAAAATGAAGTTCATGCAATTTAATCCTTACTCCAAGCCTAGCTGATTTTTACATGTAAAATTTACAGCTCATGTATTTCATAAAATTCGGAATTTTTCCATGAATTTTACATCTTTTCAATTTAGTCCCTAAATCATAATTTCATCAAAATTCCCTTTACAAAAGTTGTTTATCTATCAACAACCTTTCATTTTCTACCATAAAACTTAATAATTCATCTATTTTCATCCATGGCAAAACCCTAGTACCTTGATAACTTTGCAAATCAATCTCCGAGATAGCTAGATTAAGCTATTACGATATCAAAAATATAAAAATCATTAAAAACGGGCAAGAATACTTACCTAATCAAGCAAAATAAGTTGGCTTAAGCTTAGGTTTCCATGGCTAGGGTTTTCATGCTTTTAATTTGGGAAACATGATATAAATGATGATGTTTTTTTATCATTTATCATCATTTATTATTTCACTTTCCAATTTCATCCTTTTCTTTATTTATTTTCCATGGATGAATCATCATCCTTAACCACTATTTTTAATGGTCTATTTGTCATATAAGGACCTCATATTTTGAATTCCATAGCTATTTAATCCTTTTAGCTATTAGAACTCAACCTTTGCACTTTGTGCAATTTGGTCATTTATCAAATTAAACATGTAATCGGTAAAATTTCTTTACGAAATTTTTATACGACATTACTATCATACTATAGACCATAAAATAATATAAAAATAATTTTTCTTCCGAAATCAGATTTGTGGTCCCGAAACCACTGTTTCAATTTTACCGAAAACGAGCTGTTACACAACATGCCATCTTTATAGGTCAGCAAGAATTTGCTTTGAAAATTTTGAACAAAATCTGCATGACAAATTGCAAACCTGGTAACACTCTAGTGGCATAAGGTGAGAAACTCTCCAGCAAAAATGATCATGAAAAGGTGGATGAGAAAGGGTATAGAAGTCTTGTAGGTTGCATGCTCTATTTGACAGGTATAAGGCCTGACATTATGTTTGCGGTCAACCTTCTATCTAGGTTCATGCACTGCTGCAATGTTGCTCATTTCAAAGCAGCTAAGAGGGTCCTAACATATGTCAAAGAAACTCGTAAATTTGGGGTAAAGTTTGTGAGAACTGAAGAACTCAAGCTGTTGGGATACTTAGATAGTGACTGGGCAGGCTCTATTGATGATATGAAGAGCACATCGAGTTATTTTTTCACTTTAGGCTCAGAAGTCTTTTGTTGGAGTTCAAAGAAGCAACAAAATTTGAATGAGAGCCAAGATGAAGCAACTAAAATTAAAGTGGATAATCAGCCAGTTGTTGCCATAGCAAAAAATCCTGTGTTTCATGGCAAAACGAAACACTTTAAAATCATATATCACTTTGTTAGGGAAGCTGAACAATCAAAGAAAGTCAACTTGATCCATTGCAAAACAGAAGATCAGTTTGCTGACATTTTAACCAAGCCTTTTGGGACTGCAAGGTTCAAAAATTTGAGAAGAAATATTGGTGTTTGCTGCATAGAAGCAAGGAAGAGTGTTGAACAATGGCTAGCAATGCAGCAGCAAAGATGTTTTGGAGCTTTGCCATATCAACTGTTTTGTTTCTTGTTTGCAACTAGTCTAGTTCACTTTGTAATCAGTCTTGTTGATGCACAAAGACTAGTTAGCTTATTAGTTTGATAATGTACTAATGTTTAGGTGTTGATTTTATCTTATAAGTTAGTTCAATGATGTTAGTGAGAGTAGTTATGTATTTGGTAACTGTTTGTAACTTAAGGACATTGCTTTAATAAAAATCAGTAATAAAGATCATTTGATCATCTTCTTCGGTTTCTTTTCTTTCATTTTTCCTTTCTTTTGTTGTTGATAACCTCAACAGAACTCAACAATCTTCGATGGAGGGTGTTCCTAATTCTTCCAAACTAATAGGTTCCTATGGAACCATAAACTCCACAAGACCACCAGAATACGGTTCCACTGCAGATTACCAGCAAATGAAAAAACAGAGGCAATGAAATCCTTCACAGACATCTTATACAATTGTCTTTAGTGATGCACCCTTTCTCTTTCAATCGGCCTTTGCAAGATATAAAATTGCGAACACACCTTCACAAGAAATCCTTCACCTTTGGTGGTAGCTTAGCATTCCAAATCATTTGCCAAGGAAAATCCACAACATGTCAAACCGCAAGAGCATAACAGGACTTAACATCAAACACCCCATTCTTACTATAGTGCCAAATTTGCTGATCATGTTGGCCATAAAGACTGATCCTGGGCGCATCGTAAGGCGATAAAAGACCTTCAACAAGGGTAACATTCCAAGCTTTAACATTCTCCGTGAGCAAATCACTAACTCGTAAACATTCCATATCCGATAAAGGGTCTGAATCAATAAAAAATTTATTGTCACAGGAATCTATGAAATGTCGCCCATCACCCAATCTCCATCATACTCCTTTAAAAAAGCAGATGCTTTGTAATAAAAAAAAAAATACTCCTCCATATAAATAAGGGATTATTCAAGTAAATCACAATGTCGAAAATATCTACCTTTTAAGATTCTACGGAAAATATCATCGTATTATTTTTATTATAATTATATTTAAAAATAAATTATATATTATATAATTTTTGACTCACTAATAATAATTATGCAACGTTGTCTTTTTTAATTATTATTTTTTTATTTTTTATTTAATTATTTTTATATTATGATCATATCACATATTCATATTACGGCTAACATTATCGACTCTAATTCACCACATCTAGATAACTGATAAATTATGAATGAATTATATTAAAATTCCTCAATGATAAATTAATTAATTAATTTAAATATTATTAAATCTAAATGTAACTATTATCTTCTAAAATGTTATTTTGAATATTTTCGCAATGAAATGGAGGCATTTACCTAGTTCTAATAAAAAAAATAAATTGTACAATTAATCACTCAATTATTAGCTTGTTTCTATTTTGGTCATTGAACTACAAAAATTTTCAATTTTGTCATTAACAATATATTTTGTTTCTCTTTTAATCACATCCCATTAAATTGTTAATGGAAATGGTGAGGTGACCTTTCTTTTACTTAATATAATAACATATTTAGTCTTCAACATTTGCTTATTCTATTAAATTAACTTTAATTTTAAATAATTCAATAAATTTAGCTAACAATTTAATTCTCAAACATTTATAAATTTAACCCTTAACATTTAAAAAAGGGATAAACTACACCCAAAGTCACTAAACTATTAGTAAATTTACATTTTTATCACTCAACTTTAAAAAGTTACAAAATGATCACTAAACTATTGAAAAGTCTTTATTTAAGTCATTGGGCTGTTAAAATTACTAATGTATGGTCTTTTCTGTTTGCATCGTCTGCACCAATCGAAAGCTCCCCTTTCCCTTTTCTTCTACAATTTGGGTTTTTTTTTTTTCATGAAACAGTTTTAAACGTCACGAATCTGCGAACTAAAATCCAAACAGTTTCTTTTTCAATCTCTAACATTGACCATCAGATCAATTTGAATCTAAGATATGTTCTTTTACTCATCGATGGATATTGATCCATTGTACCAATCGTCGAATCTTTGCTTGGAGCTCGCTAACTGGATTTAAAGAAAAAAAAAAGAAACTTAACAGCTTAATGACTTAAATAAAAACTTTTGAATAATTCAATAACTTAAATGAAAACTTTCCAATAATCATTTTGTAATTTTTTAAAATTGAGTGACTAAAACGTTAATTTATTACCTTGAGTGTAGTTTGACCTTAAAAAAAAAACAAATTAAATAAACTTTAAACGTATTTCATTCCAAGGATAAGTACTTGCATTAAAAGAGGATAATGCAGGAAGTAGAAAAACAACACCGAGTGGTGCACAACACGGCACGTCATACAGAATGCAGTGTGGCGATGAGAAAATAAAATAGAATGTTGTTCATCTAACAACGAACATAACGGTCTTTGTAGTTCGAAACCAAAAGAGATGCTGCTACCCAATCCTGGTTTTGCAGTGTCTTCAACCCCACATCGGATGGTAAACGACTCGCTTCTTCATCTCTTTTTTTATGTTTCTTCGAATATTAATGTTCAATGCCCCCACACCACTCGAATTAACTCACTACCTATGAAAAGCTGTAACACTCTCTTTGATTGGTTATTGATTTAGAGAAATATCCCATTTCTTGATGTATATAGATGAATACCTCTGAAATCATGTGGACTTTTTTGCGTAATGGTTAATTAGTTTGTACCACCAAATTGTAGGTTTTTCAGTCCAGAAGCCATTGGACTGAAGCAGAAGCCAACACAAATGCGGTTATAAAAGGGAAAATTGGTTTGCACCAAATAGTAGGTTCTTCAAGGAATCTCAAGTTTATAAGTCGTTCAGTTTCTGAGGGGGAAGCCTTGACTGAATATGATACTCCATTCCCCAATGATTACATTGACCTTCTTAAACAAGTAAGCCTTGGGTATCTTATTTTAATGTTGCATCTTACATATATATATATATATACACTAATCTGTCATGCAATTTCTAAGATAATTTCTTGCAACTATCGCTGCTGTAAAATCTTATTATTCCTTTGGACAATGTGTCAAATAACAGGCAAAAAGGGCAACAGAATTGGCTTTGAAGGATGGCAAACAGTTGATGGTGAGATAGATAGCACTGTGTAATAATTGAAGAGTTTAAAGGCAAATTACATGGTTCAGTCTCAATATATAGTTCGTGACATCTATTGCAGGAGATTGAATTCCCAACAGCTGGACTTGGATCTGTACCAGGTTCTTCTCTCCCCTTCCCATGTGTCTTTTCTCTTTTATTTTTGAACTTATATATATTATATGTTAACTACACATACAAGGTGACGGTGAAGGAGGAAATGAAATGACTGGAAGTATGCAGTTGATTCGTGAATTTTGTGACATTTTGGTAGCTCCAGAGAAAGTTACACGAACCAGAATAGTAAGTGCCAATAGCAAAGTGTATTTAATGTGAAGAGGGAGGCACCAAAACAACTGTAAGGCCTAAGCTTATTGCTTATATAATTCATAATAATTTATGTCTGCTGTTAAGTTTTCAGTTTTTCCCAGAGGCAAACGAAGTTAAATTTGCAAGACAAGTGTTTGAAGGAGCTTCTTTCAAATTAGACTATCTAACAAAACCATCCTTCTTCGAGGATTTCGGTTTTGGTGAGAAAGTGAAAATGGCAGATAGGGTAAAGCCAGAGGATGAACTGTTCCTTGTTGGTTATCCTTATTTTAACGTCAATGGTAGCTTATCGAACACCCTGAATTGTTTTCGATGTGTACTCCATGAAGCTTTTATGTATGGTATGCAATCCATTATGCAGAAATGATTGTGGTGGAAGAGCTTTACAAGGAAGCTGTAATGAACACCAACAGGAAAATGATTATATTCAATGGAGAACTCGACCGTATCAGATCTGGATGTATCCTTTCCTTGGCAACTCATCCATAGTTTTTCAATCATTTAGATTTCAAATGATAGCTTAAATAGTTGTCCTTGAATGAATGAGCTAAGATTATCCATCTTTTTTCTATCCTAAGCTGGCAGCACTAACCAAATCCCTCCTGCCCATGATGGAGACTGTATATTACATACATAACTTCAAGGGACGAAATGGAGGGACACTTTTCAGGTTTGCTTCATAACCTTTTCTTTCTTCTTGCTGACTGAATTGTCTTGAGCTTTTTCACAGCTAAATGGAACAACTTGTGCTTCTCTTCAATTAGGTGCTATCCAGGTCCTTGGAGAGTGCTTAGAAGGATGGGGAATAAGTACTTTTGTGTGCACCAGCAGGAGAAAATGCCATCCCTCAAGGAAGTTGCTTTGGATATTCTCCCTGCTGCTTGAGATTTGGGAATTTCATGCTTACCATGTGGCATCAATTACACCCTCCACCAGCTATTACCACCAGATTCCATCACTACACGTATCCCTCCAGCAAGCATAGCATGATGTAAATATGACAGTGAAAATGTTCAATAAATTAATTTCTTTTCTGGAAGAGTAAAACAGTTAAAAACTTCATTTTGGGAAATAACAGCAGCCTCATCTAGCCTCCCTACTGGCTACTGGTTATTAATAAACATCATTCGTTCAGGTAATAAGTTACCCTCTTCTCTCTTTCTTCTTCTGCACATATGATACTACTTCATTCCCATATGGCCATAATCTTTAAAAGAAAAGAGTTGGAAGAAGGGTAAAACTGATATTTGCTTGATATATATGTTACATTAAATGATGACTAACAATCTCATCATCCTTTCTTATCCTCTTCATCATCTTCCATTTTGTTCCGAAGATATTTTTGGATTTATTTTTTCCTTAACAAATAGCCCACCAGAGAATAAACGAGCTTCCTGACGTCAGAATTCCATTTTCCTTTCAGTACTTTGGAAAAAAGTATGACATCTTCCTGTAACTGTTAATGACAGAATGCCAAAGAGATTAATATATCAGAACAAACGATTCGTATAAAATCAGCTGTGGTCAAAATAATCATGATGGATCCACATCAAGCTTTGGAACAATGGCCGACGATAGCTCTATATGTGAAGCACGAACTGCACCAATTAACCGTTCTGGCAGCTCATCCGTTGTGTTTGCCTAAGGGGGGAAAGAAGAGAACATGCAACTACTTTTAAACCAACATATATATAAACCAAGTGAATCATAAATCACAAATGTGAGTTAATGCCTCATGCCTAATTTCTAGCTACAATAAGCAATGGCCCTAGACAGCCCTTTGACATGCCATTAATAATGAATACAATGTGTACTGCAACAGTGATTGCTTCAGCTTGTGCTGTTACCTATTAAATCTCTTTGCTTGCAAGCCAGCATATATTCTGGCAATCAATAATAAAGCAACAAATTTTCTGATAAAGATTTTTGAGACAACTGATGTTTTAGAAACATACCTGTACAAGGAAAGCCATGTCAACCACCAATGTCCTAATTACACCAGTGACAAGCCCCAAAACTCCATTAGCAACGGTAGAAGAGCCTATGTCAATATCAACCTACAGTGAGAAAGAAACGAGAAAACCCATATCAGTAACAAGCACTAACAAGTCCACTAATTATCATGTTGTCGCCTATTTTGTATTAAAAAGAAGAGGGAAAAAAAGACATTTATTTAATGCTACATTGAAGTACTAAAAAAATTCTTAAGGATGCTTACTTCTAAGTACTTGGGACCACGGATATAATTGCAATCAACTGCTTTACCCAACAAACAAGGGGTGCTACCAACACTCTGCCGCACAATCCATGATCCCTGCAAGATTCGATGTGAACGATTTGAGAACAAGTTTCAAAGGAGAAAAGAGAGAAATAGAATTAAGGCAATGCCTAACGCTCACATTTTTTCTTCAGAAAAACTTAACCTCACTGGAGAGAATCCCACCATTTAATCCATAAACAATTCCCACGTTCACATTTATGATAGGGCAAAGGCATTAAAGCAAATAGGAATGACGCAACTTTGGACAATTTTAAAAACCAAAGGCAGGTTTGGTCAACTAAAGAGAACTTTGCCCCAGCCAAAACTAATGAACAAACAAAAACCAAAAAACTCAATTTGGCTTAAAATTGAAATTGGAAAAGTAAAATCAGAATGGGACTTCAGGTAATGATACAGCACTTAACCCAGATATATCCTCAAATAAACAAACAAAATAATTTACAAAATGTTATTTCAAATGGAAGTATTAGCAGGACCACTTATTAAAAATACGGAACCTGTATAAGCAATGGTCTACTTCAAAAGACAATAATATGCCAAACTGTAATTTAAGGCAGCTATGCTGGAAACACACTGACTGATTTCTAATAAACGCTTTCAAGTATGGTACACAGGCAAATTCGTTGTGGTTGGGTTGAAACTTTTATAAAGCAAAAGCACATATAATATGACCAATGCACCTTGTTATGACTTTTAATGCGTACATATTCATGCTTGCAAACATAAAAGGAAATAAAAATTCTTGAGAACAAATTGAGAACATGAATAGGAACCGATGCATATTTATGGATTCATGGCATTCATTAATGCCAGGTCGGGGAACATGAAATTGAAAGAGTGGATTTGGATTCCACTTGCTAAATAAATTGTGAGAATAAAATGCACATACTATGTATGAATTAGTTATAATTATATATTGCAAAGATAGAAGATGTTCTTAGAATTCACAAATTCAATACTAAATAGACATTCAATAACTCCTTAAATTTGAAAAACAATCATGAAGGTTATATTTGCATGCAATTTGTACACAATTTACACTATTCTTACGATCCAAATTTATTATTTAAAATTCAAGTTCTCAAATAGATTCTTATTGTTCATGAAGTACAGAAGCTTTTTTGAATAAAGTACTAATTGTTTCTAAGATGACAAAGTCCGGTGTGGCACCCTAATAGACAACCGTCAATGAAAGACAAGAATTATAGAGGCACAATTAGAATGAAGATTGCTTCCAACTGTCTCAATCACCATGATTTTAACATTTATCTGAACACAATGAAGAAAAATACCTTTGGCACTGATGGAATAAGCTTCAGCCTGCTATTGCGGAATTCATCATCACCATCAACAAATCGCTGCAAAAGAGATCCAGGTACTAATTCCCTCGTCACAAAATAGAATACCATACTATAGTGTGTCGAACCAGGAACCTGAAACAAGATCAACATTATCCACTCAACATTACCATTAGTCTTAGATACAATACCACATGCATTTTGAAGGCTTACTTGAAAATTAAAGACCAAAGAGAAAAACCCCTTTTCTGAAGCAACCTACAAAGACAAACAACGAGGAATCAAAGACCCATAAAATACACTCCATATTGGATTTCCTACATCAGTAATGTTTATAGCGACAAAACAAGAACTGAAGAAGTGAGGCTTAGGCTCTCACAAGCAACATAGGTGAACCGTCAGTTTAGATTTAACACAACCAAATAAAGAAACTTGGTCAGGGACAAACATGGTTTTGTAAGTTCAATGTGATTCCCTACTCATTCCCTATTTCCTCTAGAAAAAGGTATCATGTTCATAGTAGATAACTGGTTCAAGTTTATCCTTATCGTTTCCATCAAAAAGGGCATCCTGTTTAGCTTGTACAGAATCTGTCATGTATAATTTATCTAATCAAGAATGCGGATGTGTTTATACGTTGTGGATTTTATTCCCAATATGCTAGTAGATTGGGTGGGCAAAGGAACGATTTTGCAACCTAACCAATTGACCTAACAAGTAATTTTTGATATGCCACTGGCATACCCGAATACAATTTGAATAACTACTATGCAAGTTGTGGAGTTACTACAGCAAGGTATGCAACTCGAAAAAAAAAAAAAAGTAAACCAATCAGTTCCAGTGCAACCAGATTCCATGTGTAATAATATGTTCACCATGATTCCTAGTAAAGGCTTGAACGTCATTGCAGAACTGACAAATCATGCATATCAAATGGAGCAGGAATCACTTAATATACCGACCAGATACAAACACAGGCAGACAACATTAAATAGGTAACAGACTCACTTGTGCAGCACAACCTTGGCGCCTGGCAACATGATCCATTCTTTTTGAGTCTTTGAACCAATCAACAGCAACAAGATCCATTAAATGCTTTCCTGCAGGAATCTTCATTGCATTTGGGGGGGAGGGAGATAACATAACAAAGACCTTAACATATCAATTTGGATGTAAAAATAGTAATCAGAAGAAACAAACACAAGAATGCGAACCTTTGTTTTGTTGTAACAAAAATGCTTGCTACGAACTCTGAAATTGTTACCATCTGATATTCTCCAACAGTCACGAGAGTTATCACGGTCATCACGTCGTAGATTACCAGAAAAGCATGACAAATCAATTTTCTCAATTGGTTCTTCTTCCAGGGCTTTCATTCATAAAAAAATTAATTAATTAATTATTAAATAAATAAGTTGTATACTTGAGATGAGAAGTCAGTCTATAAGTTTAAATTTTTTTATCCAATCACATCAAAATGAAACAATTTAACATTATTAGGACCCACCTGTTCTTTTGACATAATAGTCACTTTTAGTAGGATATGGCTGAAAATTTGAGGGAAATAAGAACCCGTAGTTAGGAACAAGTCAAAAAGAAATTATATAAATGATTGTGGTAATACAAAACCTCTTGTTCTGCCTCAAGCATTTGTTCTTCGTCCTCATCAGAGTATTCATCCATCAACAAAGAGTTTCGGCTTGCAGCATTCATTTGATCAAGAGAGGGGGCAGGGGGAACAGATAACTCATCTATCTTTCGAGTTTTCTTTAAGGAAACTGAAGATGAAGCCATATTGACCATAACTGGGATTCTAGGAGGGGCACCTCTTTCATCTGTTTGGGCAAACCATTCACGCAATCCTGTCATAAGAGGTAAACAACAATCTTAAAAGGGGCAGATGGACGGAGACTGAAACAAACATGATAGGAGTGAAATTTTCTTAGCATCTCCTCACACCCCTCACACGATTTCTTTTTTCTTCTTCAAGCTGTTTATTTGGACGGGAGTGGGAGATCAAGATGCAAAACAGACTGGTATCACAATAAAAAACAAGATCTTTTCCTTTTTCTTGACATTAGAATTAACAAGAATAAAATGAAGTAAACCATGGAAACAAAAAAAAAACTTCCTGTATTTCAATGGATGTCAAATTGCCAGAATGCTATGAATTTTTAACAGGCAATTTTTATAAAAAAAAAAGAAAAAAAGAAAAAAAAAAAAGAAAAGAACTCACCAGCAACACTATTTAACATCTGAAGAAGACAGTGTTGCTGAAATGCCGAAATACAACCCACACCCCATCCTTTTAAATCAATCTGCATGAGATGCTGCACCTGCGTTCTGGGCTTCCCGTTTCGAGTTTTCAGAGGTGAAATGTTGAACCCTCCACCTGAGAAAATTAGAAACAAATCAAATACTCATCTCTCTAGTCTCAGCACAACCAGTTTTTTCACAAAGAGCTTACTCTCAACATGAGCCCGCACATATCCTGGTTGTGGACCGCAGTTCTCATGCTCCCTAGAACGAAATAATACAACTGCACAATAACAAAAACAAGAAAAGAAAAGGGAGATTTCAGAAGCTAGATAAATAAGCATGCAGTTCAATATGTAAGTAAATCTAAATAGACTTACCATAACTTCCATCATCATTTCGGCGCCAATAACGCACATAGCAAAGGTCACGGGGCCAGACAAACCTGCAAAAAATGGAGCCATAAACTAAAAAAGTTGCCATACTTCGTGAAGGAAGAAGAAATAAAAATTCCTTTTGGAAACTGAAGCATAATATTTAGAAACATTTTACAAGGTTGCATAAGTAATCCTCAATGAAGTGAACAAAGTTATAATAGACCTTGGACAAGACCAATAGAAGGTTCACTCCAATAACAGTAAATTTTCAAAACTTCCTTCTCTGTCATCTAGAAACAACCAATTTATGTACATACATATATGCAAGTATCATGCATGGTTTATATGAAGAATAAATTTTAGATGGAAAGATCATTAAGTCTTCACCAATCTTATTGACTGCTCATACTAGATTACTAAGCCAATACTTCTGCAAGTACCAAAGCTAGAGGGGCAACACCCATAATGCAAAAATCTTCAGTTCTTGTAAACACAACAGCACATCCTCGTCTCTCTCCACTCAATCCTTTTTCTTACTTCAGTTCTTGCTTGCTCAGTTGTTCTTCTTTCTTTTCATTGTATTTCATTGATGCGGTGAAGTTTCATCTTTTCCGATTTCTTTTGATGCTTATACTCATCCAACAATACTAGACTTAACCAGTCCATTTTGGGGATTTTCTGAATACATTGAATAGATAAAATATATTGGCAACAATCAAGGTTAGTATCACAACAAAGAAATATGCCAAAAGGGAGTCCTTTTGTGTACTCCTAACAAGTTTGGTTCCAAAACAGAACAATATGCTGCCACTGCTTCAAAAGACAAATTATCAATAAAATGAAAGCATAAAAATAAACAATTTAAATTGGAGAGAAAATATTACATGCTGAACCAGTCCAACTGAAGCCTGTGATAAAGTATAGCTGTATGCCCATCTACCTCCTCAACTAAACTACCGTACTGAAAACTACAATCCCACCTGCGGAAATTAGTTACTATAAATATGAAAAATGGAAAGCTCACAAAATATCTAAAAATAAGAAGTCCCATGAATTCTTTTGATAAACAAAGCTTTGCATTTTTGTCTCAAGAAACCTACTCAAATCGAGTTCCATCCATGCTCATTACAAGACCAAATATTTCCTCACACGTAGCTTCCACAACACCTACAGCCCTCATAGCCTTACTACAGCTCCTTGGCTACATAAAGAAAATGTAAGTGATCCTTAACACCTAAAACATCTTTATACACGGAAAAAAAGAAAATATATATAAATACAAGGCATGAGGCTCGTACAAGGTAATCGACTTCAAGAAGCTCTTCAAAAATGCGAAGTCCTGTCATATCAAAGAAAAGGATCGGATTCAGCAGGATCCATCAACACCTCTGCAGTATTGAGATAATTAAAATACCCTTCCACCACAAATTTCTTTTTGAGATATCTGTACCTGGATTTAACTTTAAAGCCAATAAAATGGAATAATCAATAAAAAACTAACCGTTCTGGCATTGAAGGAGGCGCCAATGTTTTCTAGAAAATGCTTGGGTATTGGCATTTTGATTTGATAATTCTGAGTCAAATTCCTGTGTCCAGTCCAATATTGAATCTGGAGGACCTGGCATTTTCATAGAAATGTTGAGTTTCTGATAATTGACCAAAATAGTGAAAAGTAGAAGAGAAAAGGTAATCAATTGAGAACCATTTCCAATTGTTGTTCTCCTAAGCAAAGTTTTTGGAGGAGCTTCATCTTCATCCTCCTGGGCACTGAACCTTAAGGGAAAAAAATTAAGAAATCAAAAGTTTGGCCAAGGACCAGTAATCACTTCTCTTATTGTTAACCAAAAACTGAAACTTGGAGAATAAAACCATCTTCAGTATTTTCACCTTAGATGGATCTGATCTGTGTGGGTGAGACTCCATTTATTTATGAAAGTTGGATAAAAAATTATCTACGGAAGAAGTGAAAGGAGATGAGTGGCTGTTTTATTCAACAAGGCCGTTCAGACACCACATTATTAGGAAGAGAGAATAATTCATGGATAAAATTGATGGAATTTAAGTATAATATGGGGTTGATGATCAAATGGGTGTTTGGTTAGATGAACTTAAAATTTTATTAAGTAAAAGGTTTTTGAGCTTATGAAAAGATTATTGGAACAAATTTGTTCTAAATATCCAATACATTATATAACTATAAAATATCCATATTTTAAATGAATTTTATCCATTTGAAAGAACTTTAGCACATATTAGTTTTCATTCAAAAAATAACAAAATTACTTAATATATATGTATATTTATATATTTATTATATTTTAAGTCTCATATCCATGTTGTGTTGTTTTCTTACTTTGGAAATTGATGTGTCAACATGTCTGTGCCATGGTGTACCCATGTACAATATCCGTATATGATACAGGATATGTTTAACCACTTTATAATCATCTATGTCCAGCAGATTACTTAAAAGGCCTGAGATGATATTTAAAATATGAAAACGTATTTACCTGTTCCAACAACCATGAAATATTTTATAATTTATCTATGCTTCTACGAGTCGCAAATAAAACTTGGGACAATTTAAGATGTGTGAAATCCAATAAAACATAATACCTGTTTTTATCACAACTAATTACTCTGATCTTCCCCCATTCATTTATGACAGTTACTCACTACCCCGAGGATTTGATCCAAAGACTTCAAGGCACTGAGGTAGCTGGCCTATAGCCAGCCTGTCTCACCACTAAAATAAAAAACATTCACTTCTATCGACATGCCTAGCCAATGGCAAATAGAAAAATAATGATAAAATTGCTACTTACTGACTTTCATAATCTGATGAAGAAGCATTCCTCCCATTATCCATTCCAGATTTATATTCAAAAGAAACGTATTTGTTGCCATTGGCCATTTGTGAATCTTGATGCTGAATAAGAAAACAAAATGTGACTAGCCAATTTTAATAGTCTGGGTAACAGATTAATACGTAGACACAATGTATTTAGTTCACCACAAAAATTGTGACCCTATACCATTCAACAGAAGTTGGTGAGAGAGAATCAACTTCAAACACCAATCTAGAACATGGAAAGAAAGCAGAAATTAAGTTAAAGAGTCAGAGATGCACCTGATCAATCGCAGACTCTATTTTTTCCTTCCAGATTAGGGCTTCCTGGATGTTGAATGCTGCCATCTAAAAAGAAGAATGCAGGCATGGATTTATTTTAGGTCCCCAAAATTCAAAGGCATAAGATTTTGCAACTGGATGTACGGGACACAACGATTGTGAAAAGAAACACATGGCTCAAAGAGGCCAGTGTAAGATATGCTAGCACAATGGGAGAGTAACACTGGATAGCAGTATCACTTCAAAAGCAGATATCACTCTAGTTCCATCATGAAAAGTTTTCAGTGCTATGCAACAATTATCCTCGCAATTGAGAGGCTAACTTAATTAGGAAAAACCAAACCATCAAGAACAATCAAAGTGGACTCCAAGTATAGTCTACATGGTAAAACCAAGTACAAAACCAATCTATGCTAATCTGACTTAAGTCCTTCAGCATATAACAGTAGGAGCACTGTACACAGGGGCGAAGCCAGGGGGGGCTGGCATGGGCCCCGGCCCCCCCTAAAATGTAAAATTGCTATTTAGGCCCTTAAAGTTTTTTAAAAATTTTAAATTAGTAAAGGTAATATAGGAACTGTAGAAATCAGATTCTTACTTTAGCTAATTAGGTTACAGGTATAAAAAGAGATAAACTACTCTAAGAAAGGAAATAATCCCTAAAAGACTGTAATTATCCTAAGAATCAGTAACTATGATTAATTTCTATTTACAAGATTTCCTCAATAATCTATCCCTAATTCTAGGGATTCTAACACTCCCCCTCAAGCTGGAGTGTAGATGTTTATCAAACCCAGCTTGCCAACATGTTGTTCAAACATGTTTTTGTTTAAACTTTTGTCAACATATATCGCAACTTCGTTGTCCTGGTAGATAGATAGGTGACACTCACTTCCCCGAGTGTATCTTCTCTTTTATGAAGTGTCGGTCTATCTCGACATGTTTGGTACGATCATGATGCATTGTGGTTGTGAGCTATATTTGACAAAGTGACTTGGTTGTCACAATGCATTTGTATAGGTCTATTATAAGGAACCTTTAGTTCTCTCATCAGCCTTTGTATCCAAATTCCTTCACAAATACCTTGTGCAAGTGCTCGATACTCGCCTTTTGCATCTGCTGCGTGCTACCATGCATCGTTTCTTACCTCCATGTCACTAGATTACCCCAAACATAGCTGCAATAACCACCTGGTTGATCGTCTCATCATTAATAGAACACGCCTTGATCAAGCATCGGTATACACTTCCACATTTCTCTTTGTCATTTTTCTTGATGTATAGGCCCTTACCAGAGTTCCCTTTAGGTACCTTAGTATCCGATATGCGAAGCTTTCTAGGTGTTTTTCCTTGGAGCATGCATATATTGACTTATGACACCGACACTAAAAGCAATGTCGGGACGAGTGTGAGCCAAGTAGATAAGTCTCCTACTAGGCGTTGATATCTCCCCTGTCGACTTCTTCTCCATCTTCATTAGTACCTAACTTGAGAATAAACTCCATAGGAGTTTCAAATTTGGTTTACAACCCATCATCCCAACTTCGATAGGAAATCGAGGACATATTTCCTTTGGGAGATAGAAATACCCTTTTGAGACCTTGCTATCTCCATGCCAAGAAAATATTTAAGATTTCCCAAATCTTTAAGTTCAAAAACTGTTCCAAGAAACTCTTTCAACCTTCCAATTTCACTTGTATCATCACTGTTACTATTATATCATCCACATAGACAATTAGAATGCAACATTTTCCTTGTCTTTGAATGCTTGTAGAACATGGTGTGGTCTGCCTGTCCTTGAGTATATTTCCCGCTCATCATAGCTTTTGCAAACCGATTAAACCACGCCTCTGGAGATTGTTTCAGCCCATACAAAGATTTTTTCAACTTACACACTTGGCCCTTTCTTTCTTCAAACCTGTGGGAAGTCCATGTAAACTTCTTCATTTAACTCCCATTGAGAAAAGCATTTTTAACATCCAACTGGTCAATTCCCAATTCAGATTGACAAAGAATGGACAAAAGGACTCTAATTGTGTTTAGTTTGGCAACCGGTGCAAATGTCTCCTCATAATCCAACCCATAAGTTTGAGTGAAGCCCTTAGCCACTAGACGAGCCTTGTATCGATCAACCTGGCCATCAAAGCTTGAATTTGGTAGTAAAAATCCATTTATGACCCTCTTTGTTTTCTTTCCTTTAGGTAGATCCGAAACTTCCCACGCTCCATTATTTTTGAGGCCTCCATTTCCTCCATCACGCTTGTCTCCATTCTCACGATTCAAATGCTTCTTCTATGGTTTTGGAGTTTTTATAGAATCAACATTAGTCACAAAGGTTTGATAAGACTTAGATAAGTTACCATAGGATACAAACCGAGAGATAGGATGTTGAGTGCGACTCCTTGTCCCCTTTCGCATTGCAATTGGAAGATAGATGGATAGTGATGGAGGTGAGACTTCGTTTTCAGAACAGTCCTCGGTTGAAGATGTGAGTGGCACCGCCAGTATCGTTCAGGACATCGATTCCGTTTGGAATAAAACGCAGATTCGGGCACTGTTGCACCCTGTTGTTCCGCTTTGTTTTCCTTGATCAAGGGACTGCTCGGTGATGGTGTTGGTATCGGGAAGTATAGTGTTAATTTCTTGCGGCATGGGAGGAGAAATAACTTGAGTATCAAGGTTGGGAGGTTTAGTGATAGTAGTGGTAGTAGGGTCGGAAGGTATAATAAGGAGGGTATTAAGTTTCTCATCTTCATTAAGAATCTCCCCCAAGATGAGAAGGTCTAAAGAAAGGTTCGGTTTCAAAGAAGGTGACATCCCGAGAGACAAATAGCCTAGGTGTAAGGTTGGTGAGTAGCATTTGTAGCCTTTTGAGTAGGAAAATACCCAACAAATATACTGAGAGGTGGGCTCGAGGATCAAGCTTGGATTGGTTGGGTTGATGATTATGGACAAAGGCTTTGCACCGAATATTTTTGTTGGAATAGTAGGAATATGAAATAGAGGAAATGATTTGTGAAGAGTGTTTAGAGGTGTTTGGAAATTTAGGACTTTTGAAGGCATCCTATTTATTAGGTAGCAAGCAAGAAGAAGAACACCTTCGCCCCATAAATATTTAGGGACGTTTATTGTGAACATTAAGGCTCGAGCAACAAGCAAAGGAGGTGCCGTTTTTTTCTCGGCGATCCCATTCTCGTTGAGGGGTGTTTGGGCATGAACTCAGTGTATAATTCCTTGGTGCGAAAGGTATGACCTTAGGACAGAATTAAAGTATTCTCTCCCGTTGTCGGTGTGGGAGAGTTTGGATGGTAGAGTTGAATTGGGTTCGAACCATTGAGTGTAATTTTTAAAAACTTTGGGAGTTTCAGATTTGTCTTTTAAAAGATAGACCCAACATACCCTAGTGTGATCATCAATAAAAGTAATAAACCACTTCTCACCAAGAATGTTTTTCACTCCGGCTAGCTCCCCATAAGTCAGTCATGTGTATTAACGAAAAAGGTTTGGACTGTGTATATGGTTTGAAAGGATATGGAACACGGGTATGTTTGGACAATTCACAAATATCACACTTCAAGGAATTTATCTTTTATTTCAAATAACAATGGAAGATGCTTTTTAGGTACAAAAGATTTGGATGTCCTAACCTCACGGTGCCATAGCATAATAGTATCCTCTTTTGCAGTAGATAGAGCTAATCCCCCTTGTGTGCTGTCTTTATTCCACACATACAGTCCATCATCAACCTTAGCAGTGCCAATCATCTTCCCCGATTTCTGTTCCTGTATTACACAACCAAATGCAGAAAATTCAGCAAGCATTTTCCCATCTTTAGTAAGTTTACTTATTGAAAGTAAATTACAAGATAATTTTGGAACATGTAGAACATTATCAAGGGAAAAATTCTCAGCTACTTTTACTTTCCCTACTCCAGCCACAGGTGAGTATGAACCATCAGCAATCCTGATTCGGGACTTGTTATGACAGGTGGTGTAAGTTTGGAATAGAGTGAGGTTACCTGTCATGTGGTCCGAAGCACCCGAATCTAGTATCCAAGGAGAGTGGTTATTAGATTCAAGAGCAATATTGAGGGCAGTACCTTGAGTGGCTAAATTCCCATGACTAGTAGAGGTACTCAGAATTTTATGGAGATTTTCGAGTTGTGTCTTGGTTAGGCGCACATCCAAAGACCTCATCATCGGCCGTATTGGAAGATAACAGAGCGCTTTTCTTGTCTTTCTGTTTTTATCCGGATAACCATGGAGTTTAAAACATTTTTCCTTTGTGTGTGTCCAACACGATTGCAGTGACTACACCATGGTCCTGTTTGATCAGGACTCATTCCCAAAGACGAGTTTTTGTGTTTGAGGACCTTTGGACACAAGAGCAGAGATTAGCGGTGGTCGGGTAGAGATTATTGGTTTGGATTCTCCCATCATGACGAGACAACGTTTCTCTTCTCTCCTCACTTCGCAAAGCTTCACTAATGGTTGGGAGAGGTGATGCGCCCAAAATGCCGCGCCACGAACCTCGTCTAACTCATGCCTCATTGACTAGAAACTCATAGAGACGCTCGTTGTTGAGGTGAGTCATGAACCTAGTGTGTTCTAGGCCTTCCCCCCAATTAGCTTCATAGTACATGTCTAACTCCTGCCACAATATTTTCAGATTGTTGTAGTAGTGAGTTACCTCAAGTGTCCCTTGTCGAATGTCTTTCAACTTGAGTTTGATCTCAAAAACTTGGGAAGCATTTCCAAGATCAGAGTAGTTCTCTTTGACTGCATCCCACATGTCTTTCGCAGTCTTGAAGAGAAGATAAGTTCGGCTTATATGGCCTTCCATAGAATTGATCAGCCATGCCATAACAATTGAGTTATTAAGTTCCCAAGTAGCATAGGTAGGGTCTGCTACATCAGGTCGTGGGAGGTCTCCATTGATATATCCTAACTTACTACACGACCACGAAGCACCATTAGGACAGATTGAGACCATTGTAGGAAGTTTTTTCCATCTAGTCGATGACTAGTGATTATTTGTGAAGAATTGAGGTCACTTTGATTGATCCTCGATTTGATCCCGAGATATTTGTGAGATCTCGGTTTTGGACATGGTGTCATTGTGAAGATCACCCATGGAAAAATAGGAGAGGAAATTTTAGGAAGATGGGTGAGAAATCGGAGGAATTTTTAGGAAGATAGACAAGAGAATCGAATAATTCCTAAAGCTCCGATACCATGTAGAAACTGTAGAAATCAGATTCTTACTTTAGCTAATTAGGTTACAGGTATAAAAAGAGATAAACTATTCTAAGAAAGGAAATAATCCCTAAAAGACTGTAATTATCCTAAGAATCAGTAACTATGATTAATTTCTATTTACAAGATTTCCTCAATAATCTATCCCTAATTCTAGGGATTCTAACAGGTAAAATTGCACTTTGCCCCCCCTAAAATTATAAAAATTCAATTTAATCATTTACAAATTATAAAGATATAAACTATAAAAAATTAAAATTTCATCCGGCCCCCCCTAAAAAATTGTTCTGGCTTCGCCCCTGACTGTACATTTGTCAAAGTAGATGCAATAAGTAATTCACTGACAGCAAAGGGTCCATTCCTACAGCCTTCCTTCATAGTGGCAGCTAAGAGCATAAGAGAGAAGATGCCAAAACATGTTTCTCCAAATTGAATAACTCACCAGGCAAGCTCAGATTATTATGCATTAAGAATACACATTCATTTACTATTCCATAGCGTAAAACAAAAAGTACAAACCGTGATTCTGTTGTACTTCTCTTTCTTGTTGTAAACTGACAAAACATAAACCATCTGCAAAACATAGACCATAAATTAAAATGAAACATAAATGACAGTTCTATCTAAAGGAATACATTTCACTGTGTACCAGAGGATAAGTGCTACTTGAATATTACAGTGTGTAATCAGGATTACATGGACAGTCAATCATAAACTGATACAATAAGCAAGGGCCTGCATAGTCTCTTGACGAAAGAAAGAAAAGGAAACTGGAAGGGAGCAGTAAATGTATGAAATAAAATATAAACATCAAATTGGTGAATAAGGACACTCCCAAGTCATTGGATCACAAGAATAGAACACACAATAGTAATCATTGACAAGAGAATGGCTAGTTAGTTGTGACTTGACGATATGCTTATATATACACATGCAAATACATATATATATCTATTTATATATGGTGGTCAACAGTCTCAGCTCTCAGCTACCAACAGCAACATTTTGCACTGTCATTACCATTACATACATACAAATATACACAAGGAGACACAACTCACATGTCCATGTTGGGTCTTCAAACCTCGATCCTCCACTCTACAGTTTCCATCTATCAACAAGGTCTTGATAGGAACCTAAATTTAGAAAACGTGGAAACTTTTAATCATTAACAGCAGTGGATTCATTTAGTAATGGGATGCACACACTGCAGAAAAGCAAACGGTCAAAAGAAACAGAAAGAATCCTTAAAGAAAAAGAAATAATACTTCTCTGCTTTCCCTTCCCTAAACAGTAAGAATCTACATATATCGAATACTTTTATCAACAAGATGCTCCTGATTTTATATAAAGAATTGCAGCATCGGCTGTTCCATTACTAAAATTAAAATTAAATCCACGGAACTGCATTTAATTTACCGTTCTAAAAGCTACTTTTCTCCCTTCTCCAGTCCAAAAAGAAAGCGAATTAAATCTAAGCGAACCATAAAATACTTCAAAAACATGTTTGATTTCCTAAGAAAAATTAACAACTTTCAAACAAAAATAATTAAAAACCTGACTATCTTGTGGCTTTCTCTTGTAGTAAGCTAGAAGCCGATTTTCGAGCACGAAATATCGCATGTGTATGAAGGATCGTCCGATCTTCCTTCGACCATATCTCACCATCCATCCTTCGTACACCACCTTCGACATTCCTGCTCTCTCAAAATCCACCACCAACAATACAATTTCCAACTCCTAAGTCCTCTGATATCTCGTCGTCCCTCACTTTATCGTCAAAATCGCGAAATCGGTAATTCCTAATTCTCAAATTTGGAATTGGAAGAGTCTCAGGATTCAATTTCGACAGTGCAGTGAACCCGAGAACCGCAAAAGAGAAATTTAATTTTGTATACTACGATGAAGCGATAACAAAAAAAAACGGCAATAAAAAACAGTTAAATGGAAAGAAGGAACAGCAGTAAGTAGGATCAAGTAAAGTTTTCAGAGGTGACTTGAACTCTATGAAGAAGAAGAAGACGACGACGACGACGAAGAAGAAGACAATAGAGAGCGAATTTTGAAATCAGAAACAATGAAATGATAATATTTTTATTTTAATTTTTAATATAAATTATTTATATACATACAAAATATGCGAAAATAAAATTAATTAAAAAAAAGAGAGGGAAGAGCCTAAGGAGATATCTAACGCGATGGTGCCGGCATCGACGATGGTTGGGAAATAATGAATACGACGATGTAATTTACAGTGAGGCGACGGTGCAATTGAGGAGACGGACCACGTAAGTGTGGAAAGAAAGGGCGCACGGAACTAGAAAACGCCACGTGGATGATTATGATTGGGTAAGTGGGGCAAGTATCTTTAGAACCGTGAAGCTTTGCCAAATCTGAAAGTAAAGACGGGGGGGCCTGACTTCCATGTTTGCTTTCAGTTTCTGGGCAGTATCTGACAATATAAATTATCAGTTCAAGAAATTAGAAATATGCTTTGGTCCCTGCTGAAGCGGTTAATTACAAAGAAGTCCTATCTCCTAAGCATGATGATGTTTTTAGGTGAAATTCTGCTATTAATGTTTATGCTATTTGTAAATCTCTGGTTTAGTCTCTATCAGAGGCGAAGTTAGAAATTTTTCATCAGTGTATTTTTACATATGTTAAAATATAATTTTACAATTCTAATCTTTCATATCTTTATAGTTTTTAAAGAATTAAACTATAATTTGTTATTTTTAGGTCAAAATATAATTTTACCATTTATTAAATTAAAATCTTGTAAAACTTAAAGGTCCAAAGTTAAATTTTACTTTTTAGGGGAGCCGGGGCCCTACGGTCCCTTGTCACCGCTTTGGTCCCTGTAATCTAATTTAGTCAATTTTAGTCTTTATATGTTTTTATTTTTGTAATTTCAGTCTTGACAACAATAATAGTTAAACTCGTTAGGATCAAATTTTGTTATTAGCCTTGTACTATATATGAGTTGTGAATTTAGTCCATATTCTTCAATTTGGTCATTTTTAGTTTATATATTTTTCGTAATTTGAAATTTTAATCTTGTCCAAAACAATAGTTGTTAAATCCATTAACTAAAATGATATAAATTTTCTATGAATATTATGTGAAAATAATAAGGTGACATAATATTATACATGTGATAATATATTTATCGCATAAAATTTTTATAAAAAGGTAATTTTGAACTCCAATTTAGAGTGTAAAGATAAAAGTCTATAACTTACACATAGTACATGATATAGTAACCAATAACTGAAATTTGACTTATAAATAAACTCCTTGAAACTAGACTTCCAAATCTATTAGATATAATTTAAAAGGGACTTTCGCCTCTTGGCATGTCAACACATAAATGAGATAAAACAATATTTAGTCTTTAAACTTTGCAATTTTTATCACATTAGTCTTTGAACATTTTTTAATTCATATTAGTCTTAAAATTTGATAACTTTTCTCAAATTTATCTCTAAACTTGAGTTAATTAAAGTGTGATGACCAGATATTTTAGAATTGAGTCATGCAATCACTTAAAAAAAATTATTTTTTAAAATTATGATTTTACAATAAATGTTTATATTTATATTATATATTTTTTTGATAAATTGCATGGCAATATCACATTATCAAATTAAAAAAAAAAAATCTCATACCCAAAACTAGATGATCGAAATTGAAAAAAAAAAACACTAAATTTAAAGATTAGATATTAGTTTAGCCCTAGGAATTTGAATAGACAAAATGATGATGCAGCCGCTATCCAAGAACATGTGCTAAACTTGTCATTTTATATAAAGACACTTTTATTTATTTTCCAGATGAATTTTATATATGGTAGAATTAGGTAGATTTGTCAAAAAAATTCATAATAATACTAATAAATAAAGAAAAGTTAAAAGGTCCAACATGGCTGAAACACGAGGGAGGGGTGGGTTGCTCTAGTTGTAGTTGAATGAATGAAAATTTAATAAAGGAATAGGATGACCAAATAGTTGATGAAATTTTTTTTTTTTAAGGAAATTGGGCTTTGATTAAAATCGAAACTAGTACAGAAAACAGTCCAAAAACAAATAAAAAAACCCCTAAAAACCCAAACAAAAGTCCAGATTAAACGGCCCCAAAACGAAAGGCAATAACAACAATGTCAAATCCTAATTTTGAGTTGTCATCTAAACCTTCCAGAAAGAAACCAAAAAGCTGAAGGAACGCCGCTGATGTCGACAGTTAAGAAAATCTTCTCCGGCAACCGTTAAGAGATCGTCGAACCACTAGCTACCACATCCAAGAGGCTTGATTAACGAACGAGAACCTGCACTCCAACAGAGACGACCAAACTCTTCCCCAACCCCGCGGATCCCACAAGCCCTTGAGCTCCTCCTACCTCCATTTCCTACCCTCAAATTAGATCCCTGTAAAAAGACGCTTCATCTCCCACACTCATCCGGTCGGAAGGCACAACTATCATTATCCACTACCGTCGGCCTGGTAAGCATGACCCCCTCCCCGGAGACCCGCAGCTGCCAACAGATGGGCCACCTGATTCGTAGCTCGGGGAACATGCACGAATCAACACCAGCGAAACTGCACAGCCATTGCATGGATATCTCTTATGTAAGGCCCAAGGGCCGACGTATCATGATAAGGAGATAGGATCTTGCGGATCACCGTGAGAGAATTACCTTCAAAAATAGCCTCATGCAACCCCAGCCCCAGAACCAGTCAAATCGCATGATAGCAAGCCAGGGCCTCTGCAGCAAAAGACGAAGGTACGTGCGTACTGACCACTGATTGTGAACCCATCACCATGCCCAAGTGATCCCTAATGACAATACCCGCACAGGAAGTCTTTACAGGCGCATGGAAAACAGCATCAAAGTTCACTTTTACACATGTTTGATTCGGAGGCCGCCACCGCTCAACACCGATCAGGCAACCAGGTAACTTCTCATTCACCGCGTCATATTCCAATAGATAGACCTGTACCCTGCGAACAATTAAATGCATTTGGATAATATCATTGTCATGAATCTGTCAATTCCGCGCATGCCATATAAACCACAAAGTACACACCATTTCCCGAATAATCGCACCAGTAGACACAGTGAAAACATACAGTAGCCAATCCTACAATGACACATCCGATAATTCATTTGGCCACGTAATGTGTAGGGACTCCCAAATATCCAAAATCGAAGGGCAATTGCCAAAAATATGTTCCAGAGTCTCGGCAGAGACAAGGCATCGAGGGCACATAGTGGATGCCCGCAATCTTCAGTTATATAGATTATAGTAGCTAGGAATAAAATTGTTGAAAACTCGCCATACTGTAGTTTTGATTTTTGCCGGAAGTTACAACTTCCATAATTTGTTGTAAAATAGTTTATAAGAGTCTGTTGTCTCAAAATAGTCCGAAGAATAAGGAGTCTATAACCACTATGGACAGAGAATTCTCCCGAAGGCTCATCCCCCCAAACCAAGAAGTCTTCATGAGCATCCTAAGCAAGGGGAATACATAACACCCTATTTGCAATGGCTCGGCCCAGGACACTGGTAAGTCTTTGCTCATCCCACTACCTTGAATAATGACTAATGAACTCCGAAACAAGTAAATCTGGGGAACTAACCCCAGTTTGTTGCAAACATCTGTCAGGCAAGCCTGGAATCCAAACATCATCCCAGATCCATATATTGGATACTGTACCCACGCGCCAACAAAGGCCCATATGCAACAACCCCTTCGTAGACCAAATACTCTTCCTTAGTTAAGAAGGGTAAGCTCCCAAACTAGCATGCATAAAATCACAACGTAGGTAATATTTTGCTTTTAGGGCACGAGCTAATAAAAAAAAAGGGTTTTTAATCAAACGCCAACCTTGCTTTGCCAACAGAGCAATATTAAACTTTGCCGAATCCTGGAATCCCAAGCCACCATCGGGCTTCAAATCGCATAGTTTAGGCCAAGCACACCAATGCATACCCCCTCGACCCCCATTCCGTTTTCACCAAAATTGACTAATTATTTTTTTCCAAATCAGTGTAAAAAGATGCAAGTAATAGAAAACACGACATAGTAAAAGTAGGGATAGCTTGTAAGACGCTCTTAATAAAAACTTCTTTCCCACCTTTAAACAACGACCTGACACACCAATTTTTGATTCGGGAGTGCATACAATCTTTCAACCCTTGAAAAACTTGTTGTTTAGCACGCCATACCATATTAGGCAATCCTAAATACCTCTCAAGCTCAGTATAGATCTGGACCCCTAAACAAGTAGAAATAGAAGCTGCAAGAGACTCCTCAACATTGGAGTTGAGATAAACAACGAACTTGTCAAAATTGACATACTGCCCTAAGGATCACTCATACACGGAAAGAGTTTGCTTTAATACCAACGCACCCCCAATCTTGGCTTCTTCAAAAAGTATACAATCATCCGCGAGTAGCAAGTGCGAAATCTGTGGGCCTTCGCGACTAATTCGAGCCCCACGAACCATATTATCATGTAGCGCTTGTTGCATAAGGGAGGACAACCCTTCACAGCAGATAAGAAAAAGGTACAGACTAAATGGGTCACCCTGTCGAATTCCCTGTCTTGGGGAAAATTGACGGCCCACTTCCCTATTCATGGTCACCGAGTAAGTAACAGAGCGAACACAATGATGAAGAAGATTCACCCAGCGGTTGGAAAACCCCATTTTCAACATCATTTGCTTCAAAAAATCCCACTCCACCCTATCGTAAGCCTTATTCATATCCAACTTCAAGGCAAAGTGACCTTTTGTCCCCCTACTTTTTCGTTGAAACGCGTTAAGGATTTCATAAGCCAAAATAATGTTATTCTTAATCAGCCTCCTGGGAATGAACGCACTTTGAGCCTCATCAACACACAAATGCAAAACTAATTGAAATCTATTGACCAGGACTTTTGACATGATTTTATACGAGACAACACAAACTAATAGGTCGGAACTGTTGCATGCAGGTCGGATTCAAAACTTTCGGAATTAGAACAATGTGAGTAATATTGATTGCTGCAAAAGACATCATGCCCCCGTTTAAGATACCAAGACAATATTCACCAACATCAAGACCAACGATGTGCCAGTACTTTTTATAAAACAAAGTAGGAAGCCCATCTAGTCCCGAGGCCTTCATTGGAGCCATAGATTTCAAAGCAAAAAGAATATCCACACTTATAAGCTAAGCCATAAACGCAACATTCATATTAACAATAATACAATGAGCAACCCTCGCCAAGATACGAATCGGATCACCCTACCCCTGAGAAGTGAATAAGTCTTCAAAATACGTAGTTGCCACTTCAAGCATATCCTCCTTATCCGAAACCAACCGACCATCCTCCTAAATTAAACAACCAACTCTATTAGCCCTCTTTCTCTGGGTGTCGGATTTATGGAAAAACCCTGTATTTCGGTTCCCTAACTTGAACCAATTAACCGAAGCCCTTTGTTCCCGATACAGCTCTTCCTTGTTAACCTTCAAATTCAACTCAATTTTTGTGCTCAAAAGCTCTAGTAAAGTCTCATCATCTCTGTCTACCATGTTAACATTTGTTAAACGAGAGTGCATGCGACGCAGATCGCCATCCTGACTAGTGCGCAAACCTACGGCCCATTGTTTCAATCTCTAACAAAACAATGATAGTCGGTGGGGAACTGCACCCATATTACTCTCCCACAAACGACGAATTTCCAGTTCACAGGACTCCTCCAAAATCCACCAAGCCTCAAACCGAAATACTTTACACTAGAGCATAAGGAATGCACAGTATCAATCAACAAAGGGCAGTGATTCCAAATGGAATGAGGAAAATGCTTGAGTGAAAAAGTCAAAAAAAGATCCCACTGTGCTGAATTGGCAACCCCCTATCCAACCTCTCCCAGATGTTGTTATGAGCAAAGTTCCCTCATTCCCATGTAAACTAGGGACCAACAAACCCTAGGTCGTCTACTCGGTAATAAAAAATAACAACACGAAACTCCGACATGCGTTGTTCATCTTAAAGTACCCCCATTTTTTTCTCAAAGGAATAAAAGATTTCATTAAAATCACCACACACCAACCAAGGTAAACTCTGATCATGGCCTGGCATACGAAGAGTGTCTTAAGACTCAGAGCGACTCCTCAAATTCGGAGAACCATAAAAGCCCATAAATCTCCATTTCCTTATCACATCAACCTCCTTGAGATCCACATCAATATGAAACTGTGAAAAGTTGCGTAAGTCCACAATCACATATGAACGTCATCCCAAAATAAAACCTCCTCTAGAACTATCAGTCACAACCTCGAGCCCATGAATATACCCACACCTACATCTCACCTTTTTTCATACGGTCACAATCTAACTTCATCTCCATGAGGAAGATAATATGGGGATTGTACAGTTTCAGCATATGCCGAAGCCTGCGAACAGCCCGCAGACTCCTTAACCCACAAACATTCCAACACAAACGTTTCATGGCTGCCGACCGACCTGCCCTTTAGCGGCCGCCGATAAATTCAATTGACAAGCCATAGAACGCTTGTCGCTAACCCCTACTAAATCCGAACCCTCAAAAACATACCCAGAGGAACATACAACTCTCTGTCTTTTCTTCCATCAAAACCAGATAATAGGTCATCCTCCGAATCATGAAGTATTGGAACCGAGCTTCGCACACCCACACCACTCTCAGTCGTCTTCGAAACAGCCCCTTCGAAATAGTTGATGAAATTTTAAGCAATTAATATATGTTTAACAAGTCCATACAGTATTATCCACATCACATGCATATTGTCTTTCCTATTTAAGTTATTTTACTAACACGTATATCTATATAATCTTACTTTTTATTTCATAAAGTTATTGATGTTGGACAAAAGGAGGAAAAATGAAAAAATTGGGAGTAAACATGTTAGTTTATATATGTTTACAAGAAATAACTTAAGAGAAAAGTAAGTAATTAATTGCATATTTTTAGTAAAATCTTTTATCCACTTAACTAATTATATAGATTTATGTTGACCATTAACCACTAATATACATAAGAGAAAAAATAATTAGCCGCTTGATTCAAAGTTACAAACATCAAGTAAAGCTTTAAAATACTACAACTTTTATTTTGACAAAGCCTTTGCCAATAGTACAATCAAATCACAAATGAAATGATAAAATATGTGGAATGTGTTTGAAGAAATTTAATTTAGAAATTTACAGCGAAAAAATAAAAAAAATATCGATTGTGTTATTTATAGCAATAAATCGTGATTAAATTAGTACTTGTGTTAGGCAATCTAAAATGTTTCTCGGCTATCTACCAAAATAATCTTTTTGGCTATTCTCTAACTCCAATATGCTTAGAGCGTGGCTTTAGTTTCACGAACCGATCGCATAGAATGAAAGCTTTATTAATATTCAGTGGGAATATTAATAAATCTCAAAGGCTAGAAACCGAAAAATAAATTCTCTCGAAATATAAAATTTATTTGGAAAAATGAATCACACTAGATCTTCGTAGAGTATGTGACACCCTACACCTGACCTGGTCATCGGATCCGAATGTTTGACATCACATTACGTCACCAAAGCGACTTAAACTAACTTGACATAAATTCATATTCATAGCTTAGAACAATAAACCCTTTCATAATGATCAAACACATGCATTTGTAATACATATGAATCAATTTCATCTACTTACGATGTTATAAAGAGTTAATATCAGAGTTAGGACTCAAATCCAAACTTGTAACACCCTATACCCGGTCAGGTCGCCAAACTCGAATATTCGGATGCTACACCACTGTTTCATGTCATACACAACAAGTAAAAGCTCACTCTAAACAAAACGTCTTTCATATTATCATTCGTATATGTAACACTCCTAATCCATATCCGTCGCCGGATTAGGGTTACAAGGCATTACCGGACATAGCACAGATCATGACAGATATTTACTACATTTTTTTAATACATATAATTCATTTAACCAACTAAAACTCAATCATGCTTTACTACTTAAAGTATATAAACAAGTTATGCTTTTAAAATTTAAACATATCAATAATAATAAATTTTCGTATTCGATCACAAATAGGCAAATAATATTGCAACCAACTCACATGCTTATCAAAATGAACCATTTACTAAGGTCGAATTTACTATCACATTTTGAAATCAATCATTCAACATTTAAATAACAAACCGCCATTAAACATGTCATAGGTATATCTATTTGTTTTACTCATCACTAGTCAAATATAATTACACATCATGCACCACTTTCAAACCTATCCATAAATCAAATTATACATTATAAATGAATCCATAATAAACCATAATCGAATCATGTTCATTACATATATTTTCATACTAAAATACATCATACTTATATAAATACATACTAGTATTTCCGAATGAACTTAAACCATATTCAACTTCAATGATTAATGGACATATCAATTTGTTCCATTTATATGCTATAACCGTACCTATATAAATATACATTTATATATCAAAACATTTACCACAATATTCACTAAACATAGCAACCCTACTTCACATACAAATGAGCCATAGCCGAATTACTAAAACCAACACATCAAGCATTAAATAAAAAACACATAAAACTAAACATAAACAACTTAGCATCATAATTGAATATATAATGTGCTTATCATTGCCCCTTTACCGAATCATATATATATACATATATCAAACCTCATAAGCATTTATATATTCGGTATTAAGCTTGCCATTTAAACTATAAGCACATACTAACACACCACACATATATGACATACATATTACTTAATTCATATATTAAAATTATAAATGTCATTTCATTTATAATATACTTAGCATTTTACCCATTTATTCAATCCACATATCTTAAGACTTTATTACCTAGTATAAACCAAGTTTACCACATACACGTAACTTAAATATCTCATCCTAATGCAAGCTCAAATCATGATCCAATATAGTCAAATTCGAGCATAAAAATTAAACACATTAAGCACCCATTCCCAAACACATAAAATCCTACTTAAGCAAGATAATCATGGATAAACCAACTTTAAACCAAACCGAACACAAACATGGAAATTAAGCCATTTTCGCATGGCTATTTTTATATACATGACCAAAAATCGAACTTAAAGATTCCATCTATGCTATACATGCCATAAGCCCAAATTCAACTTAGTAAAATACCGAAAAACTGTCGATAGTATGATGGGCTTTGCTGACGATCCCCGAGCTCGTAACGTGACTCCAAAATCTATAAAACAGAGGTAAACAAGAACACACACAGAGTAAGCTATTTAAACTTAGTAAGTCATAAGCAAATTAACATTTAATCATATACAAAATTTATCTATTCAAACTAAAATAAGCTATTATCAATCATATACCCTTTTAATATAATTTCATATATCAAAACATATAAGTTATGCATAATTTCTACTTTGGCCGAATACACTCTTAATCATTAGTATAATATACCATTTCTTTCCACAATACATACACATCAATAGGCCGAATACTCACATAATCAAATATACCATCACGTAAATCATGTTACATGTAACTTTATAATATCATTTTAAGTACACTACTTACCTTAATTTCATATCTTAGTATAAATACATACCTGAGCATTTATATCTTGATTTACACTCGATCTTAACTTATCATTGCCCGTTGAACCGTTCGGAATTAAAAAGGATACGCGGATAGTAGGAAGCTCGTATAATGCCAACGTCCCAGACGTGGTCTTACATGTAATCACATATCGATGCCACTGTCCTAGACAGGGTCTTACACGAATCAAATACGATGCTAATGTCCTAGACATGGTCTTACACGTAAACACAAGTCGATGCCAACGTCCCAGACGTGGTCTTACACGATAACACATATCAGATATCCTATGTCATGACATATGTATCCTAACTATTCCTAGGGTTCGTACGGGGCTTTCGGACATCGAATCTCGATCAAATTGAACTCGAAATATAGTCTATTTCTCAAATTTATATTCGGCTATGTCATAAATTTAATCAAATAATTCAAGTTATCACATAACAA
Source organism: Gossypium sturtianum (assembly GCA_025698515.1). Classification (NCBI taxonomy): domain Eukaryota; kingdom Viridiplantae; phylum Streptophyta; class Magnoliopsida; order Malvales; family Malvaceae; genus Gossypium; species Gossypium sturtianum. The sequence continues at coordinate 23,611,847 of CM046950.1, forward strand.
ATATATATTCATAAATATAAAAACATTTAAATGCTTATTGACTTACCTCGGACGTCGACGGACAGTAAAATCGACTAATCGACTACTTTCGTTTTTCCCCGGTCCAAATCCGATTTCTTTGGTTCTTGATCTAAACATATTCAAATTAAAATTATTTAAACACCATTCTATTCAATTTAGTCTAAAAAAACATAAATGGGGAAATTACCATTTTACCTCTGACATTTCACACTTTTTACAATTTAGTCCCTATTGCACAAAACACAAAATACACAAAATTTCACATTACCCATGCTTGGCCGAATATTACTTATGTTCATACAAGTCCATACATTTTATTTATTTCATATTTTAGTCCCTCAAAAATTTATTTTTGCAATTTAGTCCAAATAACTCAAAATTATCAAAAATTCAAAGACAAAACATGTTAATTCAAAACATATCTTCCATATTCTATCATCTAACAACAAAAATCACATGAATTCATCAATGGACTAACTCAAAATATTCATCAAAATCAAAAATTGAAGCATGGGTTTTGTACATTTCATAGCAACGATATAAAAAACGTAAAAATTATCAAAAACCGAGCTAGTTACATACCTTAATCAACCTTGACAATTGCCGAATACCCTAGCTTATATTTCTTTCTTTTTCTTTTCTTTGGTTTCGGTCATAAGCCATTAAAAAAGATGAACATGGCTTTTTAATGTTTGTTTTATTATATATATATACTTTATATTATATTATTTACTAATATAAATTTTTAACTTATAAATTTAACATATAAAAACATATATATTCACTTAATGTCGTCCACTACTTATAAAATGGGCTATTTGCAACATAAATCCACCATATTAAAAAGACATCAACAATTAAGCACTTTCACAACTAACCATCAAATTTTCATTTTATGCGATTAAACCCTTTTATTTAATCGGACACTCAAACAACAAAATTAAAACACAAAAATTTAACACAAGAAAATTCACATATAATAAACACTGAAAATAATTTTAAAATATTTTTTGGACTCGGATTTGTGGTCCCAAAACCACTGTTCCGATTAGGGTCAAAATCAGACTGTTACAACTCTCCCCCCTTAGGGATTTTCGTCCTCGAAAATCTTACCGGTGAATAGGTTTGGATAACGCTCTTTCATTGTATCCTCTGACTCCCAAGTTGCTTCCTCAACTCCGTGCTTATGCCATAGTATCTTAACTAACGGAATTTTCTTATTTCGCAATTCTTTAATCTCGCGAGCCAGAATACGAATCGATTCTTCTTCATATGTCATATCGGACTTAATCTCAACCTCTGTCGGACTAATCACATATGAGGGATCAGATCAATATCTACAGAGCATCGAAACATGAAATAAATTGTGAATCTTTTCTAACTCAGGTGGCAACAGCAGTCTATAAGCAACCGGCCTGATACGCTCTATAATCTTATACGGTCCAATAAATCTCGGACTCAATTTGCCTTTACGACCGAATCTGAGTATTTTCTTCCACGGTGAGACTTTCAAAAACACTTTATCTCTGATCTGAAACTCTATATCTTTTTGTTTCAAGTCAGCATATGATTTCTGACGATCCGATGCTGTTTTCAGACTATCGCGAATCACTTTCACTTTCTGTTCAGTCTCTTTGATCAAATCAACCCCGTATATCTTATTTTCATTGAGCTCAGTCCAATACAATGGTGTACGACATTTACGACCGTACAAAGCCTCGTAAAGTGCCATTTTGATACTAGATTGAAAGCTATTATTATAAGCAAATTCAATCAAAGGTAAGTATCGTTCCCACGTACCTTCGAACTCGAGAATGCAACATCTCAACATATCCTCAAGTACTTGAATGATTCGTTCAGATTGACCATCTGTTTGCGGATGAAAAGCTGTGCTAAAGTGTAGTCTCGTACCTAAAGCATCTTGCAATTTCTTCCAAAACCGTGATATGAACCTCGGATCTCGATCCGAAACAATAGAGATAGGCACTCTATGTAATCTCACAATCTGAGAAACATATAATTCAGCCAATTTATCAAGTGAATAATCTGTGCGAATCAGAACAAAATGAGCAGATTTAGTCAATCTATCCACAATAACCCAGATTGCATCTTTCTTGCTCGGTGTCAACGGTAAACCATATACAAAATCCATCGTGACTCTGTTCCATTTCTACTCGGGTATCATAATCGGCTGAAGTAACCCAGAAGGTACCTGATGCTCGGCTTTTACTTGTTGAAAGACTAAGCATTTCGAAACAAAGTCAGATATGTCTCGTTTCATACTAGACCACCAATAGAACTGTTTCAGATCACTATACATTTTCGTGCTACCCGAATGAACAGATAACCGACTGCTGTGAGCTTCGTTCAAAATCATCTGAATCAATTTTGAGTTTCTCGGAACACATATTCGGTTTCTGAACCTCAAACAACCATTTTTATCAACTCGAAATTTAGATACAACATTCGTTTCACATTGAACTCGCTTTGCTATCAAATCGTTATCAACTTTCTGAGCATCACAAATTTGTTGAACAAACAACGGTCTTACTTTTAATTCAGCTATTATCGAACCATCATCAAATATAACCATATACGCATTCATTGCACGCAAAGCAAATAATGATTTTCGATTTAAAGCATCAGCAATAACATTAGTTTTTCCCGGATGATAGTCAATCACAAGCTCGTAGTCTTTTAACAACTCTAACCATCGACGTTGTCTTAAATTCAGATCTTTCTGAGTCATTAAATATTTCAGGCTTTTATGATCAGAATAAACATGACATTTTTCACCGAACAAATAGTGACGCCAAATCTTCAATGCAAACACAATAGCTGCTAATTCCAAATCGTGCGTCGGATAGTTCTTTTCGTGCGGCTTCAGCTATCTCGAGGCATAAGCTATGACTTTGCCTTCTTGCATCAAAACACAACCCAGACCACTCAAAGATGCATCACTGTAAATTACAAATTCTTTACTCGATTCTGGCTGAACTAACACTGGAGCTTCAGTCAAAAGAGCTTTTAACTGATCGAAACTTTTCTGACACTTTTCTGACCACTCAAACTTAACATATTTCTGTAACAGCTTCGTCATCGGTGTCGCGATTATAGAGAAACTTTTCACGAACCGTCTGTAATAACCAGCGAGTCCCAGAAAGCTTCGAACTTCAGAGACATTTCTCGAAGGTTTCCAATCAAGTATAGCTGAAATTTTACTCGGATAAACCCGAATACTCGATGCTGATACAACATGGCCTAGAAAATTGACTTCGCGTAACCAGAACTCACATTTACTGAACTTTTCATACAACTGTTTATCTCGCAAAGTCTGTAACACAAGTCTCAGATGTTTGGCATGCTCGGTTTCATCACGGGAGTAGATCAAAATATCATCTATGGATACTACCACAAACTGATCCAGATACTGTCTGAAAATCTGATTCATCAAATCCATGAAAACAACAGGTGAATTAGTGAGTCCGAAAGGCATAACCAGAAACTCATAGTGTCCGTACCTCGTTCGGAAAGTAATCTTTGGCACATCAGAGTCTTTAACTCGTAGCTGATAGTAGCCTGATCTCAAATCTATTTTTGAAAACACTGTAGGCCCTTTCAACTGATCGAACAGATCATCAATTCGTGGCAATGAATATTTATTCTTTATAGTCACTTTATTGAGTTGTCTATAGTCGATACACATTCTCATAGTTCCGTCTTTCTTTTTCACAAATAATTCTGGTGTGCCCCAGGGAGAGAAACTCGGTCGCGCAAAACCTCTATCTGTCAACTCTTGCAACTGAGCTTTTAATTCTTTTAATTCCGTAGGTGCCATTCTGTACGGAGCTATCGAAATCGGAGTCGTCCCCGGCACTAATTCAATACCAAATTCAACTTATCGAATAGGTGGCAAACCCGATAACTCTTCAGGAAATACATCTGGATACTCACACACACTGTGTAATCGATTCGATCTTCTTTCTGGTCACTTTAGAGTCGAGCACATAAGCAAAATAAACTTTACAACCCTTTCTCACATATTTCTGAGCTAACATTGAAGATATCACTGTCGGTAAACCATTCAGATCATTAGACTCAATCCGAATAATCTCATCATTCTGGCACTGTAAATCAATAGTCTTCCGTTTGCTGTTCACAATAGCATCATGCAGAGTTAGCCAATCCATACCCAAAATTATATCAAACTCGTCGAATGGCAACAACATCAAATCAGCCAGAAAATATGATTCTCGAATCACCAATGGACAGTTCTTGCACACTTTATCAACCAAAACACACCGGCCTAAGGGGTTCGATACTTTAATCACAAACTCAATAGACTCTACAGGCAAAGTCTTACTGGATACTAAAGTCTCACACACATAAGAATGAGTCAAAACAGGGTCAATCAATGCAACAACACTAGTATCATAAAGAGTGAAAGTACCAGTAATGACGTCTGGGGATGAAGTCTCCTCACGTGCGCGAATAGCATAAGCTTTGGCTGGTGCACGAGCCTCAGATCTAACATCTGAATCTTTGGTCCCTCTCTGACTGCCACTCACATTACCCGTATTTCTGGGTGGTCTACCTCGAACTGCAGTATTACCCGATCTAGTATTCTGAACCGGATTTTGATCCGCTAACTCTGGACACTCCCGAATGAAATGATCTCTAGATCCACATTTAAAACAGGCTCTGTCATGCAATCTGCAACTACTGGGATGTCTTTTACCACAATGTTCACACTCGGATTGATTTGATCTGACATTACCCACACTAGCTACTGAGGTAGCTCTCTAGCTCACAGGTGGTCTATCTCGATCACGTCTAGAATAACCCGCAGTAGTCTTCGAATGGCTAGCATCGTCTCGGAACTTCTTTGAGGTCGACTGAAATGACTTACTGAATTGTCTCTTACGTAAATCTCTAGCTTCAGAGTCAGCTTTTCTTTTCTCTTTCCCAAGCTCTTCGGCTTTGCAAGCTCGCTCAACAAGTACCACGAACTCTTTTATCTCAAGTATGCCAACTAACAGTTTGATGTCTTCATTCAGCCCATCTTCAAATCTTTTACACATTATAGCTTCGGTCGAAACACACTCTCGGGCATACCGACTGAGTCTCACGAATTTCCGCTCATACTCTGTCACAGTCATTCGACCCTGTTTCAATTCAAGAAATTTCTGGTCAATAAATCTCTGGCTGATGTATTTCTTATGGAACTCAGTCTGAAAGAATTCCCAGGTCACTCGCTCTTTCGGAACCACCGATACTAGTGTATTCCACCAGGGATATGCAGTGTCTTTTAGTAAAGATATGGCACATTTTAAGCACTCATCAGGGGTGCAAGATAACTCGTCAAACACACGTATAGTATTATCGAGCCAGAATTTAGCTCGCTCATCATCATCATCATCAGTGGCTCTGAACTTTTCGGCCCCGTGTTTTCTGATTTTGTCAATAGGAGGCTTAAGCAATCTCAACGGATCACTCACTTGAGGTATAACAGGTACCGAAGATGGATTAGTCGGGGGTAGAGGTTGTTGTGCAGCCGAATTAGTCTGGATATATTGAGTAAACCAGTCGTTCATCATTTGGTAAAAGGCTTGTTTAGCCTCTCCCTCCTGGTTACTCGAAGTCGGTCGAGAATCAACCGGTGCTGTCCCTTACGCGGGAACAGGCGCTATACTCTCGACATTATCAGCTACGGCTCGATCGGGATCCATTACTATACGAAAACACATTTTCAGATGTCAGAAGTCATTACACTATCGCAGTATATAAAAACATGGCATGTATAGCTAGACTCACACACGCTACGTTAGTCCTAGAATCGACTAAACCGTAGCTCTAATACCAATCAAATGTAACACCCCTAACCCGTATCCGTCGCCGAATTAGGGTTACAAGGCATTACTGGACATAGCACAGATCATGACAGATATTTACTACATTTTTTTAATACATATAATTCACTTAACCAACTAAAACTCAATCATGCTTTACTACTTAAAGTATATAAACAAGTTATGCTTTTAAAATTTAAACATATCAATAATAATAAATTTTCGTATTCGATCACAAATAGGCAAATAATATTGCAACCAACTCACATGCTTATCAAAATGAACCATTTACTAAGGCCGAATTTACTATCACATTTTAATCACATTTTGAAATCAATCATTCAACATTTAAATAACAAACCGCCATTAAACATATCATAAGTATATATATTTGTTTTACTCATCACTAGTCAAATATAATTACACATCATGCACCACTTTCAAACCTATCCATAAATCAAATTATACATTATAAATGAATCCATAATAAACCATAATCGAATCATGTTCATTACATATATTTTCATACTAAAGTACATCATACTTATATAAATACATACTAGTATTTCCCGAATGAACTTAAACCATATTCAATTTCAATGATTAACCGGACATATCAATTTGTTCTATTTATATGCTATAAACGTACCTATATATATATATATACATTTATATATCAAAACATTTACCACAATATTCACTAAATATAGCAACCCTACTTCACATACAAATGAGCCATAGCCGAATTACTAAAACTAACACATCAAGCATTAAATCAAAAACACATAAAACTGAACATAAACAACTTAGCATCATAATTGAATATATAATGTGCTTATCATTGCCGCTTTACCGAATCATATATATACATATATCAAACCTCATAAGCATTTATATATTCGGTATTGAGCTTGCTATTTAAACTATAAGCACATACTAACACACCACACATATATGACATACATATTACTTAATTCATATATTAAAATTATAAATGTCATTTCATTTATAATACACTTAGCATTTTACCCATTTATTCAATCCACATATCTTAAGACTTTATTACCTAGTATAACCCAAGTTTACCATATACACGTAACTTAAATATCTCATCCTAATGCAAGCTCAAATCATGATCCAATATAGTCAAATTCGAGCATAAAAATTAAACACATCAAGCACCCATTCCCAAACACATAAAATCCTACTTAAGCAAGATAATCATGGATAAACTAACTTTAAACCAAACTGAACACAAACATGGAAATTAAGCCATTTTCGCATGGCTGTTTTTATATACATGACCAAAAATTAAACTTAAAGATTCCATCTATGCTATACATGCCATAAGCCTAAATTCAACTTAGTAAAATACCAAAAAACTGTCGATAGTGTGATGGGCTTTGCTGACGATCCCCGAGCTCGTAACGTGACTCTAAAATATATAAAACAGAGGTAAACAAGAACACACACACAGTAAGTTATTTAAACTTAGTAAGTCATAAGCAAATTAACATTTAATCATATACAAAATTTATCTATTCAAACTAAAAGAAGCTATTATCAATCATATACCCTTTTAATATAATTTCATATATCAAAACATATAAGTTATGCATAATTTCTACTTTGGCCGAATACACTCTTAATCATTAGTATAATATACCATTTCTTTCCACAATATATACACATCAATAGGCCGAATACTCACATAATCAAATATACCATCACATAAATCATATTACATGTAACTTTATAATATCATTTTAAGTACGCTACTTACCTTAATTTCATATCTTAGTATAAATACATACCTGAGCATTTATATCTTGATTTACACTCGATCTTAACTTATCATTGCCCGTTGAACCGTTCGGAATTAAAAAGGATACGCGGATAGTAGGAAGCTCGTACAATGCCAACGTCCCAGACGTGGTCTTACATGTAATCACATATCGATGCCCTTTGTCTGCATGCGGTCTTACACGAATCAAATACGATGCTAATGTCCTAGACATGGTCTTACACGTAAATACAAGTCGATGCCAACGTCCCAGACGTGGTCTTACACGATAACACATATCGGATATCCTATGTCATGACATATGTATCCTAACTATTCCTAGGGTTCGTACGGGGCTTTCAGATATCGAATCTCGATCAAATTGAACTCGGAATATAGTCTATTTCTCAAATTCATATTCGGTTATGACATAAATTTAATCAAATAATTCAAGTTATCACATAAAAAATATATATTCATAAATATAAAAACATTTAAATGCTTATTGACTTACCTCGGACGTCGACGGACAGTAAAATCGACTAATCGACTACTTTCATTTTTCCCCGGTCCAAATCTGATTTCTTTGGTTCTTAATCTAAACATATTCAAATTAAACTTATTTAAACACCATTCTATTCAATTTAGTCTAAAAACACATAAATGGGAAAATTACCATTTTGCCCCTGACATTTCACACTTTTTACAATTTAGTCCTTATTGCACAAAACACAAAATACACAAAATTTCACTTTACCCATGCTTGGTCGAATATTACCTATGTTCATACAAGTCCATACATTTCATTTATTTCACATTTTAGTCCCTCAAAAATTTATTTTTGCAATTTAGTCCAAATTACTCAAAATTATCAAAAATTCAAAGACAAAACATGTTAATTCAAAATATATCTTCCATATTCTATCATCTAACAACAAAATTAACATGAATTCATCAATGGCCTAACTCAAAATATTCATCAAAATCAAAAATTGAAGCATGGGTTTTGTACATTTCATAGCAACGATCTCAAAAACGTAAAAATTATCAAAAATCGAGCTAGTTACATACCTTAATCAACCTTGACAATGGCCGAATACCCTAGCTTATATTTCTTTCTTTTGCTTTTCTTTGGTTTTGGTCATAAGCCATTAAAAAAGATGAACATGGTTTTTTAATGTTTGTTTTATTATATATATACTTTATATTATATTATTTACTAATATAAATTTTTAACTTATAAATTTAACATATAAAAACATATATATTCACTGAATGCCGTCCACTACTTATAAAATGGGCTATTTGCAACATAAATCCACCATATGAAAAAGACATCAACAATTAAGCACTTTCACAACTAACCATTAAATTTTTATTTTATGCGATTAAGCCCTTTTATTTAATCGGACACTCAAACAGCGAAATTAAAACACGAAAATTTAACACAAGAAAATTCACATATAATAAACACTGAAAATAATTTTAAAATATTTTTTAGACTCGAATTTGTGGTCCCGAAACTACTGTTTCGATTGGGGTCAAAATCGGACTGTTACAGTATAGGTTCTTGACCGAACATATTCTTATTTATCGATTGTACATGCTGAACATACATTAAAAGGTTTTAAAATAATAATCAAACATGCATAAGGTCCATTTAACAAAATCTCAAAACTATCAAGTATGTATCGATATTAACACTAGGGTATCGATATTTTCGTTAAGTGGTATCGATACCATCTGCAAAAATGATACCAAACTTGCGTTTTGTTTCTCGATTAAAAACCTAAAGTCTCAAAAATTATCGTTACCTGTCATGAAACATTGATACTTTAACCTCGAGTATCGATACTCGAGCAAAGGCATCGATACCAAATATTTATTCTGACTTCTTGCACGTCTCAAAACACAGAGGTATCGATTTTTAAACCTGATTATCGATACCTCTGCTCCAGACCTCAAAAATGCAACATACATAAGCAATTTATCTATTCCAATTTAGTTCCTAAACATCATATTTGACAAATAATCATTCAACAACCTAATTAACAGTTCAATATCACAAAATTGTGTTCGAGCGAGTAACGTTAATCCCTAATCATGTTTATGAACTCAAGCATAACAATAACATGTAATCCTTATAAATCGAACCAAAAACCAGCAAAATGTCTAGAAGTTAACATGGCTATATACAAGTCTACCACATTGCCTCATTCCCCAAAACGTAAATAAATGTAGAACATGTACGAAATAACAAATAGACTTGCTCGGATCACTTTCAGAACCACACCGCTCACATCGACACACTACTGATCTGCAATGGTTTAAAAGAAGTGGGTGAGCTTAACAAGCTCAGTGAATGCCTAGAATAACAACCATGAAATCAATTCATCAGCATCAACGAAACAACCATATAGCACAACCTTAACGGTTCCAACTTTAGTGTCATTATATACTTGTGCATTATATTCTAGTTCTTTTTACATGGTAAATATATTCACTTTTAAGCATATACTATATTTCACATATAGTCACCTAACATACAAGCATATATTGCTATACTCATATAGTCCCATGACGTTTAAGCATATGTCATAATATTCGTAAAATCACATGACATTCAAGCATATACGACAATACTCTAAAACATCCTTACAGATAAATTGCATAATGATCACATGTCATATAAACACATATCACAATACACATATTCATAAGTTAAGATAATTTGGAACTTGAGCTATGAAACATAAAAGTGAGTTCTATCACCATTCATCGGATACACGGATCTCTGACACACCAAACATAGACTCATAGAGTCAAACATGTCCTAAAAGTGAAGCATAAAGCTAACATTCTCCTTATTTCCCATTTCATGTCTCATTGAATGAAGTTTAGCTCACATTACTTTATCCCTCCAACATGTCACAGGGCTTCAACACCCAAAATCACTGTACATATAGGTGAGTACTCACAATCCTATTGCATGCCAACTATATCCAATAGTTTCAAGATCACAAGGCCAAAATATCTTAAATCAAACACATATCACTTACCAATTATCCATGCACTATCACTGCATATTTACATCTTTAGCAAAACACTGTCTATAACGCCCTAAATAATTTAATTTTGTTTCTGTGAAACTTGACATAAATGTGTATATGCTTCAGTGGCTAAGTGTTTTGGATGTGTGTATGAGGTCTTGGGTTCAAGTCTCACTTTGCAAATTCTTTTATTTTTTTATCCTAGCCTAATCCCTGCTAGGTGGGATTTTGTAATATTATTTGTAAACTCATATCAGAATGAGCCTGCTGGTTCGAGTGGTAAGGAGTTAGCTTGGTGGAGGTCTTGTATTTGAATCCCCGCATGAGCGTCGGTGATAATTTTACTTCGGTTGTCTAATAGACGTTTGGTGGAACCGAAATTCTAAGGTAGTTGAGAGTTAGTGGGTTAGTGGGTTAGTGGGGAGTGGGAGGAAAATTAGGGATATGTTGTCACATTTTTTCTTTTCTTTAATTTTTATTTTTATCTTCTTTTTCTCTCTCTCCTCCAAAAATCCCCAAGTTTGACTCTTTTTTTCCTGTTAATTGGTGAAATTTCTTTTTCCCTTGCCTTCTGAATTATGTCGCAATCTTGTCGTTTAATCTCGGTATTCCAGTTCTTCGGTGTTATTGTGCGGCTTGGTAAGTGTAATGGGTAAATTTTTGTGTAGGTTAGGGAATCATTTTTTTAGCTGTTTTAAATCGATTCTATCATTTTCTTTTTGGTAATGTGGTTTTAGGCTGTGGGCAGCGAATCGTGAGGAACGAAATTCTCCTCCTGCAGAATCATAGTCGGGTTTGTTCGAGAAGTTGGGTAAGTATCGAACATTTAAATTTTACTATTGTCAGTTTTGTTGGTTCGGTTTAGTTATGGATTAAAACTGATTTTGGGGAGCATGTGATGTCGATTTTTAGGTTCTAGTGGGCTCGAGTTTGCAGTAGCATCAAAATCGTACCAGGTGTGTACCCCAAACACGAAAAATCGAGGCTTGGCGAAAGTCGAAAAAGGGGGTTGTCGATGCCACATGGGCGTGTGCCCAGTCGTGTGCGAGACACAGCTGTGTGAATATCGTAGGTGTGGCTGTGCGCGAGACACGGTCGTGTGACGGCGATGGTGTGGCCGTGTAGGCCACACGGATTAGGCCAGACTGGGTGTGTGAGCCCACACGGGTGAGCCACACGGGCGTGTGGGTTTTGGGCCAGGCCGTGTGGGCCACACGGTTAAGGCCAATTTGAGCGTGTGGACCACATGGGCATGTGGGCTCAAAATTTTAAAATTTTTTCTAGTGTCGCACGGGTTGTTTCGATCGATTAGAGGCCTACCGTAGGATCGGTAAGGGCTAATCAAACCCTAATTCGTATGATCTGATATTATGATAGTCGGATCTGAGTAGAAAATTGATATGTATGTCTGACTGTTCTGTTTAAGTATATATCTTATCTGTATATGATCATGCTAAGCATGATAATTCTGTTAATTCTATATTTTGTCTCTGTGTTTAGGGTGGAATTTGCATATGTGGATGAAGTAATCTGTACGGCGACCTTTCACCTATTATCTGGCAGCTTGGCTGCATATTATTCTGTAATATGTCGTATCGACACTATATGATTTGTAGGGATGGGTGAGTATTTTTAATCCCACATTGTGTGATAGGATGGGCGGAGATGGTGTGTAGAGGATGAGGGTAAAATTCTGTATATCTGTTCTGTACATCTAATCCTATCTGTATCTGTTAAGGACTTAGGTCCGATTTTATTTTTGTCTGTATATGAGATTCTGTGAAAATTGCATTACTATCCCTTTTGAGTTACACACTAAGTTTACGAAAATTCACATCTGTTTGTCTGTTCTGTTCAGATAATCCTCAGATTTAGGTAGGTCGATACGACGGAGGCTCAACGGTGACCACTCGACAGAGAACTATTTTTATTTAGTAATAACGGTTTTATTTTAAATTCTGGTTTTTCTTGAGAGTTTGTAACTTTTGGGACTCTCTGGACTATATGGTTTTAACTTTTGGGTTTAGATTTTGTTTTTCTTTCTTTTCCTCAACGTTGACAAAAACACTTTGTAACACCCCTAACCCGTATCCGTTTCCGAATTAGGGTTACGAGGCATTACTTGACTATATACAAGTCAGTATACTTTTACATCATCAACTCATTAAATAAAATCTTATTTCAAAGTAAAAGCATAATTAATTTATTATTTCACAACTAAAAATCATCTCATTGCATTACCATGTGCATCATTCGGAGATAAAATTCCATACAAATAACTTAATACTATCCCTTTTGTCTTTTTTTGAGTAGTATAACCGAATATATATATATATATATATATTAGACTCTATTCGACTTTTATCAATTAATAGACCACACACATTCTATCGCATGCATGACCAAGTATTTATAACTATATTATACTCTTATTAAGTTCTCATAACCGAATATGAACATATATAACAATCTGAGATAAATATAAACACCAATTAAAACAATTCCTTAATCGGATATTTACAACCGAATATAGTTCCATTGGATCATTAGATCATCAAACCTATTTACTCCATGCCTAAAAATTAATCCTATTCTTTCATGAATTACGTTATAGATACATGCAAAAATAAGCAAGGTTTATCCACTATCCACAATGTATTATAGGCTTTACTCAACTAAAACCAATACTCAAATAATGCACAAAACATAGTATAGAGCAACCTTAAAGTTGAGCTTATAAATCAAATTATAGAATTTACTTAAATCTATTGATAATATCCATAACTTAATCTCATAAGTCACACATACTAAAACCAAATTATATCATGTCAGAATATGCACATACATAACCAACAACTCAAATATATTCAATCAACGCAAGCATATACGATCAACTCAAACCTAAATATTAAGCCATTTTCGTATGGCATTTATATACATTCACTTAAACATCATTTGAGTCAATTCAAAAAATGATTTAGCCTATACATGCCATAGACATTAAGTTTATACACAAAAGAGATACCAAAAATTTTGACGATAGTGTGATGAGCTTCGACGATGATCCCCGAGCGCGATATGAACGTCCAAAAGAAATCTACAATACATAACACAACCAAAAACAAAGTAAGCTTTCATAGCTTAGTAAGTCTTAAGCATTTATTTCACATATAAGCTTTATCATGATTCAAATAAATTGTTTCACTTATAGATTCCTTGCCGAAAAATCAAACATACAAAAATAAATTTCATAACAACATTATACGCATACAATATAAATATTTATGTATATATATCCAAACACCACATTCACAAAATAAAATAGCCAGCATGTGCATACTTTACTCACCAAATTTCATCTTACATTACAAGCTACCATCAATCATAAGTCGTTATATATAATACATACCTTTAGGTTACTTTCCTTTCCAACCGTAACTACCTGTACATATCATGTGACTTTATATTTGAACATTTTATTATCCTTATCAACATTAATAATAGGAATCTTTAAAGAGAAACATCAAACCTGTATGCTTGTTATCAAGATTCGGTAACGTATCGCACACATAGTGCCGTTACTTTGACATTCCGCACACTTAGTGCCTAGTTTCTGTAACGTATCGCACACTTAGTGCCGTTACTTATTTCCCGCACACATAGTGCCATACGACCGATTTCGCACACACAGTGCTCGGTATATAAGCTCGCACACATAGTGCCCAGAAAACCGATCTCGCACACACAGTGCTCGGTATATAAACTCGCACACATAGTGCCCAGACAACCGATCTCGCACACACAGTGCTCGGTATATAAGCTCGCACACATAGTGCCTGGACAACCGATCTCGCACACACAAAGTGTTTCGGTATATAAGCTCGCACACATAGTGCCATCAATCCAGTTTCTCCTCATTACAAAATACACATATGTTCTAATATTTATTCACATATACCCGTATAATTAAAGGTTTACAAATAACTCATTTATTCTGATACTCACTATTACATTCGGCACCCTTATTATACATAAAAAAAAAACATATATCCACCATTTTAAAACAATCCTCTCTCATATCATTCTTACATATATCCATCTCATATTTCATACATACATATCCAATCAACTCAACTAATCAAAATTCAGTTATACAAATACCAAGTCTTACATTCGGCCAACTCATGCTAAATTCATTAACACACATTCGGCACTATGATAATTAACATACCTAAAATCATTTAACATATGCGCATAATATAGAATAAAATTCAATTTAATCCAATTGCTTAAAACTTACATCGGAAATTGACGGATTAAGCTTCTCGGCTATTCGTTTAACTTTGTTTTTCCCCGATCCAATCCCGTCTCCTTTTGTTCTTGATCTAATTATTTCAAATTGCACTCATTTAAATACCTTTTCATTTAATTTAATTTACCCCTGACATTTACAATTTTTTACCATTTAGTCCCTTATACATAACTCACGAATTACACAAAATTTTACTTCCATCCTTTAGGGCCGAATCCTCATAAGGACTACACAAGTCCATTTGTTTCATAAATTTCTCAATTTAACCCTCCTAGAAAATATTTTCACAAATAAATCCTTAATCATCTATATTCACCAAAACTCAAGATTAAAAAGTGTTCATCTAACTCAAATATCTCATTTTATACTAAAATCATCATAAAAACTTAACTTAACATCAATGGCATATCTCACATACATGATTAATACACAAAATTAATACATGGGCTTGAAAGTAGAATGAACAACAATCTTAAAAATGCAAAAATCATCAAAAATCCAAAACTAAAACTTACTTAATTTGGTTGCTAATGACCGAATATGAGAAAGAGTTCAAGCTTCTTCTTTTTTTCTTACTTTTGGCCAAGAATGGAGATAATGGTTTTCTTCTTCTTCTTTTTTTCTTTTGCATGTCATTATATTATTATCTTATAATATAATATATAACTTAACACATACTTTATGCTTATAAAAACAAAATAATATAAAAATCAAAGCCATGATGCCGTCCACTATGCTTAGCAATTGGACAATTTATAACTTAAGTCCTCCCTCATAGATAAACACATCAATTTAACCACTTAATTAAGAAGATAGCTATTTATTTATTATTATTTTTTCATCTTTTATCTATTATATTATTATAACATATATTAAATTATTTCATTATAATATAAAATAAAACAACCAAAATCAATCACTATTACATGCATAATCATGACCATCCACTATCTCTATTTTATGGTCAATTTGCAACTCTAAACCTCCAATTTATAAAGACATCATCAATTCAGTACTTAAACATTTAACCACCAAATTTTCTGTTTATGCGATTAAGCCCTTTTTCACAATTAAGCACTAAAACGATTAAATTTTAATACGAATGTTTCACACACACCAATTCACATATAATGAGCATATAAAATAATATTAAAATATTTTTCCAACTCGGATTCGTGGTCCCAAAACCACCGTTCCGATTAGGGTCAAAATTGGGTTGTTACACACTTTACGCAAACAAATGGTTTTATCAAATAGTTTTTGGAAACACAAGTGATCAGTGTGTCATAGTCTTAAAATTTATAATGAGAATGATCGAGCTTAAAAACTAACTATGACAACGATTGAGGCAAGTGTACCTATCGAACAGTAGTATAGCTTAGTGGCAAGACCGGATTATCGAACCCAAAGGAACCGAAAGTACTAATACTAACTTTCTTTTTATTATTTAGCCTTAAAATTAAAGTGAACCGGTTTAATCTAGAAAATTAACTAACTACTAAGCTAAAGACGATGAGAAAAAAGGAATGAAATTAGGGAAATACTTGTGGGAAAAACCAATTGATTAAAACAATACCTAAGAAAGAATCCACCTAGACTTCACTTGTCATCTAACTCTGAACCAGACGATTTATTCATTTGATTTGATCCGTAAGATTCCCTAATGTATATTAACCCCTCTCTCGAGGCGACTAACGTCTAACCCTAGGTTGATTAATTGAAATCTCTTTCTAATTAAAACCCCTAGAATCGAATTAACTCGATCTATGGACTCCCATATTAGGTTTCACCCTAATTCAAAAAAATCTCGTCACCCTATCTCTAGGCGTGCGATCAACTCCGCTTAATTATGCTAGATCTACTCTTAGGCAGGGGCTTTTGCTCCTCCACCTAAGCACATCAAACTTGAATCAATATCCCGGAAATATCAACATAAGAATTAAGAACACATAATTAAGAACAAATCAAATATTTATCATATAGTTCAGCAAACGATAACAAGATTCATCATAGGTTTCATCCCCCTCAGGTATTTGAGGGTTTAGTTCATAATGATAATAGAATACATCTCAAAAGAAAAGATAAAACAAAACATAAGAAAAACTCTAAAACCCCCTGAAGGAATTGAAGAGAGATCCTTCGTCTTGAGTATAACTCCGGCTTCTTGAGATGAATCAACTGGCTTTCTTCAAGTAATTTCCACAATTCTGGTCTTTTTGGCTCGGCTCCTTGGCCTAGCTGGATGCCCCCTGAAAGTTGGCCTCTAGGGTGTTTATATAGGCTTTTGGAATGTATTTCTTTACCCTTAAGTATCCAAACTGAGTGAAATTCCTCTTCTCCACGCAGCAGGACACGCCTTGGCACACGCCGCAGTGAATCGTGGCTGTGCCATGTTCAGTCCGATTAGGGAGGCACGGCCGTGTTGCTTGGGTCCAGGCCGTGTCGATTTCATGATTTGGCCTATTTGGTCCGTTTTAAGCCCGTTTCTCGTTCTTTTCATCCTTCGGTGCTTTCTTGAGTATAAAACATGAAAATAAAGGATTAAGAGCACCAAATTACATAATTCAAGGCTTAAATCACCCAAAAGCATGCTAAATGTGGGTTTAAAATATGTTACTATTTTGGTTTATCAAATACCCCCACACTTAAGCTTTTGCTTGTCCTCAAGCAAAATTCTCAACTCATGATTAAAACGAACTTCCTTGATTCATAATATTCATCAATATTATTTCATCATAATTCAAAGATAATTCATACATGGGTAATTCAACTCTAAGAGTCTTAAAGATTCAAACAATCCAAGTCATACATTTTGTAGCATGAAAACATAGGTATTTCCCCTCATCTAAATAATTACCTATGATTTAAAATTGACAAGGATTGACATCCTCACTAAAGATTCACTCAAATCACTCGAGGTGTTTAAGGTTCAAAAATTAAGTACTCATAAGTCGAACATGAAAAGTTAATCCCATAGGCTTGCATGAGAACCAAATCTCCACCACTATAATATGAGATAATACACAAATAAAAAGGTCTTTAATAGGGTTGTAACGGGGCTTGAGTTAAGGTGTGGATATAGGCTGAATTAGAAGGTTAGAATCGAGATTGAATTGACAAATTACCTAACTAGAAACAATGAACTAAATATAAATAATTACATCAATTGAAAACTTGTACTAATAATACTCTAATACGAGCTTCTTCTTCAGTAATTGGAATTTAAACGTATAAGATCACTTAATCACAGAACTAATAATGAATATACTTCGATTTTTTTAAGAACAAATCAAATATATATAATAATTGATGAATTTACTATCGAAATCAATAGGCAATCGATCAAATCAAATCTCGATATAAGGGTAGTCAAAAGGAATGGTGATAACAAAAATAAAGGGTTTTGGGATAATATTAGTGGGTGAGTCAATAAAAAGGGTTGTTAGGATCAACGGGGTTCACTAGGGGTTAATAAAATGGGTATGCTTTTTAGTGGAATGAGTGGATTAAAACCTAGGTGCCTTTATCATCTTAGTATATCAAATCAAAGGTGTGGTCTCGACATGTATAATCGATGCAAGTTCTAGAATAACAAATCAATGTTGACACACTCATAATCAATAAAGTTAGCAAGAAAAAGAATATATGCTCTATAAGGCTCAACATCTCAGAAAAATTATGGATTTTTGATGTCAACCTAGAAAATTTCAAACTTCAAAGTAATATTCAAATTCAGGTAGACAACCTAAAAAAAATTAATTTTGAAAAATAGACTTATCCTGCTTGATTCTCTAGTATCTTAAAGTTTAAATTATCAATGCACAATTATCAATGACTTAATCTAAAATATATCAATAAAAATCATAAATCACAGGAAATTTCATTCTAATCATAATATGAGAAACTTACTTAAGAAACAAGACATAATTCAGGATTTGAGAATAATGCAAATATTTTGGCACCTAATTTCAGGAATTTGAGAAAAATGTAAAAAATTAGGCACCTTTTTAATTTCACCCCCCACACTTAAGATGTACATTGCCCTCAATGTACAAAGATATATAAAAATTCATAAAAGATAGGGAGAGATGAAACTTCTTGAATTTGGATGGATTCCTTGGGTTGGAGGTGTGAAAACTTGATTCGGAGGTGAAAGATAAGTTGGAGGAGGCGTCTCTGGTTGTGGTATGGGGGCTGCCTACTATTACTGCGCTAGATGAAGAAATTGGGTAGCCCGTGAAGAAATACTAAGAAAAATTCAAAATAAACTAATTATTTATTTAGGGACAAGGAAGATAAAAAGAAGGAAAATAAATGCGACGAAAAAAGAAAATTAAAAACGAAATGGCCTCAAATATCCTTGGCTTGTCGAGTAGATGAAGCGGCCGGCATGAACTTATGTAAATCGATCTCCCACAGGGGAAGACTGTGCTAGGATCCTTTCGCTTCTTCGACATGGATATGGTGTACATCTAGAGTTTGGAAAAGGGCCAAGGAAGGAGAATATGGAATGGGGGGTCTAAGAATGTATGGAGGAAGGGGAATGGGGAGTAGTTGAGAAGGGGGGTGGTTTAAATAGAGTTTTGAGGTCTGGTACATCCCCACGTCCGTGTACCATGGGCGTGTTGGGTCACACGGCCAGATCACGACATCGTGTCGTGCTTCGCTTCGCTTTCTCACGCCCGTGTTCAGGTCGCCACCCCCGTGTATAATCTATCAGTGTTGGCCACGGCTGCATCGCACGGCCGTGGCGGGGTAGTTGGGTTTGTGACTCGAAGATATGATCTGTCTTAACTCGTACCATCTCTGCCATGTCAGTACGGAGATTCGGTGCATCCACACGGCCACGGCCGCGGCCGTGTGTAAGGCCGTGTGGTATGGAAATTGGCCTTAGGTTAGTTTATAGTTAGTTGCTAAAAAGGAGAAATAAAAGTGAAAATAAAATAAAATATAAAGAGTAGTAGAGTTAGTGCTCGGGTTGCCTCCCGAGAAGCGCTCGTTTAAAGTCTTAAGCTAGACTTACCTCTCGTTTACATCATCAGGGTGGTTTGAGGAGTTGAAAGTCCTTCATCATGCTATCAGTTTCATTATCATGATAAAGTTCAAGTCGATATGCGCTTATATTGAAAGTACCAAAAATAGGATTACTTACCTCGACTGTTCCGTATGGGAAAACACTGATTACCCTAAAAGGGATTTCTTTGTTTGTGTTAGGATCAGGAGGAGATATTCGAGGGTTTGCTTTATCTATCAATACCTGATCTCCTATTTTAAAGTGATTTGTTGTTCCTACGAGCTCGTCTGGTGGTTCCCTCGGTTTATCTTCGTGTATCCCTAGTGTTTCCTTGAAATGTGTCTTCCACTCGTCTAGTTCATCAACTTGATCCCTTCGATCCTCATGAGTTGTTTCTTTGTTGGCATTGGGTCTAGGATCGGGTTTAGTTGTGTTCTTTTGTGGTTCTTCCTACAAAGAAGGGTTAACTGAATGGTTATCAATAGAATTTACTTTCTCACCTTGTTTGCTCGATGTTCTAGCCGAATCGAGAGCCTGAAGGGTGACTGTTTCGTCACCTACACAGAGTATGAGTTCACCTGTGTCGACATCAATTTTAGTCCTGGCAATTGCTAAATAGGGCCTTCCTAGAATTAATGGGATACTATTGTCTTCATCCATGTCTAAAACAACAAAGTCTACTGGGAATACGAATTTATCAATCTTTACTAGCACATCTTCGATTATACCCCTAGGAATTCTAATTGATTTTATCACCTAATTGAATGCTCATCCTAGTTTGTTTGGGTTTCCCTAGACCTAGTTGTTTAAACATTTTATAAGGCAAGACATTTATGCTTGCCCCTAAATCACTAACACATTATCAATAGATAAACTACCAATTAAGCATGGAATTGTAAAACTCCTCGGATCTTTTAATTTTTGTGGTAATTTATTTTGGAGAATTGCTTTGAGCACTTTGCGTTGAGTTCCACATGTGATTCCTCGCCTAGCTTTCGCTTGTTTGTCAAAAGCTTTTTAAGAATTTCCTTGAATCGCATCTGCGAAAGAGCTTCCAAAGAATGGTAAGTTAATATGTAATTTCTTTAAAAGTTTAAGAAACTTACCGAACTGCTCTCCGTGTCGTCTTTCTTCATCGCCTGGGTATGGTATACGAGGTTGGTACTCTTTAATTACCGATTTTGGCTTTTTACTTCCTTCCTCAACCTTACCTTCTTCTACCACATTCTCTTGCCTTAAATGAGGCTCATCTAGCCCTACATTATCATGAGTTGATATGTTTTGAATCTGCTCCCTTGGGTTAGTTTCAGTGTTGCTTGGTAATCTACCTTGTGGTCGTTTCGTCAAGATCTTGGTGATTTGCCCAATTTGATCTTTGAGCTCTTGTGTCGATGCTTCTTGTTTTTCAAGTTTTGTTTTTATACTTTGGAAACGTGTTTTCATTGTCGCTATATATTTTGTCAACATCTCCTCAAGGTTCGGCTTCTTTTTCGTGAGGTACCTATTTGTTGGAAATTTAGAGGGTGTTGTTGTCTTTCATTTCCTTGACCACCCCATGAAAAATTGGGGTGGTTCTTCCAACCTGGATTGTAAATATTGATATAAGGGTTATTTTGATATCTGAAATTATTACGCATACATAGTTCATTTGTTCGCCTTCTATGCCATGTCCGTAGGGTGGGTACTCGTGGATTCGCCACACCTCCACTTGTTTCACATCGCATAACGGGTTGTACCGCAAGGAATTACACAAACCATCAAATTTTTTAGCTAACACATCTACCTGATTTGATAGCATGGTTACTACGTCGAGGTTGAAAACACTGGCGGCTTTCGTGGGCTTTGTCCTCGTGACTTGCCACTGATAGTTATTTAGGGACATCTCTCTATAAATTCGTAAGTCGCTTTGTGTGTTTTATTATTCGAGTTCCACCATTCTTTGAATCGATCAACCGCCTAGTTGAGGGGTTCACACCGTTGTAAAAAGTTTAGACCTGTAGCCACAAGGGTAATCCATGGTGTGGGCACTTTCTCAATAGATCTTTGTATCTCTCCCATGCATCGTAAAGTATTTCTAAATCCATCCGCACAAAAGAAGAGATATCATTCCTTAATTTGGCCGCTTTTGGCGGTGGAAAATATTTTAATAAAAATTTTTGGTCATTTGTTCCCATGTAGTAATTGATTCTCGGGAAGAGAATGCAACCACTGCTTAGCTTTATTCCTCAAAGAAAAGGAAATAATCAAGTCGGATGGCATCATCGAAACGCCATTAATTTTAAAAGTGTCGCAAAATTCTAGAAAATTCGCTAAGTGTGTGTTAGGATCCTCATCCTGCAAACCATCAAACTGAACGAACTGTTGTATCATCTGTATAGTGTTAGGTTTCAATTCGAAATTATTTGCAGCAATAGTAGGTCTAACAATACTAGATTCAGTACTAACTAAACTAGGCTTAGCATAATCATACATAGTTCGAGGAGCCTAATTTTCGGCCATCTCTGGAGGTAGCGAATTATTTTCAGCCATCTCTTCGGTGGTATTGATGATGTTTTCTTACTCTTCTTCTGTGTAATGTAGACTTCGCCTAATTTCTCTCCGGTTTCTGCGAGCGGTTGCTTCAATCTCACTATCGTAAATTAAAGGTCCTGTCGGGTTCCTTCTAGTCATAAACTAGAGGTACCTACAAGGAGAAAAAACTAAAATTTAGAAAGATAAAAATAGAAAACAAAATAAGAGTAAAATTGTAGAAAATAAAAATGGCTAAAGTAATAAAAATTGAGTGTTCTTAATATTTCAGTTCCCCGGCAACGGCGCCAAAAACTTGATCGGTGTGTCACAGTCTTAAAATTTATAATGAGAATGATCGAGCCTAAAAACTAACTATGACAATGATTGAGGCAAGTGTACCTATCGAACAGTAGTATAGCTTAGTGGCAAGACCGGATTGTCGAACCCAAAGGAACTGAAAGTACTAATACTAACTTTTTTTTATTATTTAGCCTTAAAATTGAAGTGAATCGGTTTAATCTAGAAAATTAACTAACTGCTAAGCTAAAGACGATGAGACAAAAAGAATGAAATTAGGGAAATACTTGTGGGAAACACCAATTGATTAAAACAATACCTAAAGAAGAATCCACCTAGACTTCACTTATTATCTAACTCTGAACCAGACGTGTAACATCCTGAAAAGGGCCTATGCATTTTTGGTTTAATTGTACGAAATGACATATCTTATGTGTTATGAATATATTTTGAACATTTTTGGAAACCTGAAAATGTATGGAAATGTTAAGTTTAAAAGAGGAAAGTGAACATTTTTAGAACCTTGGAAATGTAAGGAAATGTCTTGTAAGGAAATGTCATGGAAATGTAAGGAAATGTCTTGGAAATGTAAGGAAATGTCTTGTAAGGAAATGTCATGGAAATGTAAGGAAATGTCAAGTTTACAGAGCCGATCGAAAATTTTGGAAACTTAGAAATGACCTAGAAATGACGAGTTTTAAGGTTTAAAAGGGGAAATTAAGGCAAGGTGGCCTTAAAAGAAAAAGTTTGTGAAATTTGACACACAAACAAAGCTTGGAAAAGTGGTCCAAGATGCCACTTAGGGCCTATGGAAATGGCGCCATATGCAAGAGGAATGGGCCTGAGTTCGAGTCACTTGGGAAGCAAATTAAGGAGGTTTTATTTTTGCTTCTAGAAGACTGAGGTGGACGGCACATGGCTATAAATTAGGAGCTTTTATTATTTTATAAATAGTGGATAAATAAGGGATTTATTTATCATTATTGTCAAGAGATAATTGTTGGATTAAATTATTTTAATTTGAATAAAGAAATAAAGAGGAAAATAAGGGAGAAGTGATGGCCAAGTAAGGGACTTTGAGTTTAATAATTTCGGCTAAGTAAGGATAGTTGCTGAATTATCTTTTATTTTAAGTGATAATTAAAGGATAAAGTTATCAGATAGAGGAGTGGTGGCCAAGTAAGGGACTCCTTAGATGATAATTTCGGCTATAAAAGGAAGGGATGAGGGCTACTCATCAATTTGTGCTTCCTCCTTTCTCTGCCGAGTTCTTAGTGCTCTCTTCTCTTCTTTTCTTCTTTTATTTTTGCCAAGCCGAAATACCTTGTGTTCTAGCCGAATATTTTCCTCTCCATTAGAAGCCATAGCCGAATCCTCCATCTTTATTCTTCCTTCTCTTTTCTTTCTAATCCCTCCAAAAGCCGAAAGTTGTGAGATCATCATCTAGCCATAGCCGAATCTCTCGAAGGTTGAAGTGAAGGTGCAATCAATTTCTTCAAGTAAGGGTAAGATCTCATTCGGTTTCATCCTTTTTCTTAAGATTTGCCAAATCTAGGACTAACCCCATTAATATCTTGTTGCCGAAACTTTGAAGAGATCTTTCGGGATTTACTAAGTGTCGACTACAAGGAAGGAGAAGTTCTTTTCCCGAAGGTACACCATAGGCCACGTGTTCCCTAGTTATTCGGTGAGTTTCGGGATTTAAAATCCACAAGGTAAGTTTAAGTATACTAATCCTACTAGGATTTGGATTTATGGCTGAATGGCTTTTTATTAAAGTAGTAGGTGATTAATCAAATGTAGGGATTAAGGATCCAAGCATTAGATCAAGCTTTTCGGGATCTCAAGGAAATTTTAAGCGAATCAGGTGTGTACCCCACACTAATTCTTAACATGTTTTATGGTTGTGTTTAATTAAAATATGTGATATTAAGAATATGAAAGTGGCTAAGGTACCATGTTATGGTACTAAATACTCAGGTACGTTTCCTACTCCTATTAGGATTACGAAATATGTTATATTTAACATGTGAAAATTTATAAGAATGAGAATTTAAGTATGATATGCATGATATGAATAATATGGGTCATTCGGGATATATGAAAAAGGGGAAGTGAAGGTGATGACTACGGTCTCACTATCTGAATGTGGTGACTTTGGTCACATTATCTCGAATGTGATAACTTCGATTACATTATCTCGAATGTGGTGTCTCATGACACAATTATCTCGGTGGCTATGCCACAAATTTTATATGGGCGATGAGCACGTCGATCGCAGCTGATCGCTTCGATGGAGTGTAGCGGATGGAGGTTGACTTAGTAGTCCCCACGGTGTGACTTGGAAGGTACGGGGTGTGTAGCGGATGGACAACTAGGTTTGGGTTTGGGAATGCATCATAACATGTATTCTATGTTTTGAATGTGTAATATGTGATATGCCCGATTCTATTATGATTTAGTGTCGTGTACACATTGAGTCTGTTTGACTCACCTCGTTGGGGAACATTTTTCGTGTGATGAACAAAGTGATGGACCGGACGCAGCAGAACTTGTGGTGGCCATGCTCAACATGAAGTTTATATTTTTGAGGACTCTTGAATTTATTTTAGTACTTTGAATTATTTTGGGAATTATTTGATGTAATAAGGCCATAAGGCCATAGTTGAATTACTTTACACTTATTTTTATTTATTATGATTATGAATTTTATCTATTAAAATTTAATTAAAATTTCTTTTAAACTAAACCCTAAATATTTTGTCACTTAAGATAAAATAGATTTCAATATAAAACGAACTGTTTTCAACACAAGCCCAACCTAAAACAATATTTTTCTTAAAATCACACAAGTTTTCCTAAGAACAAAAGAATTTTGAACCGGGTTTACTTGAGGAACATACCAAATCTAGTCAAAGCTCGTGGGCCGGGTTTGGGGGGTGTTTCATTTGGTATCGAGCCAGCTTTAAACTCTCGGCCTGTGGGCTAAGGCCCAAAATGTTTTCAAATCGAGCCCAAATGAGTTTTATGAAAGTATTTTTGAAGATGAGCAGGTTTTACGGCATGGCACCTAAGTCTCCGACCATCATCCACCACTGTAAGTACCCCTATCTATTATGTGATTTATATTATGATTTGTAGAAGGGTAGAAGTGGAATGGAACGTAGAATAGCATGATAGGTACTTGAACCCTAGGACTAGTCTACCCCAACTATTGCATAAGACTTAAGGACCATTAAACAAACCTATGACTAAGACCTTGAGTTAGGGTGTGGTAACCATTGTGCGCATGTCTAGGATTGGATCGGAAGAGCACGGTACTTAAGCAAAATCCTAGTGACACACCTCCTCTTCGCAGAATCCTACCAGTGCGTAGCTTCGGTTCACCCTAACCATGAGGACTTATTCATAGGCTAAACCCAATAACTAAAACCCGAAAGGGAACTAGCCGTATTTTTTTTATAAAAACCCTAGTTTTAAAACTCTTAAAATTACCTTTTTAATTTGTGAGAACTATTTTTACAAAATTCTTTCGAAAAATTTTTGATTTATAAAATTACAAAAATACCCCTAGTGGTAAATTACAAAAATACCTTTGGTTTATGAAATTCCCAAAATACCCATAGTTCTTATCAAAATTTTCATTACTTTATAAAATGTTCAAAAACCCTAATTTGCAAACTATCAAAAGTATCTTGGTTTTGGAAAATTACGAAATTGCCCTCAACTTACAAAATTACCAAAATGACCTTGATTTTCAAAGGTTCTGCAACATTATCGTTTTGAAAAGAACAATTCACAAAAGAACCCTCAAAGTCTTACAACTTTTAAAATATCGCTGATTTGTTAACTTTTACAAATGTGCCCGGTTTGCGAAAAGTTAAGAAATACCCCTGATTTCAAAATTTTTTCTAAATTACTCGGGACTTTGAAATTACCAAAATACTTTTGACGAAATCACCAAGGAACTTTTTCTTTTGAAAAATTACGAAAATACCTCAGAGGACAAATTACAAAAATACCTCAGGTAGTGGAAAACAATAACAATAAAAACTACAACGTTTCTCTGAATGAACGAAAGTTCATACTTGTTTGATGGATGAATGAATGAATGGAAAGACTGTGTGTTTGTATGAATACGAAAGAACAACTCCTAAATCCTTTCTTTTCATAAAACTCCTTTGCGGGTAAATAAGTGGAACAATGACTAATTCATAAAACTTCTTAATCAGATCGCGACGTTAGAAATGAGTTCTAGGGGACGTGAACTTAAAAAAATTGTGCCTAGGAAGTATGATGGTTCTATTAAGATCAGAGTGCGCAGCATAAGCGTAGTGCGGTGAGTTAAGATGTACGATTATTCGTTAGTAAGTAATTTCGAGGACGAAATTATTTTTAAGGAGGGTAGAACTGTAACATCCTGAAAAGGGCCTATGCATTTTTGGTTTAATTGTACGAAATGACATATCTTATGTGTTATGAATATATTTTGAACATTTTTGGAAACCTGAAAATGTATGGAAATGTTAAGTTTAAAAGAGGAAAGTGAACATTTTTAGAACCTTGGAAATGTAAGGAAATGTCTTGTAAGGAAATGTCATGGAAATGTAAGGAAATGTCTTGGAAATGTAAGGAAATGTCTTGTAAGGAAATGTCATGGAAATGTAAGGAAATGTCAAGTTTACTGAGCCGATCGAAAATTTTTGGAAACTTAGAAATGACCTAGAAATGACGAGTTTTAAGGTTTAAAAGGGAAATTAAGGCAAGGTGGCCTTAAAAGAAAAAGTTTGTGAAATTTGACACACAAACAAAGCTTGGAAAAGTGGTCCAAGATGCCACTTAGGGCCTATGGAAATGGCGCCATATGCAAGAGGAATGGGCACGAGTTCGAGTCACTTGGGAAGCAAATAAAGGAGGTTTTATTTTTGCTTCCTAAGACTCGAGGTGGACGGCACATGGCTATAAATTAGGAGCTTTTATTATTTTATAAATAGTGGATAAATAAGGGATTTATTTATCATTATTGTCAAGAGATAATTGTTGGATTAAATTATTTTAATTTGAATAAAGAAATAAAGAGGAAAATAAGGAGAAGTGATGGCCAAGTAAGGGACTTTGAGTTTAATAATTTCAGCTAAGTAAGGATAGTTCTTTGAATTATCTTTTATTTTAAGTGATAATTAAAGGATAAAGTTATCGATAGAGGAGTGGTGGCCAAGTAAGGGACTCCTTAGATGATAATTTCGGCTATAAAAGGAAGGAATGAGGGCTACTCATCAATTTGTGCTTCCTCCTTTCTCTACCGAGTTCTTAGTGCTCTCTTCTCTTCTTTTCTTCTTTTATTTTTGCCAAGCCGAAATACCTTGTGTTCTAGCCGAATATTTTCCTCTCCATTAGAAGCCATAGCCGAATCCTCCATCTTTATTCTTCCTTCTCTTTTCTTTCTAATCCCTCCAAAAGCCGAAAGTTGTGAGATCATCATCTAGCCATAACCGAATCTCTGAAGGTTGAAGTGAAGGTGCAATCGATTTCTTCAAGTAAGGGTAAGATCTCATTCGATTTCATCCTTTTTTCTTAAGATTTGCCGAAATCTAGGACTAACCCCACTAATATCTTGTTGCCGAAACTTTGAAGAGATCTTTCGGGATTTACTAAGTGTCGACTACAAGGAAGGAGAAGTTCTTTTCCCGAAGGTACACCATAGGCCACGTGTTCCCTAGTTATTCGGTGAGTTTCGGGATTTAAAATCCACAAGTTAAGTTTAAGTATACTAATCCTACTAGGATTTGGATTTATGGCTGAATGGCTTTTTATTAAAGTAGTAGGTGATTAATCAAATGTAGGGATTAAGGATCCAAGCATTAGATCAAGCTTTTGGGATCTCAAGGAAATTTTAAGCTTAATCGTGTGTGTACCCCACACTAATTCTTAACATGTTTTATGGTGTGTTTAATTAAAATATGTGATATTAAGAATATGAAAGTGGCTAAGGTACCATGTTATGGTACTAAATACTGTGCACGTTTCCTACTCCTATTAGGATTACTAAATATGTTATATTTAACATGTGAAAATTTATAAGAATGAGAATTTAAGTATGATATGCATGATATGAATAATATGGGTCATTCGAGATATATGAAAAAGGGTAAGTGAAGGTGATGACTACGGTCTCACTATCCGAATGTGGTGACTTCGGTCACATTATCCGAATGTGGTAACTTCGGTTACATTATTCGAATGTGGTGTCTCATGACACAATTATCGTGGCTATGCCACAAATTTTATATGGGCGATGAGCACGTCGATCGCAGCTGATCGCCTTCGATGGAGTGTAGCGGATAGAGGGTTGACTTAGTAGTCCCCACGGTGTGTGATTGCGTGTACGGGGTGTGTAGCGGATGGACAACTAGGTTTGGGTTTGGGAATGCATCATAACATGTATTCTATGTTTTGAATGTGTAATATGTGATATGCCCTGATTCTATTATGATTTAGTGTCGTGTACACATTGAGTCTGTTTGACTCATTTCCCGCTTGGGGAACATTTTTCAGTGATGAATAAAGTGATGGACCAGGGACGGCAGAACTTGTGGTGGCCATGCTCAACATGAAGTTTATATTTTTGAGGACTCTTGAATTTATTTTAGTACTTTGAATTATTTTGGGAATTATTTGATGTAATAAGGCCATAAGGCCATAGTTGAATTACTTTACACTTATTTTTATTTATTATGATTATGAATTTTATCTATTAAAATTTAATTAAAATTTCTTTTAAACTAAACCCTAAATATTTTGTCACTTAAGATAAAATGGATTTCAATATAAAACGAACCTGTTTTCAACACAAGCCCAACCCAAAACAATATTTTTCTTAAAATCACACAAGTTTTCCTAAGAACAAAAGAATTTTGAACCAGTTTACTTGAGGAACATACCAAATCTGGTCAAAGCTCGTGGGCCGGGTTTGGGGTGTTTCAAGACGATTTATTCATTTGACTTGATCCGTAAGATTCCCTAATGTATATTAACCCCTCTCTCGAGGCGACTAACGTCTAACCCTAGGTTGATTAATTGAAATCTCTTTCTAATTAAAACCCCTAGAATCGTATTAACTCGATCTATGGACTCCCATATTAGGTTTCACCCTAATCCGGCAAAATCTCGTCACCCTATCTCTAGGCGTGCGATCAACTCCGCTTAATTATGCTAGATCTACTCTTAGGTAGAGACTTTTGCTCCTCCACCTAAGCACATCAAACTTGAATCAATATCCCAGAAATATCAACACAAGAATTAAGAACACATAATTAAGAACAAATCAA
This sequence comes from Gossypium sturtianum, assembly GCA_025698515.1. Classification (NCBI taxonomy): domain Eukaryota; kingdom Viridiplantae; phylum Streptophyta; class Magnoliopsida; order Malvales; family Malvaceae; genus Gossypium; species Gossypium sturtianum. The sequence continues at coordinate 23,642,012 of CM046950.1, forward strand.
ATATTTATCATATAGTTCAAAGAAACGATAACAAGATTCATCGAGGTTTCATCCCCTCGTGTATTTGAGGGTTTAGTTCATAATGATAATAGAATACATCTCAAAAGAAAAGATAAAACAAAACATAAGAAAAACTCTAAAACCCCCTGAAGGAATTGAAGAGAGATCCTCTGTCTTGAGTATAACTCTGGCTTCTTAAGATGAATCAATTGGCTTTCTTCAAGTAATTTCCACAATTCTGATCTTTCTGGCTCGGCTCCTTGGCCTAGCTGGACGCCCCCTGAAAGTTGGCCGCTATGGTGTTTATATAGGCTTTTGGAATGTGTTTCTTTACCCCTAAGTATCCAAATCCGAGTGAAATTCCTCTTCTCTACGGCAGGGACACGCCCTTGGCACACGCCCATGTGAATCGTGGCCAGGCCGTGTTCAGGTCTGATTAGGGAGGCACGACCGTGTTGCTTGGGTCCAGGCTGTGTCGATTTCGTGATTTGGCCTATTTGGTCCGTTTTAAGCCTGTTTCTCGTTCTTTTCATCCTCCGGTGCGTTCCTGAGTATAAAACATGAAAACAAAGGATTAAGAGCACCAAATTACACAATTCAAGGCTTAAATCACCCAAAAGCATGCTAAATGTGGGTTTAAAATATGTTACTATTTCGGTTTATCAACAAGCTTGGTTTGAATAAAACGATTTTCAAACTTCCGCTGCAAATTCTTTATAACTTAAAATGGTTTCAAATAATATTCTAAACACAAGTTTTTCCAGATATTAAGACTCCTGTTGGTAAACTAATAAACAATACGTTTTAACTTAAAAGATTTAATTTAAAACCCTTATTCGTAACACTCCCAGATTTGGCCATAACATCTAGGCCGTGTTAGGGGTGTTACACTGTCACTAATATTTAACATATACATATCATGTACACATTTGCACTTTCACAACGGTTAACATAACCACATATCACATGTTATAGCATCTCATCTCAATTCACATATTCACAAACACATAAGCACATTGTTCACAAGATAGCAGAGGTATGAGAAAGCTTACACTCGGAATTTAGAGTAGGGGTTTAAGCTACTACCAAATTCCCAAATAACACATTGAATCATGTCCAGAAGCAATTATTCCAAACATTTACCAATTACACTTTCGCCGAAAAGCCGAAAGTTCAAACTAGCTTTTCCTTACCTTTATCTCTACTCGTAGAAGGTTTTATCGAATCTGGAACTTCAACACAACAATTCACAGCAATGCATCCAAAAATCAGTCAAAGACTCATTAAAGCATACAAAATATAAGCCTAAACTAAGTTCCCATGTAACCGAAACCTTTAACATAGCCAACTTAAAACTCAAATATCTCGATTTATACTTAATTTTTTCGCCTAAAACCAATTCCGTTCATCTTATAATTCACCTACAACTAATTTTTAACCTTTAAACTACACAAAAATACTTAATTCAATATATCGACTTTTTCGACATGTTTTATGGCTATTTTTCAAAAATTCATTAAAACTCAAGAAATCTTTAACGAAACTTTAAAGTAAGTTTAGAAACCTTCTAATCATGTTAAAGCTAATTGAAAACACTTTGAAGCCACGTTTTTATGCATAATCCTGAAATCCATCGTTAACAATTCAATTTTCGACTTTTATTCAAAACATGCGATTTAATGGCTAAAAACTTGGTTTTAAAGACTAAATAACATTTAAAACTAATAGGAAGATGAATCGTTACCTTAGTTGACAAAAAATTGAGTGTTTGATCGAAAACCCAAAAAATCCAAAAGCTTGACAATGGAGAAAACTATGGTGTTTTTTTAGTGTTTTCTTGAAATTCTATGAAGGTTTAATGTTACAGGAATAAAAGAAATCAATAGAATGAAGGTTGGGAATCAAAATTGAGTGATTGGGGTGTGGAGGAGCAAAGGACGGCAAAACGTAAAGGGTGGGAGGAGCTATCGTGGGTTTTATAAAGATGGGGGAAAATAGGTTTATTTTTTAAGTTTAGTTTAATTACCTCTTAAAAACTATAAGTTTTGACTCTTTTACAAATCAGTCCTTTTTGCAAAATTAAAGGTATTTAGAACTCATTTTCAAAAATTTATTTAATTTTCTTAAAACCATAATTGAAAACATTACTGATATGCCATGTTACAAAATTTCGAACACTTAAAAGCTAAAATTCTTAAAATACCCCTAAAATTCATAGACCCTATTTTGGGGTGTGACAAAATTCAAATGTCAACTTTCAAGTTTATGTCTCGAGACACGTCATAATTTATTTTGAAATTTTTAACTTCGAAGTTAATATTATTGGGAAATGTGTCCATATTGTAGTAAACATGTAACTGTTTTTTATTTATTTAAACGATGAATAAATAAATAAAGTTAATTTCATATTTCACTATTATGTCTTTTGTATTTCTATCTTTCATATTTTGCATGCATAGCGAAATTGTGACAACCAAATATTACCTTATTGATTGTCTAAGTTCAAACTAATAATAAGTGGCATTGTAAGAATGTTTACATTGCAAGAAAGACAACTTACTTCAATAGATAATCTAAACGAGTCCATAATTCTTTAAAATAATCAAAGCGAGCATTTGATTCAAATACTGAGAAGGATTATTATGTCGTCTACAGTTTCGATTCAAATACTGAAAATGATTACTATGTCGTCTACTATTTTGATTAAGGAGATGGCTAGTCTTGGCTATCGTAGCATTTGACTCTATAGGTAGAGACATAGACGTATTCATTGAAAGAATGATACATTGGACTGAACCAAAGATGAATTAATTCCGAATCCTTTTGTAAATTAATTCACTTGTGACATTCATGTTATGATTTACCTAAATCCTGAGTTAGTCACTGACCATGTGTGTGTAACTCGTGTGTAACTCATGTGCTTAGTTACTGACCATGTGTATGTAACTCATGTGCTTTGATATAAGTAGAGGCTTATGCTCTAAAGATGATCGAGCTGATAGCCGGTATGTTAGGTATATGACTTGTGTATGGCACGACTTTATTAGTAACAGTGGAATTCATAGCTCAACTAAAGAGTTAACGATATCCTCTCATTAGCATTGTGTGTATTGATAGATATGATACGTGGTCACGGGTTGCTTATTCTCGAACAAGCAATTTATCACAGTCATTTTTTGACAGTGATCATATTAATCATTAAGAAGACACAATGGTGACAATGAGATAAAATATAATTATTTTGAGTGAACGGATTTAACTCAAAGGAATTAAGGATATCATATGAGGGTAACACACACATGACGAGGTCATTGGACAAAGCAGTTGGATGAATTGCTTTCGTAAAGAATATACAATAAGGATTTTTCAATCGTGATACTTCTTGTGGACTGGCTCCATGATTAAGTAATCACAAATCATCGGAACGATGCTTCTGGATATAATTACAATTACTAGAGCCTAATTGTATATATCCAATTGGCTCCTCCGCTAGCTCAACAAAAGCTCGATCGGACTGTATTTGAATATGAAAGAAATTCTACGACTTCGGGGATTTGATTAAATAATTTTCTTGAAAAATTAATTTGGAAAATCTAAGTGATTTTTGGAAAAATTAGTTTTAATCAAGTAAAATTAAATTCATCAAATTAATTAAAATTAATATGATATTTTTGGAAATTAATTTTCAAGTCAGACAATTGACCCAATGGGTAATTGAACTTGAAAATTGGACCTGAAATTGTAAATTAGGCTCGAGAGCCCGAAACCGAGATCAAGACCCAAAAAGCTAGTTGAACCGGGCCTGGTATTTGAAATCGGGCCGACAAAACTGGTTGGGCCGTCACTAGCTCAGATCTAACCGGTAGAAACTGAACCAACTTGGGGTGCCGGCAGTTGTAACAGTAGCATTCCGGTGGCCGGCAAATGGTCGGCGGCGATGGGTCTTCGGTGGTTGAGCAATGGAAGAATTACACTCTTACTGGGACTTTTAGCAGAGAACTTGAGTTCAGATTAATTATTTCAAAAATAATATTATTTTAATATATTTAATATTAAATTTAATTTAATACTTATCTTAATAGTATTTTATTAATTCAATATTAAAGTGATTAAGTTTAATCATAATTGAATTATCTAAACTCTCCTTATATAAAGGGAGCCTTGAGTCATTATTTACACACATTTAACTTCAAGAGAAAGTTGTAGAGAAAAATTTCTCTAAAGAAATTATTTTAGAGATTTTCTAGAGATATTTTTCTTATTTACAACTTGGCTCAAAAGTTTAGAGAAATTGTGAAATTACCCCACTGGTAATTTTTTGTGAAAAATATTCTGATTCGAAGCGAGCCCACACTCCACAGACATGAGCTTGAGGATAACGGAGAAGACTAATCGATCGAAGCGTTCACCCTAGACGAATCGAAAAGGTACAATTTTGATTAAGTGTTTATTACTTTAGATATCATAACCAAGTTCTTATTTTGGAATTTTTTTTAAAACTCTGCTTTTTCCCTAAATTTATCCACTACAGTTTCCAAACCTGATATTCCAACAAACATGTCTCAAGACATTACATGTTGTGGCTCGAGGCAAGGTCCTTTATGTCTTGAGACTAGGTTTCGAGACCAATCTCCCGATTTTTTTATTTTTGCTTCGATATTTGAATGTCTCGAGATAAGGGGTTCTTGTCTCAAGACCTAGTAACAATTTTCGTGAGACTATATAGATATGTCTCGAGACCTTAGGCTCTTAAATGCAAAAATTAAGTGAAATTTGTTCTAACAATCTCAAGACATGTTCTTTTTGTCTCGAGACTAAATGACCAAATGGCCAATTTTGCACTTTTAAGTAATCAAAGATTAAGCCAAATGAACCTAGTCATGCTTAAAACTTACCACAAAACAGATTCATCCAATTAACCTATCTAAACATGTTCAAACATTATCGAATCATGACCTTCAATACATCATAACTAAACCAACCAATTTGCACAATGAAACCAACATAAACAAGCATAATTAACTAAAAGTCAAAAGATAAAATCCAAACTTTAACGTTATGGGTCACTTACCAAAAGTTCCAAAATTAACGTAGACAATAAACATACCAACTTAGGTACATGCCATATGACTTTAAAACACATATATACATACAAAATAGGATCGTAATGGCTTCCAAGCTGAGCTGAAGAGTTGGATGCTAGATCATGAAACTTCTATGGCTTTTATCTGAAACCTACACACGAAAATAAATAAATTCATACAATGAGTAATGGTTACTTAGTGGTGCTAACATAATTTGAATTCAATTAAAAACATAACAAAATCAAATAGAAATAAGTAAAAGATAATTCGAGTTAACCAACCATTTAAACATTAACATCAAGGATAAGTATATACCAATAATTCGTTTATCATTATAACTTATTCACATAATGTTTTGCTCAACTACTTGATATAGTTTTTGATGTAGCCTCAGGATATTTGCATCCAGTTTAACATATCAGATCATTAACATTTCAAAATTTTTATCTCATTTCAGTTACGCATGTATACAATAAGTAGTATTTCATTTTTTAATCGCTATTAACTAAATTCGATACAAGAACGATACTCGGATCAATCCACCATCACACCAAAGTGCTAATCGAGCATAAATGCACTGATCCCACCAACCACACCAGAATACACTTGTACCCTCAGGGTATTTGAGCTAGTGATATGTTCTCGACCCTTACGGTATTAGAGAACTATCACGATATGTATGCGCATAGCGCTGAATCTCTCACCTACCAAAACGAAACCTATGACATGCTAACTATACCCGTGACTCTATCCAAAAACGTTAATAGAGTAAATTCATTAATTAATCATCATATAATATTAAGTAAACATAAACATATACAAATCACATACCAATGATCATAATCACATAATCAGGTATATACGTACCTTTCAAATATACCTACTCTATTATTTTCGATCATTTGACAATTCAAACATATACAACTACTTATTTAACGAACTTAAATTATGAGAGCACAAACAAAAGTATTTATCCATTGAAGGCTTTGGATTTCCTTTTGTCCCGGGATGATCCTGCATCGTCTTTAGCTATGAAATTAAATCCGAATACAGAAAATTTATTAATCACACAAATCAACACATTATATATATGAATGCATTATATTCGATTTAGTCTTTAAACACCCTAATATTCAAAGCATTCATATCTCTCAACTTATTCGATCAAATCTAATTCTGACTACATAATTATAGTATAGGGGCCTCATATCACTATTATTCACTACCAAACCTCAAAGTTTTCATCCTTTTCAATTAAGTCCCTAACAACACATAATTAATCAAATAATTCAAACTTGATTCAAGCTTAATTCAACACTTCTTACTACATTTCTCACATTTTCATACCATAATTCTAATTAATAACTACATGCATGAATCTTTGCTTTTCACATTCACGTTTTCTTAAGCTTTCAACAATAGTGACTTAATAACCTTATCAATTCTCATATCTAATACTTAGGCTTTATTTATCTATCATTATTATCAATATTTCAACTAAAATTAAGAAGAAATCTGACCAAATTCCTTGTTTAAGTTGCGATAATAGAGGTAGATTGAGTCTTAACTCGATTGTCATGGCCATTGTTGCCAATGTAGGAGGACATAGGTTCGAGTGCGCTGAAGCGCATTATCCTCCTATTTGGGGGCTATGGGTAGTTTTAGACATTGAGTCAAAAAGGGGCAGATATGATCAGAACCTATAATGAGCAGATATCATTAATAATGATACTTGCAATTTAGTCTTTGTACTATTATTAAATCACTTATCTAATTTAATTCTACTTAATAGTTCGACTCGACAATCCTTTATCCGACACGTAATTATTTAATTCTAATTTATGATAAAATCAATTTAATTAAAACCGACATTGAATCAAATTTTCCAACACTAATGAAAATCAGATCGTTACAGAGTATCAACACTTAAGTGGAGTGCCTTTGACCTAAACAATGATCTCTATATATAGAGAAAAATGTAGTAGTCTCAGTTGAACAAACGGTAAATAAATAATATTATTTTAATAGAAAACACACATATTCCCTCATGGGAATACATGGGGCAACTGCACCCCTTTTTAGAATCAGGGTAGTTGTCCCTTGTTACTGAGATGAGCCTTTAGGCCTGTCTTCCATATTAGGTATTAATTATATATGTTATCTAGTTTTTAATTCAACTCATATAATTTATCAATCTAATAATAATTTTTTTCTCAAAAATATTATTTATTTATTTAAATTAAATTTAATTAATTTTCTAATTAAATTATTTTTTCAATCCAATTCCAATTCCATTAAAGTCATGACGACTTTGTCGTACTATAGTCTATGAGTGAATGAATTTAATTAGCTTGTTCACTAAAATGCAGTGACTAATTAATTTAATTTTCACTTCAAACTTCAATTATTTAATTTCAATCAATTAAATAATAATTCGAAGAAATTAATTTATTCTCTAAGTCATCTTTTGCATATGGTGAGAAAACATATTTACTGCGGATAGCGATACATGCGATCTATTTCTCTAACTCCTTATTTTCTGTAGCATCCCTAACCCGTATCCATCGCCGGAATAGGGTTAAGAGGCATTACCGATCAAATCATAACATTTAACCTTCATTATTCATACACCATTAAAACATAATCAATCAATGTCAATAAGTCCCTTAATAAGGTCTACGAGACCTTAAATATGCATTGGGAATGGGTCGGGATTAAACCGAGCACATACAAAATTTTTCTGAAACTTAACATTTTTCAAAGCTACAGAGGTCACGCGCCCGTGTGGGTATGCCGTGTGAGCTCAGACACACCCGTGAGTCCAAGCCGTGTCAAAATAGGGCATACATACTGACTTGTCCACACGGCCGAAGACACGCCCGTGTGCTTAACCCGTGGTCGACACTGACTTATTTCACACGGCCAGTCACACGCCCGTGTGTCTAGCCCAAGTGCGAGTTTGACTTGTTTCGATTTGCAAACTTAAGAGACACGGTCGAGCCACACACCCGTGTGCTCAACCGTGTGGGCAAATATAGGCCATTTGCAAGGCCAATTTGCCACCCACACTTTGGGTCACACCTACAAGCATCAAACCATTCCAAAATCATACCTCAAATGCATCCAAAACATACATCTTGACCATCATTTCCACCAACCAATTCAAGCATGAAACATACCATTTCCATTATCACCAATTCATACCATAATCATCAATCACTTAAACCACATATACACATTATGACCATCATTTTCACACATCCAAAACATATACTAAAGGCATTCAAACATCAAGCCATATCACATGGGAAGATTTATACATCTCAAAACATACCATAATCACTAGCCTATACATGCCATATACCAAATATACATCTTCCAAAAGTACCAAAATAGACGGCCGATAGTGTGATTGAGTCGCTGACGATCCCCGGATCCGAGCTAGCTTTATTGACACTGTAAAACAGAGAAACACTTCACACAGTAAGCTTAAAAGCTTAGTAAGTTCGTCTTATAATACATTTAACTCCACATATCAAATTCAATATACAAAATAAAAATACCACATGGTTCAATTCACAATGATATACAATCTCAATCATAGTCATTACTCACATAATCATCCATTTATCCATATACGATATCATCAACCACATAGGTTCCGTACATACCTGTGCCAACACTTAGTTAACGATCACTTTTGCTACTCAAAGCTCAATACCACAATTTGTTCGACCATCATTAACCATTCGATTTACTCGCACACTTAGTGCCAATTTCTTAGCCGAAGCTTTAATATCATCGCACACTTAGTGCCTTTACATTAAACTAAATTTAACTCGGTATCGCACACACAGTGCCAATCAATATAGTCGATACTTTCTTTCTTTCGCACACACAATGCCGTTCATACTGTATCAATTTTATTTCGCACACTTAGTGCCACATCTCTCAAATCTACATATAGCATTACTAATTCATCAACATATATTCATTCATTTCATAACACATGTATATGATTTAAACAATTTGTTTTATACACGAACTTACCTCGGACGTCGAAATTACGAAACAAGTCGATCAATCGAGCACTTTGCCTTTGCCTCGATCTCGATCCAAATATCTCTTTTCTTGATCTAAACAATATTAAACTCAACTCATTCAATCATCAATTCATTCAATTTAATCCAAACACACATATTTAGGGCATTTTACAAAATAGTCCCCACATTTTCACATTTTGACATTTTAATCCCTATTTCATAAAATCATCAAATACACATAATTTCCATTTACACATGCTTAGCCGAATTTTCCCCTAGCTCATACAAGCCAAAATATTTCATTTATTTCACATTTTAGTCCTCCAATTTCCCATTTTCACAATTTAGCCCATAATACTCAAATTCATCAAAAATTCAAAGACAAAATATGTTAACCCAACATTAAAGTTTCATATTTCACCAACTATCAACACAAAGCTCACATAATCATCAATGGCATATCTAAAAATCATCCTCAAATTCTAAAATTAAAGCATGGGCTTGATAGTACGCTAAGCAACGATCAAAAAAACGTAAAAATTATCAAAAATCGAGCTCAAAACACTTACCAATTGAAGCTCACAAGTGCCGAACCCTAAATGAACATAAAAGCTTTCTTTTTCTTCTTCAAATTCGGCTAAGGAAGATGATAATGGCCTTTAATTTCTTTTGTTTTGTTTTAATACATATTATTTCATCAATTACTAAAATATCCTTTAATAAAACACTATTATTTCATTCATTTAATGGCCATTTATGTCAAATTCCACTATCAATGGTCTAATATCAACATAAGGACTTCTTATTTATAAAGTCATGCCAAATAAGCACTTTAAAAAATAGCACACAACTTTTACATTTTATGCGATTAAGTCCTTTTTCATAATTCGACACACAAACGATAAAATTTTCACACAGAATTTTCACACATGCTTAATCACATCCTGTAAACACGGAACATAATATTAAAATATTTTTCCGACCTCAGATTTGTGGTCTCGAAACCACTATTCTGACTAGGGTCTAAACCGGGCTGCTACATTTTCATTCATTCATCACACAGATTCAATTGCAAACCGTTCAGAGTTGGACTGAGTTACCGGAGGGACCGATTAAATATATATAATTAAGGCTCAAATAATTAGAATTAAGTTCCGGCTTTTTGTCTATTAATTACAACATTATTTAGTCATGGAGTCATTCTACTAAAGTATCATGACTGAGTTCTCCCTTATTATATACAATTACGAAAGCTACTTGTTAAATGCTCGTCCAATAACCTTGCCATATGTGTGTTACTAGAGTTGTCCATGGGTTGGGTCGTGTTCGTGCTGGTCGAGTAAAAAACTTAGGCCCATTTTCTAGGCTCGGGCCCAACCCAAAAAATGAGCCTACAATTTTTTCCAAGCCCAGCCCGGGTAAAAATGCTAAAAATCGAGCCTGACCCAGCCCGCCCGTATTAAATTTTTATATTATTTTTATATAAAAATAAATTTAAAAATATAATACATCAAATACACTAAAAACATTAAAATAAATATTTCTCAACAATTGCAAATATATATACTTAAATACCACTAAGATAAGTGCAACTTAACAATCAAATACCTCTACATTAGTAGCAAATTTAATAATAAAATAAGAGTCATATAATATACAAACAATAACAACATAATAGCAATATAATAGTGAAATGATAGCAAAACAATGAAAAAAATAGTAAAAAATAGTAGCAATTTTTTTTTCAAATTCGGGCTGGGTCGAGCCCAGGCAAAAAAAATTTTACCGAGGCCCGACCCGTTTAGAAAACAGGCCTTATTTTTATCCAAGTCCATTTTTTGGGCCTATATTTTTACCCAAACCCTCCCACTTTTTGGGTGTGGCCTAACCCATGGACAAGTCTATGTGTTACCCTTATCGAATATCCTAAATCTCTTTGGGTTAAATCCGTTTACCCAATGTGATCCTACTTTGTCACATGGTAACCATTACATCTTCTTCAAAAAAATCAATTACTAATAAATAATAATTAAATCATTCGACGTAGACAAATGACTCGTGACCATGTTATTTTTTCATCTATTATGTAACGTCGATGAGAGAATATTATTTAGCTTTTATTGGACTGCGGATTCCACTATTGTAAGTGAAGCTACGTCATGCTGAAGTTGTATACCCAACGTACCAACTTCCAAATCTATTACTAATTGAGTTCAGGCTTTTAATATATCAAAGTATGTGAGTCATGCGCATAGAGTCCGTTACTTACTAAAGATTGAGATAAGTTACACAATGAACGTCATAAGCGAATAAATCAATAAACAGATCTAGAATTTATTATGTTCGGGCCTTGTCCAATGTATTGCCAGCCCATACAATCACATTTATGTCTCTATCTCTAGGAGCCATTCGCTCCGATGCTCAAGACAAAGTGTCTCTCTAATTGGACTTGATAGACGACATAATAGTCTTTTAATGAACTATTTAGATTATCTACTAATATAAGTTATCTTCTTGTATTACTATCTAACCACATAATACAACTTAATATTAGTTAAAGGTTAAATAATCAGTGAATTAATATTCGCTTGCATTTTACTTCGTATGCAAAAACAAATTTTAATGAGAATGATAGAATTTTATTAAACCAATATGTTTGAAAATTTTCAAATACATTTAACGATATTACTACAGTAAATACACTAGATCCCAATAAAATGTTAGGTTCTTTATCACAAAGATTGTTGTTTTGTTCTCACAAAATATCTTTATTGCTCCATTTGTTATTGTTGAAGATCTACTAACACCATTCTTAGCCAAATAGCTTAACAAGTTGCTGAAGTTGTAGCGACGTACTCAGCTTCTTAGGTTGATAATGCTGTTGTAGCTTGCTTCTTATAACTCCAAGTGATCACTTTGCTAAGGCATTTCGTGTATCATCCAACGGACTTGCAGAATTGTTGTCTATGAAACCAAAAAATCTGAAATCGGAGGGTTTTAAGTACCAAATGTCATAACTCCAAGGTTACTAACCACTAACACAGCAAAAAAAATAAAAATAAATAGTGGTTTTGAATCAATCTTTCTACAATTGATAATTATGTATATATATATATATATATATGGAGACTTGAGGTTGAGAGAGACTATATTGGTGATATATGTGTGTGTCTACGTGTGTATATATAACACATGCAAATGTGGATCTTCGTGGCATATTCTTTTTCTTTTTCTTAATACCTAGGGGTGGGTGAAAATGCTGCCGCCGGAGGTTGATACACATTTTCGTGAGAAATCAAGCAATATTAATGACCTGGAAATAAAATATGGAAAAGTATACGAAGACAACCTTTTGAAAGCTTTTTTCATTGAAGTGATATTTTCTTTGCAAAGAACAACAATGTGCGCTATTTCCATATTGATGTGTCTCTCAACCCAGTCCTTGTTTATGACTGAAAGGTGGAGTTAATAAGATTAAGGAAATTAGACTGTTTGATCAATAGAACACGACGCCTTCTCCCAATCCAAGAAGTCAACCATGGTGGATCACCCGAGACAACTCGATACCCTGCATTTGCGTACAACGTGCGAGCACCCAAGTCATCTTCGTAAGCCCGAAGGACAAGATACTTGAAACCCCATAAAACCGACAGCATCTCACAAGCTTTCAACAAACAACTACCGATCTTCCTCCTCCTGTTAATTTATAACCATAATAATTACAGCCCACGCAGTACTATGGCTAAGAAACAAACAAACATATATATGGTACGTACCGAAAGCGTTTGGAAACAGCGAGTCCCGAAACATAAAGGTATTCGTCAGCCCCCTGAAGGTGTTGAAGAACAGCCTCGTCTCTCAACGCCGTCACATCCACCACGCCTACTAGCTTTGTTTTCGATTCAGAATTAGCATCCGAGGGAGACTCCGCCACTAAACATGCATACCTATTCAATATATATACTTAATTAATTAAATTAACATTCATGTAATAATATGAAATTTTATTTATTTATATACCTGTTTGGAGGTGAGTTCCTAAGTTTGTACATGAGCCCTGTCAGTACCTCCGCCTGTTAATCAACAACAAGTGCATTGAATCTCTTAATTTGTTCTTCTTTCTGTTTTTTTCTTTTCGTATTTAGCAGTAAAACTCATACAAATCCTTAACTGCTTTCTCATTATTTATTCCATTACATTATCGTAGCATATGTACTTTGAGATTTTCATGCTGTTGGGTACTCCTGTTTAATAATTCAGAGATATTGAGATTATTTATTAGCTACCTAATTAATTGAAGGTTAATTTTCAGGGCCTCTTTTAGGGGCGCACATATTTGTCATTTTAAAAACATTCAATTATAATTTTATTTTAAAAAGTCATGTATTAACTTAAAATTTTATAAATTTCAAATTTTAAAACAACAATTTCCCTCCCTTCACCCGGTTAATTTGATATTATTTATATATGGGTAAATTGCACTTAAAGTCACTAAATTATTAGTTAATTTATGTTTTAATCACTTAACTTCAAAAAATTATAAAACAACCATTGAACTATTACGTCATTAGTTGTTAAGTTTTTTTTTTTTCTTAATTTGGCTAGTGAGCTCCAAACAACAATTTGATAATCGTTATGATGGATCAGTATCCATTGACAAGTAAAAAAGCATATATTAAATCTAAATTGATATAACAGTCAATGTCACAAATTAGAGAAAAAAATAATTTGAATTTTGATCTGTAGATTTGTAAAAACTATTTTATGAAAAAAGTTGTAGAATAAAAGCTTTCGATTGGTATAAGAAGTAAGAACAGAGAAAACTATACACTAATAATTTTAATAATTGAATGATTTAAATGAAAACTATCAAATAATTAATAACTATTTTATAACTTTTTGGAAGGTAGTAAACAAAACGCACAATTTACCCTCTATATATCTTGATATGTTGTATAAGCTAACTAATTAATATAGTATATAAATTTGATCACTATCAATGGAAAATCTAGTTTTAAAATTTTGTATGATATGTGATTATCTTAGCTCACAGAACTACACAAATACAACCCATTAATTAAACCATGTAGCTAATTTTACTCCAAAATACAAATTATGCCAAAATTTTAGTCAAGACAGTGGGTGAATCGAAGTATATGGCCCCGGGAAAATAAACAAAAAGGAAATCGCAAAGAAAAAGAATGATGTAGGAACAAGAATAGAAGGAAAATGAAGAAAACCTGGAAGAACAGAAAGAATAAATCATCAAAGAAGGCCATTGGTTGGTGGAATGCTTCTGCCTGAATTTCTGCAACCTTCTTAATCTCGGGTTGATCCTCCTCCAATCTCCTTACTTTCCATCCATACTCGCTTGCCAAATACAAAGGCTCCTCCTCCTCTTTCTCTTCCCGTCTTCCATTATTATCTTCCTCCGCATTTCCAGTCAGCTCCACACCCGCCTTTGCTGCTGCTGATGAAGAAGAAGAAGTGCAGCACTGCACCACACACCCATTCCCGCTTGCCCTTCTCTTGCCATAGATTTTCCACCTTCCTTGACGATGATTGCTGAGTTTAATGGAAGCGTAGGCTTGGTGGTGCAGGCGAGCCTCAGTCCACACACTTGTTGACGTAAAAGAGTGGTGCCTCAGTAAGTGAGCCATAATACATCACACTGTTTTTCTGAGTGGAAACTTTCATGATGGAATTGGACTTTGTGAGCATTGTCTTACAACCACTATTTTCTCTGTCTCATACAGAAATATTTTATTTTTTATTAACCCTACTTTATTAAACGAAGGAATGGGCTTATCGAAAATTTTTTAAGAAAAAACTTGAGTGTAAGAGTTGTGGTTCAAATCAATTGTTACCATTTTAATTTTAATTTTTTTTTCCAATCTTCAGTTTATTTCGTGGCTGAGAGAATGGAAAAGTACAAAAATCTAACAGTACATTTTTTCTATATAATGATACAGATATATATTTGGTGCGCTGAGAAAAGGTTTTATATGTTTTTAATAATTAATCATACATAAAGGGATAAGGTGGGTAGCATATACAAGTGGACCGAGTAGGCTTAGGACCATAAATAAACATTTCCGACGTGCTGAATTTTAAGCCTAACACGTGGAGATGGTTGAATTCGTGGTATTCACTAGCTGTTAGTGCAGGCCCGTTAATAGGTTGATATTAATAGCATGGGCTTCTAAACCCAGACACATCCGATTTAGGATTAAGATGTATGTCACAAATCTAGAGTTTAATCCAGCAATCCATCTGATTTTAGGTGGAGAATTCGCTTCAAATTGCGTAAGTTTGTCGAAGTAAGATATTGAAGTTAGAAAACTATTAAGTGAAACAAGTAGAAAATAAGATAGTTGAGAATCCTAAAGAATTCTGTAAGACACCAAAACTAGAAAGATATCATGCGAAACAAGTATAAATTTTAGGTGGTGTTTGGAAAGCCACTCAGCAATTAGATTTGGTTGTAATTGCTTGTAATTACATACAGGCATAGGCGAATTTAGGAGGCTGACAAGGGCCCTAGCTCCCCCTAAAATAGAAAATTATTATTTAGGCCCTTTAAAAAAATTTAAAATTTTAAATTAGTAAAGGAAAAATTGTACTTTGGTCCCCCTAAAATTATAAAAATTTGATTTAATCCTTTAAAAATTATAAAGATATAGACTATAAAAAAATAAAATTTCATTCGGCTCCCTAAAAAATTATTCTGGCTTTGCCCCTGCACACAGGTGATATGTTTGGATAACCATTATAATTAGTGGGTTCTACTGAATAGTCTGAATTGGGTGTAATTGGTACACCCCAACTAATTTTTAGAGGGAAATGTGAGAATTTGAGTGATTACATGAGTAATTGCACTCAAATACATTTTTCTTATAACTTTCTAAATACTCATACATTATTTAACTTTTAAAAAATATTTTTTATACAAATTTAAGTTATAAAAATTCTTATAAACATTAGTACGTGTGAGTGTTTGGGATGGTTGTGGTAAAAAATTTCTAAAATTATATTATTTAAATCTTACAAAAATTCTAAAGTTATGGCAAAAAAAATATATTATAAAAAATAATTTACGAGTTATATAAGCGTTGCAATATACTTATTTATAGAAAAAATTTATAGGTAAAAAGTATGAACATAACTTATTTACATGTCCATGTTATTTATTATAAAAAAATTATATAATTATTTATAAAAAGAGTGTTATAATTTTTTGCCATACCTTATTTATAAAAAAGAACATTTTAAAGCTATGACCAAAATTATATTATTTACAAGAAGTGCTATGAAACTTTTTGAAAGTTTATAAAATATTTGTTATAAAAGTTATATATTATAAATTTTATATTATTTCTAACCTAATTTACATATTATAAAAAGAGTTATAACTTAACATAAGTCTTTTTTCAAATTAATTTTATATAATTTTTTATATCAAAACTACGTATTGTTAGCAACATGAACCCAAAGATTATGTGGTAGATGCTAAATATGCAGATACAAAATATTTTTTCGAACCATATCATGTGGTACGATACTATTTGAGAAAATAGAGCTAGACACAAGCACTAGAGACAGCTCACGAAATTTTTAATTTGAGACATTTAAAACTTCAAAATGTGGTTGAAAGGACATTTGTTGTTCTAAAAAAAAATATATTTTCTATATTAACAACATCATCTCAATGTAGCATAAAAAAAAAGAAGGTTAGATTGTACTAGATTGTACTTGCATGTTGCATATTCATAACTTTATTCGTAGATGGATTTGAGATGATCCATACTTTCAAGAGTACATGGAAGAAAGAGAATTTAATAATCTTATTATACAAACTCAGATGACGATGACGATGATGAACTCGGTTAAGGAACAACAAACGATGATAAGAAATATATGTTAAATGTTAAAGAGTGAATTGTTGAAAAAATCTGGTTAAGAAAACGATTTACAATTATAAGAAAAATTTAAAAAATTTCAAAACAAAGTCAGTTTGTAGCAATAAACTTTTATCAAAAAGTACATGTGTTTTGTACAAGATGGATTCGAGTCGATCCAGGCTTTCAACCAAACGACTTTTTCCGTTATCCTCGTACCCTGAATTGCGTCGAGTGTGGGCTCGAACAACACAAACCAAACACAAAACAAGAAATGATATTATTACTTTCAATAGGAAATTAATTCTCTTAATAGAAACCGAAGAATATCGTAATTCCTTGAAAATATAATTTATTCTAAGTAAATAAATTATTACTATTTTCTAGCAGAATAGCGATAACTCAATAATTAAGAAGTGTGTGTATTAGGTCAGTTGGTGCCATCTATTTATAAGGAGAGATAGAAAAATTATAATTGAATAAGACTTAAACAAGTAATATTATTTTAATAAAAAACGCACTCCTACTCTAAGTTAAGTAGGGGTGGGCGGCATACCCTAGTTAATAATACTAGGGTTGTCGCCCCTTTCATCTATTGTGAGGGGTTTTGGGCCTCTTATAAATTGAGTCTAATTATATATGTTTCCTGAACATTTGACCCAACACTTTATAATTTAATCCAACCCAATATTTATATTCTATTTACCAAAATAAATATAATTGATTAATTGATTAATTAATTAATTAATTAAATTAACTAAATTAATTTCTCAATTAAATAATTTTCTCAACCCAATTCTAATTATATTAAAGTCATGTCAATTTTAGCATAAAAGAATCTATGAGGAAATGTATTCAATTTTCTTATTCAACACATTCAATTATAATTCCATTTTCAAACCTCAATTATTTAATTATAATTAATTAAATAATCATCTGAAAATATTAAATTAATTCTCAAGTTATTTCTATACTTGGTAAGAAAACGTATTCATTTGTAAATGAGCTAGCAAAGGGACTGAATGGACATATATAATTAAGGCTCAAATAATTTATAATTAAGTTTTAGCTTTTCGCCTATTAATTATGTTAGCTTTGATTTTTAATTGTTTTCATATAACAAACTTAATTATAAAATCACTTAATCAAATTTGCATAAATTATTTCAACCTTATTCAAATTTATTTTCAAGTGTTACAAACTCAAAAACAAAGTTTCTAAATGGCTTAAACTTTCTACAAAAGTTTTTGAGAACCCTCAAGTCCTTTGAAATGTTTCTAAGCCAATTTTTTAAAGGTTTCTAGTCTTGTCATGAGACACAAGCTTGTTTGTCTCGAGATAGACTAACATCGAAGCTAAAATTGCTTTAAAGGAACCTCGTATCAAGAAAAAAAATACTTTGTCTTGAGACCGACCAATATCAAAGCCAAGGTAAGCTACAAGGGATCCATGTCTCCAAACAAAAGGCCTTTTATCTCGAGACAACCAAACATCGAAGCAAAGGTTTGCTTTAGGGGAGCCTTATCTCAAGACATATGATTAATTGTCTCAAGACACGGTGCAAAATGTCTCGAGATAAGTCATTTATGTCTCAAGGCCTTTAGCTCCAACGATCATATTTTTGTTCTTACTGTCTTGAGACAAGAGGTTTGTGTCTCGAGACACAACTATTGTAGACTGTATTAAATGCACGAAATAAATGCTCCTAACAGCTCGAAACCCCCTCCAACAACTCCAAACATCCATAATACAATGAAAAGGTATAAATTTCATTCAAGGGCACTCATATGAAGACAAGAAACAAGTACACAAAGATCAAGAGCTTAATTCCAAGCATTTCTCATTGTTATTCTCATTTTTTTCTTGGACACACTTGTGGGTTAATTTGTTGTTCATTCTTTCAAGTGCTTTATAGATATGTGTCGAAACCATTTTTAAGTTTTGAAAAAACACGGGGTCGACTTTAAAAACGAAAATGGAGTCGCCACCAATCCCTTTTTGCTTAGGTGTGATCGGATCACCTTATAAAACATTTTATTTCAAAACATTAATTTTGGCCTACGAAATTCAAGATCATGGGTTCGGGATTCGGTTACGTACGAGGAAGGATTAGCACCCTCGTAACGCCCAAAATTGGTACCGGATTGATTAGTTATTGTCCTAATGTCGAAAATTCGAAAAGATTTGAAAACATGATTTCTTTAAAACTTGAACAATTTGAGTTGGAACTTGAGATTCCTTTGTTCCGAAAGAATACAAACATCACATCCAGCACGTTAGGACATGATTTTTTAAACCCTCGTAACCAACATCATCTCATGATTTACAAAATTCATTAAAAGGATATTTAGTTATTTAGTCAAACGGAAAATTGAAACCCAGCACGTTAGGGCACTATTTCCCGAATTTCTAAACACAAAACATTGTCTTATTTAAGAAAAACTTTTGGATAAAATTTGGTAATTAAATGAGATATATTTTAAAACAATGATTTGAGTAAAATGTATCATTAATACATTACAAAACACAAATACCAAAGCAATATACTACAATTACATGATATAATAACATTTAATACTAATATAGGCAATTAAGAGAAAGAATAACATAAAATAGCAAATGATACAAGTAATAAAATGACCATGCTAAAGCAAACATAAGAACAATAAACAAATAAAAGATATAAAGTAAGCAATAATAATTCAAAAGATCTATGCGAAAAATAAATAAAAAAACTAAGAAATGAATACGAAACTTTACATATGAGATCAAATATAAAAGTAAAATAACAATTTAAGATAAATGATGTATGCGAAACAATAAAGGGATATTATAACAATTTTTTTTTTAAAAATAGAATAATAATAAAAAACAAAAAAAAAACCGACATGGCAAAATCTAAAATAGTTAATATATACATAATAAAATAAATATATATGTTAAATAAATAATATAAAAAACTTTGAATAAAAATGTATAAGGGATAACTTATAATAAATATATAATACTCCATTTAAAAATAGATAATATACATATTTTAAATAAACAATATATGGAAAATTTTGCCTTAATAATAAAACAATTTAGATGATGTACAACATACAAATTTTCAAATAATACATAATATGATTAAAGTTAAATAATATATAATACATAGATAATATATAACAAATAAAAATAATAATATATATGATAAAGCAATTTAACGTAAATAGGGAAAAGCAAAAAAGAAAAAATAATTAAAATAATTAAAATAAATGAATAAATAATGATTAAGCAATTAAATGGATAAATAAATAAAAAAAGTTAAAAAAAACGCAAGAGTCAACCTAACTCCCGCAATATGAGGATTCAACGAAATTCTTCCACCAAAATCTAACTCGAACGGAAGCAACTCAAAAAGAAACGAAGATGAGTGAAGAACAAAATAAGAACAAGCCACAGAAAATAAGAACGCAAAAGAGAGAGAAATTTGAGTGAATGCTCTCAAGAATTTTTATTACTCAAAACTCAGGTGTCTTTTACAATGAAGGGAGAGGCCTTTATTTATAGTTGAGCCTCCCCAAATCCAACGGTATAGATCAATTACATCAACGACTAAGATTAAAAGGTATCTACAAATTAAATCTCTAAGATTACAAAATCATATCTTCTAAGATTGCATACCATATCTTCTAAAATTGTATATCATATCTAAGATTTGCATATCATATCTAAGATTGCATATCATATCTTCTAAGATTGCATACCATATCTTCTAGGATTGCATATCATATCTAAGATTGCATATCCTTGAAGATTGTGTTCCCATATACGTCAAGCTTGTAGATGGACCTTCAATCTTTTCAAGTAATGGGCCATTCCGATCGGGCCAAATGATATATTTTGGACTGGACTTGGACTTTGTTTTATTGTTTTGGGTTTATTATTTTTTTGTATGGGCCCGGGCTAAATTGGCCTATTACAGCCGCCCCTCTTTGCTCATTATCGTGTAACGAGAATGGAGCAAAGACTATAAAAGGACCAATTTTGCCCGGTCTTGCCGAGCCTTAACTTCTTGATCCTTATCTTCTTCAAGTAGTCTCTAACCCAACTGCAACTTCAAGGAGATTGAATCTGTAGCTTTAATCTTATTCTACTGCAACTTCAGGGAGATAAGACCTGCTCTTGTAGATTTAATCCATCCTATCAGTAATTTCGGGGAAAGTGAGACTAGTATCTTTGATCTTGCTTCATCGCAATATTCGTGAAGACAAGATCTGCTATTTCGATCGCTCCATTTGCAAACTCGGGAGGCAAGCTAAAATCTTCGATCTACTTCTCGCAACTTCGGGAAGATAAGATCTGCTATCTTGATGCCGCTCATTTGCAACTTCGGGGAGGGCTAATATCTTCGATCCGCTTCCTCGCAACTTTAGGAAGACAAGATTCATTGTCTTCGACCGCTTCTCGCAACTTCGGGAATGCGGATCTGCTATCTTCAATCTGCTCCATGTAAACTCGGGAGACAAGATCGATGTCTTCGACCGCTTCCTCGCAACTTTAGAAATGCGGATCTGCTATCTTGGTCTACTCATTTGCAACTTCAGGGAGACAAGATCGAAAGTGTCTTCGATCCGCTTCTCGCAACTTCGGAAGATGAGATTTGCGGTCTTGACCGCTCCATTGCCGATACATGGAGATAAGACTTGTAATTTTCAGCCTGTTCCACTAGGGGGTAAGGCTGGTGGTTTGAATCTGCTCCCCTGCTACCTCGGGAAGATAAGATTCGCCATCTTTGATCTGCCCCACTGCTATCTCGAGGAGACAAGATCTATAATTTTTAGTCTGCTCCCTTGCTACATCAGGAAGATAAGACTATAATCTTTAGTCTGCTCCCTTGCTACATCAAGAAGATGAGGCTAGTGGTTAAAATCTACTCCCTTGCTACATCGGGAAGATAAGATTCGCCATCTTCGATCTGCCTCACTACTATCTCGAGGAGACAAGATCTACAATTTTTAGTCTGCTCCCTTGCTACGTAAGGAAGATAAGACTATAATCTTCAGCTTGCTCCCTTGCTACATCAGGAAGATAAGGCTAGTGGCTAAAATCTGCTCCCTTGCTACATCAGGAAGATAAGATTCGCCAAATTCGATGCGCTCGCTACCGCTTAGTAGGAGATAAGATCTACAATCTTCAGTCTGCTTCCTTGCTACCTCAGGAAGATAAGACTATAATCTTCAGCCTGCTCCCTTGCTACATCAGGAAGATAAGGCTAGTGGCTAAAATCTGCTCCCTTGCTACATTAGGAAGATAAGATTCGCCAAATTC
The DNA here is from genome assembly GCA_025698515.1 of Gossypium sturtianum. Classification (NCBI taxonomy): domain Eukaryota; kingdom Viridiplantae; phylum Streptophyta; class Magnoliopsida; order Malvales; family Malvaceae; genus Gossypium; species Gossypium sturtianum. Next base: position 23,664,350 of record CM046950.1, read on the forward strand.
GATCTGCTCCGCTACCACTTAGGGAGATAAGATCTACAATTTTTAGCCTGCTTCCTTGCTACCTCAGGAAGATAAGACTACAAACTTTAACCTACTCCCTTGCTACCTCAGGAAGATAAGGTTGGTGGCTTGAATCTGCTCCATTGCCGATGCATGGAGATAAGATTCGCCAAATTCGATCTGCTCCACTACCGCTTAGGGAGTTAAGATCCATGAATTCACCGATGTTGCTACACCGTCCTCTGGGGACATGTCCTGTAGACTCAAATGTATTATAGACGACATTTTCATAAATGCAGAATGCCATGAGAATAATCCCTTTTTTTAAATGTAAAATGATTAGGATGCAATGATCAGAATGAATCTAATGCTCCTAACTAAATGATATTAGGGATGACATTTGCATGAATGCAGAATGTTATGAGAATGATCTCCTTCTTTTTTACTCTTTTTTTTTTTGCTTAACGATTAGGATACAATGATCGGAATGAATCAAATACTCCTAATTGGAAGTGTGAGAATGATCCCTTTTTAATGTTTCAGTTGTCATTGCTCATAGTTCATTAAGGTTCTATCACTGATGCGCTACCATGCTTTCTCATTCAGCTGGTATCTTTGACAGAAAATCCAAAGAAATAATCATATTCTGCTCAGCAAGCTTGCCCCGCTGTAATTTTAGAGTCCCTTTCACTGTACCTTTTGGGACATAAAGTTTGTACCTCCCACTGCAACTTTGGTTTCTTCCATCCATCCTGCTGCAACTCTGAGGTATGGGATTAATTTTATCTGTCACACCACTCACTGGGTGTAATGACCAGGTGTATATGCCTGATATTTACATAAATGCAAAGTATCATTTTTTTCCCAAGAATGATCTCCTTGTACACTTGGGGTGACATTGCTCATCATTTGTCAAGATGGTATCATCGACGAAATGTCTTATCCAATAAAATCCAAAGAGATAATCATCCTTCAATATTTCCAACCCTTAGGCTTGGTGAGTTCTAAATAATAGTCCTATTTCAGATTCTCATATTATTTAGAAGCTTCTAGAGTAATATGCGAAACTCCTTTTATGAAAGTATTATTAGTCCACTAATCGTTATTTCAATGCAAAATGCTTGAAAAAGATCATGACAATAGGCAAGAAGGAAATTAGGAGCATAGCTCGGAACAAATAAGTTAAGAAAAGATAACAAATGTAATCTAGAAAGAAATTTATTGGTAGTGTATTTTGAAATGAATAAAATAATTAAAGATAACAAATTCAGAATGGGTAAGATGGGAAACTAGGTGCCCCAGATATCGCAGCCTAAGCTTCTCTGTTCAAACCTCTTGAGGATCATTTTAAGCCCAATATGTGTTTAGGGGATCCGGAGTACTTCGTCGATGCCCCAAGACGTAACATACTTCCTCATTGTTAATTCAAACGTAGCAAGACTACTCTATGCCCCAATTTTGATCAAAATTTGAGCCGCCCTTTTCGGGTTTTCGGTTCAAAACCCCTTTGGTCTCAAAGCGCCTTTTGCGGGTTTTCGCCTTGGCCTCTCCTCTTTTTTGTTTTTTTTTTGAAGAGATCTCAAGGCACCCTTTGCGGGTTTTCACCATGGCCTTTCCTCTTTAAGGTAAAATACTTATTGTCTGAACCTGAATTCGCCAAATTGAGCAAGTCTTCGCCATCCGTCTTGGTCAATATCAATGCTCCTCTAGAACAAGCCCTTTTTTGCTACATAAGGTCCTTCCCAGTTTGGCATCTGCTTTCTTCTAAAATCTTTTTGTATAAGAAAGATCTGTTTCAATATCAGGTTCCCCTTGTGTAATTATCTAGGATGAACCTCTTTGTCGTAAGCTCGCATCATCTGACCGTGATGGATAACTTTTAACCTTTCCTTCGATTAGGTTCAATTAGCAACAATGCTTCCATTCTATAAACCAATGGGTAAGATGCTGCCCCGGAAAAAATCCTAGCCAACGTTCGATAACCATAGAAGATAAATAGTAACTTCTTTATACCAATCTTTACAAGTCTCGGTCATCTTTTCTACAATCCTTGTTTTTTTTGCTGCCTTTGTTGCTCTATAATATGGCGTCTGATCTTTAAACAGACTACAAACTTTTGACTTTGTCCTTTTTGGCATTCTTTGTCAGTGCCTGATCTTTTTTTTTTGTTTTGATAATTTGATGACTATTGACTTTGTAACATTGGCATATGAAGCTACTTTCACCCTCTTAGTGAAGTAGACGACGACCACGACAATGAGTCGATATCGACCAGAAGCTTTTGACGAGATCGGCTCCACAATATCCATTTCCCACATATAAAAAATCTGTGAAGAAATAGCTGAGGCACATGAGTCTTGTCTTCCTCCATTTGGCATTTATGACATAACTGAGCAATCTCCCTTTTATGGTGGTCCAATAGTACCCGAACCTTATGATTAGCCTGGCTATTGTAAAACCATTATTATGTTCTTTAAACACCCTTATGGACTTCTTTTAAGATTTTCCCAGGCGTGTCTTGATATGATCGTGCAAAATCATCTTTGAATTCTTGAAAATAACTCAATGATGTCTCGCCTTATTTCCGTGGTGAGCTGGGCTTCGATCTTCACCCCTTTCTTAGGCTCGCAATGTCCACTGACCCTATGTAAGGTAGGATCTGTTTTTCATCATGTTCTACCATTCTTAATAAATCAGAAGATATGTTACAATCTCTGTCATCTTCAAAGTCCTGAGATCCCTTAGACCCATATTTCATTCAAAAAGGGAATCAGTAACAACGTCGCTCATGTCGTTGATATCTGGGTACCTAGGTACGAAGGCAAAAAATCCAAAGAATAAATGATTCTAAGGATGATTATTTGTATGGTATGGTCACGAATAAAGAATGAAAGAATATTCTAAAAAACAAAAGAATGTATAGTATGAAATGTAAAGAATGAAAAAAAAATATTTGCTTAAAAAGATGCATTTTATTGAAATAAAAATTCTGGACATAAGCCTATTTCACAAAAAGATTCTTATTGTCTCTAGGCTTAAGGCAACAAGCATGTTTTGAATATTACTCTAGATTAGTCTTAAAAATACAGGGATTCCTTCCATAGTTCCATTGTTTAAAATCTTCCTAAGTATGCAAGGGCTTGGAAACTTCGTTCCTCGGTTCCCTCTTCGCTTTTGATTTCTTCAAGGAGTCGCAACTTTCTTGTCTCCTCCATAATTATTGCATTCACTGCCTCGTCAAAGTGATCAGGTTTTGATGAATCGTCAAACTTCACAATTCCCATTTTAATGAACCTTTCGACCAACTTTTTAAACGTAGTACGCTTTTCAATTGAGTGTTCGTTATACCCGCATGGTAGTCACATTGAGCGCTTGAATCATACCATTTGGGATATGGGGGCTGTAACGGTTTCAAATAAAATGGGGACACCACGTGTGCGTCAAATAAACTTTGATATAGCTCTTTATACGTTATTGGGATTGACGTAAATAGGAGCTTTTCAGAGTGTTGCCTTGTGTCTGATTCCTGTCTTATCGACCCTTGTTGCCCAAAGAAGAATTACTTTTGGTGGCTAAGATGCTCGCCGCCGAGTACCCTTTGTTGTATGTACTCATATTATTCACATCATTCTCCTTTTTCTTTGGAGCAGACCTTTTAGTGGTTTCCCCTGCTTCAATCTTGCCACCCCTTATGGCATTTTTGATCATTTCTCCTGCCATCACTATATCTGCGAAGCTCTTGGTGGTACTTCCTATTATGTGAGTGATGAATGGAGCTTTCAGGTGTTGATAAAAGCATGGTAGTTTCCTTCTCTAGAGAGGTGGTTGAACTTGCATGGCAACTTCCTCCATCTTTGCGCATCTTGCTCAAGCTTTCATTTGACTTCTTCGTCATGTTTTGCAAGGTGATTTCATCAAAGCGCCATGTCCGTGACATGATTGTATTGCTTCATGAAGGCTTGGGCGGATCTCTTGAGAGCTAATCCTAGCACTTTGTTGAGTTGATTGTACCACATGGACGCCGCCCCACCAAACTGTCTTGGAAATAATGAATCAAGAGTCGATCATTGTTAACGAGCTGATCATCCGTCTACGAACATAGTGATATGGGCTTAGGCGGTGGTCCCATTGTACTTCTCAAATTCTGGCATTTTGAACTTATGAGGAAGCACCAAATTTGGAACCAAGCTCAAGTCTTTAGCATCAATTCCGTGGTGATTATCAGCATCTTCTAAAGCCTTGAACTTTTCTTCCAGCCATCTACAGCGATCTTCTAAATGCCTTGAAGATTCAGTTCTTATCCCCTCCCTTTCTGCTATATCTAAATCAGGGATAACAGGATTAGCAGGGTTATCTCCTGGGTTGGATCCTGTGCCAACTTGGAAATTCATGGGCCCTTGGTGAGGCCTAATCGTGATAGATGGCCTTCAGGGATACTCCTCAGGTTGTACATGCGGTGGGGTGAAACCCCAAGAAATGTCCTCATTATCTTCAGTATTAACTATGGGACCCTTTCCTTTGTCCATTGCCCCGTTCAACATCTGAGCCATTTGAGCCATCATACTTCTTTGGGCTTCCAGCATTTGGTCTCTCATCTCTTGTTGGAGTTTTGCTAATTGCTCTTGCATCTGGTCTTGCATGTCTCTTTGAAACTGTTCAAGTCTTTAATCCATTTTCTTTGTCTTGGCACGTGTACCGTAACAGTGTTCAGTTTCAAGATTTTCCTTTCCTCTTTCTCTCTCTGTTATAATTTCAACTAATTAGGCTCTCTCTATGGACTTAAATGCACATGATGTGATGTAATGCAAATGCATGGAATGAATGCAAAAGAAAGAGAGGCATTGATTCTGAATTCAATTCCATTAGAAAAAATTTTCTAGAAAGTAAATTTCTTTACATAAAACGGATTACGTATGCGGTCTTGCCCTCATATTCCAAGCAAAAACATCAATCCCCTTCTTCGCAAAGGTCAAATCTTGCAAACTTCTAATAGATGCCTCCACTAGCTCCTTTTTGCTTGATCTGGGCCGCGACTCACTGCTCACTTATTTTCATAATACTAGTTAGCCCTTTCAAGAAAGCCGAGACGTGGTGATTCTTGTAACATCCCGGTTTAGAGCCTAGTCAGAATAGTGGTTTGAGACCACAAATCCGAGGGTCGTGAATAAGTTTTTGAGGCTTATAATATGTATACATGCTAGTGTGAAAGTTTCATGAAGCAATTTTGTGAAATTGTGGTTGAAATGTCCAAAAGGACTAAATTGCAAAAGTTGCAAAATGTGTGTTTCTAGAAGCTATATGTGTGAAATAGCTTTAGATTATTAATTAGAGGTCCTTAAATAGCAATTTATCCAAATTCAAATTTTTGGACAAAAATGGGCATGAATGAGTTAAAATTGAAAGTTTATCAAAAAGGGCATTTTGGTCATTTATTAATTAAGTGATTAAAATAGGTGAAAAGATGATAGAAATTCATTCATCTTCTTCCCATAGCTGCCGAAAATTTGAGAAGCCATTGTTAGGGTTCTTTCAATTTTTCAAGCTTGCTAGTAAGTGCTCCTAAGCCCGATTTTTGATATTCTTCGTATTTTTAAAGTCCCGGTAGCATGAGTAAGCTATTTATAGCTATTTGGTGAGCTATCATGGATGTTAAAAAATGTACATATGTATGACATGCATGTATTTTGATGTTTTATGAAAGAATATGAAGGCTTGATGTAGTAGAAACATCTTTTGCTAAGTGATTTTCCATGAAAATGCATGTAGGGACTTAGTTGTGAAAATCTTAAGTTTGGTCATACATGGGTGATTTAGGGAGATTTGATGAATGCTTTAGTTGAGTAAGTGGTTCGGCTAAGCATGAAAGAGTAGAAAGTTGAATAAAAATCACTTTACGAGCCTTTGGGACTAAAGTGTAAATATAAAAAAGTTTAGGGGCAAAATAATAATTTTGCTAAAGTATGAGATGTGGGTCAATTTAGTCAATGTGTGTATTGAATAAGCTGATTTATTCATTATAGATCAAGAAAGACGAAGCCCGGATTGAAACCGAGGCAAAAGCAATGTGGTGGACTAAATTGCACATTTCAATACTTTTGAGTATCGAGGTAAGTCTATGCATAAACAATGCATTCATACTTATAATTTGTTGATGATAGCTAGTGTGTAGCTAATTTGAGATTGATTTAGAACCTATGTGGTTCAAGTAGAATGAATGTAGTAGAAATGGTGAATGAATGTATGATCGAGAATGATTGGGAATCTATGTGGTTTAAGTAGACTTGTGCATGTGTTGTGATAATGCTAGATGGTAGGCTAAGTGCGATACCATCCTAATGCATATTGACGATGAGCTAGCTATGTGCGATGCTATCGTGAGGTATATCATCTAGTGAGCTATGTCTTTGAATCACTACGAATACCATTGTGGTAGGCTAAGTGCGATACCACCTTATTAATCAAATATGGTGTCCTAAGTGCGAAACCACCGAGATATTACCGTGTGGATTGATTGTGTGTATTAACTCGTGGATGAGTAGTGTGGATTAGTTATGTAAACTAGCCGTGTGGATGAAATGTGTGTGGATAAGTTATGTGGATTATTTGTGTGGATGTATTATGATAAATAATGATGTGTTGTATATTACGTAAATGTGATATTGAATGCAGAGGTGCATTTCAATGGTTATGAGTATGTGACTCATGATGTGTTGGAAATGTGGTAAGGGATAGAAAGAGTAAGCATAGTTGTGAATTACTTGTTGGTATAATGCTAATAGTTGCTTAGCTTATACTATGTTGCTTATTTGTTTATGTGTAAACTTACTAAGCTCAAAGCTTACTCTCTTTCTTTTCCCTTGTCTTATAGATTAAAGCGTTGAATCGAGATACGAGGATCATCAGAAGATAACCCACATATCAACACACTTTGGTACATGAAACTTAATGTTTTGTACATGGCATGTATAGGGGCTAGATAAGTTAGTAAATTTTGTTGTAAATGGCTAAGATGTGTTGGCCTATAGATGGATAGCTTATTTTGTATAATGCCATGGTTGTTGGCTATTACATTATATGAAAGAAAGATGTAGTTTTCTATGTGAGAATGCACTTCAATTTGAGTTGATTATGATGGTGTTAGATGAGTATATGTTGTGTATGTTAGAAGGGTGAAAAGAACTTGACACTTAGTCTTGTTCTTGACCATGTGGGTAGACACACGGGCGTGTGTCTAGACCATGTGTGACACACAGTCGGCCACACGCGCGTGTCTTTGTGGCCGCGTCGTTTCTCGCATGTTAATATTTGAAAATAGAATAGACCACGGACTAGTCACACGGGCGTGTGCCTAGGGCGTGTGGGATTAATCGGTGTTGGACACGGGCCAGCCACACGGCGCGTGTGTCAGACTCTCAGGCCGCGCGAGGAAGTCGATGTTCACCACGGTGGGGGAACACGGACGTGCCATGGCCGTGGGGCATTTGGCGAATGCTTGGGTTTTTAAGCACGATGCCTGGGGGCATGGGCGTGTGTACTCATGCACGGGCGTGTCTAATCTTGCACGGCCGTATGAGACCTGTATAAAAGAGAAAAATTTTAAGGATCGTAAAAGTTCCGGATTAGTCTCGAGAGTCCTCATGCGTATGTGTGAGGCCTCGTAAGTCGAGAATGAGGTTATAGCGAGTAATGACGTTGAGCCTAAGTGGCGATTAAGCGGTTTGAGTTTGATAATGCCACGGGCCCGGTTCCCGGTGTAGAACCAGGGTAAGGGGTGTTACATTTAGTGGTATCAGAGCTATGGTTTAGTCGGTTCTAGGACTACCGTAGCGGGTGTAAGAGTCTAGCTATACATGCCATAAGTGTACGATGATAGTGTTGTGGTTTCTGATGATTTTAAATCTTGTTTTATATAGAATATGGATTCCGATCCATTGACTGCTGATGAAGCAGCTAGTAATGCACCGGCTCCTGCGCAAGGGACCGGGCCGGTGTGAAGTGGACTCGATGCGAGGGGTCAAGGGGAAGAGGCACGAGAAGCCTTTCTCCATATGATGAGTGATTGGTACTCGGACTACGTTCGAGCGAACCCTAACGCTCAACCTCCTCCACCTCCTCCCATACCTCAGCCAAATCCTGTGGCTCCTCAAGGTATGGATGTAGTGAGGATATCGAAACCCCCGGTGGATAAGATTAGGAAACACGGGTGAGGAGTTTAGAGCTAAGGTAGATGATGACCCAGAGAGGGCGGAGTTCGGTTGGAGAACTCGATGAGGTGTTCGATGAGCTCTCATGTACACCGGGAGAGTTTGAAGTGTGCCGTGATCGTTCTTTGAGAGATTCGGCGTACCACCGTGGAAGACGCCGACGTTAGTGGTCCCAAAAGAGCGGGTGACGTGGGACTTCTTTCCGGAAGAGTTCCGAAAGAAGTATATAAGCCCAGAGGTTTATTGACCGAAAAAGGAAAGAATTCCTTGAGTGAAGCAAGGAAGGATGATGATGGCGTAGCACGAGCGTGAGTTTGTTAGGCTTAGCAAATACGCTCAAGAATGTGTGTGTCGACAGAGACCATCTTGTGCAAGAGGTTCAAGATGAAATTTGAATGAGGATATCAAACTCCTAGTTGGCATTTTAGAATTGAAAGAATTCGTGATATTAGTTGAGAGGGCAAGTAAGGCCGAAGAGTTGAGTTCAGATAAGAGGAGGGCTGTGAGTAAAGCCCAAGATGCGAGAAAGAGACCGATGGGCAAGTCGTATCAAGCCTAGTCGAAAAGATCCAAGGAAGTAAATCCTCGGACGTCAGCCTCAGTGGGATATTCGCATCGAGACTTGGACAATGCACGTCAGGGTTCGAGAGTCTGAGCCTCCTCGATGGAAAGTGTAGACAATACAAAGAGTAAACCGGAGTGTCCTAGTTGTGGTAGGTATCACACCGGTGAGTGTTGGGGAAACAGTCAGAAATTTTACAAATGTTGTTCCCCTGACCACTTTATCCGTAACTGTCCCGAGTGGGATGATAAGGAAGAGAGGCAAGAAGTGAGACCTAGTGATGTGTCTACGAGGGGTAGACCACCAAGGAACCCAAGAGGTGGGGCTAGTGGTAGAGGTGGTGCCCGGGGACTCGCTTTGTGAGACCAGAGGGTCGGGCACTGCGAGGACGCACGCTATTCACACTCGCGAAGAGGCATCCTCCCCTGATGTGATAACAGGTACTTTTTCTCTCTTTGACACCTCTGTTATTGCTTTAATAGATCCAGCGTCTACTTACTCTTATATTCGCATGAGATTAGCATCTAGTTTGAGTATGACCGTTGAGTCTACGGACATTGTGATTAAGGTGTCAAACCTGTTAGGAAAGCATGTATTAGTGGACAAAGTGTGTAAGAATTGTCCTTTGTTGATTGAGGATCATTATTTTTCAGCAAACCTGATGTTGTTGCCGTTTGATGAGTTCGATTTAATCTTAGGTATGGATTGGTTGACTACCCATAGCGTCTTAGTGAACTGTGGTAGTAAGTTTATTGAACTGAAATGTGAGAGTGGAGATGTAGTTCGAATTGAATCGGTGGATCGGATGAGTCTACCCGTGATGATTTCTTCCTTAGTGGCCGAGAAATGTTTAAGAAAAGGGTGTGAGTCCTATCTTGCGTTTGTGTTGAATACTCAAGAGGTTGGAGTAGGGTTTGAAATAGTGCCAGTGGTATGTGAGTACCCAGATGTGTTTCCGGAAGAGTTACCCGGATTACCTCCAATAAGAGAGGTCGAGTTTGGAATTGAGTTGGTTCCGGGAACGACACCTATTTCGATTGCTCCGCATGAATGGCATCGGTAGAGTTGAAGGAACTAAAAGTTCGATTGCAAGAACCGACGGATAAGGGTTTTGCAAGACCGAGCTACTCACGTGGGGTGCTCGGTATTGTTTGTGAAGAAGAAAGATGGGTCTATGAGGTTGTGTATAGACTATAGACAATCGAACAAGGTGACTGTTAAGAATAAGTATCCCTTACTAAGGATTGATGATCTTTTCGATCAACTGAAGGGAGAGCTGGTGTTCTCAAGATAGACTTGAGGGTCAGTTATTATCATTTCGAGTGAAAGAGCAAGATGTGTTGAAAATCGCATTTCGGACAAGGTATGGCCATTATGAGTTTTTGGTTATGCCGTTTGGTTTGACGAATGCACCTGCAATTTTTATGGATCTGATGAACCGTATTTTCAGACCATATATGGACAAGTTTGTGGTTGTCTTTATTGACGACATATTGATCTATTCTCGGGATGAAAACGATCATGAAGAGCACTTGAGAATTGTCTTGCAAACTTTGAGAGACAAGCGCTTGTATGCTAAATTTAGCAAGAGTGAGTTTTGGCTCCGAGAGGTCGGATTCCTAGGACACATGGTGTCGTGATGGTGTCGAGTTGACCCGAGTAAGATATCTATTTGTTATGGATTGGAAACCATCGAGGAACGTGTCGTAAATCGAAGTTTTTTGGGATTAGCGGGATATTACAGACGTTTTCGTAAAGGGTTCTCTGTGATTGCTACCGGTGTGTGAAGCTATTGCATAAAGATGTCAAGTTTGAATGGATCGAGACATGTCAACAGAGCTTCGAGAGACCGAAAACAATGTTGATCGAGGCACCGATTTTGGTTCAACCAGAATCGGGAAGGAGTTCGTGGTATATAGTGATGCGTCGTTTAATGGTCTCGATTGCGTGTTGATGCAAGAGGGTAAGGTAGTCACTTACGCCGAGGCGCTTAAAACCGCACGAGAAGAATTATCCGACTCACGATTTGGAGTTGGCTGCGATTGTATTTGCGTTAAAGATTTGGCGACATTATTTGTATGGCGAAAAGTGCCGAATCTTTACGGAGCACAAGAGTTTAAAATATTTGATGGATCGAAGGATCCGAATCGAGAGCAGAGACGGTGGCTTGAATTGTTGAAAGACTATGAGTTAGTCATTGATTACCACGGGAAAAGCGAAAGTGGTTGCGGATGCCTTGAGTAGGAAATCCCTGTACGCTCTAAGAGTTATGAGAGCGAGTTTAGCATTGTCTGATGATGGTGCTATTTTGGCAGAGTTGAGAGCTAAGCCACTATTTGTTCAACAAATATGTGAAGTTTAGAGAAATGACAGCGAGATGCAAGCTAAGATAGCTAAGTGCGGATCAGAAAGTGATTCTGATTTTCGAATGGATTTGAATGGTTGTCTGATGTATCGTGACAGAATTTGTGTTCCTAAAAATGAGGAGTTGATTCGAAAGGTTTTGTATGAGGCCCACAGTGGATGCTTGTCAGTACATCCGGTGTAACACCCCAAACCAGGTCTATGCGTTTAGACGAGATTCGGTTAGTCACACCAATCAAATATTCATTTAATTCTCTAGTGATTAAAGTAAAACTTTTCTACCAAAACCTTTAAGTAATTTTAAAAGAACTTGAAAGAATTTTAAAGAGTAATTTAGGTGGTTCAAAATGTTATAAAACGCAATGTTTAAGAAAAACTTTAAAAATTTAGCACAAGCCCATAATGAGAGTCTTAAACAAAATTAAATCCATCCACACAAAAAAATCCATAAAAAAACATAATTAGAGGCCTTATTACATCATACCCAAAATAGTAAATAAAATGAATAACTTAAATAAAGTTCATAGTTTATAAAACCCAAGCTCGTAGTATGGCCTCCACCAAGTCATCCCAGCCCAAGTCCACATCAATTTCCATTACGAAATGGGTAATAAAACGGGGTGAGTTACAAAAACTCGAGTGTGTAACCCACTTACCACCGTTGTTGGGCTGGACCATCAAGGCATTAATTTGGGCTTGAGCCCAATTACAAAATTTCAACGATATAAATATGAAATAAATATATAAAATGCATGTAAAAATGAATTTCCCAAACAAAGCCTAATTTTCCATCCGCTACACACCCCCGTACCAACCAGCACACCTGTGGGGATCAAGTCAACCCACCCCGCCAAACACACCAATCGTAGGCATTAAGCCTTTTTAATAATATTGTAGTGCACTACCGAACTAGATTGTGACATAGTCACCGAACTAAAGGCATTAAGCCAAATTTGTGGCAGAGCCACCGAACTAGATTCATGGCCACAGGCCTTACTTCTCTTCATCATGTATCCCATCCCATGCAATTATGTATGAATAACAAACTTTAATCATAAATAATTTATCAAGTAACCCATAATACAAATGAGTTTTTAATTAAACTTTTCATTTGGGCCTATTAAACAAAATAGTATTTAGCCCATAAAGCAATCTAGCGAACTTTGGCCCATATTTCGAACTAGAAGGTTTTTGGCCCATTTGCAATCTAGCAAACTTTGGCCCATATTTATCGATCTAGCAGTTTTATGGCCCAATTTATCGATCTAGCAGTTTTATGGTCCAATTTATCGATCTAGTAGTTTTATGGCCCAATTTATCGATCTAGCAGTTTTGTGGCCCAATTTATCGATCTAGCAGTTTTGTGGCCCAATTTATCGATCTAGCAGTTTTATTGCCCAATTTATCGATCTAGCAGTTTTATGTAAATTTCTCGGTTTAGCCGTTTTCATGCATTTACACAAAAGTACTAATTACTACAACATTTCTGATTTGGCCATTTTTACGATTTATCAAATTTCTTACGGTTTAGTATCTAACCCGAAAGATAAGTGTGAAGTTACACACCTGGTTATAGTGAGAACTAGACTTTCCCGTTCGTCAACACCTATACGTATCACGATAATTAGAACACTATAATTTATTAATGAAACCGATCTAAAAAAATAACGATCTAAAATTTTACCTTCGGGTTTTCGAACTACTTCTACTTGCGATTTCTCCTCGATTGATGGTTTGTTAACCGAATCAAATCCACGAACAAATAATGGTTCGGGAGTACGAACGACTTCAAACAATTGATTCTCCTCGGATGAACGTCCACAACCCGGTGGGAAATCCGGATTCTTTGAAACAAATCATCCTTCGCTTAAACTTAGGGGAATAACGGAACCACCCCTCTTCCGAACACTATTCACCGCCCTTTTCTTCCCTATTTTGATTGTCTTCAAAGACAAAAGATCGTTAGCACAAACTAATGTTATATCGAAATATGACTAAGGGTTTTAAGGGTGAGATTTCTTTACCACAAATATCCTTGTACCACAATAAGAGAATCGAGCAAATCGTTATATGATACTCACGAACACTTGAGTTCCGGTCTTCCACTATCGCACTATTGTCCACTATTGAAAGAAAGGATTGAGAATGATGTTTGTGAATGATGGAGGATTCGGCTATGTATAACCAAAGAAAAGAGAAAATGGGTCAAGCTATGGGCACACTAACATTCGCCATGAGAGAATTAATGGAGAAAATTTTGATTGAAAAGAAATAAAAGAAAGAAATAAAAGATGGAAGAAAAAGATGATGATGAGGATTCGGTTTTCAAAGAGAAGGAAAAGAGAAAGAAAAGATGTGATAAGAAGCAAGGTACATTCGGCAATGGGAAAAGAGAAGGAAAAAGAATGGTCTTTTTGGTGTTAGCAATTTTGGCACTATGACAAAGCAAACAAAAGAGTACTAGTGTGATATGCAAAAATGACCAAATGGTCAAAAGATTAAGGTTTACCAAAAGCTCAATTTCGGCCAAGGGAGAAAGGTTGAGAAAGAATTACAAAACTTTGCACAAAAGTTGCTAGGAATGACCAAAACAAACTCCTAATCCTAGCCAACTACTAGCATATTTCGGCCAACCCCCTAGACCACATTTCAGTCCAAATTCATGGTCAAATGGCCATGAATTAGTTTCCAAAACATTTTCCTTGATATATGCCCTATGTCTCCATATCTTTCCATATTTTCTTGATTCCCTACCATAAATTCACTCTTACCTTATTCCTTTGATATACTAACCAAAAATAACAAGGTCAACACTTACCATAAATAAGCTTGGCGACACTTACTATAGAAGAGCAAAATAAAAGTTGTCAAAATGCCATCCAAGGGATTGAACCACTCCCCATGCTATAACCCATGCGCCAACACCACCTTGCCATTACTCATCTATGTCACTTATTAACACTTAAATTAACTTAAGTGTCAATGCCACTTGCTCCACTTCAATAAATTTTCAAAACTAAAAATTATTCCATAACCGAATAATTCTATACTCTTCTTCAGGATTATCATAGGCACGAAAAGTAATAAGAAATTTTTTTTCCTTTATAAACTAATCACCAAAACATGCAATATATCAAGACTCGGATTTTTAAGGTGTTACATCCGGGCAGTACGAAAATGTACAACGATTTGAGAAAGTTGTATTGGTGGCCGGGTATGAAAAGAGATTTTTGAGAGTTTGTGACTAAGTGTCTGATTTGCCAACAAGTGAAAGCCGAGCATCAAGTGCCTTCTGGATTGCTTGACCGATGATGGTTCCCGAATGGAAGTGGGATCGGGTTGCCATGGATTTTGTGACGGGGTTGCCGACGACTCCGAGAAAGATGGATGCTGTGTGGGTTGTTGTGGATAGATTGACGAAGTCGGCTCACTTTATTCGAAGACGTGTTGATTATTCACGGATAAGTTAATTGAAGTTATACGTGGCGAGAGATAGTGAGATTGCATGGTGTACTGTGTCATTATATCGGATAGAGATCCGAGGTTTACTTCGAGATTTTGGAAGAAGTTGCAAGAGGCCATGGTAGTGCGAGATTGAATTTCAAGATCTTTGCGTTCCATCCGCAATCCGATGGTTAGTCTGAAAGAGTGATTCAAGTTCTTGAAGATATGTTTCGATACTGTGTGCTAGAATTCAAAGGTAGTTGGGAGAGATATCTACCTTTGGTCGAATTCGCCTATAACAATAGTTATCAGTCGAGTATACAGATGGCACTGTATGAGGCTTTGTATGGCCGTAAGTGTCGGACTCCTTTGTATTGGACCGAGCTTAGCGAGAAACGGATCCATGGGGTTGATCTAGTAAAAGAGACCGAAGAGAAAGTGAAAGTAATCCGTAATAGTCTGAAAGCTACTTCGGACCGACAGAAGTCGTATGCGGATTTGAAAAGAAAAGAAATTGAGTTTGAGATAGGCGATAAAGTATTTTTGAAAGTATCGCCGTGGAAGAAGATTATGAGATTTGGACGGAAAGGGAAATTGAGTCCAAGGTTCATAGGGCCGTATGAGATTACAAATAGAATTGGGCCTGTAGCTTACCGGTTGGCTTTGCCGGTAGAGTTAGAAAAGATTCATAACGTGTTCCATGTATCGATGTTGCAACGGTATCGCTCCGATCCTTCACATGTGATTCCTTCAATGGAAATTGAGATAAGACCGGATATGTCTTATGAAGAGGAGCCGATTAAGATCTTGGCTCGAGAAGTGAAACAGTTGAGAAATAAGAGCATAGCACTAGTAAAAGTGTTATGGCAGAAACATGGTGTGGAAGAGGCTACGTGGGAAATGGAAGAAGCTATGAGAGAGCAACATCCAAACCTCTTTACTGGTAAGATTTTCGGGGACGAAAATCTCTAAAGGGGGGAGAGTTGTAACATCCCGATTTAGGGCCTAGTCGGAATAGTGGTTCGAGACCACAAATCTGAGGTTCATGAATGAGTTTTTGAGGCTTATAATATGTATGCATGATAGGGTGAAAGTTTCATGAAGCAATTTTGTGAAATTGTGGTTGAATTGTCCAAAAGGACTAAATTGCAAAAGTTGCAAAATGTGTGTTTCTAGAAGCTATATGTGTGAAATAGCTTTAGATTATTAATTAGAGTTCCTTAAATAGCAATTTATTAAAATTCTAATTTTTGGACAAAAATGGGCATGGATGAGTTAAAATTGAAAGTTTATCAAAAAGGGCATTTTGGTCATTTATCAATTAAGTGATTAAAATAGGTGAAAAGATGATAGAAATTCATTCATCTTCTTCCCATAGCTGCCGAAAATTTGAGAAGCCATTGTTAGGGTTCTTTTAATTTTTCAAGCTTGCTAGTAAGTGCTCCTAAGCCCGGTTTTTAATATTCTTCGTATTTTTGAAGTCTCGGTAGCATGAGTAAGCTATTTATAGCTATTTGGTGAGCTATCATGGATGTTCAAAAATGTACATATGTATGACATGCATGTATTTTGATGTTTTATGGAAGAATATGAAGGCTTGATGTAGTAGAAACATCTTTTGCTAAGTGATTTTCCATGAAAATGCATGTAGGGACTTAGTTGTGAAAATCTTAAGTTTGGTCATACATGGGTGATTTAGTGAGATTTGATGAATGCTTTAGTTGAGTAAGTGGTTTGGCTAAGCATGAAAGAGTAGAAAGTTGAATAAAAATCACTTTACGAGCCTTTGGGACTAAAGTGTAAATATGAAAAATTTTAGGGGCAAAATAGTAATTTTGCTAAAGTATGAGATGTGGGTCAATTTAGTCAATGTGTGTATTGAATAAGCTGATTTATTCATTATAGATTAAGAAAGACAAAGCCCGGATCGAAACCGAGGCAAAAGCAAGGTGGTGGACTAAATTGCACATTTCAATTCTTTTGAGTATCGAGGTAAGTCTATGCATAAACAATGCATTCATACTTACAATTTGTTGATGATAGCTAGTGTGTAGCTAATTCGAGATTAATTTAGAACCTATGTGGTTCAAGTAGAATGAATGTAGTAGAAATGGTGAATGAATGTATGATCGAGAATGATTGGGAATCTATGTGATTTAAGTAGACTTGTGCATGTGTTGTGATATTGCTAGATGGTAGGCTAAGTGCGATACCATCCTAATGCATATTGACGATGAGCTAGCTATGTGCGATGCTATCGTGAGGTATATCATCTAGTGAGCTATGTGATGAATCACTACGAATACCATTGTGGTAGGCTAAGTGCGATACCACCTTATTAATCAAATGTGGTGTGCTAAGTGCGAAACCACCGAGATATTGGCTGTGTGGATTGACTGCGTGTATTAACTGTGTGGATGAGTAGTGTGGATTAGTTATGTAAACTAGCTGTGTAGATGAGCTGTGTGGATAAGTTATGTGGATTGACTGTGTGGATGTATTACGATAATTAATGATGTGTTGTATATTACGTAAATGTGATATCAAATGCAGGGGTGCATTTCAATGGTTATGAGTATGTGACTCATGATGTGTTGGAAATGTGGTAAGGGATAGAAAGAGTAAGCATAGTTGTGAATTACTTGTTGGTATAATGCTAATAGTTGCTTAGCTTATACTATGTTGCTTATTTGTTTATGTGTAAACTTACTAAGCTCAAAGCTTACTCTTTTTCTTTTCCCTTGTCTTATAGATTAAAGCGTTGAATCGAGATACGAGGATCATCAGAAGATAGCCCACATATCAGCACACTTTGGTACATGAAACTTAATGTTTTGTACATGGCATGTATAGGGGCTAGATAAGTTAGTAAATTTTGTTGTAAATGGCTAAGATGTGTTGGCCTATAGATGGATAGCTTATTTTGTATAATGCCATGGTTGTTGGCTATTACATTATATGAAAGAAAGATGTAGTTTTCTATGTGAGAATGCACTTCAATTTGAGTTGATTATGATGGTGTTAGATGAGTATATGTTGTGTATGTTAGAAGGGTGAAAAGAACTTGACACTTAGTCTTGTTCTTGACCATGTGAGTAGACACACGGGCGTGTGTCTAGACCATGTGTGACACACGGTCAGCCCACGGGCGTGTCTTTGTGGGCCGTCGTCCTCTCGCATGTTAATATTTGAAAATAGAATAGACCACGGACTAGTCACACGGGCGTGTGCCTAGGGGGCGTGTGGGATTAATCGGTGTTTACTGCGGGCCAGCCACGCGGGCGTGTGTTCAGACTCTAGGCCGTGGCGAGGAAGTCGGTGTTCACCACGGTTGGGGAGCACGGGCGTACCATGGCCGTGGGGCATTTGGCAGAATGCTTGGGTTTTTAGGCACGGTCTGGGGGCATGGGCGTGTGTACTCATGCACGGGTGTGTCTAATCTTGCACGGGCGTGTGAGACCTGTATAAAAGAGAAAAATTTTAAGGATCGTAAAAGTTCCGGATTAGTCTCGAGAGTCCTCATGTGTATAAGTGAGGCCTCGTAAGTCGAGAATGAGGTTATAGCGAGTAATGATGTTGAGCCTAAGTGGCGATTAAGCGGTTTGAGTTCGGTAACGCCTCGGGCCCGGTTCCCGGTGTAGAACCCGGGTAAGGGGTGTTACAATTCTCGAATAGTCTTTGTCAGCTTGAATCCTTGGGCAATAAAGTCTTGTATTCCTTCACGGACTATCAGTCTTTTCTCGTTGTGTTTACTTGGACCATATTCGGACGACCGTATTATAATCCACTTTATCAAGAAATCCATTTTCTTATGACAAACTCTTCTATTTAGCAATCGAATTTGAATCAACACCTCTTTTTCTATGATGTGAATGCAATGCAATCAAAACAAAAGAAAACTCGTTAGCACAAGAGAAATAAATAACAAAATAGGGCACCTATCTGGGTGACCACTATGGTTTGGCATAGCTCTACCTAGGGTAAGCCCTTAGGTTTTCTACATGTGGTTTAGCTCTAAAGTTGAGGTACCCGAACCAGCAAATTCCTCGATCCTCACCCATTATAGGCTCATACGGACCGAGTTCAGTTCAGGGGAATACATTTCCCTATGGCCATACGGAAGTGAAAACTTCACGAAGACATAGGTACAGATGTATCCCGGAAGAAATCCACTAGCCCATGCGGAGGTGAAAACCTCACGAAGGCATAGCTTCTCGCTCCCACTTAAGGGTGCGACCACAACGGTCATGCAATGCAATACAGAGATATTTTATAAAAATAGAACCACATGCAATAAAAAGGATCACAATTTTTCAAATCGGATTTTCGAATTTAGACAAAAGGACAGGAAATAATCAATTTTACGGCTTGACTCTCTTATTGGTCCCCAGTGGAGTCGCCAAGCTGTCGAAACCATTTTTAAGTTTTGAAAAAAAATGGGGTCGACTTTAAAAACGAAAATGGAGTCGCCACCAATCCCTTTTTGCTTAGGTGTGATCGGATCACCTTATAAAACATTTTATTTCAAAACATTGATTTTGGCATACGAAATTCAAGATAATGGGTTCGGGAGTCGGTTACGTACGAGGAAGGATTAGCACCCTCATAACGCCCAAAATTGGTACCGAATTGATTAGTTATTGTCCTAATGTCGAAAATTCGAAAAGATTTGAAAACATGATTTCTTTAAAACTTGAACAATTTGAGTTGGAACTTGAGATTCCTTTATTCCGAAAGAATACAAACATCACATCTAGCACGTTAGGACATGATGTTTTAAACCCTCGTAACCAACATCATCTCATGATTTACAAAATTCATTAAAAGGATATTTAGTTATTTAGTCAAACGAAAAATCGAAACCTAGCACGTTAGGGCACTATTTCCCGAATTTCTAAACACAAAACATTGCCTTATTTAAGAAAAACTTTTGGATAAAATTTGGTAATTAAATGAGATATATTTTAAAACAATGATTTGAGTAAAATGTATCATTAATACATTACAAAACACAAATACCAAAGCAATATACTATAATTACATGATATAATAACATTTAATACTAATATAGGCAATTAAGAGAAAGAATAACATAAAATAGCAAATGATACAAGTAATAAAATGACCATGCTAAAGCAAACATAAGAATAATAAACAAATAAAAGATATAAAGTAAGCAATAATAATTCAAAAGATCAATGCGAAAGATAAAAAAAAAAAAACTAAGAAATGAATACGAAACTTTACATATGAGATCAATTATAAAAGTAAAATAACAATTTAAGATAAATGATGTATGCAAAACAATAAAGGGATATTATAACAATTTTTTTAAAAAATAGAATAATAAAAAAAACAAAAAAAAATGATATGGCAAAATCTAAAATAGTTAATATATACATAATAAAATAAATATATATGTTAAATAAATAATATAAAAAACTTTGAATAAAAATGTATAAGGGATAACTTATAATAAATATATAATACTCCATTTAAAAATAGATAATATACATATTTTAAATAAATAATATATGGAAAATTTTGCCTTAATAATAAAACAATTTAGATGATGTACAACATACAAATTTTTAAATAATACATAATATGATTAAAGTTAAATAATATATAATACATAGATAATATATAACAAATAAAAATAATAATATATATGATAAAGCAATTTAACGTAAATAGGGAAAAGCAAAAAAGAAAAAATAATTAAAATAATTAAAATAAATGAATAAATAATGATTAAGCAATTAAATGGATAAATAAATAAAAAAAGTTAAAAAAAACGCAAGAGTCAACCTAACTCCCGCAATATGAGGATTCAACGAAATTCCTCCACCAAAATCTAACTCGAACGAAAGCAACTCAAAAAGAAACGAAGATGAGCGAAGAACAAAATAAGAACAAGCCACAGAAAATAAGAACGCAAAAGAGAGAGAAATTTGAGTGAATGCTCTCAAGAATTTTTATTACTCAAAACTCAGGTGTCTTTTACAATGAAGGGAGAGGCCTTTATTTATAGTTGAGCCTCCCCAAATCCAACGGTACAGACCAATTACATCAACGGCTAAGATTAAAAGGTATCTACAAATTAAATCTCTAAGATTATAAAATCATATCTTCTAAGAATGCATATCATACCTAATATTTGCATATCATATCTAAGATTGCATATCATATCTTCTAAGATTGCATACCATATCTTCTAGGATTGCATATCATATCTAAGATTTGCATATCATATCTAAGATTGCATATCCTTGAAGATTGTGTTCACATATACGTCAAGCTTGTAGATGGACTTTCAATCTTTTCAAGTAATGGGCCATTCCGATCGGGCCAAATGATATATTTTGGAGTTGACTTGAACTTTGTTTTATTGTTTTGGGTTTATTATTTTTTTGTATGGGCCCGGGCTAAATTGGCCTATTACAATATGCATCAACCTTCTAGAGGTGATAATCCTTTCAAATCTTTATTCCTAATTTTTGTGAGGATTTACATAAGGTTTTAGGTAGAAAACCTTATTGGGAAATGACCCATCTTGCTTTGTGAAAACATAGAGATTGCAAAGGTTAAACATTATCCTTAAAAGGTTGAACTAGTGAATTTGGAAAATCCTTAGTTTTGGTTGTTGGATCTGGTGCCCTAAGTGTAGTATTTTCATTTATGTACACTTGTAATTTTTTTAATAGATTGATTAATAAAATAATTCATGGATTACATTAGTATACTTTGTATAATGTCATCATGTGGTTTTTGCATTTAAAGCAAAATAGAAGCAAATATAAGCTCATTGGTTGTCTAATGTTTAACTAATACTAAGCGGTATTACATGGTCGGATCGTAATACGAAAAGACAACTTATCTTAGTAGATGAACCTAAACATGTCCTTAGTCTAATTAGAAATGAGCAAACCGATTGAAAGATCAATATGTCGTCCACCAAGTCCAATTGGGGAGATGCCTTGTCTTGGGCATCGGAGCGGATGACTCCTAGAAGATAGAAACATAGATGTGACTGACTAGACTGACAGTACATTGGACTGGACCCAAGAAGAATAGATCCTGAATTCGTTTATGGATTTATTCACTTGTGACGACATAGTGTGACATACCTAAATACTGAGTGGATGACAGACAATGTATGTGTGACCTGTATACTTTGATGTAAGTAAAAGCCTGAGTTCAAATAAATAAGGAACCGAAAGCTGGTGCGTTGGGTATACAACTTCTGCAATATGTAGCATCATTCACAATAGTGGTATTCATAACCCAAAACACGGGTAAATGATATTCTCTCATTGGCATTGCATGGTTGATGAAAATTAAATGTGGCCATGGGTCGTTCGTCTTTATGATGAACGACTTTTGCATTGACATTCACAATAGTGGAATTCATAGCCTGAAACAAAGGTAAATGATATCCTCTCATTGGTATTGCATGGTTGAGGAAAAGTAAATGTGGTAACGGGTCGTTCGTCTTTGTGATGAATGACTTGATTACTATTTGATAATAATTAACTTTTCATGAATAATGATTACCATGAGACAAAATAGGATCATATTGGTAGAACGAATACTATCCTAAAAAGATTAAAGATATCCTATGAGGGCAACACACTTATGACAAGGTCATTGGACGAGCACTGATCTAGTTGCTTTAGTAATGATATGTTGTTGGGAGAGCTCAGTCACGATACTATAGTGGAGTGACTTCGTAACTAAATGAGTTTATAATTAATAGGCGAAAAGCCAAAACTTAATTATAAATCATTTGAGCCCTAATTACATATGTCCAATCGGTCCCTTCGTTATCTCGTGGAAACCATAAATGAATTGCATATTGAATCAAAATGAACAAAATGAATAAAAATAGAGAAATGAGTTTCTCAAAAATAGAAATAGAAATGAAAATGAAAATGAAAAATTGTTCATTTGCAAATATATATGGATTACTAAGCAATGATCAGAAGAATGAGTTTATATTTTTGAGCAGTTTTAAAGCCTAAAAATGAAAATAAATCATTTTTTCATAGTGAACAAGTTCAGTTGTGAAATATTGAATATATTTTCTCAAAAATTTTACCAGAGGTAAAATCGTCATAATTTTTCCATAGGTAAAATTGGGATGAGAAAATTATTTAATTGGAAAATTAATGTTTATTTTGGAAAATCAAAAAATATGTATTAGGCTGGATTAAATTATAAAGTACTGGTTTAAAAGTTTAGAAAACACATATAATTGGGCCCAATATAAAGAGAGGCCCGAATCCTTATCATAATACATATGAGGGGAAGCACACCTTATTAGTCCCTCTCCCTCTCCTATTAGTACCTTCTCTCTTTATAAATAGATGACACCGGTAGAGCTATTTATGCAACTTGAAAATATTGTTACTCTACCTAAAAATAGAGAGAATTTATTTTCAACTATTTTATATATATATATATTTTTAAAATAATATTAATTATGTCGGTTTCTATTTTGAAGAGAGAGTTTTTATTTTCACCCCAAAATAAAGAAAACTTGTTTTAATTCTATGTTTTGATTCGATTGGTTTGAGCCCACACTTGAAGCAATTCGTGGTACGAGAATAGCGAAGAAGATCGTTTAGTTGAAAGTAGGAAAACATCAAGGATCTATTTATCTAAAACACATGTATGATTTTGGTTCAAGGTTTATTGCTATAAATATCACAAATCGGGTTGATTTTCAAAATTTTAATTTTTTGTTGTGCAAGAAAACCATTTTCAAATCGAATTTTTTCCAATATTTACTCTGCTGAAAAATAGAGAGAATTTATTCTCAACTATTAAATATATTTTTTTAGAATAACAATTCTATCAGTTTCTATTAAAGAAGAGAGAATTTTTGTTTTCACCCCAAAAGGAAAAGAAAACTTTTTTCTAGTTCTGTGTTTTAATTCAATTGGTTCGAGTCTACACTCGAAGCAGTTCGAGAGGAGAAGATTGTTTGGTTGAAAGCCAAAAAACATTAAGGATTCGTTTATCCGAAAACACAGGTACGATTTCGGTCTAAGGTTTATTGCTATAAATATCACATACCAGGTCGATTTTCAAAATTTTAATTCTTCACTATACAAGAAAACTATTTTCAAATCGAATTTTTCCAAAACATTAGTATCAGAGCACTAAGTTGTTCTATGTTTATAGTGTAAACCGAGATTGAATCTCTTTCTTCATCTTGTTTGATTAGTATTTGATAAGATGTGACATTCTTGTAATTATTCACATGTTTTGGGGAATTTATGTGAATGAATGTATATAATTGTTTTATTGTTATGGATGATAAAGTAATGTTGCCAAAGTTGGGATTCCTGGAAATTTATCTATAATTTAATTTGTTTTTCGGGTATGTATATTTTAGACCGTAGACTATCATCTTTACGTAGGATTTTAATTTTATTATTTTAGAATACAATATGTAAGCCAAAAACGAACATAGAAATTTTTGTAAAAGTGTTTTCCAACTAAACCCGAGAATCGAGACAACACAACATGAACCTGAACCGGAGGGTGGCCGACAGTGGTCCAACAGAAGGAGGCTACCGGTGGTCCTACGGTGGCCGACGATGGTCTGACGATGGCTGACGGTAACCCAACTTTTCTCGAGAACGGTTTGGTGGTGGTCGACGGTGGTCGATGGTGACGATTTTGGTGACAGTCGACGGTAGTTGGTGCGGCCCGGCGGTGGTCGACGAGGGCGACGACATGGAAACAACGGCGGTGGTCGACGATGATAGAAACGGGAATTGGTACCGCAACAAAAGTCTGTGGTGGCAAAATTGAAGACCCAAAGTATGCTTTGGGGTGAATTTTGTAATTTTATAATTTTATTATTTTTCTAGAATGGAATTATAGAAACTTTGGATGGTCAGAGTTATTTAAATTTTATGCTTTTATATTTATGAGATAAGCATGATGATATATGTATGACTACGAATGTATGTTCATGCATATATGAGATAAGCATGTCATATAGAATAGGGAAGAATGTCACATGTACTTGTCATGCATATATTGATCATTCATGATTGAAATCGAATTTAAAAACCTTGTATATTTTTTAAAATATTGAGTAAGAGAAAGTCCCTAAACAAGACATACGACCTCCATCAATGATCTCTTGTAATGGCATGGCAAGTGCACTACCCTATAATAAGATTGCCATGCGGGTTTCACTAAGTAGATTTCCTAAAAGTAAGAAGAACTATCTTCTATTCATATGATAGTTAGACCGATATATTTGGTAGGTATTATTATATGGAATAACTAGAAATTCTATACTCAAATAGGACAACTAGCCAAAGTATACTACTCGGTGAAATTATCCCATGATAACTAATTTGTGGTGTATGATACAATATATGTTGAGTTGATGGTTATACACTCAAAATCTTCTAGTTAAGTAACTCCCTCGGAGCTCTACTTAAGTTAGAATGATGGTCAAACGTTATACAATTATTAGCACGTGTAAATCCATAAGGAATTAAGTTTATGTACTAATTGGATGGAAATCCATGTTCTTACTAGTTGATACGATTACCTCACGGTGACTTAATTAAATGGGTGTTGGAATTATCGTTGCAACGACTTACAAATTTTTTCACGGTTTAATGTAAGACGCATGCATCATCTTAATGCATATCGTAATGTTGTAAAACTTTTTCAAGCATTTTCTTATACAAAGATATTAATAAATGAATGTTTTATTTCAGTTCAAAACTGGCACCCACTCCCTCATTAAACATACTCACTGAAAACAAATTGAATGAAAATAAATATAAGGAATGGAAAAGGAACCTGATAATTGTCCTGAGCTGTGAGAAAGTTAAAATAGTTCTTGATAATAAATGCCCTTCGGCCACTAAAGCTGAGGCTAGAAAATGATGGGAAAAGTCTGATAAGATAACTCATTACTATATGCTGCTAAGCGTGACCAATACATTGTATAAGTAACTGGAGAGCTGCAAGACTGTTAAAGTGATTCTAGATAAGCTAGAAGACATGTTTAGAGGCCAAGATGCCTTGGCTTGACAGTCTGTTATAAGTAGCTTGATGAATGCCTAACAAAAGCCTAATACACCGGTAAAAGACCATATGATCATTCTTATGGGCTAATTTGCGGAGTCTGCGGATAATGAGGCCAATTTGGACCAGAACACCCAAATTGAAATGGTATTCAAAAGCTTATCCAAATATTTTACTGCCTTTCAGGCTGCTTACAACCTTGTAAACAAGAACCCGATGTCTACACAGCTTATGAAAGAACTACAGTCCTATGAGTTGATATTGAATGACGGTCGGTCGGTCCAAAGAGCAGAAGTAAACATAATTGTCGCTTCTTCTTCAAAAGGGGAGGGAAAGCGCACTAAGAAAAGCAAGACTAAGGTCTCTAGGTCACCACAAGTGGAAATGAAGAGAACGATAAAGCATAAAGACTTATCTAAGTCTAAATGTTTCTTCTGTAGTAAAAAAGGCACTTCAAGGTGAACTGTAAAGAGTGGAAGGAATACCTGGCTACCAAAGGCAAATGTATGAAACTCTTAACTATAGAAACTTGTTTAGTGGAGGATTTAATAGACCACTGGGTCATTGATTGGGGAGCCACTAATCATGTTTGTGTTTCTCTATAAGGGTTTGAGGAGATGAGAGATCTTAGAGATAAGAGCTTATCTTTGCGGACCAGGAAAGGGAAAAATGTCGCAAATGAAGCAGTGGGAAACATACATCTTTATTTTGATAATTTTAGGAAGATTATTTCAGTTGCATGTTTATATAAAGATGGCTTGATCATGACTTTTAATAATGCAATTGTAATATTTAGAAAAAAACAATATTATTTGTAATGGATGGATGTTAAATAATATCTATTTTATCAAACCAAAGATGTACACACTGCTTGAGACTGAAATATCGAATAAAAGACTTAAAACTTCTCACTTTAATGAGGCGTGCCTTTGGCATTTGAGACTTGGTCATATTAACCAATAAAGAATCACTAGACTTGTGAAATACAACATCTTAAGTTTTCTTAAAGAAGTTAATCTTCCACAATGTAAATCTTGCTTGGAAGATAATATGACTAAGCGATCTTTTAATACAAAAGGAACGAGGGCCGAAAACCCCTTAGAACTTATGCACATTGACGTATGTGGCCTCATGAGTGTCAGTGTAAGAGGTGATTATGAGTATTATATAATCTTTATTGATGACTATTCCAGGTATGAGTATGTATATCTAATGCATCGCAAGAGTGAAACCTTTGATTAATTCAAAGAGTTTTGTGCGGAAGTGGAAAAACAAATAGGTTTACCCATAAAGGCATTTTGGTCAGATTGAGGTGTGGAATATTTATCTAATGAGTTCTTAGGGTACCTTAAAGGGGAATATTTATCTAATGAGGTGGGGAAGATGCGAGGAAGTTAGACTCACAAACAGAATAGTGCATGTTTGTAGGATACCCAAAGGGAAAAAATTGGGGTTTGTTTTATAACCCCGAAGAGCAAACCAT
The DNA here is from genome assembly GCA_025698515.1 of Gossypium sturtianum. Classification (NCBI taxonomy): domain Eukaryota; kingdom Viridiplantae; phylum Streptophyta; class Magnoliopsida; order Malvales; family Malvaceae; genus Gossypium; species Gossypium sturtianum. The sequence continues at coordinate 23,691,474 of CM046950.1, forward strand.
AATCGTGTCAACTCATGCTACTTTTCTTGAAAAAAGCTACATGAATTACCTCAAAACTCAGAGTAAAGAGGTACTCGAGGAACTTTCGGGAATTATACAAAACCCTATAGAAATTGTTCTAGAACCAACTCCTAATAGTAGACCTGTAAATGATCAGCAACATAGGGTGCTTCGTCATAGTGAAAGGGTCTCTCGTAGGCCTGAGTTCTTCCAATTTGGCGAAAATGTTTTTAACACTTAGTTTGTCGAATAGGAAGATGATGACCCACTCACATATGACGAAGTGATGCAGAATGTTGATTCCAAGCTCTAGGAAATAGCTGTGAAAACTGATATGGACTTTATGTATTCCAACTTAATGTGAGAACTTGTAGACTTACCAAAAGGGATAAAACCCATAGGGTGTAACTGGAGAAAAGAAATGCGGATGAAAAAGAGGAAACTTATAAAGCCGGAATTGTAGCAAAAAGGTTATACTCAGAAAAAAAGCGTCGATTACGAAGAAACCTTCTCTCCGGTTGCCATGCTCAAGTCAATCCGCATATTGCTATCCATTGCAGCGGCTCTCAGTTACGAGATCTGACAAATGAATGTTAAGACAACATTTTTAAATGACTATCTTGAAGAAAACATATACATGATGCAACCCATTGGATATATAACTAAAGGAAACGAGCATAAAAATTGCAAACTTCTTAAATCCATATATGGACTTAAGCAAGTATCCTTCTCATGGAATCAAAGATTTGATCAAGCGATCAAGACTTTTGGAGCAAAAGATTGATGAACCTTGCATTTATAAACATTTAAGGGATGGAAATGTGGTTTTTCTTGTTCCATACGTTGATGACATTCTACTTATTGGGAATGATGTAGGGACATTGTCATTGGTTAAATTGTGGTTAACCCAAAAGTTTAGCATGAAGGACTTGGGAGAAACTGATTTTGTTATAGGAATTCGAATCCTAAGGGATCGAAAGAATAAAGTGATAGCATTATCTTAGGCTTTATACATAGACAAAATATTGGAGCGTTATTTAATGACCGATTTGAAGAAGGGAAGTCAACCTTTCATTTTGGGATTTCATCTCTTGTTGGAAAACTATCTTAAAACAGCGGAAGAAAGAAAGAACATGAGAAATGTTCCTTATGTTTAGGCAATAAGAAGTCTCATGTATGCTATGTTATGCACATGCCTAGATATTTGTTTTGCAGTGGGGTTGGTGAGTCGATATCAGGTGAATCCAAGACCAAGACACTAACAAGCAGTGAAGCATATACTCAAGTATTTACGGAGAACGAGGGATTATATGCTTGTGTATTCTAGAGGAGATCTTACTCCTATCGGATATACTGATTCTAACTTCTAAACGTGTCGAGATTAGAGAAAATTGACATCGGGCTGTGTTTTTGTCTTAAACAACGGGTCCATAGTGTGAATAAGTGTGAAGTAGGGTTGCACTACTAACTTCATTATGGAGGGCTGAATATGATGTATGGAAAAGCTATGGTATTGTAACAGTGCGAGTATAGCTAAAACTCAAAGAAACCACATAAAGACAAAACACATTGATACAACAGTGGAATTCATAACCCAAAACATGAGTAAATGATATCCTTTCATTGACATTACATGGTTGATGAAAAGTAAACGTGGCCCGGGTCGTCCGTCTTTGTGATGGATGACTTGATCACTATATAATAGTGATTGACTTTTCATGAAGGAAGATGTAATAGTTACCATGAGATAAAATAGGATCATATTGGGAGAATGAACATTATCCCAAAGGGATCAAGGATATCCTATGAGGGCAACACACTTATGACAAGGTCATTGAAAGCACTAAGTAGTTGCTTTTGTAATGATATGTCATTAGGGAAAGCTCAGTAATGATACTATAGTGGAATGACTTCGTGACTAAATGAGTTTATAATTAATTGGCGAAAAGCCGAAACATAATTTTAAATCATTTGAGCCCTAATTACATATGTCCAATCGGTCCCTCCACTAGCTCGTTGAAACCATAACTGAATTGCGTATTTGAATCAAAATAAACAGAAGAAATAGAAATAGAGAAATAGAAAATATTAAGAAATGATTATGATTTTCTTTGAAATGGATAAATGTAATAATTTGGAAATGAATGTGGTTTCCTCAAAATGGAAATGGAAATGAAAATGAGAAATAATTCATTTGCAAATGTAGATGAATTAGTTAAAAATGATCGGGAGAATTAGTTTAGGTTTTTGAGCTATTTTAAAACCTAAAAATGAAAATAAATCATTTGATTATAATGAATATGTTGAGTGGTGAAATATTCGATCATACTAAATGATTTTGTTTAATTATCTTCATTTTAGATAATTATCTTCATTTAAAAAATAAAATACAATAATTTCAAAAAATGTCATTAAATTAAAATAATTATTAGAAAATAATTATTTTTTTAAAAATTTTATTTCTTATGTTCTAAAAAAATTAAATAAAAAACGAGAGAACTTCACTTGTCGCATATATAACCTATCTACATTGTTATATTATATATATGATAGATTTATTTATACATAAAAAATAAATTAATTTAATTTTTTTTAGTTATATAAACCTTTTAATCCTATTTAACAATTTATGCAACAATAAGTAAGCTTGATTCAAAATTCTATGCGGATCAAATTTGGGAGAAAATAGGTTGTGAAAGGAGAGCTGTGATTGTCATTTGTCATTTGGGGTTTGGGGGTTCACCCGATTTTAACTTTGACAAGTATATTTGAACTTCAACAGATTAAAGACATGGAAGCTTCTATTCAATTTTTGTCTATGATTTGTTTTAACCTTATCTATTCCATTCTTTGATTGCGTTGAATCTTCAAAGGTTAGTATGAAGCTATACATGACAACTCAATTTCCAAAAATTTCAACTTACAATACAAACACTAAACACTTTTTATTTACTCATTCTTTTAATGGGATTGTTTGATATTAATAAGTATAATATATCTCAATTAAACTATGGGTCAAGTCAATATTCAATTGTTACAACTTTGTCATCCACCGGGCAGCTAAGCGAACCCCTAACAATCGAAAGTATTGTCCCTGGGAAGAGTTTTATCTTCCGTGCTTTGTCAAGAGCCAAAGTGTCGTGAATGTCTGTCTTGAAGGTCTACTTCATAAAGCCGAGAGCGTCTCGATCATATATGGACGTACGACCACCCATTAAGAAATGATGTGGTTGAGACGTTTAAAGTTATTAGAATTAAACTCTTAATATTACCGCTCTAAATAGAAAACGAAAAATAAATTTTTTTCCGAAAGATAATACGTTCAGTTATTGAAGGAATGAGTCGATAGCTCCACGAAAAACACTTCGGGATCCATCAACAATAACAAAATTTTATATATAAAAAATCAGTTGAGATCAAACAACAAAACCAAATAAGTTGTTATCTTAACAACCATTCATATCAATTTCCCTTTTGAACGGCTTTTTTTATCTGCAGCCTTAACTCATAGTTCATCCCCATAATTAGCCAGCTTTTCCAAAATTTGGAACGCCCATGATTGGAAACTAACAGAGACCAGCGCTGCCGGCAGTAGGCGGGCCAATTAAGGGAACCGTGTCACCCTAGACAAGATTTAGTTCCATCAAAAGGCCCACACGTGTTACGTCCCATGATCCAACGGATATCAACATCTAAAACTGTAGCGGTAGCCCTGCCAGTGCCAGACTACAGATGCAATGCCACTTCATACTCTAAACCCATTCTTTAATACCAACACCACCATGGTTTTGGTTCCATGCAATGAGACGCATGGGAAAAAACACACACCGTCACATGATAACTGCTATGATTGATTCCTTTTCTTATGATCTCCCTCCATTACCCTTTTTTCTTTTTGCCTCTTTCTATCTCAGATCGCCACTCTCTATCTTCCTTTGTGTTTTTTTTTTTTTGGCTTTCTTAATTTCAGTGAATGATTATTTTTGTTGACTTTCTCTTTTGAAGAAGATTTGGAGAACTCAATCATCTCTTGTAAGCCGTAAGTAACTTCTTTTTATTATTATTACTTCCTGTATCTTTCTTTTCCTTTTAATCAAAATTACCCATGAAGAAAAACTTACTTTTCACCAGTTCTATGGTTTTTCTCTCCTTTTTCTAATTATTTTTCCTTCTGTAATGATTTCTATTCTGACTTTTCAAGTGGGCAACTTTTTCCTTTCAAACTAATCAGAATTACCTAAAAAGATGGAAAATTTTCTTTCGACTATTTCCTTTTGATGCAGCACCAATTTTTCAGATTTTTTTTATTCTGCTTGTTCCTTGTAAAGTTGACCGAACTTTCTTTTCTGTCAGAAAGTCTGTTCAATCAACTTGTTCAAAGATATACAGCTCATCTCTTTTAAAGTTAATTATATTCAATGTATGAACAACAAAACTGTTTACCCTTTGAAGCAGAAAAGAATATATCTTGATATAATAACAAGAAGAAGGGGAGGAAGAGATTGTGGAGTTGTCGGCTGATTGTTTGTGAACTGGGAAGTTAAAGATAAAGAGACTGATAGATATATCAACAAAGAGATGGGATCTTTCAAGGGTCATGCTTTGCCAGGGACACTGTTTCTGATGGTGGGTGTATGGCACATATGGAGTTCCGTGGTTCGGTTTGTGTCAAACCCCAAGTCTTTTGAGGTCAGAGTATGGAATCCAGTTCCTGGTTTTAATGGGAAGTTGAAGCACTTGGAGCTATATGTTGTAGCCTTTGGTGCTTTCATTGATCTGTGTATTGAGCTTTTGTATTCAACCCACCTCAAGTTTTTTGTGGATGGAGTCTTGAATCCATCACACTTGAACGATTTTGAGCATTCAGGGATGCTTCTCATGTTTTTCCTCTTAGGCGCTATCGCTTTGCTTTCAGAGAAAACGAGGTTAGTCATGGTCTTTTTTCTTTTTTAATTTGGTCATGGACTTTCATTGTCATGTGATACTGGTTTATGTTTTGTTATGCAAAAACTCTGAATGAAAGGGGAAGAAGAAGAAGTGGGGAGGTGGATCAAAGGGACTTTCTTTTTTGCCTTTATTTTTTGTTTGCTATGGAAAAATCGACACAATCAAAGATTCCTTTTTGTTCAAATCATGTGAAAATCATAGAGAACCTCCTTTTAGAGAATCAAATATGAACTGTGGACATTAATCAAGACAGCAAGAAAAGAAATTGCTTTTAGGGACAAATCTTTCTCTCGATCTCTCTCTTTTTTGAATAGTTTAACAATGCCTGTAATCATTGAAGTTGCTCCCAGTTGGTTCTTTTTATCTTTTATTTGCCCGCACTTTACAGTTTTGCCTCTTATTTTATAGGAAAATACAAGGAAACTAACATTACCCCCTTTTTTTTACTTGATGCAAAAGATCCTAAACCTCCATTAAACTGAGCAAAGATGAACTTAAATAGCATGCTTTTGACAGAACATGTTGTGTGAACTAGGCAATACCAGACTTTTTCATTGGAACAAAATGTTTCTGACAAGCTTTTTTTTATCAAGTTCTAATTGATTTGTTCTGGATAGGATTCTAGCCTATCAGGGGACTGCTGCTGTCCAACTGGGAAAGATGTAATGATGATGATAATTTAATTAGATTACATGCATAGAACCATAAGGGATAGGAGGATGGAAATTATAAAAGGTTTTATAAGAAACAGACTTTGCATGGACTTCTTTGTCTTAATTCCTTTTTTTTTTTTTTGGGGAATGATTGCATACCTAGTGCATTATTACGGAACAACAAAGTTCATCTCTAATTATAATTACTTTATAACTGAAATATTAGTTGTTTGAGTACAGAATGTTCACTTTTATCTCATAAATTACATTTTCATCTCTTGTTGGTAGTTTTGTTACCTTACCACAAGGAGCCCTTTGTCTTATTGCGGCCGCAGCATTCACTGCAGAGTATCTGTTATTCTACTTTCACTCAACCACTCACAAGGGCCTTGAAGGATACTACCATCTTGTTCTTGTCCTTTTAATAGGACTCTGCATCTTGACCACGCTTGCTGGAGCTCTCTTCCCAAACAGCTTCCCGGTTGATTTGTGTAGTGGAATTGCTATAACTCTCCAAGGCCTCTGGTTCTACCAGACTGCTTTCACCCTCTATGGCCCCATGATGCCGGACGGTTGTCGACTCAAGGATAATGCAATACATTGCCTTGCGGATAATGAAGTTCGAGGCCAATTGATTGCCAACTTCCAGCTCTTTTCTCTGGTACTTGGTGTCCTCATCGCCGTTGTGGGATCATACAGTTTCGCAGCTTCAAGATACGGGGATTCCGATCTTAGAAGCATGCAATCAGTTCAAAATTGATGAGGGTATGCAATCTTTAACTTTGGGTGTAAATTTAATGCATTTTCAATTTAGCTGGTGCTTGGTTTTGAGTTGCCTGTTATTTCACAGGCTGAAGCCGCATGAAGGACTTATGCTAAGGAGTTCACTTTTTTTTTTTTGAGTTTTCATTGTTGGTGAAATAGAATTTAGGTGGTTACTGTATTATTAGTTCATCAAAATCAAGAGCACAGGGAACACAAAAATAATAATGGGTGATGTACAAACAACCACAGAAAAAAAAAATTATTCCACAATTCCATTATTCATTATTGATTTGTTGACTATGGTTATTGTCTTGAACCACAAGCATTGTCATTTAGCCTACTGGATTCTCTTCCTTGGCGGAGGGACAATGCTTATGCTTATTTTAGCCCTGCATGCATTGTTCATCGTTGGGGCTGTTGCTTGTTTCGTGGATTAATTTAACTTCAAAACCAGCTGTTGTGATGTCAAGTAACTTTTTGGTTTTAATTATTTTACTCCCTGCCCACCTATGGTCCCTGACCCCTGGCCGCCTAACAGATGGATTTGTTTAAGAGATTGTTTATAGTAAAAAAACCTCCTTCCTTTTGTCAAAATTTTGGATATTAAAAAGAGAAAAGATTACAGATTGTTGAATATTTATAATTGCATTTGAGATATTTATAATAATATTTGACATTTAGATTATATTTAAAATTTTAAATTAAAAAATTGTAATATAATAATATTAATTAATGAAATTTAAATTGTATGTTTAATAAGATTTACACATGTAATTCTATTTATTAAAGATTATTTTTTATTTAATAAAAATATAAAATTTAAATGTTATATTGAAATAATATCGTAACTGGTAAGAACTAAAAGAATTATAGATTGAACAAGAGAGAAGAATAAAAAAAAAAATGAAAGAATGATTTAACTTTCACTTGAATACAATAAGCTTGTATATGCCCTTGATCCATAGGGCTTCATAAGCTACAAAGCATTAAAGACAAACATTAAGGTACCCTATAAATGATTTAGGCGTTATAAGATAATGAATTTAGGGGTTATGGACATTCATTCTTTAGGGGTTACAATAGGATAAATTTGAGGGGGTTATGGACATTCATTTATCAATGGATTTACAACACTCCCTCTTAGATGTCCATAAATGAAAATGTCTCGTAAAAAAATTTTTTTGGAAAAAAATCCTATGGGATAAAAACCTAATGAAAAAAGAGAGTATATAATTTATTTTTACAAGCTACCTCGTTAAAAACCTTTACCAGGAAAACCTAGTCGGGCAAAACCTTGGTTAAAGGAAAAGAGTGCAATGTGCTTTTGACTTCCCCTAATGGCAACATCACATTATATCTTTGAGTTGACTCATTCCAATTTTGTGTAGTAGTCTTTCAAATGTTTAAGTTGACAATACCTTGGTAAAAAGATCTGCTAAATTATCATTAGAACGAATTTATTGAACTTCTATATCACCTTTCTTCTCAAGATCATGAGTGGAGAATAATTTTGGTGAAATATGTTTCGTTCTATCACCTTTGATGTAACCACCCTTCAATTGAGCTATACATGTTGCATTTCTTCGTATAAGATGATATCTTTTCTTGTAAAGGTAAATTACATATCTTTTGTATATGTTGGGTCAATAACCTTAAACACACTCTAGGCTTGCCTCATATATTGCAATTATTTCTGCATGATTTGAAGAGGTGGCAGCTAATGTTTGTTTTGTTGAATGTCATGATATGATAGTACCCCCACATGTAAATAAATATCTCGTTTTAGATCAACCTTTATGTGGATCCGATAAATATCTAGCATCAACATAACTGACTAATAGGGATTTTGAATCATTTGAATGAAATAACCCCATATCAATGGTCCCTCTGAGATATCTAAATACTTTGATGGGAAATAACCTGTGTATGCAACAAACAAGTAAACAAAGTAAAATTGACAAGATCGAACACACAAATTTTACGTGGAAAAAATCCTCAAAAGAGGATAAAAAACCACGGATAAAAGGAGATTTAACTATAATAAAGGAAAGTACAAAAGATGGAGAGAATTAAAAGAAAACTCGAAACCCCAAAATAAAAACCCTTCAAAATAAAGAACAAAATTATCTCAATCTCAATATTTTCTTTATATAAAACTTAGAGTAACTAAAGCCTATTTATATGTTGAAATTTGTAGCATATATGACTAGAATATCCCTAAGTTAATTAGAGTTTAAGTGGGAATATGAAAAATGTTTAATTGAGAGAAGAAAATCAAGAAACTTGAGAAACACGTCGCCTCTTCATGACATGGCATTCGCGTCGTTAGGACGAAAGGGCATCACATCATTGGGATGAAGACTCTCTTCTCGTGTGATGTCAGTTGTTTTTCAGGACGAAAAACACTTTCTCTATGCGACATCACACACTATTTGGTCCGAAAATGCGATGCATAACTCTACAAATCTCCACATTGACTCGTATTTGACTTAACTTCCTTGCCAAACCCTATTATGGGTCTAATTTGATATTCGTCGGATACTCACCAAGTCCAAGCAATGCTCGAACTTCGAAACTGGAAGACTCTTTGTCAACATGTCGATCAGATTGTGTTCTATGCAAATTTTATAAATTTGAAAATCCCCTTGAATTATTACCTTTTGAACAAAGTGATAACAAATGTCTATGTGCTTTTTTCCTTTCGTGAAGCATATGATATTTGGTGAGATGTATGACACTTTCACTATCACAATATACGATAGTTTCCCCTTTTTCACTTACCAATTCACTAAACAGACCCCTTAACCAAATTGCTTCTTTTACTGCTTTAGTAATTTCCATGTATTCCGCTTCAGTAGTTGGTAAGGCCACTGTAGCTTGAAGTGTAGCTTTCCAACTAATGGCACAATTCCCAAACGCAAATAGGTAACCTATGAGAGACCTCTTTCGATCTAAGTCTCCTGCATAATCTGAATAAACGTATTCGACTAAGCCCTTTTGGCTTTTACCTAACTCTAAGCACATGTTAAAAGTACTTCGTAAATATCTGAATATCCACTTAATTGCATGCCAGTGTAACTTACCCGGTTTGGCCATGTATCTACTAACAACACTAACAACATGTGAAATATCGGGATAAGTAAATACTATTGCACACATTAAACTTCTAACTGCGCTTGAATAAGGTACTTTTGACATGTACCTCTCTTCTTTTTCGTTTTGGGGAGAATTTGAAATTGACAATTTAAAATGTGCAACTAAGGGAGTACTTACCAGTTTTGAATCTTGTATATCAAATCACTCAAAGATCTTCTTAATGTACCTTTGTTGCAATAAAAACAATTTCTCGAAACGTCTATCTCTTGAAATTTCCATCCCCAAAAGTTTTTTGTTGTATCTAAATCCTTCATCTTAAACTTAGAGTTAAGCATGGTTTTAAGTTTTTCAATTTCGGATGGATCCTTAGCCGCAATCAACATATTATCAACATAAAGCAACAAATATGTAACACACGAAATCCAGATATCATATCAGGTTTGGGGTGTTACCAAATGCAACATGTAACAATTTTAATCTATTGAGAAACTTTTACTGAATTACAAATTTATCTCTCAATCATTCGAAGTCATAAATAATAAGAAAAATAAATTATAGTACTTGAAATAATTTATTACAAAGCCTTTCCATACAATTCCCTTACTTTAGAAAAATACCCTAAGAAATAGACTTTTAAAGACAACTCAACACAATAACACAAAATACTATACGCCACTACCACAACACCGTATGCATAATAACCCGATATGCCGTTATCCTTGGCGTAGTCCTGGCATTGTCCCTCCTGTCGCAACCTCACAATACTTAAACCTGAAACAAAGCATATATCACAAATAAGTTCATAAGAACTTAGTGAGAGAATATCATTTACCTTAGTTGATAGTTGGAACGACGGAAATGTGCAAGTGTACACAATCGCAACAAGTAATAAAATGACAAGTAAATGTAGAGTTATCATACCCACAGGGACTGTGAAAAGAATTATTTATGAATGCAATTTAAAACCCTTTGGTGAAGAAAAATATTTTGATTTGAAAGGTGATTAAAAACTAAAAAAAAAAAACAAAGTAAAATAAATAAAATAAAATAAGTTCTAATGCACGATTTCAAAAGCTGATTTTAATCAAGATGACATAATTGTGTTAGATTAATTACATTTCTTAACTTAGAATTATTAAACTCACGTTTATGTTGTTACGAATAAATTCACGGCAACTCAGTAATTTGCTAACTTATGAACATACTTACCTACCAAAATCCATTTATCTCTTGACTATATCTCTATGTCAATTCAATCGATTAAACAGATTTTAATAAGCAAATGTGTTAATGCACATACATACTTATGAAACTAAAATAATCTATTGTACATATCTCTATGCCAATTCAAACAATTAATTCAATCTCATCAGCACATAAAAGATTACATGAGGTAAAAATATATTTCTACCTTGAAACAGTTTAATCACAATAATCTTGCAAGTTATGCAAGGCAAATGTATCGTTAGATACCGTTGCTAATTCAACCCTCAGCTACCTTAGATTATTAAACATGCACTGATTAAGTATCGTGTCAATTAATTACAATTTCAATCCGTTTAAATAATTAATTCGTTAGTTACCTTACAATTGTAATGCAAGAATAACTTACTCATGATTTTACTTAATCAAACATCTTACCGAGGCCTATAACAACACAAACACAATTTTAATAAATGAAGTAGACGAAATGCAATCAACCTAACACGAATTAAATTTAAGCCATATCAATTAATTTAAACATTTCAACATCACAAATATTCATAGACATGTTCATCATAACAACAACAAAAATTAAAAGGATAGAGAACAAGAATCAAATCTGGTGTTTCTCCGTGGCTTGACTGGTTTGCTCCACTCTTCCTTCCCCTCTTGTTCTTGTCAAACCGAGGCTTATATGAACACTTTAATGCTGCTCCAAATGATGGATGAATGACACATTTTCAAGAGGTGAAATCGGCAAGAGAATAAAGGGAAATGGATGGGAAATAAAGAGAGAAAATTGAGAGAGAAGAGAAGAGATGAGAAAGTTGAGGTGTGTTTCAAATGAGCAGCCAAGGGGGGTTTTTATAGGTTGAGAGGGCTGCTAAAAATAGCCAAAACCAGCAGCCAAATAGCCCTCCCATGGCCGGCCACACATGTGGCAAGTTTGAAGTTTTCAAACTTGCTATATTAAGGTAGGGGCAAATCTTGAAAGGCACAAATAGTGGAGGGGTTTGTTTGCAATTTGAACAAGTCTTCAAAGGCCATTTTGCAAGCTAATTAATCAGCCAAACAAGCTGATTGGGTCAGCATGTGGGACGGTTTTGGGCTACCCAGTAATCGGTCGGTTCGGTTTTTTCTCGGTTCAGCTCAACTGGGCCACTTTTTATAATTAACTAATAATAATTTATTTGACCCAAATTAAATTGGATATAAATTAAAATTAATTATATTATGAATTAATACACATAATTTGGACCGTCTTAAGCTGAATAATTAATTCGCCTTGATGCTTCAAAATTGCTTCTCGGTTTTGCGCTTCTAGCAGTGTCTGCCGAGCCGTTTTTTGCCCTTTGTGCAAATCTATCGAAAATAATCAAAATTAATTAAAATTCATTATGTTAATAATTTAAGTACAAAATAATTATTTTATAATAATTATATATTTTTCGACAAGAATTTTACCGAACTTGCATGAATTTGGGTTAAAAAGGGCATGAAAAAGTGTGTATATTTTTGTGTTTCCAATACTTAGATAAAGTATATGATAGTTCATCATAGCGATCTTCTCGGTCTCAATCACATGGTTTTGCTTCTAACGAATACTTTCCCTAAACTCAATCTTTCCTTTCTGTAAACACACCAATTACCAAGCCTTGATCTGTACTCATTTTTGTATTCAATTGATGACTTCAATTCTTCACAGATTTTCTTCACTCTTATTATTCATAAGTCTATGCAAATTATCTTTCAAAGACCAATGCAACCAAAATATCACTTCATACGTATACTTAACCGGAACAATGTACACAATCACAATTCATAGACGAATACCTACACAATTGGCAGAATTTTTTTTCAGATATTTATATTCACACTTTTGTTCAAAACATCCTTCCACTATTATACCATTTCAACCCAGTATCTTTTCGGTCCATTAAATTTCATTCATATCTTAACCATGTACAATGCCTAACATAGGGTTGACTGATAATTTATAACAATGATTTAACTAAGCACACTAGAGAACCATACTGAATACGCCATAAAGTCTCATACAGAACATGCCACAAAAGCAATTCATTTAGAGTATGCCACAAAGGCATTCCTTTCACAGTACGCCACATAGGCTAACAGGATGCCACCTAGGCACCTCAAGGCTGTTGTGTTTGCTATATGGATTTTCCTAAAATTACATCAAGTGAGGTTTGCCCATCACTGCCCTGGCACATGCAGAGAACACCATTAGATTAAAGTCGTTCAACATTTCTTTTTAGAGTGTGTCATGGTTATGGACTTTTTCCTTCAAAATTTCATTTTAGAGTTCGAGTTTACTGTCCAGACAGACTTCTTTAGTTACCATGGCGGTGACTCGACTTACTTTACCAACTCTACAAACACAAACACATCCCAGACCCAACATTTCATATCACTATTCATGCATCCAATAGAACTTATTTTCAAGAAGACTAACTTATATTTTAATCTAAAAACAACTTTATTCCTATAGCCGTATAAGTATCATAGTCATACTATACTATCCATGATTTCTAGATTCCAGTTTGATCACTTTCATATAAATATACTTCAGTATGAACAATGTACATGCAAGGGTCAGAGTAGAAACTCACTTGACTGATTCATACATTTCATTATTGGACTTTACATGCATACTCATCATTCAATTTCTTAATCCTGAAATACTTTCGAAAAATTATCTTTGCACATGTAACATCTTTCTTATGTTTTACTCGTTCACTAATTACTCAAATTTCATCATTATTTAAATTACTTACTTGTACTGTTCACATGTAGAAGTCAGAGTAGAGACTCACCTAATTCTCACTTACTGTAGTTCAAAACTCCAGATCCAGATATCTGTCTCGAGCTAGCAGCAACCACTGCTTAGAAACATAATTTCACTATTACTACTTTTGTACATACAAATTACATATCACATTAATCGCTGACAATCTCATGCAGAAACCTTATACTTACAGTCTTACTATTCAATTTCCATATATGAATTTACTCATTCAGAACTTAAAATGTAGAACTCAAATACTTACCCTGATGTGAAATAACCACTGATCATAAAAGAACCATAGCTTCTAGATTATCGATGTAAGATACATTCAGGTTTAAGGAAGCTATCAGTAAATACCACTTAAGAAAGAGGAAGAAGAAAGAAGAACCCTTTCAGAACTCATCTCTCACATGTAAATATGACTCAATTTACTTAGTGGAATTTAACAAGTGTCATATATTTTAGAACTTGCCTTCTCAATGGCTTACAGTTTTCGAGAGAAATATTAATAAAAACATTGCAATCACAACTATCCAGCATGGCTATCTAGTTGATTTCTAACCAAGTTACTTAAAATCTAACTCACATAATATTCCAAACAAATTAAGCGTACTATACCTTTGGCAAATACTCATTCCATACATACCATTTGTCTCTTAACATAGACTTCTACTTAATATAGTAGAATATCATGAAATCAAATTTTTACTAACTCAAGCGGCGATTTTATACACCCACACGTATATGCTAAAATAATTATTTGAGCGGATAACACTACACCTGTAACAGCCCGATTTTGACCCTAATCAGAACAGTGGTTTCGGGACCACAAATTCGAGTCCAAAAAATATTTTAATATTATTTTTTGTGTTAATTATGTGTGAATTTACATGTGTGAAAGTTTTGTGAATTAATTTTATTGTTTGTGTGCTTAATTTGATAAAAGGGCTTATTCGCGTAAAATGAAAATTTGATGATTAAATAGAAAAGTGCTTAATTGTTATTGTCTTTATAATTTGGAGGTTCTATGATGCAAATAGCCCATTATATAAATTAGTGGACGGCATTAAGGTTATTTTATATAGTTTTTATGTTATATATAAAAGTTAAAATAATAATTAATATATTATAATGTTAATATAATAAACAAAACATTAAAAAGCCATTGTCATCTTTATTTTTACCAACCGAAACAAAGAAAAGAAAAAAAAGAAATTAGAAAGTTTAGGGTATTCGACCATTGTCAAGCTTGATTAAGGTATGTAACTAGCTCGGTTTTTGATAATTTTTACGTTTTTGATATCGTTGCTATGAAATGTACAAAACCCATGCTTCAATTTTTTATTTTGATGAATATTTTAAGTTAAGCCATTGATGAATACATGTGATTTTTGTTGTTAGATGATAGAATATGGAAGATATGTTTTGAATTAACATGTTTTGTCTTTGAATTTTTGATGAATTTGAGTAATTTGGACTAAATTGTGAAAATAAATTTTTGAGGGACTAAAATGTGAAAAAAATAAAATATATGGACTTGAATGGAGCTTGTGAATATTTGTCTTAAGCATAGTATATGCAATTTTTGTGTATTTTGTGTTTTATGCAATAGGGACTAAATTGCAAAAAGTGTAAAATGTTAGGGGCAAAATGGTAATTTTCCCATTTATGTGTTTTTGGATTAAATTGAATGAATGTGTGATTAAATTAGTTAAATTTGAATTTATTTAGATCAAGAACGAAAGAAAACGGAATTAGATCGAGGGAAGTCAAAAGTAGTCGAGTAGTTGATTTCGTCCGTCGATATCCGAGGTAAGCCTATAAGCATATAAATGTTGTTAAATTTGATAGTATATATATGTTACATGATGAATGGAATTTTTGTGAATACATTTGTGTATGGCCGAATGTGTATTGAGCAAAGGAGCTATATTTCGAGTTCGATCCGATCGAGATTCAATGTCCGAAAGCCCCGTACGAACCCTAGGAATAGTTAGGATACATATGTCATGAAATAGGATCTCCGATATGTGTTTTCGTGTAATACCACGTCTGGGACGTTGGCATCAATTTGTGTTTACGTGTAAGACCATGTCTGGGACATTGGCATCGTAATTGATTCGTGTAAGACCCTGTCTGGGATAGTGGCATCGATATGTGATTACATGTAAGACCATGTCTGGGACGTTGGCATTGTACGAGCTTCCGACTATCCGCGTATCCTTTTTAATTTCGAACGGTTCAACGGGCAATGTGAAGTAAAGACCGAATGTGAAATTGAATTTCAGGTTCAGGTATGTGTTAGTTATTTGTTCATATGGAAACAAGGTAAGTTAGTTACTTGAAATGACAAAGGGTTATGTGAATATGAACTTTGTGTTAACCTATTTGAACATATATATGATTCGGCTTATTGATGTAATTGTAATAATGAAATTGAAATTATGTATATGTATATGATAGATTATGTTTGGCCATATGATATATGTATGTGAGTTTCAAAGGTGATCTGGTAGTAAATGACAACTTATAAATGATATTGTACATATTCGGCATTGTTAACAAAATGTTAATATGTAATTGTTGTTATATATGTTTTTGCTTAAGACTTACTAAGCTCAAATAGCTTACTCTGTGTGTGTTTTCGTTTATCTCTGTTTTATAGATTTTGAAGTCACGTTACGAGCTCGGGGATCGTCAGCAAAGCCTATCACACTATCGAATGTTTCTTTCGATATTTTACTAAGATAAATGTGGGCATATGGCATGTATAGCATAGATAGAATGTTTGGTTTTGGGACATGTATATATATAGCCATGCGAAAATGGCTAAGTATGATGTTTAATTTTAATGAGTTTTGGTTATGATATATATATATATGTGTGTGTGATATGTTTAGTATGATTTGTTTTGGTGAGTTGCTATAATTTGATTCAAGAGAATTAGGTATGAATAAAGAATGAGTGTTATGTATATAGCTATGTAATAAGTCTAGATAAATGGTTGTGAAATGAATGAATAGTATGTTTTAGAATGCTTAGTTTTGGTATGTTTTGATGGCTAGTGAAATGGTCAAAATTATGGTAAGCTTATTGATGCAAAGTAAGTATATATATATTTGATGAATGGATGTCATAATGAAATGGTAAATTTGTGATGAATCATGTTTAGAAATACTTGTGAATAAGTTAAGCTAAATAGTATATAAGATGGTATGATTGAAATGTTCTTGAATGAGTTTAAAAGGATGACTACTTGGTATGTTTTTGGTTGCGAAATTGTGTTTGGTATGATGATTGTAGGTACTTGTATGGATGATCAAAGTGTGGGTGGCATTTTGGCCTTGCAAATGGCCTATATTTGCCCACACGGTTGAGCACATGGGCGTGTGGCTCGACCGTGTCATTCGTGGTTGCATTTCAACACAAGTCAGACTTGACCACAGGCAAGACACACGGGCGTGTGACTGACCGTGTGGTGCAAGTCAGTGTCGACCACGGGTGAGGCACACAGGTGTGTCTCAGGCCGTGTGGACAAGTCAGTATGTATGCCCCGTTTTGACACGGCTTAGACACACGGGCATGTCTAAGGCCGTGGAAGGCACACGGCCTGCCCACACGGGCGTGTGACCTTTATAACTTTGAAAAAAAAATTCTTAAATTTTCGAGAACTCTCGTATGTGTTCGATATAGTCCCGGCCTATTTCTAAAGCATATTTAAGGTCTCGTAGACCTATTTAAGGGACACTTTGATTTGTTTTGTTGAATCATGATATGAAATAACTGTGAATGTTTTCGTTTGTTCGGTAATACCTCTTAACCTTATTCCGGTGACGGTTACGGGTTAGGGGTGTTACAACACCAAACAGACTGTTTACTGTTATAAGCCAAAACTTTAGACCCGCCAGATATGGGGTGCTACAAAATATATGAATAAACCATCACCAAGACATTGTGAATATAAAAAACTGTCATACTTCATGAAAAACCATTACTTAACATGAAAGAGTCAAACTTTTTATACCATTACCAATGAGACTACTTCAGACCGTTGACCGCCTCCGAACATACTAACGTCCAGAGTGTGATTGCTGCAATAAAATATATAAATACGAGGCGGTATCTATAAGTATACAGGTCAAGTTGTAATATAGTTTTTACAACGGAGTAGGTGAGTACTCCAAGGATCGTACCCAATGGAGGCGAGTGCTAAATCAATTTCAACCTAAACACTAAAAGATATAATTAGTACTTTAAATTAGTTATAGTACGAAAACATAAAATAAAAGATTTTTAGGGTTTTTATAATAATAAAAATAAAATAACATAAAAAGATAAAAATTCATGGGACTAAAGAGTAGAGTAAAGCAAATCTTGATTATGGGTGATTAGCTCGCTTCGGTAATCCCCATCAACTGTCTCTTTGGGTTCCTCGTCAATCAACTAGTCGTTACCCTAGCAGGATCTTCCAATCTTCCACTAACATAACGAGTCAGCAATGACTACTTTTCTTTGGACCTTACAGTCCAGACTAGTTTAGGGTGAAGGTGTTCACGGATGGGTCATACCAATTTTGGGTTAATTCCTACCTTAATAACTTTTCGGGGTTGTCAAACCTAGTGTTTGTTTCATGTTCTTCCTTTCCCAAATAACTGATCTGTAGGGTAACCCTACAAAACAGTTAATAGATCATACCTCTACTCGTTAATCCCCCATGGAGGTATTGGTTCCTCATGAATTTCATAGAGTTTACGAATGAGTCTGATTGTATTAAGAATTGATTATGAATCCATAAAGTTTGACGATCTCCCCAAATCAGATCTCTTGAAAACAAAGAACAACTGAAAATAAATTCTAAAAACCTAAGAAAAAAAGAAAACTAAACTAAAATTAAAAGACTAGTTCTAAATTGAATGAATGATCCTTATAACATGTGCCAAATGAGCCTATTTATAGATTCTCAATGGTCATCATCCTTAACCCTAGGTTAGCTGACATTCTTGAGTTTTAAGTTTGATTGTGTAGACCAAAACGCTCATGTTTCGTGTTTATCTCCCATCTAGAGTCAATGTCGCGACACACCAGGACTTGTGTCGCGACATAGCAATCAATGTACTCCTGGGATATCTTCCGGGGTATGTCACGACACCACTAATCTGTGTCATAACATCGAAGGCAGTTTCGTGATTTCTCCATTATGCTTTCTATGTTGTGACATTGAGCATTTCGTGTTACGACATTGCGACCAGTATTTGTCTATTACGTCTTCTAGTGGTCTCTTGTACACTTATACAGTTCATCAGCTCACCCTTAGGCCTCATTTGGCCCCTAGGGTCAACTAAAGACTCAATTTGCACATTTTTTAACTAAATGGAAAATTTAAGAAAACATAATTAAAACTTAATAAAACACTTGTCTTCAAGCTCCTAAAGTGCGAAAATTAATTTAATCAGCTACACCGAATTACAACAGATTAACTATACAATGATTTTCTAAGAAGGAAAACATGATCTTCTTTACCTTCAGTTTTAAAGCCTTTTGGTTGCTACATGTATATTTCCTCCTCAAGGTCACCATAAAGGTCAGTAGTCTTTACATCTAACTGCTATAACTCAAGATTGTTTGATGCAACAAGAGCCAAAAGCGTCTGAATGGACGTATGTTTCACAACGAGAGAGAAAACATAAAAAAAATCAACTTCCTTCACTTGACTATAACCATTTGCAACCAATCTTGCTTTGTACGTAGTTTCGTTTGGACTCGAACCTTCCTTCTTCTTAAGAACTTATTTGCAACCAACTATTTTCTTACCGATGGGTGGTTTTACTAGCCACCAAGTCTCATTCTTTTGAAGTGATTCTATCTCTTCTTCCATAGAAATGAGCTATTTGTTAAAATCAGAAGCCTCATCTGCCTCGAAATAACACAAAGGGTTGGTCGAATCAATGCTATCTACAACGATTTGATCATATGCCACTAGGTTTCCTTCACAATTCTTCTGTGATGGTCAAAATTCTCGCCTTTTCCTGTCACGAGCCAACTTATAATTAGTCAACTGAGATGGTGAGGATACTTGAGGGTCGAATGAAGTCCTAAACTCATTCAAAATAATTTTAGTTTAACAAGAATCGAGATTTTGTTGTGACATCACTTGTTTTCTCGTCGGGACGATGACCCTTTCCGTCGTGATGTTGCGATGAGGCTTTTCGTGTCGTCGTAACGTCACCCTCTGTTTTGTCTTTTGACTCCACCTTACTTGAGAAACTCTAAGTTGTTGTGTTTTGAAAAAGATAAGACCCATTTCCTGATCGATACATGGCGGATTCATCGAATGTGATGTCTCTGCTAACGATAGTTTTGTTTGTTTCCAAACACCATAGTTTGAAACCTTTCGTATCGACAGAGAAACCTAGATAAATACACTTTATGACCCTTAGATCAAGCTTTCCCTAGCTAAATTTAGCATAAGAAGGACAAACAAAAATTCTAATATTAGAATAATTAGGATGATTACCTGACCATATCTCCTCTGGAATTTTATCGCTTAATGCTTGATGTGGAGATCGTTTTATCAAATAGCTTGCTAAATTTACGACTGCAGCCCAAAACTCCTTTGCTAGTTCCGCATTTGAAAGCATGCATCAGGCCTTTTCTAGCAAGGTTCTATTAATTCTTTCTACAACTCCATTCTGTTGCGAAGTACCTACAACGGTGCGATGTCTCTCTATCCCTTACCGTTTTCAGTAGTCATTAAACTCGAATGACCATAGCTCAAGTCCACTATCCGTTCTCAGCCGCTTTACGGATTTCCCAGTCTGTTTTCTTAACAGGTTTTTTCCACTACTTGAAGATCCCGACAACTTCGTTTTTCTATTTCAGAAAATAATCCCACACTTTCCTGAAATGGTCATCTATAAAAGTTAGAAAATATTTGTTACCTCCTTTTGAGATGTCAAGATTCGGACCCCATAGATTAGAATGGACGTAGTCAAGAGTCCCTTTTTTTCTATGAACTGCTGAATTGAAGCTTACTCGTGTCTGCTTTCTGTAAGTGCAGTGTATACAAAAACCTAACTTACTAATTCCAGTGTCTTCCAGAATACCTTGTTTGCACAATGTTTCATATTTTTCTCGCTTATATGACCAAGTCGAATGTGCTAGAGTTTGGTTGAATCAAAATCTATAGAGAAAGAATCACGTTGCAATGCTAGGTTGGTTCTTATCGCGAAGTGGCAACGATTTCGACTCCTCTTCAATAATTGCAATCACACCAATAACTGTTGACCATTGTAGAACGTATATGCTACCGTTTTTCTGTCCTCTCATTACAATGAGAGCTCTACGAGAAACTTGTAAGCCATTTGACTCAATGACTATCGTGCAATTGTTAAAATCTAAAATTCCCAATGATATGAGATTTTTATTTATACCTGACATCTAATAGTGTCTGAATTATTCCGTTGTGCATCCTGATTTGTACGGTTCTTATTCTGGTAATCTTACATGGAGAATTATTCCCCATTAGCACAACTTCACCTTTATATGAATTGTACGTGGAGAGCCAGTCCCTGTTGGGACACACGTGATAGGAGAACCTTGAATATAGGATTCATTCAGAAGTAAACTTAGAGCTTTCGCTTATTGACACTAACAAGAAATCATTACCTCTATATTCGGCTACATTAGCATCAATAAATTTGGCTTTATACTTATCTTTCTCGTCGTTTTCGGCATCCCTTTTAATCTTAATCTGAATTTTGTAGCATTCTTCCTTAATGTGGCCCTTCTTCTTGCAGTAGCCACAATTTTTGTCACGGTTTCTGAATTTAGATCTCGCCCTAAACCTGTTTTAATATGGCTTTATAGAGTGTTTTTAACCCTTTGCAACTAGAATTGAGGCTTGCCCATCTAACCTTTTGTTGGGGCTTAAACCGTTGTCAAGCTTATCCTTGCTCAGTAGATTCCCCTTCACATCCTCAAACGATAGATGATCTCTCCCATAAATCAAAGTTTCCCTTAAAAGTTTTATAAGAAGAGGGCAAAGATGATTTTCTTAACATAGCCTGATCCTCGTATCTAATTTCTACTTTGAGATTCTTTAGGTTATTTAGAAGGGTAACAAACTCACTAATATGACACTAATAGACTCACCTTCGGTCATTCTAAACGTGTAGAGACGTTGTTTTAACACTAACCTATTGGCCAAGGATTTCATCATGTACAAGGCTTCTAGTTTCTTTTATAATGTAAACACTGTTTTCTCCTTCCAAACCTCCTGTAATACATTATTTGTTAAACATAGTTGAATTATGGATAAAGCCTTTTTATCTAACCTATCTCATTTTGACTGTTTCATGTATATAGGCTTCTTCTCTATAAAGATCTTCTCAAGATCACTTTAAATCAATATGGCGGACATACGAACTTGCCATAGACTAAAATTTTTTATGTTGTCAAAATTATCAATATCAAACTTTGATGCTAGCATATCTAAACGGGTTGGATGCGAAAATCGAGTTAGCTCTGATACTAGTTTGATGAGAAATAACCCGTATATGCAACGAACAAATAAATAAAGTAAAATCGACAAGATCAAACACACGAATTTTATGTGGAAAAACTCCTCAAAAGATGATAAAAAACCACGGGCAAAAGGAGATTTCACTATAATAAAGGAAAGTACAAAAGATGGAGAGAATCAAAGGAAAACCCGAAACCTCAAAATAAAAACCCTTCAAAACAAAGAACAAAATTCTCTCAATATCAATAATTTTCTTAAATAAAACCTAGAGTAACTAAGGCTTATTTATAAGCTAAAATTCGTAGTATATATGACTAGAATATCCCTAAGTTAATTAGAGTTTAAGTGGGAATCTAAAATAGTGTTAAACTAAGAGAAGAAAATCGAGAAAGTTGAGGAACACGTCATGTCACGCCCCAAAATATAGGGGGTTAATTGTAATGGTTAGACAATAAATGAATTAGGCTTAATAGGTAGGTGCTAGAAAGTTCTTCCTAAATACCCAAGTTTGAGTCAACTTCCTCCTATTTCTTTTCCTTTTATTTTCAGCAACGTAGAGTAAAAACCACAACTAAAATATATACTTTCAGGAATAAAAACTAACAAGAAATGGGTGATAGCCCAATAGTTAAGTGTTAGTTTCTACCCCTTAGTGACCTAGGTATGACTCACTCCATCCTTAAATCCATTTTATTATTTTAGCAATATTGGGTAAATTACTATATTGCCCCTAGGGTTCCCAAACCCTAGGAATTTAGTCCTTCTTTTCCTAATTACACTTGAATTTTGCTTTCTTTTCAATTCCAAGTAGAATTTTGCTTTCTTTTCTCTATTTCTTCTTATTTTTCCTTTTCTATCCTCTTCTTTGCATCATATTTTCTTTCCATTGTTGAAATTATATTTGCTTCCCGAATCAAAACCAATCCCCGTTATAATTGATTTTCTTACCGGTTGTTGATTTCTCCATTGATAGCATCTGTTTCTTTTCATCAAAGTTCGGTAAGTACATTCGTTTCCAATAAGTAGAACTTGTAATCCTATAACCTCGATGTTCCACGACGATCTTATGCTTGATTAATCAATCTTCTTTCGATTCTTGACAAATCTTTCGGTAAACTTGATAAATCTTGAAATCAATCATTAACTCGTGTGTAAATGTCATTTGATGGACATAATTTAGGTTAATCAAATCAGAATCAGACGTGAGGAACATCGATCGGTCTCTTGGTCAAAGGTGTGTGTTCCTTACCAAGTAAATCAAGGTAAATCGTTTGTAGGCTTAGGGTAACACGATCTCCTACACGGGTGGACCACACGACCCCTCACACGATAATGTGCCTTGTAAACCCTAGGCTAATTTGTGAACCACACGGTCATGAACCTGCCACAAGCTCGTGCCTCTCCTGTAGGTTAATTTTTACAAATGCCACACAACCATAGTCTGTTACACGGTTTGACCACACTGTTGTGTGTCCCCTGTTTATAGTTTTACCCAAAAAAAATTAAATTCTTCAATTTAGCCCCTGAATAGTCCCCAAACTATTTTTAGTGCTTTATTCCATTCAAATAAGTCCCTAATAATATGTATAATGTTGGAATCCATGATCTGATTAACTAAATTATTATTGTATATGCATGATATGAAAGTGTTAATGTCTACTGTCACTGTATTTTGGATAAATTATTACTGTTACACTTACCACTGTATTACTGGTTACATGTTTAGCAAGCCTATTGTTTACTGTTGAACCAAATACATGTTAAGCATGTCTACTGCTACTGTGGAACTGAACACATTCTAAGCAAGTTCATTGCTACTATTATGCACAACGTATTTTAGTTAGCAATTTATCAGAACAACCAGTGGTTTATCCACAATATATTTTAGCCAGTAATTTATCTGCATGACTAGTGGTTTATGCACAACGTATTTGAGTCAGTAGTTTATCTGTACGACAAGTGGTTTATCCATAATGTATTTTAGTCGGTAGTTTATCTACATGATCGATGGTTCAACCATAACTTATTAGAAGCTTTTATCTACATCGGTTAGTGGTTTATCCATACCCTATTAGTAGCTTTTATATGCACAGATGGATGGTTCATCCACCAATATTTTTATCATTAACAGTACATCTGTAATGATCAGTGGTTCATTCACAATGTGGTGTAAAGGTAGAGGAGTTTTGGGAACTCCTACCGTGGTGTGTAACGGAGTTGGGTAGGATCTTTCCTGATAAATTGAAATTGCATTACGTCATAAGCATTTACATGGCTGTGAAAACTGAGATATTATATTGATGAGTTGATCTAAAGTACCAATGTAACAGCCAGGTTTAGACCCTAGTCGGAATAGTGGTTTCGAGACCACAAATCCGAAGTCAAAAAAATATTTTGGAATCATTTTTTTTTGTTTATTATATGTGACATAGCCTATGTGAAAATTCTGTGTGGTAATTTTATCGACTGTGTGTCAAATTACGAAAAAGGACTTAATCACATAAATTGTAAATGCTGTGTGCTGATTGTTGAGTGCTTAATTGTTGTTGTCTTTGTAATGAGGAGGACTTATGATGCAATTTGGCCAGAATTTAGTATAGTGGACGGCATAATGATAACATATATGTTTTTATATGTTAAAATCATATGTTAAAAATTTATATTATTTTATATTATATATTAATGTTATAATAAAACAAATTAAGAGATAGTGGGGTGGGTGTTCATCTTCTTCCACCGAATGTTAAAGAAGAAATAAGGGTTCTTAAGATTTCAAATATTCGACACACATTTTAGCTCAATTAAGGCATGATTTGGTTTCGATTTTTGATAATTTTTACGTTTTTTGTAATCTTTGCTTTGTGCTCTACAAAACCCATGCTTAAATTTTGTGAATTGATGATGTTTATGAAATGTGACATTAATGAAGTGGTGAGCTTTGTGATGAGTGTTGGAGTTAAATGAAAGATATGTGTTTAATTAACATGTTTTGTTCTTGAATATTTGATGGATTTAGCTAATTAGGGCTAAATTGAGAAAATAATAAATTGAAGGGCTAAAAGGCAAAATAAATGAAATATATGGATTAGTATGAGCATAAGGAAGATTCGGCCTAACTATGATGTGGTGAAATTTTGTGTATTTTGTATTTTGTGCAATTAGGACTAATTTGTAAAAGTATGAAATATCAGGGGTAAAATGGTAACTTTCCCATTTATGTGTTGTTGGATTAAATTGAATGAAATTGTGTTTAAATGGGGTTAATTTGAAATTATATAGATCAAGAACAAAAGAAATCAGACTTGGATGGGGAAAAAAACGAAAGGTGTCGACTAGTCGTCCCGTTCCATTTTACATCGTCCGAGGTAAGTTTATAGGCAAATAGACGTGTTTAATTGTAGATAAATGTTATATATATATATATATGATGGTATGAAAAATATGAATTTATATGTGCTTATGCCGAGTGTGAATAAGCTTGGTAACCATGTTCGAATAGCGGATTATAATATCCGTCGATATTCGAGGTAAGTTTTAAGCAATCATGTTGGATTGGATTTATCTATAATGATGCACATGAATTTAATGGAAGTATATATGTTTATTGTTGATATAAACGAATGTGACATTGATTTGAGAGATGAGTATAGCCGAATGTGATGTATACATATATGTCAATGATACACACGAATGTGATATTAATTCGAGTGATGAATAAGTTAATACGTATATATACATATATATAAATATATATATATATATATGGTTGAGGTTTAAGCTTTATATTTGTATATATGAATGAGTAGCAAGTTTGAGATATGCACTTAATGTGCAAATTTGATACCGAGCACTATGTGTGCGAAATCGGTTAATGGGCACTAAGTGTGCGAGAAATTAAATGTGACGGCACTAAGTGTGCGAAATGTGACGGCACTAAGTGTGCGATACGTTACAAGGATTTGGCACTAAGTGTGCGAGAAGTTAAATGTGACGGCACTAAGTGTGCGATACGTTACAAGGTTTTGGCACTGTGTGTGCGATATCTATATATAGCTCGGCTATTCATTTGGCACTGTGTGGGCAAAATCTATATATAGCTTCGGTTATCCATTTGGCACTAAGTATGTGAGTTCATTGAATATAAAATATTATTATATGATTTATATGTTGAATAAAGTGTTTGGATTATGATGCATCAATTGTAAGGTTGCAAAGGAGTGAGATGCGCCTATGATCAAATGATAATTATATGCTAAGTTATACTATGTTTTTGTGCATATGTGTAAAAATGAAAGTGAATACATGAAAATCATGAAAAAAGTGAAATTAGCATTAAGACAGTACTGGACAGCTGCAGTTGTGTATTTTTGAAAAATCACCAAAAATGGTAGGAATTGAATTAATAATTGAATGAGATATGAAATTAAATATCATTGAGTCTATTTTCAAAGAAAGAAAATGGTGTGAGAAAATGAGTTATACTTTATGAGATATTTAAATTCTTGTGAGACTGGTTCAGAATGAATACGTGATCCCCTGTTCTGACATGGAAAAATCATTATAAATTGTACAAAAATAATTATGGGGCATGGTTTATATTCTTAGAATCCTTAGTGAGTCTATTTTTTATTGGAACAAACAAAAATATTATTTCAACTCTATAATGAGATATCTCAGATTTTTTGAAGAGAGGGCAGAACTATCAAACAGTGAAACAGGGGAAACTTTAATGAATAAACTGTACTAATTGGCTAAGACAAAAATTCTGGAAATTTTATGGAAAGAAGATATATGAGTCTAATTTCAGGGAAAGTTTACGGAACTTAATTTCAAGTTCTGTAGCTTATGAAATAATTAAATTAGTGACTGTGACTCAGGAAAACAGCCTTAGCTGAACTTGAGTAAAAGGTGAAATCATGTAAATAATGATTCTATTTTCTTAAGCATATCTATTGAGGAATGGGATAGTATTGTTAAATAGATTGTTTATTATTATATGCCAACTTACTAAGCTATAAAGCTTACCCCATTTTCCCAGTTCTCTTAGTGTTGTTAGGTTGGCTCGGGGTTGGAGATCGTTGGAGGTATCATCACACTATCAATTTGTCAAGTTGGAATCACGACAATTCCTAATTATTTTCAAGTGAATGGCATGTATAGAGATTTAGTTATTGGTTGTATGTATTATTATGAATTAGCCAAATGTTTAGGCTTATATTGCTTCGTTGAATAAAGCCATGAGTTGTGGCTCATAATGCCTATAGGTAAGTAAACCTATTTTATGCAGGCATGGAGAAATGTCTTGATGTGGCTAAGTTAGAATTAGCTAAAGGTATAACAAAGATCGATATATTTTATATTAGTACAAAGAGTTAAGAACACAAAAGGTTTGAAAAATAGCCTAATGTATGCCACACGGACTAGAGACACGGTCGTGTGTCTCAGTCGTGGGGTAGGACACAGCCACCGCACGGGCGTGTGGTTTGGCCGTGGTGCATAAACAAAATGCTAGTGAATTACACATGGGGTCCAGACATGGGCGTGTGAAGACCACACGGTCTACTCACATGGCCGTGTCAAATGTCACACGGGTATGTGACCCTAGTTTGGTAAAAATTTTCTAAATGCCCGAAAAGTTTCAGTTTGGTCCCGAACCAACTTTAATGATTGTTTTGGGCCTCGTAAGCCCATAATAGGGATATAGAGTGTGACTATGAATGGTTTTAATGTATAATTGAAATGTATGTATCGAAAAAGTGTAAAGGATTGCTGTAATGCCTCGTACCCTGATCCGGCTACGGATAGGGGTAAGGGGTGTTACATTTTAGTGATATCAGAGCTATGGTTTAGTCGGTTCTAGGACTACCATAGCGTATGTGAGTCTAGCTATACATGCCATATTAAATCTGCGATAGTGTGATATCTCCCGACTCTAACGAAGATTGTTTTGATGAGATAGATAAGATTTCCAACCGAGCTAATTTTGATAGTACAGAATGTGTACTCGAATGTTTGAATGGAAATGTGTTGATGATGAGTTTAAAACTCATAAAGGTATGGATCAAAGAGTATGATATATTAATGTTGATAAATGTTATAATTATATGAGCACATAGATTATGATATGTGAGTTGTGATTGCTATCTGAAATGTTTTGATCGTAAATTAATGATTTGAGTTGGGATATGAATTAAGTGCTAAGAATAAAGGTGATTAAAAGCAAATGTTTATTAAACGTTTGGAAAATGTGAAATTATTAATGAATTGACTATTTGTGAAAGTGTGTGTTATGTATATATATGTGTAAGTTAAATTTGAGGCTTTATTACCCTTACCCCCCTTATTAGTGAAATGTTACTGTGAAATCTGTAAGATGCAGGTTGAGTAAGCTAAAGAGTGTGGAATTTGTAAGTCCGTGTTCGAAAGATTAATAATATGGCGAGAAAAGAGATTGAATCAAGAAAAGAAAACTTGATATTAAAAGAGACATTGGATAGTTACAGTAGATTATTGAGATTATGTGATGTCGCTGTTAAAGAAGAAGTTATCTCCGATCAAATGACTTATTCAGGTATGTTAACTAAGGAAAATATTAGTTAGAATCTTTTCTGAATTGATTTCTGTTAGTGAAGGGATAATGTAAAAATTTCTAATGGCAGAATTAGACAGTTGAAATAATGTTTGAATCGTATTGAGGACTGAGTGTAGTGGTTATAGTCGGGCAGTTATTATGATTCCTTTTGGGAATTCTATATGTATATTTATTCTCAGAAGTATATGTGACTGTTTAATTTCAGAAGGAATTCTTATCATAAAAGAACATTGGCTAAACATATTAATAGATGAAAGTATCATTGGTTTGTTTGGGGTTGTAATTTTCTGATATTCAGTGTAGCTTCAGATGTTGAAAATTTAGTTATTCTGGTTTTCTTATGATTCTATGTGATTATCTATAAGAGATGTTCATTTGAAGGAAATAGTTATAAAAGTTGTGCTTCTGCACTGGTTGTTGTTCAAATCATATTTGATTTTCTTCTGGGTTCAGATGCTTCCTTAATATCCGAGATATTATCTATTGTCACGGGTAAGACGATAATCCTATTATGACAATATGATTTCTATTTGATGACTGTAGTATATTGTAACACCCCAAACCCGGTCAACACACCACGACCGAACCTGGCGTCTTACGGAGTAAAAACGTATTGAGTAAAACAAGTTTGCCGATTTATTTCTATTGAAAACTCCTTTACCATTTAAAAGATTAGAAAACCCCTTGTAGAGTATAGTTGAAATCGTTTTTGGTTGCTTTAAAACCCGGAAAAACCCCCTTTTGTTGGAAATCCATTTGTTGTTTATAGTTTTGGAAAACCTTTCGATACTTATTAAAAACCAAGTGAGTTAAGCATAGTCGAGTTAAGAACCATTTGTGTTTGGAGTTGTTTAAGAAATTAAATTTGAAAATGTTGCTTTTTACTGGTTACTTAAGCAAATCAAATTATTAAGCACATGCATAATATAAATCAAATAAAAGCAAGTAATTAAAAAAAAACCCAAAATAATACTTAGCGGCCTTATTACAAAACCAAAACCAAATTTAAAATAAATAAATAAAAACCGGAATTTTAATTTAAAGTCAAAAATCGAAAATAAGTAGCATGGCCACCTCGAGTCCTCCCCGGCTCCAAATCCGCGATCTAAGCCTCATCTGCAAAATATAGGGGAAGGGGTGAGTCACCGAGACTCAGTGTATAAATCCTCAACCCGATAGAATAGCACTCACACAAGTCATTAATAAAACATGCAAATCATGCAACCCCATAACCTAACCATCCGATCTCCTCTATCTATCCCGTGTGGTCAAAACCACTGGTGACCGAAGTCACAAATATATAAGTGTGGTCAAAACCACTTTGGTGACCGTAGTCACAAATCAAGTGATGGGGCCAACCCATCGTGTGGTCAAAACCATCGATGACAATCCCGTAATCAACATGTGGGACCAACCCAATCGTGGTACCAAAACTTTGGGACAAGTCACAATATCCATATGTGGTCAAAACCACTGGTGGTCAAAACCACTCGGGACTTAGTCACAAATAATAGTATCAAGACGGGGCCAACCCGTCGTGTGGTCAAAACCACTGGTGACAGTCCAAATAATTCTTCCCCCTCCTCTCAACAATCCCACCATCATGTCCATATCAATCGTGGCATAATAACGTATGATGATGCAAATAACACATGGCATAGCGATGAAACAATGACATGATAGCATATATCGAGATCCATAATCAGGGGACTTACCCGGAGTCCACGCTCATGCCACAAAGCATTACTACCGGTTTCAATGGCTATTAACAGTAACATAATAAACATATCATACTAACGAAGTGTGTAAGCATTACACACCTGACTATTCGTAGATCTAAGCGAAATCCCGAAACTACGCGAAACTAACGAGATCCCGAAACGTTTGCCTCCCCCCTTTCCTACAATCGGTCCACACTACACTTTTAGAAATATAGCCATTCGGCTTAATCACAAAATCCCGAAGATATGTCGCACGAAGGTAGCACCTTACCTTAATGCCGATTTGGTTTCCAACCAAATCCCGAAGCTATGTGATGCACCTACCTTGCAATCGGCCAAGCACTAGCACACAAAAAAAAATGATTAGCCTTCAGCTTTTGAACGAATAAGAAACAGATCCAAACGCTAGAACCCTTACCTAGATCGGCAACCAAATCCCGAAGACCCACTGTATTCGGCTACCAAGCACCAACGTTCGGCGCCCCTAAGTGATGTTAGGGATTTCGAATACCAATAAAGAACAAGAATAGAGTTTAATATATGTGAATCTATAATAAAAGGGAAGATAGAAGGGAAGTGGGGTTTCGGCATTACCCAAATCGATCAAGAAGAGAAGAAGAAGTCACTTACCAGGAGATTTGGCTATGACTCAAAAAGAAAGAGATAGATTCGGCACTTCAATGGAGACTAGATCACGTGAAAAGAGAAGAAAATAAGGCCAAGGGTATTCGGCCAAATACTTGAAAGAAGAGAGGAGAGAACTCAACAAGATTTCAGCTTTTGAAGGTGGTAGAGATGAAGAAGAAAAGGGAATGGGAATGAAGGGATTCGGCAAAGGAGAAAGAAAGAGATTTCGGCACAGGGAGATTTGAAAGAAAGAAAAGATGAAGTGGAAAGAGTTGCTTTCGGCTTTGAGCAAAATAGGAAGAAAAGAAGGGAACTAAGATGGATTCGGCTAGGTAGGCTAACAATGAGTGAACTGAAAAGAAAAGAAAAGAAGAGAATTGAGTTTCGACTCTTCAAAGGGAGTTGCAAAATTGGTTCGGCCAAATGCCCAAGTTGCTGAAAGAAAAAACCAAAATGAGGAGAAAAGCAAGAGGGGTTTCGGTTTTTACACCAAACAAAAAAATAAAGAAGCCTTCTAAGCTAGCCGACTCTAGCTAGCTCCCATAGCACATTCGGCCACCCTCCAAAGAACCCAAAACCGATTGCACCTCCTTCCCCAAAGTCCATAATTCGGCCAACTCCTTCAAATGAGTTTGAAAAGAGTCAAACTCCTAAATTTCCTCCCCTACATCAGTTCAAATCCGTTTGACCCCTTCCATCCTTATCTTCCAGAGTCCATCCTGAGCACTCCTCTTCCCTGCTTCTGGATTGAAAAATAATAATAAGCAAAAAGTGCAATTCCTGCTGCTCGAACCCAAGCACTCCTTCCCTGCATGTGGCGTCACCCACCTGGCACCTTAGTGGCGCCTCCTTTACCACTTTGCCACTAGGTTGTTTGTGTCCCAACCCTTCAATAAATTCTTTTAACCCCTAACTCTCCTAGCTCCTCTTCCTAAGCACTAAAACAAAATTTTTGGCCATGACCTGTGCCTAACCCGAGGTCATGCCTAGGCCCCAAAACATGCTACACTAGCACAAGAGGTATATCATCACATGCAAACACATACAAAATGCAGAGACCCCGATTTAAGGATGTTCTGATTCTACCCCTTAAAAATAATTTCGGCCTCGAAATTACCTGGTCAGAAGAGTTGAGGGTATTGTTGCCGCATCGCATCCTTCGGTTCCCACGTGGCCTCCTCCGTACCATGGTTCTGCCATAATACTTTCACCAATGGAACTGACTTCCTACGCAGAACCTTGACATCCCGATCCAAAATCCGTACCGGTTCCTCTTCGGAAGACAAGTCTGAGCTCACCTCTATCTCCGCAACTGGCACGACATGTGACGGATCTGACCGATAGTACCTAAGCATTGAAACATGAAAGACATTGTGAATCTGACTTAACTCTACCGGTAACTCGAGCTGATAAGCTACCGGTCCCACTCGCTTCAACACCGTATACGGCCCGATAAACCTAGGACTTAGCTTACCTTTTCGCCCAAATCTCAACACCTTTTTCCATGGCGATACCTTCAGAAAGACCTTGTCACCCACCGCATACTCTATATCCCTGCGCTTAAGATCGGCGTAAGACTTCTGCCTGTCCGACGCTTCCTTAAGACGAGTCCGAATCACCTTAACCTTATCCTCTATTTCTATCACCAACTCCGGACCCAACATCTGCCGTTCACCCAGTTCTGTCCAACACGTCAGAGTACGACATTTTCATCCATATAGTGTCTCATATGGTGCCATCTGAATACTCGCTTGATAACTGTTGTTATAAGCGAACTCTGCCAATGGTAGATACTCCTCCCAACTACCATTGAAATCCGAACATGACCCCTTAACATATCTTCCAAAATTTGGATTACCCTCTCGCATATCCATCGATCGCGGGTGAAAAGCCGTGTTGAAATCTAACCTCGTACCCAATGCCTGATGCAAAGCTTTCCAGAACCTCGACGTGAACCTAGGATCCTTATCCGAGATAATTGACACTGGCACTCCATGCAACCTTACTATCTCGGCCACATACAAGTTGGCTAACTTCTGGAGCGAATAATCAACCCGGACCGGTATGAAATGAGCCGATTTAGTCAGACAATCCACAATCACCCAGACTGAGTCCTTCTTACTAGGCGTAAGGGGAAGCCCACTAACGAAGTCCAACATAATCCTTTCCCATTTCCGCTGCGGAATCTTTACCGTCTGCAACAGTCCTGACGGTAATTGATGCTCAGCCTTAACTTGCTGGCATATCAAACACTTGCCCACAAACTCAGTTACTTCTCGCTTAAGACTTGGCCACCAGAACTGTTCCCTCAAATCGCGATACATCATCGCCTCCGGGATGCATAGCGTATGGTCGCTATGAGCATCCTGAAGAATCCATTGTCTCAACTCAACGTCCTTGGGCATACATACTTTCCCTTGAAAACACAGATACTCCATCAACGCCCAAATCAGAACCCTCGATTCACCATTCTCGCACTTGCAACCTCCGAGCACTCAAAACCTCATCTATTAGTTGTTTCTCCTTAACTCGATCAATCCAAGTCGGCTTTACTTGCAATTCCGCCTAACAGACTCCGTCGTCATATAGACTAAGGTGAGCAAACATCAACCTCGGATCTGCTACCACCTTACGGCTCAACGCATCGCCTACTACGTTAGCCTTACCGGATGGTACTCAATCGAGCGATCATAGTCCTTCAACAACTCGATCCACCTTCGCCTCAAATTTAAATCTTTCTCGAGTCAAGAGGTACTTCAGACTCTTGTGATCCGTGTAGACTATCGACTTTTCCCCATACAAGTAATGCCTCCAAATCTTCAAGGCAAAAACCACTGCAGCCAACTCCAAGTCATGTGTCGAATAGTTACCCTCATGAGGCCTTAATTGCCGAGACGCATAAGCGACCACCTTTCCATCTTGCATCAGTACACACCCTAAGCCAGTATGTGATGCATCACAATAGACTGTGAATTCCTTCCCTGCCTCAGGTTGAATCAACACCGGAGCTTCAGTCAGAATCTTCTTTAACTTGTCGAAACTCTCTTGCTATTTTTCAGACCACACAAACGGAACCCCTTTTCTCAACAACTTAGTCAGCGGCGCTGCGATCAAAGAAAAACCCTATACGAACCTTCTGTAGTATCCTGCCAAACCCAAAAAACTTTGAATCTCTGCAACCGACTTAGGTGGTTTCCAATCCAACACCGCCTCGATCTTTCGAGGATCCACCCTAATCCCCTCAGCTGATACCACATGACCCAAGAAAGTTACCTCCTTAAGCCAGAACTCGCACTTACTAAACTTAGCGAATAGTTGCTTCTCCCTCAGAATCTGTAGAACCACCCGTAGATGCGCATCATGCTCCTCTTCAGATTTCGAGTACACCAAAATGTCGTCTATAAACCCTACGACGAACCGATCCAAATACGGC
Organism: Gossypium sturtianum; assembly: GCA_025698515.1. Taxonomy (NCBI): domain Eukaryota; kingdom Viridiplantae; phylum Streptophyta; class Magnoliopsida; order Malvales; family Malvaceae; genus Gossypium; species Gossypium sturtianum. The sequence continues at coordinate 23,725,838 of CM046950.1, forward strand.
TAAAACACCCGATTCATCATGTCCATGAATGCTGCCGGCACATTGGTCAACCCGAATGGCATCACCAGAAACTCGTAATGCCCATACCGGGTACAAAATGCCGTTTTATGAATATCAGCCTCCTTCACCTTGAGTTGATGATACCCCGACCTAATATCTATCTTAGAGAATACCGATGCACCCTTAAGCTGATCAAACAAGTCGTCTATCCTGGGCAACGGATACTTGTTTTTGATCGTCAACTTATTCAGCTGACGGTAGTCTATACATATCCGCATAGTACCGTCTTTCTTCTTAACAAAAAGCACAGGTGCTTCCCAAGGTGATACACTCAGCCGGATGAAACCTCTGTCCAGCAACTCCTGAATCTGAGCCTTTAACTCCACCAATTCTTTCGGCGCCATCCTATACGGGGCAATAGATACTGGCGCGGTTCCGGGTAACAAATCTATACCGAACTCAACCTCGCGATCAGGAGGCAAACCCGAAAGTTTCTCTGGGAATACATCAGCAAATTCCCTCACGGTTCAGACACTCTCCACAGCTGAATCCTTGGCTTCCAGAGCACAGACATGCACCATAAATGCCTCGCAACCTTTCCTAACCATTTTCTCAGCATTCAGCGCAGAGACAACATTGGATAGGTAATCTCTCCTATTACCTATCATCACCACCTCTTCGCCTTCCATTGTCTTCAACACCATGCGCTTAGCTGCTCAATCCAAACTGGCCTAGTACTTCACTAACCAATCCATCCCGAGAATCAGATCGAACTCCCCAAACGGCAGTTCCATCAAGTCAGCCAAAAACATGACCCCTTGAAGTTCTAGGGGTACATCCCAATATAGTTTATTTACTTCTACAGAGTGACCTAGAGGGCTTATCACTGTCATCTTCCTAGAAGTAATCTCAGAGTCTAAGTTTATTGTTTCCGCTATGCTACTGGCAATATACGAGTGCGTCGAACCCACATCAATCAAAGCATTATAAGGTAGACCAAAGATTAAGAACATACCAGTTATGACGTCCGGCAGGCCGCTCCTCCTCTCGATGCCTCACCGCATAGACCAATCCAGCCGTCTCGCTCTGCACCACTGCGCACTCTCGCCTGGGTGCTCCACGGCCTCTACCGAGCCATTACCTCCCCGGTGAACCACGGCCCCTCCGTGGTCGCCGACCATCCTTCCGATCCGTATGATTCTCGATCCCCGCATCGCAGCCTAGCCGATCTCGTGGACAATCCTCACTCGATGCCCCATCGATCCACACTCGAAACATCCTCTGCTTTCGGTCCAATATTCCCCGTCTCGAGACTTCCCACATCGAGCACACCGTGGCGGCCATCGAGTAGCAGCAGCAGTGAGGCCTCGCCGCTTGATTCGCCCACCATACATAGCCATTTTTTTGCTGATTCGGTGAGACCACGATGACCCGTAACTCCTCTTATTCCAACTCCTATCCCGGTTCCGTCTCACCGATTGTTTTACCTCCTCAAGAACCTTGGCCTCTCTACTAAGACCGCAAACTCTCTTTCTCTCTGTGCTGTGGGCAATTAACATCCGCAGCTCGTCTCTCACCCCATCCTCAATCGACACGATTGCTCATGCTCCGTGCCCACAATACCGTGCATACCGACTCACCAAGAAATTCCGCCTCATATCCGAGATATTATCTTATTTCCCGAACCAAGTTCAGAATGCCTTCTTGCCGCGCGATCGATGTAACTAGCCCCAATGTATTTCCTCCGATAGGTCGCTCTAAAGAAATCCCAAGTGATGTCGTCACCATTGCTCCATCCCTAACCGTGAGCCACCATTGATACGACTCATCCCGGGAGAAGAGATACTATACCCTTGACTTCTCCTCACCGAGAAGTCTGTGTCATCTATGATGCGTTCCATCGCCTCTAACCAATATTCGCCGCACTAGGTGCCACACGGATACACCTCGAATACCTCGCACCATTAGCCCCCGAGTCGCCGGACACGATTTCCGAAAGCTCTGCCTCCGACGCCGCACTCGCAACCCTTTCTAGCACCCGCAAAGATCGCTCTGACACGCTGCGTCATCACCACCCGCCCGATCCACGAAATTCGCGCCCACACCGCGGCGGTGGTACCTCGCTTTCCGACCCATGTCCGGACCCTACCGGGTTTCGACAATCGTCATCCTACCCCTACCTCGCCCACGTGTATTACGCCCCACGCCCACGCACTCATGATTACCGATACGAATTGATCTGACTACAGTTTTATGCATTAGACTTTATTCCAACTGTTTATTAAAGCACAGTCTTATGAGAAGTTTAATACAGGGATTGTTTCGCAAGTTCATACCATCCTACAGTTCAGATCTCTAAAGTAGTTCCTACTACTATTTAGTCATGCCCATATTATCATAATCATAACATCATAAGCAACAATTTGGGATACTTACCTGGGCGGATCGGTGTCGGAGACTCGGTGCCATGCTTTCCCAACCATCCTTTTTCCCATAAAGCCTTTCATAATACATTTTAAGACATTTTTGGGCCTCTGCCCACACAGTGAGCTGTTGAACTGGCTCTGATACCAAAATTGTAACACCCCAAACCCGGTCAACACACCACGACCGAACCTGGCGTTTTACGGAGTAAAAACGTATTGAGTAAAACAAGTTTACCGATTTATTTCTATTGAAAAATCTTTTACCATTTAAAAGATTAGAAAACCCCGTGTAGAGTATAGTTGAAATCGTTTTTGGTTGCTTTAAAACCCGAAAAAACCCCCTTTTTTTGGAAATCCATTTGTTGTTTATAGTTTTGGAAAACCTTTCGATACTTATTAAAAACCAAGTGAGTTAAGCATAGTCGAGTTAAGAACCATTTGTGTTTGGAGTTGTTTAAGAAATTAAATTTGAAAACGTTGCTTTTTACCGATTATTTAAGCAAATCAAATTATTAAGCACATGCATAATATAAATCAACTAAAAGCAAGTAATTAAAAAAAACCCAAAATAATGCTTAGCGGCCTTATTACAAAACCAAAACCAAATTTAAAGTAAATAAATAAAAACCGAAATTTTAATTTAAAGTCAAAAATCGAAAATAAGTAGCATGGCCACCTCGAGTCCTCCTCGGCTCCAAATCCGCGATCTAAGCCTCATCTGCAAAATATAACGGAAGGGGTGAGTCACCGAGACTCAGTGTATAAATCCCCAACCCGATAGAATAGCACTCACACAAGTCATTAATAAAACATGCAAATCATGCAACCCCATAACCTAACCATCCGATCTCCTCTATCTACCCCGTGTGGTCAAAACCACCGTGGTCAAAACCATCGTGACCGAAGTCACAAATATATAAGTGTGGTCAAAACCACCGTGACCGTAGTCACAAATCAAGTGATGGGGCCAACCCATCGTGGTGGTCAAAACCACCGATGACAATCCAGTAATCAACATGTGGGACCAACCCATCGTGGTACCAAACTCTTTGGGACAAGTCACAATATCCATATGTGGTCAAAACCACTGGTGGTCAAAACCACCGGGACTTAGTCACAAATAATAGTATCAAGACGGGACCAACCCGTCCGTGGTGGTCAAAACCACCGTGTGATACCCAAATAATTCTTCCTCCTCTCAACAATCCCACCATCATGTCCATATCAATCGTGGCATAATAACGTATGATGATGCAAATAACACATGGCATAGCAAAGAAACAATGACATGATAGCATATATCGAGATCCATAATCGGGACTTACCGGATTCCACGCTCATGCCACAAAGCATTACTACCGGTTTCAATGGCTATTAACAAAGAACATGATAAACATATCATACTAACGAAGTGTGTAAAGCGTTACACACCGACTATTCATAGATCTAATCGAAATTCCGAAACTACGCGAAACTAAAGAGATCCCGAAACGTTTGCCTCCCCCCCTTTCCTACAATCAATCCACACTACACTTTTAGAAATATAGCCATTCGGCTTAATCACAAAATCCCGAAGATATGTCGCACTTAAGGTAGCACTCATTTAATACCGATTTGGTTTCCAACCAAATCCGAAGCTATGTGATGCACCTCCCTTGCAATCGGCCAAGCACTAGCACACAAAATGATTAGCCTTCGGCTTTTGAACGAATAAGAAACAAATCCAAACGCTAGAACCCTTACCTAGATCGGTAACCAAATCCTCAAGACCCACGTGATTCGGCTACCAAGCACCAACGCTCGCACCCCTAAGTGATGTTAGGGATTTCGGCTACCAATAAAGAACAAGAATAGAGTTTAATATATGTGAATCTATAATAAAAGGGAAGATAGAAGGGAAGTGGGGTTTTGGCATTACCCAAATCGATCAAGAAGAGAAGAAGAAGTCACTTACCGTGAGATTTGGCTATGACTCAAAAAGAAAGAGATAGATTCAAAGACTTCAATGGAGACTAGATCACGTGAAAAGAGAAGCAAATAAGGCCAAGGTTATTCGGCCAAATACTTGAAAGAAGTGAGGAGAGAACTCAACAAGATTTCGGCTTTTGAAGGTGGTAGAGATGAAGAAGAAAAGGGAATGGGAATGAAGGGATTCGGCAAAGGAGAAAGCAAGAGATTTCGGCACAGGGAGATTTGAAAGAAAGAAAAGATGAAGTGGAAAGAGTTCCTAAAGAAAAGATGAAGTGGAAAGAGTTGCTTTCGGCTTTGAGCAAAATAGGAAGAAAAGAAGGGAACTAAGATGGATTCGGCTAGGTAAGCTAACAATGGGTGAACCGAAAAGAAAAGAAAAGAAGAGAATTGAGTTTCGGCTCTTCAAAGGGAGTTGCAAAATTGGTTCGGCCAAATGCCCAAGTTGCCGAAAGAAAAAACCAAAATGAGGAGAAAAGCAAGAGGGGTTTCGGTTTTGACACCAAACAAAAAAATAAAGAAGCCTTCTAAGCTAGCCGACTGTAGCTAGCTCCCATAGCACATTCGGCCACCCTCCAAAGAACCCAAAACCGATTGCACCTCCTTCCCCAAAGTCCATAATTCGGCCAACTCCTTCAAATGAGTTTGAAAAGAGTCAAACTCCTAAATTTCCTCCCCTACATCAGTTCAAACTGTTTGACCCCTTCCATCCTTATCTTCCAGAGTCCATCCCGAGCACTCCTCTTCCCCCCGCTCGCATGCATGAAAAAATAATAAGCAGAAAGTGCAATTCCTACTGCTCGAACCCAAGCACTCCTTCCCAGCATTTGGCGTCACCCACCTGGCACCTTAGTGGCGCCTCCTTTGCCACTAGGTTGTTTGTGTCCCAACCCTTCAATAAATTCTTTTAACCCCCTAACTCTCCTAGCTCCCTCTTCCTAAGCACTAAAACAAAATTTTTGGCCATGACCCAGGCCTAACCCGAGGTCATGCCTAGGCCCCAAAACATGCTACACTAGCACAGTAGGCATATCATCACATGCAAACACATACAAAATGCAGAGACTCCGATTTAAGGATGTTACATATATATATAAATATGTTTGGATTATTCTTTCTAACGAAAAGAAAAGATTTCTTCGAAAAGACCGATTCTGTGGTTTAATCTGATCTGAAACTATTTGATTGAAAATGTAACTGGGTTATGTGAGTTTGAATCTATCTACTGGATCGGAAACAAACTTTAAATGTACATGTATGATTTGAAGGATAGTATGGAAGTAGAACTTGTATTTTTGAGGATTTGATACAGAATTATGTCTATCGGAACAATCCTATCTGAGAAATGTTGTGGTAAATTAAAGTTAGTTCAATTGTTGAAGCTTTATTTTGTACGAAGACATTATCCACTAAAATATTAGTTCTGATTTAGCCTAAATTGAACGAAGAGTTTACGAACCTCATTCATGTGTCAATGGACGGGTCGAAGTATAATAATGGAGCACACAGAGATATCATGTGATTCCTTATGGTTAGAATTGTTAAAAGACTATGAGCTTGTGATTGACTACCATCCGGGAAAGGCTAATGTTATTACTGATGTTTTAAGCCGAAAATAACTGTTTGCTTGGTGTGCTATGAATGCGTATATGGCTATATCTGATGATGGTTCAATAATAATTGAATTAAAAGTAAGACCGTTATTTATTCAGCAAAATTAGTGATACTCAAAAAAAAAGTTGATAATGATTTGTTAGCAAAGCAGGTCCAAGGTGATTTGAAGGTTGATTTAGAGTTTCGAAGTTGATGCTAAAATTTGTCTGAGGTTCAGAAACCAAATATGTATTCCGAGGAATTCAGATGTTGATTCAGATGATTTTGAATGAAGCCACAACAGTTGATTGTTTGTTCACTCAGGTAGTATAAAGATGTATAGTGATCTGAAATAACTTTACTAGTGGTATGGTATGAAACGAGATATTTTTGACTTTTCTTCGAAATGCTTAATCTGTCAACAAGTAAAAAGCCGAGCATCAGGTACCTTCTGGGTTGCTTCAGCTGATTTTGATACCTGAATGGAAATGGGATAGAGTCACGATGGATTTTGTATTTAGTTTTTCGTTGACACCGAGAAAGAAAAATGCAATTTGGGTTATTGTTGATTGATTGGCTAAATCGGCTTATTTTGTTATGATATGTATAGACTACTCGCTTGATAATTTGGTTGAATTGTATGTTTCTCAATTTGAAAGATTACATGGTGTACCTATATCTATTAATTTAAATAAAGATCTGTAGTTTACATCGGGGTATTGGAAGAGATTGCGTGATGCTTTAGGTACGAAATTACATTTCAGCACAACTTTCCATACATAGACAGGTGGTCAATCTAAACGAGTCATTTTGATACTGGAGGATATGTTGAAATGTTGCATTCTTGAGTTCAAAGGTACGTAGGAACGACATCTACCTCTGATTGGATTTCCGTACAATAAAATGGCACCTTATGAGGCTTTATACGGTTGTAAATGTCATACGTCATTGTATTGAACTGAGCTCTGTAAAAATAAGATATACAGGGTCGAATTGATCTGAGAGACTGAACATAAAGTAATAGTGGTTTGTGAAAATTTGAAAACGACGTCAGATCGTTAGAAATCATTTGCGGACTTGAAACGAAAAGATATAGGATTTTAGATCGAGGACAAAGTTATTTTGAAAGTTTTATCGTGAAAGAAAATATTCAGAAATCGGTTGAAAGGAAAATTAAGTCTGATATGACATATGAGGAAGAACTGATTCGTATTCTGGCTTACGAGATTAAAGAATTGTGAAATAATAAAATTCCGTTACAAAAGTGTTGTGGTACAAGCACAGAATTAAAGAGGCTACGTGGGAGTTTGAGAACATTATGAGAGAGCAATATCCACACCTATTCATTAATAAGATTTTTAGGGACGAAAATCCCTAAAGGGGGGGAGAGTTGTAACAGCCCGGTTTAGACCCTAGTCGGAATAGTGGTTTCGAGACCACAAATCCGAAGTCAAAAAAATATTTTGGAATCATTTTTTTTGTTTATTATATGTGACATAGCCTGTGTGAAAATTTTGTGTGGTAATTTTATCGACTGTGTGTCAAATTACGAAAAAGGACTTAATCGCATAAAATGTAAATACTGTGTGCTGATTGTTGAGTGCTTAATTGTTGTTGTCTTTGTAATGAGGAAGACTTATGATGCAATTTGGCCAGAATTTAGTATAGTGGACGGCATAATGATAACATATATGTTTTTATATGTTAAAATCATATGTTAAAAATTTATATTATTTTATATTATATATTAATGTTATAATAAAACAAATTAAGAGATAGTGGGGTGGGTGTTCATCTTCTTCCACCGAATGTTGAAGAAGAAATAAGGGTTCTTAAGCTTTCAAATATTCGGCACACATTTTAGCTCAATTAAGGTATGATTTGGTTTCGGTTTTTGATAATTTTTACGTTTTTGTAATCGTTGCTTTGTGCTCTACAAAACCCATGCTTAAATTTTGTGAATTGATGATGTTTATGAAATGTGTCATTAATGAAGTGGTGAGCTTTGTGATGAGTGTTGGAGTTAAATGAAAGATATGTGTTTAATTAACATGTTTTGTTCTTGAATATTTGATGGATTTAGCTAATTAGGGCTAAATTGAGAAAATAATAAATTGAAGGGCTAAAAGGCAAAATAAATGAAATATATGGATCAGTATGAGCATAAGGAAGATTCGGCCTAACTATGATGTGGTGAAATTTTGTGTATTTTGTATTTTGTGCAATTAGGACTAATTTGTAAAAGTATGAAATATCAAGGGTAAAATGGTAATTTTCCCATTTATGTGTTGTTGGATTAAATTGAATGAAATTGTGTTTAAATGGGGTTAATTTGAAATTATATAGATCAAGAACAAAAGAAATCGGACTTGGATGGGGAAAAAATGAAAGCTGTCGACTAGTCGTCCCGTTCCGTTTTACATCGTCCGAGGTAAGTTTATAGGCAAATAGACGTGTTTAATTGTAGATAAATGTTATATATATATATATGCTGGTATGAAAAATATGAATTTATATGTGCTTATGCCGAGTGTGAATAAGCTTGGTAACCATGTTCGAATAGCGGATTATAATGTCTGTCGATATTCGAGGTAAGTTTTAAGCAATCATGTTGGATTGGATTTATCTATAATGATGCACATGAATTTAATGGAAGTATATATGTTTATTGTTGATATAGACGAATGTGATATTGATTTGAGAGATGAGTATAGCCGAATGTGATGTATACATATATGTCAATGATACACACGAATGTGATATTAATTCGAGTGATGAATAAGTTAATACGTATATATACATATATATAAATATATATATATATGGTTGAGGTTTAAGCTTTATATTTATATATATGAATGAGTAGCAAGTTTGAGATATGCACTTAATGTGCAAATTTGATACCGAGCACTATGTGTGCGAAATCAGTTAATGGGCACTAAGTGTGCGAGAAATTAAATGTGACGGCACTAAGTGTGTGATACGTTACAAGGATTTGGCGCTAAGTGTGCGAGAAATTAAATGTGACAGCACTAAGTGTGCGATACGTTACAAGGATTTGGCACTAAGTGTGCGAGAAGTTAAATGTGACGGCACTAAGTGTGCGATACGTTACAAGGTTTTGGCACTGTGTGTGCGATATCTATATATAGCTTCGGCTATTCATTTGGCACTGTGTGGGCAAAATCTATATATAGCTTCGGTTATCCATTTGGCACTAAGTATGTGAGTTCATTGAATATAAAATATTATTGTATGATTTATATGTTGAATAAAGTGTTTGGGTTATGATGCATCAATTGTAAGGATGCAAAGGAGTGAGATGCGCCTATGATCAAATGATAATTATATGCTAAGTTATACTATGTTTTTGTGCATATGTGTAAAAATGAAAGTGAATACATGAAAATCATGAAAAAAAGTGAAATTAGCATTAAGACAGTACTGGATAGCTGCAGTTGTGTATTTTTTAAAAATCACCAAAAATGGTAGGAATTGAATTAATAATTGAATGAGATATGAAATTAAATATAATTGAGTCTATTTTCAAAGAAAGAAAATGGTGTGAGAAAATGAGTTATACTTTATGAGATATTTAAATTCTTGTGAGACTGGTTCAGAATGAATACGTGATCCCCTGTTCTGACTTGGAAAAATCATTATAAATTGTACAAAACTAATTATTGGGCATGGTTTATATTATTAGAATCCTTAGTGAGTCTATTTTTTATTGGAACAAACAAAAATATTATTTGAACTCTATAATGAGATATCTTATATTTTTTGAAGAGAGGGCAGAACTGTCAAACAGCGAAACAGGAGAAACTTTAATGAATAAACTATACTAATTGGCTAAGACAAAAATTCTGGAAATTTTATGGCAAGAAGATATATGAGTCTAATTTCAGGGAAAGTTTACGGAACTTAATTTCGAGTTCTGTAGCTTATGAAATAATTAAATTAGTGACTGTGACTCAAGAAAACAACCTTAGCTGAACTTGAGTAAAAGGTGAAATCATGTAAATAATGATTCTATTTTCTTAAGCATATCTATTGAGGAATGGGATAGTATTGTTAAATATATTGTTTATTATTATATGCCAACTTACTAAGCTATAAAGCTTACCCCATTTTACCATTTCTCTTAGTGTTGTCAGGTTGGCTCGGGGTTGGAGATCGTTGGAGGTATCATCACACTATCAATTTGTCAAGTTGGAATCACGACAATTCCTAATTATTTTCAAGTGAATGGCATGTATAGAGATTTAGTTATTGGTTGTATGTATTATTATGAATTAGCCAAATGTTTAGGCTTATATTGCTTCGTTGAATAAAGCCATGAGTTGTGGCTCATAATGCCTATAGGTAAGTAAACCTATTTTATGCAGGCATGGAGAAATGTCTTGATGTGGCTAAGTTAGAATTAGCTAAAGGTATAACAAAGATCGATATATTGTATATTAGTACAAAGAGTTAAGAACACAAAAGGTTTGAAAAATAGCCTAATGTATGCCACACGGACTAGAGACACGGTCGTGTGTCTCAGCCGTGGGGTAGGACACAGCCACCGCACGGGCATGTGGTTTGGCCGTGGTGCATAAACAGAATGCTAGTGTATTACACATGGGGTCCAGACATGGGCGTGTGAGGACCACACGGTCTACTCACATGGCCGTGTCAAATGTCACACGGGCGTGTGACCCTATTTTGGTAAAAATTTTCTAAATGCCTGAAAAGTTCCGATTTGGTCCCGAACCAACTTTAATGATTTTTTTGGGCCTCGTAAGCCCATAATAGGGACATAGAGTGTGACTATGAATGTTTTTAATGTATAATTGAAATGTATGCATCGGAAAAGTGTAAAAGATTGTTGTAATGCCTCGTACCCTGATCCGGCTATGGATAGGGGTAAGGGGTGTTACAACCAATACTATGAATTTCTATTCAATTGCAATTTGTTCTATAAGTCGTCATTCTGTATGATTTGTCTACCGCTTACACTGATTTCCTTGGGATTGAACTCATACTGAGCTTCTTAAGCTAACTCTCCCATTATTTCATTCTTTACAGATAACCTACCAGGTTAGGATGTTGACTCAGCATGCGGAGGGCTCGACTCAGATTAATTTCTATTAAGAAGTATTTTAGAATTACTATTTCAATTTTTTGTTATTTTGATAACTATATTGCTTTATTTGAATTGTCACATATTTACTGATAAAAAAACTTGAAATATTTAATAACTAAAAAAGAATTGAACCTGAGGCAGCGACGGTGGCTCGAATTATTGAAATATCATGATCTCGTTATTAATTATCATCCGGGGAAGGCTAATATGGTCACAGACGCGTTAAGTCAAAAATCAATGTTTGCTTTGAGAGTGTAAAATGCTTAATTGACTTTGAATGTTGATGGTTCTATTTTAGCGGAATTGAAAGCTAGACTTTTGTTTCTTTAGAAAATTCAGGAGTTGCAAAATGATTACTCAAAATTATTAGCTAAACAAGAGCAGATTCAGAGTGATCAATCTACGGATTTCAAAGTTGATACTGATGGTATGTTATACTTTCATAATTGATTGTGTGTTCCAAATGATCTGGAGTTAAAACGAGACATTTTACCTGAGGCTCACAGTAGTACGTACTCTATTCATTCGGGTAGTACTAAAATGTCTGATGATTTGAAACAAATGTATTGGTGGTCGAGTATGGAATGTAAAATTTCAGAATTTGTGGCTAAATGTTTGGTTTTCCAACAAGTGAAAGCTGGACATCAAGTTCTGTCTGGGTTATTACAGCCTATTATGATTTCCAAGTGGAAATGGGAGCGAGTTACGATGGATTTCGTATCAGGATTGCCTTTGACACAGAGGAAGAAAGACTCGATATGGGTTATTGCTGATAGATTGGTGAAATCGACTCACTTTATTTCGGTCAGAACGATTATTCGCTTGAAAGGTTAGTCGAGTTGTATGTATCTGATGTCGTTAGATTGCACGATATTTCGATATCTATTATTTCTTATCAAAACCTGATGTTCACCTTTAGATTTGGGGTAAACCTCATGAGGCTTTGGGTACTAAACTCAACTTCAATACGACATTTCATTCGTAGAAAGATGGACAGTCAGAACGGGAAATATGGATTTTGGAGGACATGTTACGGTGTTGCATTCTTGAGTTTGAAGGTGATCTGCCGTAATTCGGTGTAGCAGATTAAACTAGTATTCGAACTTTAGGAGCTTGAACACAAGCATTTTGGTTAAGTTTTAATTATGTCTTCACAATTTTAGTTAAGTTTAATAAAGTGTGTAATTTGAGTCTTTTATTGACCTTAAGGGCTGAATGAGGCCTAAGGGTGAGCTGATATACTTTGTGAGTGTGCAAGAGACCATTAAAAGGCGTGCTAACTTGATACCAATCTCTATGTTGCAACACGAAGAGCTGGATGTCACAACATAGGGAGCAGAATTGAATAATTTAAAGACTGTCGTCGGTGTCGCGACACACCCCTGAAGATACTCTAAAAATGAAGCATACTGCCTTTGATGTCGCGACACATGACCTGGTTTGTCTCGACATCACCTCTATATGGGAAATCATTATGAGCAAGAGGCATTTTGGTCCACACAACCAAACATTAAGCACGAGGATGGCAACTGACCTAGGGCTAAGGACGACAGTCACTCTAAAGTCTATAAATAGGCTCATTTAACACATGTTATGGACAGCTTTCATATTCTATAATTTTCTTCCTAGTTTTAGTGTTTAGTTTTTCTCTTTTCCTAGGCTTTAGGTTTATTTTAGTTTTTGTTCTTTGCTTTGCGGAAGAAATTAGATTTGGGAACGTGATCAAACTCTGTGAGGATTGGGCATTATATTTTAATACAAATCAGGCTTTTTCTAAACTTTATACTCTTGAATTGTTATTCATGTCTACCATTTCTATGAAGTTTATATTGCTTATAAGATCCATGAGGATCTAATCCTTCTGTGGGGGATTAGTGAGTGGATGTATGATTAATTAACTATTTTGTAAGGTTCTCTTAACGTATCAACTATTGTTTATAATATCCATGAACTCCTTAGCCCTGAACTAGTCTGGACTATGAAGTCAAGAGATAAATAGTTATTGCCAACTCGTTATTCTAGTGGAAGATCAGAAGATCCTGCTGGGATATCGACTAGTTGATTGAACAAGAAAACCTGAAGCGAAAGTTGATTATGATTACCGAAGTAAGCTAATCGCCCATGCTCAAATTTGATAAATTTACTCTTTGATTTCTCATTATTTCTTTATTTCTTTCCTTTCTATTTTTATTATTATTAATAATTCTAAAAACCTTTCTTTTTATTTGATCGTAATATAATCTATCTAAAGTACTAATTAGATATATTTGTGCTTAGGTTAGAATTAATCTAGTTTAAATTAAAAAAAAGAGTTGGTTTGAGGTGCAATAATAACAAAATCACTTTTATACACAAAAGTCCCTAAAGCCAACAACTTTTTATTGAAGGAAAAAGAAATAGTCCCTTATCTTCCTCTACTTTCCTTGAGGGAAAAAAATTCAATTGTAGGTCCCTTATATTCATTTATTTGTTTTGCTTGGTAAAAAAAATTTAAAAGCTTCTTTTGAAATCTCTAATCTCTATCTGTTTGTTTTGCTTAGGAAAATCTTTTAAAGCTTCGTTGTAGAAAGCCTTTTGCTTCTTTATTGCCAAAACTTATTTCCTTAAAGTTCTTTTTGTTTAAGTTGAAGTTCATCAAGGCTTAGGAGATATCAAAGAATGAATGAACATAAAAAGATGAAGTTTTATGTGGTTTTTCATGAGAAGAAACTAGATATTTATAGTTCATGGCATGAATGTGCTCTTAACGTTACTAGAGTAAAAAAAAAAAGGCCTTTACAAGTCATTTGAAACTGAGATGGATGTTGTGGAAGCCTTCAATATATTTGTAAGCTTTAGTTCGAATGAGGAGGGGAGGTTAAGATATGTAGTTTCTTCATACTGTAATCAGAATATGAAGTATGCATTGAGAATCCAATAAACAATGTGAAATCTTCTAATGAAGGAATAGTTCATGCTAGTAGGGAAAAGATGACGTGGCATCACTGTTTCATATAATCCTTTCCCTATGCTAGTATGATGTATGCATTTATTGCAGGTTGTATTAATGGTAGAAAGAATGCGAAAAAAAAGTTGTTATTTAATTTCCCTAGTTTGATGACCGCCTCCAGACGTACTAACGTCCAAAGTGTGAATACTGCAGTAAAATATATATCAATGAGGCGATATCTACAAGTATACGGGTCCAGTTGTAATATAGTTACAACGGGGTAGATGAGTACTCCGAGGATAGTACCCAAGGGAGGCTAGTGCTAGGTCGATTTTTACCTGAACACTGAAAGATCTAGTAAGTACTCTAAATCAGTTATAGTATGAAAACATAATAAAAGGAGCCTTTGAGAAAATATAATAAAGAAAGAAATAAAACTCAAGAGATTGAAAATAGAATAAATCAAATTTGATTATTGGTGATTAGCTCGCTTCGATAATTCATATCAATTGTCGCTTCGAGTTCCTTGTCAATTAACTAGTCGCTATCCCAACAGGAACTTCCGATCTTCCACTCAAATAATGAGTCAGCAAGGACTACTTATCTTCCGACCTCACAGTTCATACTGGCTTGGGGTGAAGGTGTTCACGGATAGGTCATACCAATTTTGGGTTAATTCCTTCGTTAATGACTTCCTAGGGTTGTCAGGCTTAGGGTTTAAGTTCTTCCTTTCCCAAATAGTTGATCCATTGAATAACCCTACAAAATAGTTACTAGATCATACCTTCACTCGTTAATCCCCTATAGAAGGATTAGTTCCTCATGGTTTTCATGAACAATATGGAATTGATATAAAGAATAAACATAATAGACGAATAGAAAGTATAGAGTTTAAGAAAATGTCTGATTTTTATTTAAGAATAAAGTGAATCCACAAGTTTGATTGTATTCCACAAATCAGAACTTTTGAGATAAACAAATAATAACTTGAAAATAAATCTAAAACCTAAGAAGAAAGAAAAGCTAAACTGAAATTAAAAGCAGAATTCTAAACTAAGTAATTGGTGTCCATAACATGTGACAAAGGAGCCTATTTATAGATTTCAGGTGGTCGTCATCCTTAATCCTAGGTTAGCTGACGTTTTCGAGGTTTAAGTTTTATTGTGCGGACTAAAGCGCCCCTAGCTCGTGTTTAATTCTTGTCTAGAGTCGATGTCGCGACACACCAAGACCTATGTCGCGACATAGGGGTAGTATACTCTTGGGATATCTTCAGGGGAATGTAGCGACACCCTTAAGCTGTGTCACGACATCAAAGATAGTCTCATGATTTCTCCATTTTGCTCCCTATGTTGCAACATTGATCATTTCGTGTTGCGACATAATGACCAGTATTGGTTTAGTACGCCTTCTACTGGTCTCCTGCACACTTACAAAGTTTATTAGCTCACCCTTAGGCCTTATTAAGCCCCTAAAGTCAATAAAAGAATCAATTTTCATATTTTATTAACTTTAAGGAAACTTACAAAAACATGATTAAAACCTAACAAAAATGTTTTCTTTCAATCTCTTAAAGTGTGAAAATTAGTTTAATCTATTACACTGAATTACGGCAGATCATTTGATATTATTAATTTTCATTTATTGGAATTATTTTGTTACGAATATGATGTTGTGCAAAAATTAAAAAAATATTAAAAATCAAAGACCTATATTTATAATAGTAAAAGAGAAGAATAATTAAATGCTAATGTAATCAATCATCCAACATGAGTAGGTTAAAGGTAACTTTTGCAAAGACTTCAGTTTTGACAGAAAAAAAGGTCATGTTGTTAAGCATATATGATAGCTTGAGTTTTTCATAAGTTTCAAAAGATAATAGTTTGAAAAGAAAACCATGTACCTCTAAATGAAGAATAGATTGCCATTGTTGTTTAGATTTCCTCTGTCATCAATGGGAACAATCAGCTCACTTCAATAATTCCTTCCAAACCCACTTGAATATATCGTACATAAGAGCTCTTTACAGCTGCTCCTCCCATAAGAGTTTAGACTCACATTTGGTCTTACTATTCTTTCATCAAACCTCTGTTAAGAAATCTTTCTCATATTTTTTTAATTAGAGCCAACACGTACCGCTTCACAAAGTTCTTGAAGCACTCCATCTATTCACGAAACCATTGAAGTAAGCACATATCCTCTTGTGTTTTTTGTGTTGATTTCATTCCAACCTAAAACAGATGACTCAAATAAATAGGAACCCATCTTTGCCTTTTCTTTTCTTTTTTTTGTATGACTTGATTAACCAATCATTTTCATCCAAGCCATATTTATTCTAAAACTCACTCCACTTGCTTTCGAATTCTGGAATAGTAAGACTTTCCTGAACAATGACCTTGAATTCGTTTTCAACTGATGCATATTCAACCTAATGCTTAAGCTTGTTAGGAAACTCAATATAGATGTGTCATATGTAAAATCTTTTTATTATGTTTGGCATCAATTCATTGATCACTACTCTAATGCTTTCACACAGGTCTGTCAAAATGCAAGTAGGATTTATGTCTCTTATAGCCGATGACCAAGTACTAAAAAACCACCTAAAAGTCCCCACATCTTCATGTGAAAGCAAAGCAAAACCAAATAGGATAGATTGATCATGGTGATTAATTCCAACAAAAGAAGTAAAAGGTATCCTATTCACAAGATCTGTTGTAACAGCCTAATTTTAGTGGTGTCGAAAACAGTGATTTCAATACCACAATTTTGATGAGTGAGTTATTATTTTAGTATTTATTTAATGTCTTTGAGATTATATTAGGGTCGTATAAAAGTTTCATTAAGTAATTTTGAAGTTTAAACGGTTAATTAGGTAAAAAGGATCAAATCGTAAAAGATGCAAAAGTGGGTTTCTAATAGTGAAATGGATTAAATGGCCTTATAATTTTAAATCAATAGACTTATTTGGTGAATATGCCATACATGTTGTTAATGGACAATAATGGACAAGGTTATAGTGAAATTTAAGGGTAAATTAGAAATTAGTTAAATAAATACAAAACAAATAACAAAAGACTATCATATTCTTTCTTTTATTTTTTGTTTCAATCGAAATCTCCATGAAAGGAGAAGCTTGAAGTTTGACTAGGGTTTAATTCATTGCATGGTATGTATTCAAGTCCCGTTTTTAATGATTTTTATGTTTTTGAGCTCGTTTTAGCTTAGCCTAGCTAACTCGGGGGTTAATTTGCAAAACCATTAAAGTTTGAGGGACTTGCCATGTTTTTTTACTAGGTTTTGAAGTTATTTGATATATTATTAATCTTGGTTGTTAAACAAACTTGTTTTGTTAAGTGATTTTTGATGAATTTTGAAATAGGGTTTTGTTTTGAATTATTGGTAATTATGGGTTGTTCCAAGGTCCCTTGTAGCATTGGTTAACATGGATTTAGGTTAAAATGATTAATATTCAAGTTATGTGCTTAAAGACTAAATTGTGAAAAGTTAAAATATTAGGGGTAATTTTGTAATTTTACATAAATATGAATTTTGGATTGAATTGAATACTTGAAGTACTTAATTGAGTGAAATTATCTATTTAGATCATTATAAACCACAACCGGACTTAAATCGGGGAAAACTAAAGATTTGGACTAGATTTAACTCGACTATTACGACCATAGTTATCGAGGTAAGTTCGTATAAATTGTAATCGTATTAATGATAGCTAAATCAATTATCTGTTATATTGTGTTAATATAAACGGACTTGAAAATGCATATATATCGATGCTTTGAGTAATTGACGGATAAATAATCCTGTTTGAACTTTAAGAATTCTTAGGATACAAATGACATGTCATTAGGGATTTCATGTTTCAGGTGCTGGTCTTGAATGTCCTACCGATGGCTGAGGTTCTGCATTTGTTGCGGATTCTCCACAACTCGTGTGAGCAGTATCGTGTAGCTAACATTCCGACCCACAACTCGTGTGAGCAGACCCATTTCACAGCTTGTGTGAGCACTATTGAAAAGGAAATATTACGATTATATGGAAAGGCATACTACATGTGAGCATTTTTAAGTATCCGATATAATTCTAGATGGTTCAACGGATAAGTAAAGGAAATGGCACGGTAAGTATACAATTGAAATGGTTCATGATCCTATGAAAAGGTTGATAAGTTAAATGATGTGTATATGAAATCTACTTACTATATGATTCAACTCATATGTATCATGGATGAATCTACTAACTTATGAGTTTGATGGTGTCTGTATAGGCTTTTACTAAGCTTATGGTCTTGGTAATGATATTATGTGTAACACCCCAAACTCGGCCTGGACGTTATGGCCGAATCTGGCGATGTCACATGGTAGTGTGTTAGAAAACTGTAGCTTGTGTTGGAAAATCGTAACTTTGCTTAAAACATTTTTCGTTTAGAATTCCTCGTTATCTTTCATTAATTCTCAAATCGTGATACATTTCCAAACGCTGTACTTTGCGGAAGCTTTTAAAAATAGTTTGCGTGTGAGTGGTATTTTGATAAAACATTCATCTCTTTTGAAAACCCGAGTTTTACCTACTTCTAGCAGATATAAACAGAAAACAGTATGAAATCAAAATTTTAGGTAAAAATCCATAGAGGCCATTTATTACAGAAAAATACCCCAAAATAAAACTTAAAATCGTAAATAAGTACTTAAATAGAAAGAAGTAGGTCGTGTGGCCACCGCTGAGTCCTCCGCCGCACCGATCCACCTATGTCTGGGGATTACCTGTACAGATTAAATAGAAGGGGTGAGTTTACGTAAACTCAGTGTGTAATCCCCATGCAAACAATCAGTCAATAACAGATAATCTCAGTTTGGGTCTAAGCCCTTTCCAATATCAGTATCCGTATCAGTTTGGGCCTTAGCCCATTTCAGTAACAATAAGTATTAAGGCCTTAGCCCATTACAGTGCAGTAACAGTGACAGTTATGCAGTTATAAAATCCTACCCAACCAGCCTCTACACTCCATCTCCGTCCAACCCTACACTCCATGTGGGGATATAATCAACCCACCCATCCCTACACTCCAAATAGTACCGAATACGACACTAGACAGTAGTTGCAGCTGAGTTGCCAGTAAGTTAGGCTTGAAGCCTTTCAATACACTTCCTCCAATCAATATCAATGCCCAACCCAATGCAATGCATCATACAGACAGGTCATGGTATCATGTATAATCAGTACAGTGTGAGTATCATGCTCATCATATAGACATACCAATCTATCTCATATAGACATATAACAGTATTTCAGTCATTTCAGTCAATTAGGGGTCTAGGTAAACTTACCGACCCTATAGTAGGTTCACAGTCGTCTCGGGCGAATCGTGCAACCTTAGTAACGAATCAGTGAAAATGGGCCCACACGCCCATGTTGTCTGCCTGTGTGGGCCCACACGCCCGTGTGGCCCACACAGCCTGAGTTGGGCTTGGCCGTGTGGATCACATGGCCTGGCCCAGAATCCCACACGCCAGTGTGGTGCACCCGTGTGGGCCCACACGCCCATGTGGTGCACCCGTGTGGGCCCACACGCCCGTGTGGCCCACACGGCCCAATTGGTCAAGCCTATGTCTCGCACACGGCCTTGCTCGGCCATCACACGGCCGTGTCACCTGCGCACGGCCTAGCTCGTCGACCACACGTCTGTGTTGTGGCTTACAGCCTTGCACACAGCCTACCACACGGGCTACCACACGCCCGTGTGACGTCGACAAAGAGCTTTATCGGCTTTTTTTTTAGACGCATTTTCAGTATTTCGGGTACACACCTGGTTCGATTTCGATGTCGAAACACTCCTTAAGCCTGAAAACCTATCAGAGAAGCATTCACAATCGATTTAGAAGACTAATTAACGAGTTTTCAAAAATAACTTATTAACAGTAACTCGACTCACCGCCGACGAAGACTTCCTATCAACACCGTTTAAACGAGAAATACGGAATTCACTGATCAGAGCCTTCTCCTACGCCATTAACCGCAGAAGAGAAACATTACTACCCAATCGTTAAGAAATTCATGGCAGTAGAGAAGGGGACTTACCGAAACCGCGCAGGACCAGTTCTCAATGCAAAAAGAAAGGATGATTTAAGGAAAAATGAACAGGAAAAAAGGAGAGGGCAATTCAATGGGAATTTCGGCAGTGTGCAAACATGAACTTGAAAACGTCAAAATTTTCTTTGAGAGGGGGAAGGAAAGCCGAAGATTTCAAAAAGAAAACGAAAATATCTTTTGATAATTCCCAAATCCCTTAATTCTCTCCACCAAACTCCCCACTAAATCCACTACTCAGATTTCTAGTCCATCTCAAACTCTCACACGGCACAAGCAGCAAAATATATCCCTTGTTTGTGCAGTGACTCGAACTCCAAACCTCCAGC
Organism: Gossypium sturtianum; assembly: GCA_025698515.1. Lineage (NCBI taxonomy): Eukaryota > Viridiplantae > Streptophyta > Magnoliopsida > Malvales > Malvaceae > Gossypium > Gossypium sturtianum. The sequence continues at coordinate 23,746,313 of CM046950.1, forward strand.
TTACTTACACTCCACTTAACCACCAGACCAGAAGGCCCATTCAGACATACTTTACCAATGTTTATTCATAAGCCTGCTGGCTAAAGATAGGGGTTTACTCAATTAACAACAAAATTTTGCCCAAGCTAAGGCTTGAACCCAAGACTTCTCAGACACTCCCAGAGCACTTAACCACTAAAGCAGATACACAGTTGTGTCTCAAACACACGAAAATAAATATAAGAGATTTTTGGGGCGTTACATTATGTTTATTCTATAGTTTGTGCTAAAGGAATGGTAAGTTATGTTTGAGTTTATACGAGCTTACTAAGCACTAGTTGCTTACATTGTTACTTTCCTTTATTTTATAGATTATCGGAAGCTCGATCGGTTGGAAACTCGTCAGAGATCTATCACACTATCCAGCAACCATTTCGGTAGTTTTTGAGCATTTTGGCCAAGGTTATAAATGGCATGTATAGGACTTTGTGTAATGGTAGTTCTTGAATGTGTTAATGGTCAATTTGGTATGTATTTGCTTTTGATGTTCATGTTTGGTTTAATGGACTTTAATGCCTTACCAAGTTATGTCATTTTGGCCACTTTTAAGTGCTTGTATATAAGATCCTTATTGGTATGCTTGTGATAATATGTAAATGTTATATGTGATGTTATTTGGTAGTTAAATAAACTAGGTTCTATGCTTGAAATGTGACAATATTGCTTTGATTTGATCATTGATGTTTTGATATGAATGTGGTGTCTTTGAATGGCATATTGGTTAGATGAAATAGATTGTTTGAAATGGTATGTTTATAAGTGTTTGAATGATGCTTAGGTCAATTGAATGTGTGCACAAATGGGATGGATGGTTAGGTGTGTTTTGGTCTTGAAATGACTTGTTTTAGGGTCAATTTATGGATCACACGGCCTACGACACAACTGTGTGTCACAAGTTAGAGAGTTACACGGGTGGAGACACGGGCGGGGACACGATCGTGTGTCCCTTTGTTCAATTGTTACACGGCCTGGGCTATGTCACACAGCCTGGCCACACAGCCGTGTGACCCATGTTTTCAAATTTTGCAACTTTTTCCCAAATATTCTGTTTTGTTTCAAATTAGTCCTGAATTGCTTCTAAGCTATTTTTAGGGTCTCGAAGGCTCGATTTAGAGATCAAATGCATATTTTTGATAGGTTTTTAATGAGGTTAATTTATTTAATGTTATGATGTTAAATGTTGTTCCGATTGTTTGATAATGCTCCGTAACCCTAATCTGGCGACGGAGATGGGTTAGGGGTGTTACATATGTTATGTCCAAACTAACATCATGAAAGTCCTCATAAGTAGCTTTACATTGAGGATGGATCCAAATAATATTCTTAACCTTCCAGAACCATCAAGGTTAAACTGGTGGTAGAAATCCCTATCTTTATTTTGCATTGTGAAAAAAAAAATCTTCAAATACTTAACATCTCCCTCTTGCATGATCAGCCTCCTGTTACTATGTATATAAGTTCTGCAATTTTTTGGTAAACACTCCATTTGATCTGGCCTACCTTATTGAACTTGTAGCAATTTAATATTCTTGCAAATTAAAAGTTCGACCATATCATTTGCCTCAAGAGTTCTTTTTAACTAATTAAAAACATGCCTATATCCAAACATTAGGCTTGACATGTCTGGCAAGAGTTCATGTGAATGAATTGTGATTATGCTACTAACACGCCACATAGTGTCACCTCCTAAAACAACATTCAGACAAAATATTCTCTTGCTCTTCTCCCTCTCATTAGATTTTCCACCTTTATCACAAGCTAAGCAAAAATAATTAAGGACGTCAGAATTTTTCCAACTCAATGATCACCTCACCACACTAAACTCTTTCAACTTCGCATGTAATTGATAAAAGCTAAACAATTCATAAAGGCTTCTAAATCTCATTCTTTCGGTTGGACCAACTGTTAATTCTCTATCATGATCAACTTTTATTTATTCTCATCAACATTGGTATCATAAGACCCCTGAACATCAACATTGTTTGTGTTTGAACCAGAACCTCCATCCCATGATTTGTCATTTCTTCCTTCTCTGTTCAATAAATTATCATCATCAGAGAACCCAAACAAATCATTCAAGATTTTAGGGACATCACTGTTTTGGTTATGGTCGCGACTTTCTGATTCTTCAATTCATGAATTATCTCCTTTTACATTAACTATATAAGCATTTTGACATTTCCATTTCTTCAACAAAGCTTTCTCTACGAAACTCTCAAATTTCTAATAAATTTGAATGAAAAGGCCGCCGAAAGATGAAGTAATGTGACTTTACTTATGCTTCATAATTATTTTCTTAATTAGTTATTTTACGCTTTATTACAAACTGCAAAACTAATGATGAATGGAGTATGTCGGTGAACATTGCCAACATATAACAATAATTAAACAAATGAGAGGGAACTAACGAATGGAGGGAAAAACAAATCTGCTAAAGCACTCAGGGGATGAATGCCTTTTTATCAATTGTATACCAAATCTATACAAAAATATGACATTTTTTACATTCATCTTAAATATTAATGTCTCGTTATTAACTCAAGGAAAAGAAGCTTAATTAATACATAAGTACTAAAACAATTTGTTATAATATAAAGAAGGCTTAAGGGTATAAAAATTCCTCAAACTTTTTCAAAAAAAAGTAATTAAGCCCCTACTTTTTTTGCACTCATTTAGGTACTTGAACTTTCAAAATGCATCAAAAAAAGTCCTCAAACCTTTTTTTTTTTTAAAAAGCAATTAAGCCCCTTTTTTTTTTTTTTACACTCAATTGGTTACTTGAACTTTCAAAATGCATCAAAAAGACCTTCAAACTTTTTCAAAAAAAAAAACAATTAAGCCCCTGCTTTTATTAAAAATTATAAAAAATTAAAATCAATAAAAGGTATAAATATTTTTAAATTTTAATAAAAAAATTCAAATATTAAAAATTAGAAAAAATAGAAAAAATATTGTAAAATTTTATAAAAATTGTAAAAAAAAATTATAATATATATAATATAAAATTTTATAAAGTCGTAAGAAAATTATACAAAATGTAAAGAAATATAAATTTCGTAAAAAAATATAAAAAATTATTTTTACCAAAAGAAGCATTTTATAATTTGTCTATAAATTTTATTTATTTTTATTTTTTATCATTTTCCGCCACATGTCACACTATGTTGCGACACGTGATGACTTTAATTGAATAAAACTATGGGTCATTAATTTTTTATAATTTTTATAAATTTTTATAATTTTATTTTTTACGATTTTTATAAAAAAAAATTCTAATTTTTAATAAAATTCTAATTTTTTATATATTTTTTAAAATTTAATAATTTTTCTAAAATTTATTATTTTATATTATTTTATAATTTTTTTCTAATTTATAATAAAAGTAGGGGCTTAATTGCTTTTTTGAAAAAAATTTGAGGGTCTTTTTTATGCATTTTGAAAGTTCAAGTACCCATTGAGTGAAAAAAAAAAGCAGGGGCTTAATTGCTTTTTTTGAAGAAGTTTAAGGGCCTTTTTTATGCATTCTGAAAGCTCAAGTGTTCAATTGAGTGCAAAAAAAAAAAAAAAAAGAAGAAGAAGAAAAAGGAGGGGTTTAATTGCTTTTTCTTTTGAAGTTTGAGGGATTTTTACACCCTTAAAGCCTACAAAGAATAATTAATATTGAGTAGAACTCTAGTAAAAAAAAAAAAAGCCCTAAGTAAAAAAAAAAAATTGTATTATCAAGTGAAATTAGTTTATTGCTAATTTATGTACTAAGATGTAAAAAAAAAAATACTACTACCAAACATAGCTTGGAAAATTTCGTAAACTTTTTTTTTACCAAAAAAGGAGTTTTAAGTCATGAGTTTTAACAAAATAAAAACATAGAACAAACATATTTTCCGCTTTAAAATTTAAAGTTTATGCTTATTTAAGCCTTGTATTAAAAAAAAAAAAAATTCAGACCTTAGTTCCAAGATGAATCTGGAAGTAAGTGATCCTTTATGGCAAACAAGTAGTACTTTGTAGCTATGATCAAGCAAAAGCAATTTAACAGCATAATCTTGTATCTTTCCATTGAATTTATTTCCACCAAATAACAAATCGCAATCATTTAATGGAAACTAAGGCTGTAATTACTTCGTAGTTCGACGAGTTATGAACTTAATTTTTATTTTAAATATATAATTAAAATTTTATAATATTTAAAATCATAATTAAATAAAAAAACACTTTAATCATAAAAATAATATTTTAGGGTCAATTACCCAAAAGCTGTTAGCTTTTCATAAATGCTTGATTTAGGGCTAGGCTTCCAAAATGAAGAGGAAAAAAAAAAAACAACAGGCTTACTCTTGCAATATTTTAAATCCAAGGAATATGGCATATGGATTTGCATTTATAACATAGAGAATATAGACACTTAAATTTTTCAAGTCACATACTAATAAAACAAACTTTATTACTTTTGGAACCCCTAAAATAAAACTCTTTATCAGGATCTCCATTCTCCAACCCCCCTGTATATATATATATATATTTAGTAGGGGACTATAATGGAATCTATGAGCTCTTGGAGTGGAGCCAACTCTTTCTTGTCAATCAGCCCAAATTCCTGCACATGGTAACAACAACAGCCTCATTTGACCTTAACAACTTCCTACTCAACTAACCATTCTTGCATATCCTAAAAAGCATGTTTCAGATGCAAAATAAACCAAAAACAACAAACAAATTAACCTAAGGCTCAACTCAGGTAGTTGTTAGTTTGAGGATTGGGGTATCTATCTTAAACTTGAGCAGTAGTATAACCTCGTGGTCCTCGAAACAGGGAACACAAGGACACAACTAAAACCGTGTTCCAGATTCGTTCTTGAGAACCGTGATACATGCATACATGAGAAGAAATCAGGACTGCTTGGCAAAATTAATGGTAAGTTTACACTTATATCCTTCGTGGTTTAAAAGATAAGTCTCTTAGATAAAAGAAACATTCAAGACTACTCTTTTAGGGGAGGTTTAATGAATAGAGTGAAACTAATTATATTTAAGCAAGTTTGAAGTAGAATCTTCGGATTTTGTTTAGATTTGTATAAAATAGGCAAATAGTGGAAGAGGCCAGCCTTGAACAAGAGGACAGAGCATAAAAAATTAACCATAAAGCAGAAGAAGACTTACACAAGTAAACAATATGAAGTGCTTGAAGCATGTATTCAGATGAGCTTCCTCCTTAAGGCTCACAATTTTCTGAAAGTGAGAGTGATAGATGTGGGCATATACACGGAAGAGTCTTTTGAATATTGTCTTCACCACCTCCTTGAAATTGGGAGGAAATGGTGCGCCTAGCAAATTTGGAAGATGCAATTTAATATAGAAAAGTATTGAGCATGATACAAGTAGAAAAAAAGAAGTATTCATCAGTATCATCATTGTACATAGACAAACAGCTACCTTTCTCTAGTGACAGTATGTCAAGACTTCACCATAGAGAATTAAAAGATGATTAAGCACATGACTAGTGAAAGATATTACCAAGCTTTTGAGGAAATATGGATTCATCATCAAGCTGTGATTCGATCCAGTCCATTAGATATTCAACGTACTTTGGAGCAGAAACTTCGATAGGCTTCTTGATTTGCACACCATCAGCCCATCTATATTCATACCTGTAAGTTTGTAGGACAACAAATAATCAACTCCAGAAAACCCAATATATACAATTTGAAAGAATTTTAAAAAATAAGTACACTAAATTACAACGGAGAACAAGTAGTATGGAATCGTTGAATTAATTGACTGAAAGCAAAAGGTACAAGAACCAAACATAATAAGAAATTTTACAGTAGTTTGGGGAGAAAAGAATCAAAGTTCCATAGTTACATGGCACACAAGTTATAATCGTTGAACAAAATCACACGACTATAAGGCCTTTGACTCTTAAGAATAGTTTTAGCTTTAACATATTTGATGCCTTTCTACTGACATTTAAAATATGGCAAAAATCAAATTATTACAAAAGACAAAGGCAAATCATAATAATAATAATAAACATCATCTCATCATAACCTAGGACTATCAAAATAAAAGAAAACATGATATAAAGTCAAACTCTCATCCCACTAATCAGCCAAGATTATATGATATATTTTGACATCAAAATTCAAAAAAAAAAATGGCAGATATATAAACTTTAACAAAAATAAATTAATACAGTATCATCTAGCTCGAAGAGATAAAGAGCCTAAATTCAAGTTGAGGGAGTTTCGATTTATCTAGATCCTTAGAGACTGAACACATGCATTGTTTGAGAGAAAAGCTTTCAATACCATCAATGGATCCAAGCACGACAGAGGTCATGAGGGAAAACAATAATATTTAGGAATTGTAAGCCTAATTTATTGAAAAGGGCAAAAGGAATCTAGTTTATATCTCTTACTTAGGTCCTGCAGTCATTGTAGGGCAATTCTCAGGAGTACAAAACTCAGTGAGGGTACCATAGAGCAGATTCACCTGATTGAAAAAATCCACAGCTGAAAAAGATCCAACAATTATGCTTTAGCAATGAGCTTCAAAGAACAATCGATAGTAACCTAGAAATAGGGAAGAAAGTACTAAAACATTCTATGAAAAATAAACTAATAAATGGAATACAAGTAAATTAGTTGTTATGGAAGTAATGACAGCAAGGCCATACTAAAGTAGAAAATACATGGATAAATTATATCCACAGTTTTTTTTTTTTTTTTTTTTTTTTTTTTTGCAAAAATAAGGATTTATTCAAACTGTGAGCATATGTGCTTGCGGGGCAGATGTAAGAAAGAAAGAGAGAAGCCAGATATACTATTGACTGCGAGCCATTCATTTAAATCCTCCCCAGGAGGTAGTCTAACTGCTTCCCTTAAGTTTCCACTGCCTAAGGTGGCATCGATGTGCTTTTTAAGCTGTGCACCCTGCATTATGTCAAGATAATACTATGATGAGAACTGCAAATTCTGCTAAACAACTAATACAGCAGAATGAAGTCCAGAAAGCATTTTATATAATGACATTATAGAGAAGCCAGCTCTAGGAACTGGATAGAAACCTCAACAAGGCTATTCAATTATTATCAAGCACAACCGAACAGCAGTACTAACCATGTTTAGAAGTGGATCCCTAATTAGAAAAACAAATTATCACATTTATTATGTGCATAAAATGCCCTCTAACATCCATGACTAGGTTCCACAGGTGGGGCTGTAGGACCATCACATATATCAGTGGAGCATTGAAGTTTGTAGTATTTCAACTTTGCCACTGAATTTTTTAGTAAAACATAGTATCGTAAAGTTATTGTTTTAATAAGTGACACCAAAAGCAATAAAATTTATTAAATAGAAATAATGGTAAGTGAGCCTTTTTTCTTCTTCTCTTGGATGCATTCTTAGGTGTTAAGTTGTGCTTGGCTATATTTTGTTTCTCTTTCTGGACACTTTCTAGCATACTTCCAGTGCTAAAATTGCATGCTCGCACCCAAGAACTTCCTTTTTTCTTTTTCTTTTTTCTGATAGTTGAAGTTGCCAAGGTTTGATCCTTGGACACTGGAAAAAAGAGTCCAGAACTCTCCCAACAAACAGGCGAAGGAAAGAAGATCAACAATGAAAAGATTCAAGCACATTTTAAAAGAATGAATCACATCAACTTCTAAGAAGCAGGCAATGGACAGTGTTAACTATATTTTATTTAAGAAAAAAGAGTAACCAACCTTACTTCCTGAAGGTGCACTTTTTTTTGGACGGAATGTTCGCTGATTTCTGTTTACAAAGCAACTTAATATCAGCAAAAATCATCAATTTGAAAATATACACAAATAATTACCAGCTCTGCTGCTCAGAATTGGGAGTGGGAGTCAGAAATATACAGATACTCAATATAAGTAAGTTAAAATTTTCACAAGTATTTTGGTATATTTAGAGATCATACACCCAAAGTTTATATCCATTGAAATTATTTTATATGTTTACAGCAAGTATATTAGGATTTAAGTTAAAGATTCAAAGTAGCATAGTGCAAATTAATTCAATCCAAGCGAAATATCAAATTAATTTTTTATTATAAAAACTAACACATAACTTCAGTAGATTAATTGTGCATTCTAATCAGACATGCATGGACTCTTATAGCATGGCAGAGAGCAAGATAGAAAGCCAGAACTCTTTCTCTAACTGAAAATTGTGAAAGATCAAAGATGATTAATAAATTGATTTTTGGAAATATTAATTAGCCTTAGACTAGATTTGGACATTCCTTTTTTTCTTTCGCTCCAGTTAATTCAATTTTTGTTATCATTCTGCCACCACGAGCCTTCTAAAAATGGCTGCAAATTGTCAACAGACCTAATTTGCAACTTAGTCAATAAAGTTCAGCTTCAAAATGCAAAGCTCAACCTTGTGAATAATGGCCATATAATCTTTAAGGTCAAAAACCAATATTTTAGCATACCTTTTTCGACCTTTCTAATTATGCCAGTCATGAAAACTACCTGATTTGCATACTAATTATAAGCAGTCAGAAGAAGAAGAAAAAAAAAACCCATTAATTGCGTAGAAATAAAAGACTAGGTCAACATGCATCCAAGATTAGAAACTTTCACAGCAAGAACAATAATTAACGACGATAGTTAAACCGTCACAAATGACTCCAAGATTAGAAAACAATTGGATTGCAAGCACAGTTAAAAAAAAAAAAAGAATCGAGGCTTAAAATTAGTAAGAAAGATGAAAAATTTTCCAGAATTCTAATCAAAGCTTTAAATAAAAGCCCAAAAAAAAAAGGAGTTGATAACTAATCTTGAATCACAAAAAAGCTGCAGAATTACAACAGATCCGACACGATTTATCAACGTAATATAGCAAATAAGCAATGAAAAAAAGAAATTGAAGGAAAATAATAAACTAATTTACGAGAAAATTATATAAAGAAGTGGAAATTACAAATTAGAGGTCACCTGCCCAGACCGAAGAGACTCATGGTTAGAGAGAGAGAGACTTGGATTTTCCTTTCTTCAGGTGGAGACCTCAAAAAAGAAAAAAAAGTACCTTTTAAGGATCCTTTTTATTAGTAGTATTTAAAATATATATATATATATAATATACCCCCAATATATTTATTCCTTGCGTAGCCTTTCCTCGCCTTATTTATTAGTGGTAAAACTATAAAGACAGTGAGTGCGCCAATAAGAGTGCCTTGATATTTGACTCGTTTGTTAGGGAAATAAAAGGTTACATTACAAAGTCAGTTTTAAAAGACCCATTTCAATTCAATCTCTACTGTTCTTCAAACTCTTCAAAATCTCAGTAGTCACACAAAGAAACAAACCCTCCCAAAAATCATGTCGGATGGTATCGCACGTAGTCGTCTTGCAGAGGAACGAAAAGCCTGGCGCAAAAATCATCCCCATGTATCAACATTCTTCTCTTCTCTTTTCACTCTTTTTTTTTTTTTTTATAGTTTTTTTTTTTTTGTGTGGTGATTTTGAAGGGTTTTGTGGCTAAACCTGAGACAAGGGCAGATGGGAGTGTTGATTTGATGGTTTGGCATTGTGTTATCCCCGGCAAAAAAGGGGTCAGTCTACAAATAATTTTCTTTTAATCAAAGTTTGGACCTCTGAAGTTTTCTTATGTTGTATGTAAGCCTAGGATTTATTTGCAATGAAATTTCTATGGTTGTTTATTAGTTAATCACAATTTTTTTAAAAATGTTTCAGACAGATTGGGAAGGTGGGTACTTTCCACTGACACTCAACTTCAGTGAGGAGTACCCAAGCAAACCCCCTAAATGCAAGTTCCCAAATGGATTCTTCCACCCTAATGTTTATCCTTCTGGAATTGTGTGTTTGTCTATCCTCAGCGAGCGTCGTGTAAGTAACTTCCACACCAATCTTTTTTTTATTTAAAATGCCATTTTTGCTAAAGCAAAAACCTTATTGTTCCTGCAAGGGATGGAGACCCTCCATTACAGTGAAACAAATCCTAGTGGGGATTCAAGATTTGCTTGATCAACCCAATGCTACCGACGCTGCACAAACAGAGGGACATCAGCTTTACGTATCGGTAAGTAACAAAAGTTTAGCCTTTACTTATTTCTATGGTTTTGTTTTCCGATATGCTATCTTTGCTAATACAGAACCCAAATGAGTACCGGAAAAGAGTTCAACAACAAGTCCTGCAATATCCACAGTCTCTCTAGTCATATGCTACATCATCAGAACTGTTCACTGTTATATAAGTCGTATTATCGGATCGGTCTTTGCATATGTCAACTCGGTTCCATATTTGACGGGACGAACTTTTTACAAGGAAATTTGTTTGGTATTTAATAGAAATCGTGTGTTAGTTTGAAATTTTTTTATATTATCTATTTTATTGATTTAAGAAAGCCCCAATATAATTAATTTAGTATAATCTCTTTTAATCCAATTTTCTATATAAACTTTTTAAAGATTATTCATTGACTTTTGAGTATGAATGAATCTTATTTTAAGGCTATGTACAGGTAAATCTATTTACTCTCATTATTAAAATTTAGTCATTGTTGTTTCTTCTATTATATCAGTTTTTAACAGTACAAATAGATGCAATTTTTTTTATAGGAAAAATTAAGTTGCTCCTTAATTTAACATGCAATTGGCAAAATACAATTTAATTTTTAATACAAAAACTCTCATGGTACTTTTACTCCTTTTTATTGATTCTAATGATGCATGCGAAGTAAATAAAAAATTATCTAATTATTTGTCTTAAATGTAAGAATTTCAGTTGTTAAATATATTAAAAATATATAATATTATTGGATTGATGTAGTAAAGATACCGAATTGATTTAAAATTTTACATGTATTATAATTATGATTATATTGATAAATCCAACCATTTAAATTATGAAAGTATGTATTATGTTAACGTAAATGGATCTCTTTTATACAGATATATTGATTTTATGCGTGAATTTTCTTAATAAAGAAATAAAATGTGAAAAAAGATGAAAGTGGTTTTTTAATATTAAAATATCCACATAATTATGCTTTTTTTCTTTTTTGTAAATTTCTCTTTTGTTTTGTTATTTTTAATTGAACTGGATTTAATTAACTAATCACATCAATTTTAATTTTAAAATCGACGACTTGGACCGAAAATGAATTTAGATAAAGAAAATAAAATTGTTGGGCTACCCGAGTCGGCCCAGCCCTTATTAGAGATCTTTCGGATCATCTTTGAACCATAACCTTATCGCTTCTTCTTTCGGTCTGGTAAATTGGTGGTAAGAAGAGTTTCTGAATCCGAATGGGGTTTCAGTGAGGGCAATCATACTTGAGTTTCTGAATTCTGCAACAATTTTAACTTAAAAAGGTAAGCTTTTGAGTTCTCATCTGTGGATGTTCCTTCCAATATCTGGACCAACTCAATAAGCACTCCAAGAAAAGAAAAGAAAAAATTGAAGTAGCTCAAGTGAATGGCAGCTCTGGCACTGTCGTCTTTATCCTTCTGCCGTTTCAAGGTATGCATGTTTCCTTTATTATATTCCTTAAGATAGTAATTAATATGATTCATATATATATAGAATTTGCAGAATGAAAAATATAGTTTTGTATGTAAGCTTTGCAGGCAGTTGACCATGGAACCCTCTTCATTGACATCAGCCCAACCCTCAAAACCATCTTCCCCATTCCCAGTTAACCCCCAAAACCAAATCCGACCATTGTACTTACTACCCCTACATGCCACCTTGAATAGCCCAAAAGGCTTTGGATCCCCGCCCAAGAAAAACAAAAAGACAAAGAAATCAAAGAGTGGTGGTGATGACAATGAAGAAGAAGAAGAAGAAGAAGAAGAAGAGAATGAAGCAGAGGCAGGGGTGATACCTGAGGTGGTAACAAACAGGATGATAAGCAGAATGGGATTCACAGTTGGGATTCCATTGTTGGCAGGGCTGTTGTTTTTCCCATTCTTTTATTATCTCAAGGTTGGATTGAAAATCGATGTACCAACGTGGGTGCCGTTTATTGTGTCCTTCATCTTCTTCGGGACAGCACTGTTAGGGGTGAGTTATGGGATTGTGTCATCTAGTTGGGATCCATTGAGAGAAGGGTCAGTCTTGGGATGGAATGAGGCTCAGAAGAACTGGCCTGTTTTTTGGCAATCCATTTGGGGGGGTGGATCACGTAAAAAGTAAAAGGGACATTACATACATGGTTACGTACTGGTATTTTTGTCTCGAGTTTACTACTAATTCATGTTATGCTATATTATTTAAGTTATGCTTTGCTCTAAATTCAAATGCTTTATGGTTTATAAATTCATTTCACTCAGTCCATTAATGCTGAAGAGATTTGATTGAGGCTAGGCCGGCCTGGCAGTCAAGAGAAGAGATAGCATTAAGCTGCAGTGCTTTGCTCACTCCATATCCCCATCATTCTTCGCTTAATCACCAATAAAACCAAGGAGGGAAAGGAAAAGGAAAAGCCAGGGAAATTTTGAAAACCTTTCTTTTATTTGGTTATTAATCCAATAATATTCATTGAAACTCTTGGAACTAAAAAGAAAACCTTTCTTTCTTTAGATGTCGCTAAATTCCATTTTTGATTGTTTGATATATTTTTAGTTAATTACTTTTATGATTTATCGTTGACATAAAAAAAAAAAATGTAACTTTCTATCTCTTTTTCGTTTGGAGCTGGGTTTTTGAAGGGTTTTTCCTTTTTTCATTTTGACAAATGCTTCAATGTAGTATTTTATTATCTGGTTAATTTTTATTTTTGCATTTAGACGGTCTCTATGGCTATATATTTGAGTAAAGTTCGTTTTTCTTCAATTTTGGAGCTGGTAATAAGAAATTTTCTTCTTGTCCCACGAATTCCGAAATCTACCCCAATTTGAAAATGAGAGTGAAAAAGAAAGGGAGAAGAAGAGAAGAAAAAGAATAAATAAACATTAAAAGAAAATAAAAGAAAAAGATTAAATTTGCTCAATACAAAAATTATAAAGATAAATTACAAACTTTAATTTAAATTTTCATTTGAAATAATTACAATAATATTATTTATAACCATATAGTAATTATTTAAAGTTTTGTGATCAAAATAAAACTTTAAGAGAACATAAATAAATAAACTTGTAATAAACTCATTTCTATTATAAAATAACTTATCTTTTCCTTTTTCATCTTTTTTATATAAAATATTTTATAAAAAGGAATTAAAAAAAATTCTTCCATTTCCTTTTCCCTCTATAATCAAACACTGATTATTATGAACCCTTTATTTCCTGAACATTGTATAAGCTAAATTATAGATACTAGAATACAGAAAAATATGCCAACAGCAAACGAAATATTAAATTCCGAGAAGCTGATTGTGTAGACGAAAGAACCTAATATTACCAGTATATGTATACAAGTATATTTAATAAGATACTAGTTATAAATTAAATTAAGAGAATGGAAAATGCACACAAATTAAAGTTCAAAGTCGAAACATATTGAAGAAAAACACAAACAGCTCACATTTCATTATCAAGCAACGTCAATAGGAAGAAGCAAATCCAATCACTTGGTTGTAACAGAAACCATGTTTTATTGTATAGGTTATTGCTACGCAAAACCACTCCAACAGAACAAAAGAAAACAAACCAAAGCACTCATTCCTTGTATCCATGTATTGAATGACATGCATTATTAGTAGTAGTAGTAGTAGTAGAATTGTTATTTATTATTAGCAGTATCAGTATGAAGCATATAAAGGCATGACGCGGAGCTATCTCATCCCGCTACTTTTCTGGAAAAAGTTCTGCCAGACGGTATCTGTTGGGTTGGCCTCAGAAACATGTCATTAGATTCCGCAGTCCACTGCACCCCAGCCTTCATAGGTGGTGCCCCTATTTGTCCACCATACTGCCTCCGACTTCCAATTGTCACATTTCCCAACTTCTCCACCACCTCTGAAGCCCCAGCTCCACGTCCATTTCTATCCTTGTTCATTGATATTGCTGGACCCACACCATTTTTTTTCAACTCAATCATTCTTTAGCTGATAATACTAGTAAGATATAATTGAATTTGCTACAACAAAAAACCAACACTTACTTGTTGTCCTTCTTCCTGGTGGCCAATACCTTGGTTGTTTGCTATAGTTCTTCAAGGGTTTATCATTCTTTCTCAGATCCTTCAGAGAAAGGCAAAGACAAAAGATCATATTTAGGAGCAACCCAAGGAAATATCATTACATAAGCAATAACATTTAAACATGGATTACCTGATTAAGCATCTCAGGCTTGCGTTGCGCACCTGCAAGAATCCACAACAAATCACAACTAAATGCAACTCCATAAAAAAATGTATTGCTGACAATTTAATTGCGATTTCCTTCAGCGAGCAGAAGACTCAAGCTTAACAAAAACGAGTTGCATGTCTTGCTTAGTTTGATCATAAACATAGCTACAACACTTTTTATCATATCAATGCCCTTTAAAGATACTAGTTCATGCATTCAACATCCAATATCAATAGTAAATTACGTCTGTATTAAAACACATATACAATCAGCACCTGTGCTGAAGGAAGCATTTGTTTTCAGAGAAGAAAAACTGCCAGTGAATTTCCCATTGGTCTGAGCTCCAGAATACCTCCTAACAGATTGCTGTTCCAATGTTCCTCTAACCCCAGCTACAAGCATGCGAATTAGAAATTAGCAACAAGTGAAACCAAATAATATACCTCCTCCAAACATAATAGAAAAATGTTAATGTTTTAGAACAAACCAGATGGAGGAGTTCTAGAAACAGCTACTCTGGGACGAAGAGATGGAGGAACATAAAAACAACCCTGCACATCATAAGAAATTCCTTCAGCAGAGCACTAGCTATAACATAAATGCATCTTAACCATCATAATTAGATACCATAATCTACTTATAAAGGATACCACCTGAAAGAAAGGATGTTGAAGGGCCTCGGCAGCAGTTGGCCTTTTGCAAGGATCCCACGAACAGAGAGACTAAAACAAGCAACAAAGCAAATGTCAATATTTCTTCAAGCAATCCAAATAAAAATAATAATGGTCCGAATCACAAAAACAGAAATCCATTTCAGATATAGGGTGTGAAGGAATAATAACTAACAGAGTCAGCAGAAATGCACTTAACTGTAATAAGGCTGATTGCATCGTTGCTTGCTGATGGTATCAATGCAGACAGATGCACACCAGCGAACTGCAACGTTGAATAAAAGAGATTGAAAAAAATATAAGATTTCATGCACTCAAAAGATAATCAATAGCAGCCCCACATGCTAAAGCTAACTTGGAAATCATGCTACAACAGTACAATCTGTGTAAAAGAACATCAAGAAGACGACCTGTGGGAATTGGTAGTTTATAGCCCTTGCAAGATTAAGCCCATCAGGCCATGAATCCTTAGTTGGAGTACCTATTACACTACAAATTTTGTAGATTTCATCTGCTTCACTGCACCAATGATGAAGTTTCAATGATAACCAGCCATGCCAAACAAATTAGAAAAGATAGTTAGATAACATCATAAGAACATACCTTGTTCCAGGAAAAAGAGGACGTAAGGTGAATAACTCAGCCATGATTGCACCCATCGCCCACATATCTGCAATAAGTAGAAAAAGCATAGTTAAAAAAAGGCTGTCACTACTTCTATCCTCAAGTAAATGACTATCAAATGCGGTGAAAACTTGCCAACTATTGAAGTATACAGGTATGATTGAAGAAGTACTTCAGGGGCACGATACCTAAAATGCAAGGAATACAAGACATAAATAAGTTGCAATGAATATATAAAATTAAAAAGAAAAAGAAACACAAACACTAAATTCTAATGTACCAAACCTACCAGCGTGTTGAGACATACTCCGTGTATGGTGGACTTGAATTTATTTCACGTGCAAGACCAAAATCAGCAATTTTGATTATATCTTTAGTAACCAACAAATTCTCTAGAAGAGAAGGGCAGTTAGTTGCAGGATATTTCTTAGTAGACGAAACAAATATAAACATGAATTTTGTAGGAAAAAATTAAACAGAATACCAGGCTTTAGGTCACGATGAAAATATCCACGCTGGTGCATGTATGCAAGACCTTGGAAGACTTGGAAACACCAATTTCTGATTTCAACTTCAGAAAAAAGTTTTTCCCTGTCTTTCATAAGTTGGTAAAGGTTGCATTCCTGGAAGAATTTCATGTTTCAGTAAAACCCCAATGATTAAAGAACACAAATAGATGCTGGTCACTTACCATGTATTCAAAAACAAAGTATAAAATGTCATGTTCCCTGATGACTTCCTTAAGCTTCACGATATTTGGATGATTCATTCTCTGCAGTGACTGTCAAAAGAAACAGACTATCATGTATAAGAAATATAATGAATACAAGCAAAACAAGAATAAAGCAACTAGTACTACCTTAACTTCTCTCAGATTCACACACTCTTCCCACGAGTAATATTTCTTCTTCATTTTCTTAATCGCAACCTTCAAAACAGAAAGTATTCATTTGAAAAGGATATTCAAATATCAACTTAATCAACAAAAAATGCTATTAAAATTTTAAGTAAATAACATTCCAAGCATACTCACAATTTCCCCCGACTGCTTATGAATAGCTCGCCACACCCTCCCAAATGTTCCATCTCCAACTTCCTTAATTAACTTGTACCTAATATCATGCCAAACAATGATAAGCATAAATTACCATGCAGAAAATCAATACTGTATAGCACATCCCAAGTTAAACAACTTACCTGTCCATTTTCTTGCGGAACAAAAATTAGCCCTTTCTTTATTCAGGAGATTTATAAGAACCAAGGATAGACATGTGACAATTATCTTCGGTAGAAGATGGCTTGTACTTAAAACTATAAAACATAAACAAACTGCTTTGGCGATCAGCTAAATCCACCATTAATTTCTGCTGGAAACATGCAATAACATTAAGCCAGTGTTTTTATGGTGGATGGGCTTCAAAGCCTTATTTGGTACCAAACCCGCAGCTTCAAGACCAAAAAAAGGCATCAACGAAAGGAATGGATGAGCTCCACAAAACATACTGATACGATCAGAATGATTGCTCCAGCCAAAAGGAAGGATTCCAAGCTCAAGATACACTCACTCAGTTCAAGAGCTTAATTGCAGTTAACTCATCTATACTAAATAGAAGCAGTTGCAGAATGTTCAGCAAACCAACATACCCTCATTAATCAATATCCATCAGGAGAAACAGCAAAACATTAACTAAGAACTACTAATGCTAATGCTTAGTAAGCAACTTTCACTCAATTACTACAAGCCCTGTGATAATAGAAGAGAAAAAAACAAAATACGATAAAGGTTAGGAAAGGAATAGGTCGTTGATGGATTGAGAAAAGATAAATATGAGAATATATAGTGTACCTGGAAGGTGTTTTCTCATGACTGGATGTTGTATCAACAATGCACTGCCAATTAAAACATTCAGAACCAACCTATCATATTCTTTTGTCAAAAAGAGAATAAAAAACTCTTACTTACACAAGTGTGCTAAAGATCCAGCACCTATCTTAGAAAACAAAATTCATTGCGGCTCCGTGTTGAGTATTAAGAGGAGGCTGGGCACTAAGTGCAATTGACAAAAGAAACCAAAAGAGAATCTCCATGGACAATAAACCGCCAGTCAAGTACTTCTTGGAATAAAAAAACCCGGAAAAGGTTGCAATTTGACCAGAAGCAGGCTTTCTCCATGTCTTGAAAGGAAAGCTAAATCCCTTTAAATCCAAGTCCGGTGCAATCTAACATTAAAATAACATCAATGGAAACTTGAGTCAACACAGATCCTAATTTAAGCATACGGCATCAAAGAATGTCCAAAAAGTGGAGTAGTATATACATCTTAGAAAGCGAAACCTCATAAAGGAGTAGAGGCTATATCAAATTCAAGCAATATTCAAGCAAGAATGCATAACTAGCAGCGAGCAATCATATCATTAAAAAAAATTCAATGCCTGATTATAAATAAAAACAATTCCTATTCCCTGTATATAAACCAAACAAATAGGATATGAGACAAACACGCCAAATAGAAACAGCAACAGAACATTTCACGAAAAAAAATTAATAAATACTAAAGAAATTTCGTGACAAAAATAAAAAGAGCAAAACATAATAGATTAAATTACTAAAAACGCAAAACAAAAATAAAAGACAATAGATCCATTTGAATTGAAAAAAAAAAAACTCTTAATCTAATCCTAACCAAAAAAAAAAAACACACAGAGCAGAGAAAAGAAGAAATTAAATCGGATGAGCTCAGATCCATGTGAAAATAAACGGAATTAGATACCTGGAAACCAACCGGCATAAGCACCGTCGGCGAGGACGGGAAGAGGTGGAATCCAGAGCTTCGAAATTTGTGTGTGTGTCAGAAAAGAATTAGAAAAAGAAAAACGATTTGCATGCGTGTTTGGGGGAAAAAATAAAAGGTGGAATACCTAATTTATTGTGATATGTTTGGGTGGGAGAGACTTGAGAATCGGGGAGTCCCTCTCGTGTGAACCAAGAAACCGCTTTATTTTAGGGGTTATTTTTAATCAATGCCCGTGTTATTATTTCCATCTATTTATAGTGACCCGATTGGCCCGGTCGGTCGATCACTTTCAAGCTTTATTCTATTATTATGTTACGGTGGGTGTCGTATGATGCCGTCATCATTTTCTAATCTCTTCTTGATTGGGATTTGGGACAACTAACGTCCACGACTCCTACGCCTATTCTTTTTCTTCTTTCCATAATATTAATCAATTTATTTCCGTCTTTTTTTACTTCTATTAACTTTTCACTGTTAATCACAAAACTAATCATCTAATTGCCATTGGGAGATTTCAAATGAAAACTAATACTCTATAATTATAAATACAAACAAAATTCAAAATTTGACGTTTAAAAAGGGGAAAAAGAAAAGTAAAACTTGTAGTAGGTAATATACATAGTTCTTATTATATCTACTCATTTTGATATAATATTTAAAATTATTTATAGTATTTTCTAACCCTTAAATAGGAAAATAATATATTTCAACGTAGTTAAACTCATGTCCTCCTATACTAATAATATATTGATGTCAACTGAACTAAAATTCAATTCGTTGGATTTAGATTTTAAAATTGATATAAGAATTGATAGCGTATAATAATTAAAATATGTTATAATTTATGGTGTAAGAACCATTAGTGTGAGTGTCTCTATAATCTATGTTTACTTTTTTTAACAGAAAAAAGTTTAGAATAACTTATTAAATGAAAAATATATATTGTACTTTAAAAGAAAACATTAATAGCCTAATCTTTTAATCTAATTAATTGAAATTAGCGTTAAATGCTATCAAAATAGGTGATAAATAAATTAAATTGAAATTAATATTTTTTAAATGTATATATAAAATATCTAAATTTTATAAAAATATATTATATAAATTCGTTAGTTGGTAATTATATTTATAATCTAAATATAATAGAAATTTTTATTTTATTTATTTCTTACCATATTTTATAATCAAATATACAGTAATTAATAATTATTGCATATTTTACACGATCATTTTTTTTTTTTGATAGAAACACGATCATATTTTAACTTCGAAATAATACGAAATGGGGTGTACTTCATAACAACAAATAAAAATGTTAATTTATTGCACAAATAATGATACCACTTGTCACAAAAAGAATTTTTCACTAGTTAATTTTTTTTTTCTAAAATACATGAAAATTTTACTTTAAATAATATATATGATTGTAATCTAAAATCGGTCCACTGACTTGAGTTTAAGTTAAAATTTACTTTAAAATATTAAAAAAATAATTATGAAATATTTTTATTACTTTAATATTAATAAATAATAATATATGTTTTTGGCGTATATATAATATCTATACTATTAATAAAGCCTTTAACTAAATTTGTGTCACGTGTCAATTGAGCACTAACTTAATTAAGAAACTATAGAAATGCCTTTATATAATTAAAAAAAATTATATTATTAGACGGTTTTTTAGTCTTTTTATTTTAACAAAAACTAATAAAAATATACGTATTATAATATTTAAATCCATGCCAATTGGATTAGTAAAATCTTAAATTTACTACTCAACTAAAGTTTTATTTTAATGTATTTTATATATTTTTATTTTGATATGCACAATTTATTATCTCCATCAATTGTATATATTAATAATGTTGTTAATTGAGTTTGTGTCACAAGTTAACTTAATACTGACTCGGTGACAAAACAATTAAATAATTGTAACGAATTTAGTATTATTTATTCGATGTATTTATATTTTTAAATTTTATTTTACTCATAATTCAATTTATTTATTTTTATTTTAACATCGTACAAATTTTATGTATTATTGTAATTAATTAATTTCAAATCATATGTTTTATTATTTATTATATGTTATTTTTAATACATATTTATATTTTAAATCTGTAATTTTCACAATAAAATTTGTAATATATATTAACAAATAATATATAACACCTTTAAAATGCCAAGCATAATTGAGTTGGTGAATAACCAAACAGGTATAAATTAAGTCCAATGTTTTTCACATTTTCAACAAAAAATAATTGCTTGAAGGTGTTTCGAAGCGTTTCATAGTATTTCTAGTAATATAATATTAAAACATACTTGCATTTTAAAATTAATGTTTAATTTGAAATGTTTGTTGTATATTTTTTCGGAAAAAAAAAATTATTAATAATTTTATTATAGATTCTGATCATTTTTTTTTACATAATGCCTAGAACTATCCATAGCTCCTCCTCCTCCACTCATAAATAGTTTTGGGTCTTTTTTAGCTGATTTGGGTACAAATAAAAGATTGGGTAGTCAAATCACCTAATTGTAGTATTTGGTGAGGTTTCAAGAGCTTGTTAAACTAAAACCTCCAAAATAAAAAAGGTTAGGATGAGCAATTTTTTTTCACAACTAATTGGGAATGAGATATGTGGAATGACATATTTGATCATATTTGTTCAAAAATTACTCCCTTTGTCACTATCTATTTCTTGAATATTTATGTACTCTTAATTTATTTTCAGTTTACTTATGTAAAATGATTTTTTATGCAATTTTATATTAATTGAAATATGCTATTTGACAAATTTATTCAGAGTGTGATATAAATATCACTAATTTACATACTAAGAACATGACATAATTATCAATAAGAATATAATTTACAATTATATTGATACACTGTTAATATTTATCAATTTCCACAAGATTAATATTTGTAAATAAGGAACTTAAGAATTTTGTTTATTTAAAATTTCAAAAATATTCACTAATTAATTTTTATAATGGATGTTTTAATTCCTTAATAATAATGTTTTATTTCAATAATTTTTCCAATAAAGACTAAAATATTATAAATAAATAATTGATTAATAATAAAATGTGTCATGCATTTATTTGTCATTTTACACATATCAGCTATCAGCTAAGTTTTACTAAACACTTTTAAATAAACAGTTAATAGATTCAATTGATTAAACCAACCACTACAATCAATTATCAACCAATTGTCAAACAAGACCATTATAAATAGTGTTTATTAATAATAAGTTGACATTTAATACTTATGCGGCAGTAATCAACTTATGATATTTATCAAAAATCTAACTTAAATAAAATAGTTTGTTCCCTTTTTTGTGTCAACATATCTTTCTAGATAATATATATGATTTGGAATTAAGTTGAATTAGACACTTACATAGAGGTAAAGTTTTTTTTTTTTTTAATTAAGAAGAGAAAGCATAAAACTGTAACTAACCAACCACTAATCTTAGTATCACAACTCCATTTGCATCTGTATCCAGCAAGTTACGAATTGCATCCAGTAGAGAGTAAAAGACAAAACATTGTAACGGTTGATCCCAAGCCATTGAAGCTAGGCCATCAGCGTGCTTATTATCTTTTCTATAAGTATGTTGAATAATCCCCTCTCATTCCTTATTCATGTACTTGCGAGCTGTAATGCCCCGTTTTCAGTGAAATCGGAACAGTGGTTTCGAGACCACAAATCTGAAGTCGTAAAAATTATTTTAATATTATTTTAATATTTACAGCATGTTAGAATCATGGTATAAAAATTTCATTAAGAAATTTTACCGTTCGTATGCTCAATTTGTGATAAATGACTAAATCGCATAAAGTGCGAAAGTTATGTTCTATTAGCTAAAGGTGTTAAATGGCTATAGAACTTTAAAGTAGAGGTCCTTATTGAGTAATTAGACCACAAATTGATATAGTGTATGTACATGGAGTGTAATCATGAAAATTGTAAGGTTAGGTTGATATTAGGTAATAAGTTGATAAAATAATAAAATAAAAGAAAAAGCTTCATCTTTCTTCATCTTCCACCGATTTTTCACCAAGAAATAGTCATCGGAGAGCTCAAAATTTCAGCAACATAAACCTCTAGCATGTAAGTGATTTTTAAGCCCATTTTTGATGATTTTTTATGTTTTTGGGATCGTGGTAGCTTAAGCTAGCTAAATAGGGGACTAATTTGCAATATGATTGAATGTCTAGAGTTTTTCCATGAGAGTTTTTTGATTATTCTTGAAGTTTAATGGAAGAATATGAGTCTTTGTTGGTAAATAGACAACTTTTGTTAAAGGATTTTTAATGAAAGTATCAATTAGGGGTTCATTTGAGAACTTCGAAATTTATGTGTTAAATGTATGAATTTGTGGAATGTATGGGCTGTTATAAGCACATATAAGTTTCGACTAGGCTTGGGTGTACTGAAATTTCATGAATTTCATTTTTACAAGCTTAGGGACTAATTTGTAAAGAAGTCAAATGTTCGGGGCAAAATGGTAATTTGGCCATATTATGAAATTGGACTGAATTGAATAGAATAATTATTAAATTAGTTAAATTTGATATTATATAGATCAAGAAAAGCCACGTTCGGATTTAAACTGGGGAAAAGAAAAAGTAGTGGATTGATCGGTCGACTTACTCCGTACTAATTCGAGGTAAGTTCGTATAATCACATTGTGTATTTATATACTTTAATTGAATTATATGTATGTGAATTTAGTAATTATGGTGTATAAATATGGAATGCATAACTGATATAGTACTAAAAATACCGAGCCCCGTTTGAACCTTAGAAATTCGTAAGATACAAATGACATGTCATGTCATTAGGGTTACTGATTTTGGTTGAGATCCTGCATGTGTTGCGGACTCACCGCAGCTCATATGAGCTTACCGATTCTCAGCTTGTAAGAGCTTACCATATTTCAGCTCAGAGGAGCTTACTGATTATGGCTCGTAAGAGCATATATGTACAGAAATTGACGAATTCATCGTCAATACACTTCGCGTGTACCACCCGCGTATCTAACGGTATTCTAGTTGGTTCAACGGGCATAGTGTTATTACGGGATTGTACAAGTTCAATATGAACAAGTACATATATTTACTTGGAAATGATTGATATTTGATATATGGATTCATAGCATAGATGTTACATGTACATGAAATTCAATTAATTGATGAATTCATATATGATATTCTGTTTTATGTGAATATATGACTAACATGACTATGGATTGTATAATAGGCTTTGGCCAAATTGAACTGATTTATGCTTTGAGTTATTTACCTAAAATTGCGGTAATATGGTAAGTTTTATTCTATGATTTACGAACTTACTAAGCTTAATTGCTTACTCCGTTTATTTGTTCATGTTTTATAGTATTTCGGAACCTCACTCGATTCGGAAGTCGTCGGAGATAGCGTCACACTATCAACTAATCATTTTGGTACTTTGGACTTTACATTTTGGGTTAAATGGCATGTATAGATATTTTGGCTAATGTGGCCTAAATGTTTTATGGTGTAATTAGCCAATCGATTTGGCTTGTAAATGATATACCTTTTGATATGTAATTAGATGTAGACGTCCTTATGATATATTGTGTATATTTGGTATGTTTTAAGGTGGTCGAATGAATTCGTTTGACATATCATGTTATGGTGTAAATGTTCATGTTATAAACTTGATATTGGTTGGTTTTGAGTACCTATTTATGCCATGGTTGTATGCCAATTGATGTGTATAGGTTGGTACCAATGTGGGTGAGGAATATGGCTTGGAAAATGACCTATTTTTGTCCACACGGACAGAGACACGATCGTGTGTCTCAGCCGTACGTGACACACGGCCAGGTGACACGGTCGTGTGTCCCCTGATGCTTCTTTTGAAACCAAGTCAGTAGCTTCACACGACCTAGCACACGGGCGTTTGGCTTGGCCGTGTGGCACAAGTCAGTATACCCTCTAGTTTTCACATGCCTAGCACATAGCTTGGCACACGGGCGTGTGAGGCCATTTCGAAGGGTACACGGCCTAGCACACGAGCGCGTGGTCTGGCCGTGTGACCCAAGTCAGTGAGTTACACGGGGTCGGACACGACCTGAAACACGGGCATGTCCCATAGTCACACGGGCGTGTCCCCTGGCCACACGGGCGTGTGACCCTTGCACTTTGAAAAAAAATTCATGTTTTCTTAAAAATTTGTAGAGAACTAGGTTTGGTCCCGAACCACTTCTAACGTCCATTTAAGGCCTCGAGGGCTTGTATTAGAGACTGTATAAATGTACTTGAATGGTTTTTGACATGAATGATAAATGCATATGAAATGTATGATTGTTTGACTTATAAGTCTGGTAATGCTCTGTAACCCTGTTCCGGCGTTGGATACGGGTAGGGGTGTTACACGAGCCTCCCTACACAACCGATGTTCGCCAAACTTAGCACTACTGGTAGCATATTAGCAACCTCCATACTATCTATTTCCAGAATGATTCTTCTATGTCCATTCCTCCAGGCAATTTGAAGTTCTTCAACAACACCCCAAAGTTCTGCTTCCAACGCCGAACAAGAACCAATCAGTCTAGAAAATCCAATAATCCATTCTCCATTCCAATCTCATATAACTCCCCCACAATCGACCTTATCCGTATTTGCTTTGCGCACACCATCAACATTTAATTTGTACCATCCGATAGATGGATTCTCCCACTTTATCAAGTGCATTCTTCTTAAATTTTCACTTCTAATACTATTGCTTGGGACACCTATAGCAGATACATATTGTTGTTGCAATTTTAAACTAGCCTCCAAAATAGATTCGGCTTCCACAAAGTCTTCATAAAAAATTAGCCTGTTTCAACGCCTCCGAAGATTCCAGCACAACAAACTGAATAGAACATCCCAATCAGCATCTTCATGAGCAAAATAACGGGGGTTATATATATTACGAAGAACCCAGTTAGGGAGTTGCATATTCATGAACTCAAAAAATTTCTCTTCACGAACCAACTATTTCTATATTATGGGTACTACAAAACAGCCACGCAGCACATGATCTGTGTGCTCCATTGCTCTCCCACATAAGCTGCACATATCATCCATAGTCATGTGTATTCGTTTTCTCTCATGATTTGTCAAATGCTTACCCAAACAAACTAACCATAAAAACACTCGAACACGATGTGGTCCTCTAAACTTCCAAATTGATTGCCACCACTTCTGACCATCACCAGCCACATTGTTCGAAGCCACTAAGTAAGCGGATCTAATTGAGAAATTTCGCTTAACATCCCATTTCCAACCAGTCGAATCAGCAATTTCCTCATCATTAGGTGGAAATGTTGCTGCCAATTTAAGCAGGATATTATGCGATAGAACGTTTTCCAAGAATCTCCAATCCCACCCACCATTCGGAGCAACCATTGAAGCCACTAACGTCGGCAAGACACTTAACCTAATTGACCCTACCAATTAGAGATCCAATAGTAATCTACACTCTCACCATTCCTAGTGTTCCACACCACTCCTTGCCGAACCATATCCCAAACTTGACAAATGTCTTTCCACAAATTCTAGTAATTATACCTCTTGATGGAAAAAGGACACTTTTCATTCCATCTATACTTGTAACGTAAAATCTGGACCCATAATTTATCCCCATGAACTACTAACCCAAATCCTAGTTTCATGAGAAAAGCTTCATTTTGTTTTTAGGTAAATTTTATACCAAGTCCCCATTTTCCATCGGCTTACAAACCTCATCCCATTTCACAAGATTAATCTCACTTCTATCCGTCCCATGTCCCCAGACAAATTACCGTATTAATTTCTTCATCTCCTCACAAATACCTTTCGAAATTAACGTCCATTACATGACATACATTGGTAGAGCCAGAGGTAAAGTTCTTTTAATATTACTATTTTTTATTTATAAAAACTCATATCTGAAATTTTGCTTAGAGTAGAAACTGAAACCAATAAATGTTGATCAACATTAATTTTCAAGTAAAAAATTTAATTCCAAACCTTTTATAAATATTAAGATTATGACAACTAAAATTTGGGTGAAATTTTATGTAATAAATTTTTTAAATAAATTATATAATAATTAAATATGACTTTAGTTAAAATAGTAAAGATATTAAAAGTTATAATGTTTTGAGTTTGAATCCCATCATGTGAAAGTTTTTTTAAAATTTTTTTATATGAAAAGATAAAAATGTCTCAAAAAAATATATATTTCTTTGTAAAATTAAAAGATTTTTAGTAACTTTACGATTGAGTTACGACCTAATTGATGAGTAATACCAACTCAGTTAACCCATTAGATATAATATATATATATATATAAATATATTACCTTTCATATTTATTGAAAATTTTATGGTAAAATACAATAGTAGTCACTCAACTATTAGTGTATTTCTATATTGATCAACTAACACCAAAATTTTTTGATTTAGTCCCCGACATTTTGATATTTTAGTCACTTGTGTGTTAAATCATTAATGGAATGCTAACATGACTTTTTTATTAGCCCTCCAAGGTCTAAATGTTCTATCAATTTAGTCCTAATTCTAAAAAAATAACAAATTTATCCTCAACTTTGCGCATTCTACCAACATTGACAAAATTTAGTCCCTAACGCTTAATCTTTTTTCTTTTTTCGTTACGGTCCCAACCTTCAAAGTTTAGCTACATTGCTTTTCTCAAGACAGTAAAATTAACTGAATACAAATAAAATTTTAATGGTTGGTTTGGAAGTAATTAAAAAATATAAGGCAAAAATAAATATTAAAAGCGAAAATGATCATGATGTCAAGTTAATACTAAGGAATTGTTCTTGATTGGATCGATTGGGAGGTAAAAGAGAAATAAAAAGGGAATATATCAGGCTATCATATCGTATCACAAACATTCCTCCGGTTGTCCAAATTGAGATCTTTTGCGGAAGAATATGATGCTTAACGCCAATCATTCAGATTATTAAGGCTTTTATAGATTTTCTACAGCTCTGCAATCTTCATAATATTTCTGATGATTGTGTAGTGGACATAATAATCTCATCATTTTCATTTTATTTAAATTATCTTCCGATTAATTAACTAATTTAAAAACAATGATAAAGCTAAACTCAACCACCAAAGAACTATTTATTAGATCACAGCTGGAATGATAAAATATCTGTTCTATTCATGAATAACCCATTAGGGGTTTTTGATTTTTGGACTTGTTAACAACAAAGAAGAAAGGCCCCAAAAAATGAAGATAATAATATATGAGGACTGTTTATATATATATATATGTATATCATATTTATAAAGATGCTTTACAAAGACGTTATATCTATAAGGTAACATAATGATATTATTGGGAGGCTAATTCTTCAGCTGAAGAACATGATGAATTCGAAAGTTTGTTGATTTCTTTGGAATATCTTATTAATTTATCCATTTTTGTGTATCGAAAGTAGGGAATACTCCTTTGTTTCATTCAGCTCCCATACTGTTGGAACAATAATTATTGTTTTAACCAGGCAAAGAAGACTTTTGGGATCATCTTGTACTGTTAGTAGAGGAGGCATACCACAGAGTTTTCTGGCATACTAGTATTTTCTCCTTCTCCCCACTATTTTCAGTATCTTCTTTGTGGCAGTTCCACCTCATTCCCTTCGCAATGGTCTCGATAGCATCCATGAAGTAGCTGGATTCCCGTATTAATGCGTGCCCCTCCGGTCGCAGGATTCGGTCCATTTCCAACAGCACATACTTCATATGACACCTGACAAGACAATGGTTTGCTTATATGTTGGATATTTCAATCCTTGTAAAAGGGCAAAACGTAATGAATCTGTTATAAGCCTGATATTGTACCTGTGGCTCTCGGCAGCAAAGAGGCCATCGAGGTGAAGGAGATCGTATGTTCGAGGATATGTCGAAAAAGCTTCACACCTATGAACGGAAAACAAGTTAAAAATGTCAATCGTATTGCAGTTTCGGATTCATGGTTGGTATAAATGTTTTTGTAGATTACCAGTCATGATAAGTGCCGACAAGGCCCCGGTCAAAGACAACAGGTAATGTGTTGGCAGAGTAGGAAGAGA
Organism: Gossypium sturtianum; assembly: GCA_025698515.1. NCBI lineage: Eukaryota > Viridiplantae > Streptophyta > Magnoliopsida > Malvales > Malvaceae > Gossypium > Gossypium sturtianum. The sequence continues at coordinate 23,774,860 of CM046950.1, forward strand.
CTACATTCATGACCCACAAGGGATCATCAATGAGAGCTGCAGCTAAACCTCCATAGACTGTATTCATGTCCATAACATTTCTAATCTTATCAGTACCAATTGCTGGGAGGATCTTTTTGTAGTGCTGGGCTCGCACTTTCCACTTGCTGTCATCGCGCTTTAAAGCATTGCCACTCCCACCAGGAACATCTGAAATGCGCTCAGGTGCGATGTTTAACCTCTGTGGCCACTTTGGCAGGGAACCCACGGATGACCTCTTAAGCTTTTGTCTTGGAGATATAACACATGGGCGTAACGGAGTGTACCATGCTGCATCCGGTTCGATACTGTCATCACACGTGGCTGGATAGACATCTGGACCGGTGAGCTTCTCATAGCAGCCAATATCTGAAGATTTCTGCCACACAGCAATATCATCCTGTGTAGCATACACTGTAAAGCACATTGATGTCAATAAGTCCTGCAACTTCTCTAAAGCTGCTCTCTGCTCTTCGATAGTTGTATTCCATCCTTGATAGCGGTGTTCGTAGTTTATAGGAGGGCCAGACAAGACCCAGAAACCACCTGGGCGGAGTATTCGATGAACTTCAAGGAGATAAATTCCACCTGAAAACCAACAGCATATCCGAAGCAATGTGTTACTTGGTGGATAAGGAAGGAACTTCATCATAAACAATGAGGATACTCATTTTACCAAATTCAGTCCATGGGATAAGGCATCTTGAGCAATGAGCCATATCAAATGAGCTTGAAGGGAAAGGAAGGCGCTGTGTAGAAATGACACCAAGGATTGCTGGTATCCCACGTTCTAACGCGAACTGGACCTGAGCTTCATGATTATCTCTCGGAGCAAGAGAAAGCGTCAGAATTCCACGATCTAATAGATCGCCCCCCCAACTTGCTACCTGGAATCAAAAGAGTTTTAAATCTATAATGGGATGAGGGAAATGAGAAGAAACAGTTGGAACTCCACACGCTTTCAGAATTGCAACTCACCCCACAACCGGTATCGATTGCAGTTCGAACTGTGCCATCTCTCATTTCAGGGATCAGATCCTGCATTAAATTAACATATGCACCCACTCCTTTAGGGAACATAGTACCACCACCAGGGAAAAGGAACTTCTCCCCTTTTTTCTTCAGCCAATTCTGATTAGACTTCTGCTTGTTGATCCAATCGTACGGGACGTTCCTAAAAAGAGCAGATCAACGTGTGTCGTAACAACACAATCGACCCTCTAAACATAAATCACACCGAAACCAGAAAATAGCTATAAAAATAAACAATACCTGTACCAACATTCTTTCCGACTCTTTGGCCATCTGATTGGTGGTTTATATCCTACAGGGGGCGGAACCAAGCATTCCTTCCTCTCATACAGCGGTGGACAGTGGCGTTCCAAGAAAGTAAGCCGATGGTAACCGTACTTCTTCCACCTCTGTAGCAACAAACATAAGTCATATCACTATATCAGTATAGCATTCAAAACTAAGCATCTTGCAACACCATTAGAGGAATGATCATGTGTCGTTACCCTGGGATCGGTGCATGGAGTGTAGTCTTGATAATCGATGCTGCATTCCGAGAAGGTAACGGATTTGATTTGAAGGGCATTTTCTGCAGAATATTCGGGAGAAGAAACAGCCTTGGAAAGCTCTTGGACTATCTTCCCTTCCAATAAGCTTTTCTCAGAACAGAAGATTCCACCAAGATAGAACGATAACCCGCATAACGCGAAAACCAGTAACGTTACAGGGATAATCTTCAAAGCTCTATCAGATTGGGACTGATTCTTTTCATCTTTTTGCTTCATGATTTCAGAAATAATCTAGCTACTGCAAAATTCGGAATGCCACCAATCAACATATATGCTCAAGCACAAGTGATACAAAATCAACAAAGCAATGCAACATCACAAAAGATCATGAAAGCAATGTTGACCCTAAGACAAGACCCTTGAAAGCTGTAAAAAAAAAAAAACATGTAGATCTAAATACCAACCACCACCTACATGTCACTTTGCCTTTATATATATTTCACAAGATATATGGACCCCTACTTACATGGTCCCATTCAAAAAGGCAACAGAGAAATAAACAAACAAACATGAATTCCAACAATTTCCTTGACATTGAAGAAAAGGTTGAATGATTTCATTTTCAATATGCATACCCTTGAAAACAAAGCATGTAACTTGTTCATACAAAATTTTTGCAGCAATAAGAAATGAGAAAGCACAAAGAAGAAAAGGTTTCTTGTTTGACTAGGAGGTGATTTGAATTAATATAGATAGGAATCTAATGATAGTAATTCAGAGGGAGAGGGCAACAAAGGTAGAAGAGAGAAGAACCACAAGTTCATGGGATTTTCAAATATGGGGTAAAGGTAAAAACCAAGTCTTCCCCAAAGTGATATCTAAAAATAGGAAATTTATACAGAAAACGTGCTTCACCAGAGAAAAAAATGTTTCACATCTGTCCAGCCAATGCAAAGCATAAACCCCCCAAAAATGAATGAACAAAAAAGAAAATTGCAGACACACCTAGTAGTGAAGAAGAGAACCCAGAAAAAGAAACATAATTATATTACTAAAAGAGTGAGATTGTATTTGGATTTTTATTTGTTGTACCTTTCTAATCTCTCTACAAAGAAAAGAAAGAAAAAAACTATAGTGCAGGGATTTGCATTAAACACACTGAGACATCGCCTGCAAATGTATAAATAAAAACACAGTCGCAATCACCAAAAAAAAAAAAAAAAAAAAAAACAGCTCAACCTTTAAATAAAGTGTGGGGAAGAGTGATAATTTTGTAAGAGGAGTTGAATCACACGGAGGGAAAAGGGGGTGTTGAAGATCCTATCATAGCATGCCACGTAAGGGGTTGAAGACAGAGAATTTGGTTGCCTTGTTCATGGGTTCAACAGTTGATGTCGTTGATCCTATGATTTTAATGGCAGCTTCTACTTGGCTTTTTAATTTGTCCTTCACCCTTTTTCAGGACTTAAATAAAGATTCTGCTCTCTCTTTTTCACCTAACAATTCCACCACATACATACATTTATACTCAAATTTAAAATTTTTATCTCCATTTAAAGATAATTTTGACTCCATCTCAAAATTAATTGATAAGTATGAATTCAAGAATTTGTTGACATAAGATAGGGACCTTTCCATTGTTTTTACTTCTTCCCCATCTAATTTTCAATTATAACTAACAAATTAACAACAGTGCAAGGCACGATTTAAATTTTGAAAATAATATTATTATTTTTAATTCAGGATATATGTATTAAATAATTTTTGTAGATAATACATTTGTGTATCACACCATGTTATCTTTTATTATTAATTTGATTTTTTTTAAAGTAAATAAAAAATATGAAATAAAGAGATGGAAATTATACATTGACGTAGACAAATGCTTTGGTGTTCCACAAATTCCATATTAAACTATATATGAAACTAACAAAAGATTTTCTTCTATTTGTTTATTTTCTGCTTTATTCTCTCTTAAATATTAAAAAAAATGGAAAAGGCATCCATTTGAATTTTGGATTATATTCCATTTAAAAATTACTTAATTCAAGTTTTTCAAATTAGTTTATTAATAATAACTTATTGCATATGATTTGATCAACATAAATATTAGATAAATACAAAATATGCCTTTTTCCTTTGTATTAAGCTGTCTATACCATTTAAGCAAATAGCATCAGCGCGTGTTAGCTTTTAATCTGCTGTGGAGTGAGGAATGAGGATGCCGTCTCATGTGTATTTTTTTTTTCTCTTTTTGGGGTTTAATTTTAGATTTTTTGTTTTTAAAAAAATTTCACAACATGATATAGTTTTTAAATTATTGTAAAATTTAATCAAAAATTAAAATTGCTTAAGATCCATTAAAAAACTTGTATGAAGTTTACCATTTATGCTTATATGAACAGTGACGGATTTAAAAATATGATTTAGGGGTAGAGGTGAAGTAAAAAATTTTTTGAGGATTGAAATTAAATTATATATTTTTATGATAGTAAAACTGTAATTACATCATTATAATATCTTATATATATATATATATATTATCATTGTTTGATAGGACGAAATTTAATTTTATCATTATTAATGAAAATTTACAATTTTAAGGTGCCGATGCCTGTGAGCCCCTTTAGATCCACCCTGGATATTATAGTTTTTAGTTGATTATGTTTGAATAAATGGTTTAATTAAAGTAGTTGATGATGACATAAAATGGTTGCTTTAATATTTGCTGGTTTTGTTACGCTGGATTTCCACTCACACTCAACTCAATAATTATGCTTAAAATGATAGCAATATCTATAGGACTGAAATTTAGTGGGATTTGGTAGCTTAACATAACTTAATTCCCAAGTTATTCATGATAATGCATGTGTTTCATTATTACCTTTTTTCCCTAAGTAATTTTTTTTAGAGTTTTTTTAAATATAAACGAAATTTAAAGAAACTGATGGATAATATTAACTTTTATATATATTATAATTTGAAGGCCTTGTTTTTCTTTTATTCCTTCTTTGGACCTTGATGAAGTGAAAAAAAGGGTAAATTTGAAGGTTGAATATTTGAGATGATATCATGATGTTCACATGAATGTGATTGCCACATCAAACAGTGATTCTAACTGAAAATTAGTAAAACTCGATTCGATTAAAAAAAATAAAAAAAGAGTTCGAATTTTGAATTATTCGAATGAGTTAACTTGAAAATAAGCAGATTGATCTCTCTCAATAAAAAAACTTTTAAAAAAAATTGAAAATAATTTTTAAAATTCAAAATATTTATAAAAATTCCAAATTTTATATATTTTAAAAAAATAAAATTATAAAAAATTATAAAGAAAGTTAAAATTTCAAAAAAATTCTAAAATAATAATTTTGGAATCTAAATAAGTTAATTAATGATTCAAGTTTATCATACTAAAATATCTTATTTTATTATTATTTTTCTTTGAAAAAGTTTTTAAATTTATGTGTTATAACATGGGATTAATTATACTGCAATAAGATTTTAATTTGACATATTTAATTTTTTAATTTAACTTGAACTATTTTACTCGATTCGAAAAATTTTTAAATCGAATTAGAATGATAAAATAGAACTCGTCAATCGAATTAATTCAAAAAAATTTTACTCAATTCGATCAAATACTTAATTATCATTAAAATTATGATAATAAAAGAGATTGGGATAGAGCGAGGATACATACAAGAAACGAATGATCTGTGAGTGATGTCTGCGTTTTAGCCTTTTTAGGGGTGGGTGTGGTGAAGGCACGTTTCATTAGGTTAAAAAATCAAAGAAAATTATAAAAAAGACATGCACATGGGTAAATTGCATTCCTAGCTACGTGACTTGATATTCAGCTAACAGGATGGAACTGTCGCTATATCCATATGAAATAAATAAACAAATATAGCATGTTCTTCCCCATCTCATCATCATCTGCTCAGCCAATCGCGAACCTTTCTTAATTAATTAATTTTATATATGTTGACTCTGTATTTTCATCTGCTTATGTGCCCAAAGAAGGAAGCCACAGGCTCGGATGTTGGATGCACGATTTTTAGCACTTGCATGTTCCTTGTACTTTTTCTTAGGCACTTGGTTTGCAATAAATTATATTCTTTCTTATGTACCAAAAACCCTTTTCTTTCTTCTTCTTTTACATGTTATTGAGCATGCATCCATGTTTCAATATTCTAATACTAGGATACACGATTGAGATGTTTAATGGTATACGCATGTAAAAATTATGTATTTAAAATATAGATGTATATTTAATAATAATATATAAATATATAATGGAACATGAAGTTTTAAATTAATAATTTCTCATATATTTTTTAAATAAAAACATCCGTATCCTTTCTTGATCAGCAATTCAAATCGCATCATTCATTATAAGCTCATAAATATTATGAGGATAATCGAAATCAAAAGACAACGACCCATCACGCGAAAGGCCTAACTGAGCAAGGTGGTGTGCTACACTATTTCTAGTCTTAGGGTCAATCCAAAGGAAGCCTGCGTATAAGCCGGCAGCAAATGTCTAGAAGACTCATATATGTTCAAGAGTCATGAGGTCCCATCAACCGGCTTGAAATTTAGCATGATAATTATATATTTTATGTTTATTTTTTTTAAAATTCAGTCTTGTTAATATTTATAAATGATTAATTTAAATTTATTTTAGGTAAATTAATATCTTTTCTAAAACATTTATATTATTTTTAATTTAATATATAATGATTCATTTATTGAAGTTTTATATACAGAACTTAACATTTTTAATGCTCACATTATAATATTATATATTAAAATTTTGATTTTTTGAATCAAATTCATATTTTAAACTGTTTAAAATTTTATCCAAATCTATTTTTAAGCCTACTATTTCAATCAAAACGGCAAATTTCGAATTTTTTTACTTTTAACAGGTATACCTATGAATAGACTTTCTCGATACACAAGTTAAACACAACAACAAAAATGCTTGTGCCTCGAGAATGCGCAAACCAAAGGCCTCATCAATGCAATAACAAAACCCTCGTAGTTTCAAATCACCGAACCAATCCCACTCCTATTGCTCGTTTCCTTGTAAGCCGCGTCCACATTGACCTTGAGCATATCAGCACAGGGGGAAACCACCTAACAGTTTTTGCCGGGGTGGTAATTTCTCATATATATATATATACATTTATGTATGTATGTATATGTATAGTAGAGGCCAAACTTTGATTTTAATTTTGAATTTTCAGTCAGCAATCTACCAGTTGCATGTTTTTTAAGTTTTGACGAGGAATATATATAGATATAGATTGATCTTATATTCCATTCATACAGACATTTCTACACATGAATACATATGTCTTTATTTGTATACAAGAAATTACCAACCAAGCAGACAAAACGAGAGAAGAGGAGACATGATGGCCCTCACGTAGTTGACAACTTTTTCAACTCTGATTTACTTGCTCCCATCTTGCATAACACTACTTAATTACAACCCCATGATTCAAATACAAAGCAATCAGCAATGTCCGGTAGATTTAATAAATAAAATAATATAAGCTGACTTGCTATATGATAATGATAATGATAATATGCACTTCAAAAGTCTTCCTTTTTTCCTGTAGAAACTGAAAGAATTCACCTTAGATATTCTCACAGATTAAATCAACTAGTTGCATTTGCTGAAATCAACAAAATACATTGTTGGATGATGAAGATTGTCGAAATCTTTTTTTTTTTTTCGTTATCGGCTTTTATTTAAAAAAAGCAAAAAATGGGAGTCGCCACCAATCCTTTTTATGAGGTGTGCTCGGATCACCTCGTAATTTGATCGTTTTAATAAAATATTTGATTTATTAAAACAATGATTTTTGGTCTCTGAAATTCAGAAAACGGTTTGAGTCGATTACATACGAGGAAGGATTAGCACCCTCGTAACGCCCAAAATTAGTACCTAGTTTATTAATTAATGTCTTAGTGTCGAAAGTTAAAAAAAAACTCGAAAAGAATTTAAAATACGATCTCTCTTTATATTATGGCATTAATTTTTGTGAAAAGGGTTTACTTCAAGTCAATCGAGAAGGAAGGATCATATCCCGTAAGTTAGGGCACAATGCCTTAAATCCTCAAAATCAAGAATAAACGCAATTTGATCGTTATTTGAATCTCGTTTTTTTATATTTTTGAAATGGATATTCGATTATTTCGGTTTTAAAAAGAAGCCATATCCCGTAAGCTAGGAACACTCTCTCTTAATTCCAAAAATAATGAACATTGCCTCGTTTTTAAAAAAATTCTTTTTTATGCATTATACGAAAAAACGAATACAATATTTAAAGTAATGTATATTTAACTTACTCGGGCATAATATACAAATGGATAAATGTTTAAACCTAATGTTTGATATAGTAATAATGAAACAATTTAAAATGGATATGTGGGTAAAACGATAAATAATAAGTAAATAAGGAATACTATAATAATATTGATATGATTATAATTAATATTTATAATCGCATCATAATAATAATGAAATAAATGAGATAATTTAAAATAAACAAAAAATGAAAGATGCTTAATAACGAGCATAAATATAAGTAATATGTAAAAATATAAATAAATAAATGAGTAAAAATGTACAAATAATGGGCGAAAATGTATAAATATGAACAACATAAATACAAGGTAAAGCGATAAATATTAAATAAATAAATAAATGATAGTAAAACAAAAATGCATGAAAGGTTGAAGTTGCAATAATAAATAAATAAGTAAACAATAATAATAAAATTTCATGAGAGGCTAAGGTTAAATGCATAAGGGATTGAATCGAAATTTAAATAAAATTGCAAGGGTAAATCATAATAAAATAAATAAATTAAATAATAAAATAAAATAAAGGACCAAACTGAGACGAGCGGAAAGATAGAGGGACTAATCGGGAAAATGTCCCAAACCCTGCTAAACGCACCGTTCCTTATGGCCAATCGAGGGACTAAATTGAAAATGAAGTAAAATTAAATAGTCAAATATAAAAGGAAGATAAATAAAGGAGTTAGGACCGAATTGAAAGCGACTCCAAAATCGGAGGGACTGGGAACATAAATAAGCCAAAGCTGTGAAAACACGCGGATCCCTCGGGTCGGATCGGGTCGGATCCTGGGTCAAAGGGAAACGACACCGTTTCAGGTGTTTACTTGCTAAAATGGTCTAAGGACCAAATTGGGACAAAAATAAAAATGCGTGGAAAAATTAAAAAAAACAATAAAAGAGGATAGGACTCAATCAAACCAAGCTTCAAAAGCGGAAGGGCCCATCGCGCAAATAGACCATAAGCCAAAAAAATGCGCGGATCCTAGGTCGGGTTGGGTCAAGGCGCGGGTCGAAGGCAAAGAAACGACGTCGTTTAGACGTCTGAAGTTCGGCCCAAAACGGCGCCGTTTTGCAACTCTTATTTAAGTAAAAAATTAAGAGAAAAAAATCAGTTTTAGCCATCTAAATTTTTTTTTCCCAGATTCTCTTATTCTCTTTGGGTACGACCCAGAATCCGGCCATGGGCCGTCAGCTGTTCGCCATTGTTACCGGTCACCGGCGACGATGACCACTGTTCCCAGTGGCAGAAAAATCATCTAAAAACCCATTTTAACCCCCTTTTCATGTAAAAACCCGATTTGAAGCCGAAAAAAGAAAAAAATCAAAACCGAAGCCAGAACCCTCAAAAAGCATGAAAACCTTTTGGTTATTAGCTAGTGTTAAAGATGGTAGTCTTATGGAGGGAAATATGGAATTTATGAACTTCTTACGAATACTATTGATTAGGATTATTATGGCAAATGGAAGGTTGTTATTTCGATCACTACAGCAAAACAGACTTTTAGCGGCGTTTTTTTTGGCCTTTAGCGGCGTTTATAAGCGCCACTAAAAGTTTTTGCGGCGCTTTTGTAAGCGCCACAAAAACGCCGCTATTGCTACTCGCAAAATTTTAGCGGCGTTTATCAAAAAAAACGCCGCTAAAGACCATGACTTTTAGCGCGCTTTCCAAAAACGCCGCTAAAAGTCATGGTCTTTAGCGGCGCTTTTTCAAAAAAACGCCGCTAAAAGTCATGGTCTTTAGCGCGCTTCCCGATAAACGCCGCTAAAAGTCATGGTCTTTAGCGGCGCTTTCCTACAAACGCCGCTAAAAGTCATGGTCTTTAGCGCGCGCTTTCCGACAAACGCCGCTACAAGTCATGGTCTTTAGCGGCGCTTTCCGACAAACGCCGCTAAAAGTCATTGTCTTTAGCGGCGCTTTCTCGACAAACGCCGCTACAAGTCATGGTCTTTAGCGGCGCTTTCCGACAAACGCCGCTAAAAGTCATGTTCTTTAGCGGCGCTTTACACCAAACGCCGCTAAAAGTCATTGTCTTTAGCGGCGCTTTTTCAACAAACGCCGCTAAAAGCGATGGCTTTTTAGCGGCGCTTTGTTACAAACGCCGCTAATTTGTGCAGATTTGAGTACAGCTTTTTTCAATATAATACCCTCCGCACTAAAACCAACCAATAATAAATAAATATAACATATAATTCCAACGCAAAAACAAAGCAAATTTAGCATAAAAATCACTCCAAATACATTAATTCTAAATAATACTTGAAATTTAATAAATTAAATGAATGATGACTGAAAATATTGTAACAATAATGTTAAATGTAATAATGTCAAAATATTCTTACAACGAGAAACTAAATGTGTCTAAGATGGCGGTTCTGCGATTGTTGAAACATCTCGCATCATATGTCAAGTCAGTCTTTGGAGCTCTTCGTGATTTTCTGCTCGCTCTCGCTAGCATCGATGTCGCCTCTGCCTCCTCGCAGCCTACATTGCCTCTCTCATTCTTCTTTGTTGCCTCCTCGCCGCTGCCGCTGCTTCGCATCCGCTCTAAGCCATTCTTTGGAGTTCTTCATATTTTCTTTGAACATCGCAATTTCTTTGCCTCTGCTCAACCGTGCTCTCTTGCATATGAGCTATCCGGTCTTGTAGCCTCTCGAACTTCAAAGACGAGATTGACTCGGAAGGCATGTACTCTGGGAGCCGGATCCAAATATTGGGTCGGGTAACACGGATCCTTTAGATCGAACCCGACCATACCTTTCAAGACCAAAAAACATCAGTGATAATTCTATTAAAAATATACTAAAGATTAACAGAATTATCAATCGAATCAGTCGTACCTTTCAGGACCCAAAACATCTGTAATAATTCTGTTGTCAATCTCCTCAAGATTAGCAGAACTATCAGTCGAAGCAGCCGCTTCATACTCCGCCTTTTTCTCCTTTAGTTTATCCTAATAAATCAATGAAAGAATTAGAAACGAAATATATAAATAAGAAAGAATGCAACATAATTTAACATTATAAATTTAAAACTATAAACGATGAATTAAACTATTATAATTAAACATTATAAATATTTATAAAAAATAAAATTTTATTAAGTAAATATACCAAAATTTCTGCAGCTTCGGATGTCATCGGAGATCCATCCTTCTTTCTATGCGTGATGTCAAAAAGCTGAACACGTCCAACTTTTTGACCAGTCGAAGTTTCCTACATTTTAGCAGAAAAAATATAATTTAATAGTATAAAGTAATTAATATTTGTGAATTAATAAATTATAATACCTCGGCTTGACTACACACAGCAAAACTTCTAGAACTGTGTGTGCGTGAATTTTGCTTTCTGTCACGCTTATTCCAACTCGCTCACGGTCCTACATAATGCAATTTGAATTATATATATAGTATATACTATAAACCAAATAATTTATAAGATTTTAGAAATCACGTAATACCTCTCCTTTTTTGAATTCCAAAATCTAACTTGATCTTCCCATTGGTACCTCAACATTCCGGTGGAACATTTCTTAATTTTTTTCGTCGAGGCTTATGTCTTTCTTAAAATCTTTTTTTGAGCGTACTTTTATTGTCTCTCCATTTTTTACCTAATGTCTTCTTAACATAGTCATCAGAGACCTCTAAAGTAAATCTAGCCTGAAGAAAAAAAGTATAAAAAGTTAATATAAATGGAAATTAAATTAAAGTATTATAAATTACATTCACGTTTTGTTACCTTAATATTATCGAGAGCTTGATTTTTGTTGGCATCAGGCATGTGATGCCATGATTCGTAGTTAATGGGCAACATATTGGAGTTTCGTGCAATAATGCCCAAATAGCTTCCTAATAGTCGAGCTTCAGATCCAACCGGCTGGCCATGATTGTTTCTCCTTACTTTAACACGATCGGTAGGCTCTAAGTCGTATAAATCTTTAAGTAGTGTACGCCCCCGAGCTCACAAGCGCCCCACCACCTTCAATTTGAAAAATGATATATTATTATATTAAAATTGAAAAATGAATCAATAATAAAATTCAACATGCATGTAAAATAAACTTAACATTACTTTCAAATTCTCCGGGCTCATCATCTATGTCCCAGAGAGTAGAAGATCCAACAATCTGTTTCTGTTCACTATTTGCTTCTTCTCGATTTGGAGTATCGTGAACAATATTGAAATCTCGTAATCGTCTTCTAGGCATTTTTCTGCAATACACGTAAATTAGTTCAAAATTTTAGTAACAAATAACAACAATAATAGGACATTTAAAATAGTTAAGTTATATAACATGCCCAACATTAAAATTATAATATTACATATAAATAATAAATCGTAAAATCTCACTAAATCATATTTCGTAAATATCTTCGTCCACATCTTGACGAACCCATTGAAATTGTTGACTAGTACTAGGGATATTTTCATTTAAGTTTTGTTCTGGAAGAGGCAATGTTTCTGATCTTTCGACTATGTCATCTCTACTTCCACTGCCAATGTCGAAGAAGTCTCTAGGGGTGTTTCGAAGTACAACGTACCAACCCTCATCAATTGGATCTTTCGAGTAAAAAACTTGTTTAACTTGAGAAGAAAACACATACGGCTCGTCCATCGGTTGTTCTCGGTGTGAATCAATCGAGAGAAATTCACCATTGTAAAGCCATATTGATCGTTTTTAATTCATGAGCCGTATTCACATCAGCCCAATCACCTCGAAATAAGACAACTTTGCATTTGCCATAATAATCCAACTCAATGATGTCAGTAATAAGTCCGTAATACTCCAGATTCCCCTCGACCGGATTACTGTCCCTAGCACTAGCATAACTTGTAATCGAAGAATTAACAACAATTCCGTAATTTTGGGTTCTCCTCAATCTCTCGCGATACTTTGTATGAAATCTGTATCCTTTGATAAGGAAGCCACCATATCTTTTAACTAATCTGTTTGGACCTTGTGAAAGCCATTTAACTTCGTCATTTACTTCATTGCGACTCCAAACCTATCGAGTCGAAAGTAAATCGAGTAATTATTATGAGAAAACCTTATTACTTGTTAATGAAAACTTAAATTGCATACCATTTGGCTTAACCATTCATGGAATGATTCTGCGAACAACTTATTAATTTCTCGTCGATTTAATCTTCGAGATCGTGAACGAGCTCTCAATATTTGCTTGTACTCACTACGGTAAAAAAGGTTTTACTTTGTTAGAAGACAAACAAATCATAATTGATGAGTGTTTACCAAATTGTAGAACTTACTTCGAAATGGTTCCATTGAATCATGATGAAAAAAGAACGATCGATGCGCTTGGACCCACGATCTATCGTCTAATTTCGTAATTTCGACTTTGCCAATCGGTTCTCGAAACTTTGAAATAAATAAGTTTCAGCCAAATTATGATCGTGAGCCCAGCATTTCTACTCGGTCTGTTCATTCTTGTTTCAACATCTTCCAAATACCTCGAACGTAAAGTCATACATTCCTCCGCCAAGTAGCCTCGGCAATTGATCCTTCAGGATAACGCTTATTACGGCATGATGACTTCAATTTGGAAAGGAACCTAAACACGATATACAACATTATCAAAAGTTGCAACTAAAGGCATTGAGCTGAATGAAGGAATATTTTGCAAATAAAGTAAGACCTTTCAATGGGATACATCCATCGATAGAAAATGGGTCCACCAAGAAGTGCTTCACGCGGGAGATGAATTAACAAGTGCACCATAATAGTGAAGAAGGAAGGCGGGAATATCTTCTCCAAATTGCATAAAGTCAATGCGGCTCGTTCTTGTAGTCTCTCAAGTTCTTGAACATTCAAAACTTTACCACAAATGCCTTTCATTATATTTGACAGTTCAATTACAGGAGCCGTCACCTTTTTCGACATACAACACCGCATAGCAACTGGAAGTAAGTCTTGCATCAAAATGTGATAGTCATGCGATTTTAAGCCATATAATCTTCGATCCTTAAGACTCACACATCGCGATATATTTGATGCATACGCATCCGGGACCTTTATATCCTTCAACACCGCATGAACACTTCTTTCTCCGTCTTCGACATTGAAAAAATAGCAGCGTGTAACCGATATTTCATATTCGGAAGTGCCGGGGATGAAGCTCACGCCGAATTCCCATGTGGACTAAATCAAGTCGACTCTCAAGATTATCTTTCGATTTTCCATCGACATTCAAAATAGTCCCAATGATGTTCTCATGAGACATTTTCTCTATGTGCATGACATCAAGATTGTGGCGTAAAATCGATGCTCCCAATAAGGCAACTCGAAAAAATACTTCTTTTTTCCACAAGTCCGCCTCATTTGGATCATCCTCTTCATCGATTCATCATCGATTCATCCCTAGATCTTCTATTTCTATGCGGGTTTGCGGTTGATTCATCTTGCCATAAATGAAATTCATATCTTTCAACATTAAGAATATTTTGGATCCACCGGTCTGGCGAAGGAGCTGGTCTGAACTCTTCAGTACCATCAAACTGAGCACTCTGAAATCTAAATGTGTGATTTTTGGTAACCACCGACGATGCCCCATGTAAGAGAACTTCTTCCCATTATATAACCATTGCGAACATATCACAAGCAAAGACAAAGACGGACAAGCATAACGCCCCTGGTACTCCAACCGGATAAATTAGCATAAGTGGGAAGTCGTTAATAGTCCACATTAAAGCCGCACGTAAATTAAAGTTCTCTTTTCTCATTGCATCATATGTCTGAACACCAGCCCATAGTTGTTTTAACTCGTCAACAAGTGGCTGCAAATAGACGTCAATATCATTCCCCGGACCTTTCTCTCCAGGTATAATCATGGACAAGATAAAAGAAGATTGTTTCATGCAAACCCATGGAGGCAAATTGTAGGGAACAAGTACCACAGGCCAAGTACTGTACGTTGTGCTCATGAGTTTGTAAGGGTTAAATCCATCGGATGCTAGCCCAAGCCTCACACTCCGAGGATCGCTTGCAAAGCTTGGAAATTTGGAGTCAAAAGATTTCCAAGCTAAAGAATCTGCAGGATGTCTTAACAACCCATCATCTGTTCGTCCATCACGGTGCCACGTCATTGATTCGGCTGTCTTCGACGACATGAAAAGCCGTTGAAGCCTTGGTATTAGCGGAAAATACCGCAAAATCTTAACTGGCTGCTTCCTTGACTGTGCATCGTGTTCATCCTCGTTACCATCCTCTGTATTTCTATTAATCCAACGGGATTGACCGCATACATGACAAAGATCGTTGGTTTATCCGGTCGCCCCAGTACAACATGCAGTCATTTGGGCAACTATGGATTTTGTTGTAGCCAAGGCCCAAATCCTTTATCAGTTTCTTCATGTCTTTCGAAGATTGAGGGATTTTCGCAAACGGAAACATTTCTTGCAAAAACTCTAACAAACATTGTCAACGAGTTTTAGGTCCATCCGCCCAAACATTTCAAGTGAAAAAGACGAATGAGAAAGACAATTTGGAAAATTTTGACCCTCATACAGCTTCTTCATTCATTTCACCAAGTAACGTGTAGAACCTCGCCGCTTATTCGCTTGGTTGTTCATCAGTACACTTCTTCCCCCTTCGGTGAAAGTATTTCTACCAAAACTATAAGCATCAGTTGCACCCAAGTCAGGTGGAAACGACCCGAAACCATCACTGCGCATATTAAAAGCATCCTGCAACATGCCTTCCATATTATCATCTCTAACATTCTGATTGTAAGCAGTATGAGGATAACCCATATTCATCGATGAAGATGCTCCACTAGATGTACACTCTCCATGGAAAATCCATTTTTTGTACCCCCGGACAAAACCATCAACAACTAGATGTTCGTAGACAACTTCACGACAATGCCAATTGATATTGCAACACTTCTTACACGGGCAAAGAATCATATTCTCTTGGCTTGCATTTTGGAATGCGAAATTCAGAAAAGTTTCTACTCCATTTCGATAGTCGTTGCTTACCCTTGACAATTTCATCCAACTCCTATCCATTTCGTAGTTGTTGAAGTCTAAAGTTGGCAATAAATTACACGGCTAAATTGTTAATTTATAATTTCGTAAGTACTTGATATGATCACATATATTATTGAGTTATGTATTCTTTAAGATTCATCATACGTGGCATTGTTACACCTAGGAGGATCCATTATATCTAATGAGTGAGATATAAGGCAACCCGTCGAGTTTCAAACCTATATACTTTGAATCTTTTTTTTTATCTATACAAGTAAGTTATGTAAGTTAAAAACAATTTGTGAAAGCTATGTAAGTTATGTATTATGTAAGTTAAATAATTTTATGTAAGTTATGTATTATGTATTATGTCGATTAAATTAAAATTTCAAATCGAGAATCGGTTGAATTATGTATTCTTTAAGATTCATCATACGTGGCATTGTTACACCTAGGGAGGATCCATTATATCTAATGATGAGATATAAGGCAACCCGTCGAGTTTCCAAACCTATATACTTTGAATTTTTTTTTATCTATACAAGTAAGTTATGTAAGTTATGAATTATGTAAGTTAAACAATTTGTGAAAGCTATGTAAGTTATGTATTATGTAAGTTAAATAATTTTATGTAAGTTATGTATTATGTATTATGTCGATTAAATTAAAATTTCAAATCGAGAATCGGTTGAATTATGTATTCTTTAAGATTCATCATACGTGGCATTGTTACACCTAGGAGGATCCATTATATCTAATGATGAGATATAAGGCAACCCGTCGAGTTTCCAAACCTATATACTTTGAATCTTTTTTTATCTATACAAGTAAGTTATGTAAGTTATGAATTATGTAAGTTAAACAATTTGACGAAAGCTATGTAAGTTATGTATTATGTAAGTTAAATAATTTTATGTAAGTTATGTATTATGTATTATGTCAGTTAAATTAAAATTTCAAATAGAGAATCAGTTAAATAATCTGTTTGTTTTTTATCACCCTATTATATGTAATGGCATTATGCCTCAATTTGAAGTTAATGGAAATACACATTTTCTTCTTCAATTTTTTTGGCTTTCACTCAAGCCACGCATCCTAGGCTTAAAAAATTCAATTACAACTTTCACAGCTATATGCTTCAAATCGCAACATTCTTAGCAAAATGAAAAGAAATCAAACAAAGCAGAATTCCATAGTTTAAAACTTCATTTTACAAACATTTAATGATCAATTTGCAAAGCACAAAAGGGATATATATTCACAAAATGGTTTAACAACCTCCAGCAAGCAACAACATATAAATAAGAATAATAATGATTTCATACCTGTTAAGTTATTACCACCAAATCCAATCCAACGATTGCGGAGAGCGATGAGGAAGCGAAGAATCGAGATACAAACAACATAAGATCAATTTACTTCATACAAATATATATTAAAAACGTATATTAAAAGAATAACTTAAACATAAACAATTACAAACAATAACTTACATGTAAACATATATATCATAATATATACATAGAAAAAAGGGATCAATTTAAGTAACTTAAGCATTTAAATTGATAACTTAAGCATTTAAGTTGATCAATATGGTTAATAAGGTTAATGCATGGGGCATGCACTCGAGTGTTCATTATTGTCTTACCATGTGAATGCTTGAACTTGTAAAAGTATACATTTTGTTCTAACCATAATGTAATTATTGTTTCTTCTAATATATTTGTATGAGCTTAAAAGGCTTAAATATTATTATTCGCTAAGATAGTTAAGTTATTTGTATCATGCATGTTTAGATTTGGGTCCAAACTCCCAAAGTAGTGTATCCCCTCAAAAACTATATCATAAACAATGAGAATTTGCTTTATATTGGACAACAAAGTTAAAATTTGCTATTACTCCCAATATTATTTTTAAATTCTAAATTTAATACTTATATATTTTAATTTAATCAATTTTAGTTCTTCTACTTTTTCAGCTCTAATCCAATTGGCGACAATTAAATCAATTTGGATCAATTTTGCTTGTAGTCTTGTAATTAGTCTATGGTCTTCAACTTGGCCATGGTCTTAAACTCTATACTTTTTCACATTTAAGTAACTTACATGTAAACATATATATAATCTGAATAAACAAAGTATTCGAGGATTAGAAATTAAAACAACAAATAATCAAACGACATTTCTTTTACACAAGCATCAACGATTAATTTGAAGTTCAAAATCAAGCGCAAATACAAGTATCTTGAAGTTTACCGATTGTCCGTGGCGGTGGAGAGCGACGATGTGATGTGACGCAGCGAGAGGAGACGTGTAATGCAGCAAGTCCTCGGCTCGGAAGTCCTCTTCAATTCTACTCACTTTCAAAATTACCGTGAAGCCAAATTTAGAGCTTTCGGATCAGCAAATATATACAACCACGAAAATTTAATTTCGCTTATTTACATCATTAACATTTTTAATTTAATTTTTAAAGTCACATTTTGAAATTAATTTTTTAATTAATAGCTATGTAATAAAAAGTCATTATAATATGCTTGAATTTCATATAATAATTTGGATAATATTGACAATTGAACTTCTATTTTTAAATTCAAAAATAAATGGAATAAATGTAAAAAAAAAAATTATAAAAACTTAGACCATATTGATTATTTCTACATTTCAAGTTTCAGATTTACTTTCTGATTACGCACATGAAAAACAATGATATACATTTCAACTTGTTGATTCGAGCAATATATATATATATATATATCAACTATAATTAGAATTTACCATTACTGAGTATAATTCTAACTGCAATCAAAATTCATGTAAACAGAGATGAATATAGTTCTAACTGCAATCAAAATTCAAGAATTTTCACCACATGGCCATATACCATTAATCACACAAAACTTCTCATATATCAAACAAAATATACTTAGAAGAAGAAATATCAAACAAAATATACTTCAATATCAAACACAATATCAAACAAAGCAAAAGTAATTAACAAAATATCAAACGGCAGTGTGTAAACAAACTATACGTAGAAGAAGAAATATACTTCAATGCCTAAAAAATTCTTTAGTTTTCAAATAATTCATATACAAAAAATTCTTTATTTATTTAAAATAGATTTTTTGAAAGTAAAAGGAATAAAAGAATTCAAATATTTGAATTTTTTACTAAAAGAAGTACAGGAATATTGAATCAAAACTAAAAATTATTTGAAAACTAAAAACTAAAGAAGAAATATTTGAAAACTAAAAATTTTAGACAACACTTGAAGTATAAATCGAGTGCCTAACTGGAAACATAACATCATTAACTTTAATAAGCAAATGTTAGAATCATTTGGCAAGAACTAGTTGAAACAACTCTTGGCAAAAGATAAAACTAACGATCCGACTATTTTGAACTATATAGCGAGTAAGTTTTACGGTCAATTTATAACTAGTTCCAAAGAACTTTAAATGGTCGCAGATAGTAGTGCTTTTCTATTTTTCCTAATCTGAAAACATATCATCATCAACTTAAATAAGAAGAATCATCTTGACAATATCTAGTTGAAACAACTCTTTTCAAAGATAAAATTGTGTGAATATTTGTTGAAAAATGGTCAATTTAATCTTTTCTGGAAGAACTAATCTTTAAGCTATAAATGTACTTTCCAAATTCATGAATTTCAGCAGTTAGAAGACAACCCAAAAACAAGAAAGAAAAAGAAAATGAAGGAAGATCAGGTCTTGATTACTATTTATCCAGACGAGGAACTCATAATTTGGCAAAGCAAGTAATTACATACCCAATGACAACTTGACCTCGTACCTTTGCTAAAAGACGATCCTACGGGCCACCAAATCAACCAAATTTTTTATACCTAGTTCATACTCAGCAAAAAAAAAATGAAGAAGTTAAACAAAATGAAAAACAAAATTATATAAATAAACAAAATCCCTAAAACAAAAAAGTTTCTGTTTCCAAATTCCATACCGTCTTTGTTTGTTGAATGTCAGAATATTGGGAAATTTGAGCAAAAAACAAAGGACGACAGAACCTACGGAGAAGCTTCAGCAGAAATGTTTAGGGACGACGGGGATGAAGGGGATGAAGGGGAAAAGTTGAAGCAGAAAACACTTAGGGATTTCGGGGGGTGAAGGGGGATAAATCCGTGTACAGAAAAGCGGCGACGTCTTGCTCAACAGGAGTTTATGTTTTGTGGCGTTTTAGTCAACAAACGCCACTAATTCAAACAACAAAGTTCCAAACGACGCCGTCTTAATATGTGTTGATGGATTTTGTGGCGTTTTTTTTAAAAACGCCGGTAAATTTTAATCTATTTTTATACTATTATTAATTACTCCAATTACTTAATATTATTAACCCTAATTAATCTAAACCATTAAAACTTAAAACTTAAAACTTTCAAATTATTATATATATAAATTTAAAATCTTTAAATCATACACCCATAAATCTTTAAAATTATTTTAAATCATAGTATTTTAATTTTTTCCATTTTAACATATTTTTTTCTATGTTATAATTTGTTCCAAATTTTTTCTTATTAACCCTAATTAATCTAAACCATTAAAACTTAAAACTTAAAACTTTAAAATTATTATATATATAAATTTGAAATCTTTAAATCATATACCCATAAATCTTTAAAATTATTTTAAATCATAGTATTTTAATTTTTTCCATTTTAACATAGTTTTTTCTATGTTATAATTTGTTTCAAATTTTTTCTATGTGTTATTAATTTTTCTAAATTATTTAAATATATAATAAAAAAACTTACATTTTAGTTAATACGAAGTTAAAAATAATTATAAGAATAGATCAATGAAAGAGTGCTTGAGTACTTTTATTACAATTTTATATTTAATTATTACATAATTCATATCAATTTTAAATAAATAATTTTGGAAATCGTGACTAATATTTAAAAGAATTAGATACATGACATAATTTTTTATAAAATTTTTATGCAAGAAAATTTATATACAAAAAATTTCAAAATATGATATAAAAAGGTTTAAAAACTATAATATCGCTTTTACGATTATATAATAAATTATTTAATATATAAATTTAAATATTTAATTAACCACAAACCACACAAGTACATAACCCCAACTTCAAACTTTAAAACCCTAATCTCTAACATATAACCCCAAACCCCAAACTATATAATGAAAAATTTTAATATTAAAAATCATATTATCTATTTTACAATTATATAATAAATTATTTAATATATAAATTAAGTTTAAAGACTTGAACCTATTTTAAATAAATAAACAAGAGGATAATTGATACATTTACTATTTGGGGTTATGGGAAGACAGATTTTACAATAAAAGGAAGGATGGGTATACAAAGTGGTTGGATTTAATAGCTTCGGGTCGGGTTATACGATTCTAGGGATTTTGTGGGTTTGATTTAGGGAAAGCGATTTGAGGGATTTTAGTTTCGGATTTTGGGTCATATACCTAAACCCTAAAATCATAAACCTTAAACTCTAAACATTAACCCTTAACCCTAACCCCTAAGCACTTAACCTTTAACCCCTAAAATAGTAACTTCTAAACCTTACATCATAAACTATATATATTAAACCATAAACCCTAAACAATCATGAGAATTAATATTCAATATTTTAAAATTAATACTATCTCTTTTACGATTATATAAGAAATTATTTAATATTTTTTTCATTTTTAACAAATATTTTTCTCTTACATAATTTAAAATAGAATCATAATTTTAATATTAAAATTAATGTTATCTCTTTTACAATTATATAAGAAATTATTTAATATATAAATTTAAAAACAATCAGTCATATATATCCACAAAAACTTTAAAATAATGCTCAGACCTTTAGCGGCGTTTTTCCACAAGCGTCGCTAATTCTCAGACCTATAGCGGCGTTTTTATGGAAGCGCCGCTAAAGGTCCGACTTTTAGCGGCGTTTATAGAGAAGCGCCGCTAAAGGTCCGACTTTTAGCGGCGTTTTGAGAGAAGCGCGCTAAAGGTCCGACTTTTTAGCGGCGTTTTTAGGAAGCGCCGCTAAAGGTCCGACTTTTAGCGGCGTTGTTAGGAAGCGCGCTAAAGGTCCGACTTTTTAGCGGCGTTTTTAGGAAGCGCGCTAAAGGTCGGACATTTAGCGGCGTTTTTAGCAAAGCGCCGCTAAAAGTCGAGTTTTAGCGTTTTTGATAAACGCCGCTATATATTATTTTTAACGGCGTTTTTGAAATAAACGCCGCTATATGTCATTTTTAGCGGCGTTTTCCTTCAAACGCCGCTAATGTATAATATTATTTGCGCGCTTTTTCCTTAAAACGCCACTAAAAACGCCGCTATATGTCCTGCTTTCTTTGTAGTGCAATCGCGAACCTTTCTTAATTAATTAATTTTATATATGTTGACTCTGTATTTTCATCCGCTTATGTGCCCAAAGAAGGAAGCCACAGGCTCGGATGTTGGATGCACGATTTTTAGCACTTGCATGTTCCTTGTACTTTTTCTTAGGCACTTGGTTTGCAATAAATTATATTCTTTCTTATGTACCAAAAACCCTTTTCTTTCTTCTTCTTTTACATGTTATTGAGCATGCATCCATGTTTCAATATTCTAATACTAGGATACACGATTGAGATGTTTAATGGTATACGCATGTAAAAATTATGTATTTAAAATATAGATGTATATTTAATAATAATATATAAATATATAATGGAACATGAAGTTTTAAATTAATAATTTCTCATATATTTTTTAAATAAAAACATCCGTATCCTTTCTTGATCAGCAATTCAAATCGCATCATTCATTATAAGCTCATAAATATTATGAGGATAATCGAAATCAAAAGACAACGACCCATCACATGAAAGGCCTAACTGAGCAAGGTGGTGTGCTACACTATTTCTAGTCTTAGGGTCAATCCAAAGGAAGCCTGCGTATAAGCCGGCAGCAAATGTCTAGAAGACTCATATATGTTCAAGAGTCATGAGGTCCCATCAACCGGCTTGAAATTTAGCATGATAATTATATATTTTATGTTTATTTTTTTTAAAATTCAGTCTTGTTAATATTTATAAATGATTAATTTAAATTTATTTTAGGTAAATTAATATCTTTTCTAAAATATTTATATTATTTTTAATTTAATATATAATGATTCATTTATTGAAGTTTTATATACAGAACTTAACATTTTTAATGCTCACATTATAATATTATATATTAAAATTTTGATTTTTGAATCAAATTCATATTTTAAACTGTTTAAAATTTTATCCAAATCTATTTTTAAGCCTACTATTTCAATCAAAACGGCAAATTTTTGATTTTTTTACTTTTAACAGGTATACCTATGAATAGACTTTCTCGATACACAAGTTAAACACAACAACAAAAATGCTTGTGCCTCGAGAATGCGCAAACCAAAGGCCTCATCAATGCAATAACAAAACCCTCGTAGTTTCAAATCACCGAACCAATCCCACTCCTATTGCTCGTTTCCTTGTAAGCCGCGTCCACATTGACCTTGAGCATATCAGCACAGGGGGAAACCACCTAACAGTTTTTGCCGGGGTGGTAATTTCTCATATATATATATATACATTTATGTATGTATGTATATGTATAGTAGAGGCCAAACTTTGATTTTAATTTTGAATTTTCAGTCAGCAATCTACCAGTTGCATGTTTTTTAAGTTTTGACGAGGAATATATATAGATATAGATTGATCTTATATTCCATTCATACAGACATTTCTACACATGAATACATATGTCTTTATTTGTATACAAGAAATTACCAACCAAGCAGACAAAACGAGAGAAGAGGAGACATGATGGCCCTCACGTAGTTGACAACTTTTTCAACTCTGATTTACTTGCTCCCATCTTGCATAACACTACTTAATTACAACCCCATGATTCAAATACAAAGCAATCAGCAATGTCCGGTAGATTTAATAAATAAAATAATATAAGCTGACTTGCTATATGATAATGATAATGATAATATGCACTTCAAAAGTCTTCCTTTTTTCCTGTAGAAACTGAAAGAATTCACCTTAGATATTCTCACAGATTAAATCAACTAGTTGCATTTGCTGAAATCAACAAAATACATTGTTGGATGATGAAGATTGTCGAAATCTTTTTTTTTTTTTCGTTATCGGCTTTTATTTAAAAAAAGCAAAAAATGGGAGTCGCCACCAATCCTTTTTATGAGGTGTGCTCGGATCACCTCGTAATTTGATCGTTTTAATAAAATATTTGATTTATTAAAACAATGATTTTTGGTCTACGAAATTCAGAAAACGGTTTCGGGAGTCGATTACGCACGAGGAAGGATTAGCACCCTCGTAACGCCCAAAATTAGTACCTAGTTTATTAATTAATGTCTTAGTGTCGAAAGTTAAAAAAAAACTCGAAAAGAATTTAAAATACGATCTCTCTTTATATTATGGCATTAATTTTTGTGAAAAGGGTTTACTTCAAGTCAATCGAGAAGGAAGGATCATATCCCGTAAGTTAGGGCACAATGCCTTAAATCCTCAAAATCAAGAATAAACGCAATTTGATCGTTATTTGAATCTCGTTTTTTTATATTTTTGAAATGGATATTCGATTATTTCGGTTTTAAAAAGAAGCCATATCCCGTAAGCTAGGAACACTCTCTCTTAATTCCAAAAATAATGAACATTGCCTCGTTTTTAAAAAAATTCTTTTTTATGCATTATACGAAAAAACGAATACAATATTTAAAGTAATGTATATTTAACTTACTCGGGCATAATATACAAATGGATAAATGTTTAAACCTAATGTTTGATATAGTAATAATGAAACAATTTAAAATGGATATGTGGGTAAAACGATAAATAATAAGTAAATAAGGAATACTATAATAATATTGATATGATTATAATTAATATTTATAATCGCATCATAATAATAATGAAATAAATGAGATAATTTAAAATAAACAAAAAATGAAAGATGCTTAATAACGAGCATAAATATAAGTAATATGTAAAAATATAAATAAATAAATGAGTAAAAATGTACAAATAATGGGCGAAAATGTATAAATATGAACAACATAAATACAAGGTAAAGCGATAAATATTAAATAAATAAATAAATGATAGTAAAACAAAAATGCATGAAAGGTTGAAGTTGCAATAATAAATAAATAAGTAAACAATAATAATAAAATTTCATGAGAGGCTAAGGTTAAATGCATAAGGGATTGAATCGAAATTTAAATAAAATTGCAAGGGTAAATCATAATAAAATAAATAAATTAAATAATAAAATAAAATAAAGGACCAAACTGAGACGAGCGGAAAGATAGAGGGACTAATCGGGAAAATGTCCCAAACCCCGCTAAACGCACCGCCTTATGGCCAATCGAGGACTAAATTGAAAATGAAGTAAAATTAAATAGTCAAATATAAAAGGAAGATAAATAAAGGAGTTAGGACCGAATTGAAAGCGACTCCAAAATCGGAGGGACTGGGAACATAAATAAGCCAAAGCTGTGAAAACACGCGGATCCCTCGGGTCGGATCGGGTCGGATCCTGGGTCAAGGAAACGACACCGTTTCAGGTGTTTACTTGCTAAAATGGTCTAAGGACCAAATTGGGACAAAAATAAAAATGCGTGGAAAAATTAAAAAAAACAATAAAAGAGGATAGGACTCAATCAAACCAAGCTTCAAAAGCGGAAGGGCCCATCGCGCAAATAGACCATAAGCCAAAAAAATGCGCGGATCCTAGGTCGGGTTGGGTCAAGGCGCGGTCGAAGGCAAAGAAAGCGGCGTCGTTTAGGCGTCGAAGTTCGCCCAAAACGGCGCCGTTTTGCAACTCTTATTTAAGTAAAAATTAAGAGAAAAAATCGTTTTAGCCATCTAAATTTTTTTTCCCGATTCTCTTATTCTCTTTGGGTACGACCGAGAATCCGCCATGGGCGTCAATGTGTCGCCATTGTTGCTTGGTCATCGGCGACGATGACCACCACTATTCGATGGCGAAAAATCATCTAAAAACCCATTTTAACCCCCTTTTCATGTAAAAACCCGATTTGAAGCCGAAAAAAGAAAAAAAATCAAAACCGAAGCCAGAACCCTCAAAAAGCATGAAAACCTTTTGGTTATTAGCTTCTCCGCCGCGGCCTCGACTGAATCCCTAAGGATTCGACGGCCTTCTTGGCCGGAAAAGGTGACGTCGGTGGCACCAAGACCAAGCGACAGGTAAAAAGTTCCCTTTTTTATATATGTATTTTTTTTTTCTTTCGAATTAGAAGAAGAGAAAATAAACAAAAAAAATCACCTTAAAGAATTTTGCTTCTATTTTTGATTGATATTCGTGTGTGTTACAATCTGGTTTTTATTGTGGCTTTATAGCCAAATACAAAAGTTTGCTACTGTTTTTTACTGTTCATTTGCTTCGTTTCTGCTTTTCCTTTTTTTTTGCTTGTTTGCAGGCGATGACGGAGGCAGAGAAGGGCGTTTTTGCCGTTCTCGTACAAGGCAGCAGAGGAGGGGTTAGGTCTCGGGATGAGAAGCCTCGGGATGAGGCGCTGACATGGCATGGGCAGTGACACTGATAAACCATAATTTATACATATTTTAACCCTATGCTTAGCTTATTTTTGGATGAGTTTTCATTAGATTTGATGAATTCGATGCTCCTAATCCTTTAATTTCATGTTTTACACTCATGAGAGCTTAGGGAGTCGAAAAGAACGAGAAACGGGCCAAAAGGGACAAAATGGGCCTACCTTAGAATTCAACACGGCCTGGGCTATCAAACACGGTCGTGTGTTACAAGCAGGATCAAGCACGGCCTGGAATGTCGCACACGGGCAGACCACACGGTCATGTGTGGCGAGCAGGAGCGAGCACGGCCTAAGGCTATCGAACACGGGCGTGTCCCTGCCGTATCAAAGATTAATTCTATCCAGAAAAGGTTACTTGTGGGCAAAGAAAGACGTTCCAAAGCCTATATAAACACCCTAGGTGGTGACCTAAAAGGGGACGCTGAATAGAATGCAGAAAATACTCGAAGACAGCCATCAAAAGCAGCTCGGAGGAAGGATCTCCATCAAGACTGAAGATCTCCCATCAAGTTCTTTAGAAGTTTTTGGGTTTTCCTATGTTTTTTTTTTCCTTATTTTGAGATGTTTCCTTCTAATCAGTATGAACTAAATCCCTTAGATACCTAAGGGGATGAAACCTAAGACGGATCTTATTACTATTTGATTTATAAGATAAATACTTGTTCTTATTCTTAATTGTGAGTTCTTATTCTTGTTTTGATAATTGGGTTATTGATTCAAGTCGAATGTGCTTATTTAGTGGAGCAAAAGTCCTGTTTAAGAGTAGATCAACACAATTAAGCGGAGTTGATTGCAACCCTAGAAATAGAGGCGTTTAAAATCGCAGATTAGAGTCAAATCTAATAAGGGAATCCATAGATCGAGTTAATGTGACAATAGGGTTTTAATTAGAAAGAGATTTTAATTAATCAACCTAGAGTCAGTTGTTTTTAGTCTTGAAAGAGATATTAACATAAATCAGGGATTTCTACGGATTAAGTCAAGTGAATAAATCGTATGAATCAAAAGTAATAAGTGAAGTCTAGGTTGATTCTTCCTTAGGTATTGCCTTTATCATATAAGTTGTCTAAAAGTATTTTCCTAATTCTTTCGTTGTCGTGTTTAATTAGTTTTAGTTTAAAAGAAATCACTCTAATACTTAGGCTAAATAATAAAAAGATAGTAATTACTAGTACTCTTGGTCCTTATGAATACGATAGTACCGGTCTTACCATAACTATACTATTAAACGATAGGTGCGCTTGCCTTTATTGTGTTCATAGTTAGTTTTAGACACATCAAGTTTTTGGCACCGTTGCCGGGGACTAAGATATTAGGAATACTAATTTTTTATTACTTTATCCATTTTATTTATTTGCAATTTATTTTTATTTTAACTTTGCTAATTTTTCTTTCTTTGCTTCCGGCAGGAACTTTTTGCTTATGATTAGAAGGAACCCGTTAGGACCCTTGCTTTTTAACAGTGAAATTGAAAGTACAGCTCGCAGAAACCGAAAAGAAATAAGGCGAAGTCTACAATACATAGAAGAAGAGCAAGAAGACAAAACTAACACTACATGAGAGATGGCTGATAATAATCCACTCCTCGTACTATGTATGATTATGCTAAACCTAATTTAATCGGAACCGAATCAAGTATTGTTAGACCTGCTATTGCTGCAAATAATTTTGAACTAAAACCTAACACTATTCAGATGATTCAACAATTTGTTCAGTTTGATGGTTTGCAGGATGAGGATCCAAACAATCACTTGGCAAACTTTCTGGTATTCTGCGACACTTTCAAAATTAATGGCGTTTCTGATGATGCCATTCGCCTTCGGTTATTTCCCTTTTCGTTGAGGAACAAGGCTAAACAGTGGTTGAACTCGTTACCACGAGGATCAATCACTACATAGGACCAAATGACCGAAAAATTTTTACTTAAATATTTTCCGCCGGCTAAAATGGCTAAGTTGAGGAATGATATCTCTTCTTTTGTGCAGATGGATTTAGAGACACTTTACGATGCATGGGAGAGATACAAGGATTTACTAAGAAGGTGCCCTCACCATGGGTTACCTTTGTGGTTCTGAGTTCAAACCTTTACAATGGTGTGAACCCCTCAACTAGGCAGTTGATTGATTTAGCCGCCGGTGAAACCCTAAATAACAAGACCCCTAAAGCGGCTTATGAGTTTATAGAGGAGATGGCACTGAATAACTATCAGTGGCAAGTTATGAGGACAAAGCCAACAAAAGCTGCCAGTGTTTTCAATCTCGACGCAGTGACCATGCTATCAAACCAGGTAGAACTGTTAAATAAAAAGATTGATGGTTTGTGTTCTTCGCAGGTACATCCAGTGATACAGTGCAATACGAATGGAGGAGGAATGAGCAATACAGAATATCTATCCTGCAACCCTGGCATAGAAAGCGAACAGATGAACTATATGGGTAATAATTTTAGATCTCAGAATAATCTTTATAGTAACACTTACAATCCAGGTTGGAGGAACCACCCAAACTTTTCATGGGGTGGTCAAGGAAATCAGAGACAGCAACCCCCTCCAAGTTTCCAACCATCTTACCAGCAAGAGAGAAAGTCGAACCTTGAAGATATGCTAGCAAAGTTTATTTAGGTGTCAGAGACTCGTTTTCAGAATACCAAAATAGCATTGAAAAATCAGCAAGCATCGATTCAAGGGCTTGAGAATCAAATTGGACAACTGGTTAAGTTAGTTTTCGAAAGGCAACCAGGTAGTTTACCTAGTAACACCGAACCTAAACCAAAAGAGCATGTGAAAGTAGTTACGCTAAGGAGTGGGAAGGAGTTGGTTGAAGCTGAAAAGAAGATGCCACAAGAAACTGATAAGGAAAAGGGTGAGGAAGTAAACGAGAATGTAACACCGGTACTTAAAGAGTATAAACCACCGATCCCATATCCGACAAAGTTGAAGAAAGACCGTATGGACGCACAATATGGTAAATTTCTTGAACTTTTTAAACAATTACATATTAACTTACCTTTTGTTGAAGCTATTTCGTAGATGCCGACATACGCAAAATTCCTAAAAGAGCTTTTAATAAATAAAAGGAAGTTTGAAGAGCTATCGACTGTGGAACTTTACGAGGAATGTTCAGCTATTCTCCAAAATAAGCTACCAACCAAATTGAAAGATCCAGGAAGTTTCACTATTCCCTGTTTAATTGGTAGTTTAAATATTGAGAAAGCACTAGCTGATTTAGGTGCCAGTAATAATTTAATGCCTTATAAAATGTTCAAGCAACTTGGTCTTGGGGAATCAAATCCCACTAGGATGAGTATCCAATTAGCTGATAGATCCATTAAATATCCTAGGGGAATTATTGAAGATGTGTTGGTAAAAGTTGATAAATTCATATTTCATGTTGATTTTGTTGTGCTTGACATGGATGAGGACGTTGAGGTGCCTTTCATTTTAGGACGCCCTTTTTTAGCCACTGTTAGGGCTGTTATTGATGTAGGTGATGGTAAACTTGTGCTCAGGATAGGTGACGAGGAAATTATTTTTTAAAATTTATGATGCTATGCGATACTCTAAAGAGCAAGATGATTCCTGTTATTTTATCGATGCTACTGATCATTCTATTCAAGATTCTTTTCAGGAAATCATACATAAAGACACGTTGGAACTGTGTCTTGCCCAAGGAGAGGAGGCCAATGACGATGCCAATGAGATGGGGGAGGTAAAAATTTCTTCCCCAAGATAAAAGAAGTATGAGGGCATTGAAATAAAAAACGAACTAAAACAAAAACCCTCTATTAAAGAGCCTCCAAATTTAGAATTGAAACAGTTACCAAATCACTTAGAGTATGCATTCCTTGGAGATAATTCTACACTGCCGGTAATTATTTCCTCAGAATTGGAACCCAATGAGAAAGACGAGTTACTACAGGTACTAAAGGAGCATAAAAGAGCCATAGCTTGGAAAATTTCTGACATTAAAGGGATAAGCCTATCGTTTTGCACCCACAAAATTTTAATGGAAGATGAATATAAACCATGTGTGCAACCTCAAAGACGATTAAATCCCAACATGAAGGAAGTTGTTAAAGCTGAGGTAATTAAACTTCTAGATGTTGGAATTATTTATCCTATTTTTGATAGTAGGGTAAACCATGTGCAGGTTGTTCCAAAGAAGGGAGGCATGACTGTTATAGCCAACGAGAAGAATGAATTGATTCCAACAAGGACAGTCACAGGTTGGAGAGTTTGCATTGATTATAGGAAATTAAACGATGCCACGAGAAAAGATCACTTTCCCTTACCATTCATTGATCAGATGTTAGAAAGATTATCTGGGCATATGTACTATTGCTTCTTGGACGGACTCTCTGGCTACTTCCAAATCCCAATAGCTCCTGAGGATCAAGAAAAGACAACATTTACATGTCTATATTGTACGTTTGTTTATCGTAGAATGCCTTTTGGATTATGTAATTCTCCTGCTACTTTTCAACGCTTCATGCTAGCCATCTTTGACGAACTTGTGGAGGACATCATGGAGGTATTTATGGACGACTTTTCGATATTTGGTAATTCTTTCCACCTTTTCCTTAAAAATTTAAAACGAGTTCTAATGAGATGTGAGGAAACGAACCTTGTGCTTAATTGGGAAAAGTGTCACTTTATGGTTCGAGAAGGGATTGTGTTAGGTCA
Source organism: Gossypium sturtianum (assembly GCA_025698515.1). Lineage (NCBI taxonomy): Eukaryota > Viridiplantae > Streptophyta > Magnoliopsida > Malvales > Malvaceae > Gossypium > Gossypium sturtianum. Next base: position 23,806,081 of record CM046950.1, read on the forward strand.
CAAAATTTCTAGTAAAGAGATTGAGGTTGATAAAGCAAAAATTGAAACCATAGAAAAATTACCTCCTCCTAGTTCAGTTAAGGCTATTAGAAGTTTTTTAGGTCATGCTGGATTTTATAGAAGATTTATTAAGAATTTTTCTAAAATAGCTAAGCCTCTAACAAAATTACTAGAAAAAGATGTGCCTTTCAATTTTGATCAGGAATGTTTAGATGCATTTAATACCCTCAAAAATAAATTAATAAATGCTCCAATTATAATTGCACCTGATTGGAATTTACCCTTTGAACTAATGTGTGATGCGAGTGATTTTGCAGTAGGTGCGGTTTTAGGATAGCGAAGAGACAAGCACTTTCAGCCGATTTATTACGCTAGCAAGACGTTGACGGTCGCACAAGAAAATTACACCACCACAGAAAAAGAGTTGGTAGCTGTGGTTTTTGCATTTGATAAATTTAGACAGTATTTGATATTATCTAAAGTTGTCGTTTACACTAACCATTCAGCTCTTCGTTATCTTTTAACTAAATCTAATGCAAATCCTCGACTTATAAGATGGATTTTACTCTTACAGGAATTTGATTTGGAAATTCAGGATAAAAAAGGAGCTAAAAATCTTGCGGCAGACCATCTTTCCAGGCTTGAAAATCCACACATCAAAGAACTCGATGAGAGTGAGATAAATGACTCGTTTCCTGAAGAACAACTCTTGGCTATATCCGACTCCGAGGTACCTTGGTTTGCAGATATTGCGAATTACTTAGCTGCTAACATCCTACCAAAAGGGTTGACACATCATCAAAAGAAGCGATTCTTTGCTGATGTGAAAAATTATTTTTGGGAGGACCCTTTTCTTTTCCGTATATGTACAGATCCAGTAATTAGGAGATGTGTTACAGAGGCAGAAGCAAGCCAAATACTAAAACATTGCCATTCAGGACCAACATGAGGACATTACAGTGGGACTAGGACAACAAATAAAACGCTCGAATCAGGTTTTTATTGGCCCACTCTGTTCAAAGACGGTAACAGGTATGTTACTTCATGTGATAGATGTCAGAGAACAGGTAATATCTCTAAACGCGATGAAATGCCTCAAACGTATATGCTATCATATGAAATATTTGATGTATGGGGTATTAATTTTATGGGTCCATTCCCTAGCTCATTTGGGAATAAATACATCTTAGTAGCGGTTGATTATATGTCAAAATGGGTGGAAGCTCAAGCTTTACCTACTAATGATGCTAGAGTGGTAGTGAGATTTCTTAAGAAACTCTTCTCTCGATTTGGAACACCTAGAGCCATTATTAGTGATAGGGGTACTCATTTTTGTAATACTCAATTTGATAAAATCTTAAAGAAATATGGAGTGCACCACAGAACAGCTACTCTTTATCACCCTCAAACCAGTGGACAAGTTGAAGTAGCCAATCGAGAGCTCAAGCGTATTCTAGAGAAAACGGTAGAATCAAACAGGAAGGATTAGGCATTAAAAGTAGACGACGCTTTATGGGCATATAGAACCACTTTTGAAACTCCTATAGGAACATCTCCATACAAACTTGTTTACGGGAAGAGTTGTCATCTACCATTCGAATTAGAACACAAAGAATTTTGGGCTATAAAATTCTTAAACTATGATCTTAAACTTACAGGTGAGAAAAGATTGATGCAGTTGAACAAGCTAGATGAGTGGCGAGCGAATGCCTACGAGAACTCACGTTTATACAAAGAAGCAACAAAGCGACGCCATGATGCTCATTTGAAGCAACCTAAGCAGTTTGAAGTTGGAGATCTTGTTCTACTGTACAATTCGAAGCTCAAATTGTTCTCTGGAAAGCTGAAATCAAGATGGTTAGGTCCATTCGTAATTAAAACCATTTTTCCCTATGGCACAATCGAGGTAACTCATCCGACTCATGGCACATTCAAAGTAAACGGTCAACGACTTAAACTATATAACGGTAAGGATTTTAGAGATATTAGAGAGGAGCTTCAGCTCCGTGAACCTCCATAAAGAACGTATACAAGGTAAGTCTAGCTTAGGACTCTAAACAAGCGCTTCTCGGGAGGCAACCCGAGCACTAACTTCATTAATGTCCATATTTTTAAGTTTTAACACCTAACTAAAAACTAACCAGATTAATAAACGTAGGTTTCCATACCACACGGCCTTGCACACGGGAGTAGTCGTGGCCGTGTGGACACCACGGGTAGGCACATCGGCGTGGCGGAGATCGTGCAGGCCAAGGAAGAAAAAGTTTCCCCAAAACACGGGCTACGATAAAACGCCACGGTCGTGCGACACAGCCGTGGTCGAAATTGACTCGAAAACACGGGCTATGATAAAAGGCCACGGCCGTGGTCGATACTGAGTAAGTGACACCGGCATGTGACACGCCCGTGCCAAAAAGCCGTGGGTGAAACTGAGTAAGTCACACGAGCATGCGACACGCTAGTGCCTATAGGTCGTGGTCGACACTGACTAATTAACACGAGCGTGCTAACCTATACACGGGTGTAGGAGAAACGAACGAAGCATCACACAGCCGTGCGCAAGGCCATGTGACCCAACACGCCCAGGGAACATGGGCGTGGGCCACGACTCAGACGCGCCCTAATTCAAAATTTACGAAACACACGGGCCAAACATAGGGAACACGGCCGTGAACTCAACCGTGTGCCCCAATTTCTATTTAAACCAACCCACTGTTCACCTTCCCCTCAAATCCCTCTCCTAAAAAACCCCAGCCGCTCTCTATACTCTCTACTCACTTCCCCCACTCCGGCCACCACCATCAACACCCCTCCGCCCTTTCCGTCCCATTTCTCCCTTTCCCTTTCCTTTCTTCTTTCCCCTTTCTTCTCCAGGCGCACCATCCCGCAGACCACGCCCATGCCCACCGCCACGACCGAGCCATCGCTTCAACACCTCCATCGGTTCCCCTTTCTACACCATTGTTACTTATTTCTTTCATTTTTAATTATTTATTTGATATTATTCTTTGTTCATATTATTATCTTCATTTTTCTATTCTCAAAACCTTAGTTCTTTTGATGGTTAGTTAGTTTGAACTTATTAGTTTAATCTTTTTAATTCGTACTAATATTAGAATCAATTGATAATATGATTTCACTACTATAGGAATACATTATTTAGGATACTAGGAATGAATAATTGTTTGGCTGGCAATAATATTTGATTTATGGATACTCTTTATTTTTCAGGTACGTAATGACTCCCCCACGTGGGAAAAAAACCACCGTCCTCGCTTCAAAAAAGCGGAAGGGACCCGATGCGACTTCCTCACGTGCCACTGCCAAAGTGCGCCATCCATTCCTACAGTTTCCTCCGGGACCCCAGGAGAACCTCTTTCAGATACTTCGCGCGCAACCCCTCGGCGTGGAAAGGTGCATTGATTGGGCCGCTTTGGAGCAGGTCCAACTAGCCGACACCGTCTGGACCCTCCTGACTACCGACCCATTGGGGCACTTTTTCGAGATTGTCGATCCGACATGTCTAGAGCTCACTCGGGAGCTCTGTTCTACCTTCCACCTTCAAATGGTAATGACCAATTTTTACGACCCCGGCACAGTCCAATTCCATCTCGGAGGCCTCGTACGTGAGCTGAGTGTCCCACAGATCGAGGCCGCTTTGGGACTCTACACCGAAGAGTTCATGGAGGATGATGAATTCGATGACCTCCACCGCCACATCCACTACTCTCCTTCATCTTGCTGGAATGACTTAGCTCCCTCATCGGCCACGTACGACCCCAGTCACTCCAAGGCGATAGCTCTCGCCTCATCATTGAGGTACTTACACGCCATCCTAGCTCATACTTTGACGGGTAGACGAGAGAGCACCGGTGTCGTCAACACTCACGACGCCTATTTTTTATGGTGCATGGCGAACGGCCACGTCTTCGACTTAGCTTACTTCATCGCCCGTGCCATTCAGCATCAGACGGAGCAACATAGGAGAGGAGTCATCTCCATGGGTCCCTACATCACGCGCCTGGCTCGATATTTTGGGCTTCTCAACACCGCCGCTCAGTCCTCCTCACTCACACTTATAGGACAGATGTCCCCATGGTATGGTATCCGACGATGCTTCACATGAGGATGATTGAGCGCCGCCGTGGGTTTGATCCTCCTCAGTACCATCTTTCACTGGCCACAGAGCAGGTCGACCCAGAGGACATTACTGATGATATCCCCGCACATCATGAGGAGCCATCTTCTGTGCCACCACCGCCACGCCAACCAGCTCATGCGGCGGCTTTCATCGATCGATATTTTCGAGCGCCGCACTAGGTTCGAAAGCGAGATTGTACACGATGAATTTAATGACAATGCTCAACGATTTGACGGGATCGAGGCGACGCTGCAACAGATTTGTCAGCACTTTCACATATCGCCGCCACCCCCACCTCACGATCCATCTGGGGATGAGGACCTTTGAGTCTATTTATTTTCAATTTTCTTTTTGTTGTCTTTATTTTATTTAAAGTTTTAAACTATTGAACTATTTCCTTTTCTTGTCTTTAAATTATATTAATTATGTTGATTTCTTTTTATCTTTAGCTGTTTATTATCGAGTAATTATAACGAAATCCACTTAATAAAACCCCCTAAAACTTTACTGATGACTCCGCAGTTTCAAAAGCTTCAATGTGCTACTAAGGAACTTGAATATTCTTCCCCACCTTCACCTCTGCCTAGTTCATCATGCTTTTCATTGGCTCCATTGCTACAAGTTTCATTTTCAAGGATTTCATCCATGATTCAGGAAGTTTCACTCCCCTCCCTCATGATTTTCTTACTATATTATCTATCTTTGTACATTGAGGACAATGTACATCTTAAGTGTGGGGAGGTTAACTATAGTACTATTTGAAAATCCCGGAATTATATCTTGTTCTCAAGTGACTTTCTCATATTACTATTAGAATGAAACTTCTATTGATGAATGATTTTCATTGATATGTTTCAGATTAAGTCATAGGTAATTGTGCATTGATGGTTTAAACTTTAAGACATTAGAGAATCAAGCATGATAAGTCTACTTTCAGGAAAAAAAAATTCTAGGTTGGTTCCCTAAATTTAAATATTACATTGAAGTTTGAAATTTGCAAGGTTGATATCAAAAACCATAATTTTTGTGAGATTTTTTAGCCTTTTTGAGCATATTCTTTTCTTGCTCACTTTATTGATTATGAGTGTGCCAATATTGATTTGTTATTCTAGAACTTGCTTCAATTATGCATGTCGAGACCACACCTTTGATTTGATATACTGAGATGATAAAGGCACCTAGGTTTTAACCCACTTATTCCATTAAAAGCCTACCTTCATAATTAACCCCTAGTGAACCCCTTTGAAGCCTAATCAACCGTTTCTTGAGATACCACTAATATTAACCTGAAACCCAGTTATTTGATTTGTTATCCCCATTTTTTCTTGCCTCCCCTTTTGTCGAGATTTGATTTGATCAATTGCCTAACTACATTCTTTATTTCAGTGGTTAAATTAATCTTATATCATGTACTTGTTCTTATTCTTAAAAAAAAAAGAGGGAAATTTATTCATTATGAGTTCTTTATTATTTAAGCTTAATCACTTAATTTCACATTTTGAGAAGAAGCTCGTGTTATTAGTATTAAGTTTTCAATTGATGTAATTATTCAGTGTTAGTCCATTTTCCTAGTTAGGTGAATTGTCAATTCGATATCCTTTTTAACTATCCTTTTCAGCCTTTATCCACGCCTTTAACCCAAGCCCCGTTACAACCCCTTTTTAAAGACCTTTTGATTTGTGTATCATCTCATTTTATAGTTGTGGAGATTTGATTTTCATGCAAGCCTATGGTAATAACTTTTCATGTTTGACTTTTGAGTGCTTAATTTTTGAACCTCAAACACTTTGAGTGATTTGAGTGAATCATTAGTGAGGATGTCAATACTTGTCGGTTTTGAATCAAAGGTAATTATTTAGGTAAGGGGAAACACCTATGTTTTCATTCTATAAAAATCTATGACTTAGATTGTTTGAATCTCTAGGACTCTTCTAGTTAAATAATCAATGTATGAATTATCTGTGAATTATGGTGAGACATTATTGTTGAGAATTATGAGTCGAGAAAGTTAGTTTTAATTGTGAGTTGAGGATTTTGCTTGAGGACAAGCAAAGGCTTAAGTGTGGGGATATTTGATAAACCATAATTTATACATATTTTAACCCCATGCTTAGCTTATTTTTGGATGAGTTTTCATTAGATTTGATGAATTTGATGCTCCTAATACTTTAATTTCACGTTTTACACTCATGAGAGCTTAGGGAGTTGAAAAGAACGAGAAACGGGCAAAAAAGGGACAAAATGGGCCTACCTTAGAATTCAACATGGCCTGGGCTATCAAACATGGTCGTGTGTTACGAGCAGGATCAAACACGGCCTGGAATGTCACACACGGGCAGACTACACGGCCGTGTGTGGCGAGCAGAAGCGAGCACGGCCTAAGGCTATCAAACACGAGCTATCCCTGCCGTATCAAAGATTAATTCTATCCGGAAAATGTTACTTGTGGGCAAAGAAAGACGTTTCAAAGCCTATATAAACACCCTAAGGGGTGACCTAAAAGGGGACGCTGAATAGAACGCAGAAAATACTCGAATACAGCCATCGGAAGCAGCTCGGAGGAAGGATCTCCATCAAGACTGAAGATCTCCCATCAAGTTCTTTAGAAGTTTTTGGGTTTTCCTATGTTTTGTTGTTTTCCTTATTTTGAGTTGTTTCCTTCTATCAGTATGAACTAAATCCCTTAGATACCTAAGGGGATGAAACCTAAGACGGATCTTATTACTATTTGATTTATAAGATAAATATTTGTTCTTATTCTTAATTGTGAGTTCTTATTCTTGTTTTGATAATTCAGGTTATTGATTCAAGTCAAATGTGCTTATTCAGTGAAGCAAAAGTCCCTGTTTAAGAGTAGATCAACACAATTAAGCAGAGTTGATTGCAACCCTAGAAATAGGGCGACAAAAATCTGTCGAATTAGAGTCAAATCTAATAAGGGAATCCATAGATCGAGTTAATGCGACAATAGGAGTTTTAATTAGAAAGAGATTTCAATTAATCAACCTAGAGTCAGTTGTTTTTAGTCTTGAAAGAGATATTAACATAAATTAGGGATTTCTATGGATTAAGTCAAGTGGACAAATCGTATGAATCAAAAGTAATAAGTGAAGTCTAGGTGGATTCTTCCTTAAGTATTGCCTTTATCATATAAGTTGTCTAAAAGTATTTTCCTAATTCTTTCGTTGTCGTGTTTAATTAGTTTTAGTTTAAAAGAAATCACTCAAATACTTAGGCTAAATAATAAAAAGATAGTAATTACTAGTACTCTTGGTCCTTGTGGATACGATATTACAAGTCTTACCATAACTATACTATTAAACGATAGGTGCGCTTGCCTTTATTGTGTTCATAGTTAGTTTTAGACACATCAGACACCAAGGGGTCTAGGGTTTTTTTGTTTAGCTGATAATGTTTAAGTTTTTGGGCCAATCAGGGCTTGTAATTTTGGGCTTGTATATTTTTTGTTATGGACTGTTTTTCATTTTTGACTTTATTATTTTATGTTGGGCCCGGGCAATTGGGCCTATTATAGCTGCCCCTCTTTGCTCATTATCGTGTAACGAGGATGGAGCAAAGACTTTTAAGAAGGACCAAATTTGCCCGGTTTTCAAATCTCGACTTCTTTGGTGCTTCTCTTCTTCAAGTAGCCTCTTTCTAACCCACTGCAACTTCAGAGGTATTGAATTTGTTGCTTCAATCTATTCCACTGCAACTTAGTAGCTTCAATCTGCTCCACTACAACTTCAGGGAGATAAGATCTGCCACTTTAATCTGCTCAAGTTGCTTTGGCAGTCCCACTCTTGCTTTGTCCATTTCTGCCATATCATCTAGATCAGGAACAACAGGATTGGTTGGATTATCCCCCGGATTAGAACCTGAACCTGTTTGGTAGTTTATTGGTGCCGAGGTACCGGCTTGATACTGTTGGGGTCTGATTGTAACGGGTACCCTTTGTGGGTACACATCTGGTTGTGTTTGGACATTTATCGAGGTAAAACCCGAGGGTAAGTGGGGTCCTCATTATCATCCCATAAGTTGACCACGGTGCTCTTCCTTTTTTCGAGTCCTCCAGCCATCAACTGCGTCAATTGGCTTATCATACTTCTTTGGGATTCCAGTATCTGATCCCTCATATCCTATTGCACTTTTACTAACTATTCTTGCAGTTGCGCTTGCAACTGGTCTTGCATCTCTTTTTGAATATGTTCTATCCTTTCCAATCTTTGGTTCATTACTTTGGTTTTGGCGCGAGTATTGTAACAATATTCAGTTGGTTGGCTCTTGTGGGTTTCCAGATTAACTGAAATAATTTTTATTAATTAGGGTCTTTTCGTGAAATTTAATGCATATGATGCAGTGTAATGCAAATGCATGGAATGAATGCAAAAAGAGGCATTGACTCTAATTCAATTCTACTAGAACAACTTTACTAGAAAACAAATTTCTTTACATAAAACAGATTACATAAATGGCTTTGCCCTAATACTCAAAGCCTTAATCTCCCTAAGAAGCCAAGCTAACTCCTAACCCCGATCCGATTCTGAGTCACTTCAAACTTAGCATGTCAGCCTGAACTGCTAGGGTTGGCAAATGATCGGCCACCTCTTGCATTGGAGCCACTAATTCTTTCAATAGAGAGTAGTTCTCAGAGAACACTCGATAAGTAACCTTCTTTACCCTCCAAAATTGGTTATGGAACCATGTTAACAGAAATTGCGCACACTCAATGAACCTACATTCACCTCTTCTCTAGCATGCATTCAAAGATCTGAAAGTTTCGGCCAAGATTGCCGGGACGGGTGTGACCCTTTTATCAAGCCGGTCAAACAAGTCTGAAACTGCATCATCTACGTACCCTAGTCCTTTCAGGAAGATTACCAACCCGTAGATACTTAAGGCGAAGATATCAAACTTTTATTTGTGCCCGGATGCGCCAAAATTAGATCTCGCAAACTTTCTCAAGAGATATATTTGCTTTCTCCTTTTTTGCTTGATCCGGGCCGCGACCCATTCTCACTCATCCCCATGATGCTCATTAGTTTCTTTAGGAAAGTCGGGATATTGGCGGATCTAGAGTAGGCCTTGTTAGCTTGAATCCTCAGGCATCGAAGCAAAGTGGTATACTCCTCCACACTAGGTACCAAATCTATCTTCCCAAAGGCAAAGCAGTTGTAGGCGGGATTCCCAAAATTGAGCCAGAGTTTGAAACAAGTGCTCGTCCACTTTGATATCTAGTAGATAGAGCAAATCACCATAAGTACAGTAAAATAGCTGCTTGATTTTATCATCCTATTGGACCCATATCTCTTCCAATTCTTGGAGATTGTTCTGGGTCATGTTGATACGAGTGAAGTCCCACAATTCTGATACGTACCCCTCCGTCAGACTATCACATTTCCCTAGTTGCGTTTTCTCGGACCATATTCGGACAGCCGCATTATCTTCCACTTTATCAAGAAATTCGTTTTCCATGGAAAGCTCTCTATTTAGTAATCGAACGTAAATCAACACCTTTTTTATGATGAAAATGTCATCCAATCGCAGTCAAAGCAAAACAAAACAAGTCAGTACATTTTATACAAAGCTAAAATTTAAAGCAAGCAATAAATAATAAATAAAGTACCTATTTGGGTGACCACTAAGGGTTCGGTGCAGTTCTACCTAGGGTAGGCTCTTAGGGCTCACTATATGCGGTTCGGTTCTAAAGTAAGGGTACCTGAACCGGCAGATTCCTCAATCCTCACTCATTATAGGCTTATACGGACCAAGTTCAATTCAGGGGAATACATTTCCCTATGGCTATACGGAGATGAAAATCTCATGAAGACATAGGTATGGATGTATCCCGAAAGCGATCCCCTATCCTGTAGGGAGGTGAAGACCTCACGAAGGAATAGTTTCTCGCTCCCACTTAAAAGGGTATAACCGATCAGTTATTAAATGCAATATGCGAAAGTATATCCAAAGACTCGAACCAATAAAGCAAATATATCAAAATTATGCAGACCATAAAAATGAAATGCAACGAAAGGATCGTAATTTTAAACCAAATTATCAATTTTCGACAAAAGAGAAGAAATAATCAACTCGTGGCTTGACTCTCTTATTTTGTTCCCCAGTGGAGTCGCTAAGCTGTCGAAACCTTTTTTTTGTTATCGACTTTTATTTAAAACAACGAAAAATGGGAGTCGCCACCAATCCTTTTTATGATGTGTGATCGGATCACCTCGTAATTTGATCGTTTTAATAAAATATTTGATTTATTAAAACAATGATTTTTGGTCTACGAAATTCAGAAAATGGGTTCGGGAGTCGGTTACGCACGAGGAAGGATTAGCACCCTCATAACGCCCAAAATTGGTACCTAGTTGATTAATTAATGTCTTAGTGTCGAAAGTTAAAAAAAAACTCGAAAAAAATTTAAAATACGATCTCTCTTTATATTATGGCATTAATTTTTGTGAAAAGGGTTTACTTCAAGTCAATCGAGAAGGAAGGATCATATCCCGTAAGTTAGGACACAATGCCTTAAATCCTTGAAATCAAGAATAAACGCCATTTGATCGTTATTTGAATCTCATTTTTTATATTTTTGAAATGGATATTCGATTATTTCGGTTTTAAAAAGAAGCCATATCCCGTAAGTTAGGGACACTCTCTCTTAATTCCAAAAATAATGAACATTGCCTCGTTTTTAAAAAAATTCTTTTTTATGCATTGTGCGAAAAAATGAATGCAATATTTAAAGTAATGTGCATTTAACTTACTCAGGCATAATATACAAATGGATAAATGTTTAAACCTAATTTTTGATATAGTAATAATGAAACAATTTAAAATGGATATGTGGGTAAAACAATAAATAATAAGTAAATAAGGAATACTATAATAATAATGATATGATTATAATTAATATTTATAATCGCATCATAATAATAATGAAATAAATGAGATAATTTAAAATAAACAAAAAATGAAATATGCTTAATAACGAGCATAAATATAAGTAATATGTAAAAATATAAATAAATAATGAGTAAAAATGTACAAATAATGGGCGAAAATGTATAAATATGAACAAAATAAATACAAGGTAAAGAGATAAATAATAAATAAATAAATAAATGATAGTAAAACAAAAATGCATGAAAGGTTGAAGTTGCAATAATAAATAAATAAATAAATAAGTAAACAATAATAATAAAATTTCATGAGAGGCTAAGGTTAAATGCATAAGGGATTGAATCAAAATTTAAATAAAATTGCAAGGGTAAATCATAATAAAATAAATAAATTAAATAATAAAATAAAATAAAGGACCAAAGTGAGACGCGCAGAAAGATAGAGGGACTAATCGGGAAAATGTCCCAAACCCTGCTAAACGCACCGTTCCTTATGGCCAATCGAGGGACTAAATTGAAAATGAAGTAAAATTAAATGGTCAAATATAAAAGGATGATAAATAAATGAGTTAGAACCGAATTGAAAACGACTCCAAAATCGGAGGGACTGGGAACATAAATAAGCCAAAGCTGTGAAAACACGCGGATCACTCAGGTCGGATCGGGTCGGATCCTGGGTCAAAGGAAAACGACATCGTTTCATGTGTTTACTTGCTAAAATGGTCTAAGGACCAAATTGGGACAAAAATAAAAATGCGTGGCAAAATTAAAAAAACAATAAAAGAGGATAGGACTCAATCGAACCAAGCTTCAAAAGCGGAAGGGCCCATCGCGCAAATAGACTATAAGCCAAAAAACGCGCAGATCCTAGGTCGGGTTGGGTCAAGGCGCGGGTCGAAGGCAAAGAAATGACGTCGTTTAGACATCTAAAGTTCGGCCCAAAACGGCGCCGTTTTGCAATTCCTATTTAAGAAAAAAATTAAGAGAAAAAAAATCTGTTTTAGCCATCTAATTTTTTTTTCCAGATTCTCTTATTCTCTCTAGGTACGACCCAGAATCTGCCCATGGGCCGTCGGCCGTCCCCCATTGTTGCCGGTCACCAGCGACGGTGACCACCATTCTCGGTGACCGAAAAATCATCTAAAAACCCATTTTAACCCTCTTTTCATGTAAAAACCCGATCCGAATTTGAAAAAAGAAAAAAATCAAAACCGAAGCCAGAACCCTCAAAAAGCATGAAAACCTTTAGGTTATTAGCTTCTCCGCCGTGGTCTCGGCCGAATCCCTAGGGATTCGACGGCCTTCTTGGTCGAAAAAGGTGACGTCGGTGGCGCCAAGTCCAAGCGACAGGTAAAAAGTTCCCTTTTTTATATATGTATTTATTATTATTTTTGCTTTCGAATTTGAAGAAAAGAAAAGAAACAAAAAAATCACCTTAAAGAATTTTGCTTCTATTTTTGATTGATATTCGTGTGTTACAATCTGGTTTTTATTGTGGCTTTATAGTCGAATACAAAAGTTTGCTACTATTTTTTTACTGTTCATTTGCTTCGTTCTGCTTTCCCCTTTTTTGCTTGTTTGCAGGCGTTGACGGAGGCGGAGAAGGGCATTTTTTCTGTTCTCGTACAAGGCAACAGAGGAGGGGTCAAGTCTTACGACGAGGAGCCTCGGGACGAGGCGCTGACGTGGCATGGACAGCGGTGCCAAGGGTTCTAGGGTTTTTCTGTTTAGCTAATAATGTTTAAGTTTTTGGGCCAATCAAGCCTTGTAATTTTGGGCTTGTATATTTTTTGTTATGGACTGTTTTTCATTTTGGACTTTATCATTTTATTTTGGGCCCGATCAAATTGGGCCTATTACAAAGATGTCCCATATAGAGTTCCTTCTCTACCGCATTGGCTTACAGCGACGCAATAAACCTGCCTGAACTCATTATATCCAGCCACAGCAGCAGCAATTTCTATTTGAACATCCACTTCTTTCAGCTCTAGAGCCAATAACCTTCCCTAGGATAGATCATAGAAGCCCCCATGGTCAACGCCATACCCGTTTTAGGCATTAAGACAGACTTCCTAACCATGACTATGAAAGGCACAGCTGCAAACCATGATAATGGAAACTTCCTAGTGTGCTCTTTCCAAACACCCAAAGGTACATTAACCGCCGTGCCTAAGAGAACAATAACAAGCATTTTTGAAGGCAACAGCCGAGGGCGTAGTGCAGCCCTTTGCAACAACTACAGCACTGTACGGGGACATCTAAGCTTCATTTCATATAAGACCTTTGATTTGCAAGCAATAATATAAATATTCATATTAACTCACTCCGTCTATGACAATTGACAACCTCAAAGATATAAACCAACATGCATTGTAAGAATCAGAAGCTAACATAAGAAAGAGATATCAATAGCCCTCCATTTAGATTTTCTCCAATAAAAGGTTCGAGCAAGAATCCATACAGTTGATAATGTCAACTCTAGTCCATACTGCTCATGTGGATTTTCATAACCACTTATTCTTTTACCCCATAACATGATGAGTATCATGACAGCAACGTAAAAGCCAATAATGGAAACAAGTTCAGCAAACTTGGCGGGAATTTTTTATTTTTTATTTTGTTCAGCTCTGCACAAGAGCTGGAAGCAATGGAACAAATAACTGGTGATAAAATGTGTTTCAAAATGATAAAAATCAATTTAATTCTAATTCTAAAAATTTGAGAAAATACTTTTTTAGATCTTATAAAATTATTTTTTTAAATATTTTTCCTTTCTTCAAACTTTTAGAATTAGAATTAAATTAACAGATTTTGTAAATGTTCAAAGCTAAATTTATTGAATTTTTAGATTTAGGATCAAATTGATAAAATGCATAAACATTAGAAGGCTAAACTTGTTATTATGTAAATAAAAAAAGGCCCAAGTCAGCTTTTGGTTAAATATTTAACACTTGGTGACTAAAATTTTAAATTGTGAAAATGTTGGTAATAAAATTAAAAGTTTTTAAAGTTGGGTAACCAAAATAGAACCTACCCAAAAGTTGGGTTACCATCCAAGTAGTTTACCCAATTCCTAATTATATTAAACGTAACTCATGTATAAGTTATACATACATAATTATTACATAATTATTCACTTAATGTATAAACTTTACTACTTTGAGACACATAGCCAATAACCTCTTGCCCAGTAGCAAGGTATTATATTGTAGACATGAGAGCTTGGGCTCAATCCCAAGCAACCCAATTCCCTTCCCCCAATTATAAAATAAAAACTACTTTGAGACACATAATATTTCAATATAATAATTATTCTCTTACTCGTAAGTCACAATATGAACCTATAGGCTATAGGTGAATCAGATCTAAAATTAATTCAATTTACTTTATGTGCAATGTATTGTTAGTCCAGACAAACACACCTTTGGACTTATAGACAACATAATAATCCTAATATGAATAATCATTTGAAAACAAGTGTAATAAATGAAATCTTAAAGAATTAATTTGATTTTTTGAAAAGGAAACATTTGATAATGGTTGTGAATCTGAGATTTTGGTAAAAAGGACCAAATTATCAATTTTGAAAAGTATAAGATCCCAAAGTGTAATATATTATTGAATTTTATGTGCAATGTATTGTTATTCATAATCTTAATATGAATAATCATTTGAAAACAAGTGTAATAAATGAAATCTTAATGAATTAATTTGATTTTGTGAAAAGGAACTATTTGAGAATGGTTGTGAATATGAGATTTTGGTAAAAAGAATCAAATTATAAATTTTGAAAAGTATAAGAGCCCAAAAGTGTAAATTGCCCAATGATAAGGAAGTGAGTTAAAAGGTATTAATAAAGTGCCATACAACCATAATAATAAGTGTGAAGGAAATGGATTTTTGAATTAAGTTGAATAAAAGTGAAAGTACGAGGACTAGAATTGTAATTTTTTTCATTTTTTCCAAGTTGGACACAAGTGCATTTTTCCTTTAACCAGATTATAATATGGTTTATAATTATGATTGTGGAGCCTACAAGTGTTTAGTGTCATGTATGGTGAAAAAGTAAAGTGATGAGAAAAAAAAAGGGGTTAAAGTGCATTTTTATCACATAAGAGTATTTTAGACTTTCCATATGTGATTGTGCTTATAAATTTTATATTAAAGATATTTTGTCCTTATACTTCCACCCGATCATTAAATCCTACTAGGAAACAAACTTTTTGCTTGATTTCCACAATCATCTTCCTCATTAAAGTTTAGGGGTTCAAGTGAGTTAGTGAAAGAAAGATATTGCTAGAGAGGGAAAGCTCCAAGCAAGATAAGAAAATGAGTTTCCACCATCTGTAACAGCCTTAACACCCCATAAGATGAGAGCAGCGTTATTTCAGAACTTGCACGTGTTAGAATTTTTGAAGTAAATAAAATAGAAATCATGAATATTAGTAGAAAGACTTTTGAATTGAGAGAAATTAAATTGAGGTATTGACTAAATTGAAATAGTGTGAAAAATGTTGGGATAAAAAGCGTGAAAAATTAAAAGTATAAAAGATTGAATTAGATTGATAGAAAAAAGAGAGGAAGGACTAGACGAGCAAATTTAACCAAGAGAGTACAATAAACTGTGGATGAGATTAAAATTGAATGTGGACCACTTGATGTGTATGATGATGTTTAGATTTTTTTAAACAAATATTATTAAAATTTTAAAATATTAAATTAAATATATTTTAACATAGAAAGATGTAGAAAAATCTTCTTCATCCCTTCTCTTTCACATCACCTTCGTCTCTCTTCTCAGCAAACTTTCATTTTTGTTTCATTTTAGTCCTTTCCACCTTTTTTAATCATTTCAAGCTCAAAAACTTTCAATTTCTTCCGTAGATTCTTAATGAAATCAATAGAGCAACCTCATAGCAAGCTAAGTTTCTCGTAAAGTTAGCTAGTGTTCAAGGTAATGATGATGAAGTTTCTTTAAGGATTTTATGTTTATTTCATTAAATGTGCATGAAAATGATATGTGATTATGATTTTGATATTAAACCTTGTATGCATGTGATATGTTAATGAAAAGAAAGAGAAGAGAGGTGATCAACAAAGTCTTGATAATGAGAAAAAAGTAACAAAAGAGTGAAGGAAGAAGAAAGAGCTCATCCAAGCATTTGATAGTAAGTACTTCAAAAATTTTACTTTACCTAATTAAAATCTAAGTGAAATTTTGTTATATTGGTTATAGTAATATTTATGGGATTCATCAATATAAGAAAATGTTTATGTGTATTATGGAATTTATTTGAAAGTGAAGGTGAATTCAAAAAATAAAATGAATAGCTTATGTGTAGTGAATTTGAAGTAAAAGGACTAAATTAAAAAGTGTATAAAAGTTAGATAAGTGAAAAAAAATAAAGTAAATGTCAAGTGATATTTGATGATTGTTGACTTTTATATAAATAAGGACTAAATAAAAAAGTGTAAAGATTGAATTGTCTTTAGTTGTTAAGAGAGTGTAATGAAATTAAGTATTTAAATGCCCATGTAGACAAAATGGGAACTAGTAGGATATAAATGACATGCCATTAGGAATCTTTGTGCTCACTAGTGATAGTGGCACTTTGGTGCAATTCAATGATTCTGTACTTCGGTGCTAATGACAGTGGCACTTCGGTGCATTTCATTAGCATTACACTTCGGTGTAAGATAGTATATGCACAATTATGCAATGATTTAGTGTTCATTTCGCATACCCTACTTGTTTTATCGAGTCTATAATTTGGCTAATAATATAAACGGTAAGTGATCATATTAATAAAATTGGTAAGTGATTTATAGAATGTTAGTTTAAGAGTTTAATATGGTTACTTTTTATTTAATTTCACGGTATATTATTATTAATCAAGTATTTAGATGTTAATATCGGTTGCATTTAATGGTAAGTTTAATTCTTGATGTACTTACTAAGCTTTTATAAGCTTAACACTTTATTTTTCAACGCGTAGGTAGAGACTCGAGTTGAAGCTCAAAAAGAGAAGATATCATCTCAACTTATCACATCTCAAGGCTTGAAAAAGAGTACGACTTTGATATTTTTGCTTATAGATTATGACATGTACATAGGTTAATGCAAAATATATGGATAAGGTTTCTAGTAAAAATACTTGAAGAAATCTTGATCATTTTGTTAAACTTTACAAGTTTAGTTAAATTTTGGTTAAGATAGATGTAGAAACATATGATGTTTTGATGGTTATTTATGTTTTATAATGTTTAGAAGTGATCTAGAATGGTTGCCAATAGTTGAGACATAGTTTTAGATGTTTCAAACATGTTCTGGGCAATCTATCTCTAGTGTCGTGACATTGGACCTATTTTAGAGTAATCTATTTTCGATGTCATGACATCAGCATCCCAATGTCGCGACATTGACCATGTTTGGTAATTTGTTTCCGGTGTCTCACCACCAGTAACCCAGTGTTACAACATCAATCAGTGCCGCGACATTGATCATGTATACCCTATTTTGACTCAAATAAGCCTCGATTAGGCCCCATTTGTACCCAAATTATAAAGAATGCCTATAAATGACTTGAAGAACTCTAAAAGAGTCTGGTTATGTTAAATTGAAATTATAGAATTGACGATCGAGTTGAGTAGTCTTAGTTTCCAAATGTGGCATCCATTGCTCGTGATGTAACGATTCATTCTAGGTGAAGGGTGTTACACCATCTTCATCTTTGATACTTGATATTTTAGTATAAGAAATGTTGTTAGAGCATATAGTAATATGATTTTGTACGTATGTTTTTTTATGGTGGGAGAGAGATTGACGGAAGAGAAAGCTTTAAGTTATGGATGGAGTGGACTCGAGTGTTAAGAATGTAAGAGAAAGCCTTATGTTGAATTTTTGCTATTTAAAAAGTAGGTACCTTGGATTTTCTTAACTTTATTTTAATAAGGTAGTTTTAGAAATTGATATAATTGGTGGAATAATAATGTGTGGTGAGTATGTATGTTTAAAATATGAATATGAGCAATAATATAAGAAAACCAATGGCCTAGTAAGTTATGAAAATTGGAAGAAATATAATGGAACTTATGAAACTTAGCTTAGTTACATAAAATTGAGTTAGAGAAGTGTCATGAGAATTTATGCTATGGTATGATTGTAACAGCCCGATTTTCAGTGGTGGTGGAACAGTGGTTTCGAAACCATAAATTTTCGTCGTGTTGGCTCGTAAATATTATTTTTAGAATATTTATAGAGTCATTATAGTCGTATTAAAATTCGGTTTAGAAATATTAACGTTTAGATAGTTAATTAAAAGAAAAGGACTAAATTGAAAAAGGTGCAAAAGTTTAGTAAATCTTGAATGCCACAGATTTAATAGCTTGTTTATGAAATTAAAAGGGGATTAAATAATAATTAGCCCATATGATTATTAGTGGACCATAATGGGTTTTAAATGGTGGTTTAAAAAGGTTTTAATTAAGGGGTAATTAGGTAATTTAGTAAATAAACTAAAATTTAATAAAAACCAAAAGCCAAAATAATCATTTTCTCATCTTCTTGTCGAAAAACCTAGGTTATTTCCACCATTTTTGAAGCTTTACATTCGGCTAGCATTGGAAGCTTGCATGTAAGTCCGTTTTAATTCCGTTTCTTATAATTTTTATGTTTTTGAGATCGTTGCAACTAGGTCCAGCTAGCCCGTACCTCTGTTTTCAATTCTGTTAAAATTTTTGGAAGTTTCCATTGATGAATATTGAATGTTCTTGTTAAATACCATGTATTGGGAGCTTTGATTTTGTTATTTGATGATTTTATAAAGTGATTTTTGTTAAATTTTAATTTTAGGATTAAATTGTGAAAGTGTCAAAATATTAGGGTTTGATAGTGAATTTGATATTTATTAGGGGCTGTTGAGGGCCTAGTATATTTGGATAAATATTGATTTGAGAAAAAAATGGTTAATTTGATGAATTTAGGGTTAAAAGACTAAATTGCAAAAAATTGTAAAAGTTTAGGGTGATTGTGTAATTTTGGAAAATAAAAGGGTATTAATTGTACAATGGATTGGAAATAAAATATATGCTGATAAATAAAGAATTTTACATTTTAGATCAAGATCCCGTAGATACTCGTGGAAAAGGAAAAATTACAGAATAGTCCCTACACTTCTGCAACTTCTACAATTTGGTCCAGGTAAGTTCGTACGTTTCGAATTTAATATCAAAATAAATTATTGAGTAGTCTAACATGATACAATTTATATAATTAGTCTTAATTGTTGATGATGAATGGTAATTTGAAGTTTAATATTAAACTTGATCATCGGCTTGATTTGAACGCGGGGTAGAGTACAGATGTGTTTTGGTGCGTTACAGTGGTTGGAGTGGAGATGGTATTGGAGGGATATTTTTGCATATTACTCGAGTAAACTGAGGTTCAGCATTTGTTACGAATTCTTGTGTTATACTCTCAGTTTGGTGTGTTGATTAGTTTAACTCTTATGAGCATTGGTGTGATGGTTGGTTTAGCTCTTATGAGCATTGGTGTGATGGTTGGATTAGCTCTTATGAGCATTGGTGTGTTGGAGGGATTGACTCGGGTGAGCATTCGGTGTGTTTGGTTGGACTGACGATGTACTCTTATCCGTAAGTCGTTCATCGGATTGAAAATCTTGGTAGGTTAACTTGTTGAGTAATTTTGATGAATTTTTTCATATATACTTGGGATTTGAATTGATTAGTTATGAATTACCAATTGGGATTGTGGATGATAGGAAAATTTCATGGTTGTTATATTACTTTTTGAATTGTTGTATTCACTTCGGTAAGATTTATTGATTTATTACGTCGAACTTACTAAGCTTCATTGAGCTTACTTGTGTTAAACTTTGTTCTTGTAGATACTCGGAAGGTTGGACGATCGGACCAACACTCAAGTCACACTATCCAGTTTAATTCGGTAGCTTTTGAAATGTTTATTTCAGATTATATGGCATGTAATAGGTTGAATGATGATACATATGTTTGGATTTGTAATGAGGGTACATTGGTTAGGCACTGAATTAGGTTGATTTTGGTATGGTTTTGGCATGATTAAAGTCAATTTGGATAGGTATTTTGATTGGTAAATGGTTTGCTTAGGTTCCAAGTAAGTTAGAAATGGTAAACTTGTTGATTAAGGTACATTTTAAGTCCACACGGCCTGAGACGCGGGTTTATGTCTCAGCCGTGTATGACACACGGCCATGCGACATGGCCGTGTGTCTTAGTCGTGTGTGACACACGTCTATATGACACGACCGTGTGTCCTCTGTAGGTTCGCGGCATGCAAGTCGGGCTGTTACACGGCCTAGCACACTGCCTGGTACACGAGCGTGTGAGGTCATTTCGAGGGGTACACGGCCTAGCACACGGGCGTGTGGCTTGGCCGTGAGACCTAAGTCAGTAAGTTACACGGGCATGGACACGGGTTGGGACACGGCTATGTGTCCCTATTTCGAATGTCCATACGGCTTGAGACACGGGCATGTGTCTCAGCCGTGTGACCCATATAGTTCAAAATTTTCAACTTTTTCCTAAATTTTCCAAATGTTTCTAATTTAGTCTCGGACTGTTTTCAAAGTATTTTTAGGGCCTCGAAGGCTCAATTCAAGGACATTATGAATGAATTTGAATGTAATTGGATTATGTTTGCATTGATATATGAATTGAAAGGTTTACTACTTCGTTAGTCCGGTAATACTCTGTAACCCTGTTTCAACGACGGATACGGGTTAGGGGTGTTATAATGATGTGGTAAAAAGGTGATTAATTGATGTGTTGGGTTAGAGGTTTTAAAATGATAAAACAAAACACGAGATCGTAAACAGGAGAGTTTAATAATGAACAAAGTTACACATATATGAATGTCAAATGGTAACATAGTTACTTTAATAATAAGTGGAATTGTGAAAAGCATAGAAAGCAATATGATTATATGTGAATGTGAAAACCTTATTAAGAGCACTAAGTACTTGAATACCTTAATAAAAGAATACATGAAATAAATTTAAGTGTTAATTTAAATTGCATAATGAGCTTTCAAAAAGAGATATGCGATATACACACACGTAATGATGCGTCAATGGTAAGTGCTATGAAATGATGCTAAGCATAAATATGTGTTAAACATTGTTTCCACAATATGATTTGAATAATAGAATGGTGAAATAATGCTATAACAGTTATAGGTGCTACGAAAAAATGCTAAGTGGAAATATGTGTTAAACATTGCTTCCACGATTTGATTTCATATGATATGATTAACAGAAAGGAGAAATCGTGAAAAAGCCTAGTAACTTAAGTTAAATAAGATACGATTGGCATGCCAATAGAAGATGTATGTGCAGGTGTGATATAAGATGCGGTAAAAACTCGTGGTTGATGCCTTATGGCAAAACACTTATGTGCATTACAAATTCATTTCTATAGCCTCTGGACATTAGTGCTATCAACATGTTATTTCAAGGTGTTTGGTTAGTTAATCCCAAGTATCCAACTTTAATTTTGCTAAGTTTACTAAGGGTTGTGAGTTAATTAATTCTACTGAATTGATTATGCTTGAAATAAGTGTTATAAGCTAAAGTGATTATATACTAAGTGAGCTAAATTATTAAATTGGGTGTAAGTGACGTTAAATGAGAATAGTGAACTATTGTAATAGCCCGATTTTCAACGGTACCAGAAACGGTAGTTTCGAAACTTCATTTTCCAATGATCGAATCAGTAAATATTATTTATTAATATTTACGAGGTTATTGCAATATTATTCTGAATTCTAGTCTAATATTTTTGGTTATGTGGAAAGTTAGTCAATGTACAAGTTTATCGGTTTAAAAGTCAATGGTTTTGGAAATTGAGGTATCGAGACCTCGTTTCTATAAATCGAGGTCGTAAAATTTTTTATTAAATATTTATAGAGTTATTGTATAAGTGAGTTAAATTTTTTATAGGTAATTTTTCTGAATTAGTGACTAATTAGGGTACAATGACTAAATTATAAAAGTGGTAAAAGTTAATCACTATAGATTTTTATTAGTTAAAGGACTTATGTAGAAATTAAACCAATGGTTGAAAACGGCAATAAGCCATTTTTCCTATGTTAGTGGACGATTTAGTTATAGTTTAATAAAATAATAATAACTTATAAAATTTAATAATAATAAAATAAGTATTAGGTATTAAATAAAAGAAAAGATGAAGCATGTCATCATCTTTTTCATTTTCATTCTCTCCATAGCTGAACTTAAGGAAGGATAATTGAGCTTCCATTTTATTTGCTTTGCATGGTAATCTTAATTGAATTTGTTTTCCGTAAATTTTATGTTTTTTAGATTGTTGTAACTCAATTTAACTAACTCGTAACTTTATTTTCGAAGCTGTTAAAGATCTTAAATGTTACCATTAATGAATTTTGGAGTTTTTGATACTACTATGTTAGTGGTTAAACTAATAGATGAAACATAGACTAAATTGTAGAGTGAAATTTGTTAATTTTGAGTTTAAGGACTAAAATGTAAATATCTCAAAATTAACATGAAATTTCTATAATTATTGAATTTAGAGGGCTGTACAAGGATGAAATTGAAATTAGAATGAAAAACGGAGCTTAAATGTGAAAGTTATGATAGTTTTAGTTTTAAGGACTAAATTGAATAAAATGTAAAATTTTAGGGAAATTTTGTAAAATAAAATTAAGTTGTCATATGCTTTGAATAGGATGTTATAAGGTAATTGATACTAATAATTTGAAATGAATTACCTTATAGATCAATATTTGAACCAACCAGTAGATAATCGAGAAATACGAGAAATTATAGATTAGTCCTCAAATTCTCGTTGGTTGCTGTTTTAGACAGGTAAGTTCGTATGGGACTTACTCTATTAACCCTAAATTTGTTTGTACTATACTGCTTTGTTTTTAGTTAGTAATGATAAGTATAAAATGTTTTGGCATCAATCAGACTAAATTGTAAAATAAGAAATATAAATGATAATAGTGAATAGATGTGTAGTATTGATTGGTTGAAGTCGTGACATGATTAAATGATGTATACATGATGAAAACTCACCATGAATGTATGTGAATTGTTTTCGAAAATACGAAAAACAAGTATACAGTTATAGAGATTGAAAATAAAACGAATATAAAATTGAGGCCCGTTTGAACTAGTGAATGATTAGGATACAAATGACATGTCATTAGGGTCTAAAAAGTAGCAGGTACTTTGTACCAATGTCTAAAATGTATCAAGTACTTCTTACAAGTGTTGGATACCTTACCGATGGCTAAGATCCTGCATGTGTTGCGGAATCTCCATAGCTCGTGTGAGCAACACCGAATAAAGGTTAATGTCTCAATTTACAACTCGTGGAGCAAGTATATTTCACAGCTTGTGTGAACAATTTTATCCTGAGTATCTGAAGTTAATTTGCTATAGTTCTCCGAGTAAAAACAATAATTAAATGAATAGAAATGAATAGAAAGATTAAATGTGATATGAATAAGAACTTAATTATATACGTTTATAAATCGAGTACGAATTGGATATCATATGTTATGCTATATTGAATTGTTGTACATGTATATGTGAATTGCTTTACAAAGGCTTAATGTATGAGTAAACTAACAATTTGATTATTTCATGAAAATGTATATGAAAGTAACAGGATGCCAAAAGATTCACGTACTTAGCTACATTATGTTTCCATTGCTTAAATGTTAATTTATTCAGAGTAAGTTAAGTGAATTTTATATAGACTTACTAAGCATTCATAATGCTTATCTTGTTTGCTTTTCTGTCTTTGTTTAGGTCATTTCACAGAACGTAGTAGTTGAATCAACCCGAAGCTCACACTATCCAACCTCTGATTCATAATCTTTTAATTGTTCCATACTCAGTTATGTGACATGTAATTAGGGTTGGATTTGTACTTATGTTGTCTTGAATGATTACAAGTTTGGTCTAATGATGATATTATGTTTGGATTAATAGGTTTGTTTGGCTTTGCATGTGATTTGGTAGTATAAGTTTTGGTATATGAGAATAATATTAAAAGGGTTTCAAATGGTAAGTTTATGTATATAGGCTTAATAAGTATAAGTGTCATTTTGGTTGTTAATGGTTATGATTAGGGTTGATGGCTATATGATTTGTGTATAAGTCTTGTTAAGTGTTTATATTCATTTTAATGGTAATCTTTGGATCTAGTTTGTGTTAGTATATTGGATGTTTCATGCCTTGAAATTAAAGGTACATAAGTATGCATAATGACCAATATTGGCTATGGTGTGTTTGAGTTAAGATGATGTGAAAGTCATAAATGAATTGTTATATTAGCATGTTGGCTATTAGATTGTTTTGATTGAATGGTGTAGCAAACTTGTAAAGTTTTATGTAATCTTTGTGTTTGTGGTGCCAATTGTGGCATATTGGTTGAATGAATAGTTGGATATGTTTTGGACATGTTTTGTGCATGTTTGAATGGTCAAATATGCAACATTCGAGTATTTGGTGTGGCTTGGCATGAAATAGGTACCAAATGGCTTAATTTTACCAAAAATAGGATTCTGGTCTCAACGTGAATTTTCCCTCGTCGCAATATTAAACGACAATTTGTGACGTCTTGATGTCAAGTGGTCCGACATCGTGACATGACTCACTGTCTGGCGTCATCACGATATGGAGAAGGGCTCGTCGCAACATGAAGTCCAACTTTAGAAAACTTTATAATGATTTGGTCCTAATTCATGCCCAGGTCACCTTTAGAGCTTCCGTAAGCTCGATTTAATCTTATTTTTATATTTAAATAATATCATATGATTATGATTGCGATATGAATGATTATTGTATAACTTCTTTATATGTATTTTTAGTTCCAAGTATTGTAGTGACATCCTGTAGCTCGGGTCCGGCAACCGGACCTAGTAAAAGGTGTTACAAATATGATATGTTAATAATATAATAACTTAACCTTTAGGTGTCTTGTAAATGGTAAGTGAAATAAAGTTTAGCAATGCCATTGGAAGTCTTGTGAAATTAGAGTAACCATATACTCAATTAGTAGAAAGTACACAACTTGGAAATGATAACAAAGGTTTAAGGACTTAAATAAATGTTTAATTAATGAGTAAAAAGAGTAATAAGTGGTAACCTTCTTAAATGTGGTAAATGAAAAAGTGTGAGGATTTAAATCTCTATAAGAAAGTGGCATAACTAAATCTAAGTCTTATATTGGTAAAAAACTCAATGTTAATAAAATACAATGTTAAGTAGGAAACTCTTTGTGTACTTACTAAGCTCTCCGAGTTTACCTCGTTAGTTGTTTAAATGCATAGGTGAGAACCTTTATGAGAAGAATGAACTTGTGATTTGGGAACATCATATCACCATTCGACGATTGGATAGGGTAAAACATGGAGTGTTGTACTAGATATGTGATAGGTGCTAAAAGTAACATGTTTTATCCTCATTCTTAATGTGTTTTTGGGTGATTATTCGATGTAAATGGTGAATTTTATGCTCCTAGTCCTTTAAATCCATGTTTTTATTCTTAGGAGAGCAGTTGGGAGCAAAAGGAGTGAAAACTAAAAAATTAGAGCAAGTTACAGGAGCCACACGGGCTGACCCCTTCCACACGGCCTGGACACATGGCTATGTGAGCCACATGGCCATGTGGCAGGTCGTGTCAATTTCGCGATTTGCACTCTAAACCTGCAGAAAACGCGATTTTTAGGTTTTTCAGGCATTCTGAGACCTAAATATGAAAAAAATAAGAAGATAGCAGTGAGTTGTCATAAAATACTCAAGAAAACAACTCAAAAAACACCATTGAAACCGATTCTGAAGCAGATTTCCGTTAAGATTGAAGACTCCCAGTTGATTTATTTGGAGACTATCATGAGTTTCTTTATTTCTTTTGATTATACTGTTTCTTGGATGTTTTTATTTGCTAGCATGAACTAATTTTCTAAATACCTAGGGGAGATGAACCCTATGATGGATTCTGTCTTTTGATTTTTATTTTACGCAATAAAGACTTAGATCTTGTTCTTAATTATGTGTACTTAATTCTTGGTTTAATATTTCTAGACTATTGATCCATGTTTGATGTGCTTAAATCAGAAGAGGAATAGACCCTGTTTAAGAGTAGATCTAGCGTAATTGAGTGGAGTTGCATGCAATCCTAGAAATAGGGTGACATAAATCTACCGAATTAGAGTCAAATCTAATAGGGGAATCCATAAATCGAGTTAATGCGATAATAGGGGTTTTAATTAGAAAGAAATTTCAATTAATTAACCTATAGTTAGTTGCTCTTATTCTTGAATAGAGATATTAGCATAATTTAGGGATTTCTTCGGATCAAGATACTAAGTAAAAAAATTGCGTAATTTGGATTGATAGTAACAGATGAAGTCTAGGTGAATTATTTCCTGGGTATTATTTTGCTTCTTGGTTGTTAATAAATTATTTTCTTGATTTGCTCTTTGTTGCGTTCGTAGTCAATTAATTTAGTTAAACTTTGTTTTAATCCATCACTCAAATTTATCAATTAAATAATAGAAAGATGGTAATTACTAGTACTTTTAATTTTCGTGTGAACGATATCTTTATTCACCGTAATTATAATATTAATTGATAGGTGCACTTGCCTTAGTAAGATTTTTAGTTGGTTTCGTGGACATCAATATATTAGTGTAAAGACATGTACATAGAAGTTTAGACCCTTAAAGAATTTGTAATTATATTGTTCTATGTTACCAAGTGACAAATGTATTTATATTTAATAATTTATAAGTTACATTTTTATTTTCGAATTTGTTTAAGCATGTTCTTGTGATGAATGTGGATTTAAATGTCATTTGATTTTAAAATGATTTATAGTGTTTCAAAGTGTTTTAAAATTGATTTTTGCTTCAAAAGACTCAAGTTCCAATACTTGACATTGTAGGTACCAGAACATTACTTGATAATAACCAAAAAGCTACATTATATGGTCAATGTACTAATAAATTTCCAAATTTATTGATACATAGAGTATATGTACCAATAAACTATGTATCAATAAATTGCCCTTAGTTAGTGCCCCATTTTGAGTTCTTTGAAGCTTCCGATCACCTACAATTTTTTTTTAAATAACTTTCAAAATGATTTTATATCAATGCTAAGGTTTTTATCAATTTGTTTTAACTTTTAAGTTATACTAAATCCTCTATTTTACTAAACTTGAAGGGTCTCAATTTGAACTGTTGAGCTTTGAAAACTTGTTTCCATTTGTATTCAATGACTTGAAATGGTTTCAAACTATATCCAAGTCTTTTTAAATATGGTCATTTTGATTTAAACAACAATATTATATTATGAAAGGGTTGCTTTTATAATAGCTATTTTGTATAAGTTTTAGAAATATCACTGTAGTATCTCACATTCGTATCGATTGTCAGGATAGGCAAAAGAGTGTTACATTAATTATTAATATAAGTTAACTTTTACATCACATACAATCTTTGCAAAGATAATCAATAAATTAATATTTGTTTATAATCATTTTGCTTTTCATGAAAACCATTGGGAAAAGTTATACAAAAAATATTAATAATGATATGTAAACTTTATTAATTCAAACGGTTCGAAACATTACAAATAAATAATGACAGAATAATTTCGCTGAGGGCATAAATCCTACTAATGTTGACGACACACTATTTGACCAATCAACAATTGACACATGACATATCATTGTAAAAAAAAAAAAAAAAAAGATAACATAATGACTTATTTGGCCTGCCAACTTTACAAAAAAATGTCATTTTTGCTCTCCATTCAATTTTTCACCTCTTTTAGTCATTGAATTTGTGTTTTTTTTTTGTCAAATCACCTCAAAATAATGAAAAGATAAAGTTTTTTAAATTTAGTTAACGTGGTATACATGTGGGTTGCCATGTGTGTGACACGTCAATATTTAATTAGTTTTTTAAAAATTAAAAATAATTAAAAATATATATTATAAATTAAAAATAATTAAAATTATTTAAAAAGTATAAAAACTATAATTTTTTAATATTTTTAAATTTTTTAAAAAATTAATTAAATGTTGTTGTGTCATCCATGTGGTAATCCACGTATATGCCACATCAGCAAAGTTAACAAACGTTAGCTTTTCCATCCATTTTAATGTGATTTGACAAAATAATGCAAATTTAAGGATTAAAAAAAACGTGAAAAAATAAATAAAGAACTAAAATAACCTTTTTTATAAAAGTTGGAGGACCAAAAAAATCATGCATAAAAACTAACAACCTTTTTATAATTTCTAATAAACTCTTTTCAATGGCATGTTAAAAAAGTTTTAATAGTTTTTAAAAAAAATATATATTTTTTTAAATTAATAAAATTTGGAAAAATTCAAAATTATTTACCCATTGTCTTAAGTTCTTCTTCCTACTTTGGCCTATCTGATATTTTGATTTATCAAACTTTTTATATAATAACATTTAAAATAAACTTTTACATATTTTCTCTTAAATAAATTTGTAAAAATATTATTTAGAATATTATTAAATATTGTCAAATTTTTAATAGACTAAAAAATTATTTAATAAAATTATCGTAAATTAATCCAAATCGATTTCTAGATATTTTTAAGCATTTTAATGGTTATATCTAGGGACAAGAGTGAGGTCACCAAGCAACAAGAAATATGTTAAGTGGCAAAGATCCCTTGATTTATTTGTCATAAGCATTTCGTCAATGATGAACGCTATAACATACTACTCAAACTATTCATTGGTCACATTGCTTGTTGGTGGATGCTCAACCAATGTGTTTAGCCAAAAGAACTTCACTAGCCCCTCTAGATATCATTATCAACTAGATAATGCCTAATTGGCTTAATATCCCTTCGAGCCAAATCAATGAAAACAACTCCTTCAATTGAAAGGCTCATTGTAAGTGATAATGTAATATTTCTTTCAAAATAATTGTCACTTCACTATAAGGGAAGTAGAAGCTAAGAGTCTCCACTCTGCACCTTTTGACTATGGCTACAAGCAACGATGGCCATATTGGAATGTGAAGAAATTCATTTATTTTAAAAAAAAGTCTTGCTATCGTTAATGTTTTAGTTGAATTTACTTTTTATTTAATATCGAAAAATATACATTTTTTCGAATTTATAGATTTTGTTTCTCAATCTAATAAGTAGACATAAACAAGATATCAATATTTCATGTTAAACATAATAAACTAGAACTAAATATTAAAATAAAAATTACTATATCCATAGCTAGTAGGATTCTCTTGCCTCAATAGAGATATAGTAGGATTCCAAAAAAAAAAAAATTCAAATTTAAGGTAAAAAAAAAAATGAATTTGGAGAAATTTTTGGCTTAGAAACTTCACAAGATGGGAGGTAATTTTAGTTTGTGTAAAACCTAAAAGAGAGGAGAGGGTATTTATAGGCATGATAAAAAAATGACAATAATAAATAACTCAATATCAATGGGAGTTAGGTCTATTTAATGCATTTATTAGTGTTAAATTAATTTCACGTGGTGAAATTTGAAATAAAGAACTCGACAGTAACACTTGTGGGTGTCAACTTCCATACAATGCATTTATTAGTGTTAAAAATTTTTAAACTATTAAAATTATAATTAAACAATAACTTAACACCTATGAGTATCGAAGTCTTCTTGTATTTATTAGAATAAACTCCCCAATAGTGAAAAAAAATTAATGCATTAAAATATATGTAACTAGGTGTCATGAGAATTTCTGGCATTTATTAAGATTAAACTCCCAGCAATCATCATAAATGTTGATCCATTGATTTATTTTACAAAGAATTCTACACCTATGGATGTGAAAGTCCTTGAATATGTACTACGTGCAGTTCTTTTAATTATTAAGAATCTTGGGCTCGAAAAAAAATGGTTGTTAAACTACATAGAAAGGAACTTGATATCAGTACAGCGAGTTTCACATTGATTCTATCGAAACCGGTTGGTACGTACTATTCCAGTAATAAGTCAGAAGATCAATTCTTGCATTGTTTAATATTCCAATCCATTTCGATTGCACCGACACGTTTGACCCAATTCCAATTGTATTTGTTGGTGTATGAATAATGGTAAAATATATAAAATTATTATTTTTACCAACATTCAACTTTTAACTAATGCAAAGTTGTTAACTTTAAAATTTAAAGAAAAATTATTAAATAATAAAAAAGATAAAATCTCTATAACTTTACAAACACAATTTCATGTGTATGTTTTCATTAAACTTTCATTTTATATATTTAGTATGAGATGATGTTGTTGTGATTTTTTTTTTTTTTTGAATAATGTTGTGGATAATTTTGCTGTTTAACGAAAGAATGAATTTTTTTTTATTTTAGATTTATTGAATGATAAGAATTTTGCTATTGAAGTTTATTGATAAATATTTTATATAATTAATTAATATTTTTAATATTTAAAATTTATTTAATCTTAATTTATTTAATATTTTTAAATACTTTTTATATACATATATTAAATATTATTCAAGAAAGTCTTAGAAGAATTTGTAGAAAAAGGGATGGATGGGATACTAATTACCTTGTTTGATTAGGTAATGCTAAAACCAAGTAGCCAGAAAAATAATTTTTAAAGATACACTTTTTTGGTAAATAATTAAAATTTATTTTTATTTAATTTTCAAGTAAAAGGAAACTTATTTTGATTAGATTTATTCATTTTTCAGTCAGTTATTCCTCCCGCTTTAACAAAACATAAAA
This sequence comes from Gossypium sturtianum, assembly GCA_025698515.1. Taxonomy (NCBI): domain Eukaryota; kingdom Viridiplantae; phylum Streptophyta; class Magnoliopsida; order Malvales; family Malvaceae; genus Gossypium; species Gossypium sturtianum. The sequence goes on from CM046950.1 coordinate 23,836,957, forward strand.
ATTAGAAAAGAAAAGAATCGTCCAAACGCAACGATCCCAATCGTAGCTTGCCCGCGTGCGCCCTTTTTTTCTTCTAACTTCTGACTTTAGAAAGCTCTCCGATCACCGGATAAATGGTTCCGGTGACCGGTACACGTACAAATCTCATCTAGCTTCTGTTGATTTACACCTTTGAATTTATGGATTCACAAGAACTCCCCGATAATGGTAACAAGGGTTTTCGCTACATGTTACTTCGAATCGCTTTTGCCCTTCTTTTCCCCATCTTCGTTTTCTTTTTGTTATCAATTCTAGTCTGTCTCCTCGCTATTTTCATGGGGGAGCTATCATTTTCAGATCCGATTTCCGTGCCCACACAATGCAAGATAGTCTCTAGCTGTAAATTTCTCTCTATTTTTCTTACTGTTTAAACTTTTGACATTTCCTTCTATGACATTTTGACTATATTTTAATATTTATTTATTTATTTATTTTTAGCATAATTTTTTAGGTGTAACTAGCAATTTCACTTACGATATCGTCATTGCTTGTATATTTTCAATTATGGATTTCTTTTCCCTTGTAATATCTTGGTAATATGCAAGCTTGATTCTTTTTCTTGAAAATTTAATGTCAGGTGTGGATATTAGGTCCTCGAAGGTTTGTGAGCTTGGATTATTGAATTATAAAGCAAAACATGTATTTTATAGTTCCGAGAACAGCAAATTTAGATGTCGATATGATTACTACTGGACTTCAGTGTTTAAGGTAATCTTATCTTATCTGATTTAAGTCATGAGCTCCTTTTTAGTGCTAATTTAGGAAAATATGGATTTCTTTTACTTCGGCAAATATGCATCTTCATCTCTGTTGTTTTTTATCATTATTTGAATTTGAATTTCGATCTTGATATTTTCCGACGGTGATATAGAGATTGGATTTTAGACTTGCCAATTCTTGTAATTTAGCTATATTAATTAATAAGTTTATGGTAATATAAATACTAGTATGTAGGAAGGCAACAATATTAAGTACTCTAATATATCACCTTCTTTTATTTAGTTTTTTGCTTAACAATTTCAGGTTGAGTACACAGACCATTCTTTGGGTCAGATGCAACTTGCCTTAACAGAGGCACCGAATGAAGCCCTTCCTGTAAGTTGCAGGCCTGACTTTGGTGTTGCTTGGTTGACCAAAGATAAGTTCAAGGTAGTGTTTCAAGTTTCTATTGTTATTCATGATGATGGACTGACCTGATTCTTCTTTAATTGAAGTGCAATTTATGTGACATCTGTCTGCCTTTTCAGGTAAATGAAACCTATGACTGCTGGTACATATCTGGTACTCCCACAGTAAAGTTGTATAATGATGGTTTTTTCAGTTGCCAAGCAAAAGATCCATCTTTAATTGAGATGATGAAGCGATATCTAATATTGTGAGTTTATTACTTAAACTTTGTTCCATTCAAAAGTTATTTTATATAGTTGCTTGAAGTTGTGTTCAGTGGGTTTCTTCTTCTTCCTCCAACAATGTGCTTATTGTGTTGTTACTTAGGTTGGGACTAAATTGGACCGTTGGGTTTATTTTGCATTCTGGTCCACTACATTTTGGTGAACTTGGGTTTCAAGTTAGCTAACTTAGCTTTTTTACCCTTGGACTCTCAAATTAGGTTCATTTTGTTTCAAGCTGAATTAGGTTAGACTTACAGCAACAAATGAAAAAGGGCTTTGCTCATAAATTTGAGGTCTGGTAGTTAGAACGGTGTAGAAATTTGTTTTCTGGTAATCTGTGCATAGTGGAAGGTTTGTCTTTGGTTGTTTTGAGCGGTATTCTGAGAACAGCACTGCAGCAAAGCCTGTTAAAGTTTGGGAAGAAAGAATGAAAGTATCTGAATATAGGTTTCTGTGAGATTGAATTGAGAAGCCAGAAGTTAATGAAGTATAGTGAAAGAGAGAAAGGAAGATAGAGAGAGGTAGGGGGTTCTAGTGAAGTGGATGAGGAAGCTGAACTAAGAAGGGATAATTTCTGTAGGCATTAGACAGCAGTTGATATTTTGCTGAGAATAATGTAAAAAGTTTTATGCCTTCTTTTTCATGAGTAAGTTAATGTGAAGTAACTGCATTTATTTCCTTTTGCTGATAATAGGTGCAAAATGGTTGAGTACGACATATTTTGAAAGAGTCTGTTTTGCTGTTTCATGTGTTAATTAATGCTGGTTTCCTCAATTTAATTATTGGTTGTTATGATACCATCAGATCCATAAAGATTTTGAAGTCTTGGTTTTCCAGCGAGGGGTACGCTAGATATTGGAGGTCAGAAGTGATAGCTGGTATTGTTACTGGATTTTCAACATCTATAATCACTATCAGCTTCATTAGAACCCTACAACATATGAAGTCTTGGTTGCCTCAAGCCATTAACACAGTCCATATAAAGCGGGTTTGTTTTCTACTGGTATACTTTTCTGTTATGGGTTGGCTGGCATCCCATTATTGGAGGAGGCTCAGTATCCCATTTATTAAAGCTTTTAACTACTAGGCAGCACTCATTTTTTATGTGCTATTTTCCCCTGGGAAGGGGTTTGCATTGACCATGCAGCTTTCCCTCTCGAAAGATGTAAGCTTGAGTGGTTACCTGATCTATTGGAACAACACTTAGATACAGCTTGTCTAATTACAAGGAGCAGAGAGAAAGATAAAATAGTCGTATTCTGATGTATAATATGTATCACTATAGTCGAGAGATTCAGGAGTTCACAGTGCATGTTCTATTCTCCGCATTCAATACTCTGTATGGAACTTGATTATGAGCGAAATCCCATATTTTTCCATTTTCTGTGGGTAAGAAGACATTTTGGAGTATCTTATTGCAGATGTTGTTTTATTTTACAGGTTTAGGATTATTTTATTTTATCTTTTATCTTTTTAACTTGAAAGATAGTACTACATTTGGAAGTACTTTAGCATCCCTGTTTAGTTTCAGAACGGGAACATAATCAGGAAATCTCAAGGATTGGTTTCAACATTGTAGATATTCTGTTGCATTATGACTTTAACTCTTAATGGTAAAGAGATTCTTGTATTGGGAAAACTAATATATAAGCCATGTTATCTTGTTATGTACTTTCTGAACTGCATTACATAACTTTAGGTTTGGAGACATTTTCTGAGCTCCTACCATTTCCGACTTGTTTCTTTGAACTTTCACGTACGGTTAAGGTTTGACTCAAGTTTCTGGTGCCGGCACAAACCAGATGAAACCACTGGTCTAGCAGCCAAGGATTCACTTTGGGAAGCTTCTCCAGAAACTGTGCTCATCTGAATTGTGCTAGTGGATTTACAGAACTGAGATTTTAGATCCAATCTTGAAATGTAAAGTGCTTGCCTCTCAATGGGTAAGCCAGCTTCTGAAGAGCTCCCACTATTAGGGTCTAGGGTTAAAAATCTGGGAAATATTCTTAAACCCCCAACATTTCCATGGTCGGTATTCTTTCACCTGAACTTCAATGACCAGGCAGCAATTGATAGTGGATAATAAAGGTACTAATTTTCTTTTGTTTACTTATTAGTGAGCATAAACAATAGCAAGAATGTTGAAACCTGGGGATTTTGAGCTTTTCTAGATTCTAACATGCACACTTTTAACAGCAATTGTCAAAATTTATCAAGTGTGAAGAATCTACCTTGCATTATTTTACATTAGTTAGCAAGATATTTTTAAAGACATGGAAAAAAGAATAGTAATAAAAGAGAAGGTTTGGGTGACATAGATAGAGCATTTATTTTGTTCTTTATGTTCCATTTCAGAAAAATGTGGGTGCTCTGTTGGGAAGACATTTTCAACTTTGCATTTCATAATATTGTGTATGTGATTCCAAACTCACGTTGCATTTTCTAATAATAGAATAATGCATCTCCAATTCCTCCTCGTAGACGGAACATAAAAAGGGGCCGAGGGGAGTGGGCTCTTCCACTTCCCATTTTGTTTCCATAGCTAGCTTAGTTGTTGTTGGATGAGGCTATCTCATAACCCATCATTTACTTGATTAAATTTAGAGTTGAATTTTTAATATTAGTGTAATAATCTGAGAAAATTATTTATTTAACACATGTTTTAAAGTAGTTAGGTATAAAATAAAGAATTATTAGCATAAATATAAACATTCAATTAAAAAAATGAATAAAAACTCTTATAAAAAATAAGATCTCATCAAAATAAACGAAAAATTTCTATATATTTATCACAAACAAGTAATGAGAATAGCAAAAAAATTACTAATTGCAATTAATTTATAACTAGTCAATGTGAAAAAATAATACTCCAATCAAAATAACTTAATTGAAAGATAAAATTTTCTTAGCATTCTTTTTTTATATACAGAACTCTAACCCAAAGCTTCAAATTAAGCTTCATATGACCATACAAACACGCCTAAGTAATTTTCAACTTTGCATTTTTAAAAGTTGTAGTTCAAATCTGTCAAGGAAAAGACAGATTTTAGGTTTTTGAGAATTTAGCTTTGAGGCTTTACGATCTCTTCTTTTATTTTTATCATATTACAAAATATATATATATATATATATATATATATATTTTTACATGTTTTCAACGCTGGACCGCATGCAAAATGCTGTCCAAACTTATCCAAAGATTTATATAAAGAAGCTAAACCTTCCAAGATTCTTTTTATATTTAATCCACCAAATATGAACAAAAGAATATTATAGACAAATTCTAGGTGGTTAACCTTTTTAATGAATTTACTTTTTTAGCACAATTTCAGGTTAATTTTTTTTATATTTTTCTAAAATTTAAAATTTAAAATTTAAAATTTAAAATTTAATCTTCTATTTTTATTTTTAATGAATTTAACTTTTTTATATTTTAAATTTTAAAATTTAAGTTCAACTATTAATACAGTTAAAATTTATTGTTAAATTCAAATTATTTACTAATTATATAACTACCAAATAAATATATTTTTTATTTTAAAATATCAAACACAAATTTAACAAAACAATACATACTAACAGTTAAACCTAAAAGTACAAATTTTTGAAAATGGCATTTTTTTAAGCTGCTTATTATTTTTGTCTGAGTATCGTCTCGTGGAGCCCGGTCATTGACAGGTCCTAGCTGTTACCGTATCGATAATGTTGAAGGGAGAGGGAGATGAAGAAGAAGCAGCCACCTTACCCTCGCAATCTTCTACGCTTCCCTCCTCTTCTAAATTTCCAATTCCATGCCACCATCTCTCTTCTTCTTTTTCTTTTCTTCTTAAACATAACTTTCGTTTCAGTCAATTCAAAAACTAACTAATTTTGGTTTTGAAATTCAATTTTAGCTTCCATCTTGTCATGGATTTCGGTAATTTCTTGTTTCTTCTCCTTAAATCACTCTTCATTTGCTTTAATTCATCGTGTTTTTTTTTTTTTGGTTTTTGTTTTTTATTTGCTCATAAGAATGTTGTGCACAGTATATTGCATGCCAATGGCATCAATGGTTTCTCAAACATTTGCTGCTGATCATTTCTTTATCAGGTAATTCTTTGAACTTGTTTCTCTTTTTTTTTTTTTCATTTTTTTGCTTTATTAGGTAATTCCGTGATGATTGAATCTTTTTTTAATTCCTATTTTATATACCTAGTTATCTAATTTGCTAAGTGGGGTTTACTATAAAATTTGACAGTTGGGTATCTCGTAATCAGTGTGGGCTACTAGAATTTTTATAGTATAATATAGTGACGGAAGACGGATTTTTAGTAGGAAAAAAATCCATGGAATATCCGTTTATTCTTTAATCAGGTATGATCATCATCACCATCATGATCACAAGGACTTGAGGAGATGGAGGAGTAGGACCACTGCTGCTGCTTCTGCTTACCCTCTCTTTTCCAATCCTAAAGACTCTTCTTCTCGTCACAAATTTTACCAGGAGGTTTATCTTGATCTATATACTATATATATGCATATATGTTGTTCCATCCATTCTGGATATCTGCATCACCATGTTAATCTACTTGTTATTACTTTGATTATCTTCCAGTCCCATTTTTTCTAATATTCTGTTAAACTTGAATGGACTGTGACAGGCTCTAAAGACTGCAAGGGACAAGTTCGCTGGGGAGATCTCCTTCCAGTCTGAAGATAAAGACGTCTCTCTTGCTAAGGTATGGATATAATGAGTAATGGTTATCAGCTTACTTTCTCGTCCTTTTTTTGTTTGACCTTCGCTAAATCATTTGCTATTTGAGGAGGTATTGGTCATTGCTTCGTTCATGCTTTTGAAACGTAAGTTGGAAGTTTTATTTTTTGTTTTTTTTTGTATCTTTTTATGTAGGCTTTGCTTTATGTTGCAGCTGAAGATGAGACATTCATGGTTTTTAACCGAGAGATGGATGCTTGTTCATTCCTCAATGAAGGGATAAATGTTTGTTCGTCATCTAATGCCAGAGAGTGGGATTCTGTGGAGCAGATGCCTTTGGATGGAAAGACCATATCTGAATGGCTGAGTGAACTGGATGCAATTGCAAAAGAAGTTGAAGCAGAGCTAGTTTCAAGGGACATAGGCTGCCATCTGGTTGAAGTTTTGCAGGCAGTCAATTTAGTCCTTTTTGAGTTAAGAGGCTTTAAAAGATCCCCTGTTCTTGTAGATTCTAAGCATTCATACTTACACTTGGTGCTGAGTTCTGGATGTGGCAGTGGTAAAGCCCCATTTTACTACTTCCATGCAATAAGCCTCATAATTTTGATATGGTGGCATTTAAATGGTTTTTCTATTGTAATATCTTCTTCCTAATCAATCTGTCCGTCATTTTAGGCAGTTTAATAATATGACTTTGTTAATTACAGCAATTTTGCTTAGCATAATTTACATTGAAGTTTGTCGGCGGCTTGGTCTAACTATCATGGGGTCTCGAGTTGGGGAAGATTTTTTGATATGGCCCCAGACAACATACCCCGAGGTACTTTAATCCTTAAAGTTTATTTCGGCAGTTTATTTTCGTGGTGCATGATTCTTAGTTCATTCTTGTAGTGATGCATCACTTAACTTCTACACTTCTCTCCGTAGGAGCTCTTCAAAGTGACTTCAGGACACAGCTTGTTCGCTGTTGTCAATGGAAGGTGTGTTGAGGACCCTAGATCAATGGCATCGGATTTAACTGGTTCATCACTTTTAGGGCTTGAGATAGCTTCAAACCTTGATATTGTTGGGATCGCTCTAGCCAATTTAATTGTAAGTCCTAATCCTTTTCACCAAGCTAGTTTCTTGTTTCAAAAAATGCTTCTACATTTATCACTTTCTTGTAAACTATTAATGCCTCAAAAGTATACTTCCCTAATTTCATCTGACATATGAAATAATAAACTTAAAAAATTTGCAGAGGTTTCACTGGAAGCGTGCTTCGAGATCAAATCTTGGTTTGATGCTAACTTCTCCCCTTAGGCATGCTCATAATGCCGATGAGAAACCTAACAAGATCGATAAACCAAATGTCCCTTTGTTGCGGCCTCAAGATCTTAAGTAAATTCTACTTTATCTTTATTATTTTAGTAGCATAACTTTCTGACACTTCATGTATCTAGTAGCAGTATCTGTTTTCTTATGCCACATATGACTGCTTTGATCCACCTATCAACAAATTCATTATGCATTCAAAGGTGAAGACAGTGACGATCTGCATATTTAGCATCATTTAGTGCGTATAGTTTTATCTGCCGTATTCAATTTACCAATAGTGTAAGAGATGAGGTGATTTGTGTTACTGATATTGTGAATGTGAGATGCAGCTTATATTTTGTAAAGAACAACTTGATATTTTGCATGCTAAACATTGGATTTCTTTGCAGGCTAGCTATCATGGCTTCAGAAAGATTGTTGATTCTGCAGCCACATAATTGGGCACTAAGGAGAGACCATGGCATGATGCTGTACTATAATAGGTATGAATTTCTAAAACTTCCTAATTTAAAAAAAAAAAAAAAAGGGTTCACATGAAGGTCTTTTTTAAGCTGATGGTGAAAATAACATTTGATATTATGAAAATGTTAGGGAGTATGGTAAGGCAGTGCAAGAGCTTAGCATCTGCATGGCCTTTGCTCCAGAAGAAGAGGCGGAGCTTCTTGAACCATTTGTTGAGAAATTACACTTGATGCGGCTGGAATCATCATGGAAATCTTTGGGACACACAGCTAGCGTGACGGTTAAATGATATTTGGATATTATAACCTTGTATCTCTCAAATCCTTATTGACCGAATATAGTTCCATGGATGAACTCTGAGACTCTGATTATCATGGCTTTTCTTAGTCACATGAACAGATGAACTCCAAGGTATAGAAATGTATTGGAGATCTGTAAGCAGATTCTAAGTTGAATACTCCAAACAAGAGGGCACGCATTCTGTGTGTTCATGTGGCACATTTGTTGTTGTTACATGAAGGAACGAGGAACCCAATCAAATTATAAGTTGAAATGGCCATGTATGGAGCCGTTAGGATACCCAAATCCCACATTTTATTACTTGCTGGGAGTTGAATTAGTAGTAGATGTGAAACCAACAAGGGAATACATTTTAAAACTTGCAATTCTACAACCCCATAACCAAAAGTTTGATTTATGGCGTCTCCTCCTGCTTGATGAAGTCTCGGTACGTACCAGTTTTCGCCTTAAATTAGAATCAATTAGTTTAACCACATTTATTTCGATCAATGTTATTTTATATCGATGCGATACAAAATTTTAATATTCTAAATGAAGTTTTAATAACTATTTTAAGGATTGGAGAAACAAAGAGAAGAAAGCAAAAAAGAGAGAGAGAGAGAGAGAATGAAGACTTTTTATTTCAAGTTTCGGATTTTCAGGGCTTCGATGGTGATCTCTCGCTGATCCCATCTGTCAGAAGGAAGCTATCGATGAGGAAAAGTATATATAAGAAAATTAGGTTCGATCCGACAATAAAGATCGAATGCTGAATGGGAGGAAGATTAGTGTTCAAATGAATTTTGATTTTAGGTGATAGGAGGCAAATGAGAAGGGAAAAAGGAGAGCCATCGAATGGTGGTGGGGGTTAAAAATTGGAAAGGGAAAATAAAGAAAGGAAAGAAAATTAAAATAAAGTGGTCGTATTCACATCAATGTTTAACAGCTTAATTTTGGTAAGGTTGACACAAATGATGTTAGTGACAATTTCATATAAACTACAATAACTAAAAGTTGATAATTTGGGCAGAGACATTTTTTTGTTGAAAACCCTGGAAAGTATTGATACTCCCAATATAAAGCGGGATAATAACTTAGGCAGCCTACACGTTTATGATTGGAGGTCAAAGGGGGTTGAAAATGGATGATGCACTTCTTTTTTGAAATAAAAAGTCGCTACCGCATTAAGAGAACCACCGCAAAAACCCTTCCTTATGCTCTGAGGCTCTAAAGCCCTGGGCTGTCTCTCACACGCTCTCCTCCAAATGGAAACTACGTTGGTTGTTCAATTTCAGAGACATAAACCTTCACAGTAAAAACGCCGATTTTTATATATGTTAATGTTAGTGAAATAAACGAGGAGCGACAGTGATGGCCTGCGCTTCCAGTTGCAGGCCTTTGTTCCTTTCTTCACCCTTCCCTTCATCATCTTCTCCCTCAAGCTGTTCGCTTACCACCCCTTTTCTCTTTTCCCTCTCACCCATCAAGCCGTCTTCTAAGCCAATTATCACTACTCTTACTGCTAACTCTGGGTCCTTCCCTGTTCTATCTGTTGGTGACGGATGTGACGGCGGCAACAACAACAACAACGATGATGGACCTTTTGGGTCCGATTCTTGGCGGTGGAACGACGATTCTTCATCTTCATCTACTCATTCTTATCCTTTTCTTTTGTTTCTTTCTTCACTCCTTGCTTGTTCCTGCCATTCCCAATTATCTTCCGCCCTCGCCAGAACAAATGGGGAAACAGAGGAGGATGACGTCGTTTGGGAAGTGAGAGGGAGCAAGTGGACTAAGCTTATACCTGATTTTTCAGATGATGCATTTGTTGTTTCTAATGGGATTTCGAATTTAACCAAATTGTTATCCCTCTCAACTCTTTGGGGTCAATGCAGAGACCTTGTGATGCGGTTGTTGCTCCCTGAAGGTTTCCCCGACAGTGTTACCAGTGATTATCTTGATTACTCTCTATGGAGAGGTGTGCAGGGCGTTGCTAGCCAAGTCAGCGGCGTTCTTGCCACACAAGTAATTTTTATGTCTTAATTGCTTGCTCTTATTTTCTGACTTGGGAATTTTAAAGAACATTTGGTGCTCAACTTTTGTTTGCTATTACTATTCAGGCATTGCTTTATGCTGTTGGATTGGGGAAAGGAGCTATTCCAACAGCTGCTGCTATCAATTGGGTGTTAAAGGATGGAATTGGGTATTTGAGTAAAATCATGTTGTCTAAATATGGAAGACATTTTGATGTAAATCCTAAAGGATGGAGGTTGTTTGCTGATCTCCTTGAAAATGCTGCCTTTGGGTTGGAAATCTTGACCCCTTCTTTTCCCCATCTATTTGTTCTTATTGGTGCTATTGCTGGAGCTGGAAGATCAGCAGCTACCCTCATCCAGGTATTGAAGTTATTTTTTGTTTCCATGGTACTACAAATAAGTATAGTGTTGTACTTGTTGCCATTATCTCTCTTGTTGATCAATAAAATGGTGTTTGGTTACTGAAAGCTGGCACTAATCAATTCCAGGCTGCTACTAGAAGTTGTTTCTATGCCGGTTTTGCTGCTCAAAGGAACTTTGCTGAGGTAATTTTTTTATGGAATAATCCCCCAAAAGTGTCTTCCTTTAATCAAATTGGATTCTGGGTGATAGTGGCATTCCAGCTAATGATATTTGTGACTTTGGCTTTGGCATTGCCTATAATATGTCTTTACTAAGTTAATTAGTTATTTTAGGTAATTGCGAAAGGTGAAGCTCAGGGAATGATAAGCAAGTCGATTGGAATAGGGCTTGGTATAGCTTTGGCTAACTGTATCGGCTCATCTACATCTTTTGCCCTTGCTTCATTTGGTGTGGTTACTTGGATACATATGTACTGCAATCTGAAATCATATCAGTCTATTCAACTGAGGACTTTAAATCCCTATCGTGCAAGTAATGTATCGTTGCTACCATTGTTGTTAAATGAGAGTTCTAGTTCATTTAATAATGGAAAGCTTATTCCTTCAATGTTTTAACAGGTTTGGTTTTCAGTGAATATCTGTTGAGTGGCCAGGCACCTTCAATCAAAGAGGTCAATGCTGAGGAACCACTTTTTCCAGCTGTACCATTCCTGAATTTACTGTCTGCAAACAGAGTAGGTTACTGTTTCTCGCTAGGCTCTCTCAGAAGATAGTTACTAATTGACAGTATAAAAGTCTGGATTGATTGATTAGGGTCAATACTTAAGGTGGTCTTCGAGATAGAATTTTTAGGTTGGTTCTTTGTTCTATTGAATCCGTATCCTGCTTTTGGAATTAGTAGATACTCTGGTCACCTAAAAGATTAAGAAGGATAAAACTTCCAAAATCTCTTCTTTGTGCTTCAGCTAATTTTCTTGTTCAATTAAAAGAAAACTGCAGTGAAGGGTTTCCTTTATAACCGTAGCTCTCTAGAAAATGAACTTTTACCATGGCTTAAGACTTCTAGTGCTTGATTGTTGTATTCAGACGAAGCATGGGAAGCGATAATCCCTCGAATACAATAATGATCCCTCTTGCCAATTCAGCCTTTTAAAGTCTACCCCTGTAGTAATATGGTCAATGCACCATTCCGGAGTTTCTAATATCTTTTACGAAAGAAACAGACTATTAGAAAATAACATCTAAGACGTTAGTGGTTGGTATAAAATCTGAGAGACTATCATGAATTTTTCCATTTTCAGGAACAATCAGTTGTACTATCTTCAGAAGCAAAGCAGGCTGCTTCCGAAATTGAGCTTCGGCTGCAATTGGGATCAAAACTCAGTGATATTGTCAGCAACAAGGAGGATGTACTGGCACTATTCAATCTGTATAAAGATGAAGGCTACATACTGACTGAACAAGAAAGAAAATTCTGCGTAAGTAACTGTTGTGGCTTTTAGCCTCCATTCGTTCATTCTCTCTCACATACATAAAGGCAATGTTCTTTACTTGTTCTTGAAAGACTTAGCTTGGTTCCTTTTCACTTTCCTGTAGCAATCTTCTTATTTCTCACCCTTACAAGTTCATAAACACATTTGGTCTTAAATGTCTTGAATACTTTGCCATAAAAATCGGACAGTCTCGATGAGGGTGTAGTGCTGTAGGCTAAGCTACTAGGAATGAATATGATAATAGTAAGGGAAATACTAAATCTTCCTTCCCATAATTTTTTGGCGTATATCAGGTAGTGCTTAAAGAAAGTTGTTCACCGCAAGATATGCTGAAGTCACTTTTCCAGGTAAATTATTTGTACTGGTTGGAGAGGAATGCAGGAATTGAATCAAGGGGTGCCTCCAATGACTGCAGGCAAGGGGGTAGGCTACAAATCTCTCTCGAGTATGTGCAAAGAGAATTCAACCATGTTAAAATCGATAGCGAATCAGTTGGTTGGGTAACTGATGGACTTATTGCAAGGCCTTTACCCAACAGAATTCGACCTGTTTACGCCACCTTATGAATCGCATGCCTCTTGTTGTTGATATGAAAAAGGATAGTTTGGAATTGTTTCATCCATTTTGGCTTCAGAAAAGCAGGAATAAATTTCACTTCTAACTTTACAAGACAACAAACAAAGGTCTTATTATTTTGTGAAATCATTTCTTGTACGAATCGAATCTGTATTTTCCTTTTGGTATCCTGTTTGAGAATCAGACTTTATTGATAGCAACTAGCAGCTTGAGATGTAAATTATATACATCTTCGGTAGAAGTTGATATTTTTTCCTTATTTAGTTTTTATACATTCCTTTTTTTTTTTTGTAATTTCTTTATAGTATATATACATTTAGTTAATTGTATTTTATTTACGTAAAATAATGCATGTTTACCAAGTTGCCTTGCCAATCAAGAAAATACTAAATTTATTGCATTGAATGTATATATAAATCATTGAGGTCTCAAAAATCTGTATTTGGAACAAATTAAGACAGCATAAAGGGGCAACAATCTAAAATTATTGCAATTTGAGGATGGATTTAATGAATTTATCTTTAGCTACCCATCAAAGTTTACAACATGGCGAGTGACACCATCTGATCCTAGGAAATGTGCCTGTGGGAAAAGAGCTCGAGGGAACTATACACTGCAACCGGTTACAAAGTTAATCACTGGGTTTTGCTGATAAACCAGGTCCTAAGAAAATATGTCCTCTCTGGTATGGATTCTTGTTAATCGATGCATCTTTGTGAACGAGAGGTTCAGAAGACCGACTGACATGAGGCAGCATCCCCATAGCTGTATGCCTTTCTCTGTAGGATGCCCAAGTGACCATATATAGACCAGCAATTATTAGAAATCCCCCAAGCACACTGTTATCATAACAAAAGAAAACCCAAAATAAGTGAGCAAAAGCAAGTGCTATTTTTGTACTTGATGATATTAAGTTCTACTTTGTAGCAGAAGAGAGAAATAAAACCTTCCCAAATAAATTGGACTTCCAAGGAAAACTCTTGATAGAAATGCTGATGCTGCAGGTTGAAGAGGATTATAAAGAGCAACTAAAGCAGGCCCCAAGATCTTATTTGACCATGTCAGGAGTCCATAGTTAAGAGCAGATGCAATAATTCCCTGAAAGAAAACTCAAATTGCCATAGCTTTAGGTTTACGGTTAACCTATTTCGTAAGCAACTAACTTTTAAGACCCTTTTTCTGGGACTATTAAGGGATTTCCAGCATCCTTGAGAGGTAGCTTCTAAAATCCTAATTATGGATCCCAACGGCAGCATAAATCGGTTTAACCATACATAATGTTCACACATTTAGAGAGAACCAAGATTAGCCCTTCTACCAACACTTTCTTACACTTTTCTTATTGAAATCTATGTCCACTTATTGCTTCTCTCTCCAAGAAATAAGGCAGTTCCCTTTGCTTTACAAGTGAAGTGTCTACCCACCTTCTACGGGAACTTATCTTACACTTGTGTTCCTAAAAATGTGTGTAGAGGAGGCAAGTGTAGATCAAACTATACAAAGTGTATTCTCTAAAAAAATGCAGGGGAGTTGCTATATTTACCATTTATCATTTCTTATTCCAATTAAATCTATTAAGTTTCTTTTTCGAACTCCTAATAGACAAATCAACCCAACTTAGCACATCAATTCTTCAATTAGAAGGTCACATGAATTCATTTCCTTCACTTCACCTACTACAATGACTAAAAATGCTCGAACACTTGGCCTCAATCTGGATCATTAAACTAGCATATCAAGCGTTGATCCAACAGACTTTAAAACAAGCACACATTTGAAACTTAGATAATGCCGCAACTTTGATGGCTAATCTTTCAATAAAATGACTTGCAAAATCTTTTAAGAATGGAGAAAATATAAAGTCCATAAGGAACTTACAGCATATAAGACAGCAAAAAGCTCAGACCGCGTCAACCTCCAGTCTGTCGACTCATTGGTCATAAAAAAGGATGTTGTTACCATCAATATGGCACCAAAAAAATAGGAAAATGCTGTGACAGAAATGTTTGCAGGATACTTGGCTAACACTGGGGCCTGGAATTGTTAAAAACAGGGCCTTTAACATAATAAAAAAGACTAATTATAAGAAAATATACATGTGAAGTTCAAATTATAATGATAAGAATCAAACTTTTGTTACTCCTTGTGAGAACCACTAAGCAAAGAAAACGGTAGATATTGCATAAATGCATCGTGTTGCCTAAGCAAAGACAGTACACAAGAACCAGGTGGTTACTCCATCATATGATTAAAACACGCATCACAAAGCATTGTGATTGACCTAAAGGCATTTGAAATGATAAACCCTAAACCCATGCCAAACCTATGATTAAGGGGAAAATAGCAGCATAGAAATGTTAACTATAGACAAGATGAATCTAATTATATGATCAAAATTGATGGTATGGAATCATAAAAAACTAATGAGTCACAGATCAAAAAGAACAGGGACAAGAGTGGCATATCAAACCTCAAGTCATATTCATGGCCACATAGGCTGTTTGCTTTTTATTTTCCTAAAACAGAGACTTCTATTTGTTCCCTACAGCAAATAAGATATGGCATATAACAAGCAAAGAACAACTTTTAAAGGGAAAAAGATTCTGATATATTTTGCAAGATAGATATTGAAAAAAGGGAGGGGCCGGGGGTGTGATCCTACAAGAAAACTACTTAATAGAAGTTATAAAAAGCAAGATAGTTATAATTGTCCAAATATCAACCATATGGTTTATGATGGCATACCTGAATAGCTAGGAAAGTAGCCATGCACATACAGTTCCCTATCAAGCATAGAACTCCAATATGCCAATGTTCCAGTCCAAATCGCAGAAGAGTAGACACAAGCCATCCAGAAGGTTCTGGTTGACCCCTGGCACTTATATCATTTAGAGCAAAGTCTGCATCTTTCTGTCCAATCAAAGCTGGACCACGAAACAGAACCATTAATATCGCACCAGAAACACATATCAGGGTACCTCCAACCTTTGCTTGACCTTCAGTTTTGAGCAAATTCACTCTTTCTGTACTGCATGTAGAGTTTCATACAAAAATATGGCAAAAAGTAACAGACATCAAAATACATGCATTTGTTTATAAGAAATATAGAAATGAAGCAATATTCAAAAAAGAAGTATTTGTT
Organism: Gossypium sturtianum; assembly: GCA_025698515.1. NCBI lineage: Eukaryota > Viridiplantae > Streptophyta > Magnoliopsida > Malvales > Malvaceae > Gossypium > Gossypium sturtianum. The sequence goes on from CM046950.1 coordinate 23,852,747, forward strand.
GACATTACCCCATCATTACAGCCAAGAGAAAGGTAAAGACTGGAATTGAAGGTTGTATGGCAGCAGCATATGTAGGATTTGTGTAGCTCAGACCAATGAGAAATAAAAGTTGGTTGCCAAATATCCTATTCCAATTAACCAAAACCAGATAAGTTCACTAGCTGGAAGTTTGATTAGGCACAGCAAAGTTTATGTAGACAATATATTATCATATCAATTAGAACAGTTTAGAGCGCAGTACTCACCCAGTTAACCCAAGAAAGAAGAAGGAGAGAAGGAGGCGTTTAGTCATAGGTGGTCGAATCCTTCTGCAGGAAAGTGAAACAAAATGACCCCACAAGTTATATTTTGGATTCAAGAATCCAGGAAACAAAAAATTAAATTAAAAATGAAAGGAATTGATTGCAAGTCAATGAGCAAGGCAACAAAGGCAATCAATTTTAGCTATGGATACCAATGTAGATCATCTTAATGACAACATATCGGTGAATGTAACTTAAAACAGCACATCCAAATCTCAAATTCATTAGAGACAAGACCAAAGGACCCGATCTAAGAATACAAATTTATTTGAAATGATAGCAAGGAAGAGAAGAATCAGAGTCAAACCCAGAAAAAAAGGAAAAGGGTCATACTTTTCACGAACATAGCCGAGGGGGGCAAGAAGAGAGAGGGCAAGAAGATCACGGAAGACGCAGAAGACAAGCTGGTTGACACCAACATTGAGGGCTACTTTGGTAATTACATGATACCCTCCATTGAAGAGTTGAACCAACGCCATGGAGGCATGGGCTCTCCGTGCCTCTCTCTCCGGTGCTCCTGCATTCATTCCTGCCGCCATCTTCCTTGTTCCTTGTCACGCTGCAAAGAATTACAATAAGAAGGGGGCATGTAAAGGAGAAATTTAGATGGATTTGGGTTAATAGAGAGATTGATAATAACAGACAACCTCAAGCAATATATTGGTGGATTTGATTCATATAATAAGGTAATAAAAGAAAAAGGCGTGTTTGAATCCAAAATCAAGGTGCTCTGAAAACAAAGCTAAGCTGGCCTGGGGCTGGGGCTGGGGCTGGGTTTATAATTTATGTCGATGTGTGCCTTTTCGTTTTAGCATTTTTGGATTTTTATTTTTCCGGCTTATTAAAAAAAAAAAAAAAGGACATACAAATTAGTGGGTCTTCCTTCCAATCTAAGCATTTCAGATCCAATCAAAACTCACCAAACCAAAGTGAAGGGAAAATAAAAAGGAGTCTTTTAATTATGTAATTATCATGAATTTATGAGAAATTATTGTGGCGAAGAGAGTACAGTATAGGACATAAATCTATAACCCCAAATGGAAGATGGAAACACCATTTACACCTTTCCCTTTCACAGTAACATCCCTTCCATTCACTCCAACTTTCACATTAGATTTAGTTAAATTCCAAGATTCTTCTAACCTTATTTTTTCATTCTAAAACAGATAGGTAAGGGTATTCTTATGGGTATGATATCCTATCATATTATTATCTATCTTCCATGTGATTAAATTATTATATTTTGATTACTCAATTTCAAAAAGTTATTAAATTATCAAAAAAAAATTATTTAAGTCAGTGGACTAATAAAATTACTATTGTATGGCTTTCTCTGTTTGCACCGATCTCCAACACTAACTATTAGATCAACTTGAAAATAAGAAATGTTCTTTTACTTGTAGATGAGTATTGATCCACCATGTTGATCGTCAAATTATTGTTTATGGCCAGTCTTTTAAAAAAATTTAACAGTCCATTTACTTAAATGAAACATTTCGAATAGTTCAGCTACTAAAATGAAACCTTTAGAATAATTCAATGATCATTTTGTAATTTTTTGAAATTAAATGATCAAAACGTAACATTGGGTATAGTTTACCCTTTAAATCCCAACATCATGTTGAGTTGTATGTAGATATTACAATGTGTTCACAACATTCCGAATTTGAGTTTATAATGTCTTAATGAGTATGTATGAACTCAAAGGAATTGTGTTTTAATTATTGTTGACATGTCCAAATATCTAACTACAACTACTAATTCACCTCAACTTGAAATTGAGAAACATAAACATTCACATAAATCTATTATATACCAATTCACACAAACGAACAACCAGAAGCATAAGCCTGTCATCGACACATAAGCAGCCATAATCAAAGAAGATACATTGTCAATGATACAAAAATAGTTATTTGTGTATTTGGAAAATAAATCCTCTAACTTTTACTAAAGAATAAAAAGGCAACAAAAGTTTCTACTACTCCAAAGCATGACTCTTTGTATCTTTACAAACATTTTAAAAGCAAATATGGTCTACAGCCTCATATTCCCAAAATGGTTCTTATTTGATCTGGAGGATGCCTTGCCAGTGATTTGGGATCTGGGTATTTGTTTTTGGGATCCATGATTGCATTGAAAATAAGCTCATAAGTGTCTGCTAATGACTTAGCTACCTGTATACACGCATCAGAACGCAACTTTGGAACTTGCATTTGTTCAAACTCAGGCAGCGAACTGTCACTTCCCAAAATAAATCCGAAAAAGGCCTTCAAACACTCTGAAAGAGAAGCTGGAGTTGTGTCTTCTAACTCAGCCAATGGCGTCCCAGCTGTTGTATCCTCGTTAAACCAATTATGGAAGTGATGCATCTTCGTTGATAAATCACATCTTCTAAGAATTGTGTCAACTTCTTTTTCCACGAGAACATTTACATGATTATCAATCGTAGTGCCAAGTTTCTTTGCATATTCAGCTGCAACGTCATGTCCAAGTAATGGTTGTTGAATAGCACACAAGCAATTGATAAGGAAGATCTTGGATGGAGCTTCAGTATTCTGCATAAATTCAAGTTATAATAAATAAAAACAAGAAAAGAAAACTTAAGCCCAGAACCATGCAAGTAAGATATATGGCATCTAATAAACACAAGATCAAACAGATCTTATTACTTTATTAACCTGAGAGAAAGTAGAAGAGTTGTTATTTGACAAAATTGCATCAACTGCAGATTTACTAAGCTGGCCCGAGTCGGAACTCATTCGACTTCTTCTTGATGAGTGGCCAGCTCCCTTTGATTTGTGTGCCTCTGCTGCTTGCTCACACATCTGCATTCCATCAAAGATAGCAAGTTAATCTACTGTACATAAACCAGAAAGGAGAGACTATATTTGTCCTGATTTCAGCACGGCACTAAAGTTCTGACATACAAATTCCAATGCCGTGAATAGTGATCTGAATGGGTGTTAACTATCCTAAAATAGCAAGTACAAAACATTGTAAGGATCACTTACAAATACTACACATTTGAGAAAATAGGGAATATGCATAAATTCCACACCATGCAACCAGGAAAAGATCATCATAATAAATCAATTGATCATCTAACATCAAACATGACACACCTGAATAATTGGATCAAGTAAAGCAGATATAACCGGATCAAAAGGTGGCTTTTTCCCTGAAGCAGGAACCATCATGCTGTTATATGTGTCAATTATCTCGAGCAGCACAGAGACTCCTTCCCTTACAGCTGGTGCAGGTGAAAGATCAACAGCAACAAGGGGAGGATATCGTAAAAGCTTTTCCCCGCGGCTTTTCAGAATTTCAAAGAATGTTTTCTGAGCAGCATCTTTGAGTGCCCAAAGCGTATTGCAGAGAGATGTCTCTCTCCCCAGTAGATCTGATATCTGTAAGCAAACAGATAATTGTTAGCAACAGGTGACAAGCACACCATATACAACCAGAGAAGAGACAGAGGCCACTCACAGTGTAGCTGTAGAACTCTAGCGTGTTACTAAGTTTATAAGAGATTATAAGACTAGGTTGTGACTGTAAAACTTGCTCAACTCTCACTTTAAAAGGCCGGCAAACTCCTTCGAAAATTCTATCCAGAACAAATGTCAAGTCTGCTTCAATCTTTCCAAAATCATTCTCCACATTCTTGTTGAACGGGTTTGCAGCTGATCCAGTTTCTATCAATGCGTCGGGATCAAGTAAAGCAAGCACAAGCTCACGTTCTGATGCCAAGGCCTACAAGGAGAGCAGAAAAGCAAAATTAACACAGTAAATGAAATTAAATGATTACTGAATATAAATATAACCATATGGAGAAGTGATGCAGAAACCATATAGAAGTCTATTTTTTCCAAACCTGATGTAACCATCCTAGCATGTCTCCAACATAACGTAAGGGATCATGAGCATGCACTTCTATTGGTCTTGGCATCCCACCCGGTCCTCCTCGTGTAAGAGCACTTATAAATCTTCTAAATAATGCATTATGTCTCATATTTGCTACCTGTGATTAGCCGCAGAAAAACTAAATAACATACAACAAGAAGAACCACAAGGAGTGGAGTTATGAACATAAACTTTTGACTCAATGAAGTCACCTCTTCTGCACAATACTTGAAAAGGACAGGCCTTTCCTTGAGGCAGCGCACAGCTGTTTTCAAAAGGTCACCAACTTCTGGATTATCAGTATCACCCAGTTTCCTACATTCCGCCTGAACCCACCTGCAAGAAAGGGACAAGACATGTCACCCAACAAATCCAACATTTGGGAAAATCCCCTGTATCTCCTATGTTTGGTCAAGTAGAGTCTGCACACACAACCCATCCAACAGCCACCAAAAGCCAATAAATCTAATGAATGTAGCAAGGTTATATTCACACTTCTGGTAGAAATAAAAGCATGAAAGTAAAGACAGGAAGAGGGAGGACAGTAATTAACAATACATCAATCTCACATGAGATTTTACTTTTAGCACGTTCCTAAACTCCAAACTCTAGATACATATCATAGTGCATTACTTAAATTCCATCTTTGAATAAATGTTTTATCATTCTATATATGCTTAACCTGCATAGTCGCTCATAAGCTCCTTCTTGGTACATAGCCATCATATCCATCAGCTCCAACCCAGCACGCTGTGATGGATTCTCATGTTAGTGATTGTGTTAACAAAATATTAATAATGAAAATGGAAGCACAAGCAACTAACAAAGAGTATGAGAGAAAATTTATAATTTTTCTTAAATTTAAAGATGTCGATGGCTGATTGACAATCGTAGACATACAGTTAAAAGTTCATATGCAGATCAGGAAATATGTTATTAACCTGATGATGGGTCCTGAGAAGTATTTTGCAATTGGCATGAATTTCTTGAACGTGAGAAAGTGCCTTGAAGAAATTTTCGTTCAGCTCTTCATCTCTCAATGCACTAATCTACAAGTGGAGGAAACGAACATAATGAATTCAAAAACGGGAGCCAATAAGTAATTAAGCTAGAAAAGAAAATTGCAGGATTAAAAGTAAACCTCTTGAGGAGAAAGCTGATAATCTCTAAGGAAGTAGGAGACTATCTGCTGCTTCTGAGTGGTAACTTCAAGTTCCTGGTTCAACCTCTCGGTTGTATTGATAATATCACCGGTGCTAGCACTGCAACTGCTCAACGCCTTCGCAATCCTATCAGATTCAATTGGATCTTTCTTTAATTACATAGAAAAAAGTCGAAGATATGGCACAAAATGCATGCAAATGTAGGAAAAGGGAATTCGCAGGTCAAAAATGAAGAGAAAAGGGACGAGCATACTTATCGCAGCAGTCGGCGAGGGAATTGACCTCGTCCTCGACTCGATCTAAAGCGAGTTGAGCAGCCTGGGAAGCACGGAGGAAATCGAGGTTGATTTGGAGAGAGCGCTTCTCAATGGTGGATCTGAGATTGCGACGCGCCTGGGGAGTGTTTTCGGTGTAGAAAGTGGAGAGAGTATTGAGAGAAGCCAAAACTTCGGGGGTATCAGTCCGGCATTCCAATACCTTCTTCAGTTTACGCGACAGCCCCGGAGCAAGCCCCCCTGTCACCATTTTCTTTTCTTCTCTTTTCCTATCGATTATCAAGTTTTCCGATTACGTTGTGCAGTCGGAAGATAGAGCTAAAGGAAGGATCATAGATCCATTTCCAGCAAGAAAATGTAATTGTTGAGATTTTGTCTGGTTTTTTGATGGATGGAAAATTGTTTTCTGTGTTGATTAAAATGTAAAGCCCGATAAGTTATGGGTAATTTGAAAACGGGGCCTATACATCTGTTTGAACTTTATAGGGTACAGTTACCCAAGCAGGAAGCCCACCCAACAACAACACTCTTTATGTGACCCAGCTTTAAATAGCCTAAACCAGAAACAATGGACCCTAAAACCAAGATTTAAACTTATAATTACTTTAACTCAAGGACCCAAATTATCTGAACCCAAAACAACCCAAATGATTTGAACTTGAATTTAACCAAAACCCGAAACAGACTAAGACTAGAAATGACCAGAGCCTGAAATGACAAAAACCACCAATGACCTAACTCCGAAACCAAAGCTTCAATCTTGTATGATTTGAACCTGAATGTGAACAATTTGAACTTGAAGTAACGTTAATTTGAAAATCTAAATAGAATAGATTTAAGTTAAATGGGTGAAAAACCAACCCAGATCCACTCCATTCACATGTTTAAATGGAAGGAAAATTGTTTCTTGGGTTGATTCAACTGTAACGCCCTATGAGTTGCGGGTATTTCAAAACTGGGACTACCTATATCTATTTGAATTTTATAGGATTCAATCACCCAAGCGTGAAGCCCACCCAACATTTGGGCCCAATTGTGGCTTGGCCAAAAAGTTCTCATAATTCATATTTCAGTCTAATTCATTTTCAGACTAAATTATCAAAATTCAGGTTACATTTTAGTTACTTATGTTTAAAATATTACATTTTAATCACTTACGTTATCGTGTTGTAACATTTTAGTCACTGAGCTATTAATTACCATCAACAGTGTAAAGATAAGTTGACGTGGCACGTTAACTCATCATTTCAAAATTCAAACGAAAATTTTAGGTTAAATTCTAGAATTTGTCCCTATATTTTTTCATTTTGAGCAATTTAATTTTTTTTCTTTTATGTTCTTTTAACTTTCCTTTTTTTTCTTTATTTTTCATTCTCTTCTGCTTCTCCCTCTGTTTTCTTCCCTTCTTCATTTCTTTTAACGTAGTTTTTCTATGTTTTCCATTTGTTAAAACTAATCCACAAATTCGTCTTACTCAAAAAAATTAAATTGTTCAAAAGATAAAAGTATAGGGACTAGTTTTAACAAATAGAAAATATAGAAAAATTACGTTAAAAGAAATGGATAAAGGAAGAAAAACAGAGGGAGAAGCAAAAGAGAATGGGAAAAAAGAGAGGAAGTTATAGAACATAAAAGATAAATAATTAAATTGCTCAAAATGAAAAAATATGGAGATCAATTGTATAAATTACATAAATTTTTTGTTTGAGATGATGATTTAACGTGTCACGTTAGCTTGCCACTACACCGTTAATGACTCAGTGATTAAAATGTTATAAAGCGATAACGTAAGTGACTAAAGCGTAACATTTCAAACATAAGTGACTAAAATATAATATGAGGTAAACAAAAATGACTATTTTAATAATTTACCCATTAATATATTATAAAATATTTAAAAATTTTATGTTTCTTCAAAAAATTATTTATATTAATATAATATTTTATAAATAAATTTAAATAAAATTTATTTTATTATATAACTTGAATCTGAATTAGGCCAAAGTGGTTTTTAATCTTTTTTTAGTAATCCGATCCATACTTTTTTGAAAATTAAGAAGTTAATACTTGATATTTTATCATATTTTTTTCACGCTTTATGAAATTTAAAAAGTCAGTCTAATTGCATAATATTGTTAAATTTTGCATTTAAATCGTTGATTTAGAAACCAACAATTTAGCAAATTATGGTCGTATTTAGTAGTACTTTTTAGAAGTATTTTTGAAACAAAAAGAATGTTAAATAAGTAATTTTTGAAGAAATTTTTTGACTTTTCAAAAGCACTTTTACCTAGACGGAGTAGTTAAATTTTTTAACTTTTTTTCTTTCTTTCTCAAAAGCACTTTTGACAGCTTAATTATGTTTTCACCCCTCCAATACATGGTACTTTTTCCTGGTTAATTGCTTAAAAAATATTTAAAATTTATTTTTCATATATTAAAATATTAACAACAAATTATAATAAATTATTTTTTATATTATTATTAAAATATCATAATATTAACTAATTTAAAAAAATATTTAAAAGATTATTTGTTATTTTATAACACCATGTCTAAAATGGACAATTTATTTCTTAAAAGCACATTTTGATAGCAATACTAAAGGGCAATTTACCAGAAAATACTAATTTTTAACAAAATTTACGGAAAAGTACCTAAAAAATAATTATTTACCGGAAAGGGTCATTTCCCCCGAAAACGCGTCCACGTCAGCGCGTTTTTAGGGAATGAACCAGCAAAGCGCGTCCACGAGGGAGCGCTTTGTGCCACATCAGCAAAAAACACGTCCTTGAGGGCGCGCTTTGCTGATGTGGCAAAAGCGCTCTCTCGTGGACGCACTTTGCTCGCTCCTAACGGTCAATTTTTTTTTACTGTTGGGCCTCCAACGGTAAAAAAAAAAAAACTATAAAAATCCCCCACCATTTTATTTTTTTCACACAAAAGTCCTTACTCATTTTTCTCTCAAATTTCTCTCAACTTTCTCTCAAATTCCTCTCAAATTTCTCTCAAATTCCTTTAAAGTTCCTCACAAATTTCACAATAGTCCTTTAATATTTAACAAAAAGCCCTTTTTAAATTTTTTTGAAATATTTTTTTGATAAATTTAAAAATATTCGATCGTATTAGCAATGGCCGGAGAATTAATTCGTCTCGACAATAAACACATCTCCGTCGATCAAATGACAATGGTAAGTTTTAATTTTAATTTTTCAATACTATTTAATATTTTTTAGGTTTATGCAATTTTAATTAATTTTTATTTTATAATTTTTTAAACAGTCTGTAGATCGGGTGTTGCAATGCTATATTCGCAATATGCCTGGTCCGCCATCGCCGTTGATCGAGAATTACCTGCGGTAAGCGGGTTTTTGGCACGTGGCCACGATAGGCCGGGGGTGCAAGTTGGACCCGGTTAATCGGTGCGTTGATAGAGAGTGGAGAGACGAGACGCACACTTTCCATCTTCCATGCGGAGAGTGTACTATCACTCTGGAAGACGTGCATTTGCAATTAGGATTGCCGGTGGATGGATACGTAGTCACCGAGTCTGCAACTTCTGGCGATTGAGGAGCCGTATGCTACGAGCTTTTGGGTGCTATTCCGAATAACATTTACGGAGGTCGGATCGAGATGGGCTGGTTATGAGACACATTCCCGGAGCCGGATAATGATTCGACCGAAATAGAAAGAATACGGTATGCTCGGGCATACATTCTTGAGATGATTGGAGGCTATCTGATGCCGGACTTGTCACGAAACCTCGTGACATCGAGAGATGGTCTGAAACTCGTTGATTTTAGAGCGTAGGTGAATTGAGTTGGGGTCATTGTGCTAGTAAAATTGTATCGGGAGATGTCTTTGACGCGCGGCGAATAAAGCGAAAATCGAAGGTTGCCTATCACTACTGCAATCATGGGCACGATTTTGATTTCCATTTTTACGTCCTCGAGTCGACAACCCATATACATTCCCACTCATAACGAGATAAATTTAATATTAGATTTTACAATTATTACGTTGATTTAAAATATAATTGTATGCTAAAAATTTATTTAATTAGGTGGAACCATTCGGCGAGTTATGCTGGAATACCTACATCGCTTGAAGATATACGGCTTCTATTAGAGCAACGGTCGGAAGCACAAGTAAGTATTAAATAAAATATATTTTCGTAATAAAATAGTCGTTTCGTATTTAGTATTTAGTATTTAGTATATAACTAATATTTTTATCATGTTAATATAGTTTGAATGGACACCATACGAGGACCCGTCAATTCGGGCAGTAATTCCGGAAGAGTTCTTTCAAAATCCGAATATTTAGCATGTGAAGGTGCCATTGGTCAACTATGCCACCGTGGAGATGTACCGGTCAGATCGGGTTCTGCGTTAATTTGGATTCCGACAACCGATTCTCGTGGCACCTGAGGTGTTCAATGATGAGCACAAAGTCGACTTACGGCAGTTGCATACGGATTGGCCAAGATTTTGGTCAGCGTATATCGAAATGTGAGAAAACCGGTATGATTATATACCTACTCGGGAACCGATCATCGTTCCTGAGTTAGCGTGCGTGCCGGAATACATGCCATGGTTTAGGATCCATGGCAAGCCGTATTTATTGTCGGAAGAGGAGAGGCGACAGCAACTTTGTGAACAAAGAAAACGACGAGGCCCTTTAAATCCAATGAGAAGGGGTGATGAGACGAGACCATCAACAGCGCCGACACAACCACCGGGCCCAACACTTCAGCCGATGACACCCACATCACAGCCTTTTCAGATTATGCCAGGTGCGTACCCTAGCCCTTATTTGTATCCTAACCCTTATATGTTTCCTTTTCCCACCCCATGAGCAGTTGGAATGCATGGCCCGGTTCGAGTCCGTTTCGACTACTCCGATCGCCACCGATCTATAGGCCGCCGTCGCATGAGGATCGCACGAGGCGCCATCGGGGAGCTCTTCTTTTTACCAATCTTCTTCGCCTTATGGGATTCAGACACCTCCGCCATGAGCGATGCAAACACCTCCCCAGTCAATATTTTATCAAGGTGGGTCATCCTTCCAACACCCACAACCAAACCCCCTGCCGGAGGATCCAGAATCCCCGCCTGAGGTTCCACAACCCCCGCAGGAAGCTAGAAGAAAGAGGAATCCAGCGCGTAACCGTCGACCACCCCCATGTGGCACTGATTCCGACCGGCACCAACATTGATTCCGACCGTCATTATTTTTTTTTGTAATTTAATTTTTATATCTTTAATAAAATAAAAGTTGTTTATTTTTTTATTGCAATTTAATTTTTATATCTTTAATAAAATAAAAGTTGTTTATTTTTTTATTGTAATTTAATTTTTATATCTTTAATAAAATAAAAGTTGTTTTTTTTATTTTTTATTATAATTTAATTTTTATATCTTTAAAAAAATAAAAGTTATTTTTATTTTTTTGTAATTTAATTTTTATATCTTTAAAAAATAAAAGTTGTTTATTTTTATTGTAATTTAATTTTTATATCTTTAATAAAATAAAATTTGTTTATTTTTTTATTGTAATTTAATTTTTATATCTTTAATAAAATAAAAGTTGTTTTTATTTTTTATTGTAATTTAATTTTTATATCTTTAAAAAATAAAAGTTGTTTTTATTTTTTTAATTTAATTTTTATATCTTTAAAAAATAAAAGTTGTTTTTTTTTTATTGTAATTTAATTTTTATATCTTTAATAAAATAAAAGTTGTTTATTTGTTATTGTAATTTAATTTTTATATCTTTAATTAAATAAAAATTATTTTTTTTATTTTTATTGTAATTTAATTTTTATATATTTAAAAAATAAAAGTTGTTTTTTAATTTTTTATTGTAATTTAATTTTTATATCTTTAATAAAATAAAAGTTGTTTATTTTTTTATTGTAATTTCATTTTTTTATATCCTAAATAAAATAAAAGTTGTAATTTATTTTTTTATTGTAATTTATTTTTATTTTTTATATATAAAAATTAATAAGAAATGGATGAATTAGGACTAAATTGAATAAGTGAAAAATTATGACGGGTTAATTACAATAAAATGATAAGGAGACTATCAACTATTCCGATTTGGACACGAGCGAGATGTATGGCCTGGGTTCCTATACCATCCGCATAACTTCTGTTGGTTGGTTGTTTCTCGGATATCCATATTGTTGCGTATTCTAGTCGAGCAAGGTTGACCCTTTGGTTTGCGACGCAGTTCTCTATCCGGTAACAGTTTATACAGAGCAAGCGATACAAACGACCACTTATGTTCATCCGGGACTGGTGGGAATACGTGTCTCCACACGTTGTACATGTTTTCTATTTTATACACTTCGTCGACATAGCTCATGGGATCCAGACGGAGATTCTGACAAGCTGAGCGCATGGATAACGAAGTGCATCAAATATCCCACAGTCGCAGGTCCTATTTCTCAAGTGTACACGATAGTGCCCGCCAACAATACCTTGGTTCGGTCTGTCAAACTCCGTCACACAAAACCATATGTTGTCGCGATCGTGACACACTATGTGCATGGTGTTGGCCCGTGCCTTCCCATTGTTAATTTCTCGCAATACCTTCGCGCACCATACATGGCCTCCTTGCATTTGGCCTTTATAACTCACTGCTCGCTTCAGAAGTAGTGGCGCTAAACGAAAATATGTCTCTCGTACAACCGATGTTATCGGCAAATGACGCGTTCCTTTTAGAACAGAATTTATGCATTCGGCCAGGTTTGAGGTCATATGACCATATCGTAGGCCGCCATCGTATGCTTGTGTCCACTGTTTGAAAGGTATGTTGCATAGGTAGTTTGCGCCTTCTTCGTTAACTGAGCGCAAACTCGCCAACATCTCGTGAAAACGGTCCTTATTGATCTCGTACCCTACCAATATAAGTTGATAGCGAATATTACATACCACTCTTCAATTAAGAATAAATTGAATATTACAAACGAAATTATATTAATAGATATTACATACCCATGTTGGTCACTTGCCGTCATTCACTTGTAGATCGATGTTGCCCGTGGTAGTTGGACGCAACATGCCTTAGGCAATATCGATGGTGTGTGCGATGCCACAGGCTTCCCTGTCGCTCGATTGCGGCTAGTATTCCAGGGCCCTGATCTGATATAACGCATATATCAGGTTGGGAGCAGACATGCCTCTTTAACCTAGATAGAAAGAAATCCCAGTCATCAGCTGACTCCCCCAGTGTTATTGTAAACGCAATTGGAAGGATTCTCCCACTGCCATCCTGTGCCACAGTTAACAATAGCCGATGCGTATATCTACCATACATAAAGGTACCGTCAATTTGTACCAATGACTTGCAGTATAGAAATGCGTCTCGGCATTGCTTAAATGTCCAGAACAGACGCTTGAACACTTGGCATCCACGGAGCAATCGATCGTTGTAGTACGCCGGTTCCGTTTCAAGGCCTGTTATGCTGCCTGGGACATATCTCTCCAGCACCTGACACCACTACCACACTTCATTATATGAAGCGTTCCACCGACCATGCAACTTTTCCAACGCCTTCTGCTTAGCTATCCAAGTCTTCCGGTAAGAGGGCGTGTACCCCAATTGGCTACGAATATTGCCAATTAAGGCCGGCACTGTAGTCTTCGGATCCGGGTTCACCGTCGGTATTATTAAGTCAGCCAACATCTTGTGAAACACCTGTCAACGAAGTACGTTAAATAATGCAACATTACGTAATATCAGTATTATTCAAAAACCTTGAACACCTAGTGATACTGTATCGGCAAGACATGTATATGGACCTTTGTACTTTTTAATCTCCCACGAACCTGTCTTTTTCCTCAACGAGGCCATGATTTTCCATGAACATATACCGTCTTGCACTGCACACTTGGCCTCGTACTTATCGAGTTTGGATTTAACCACGTTGTAGTTAACCCCGTTCTTGATGCTATATTATTTCAATGCACCAAGAAAAGTATCCTTGTTGGAAAACTCTTTACCAACTTCTAATTCGCCCGAATCCAACGACGAACTTGTACGGTTACGCCTTCTGTGTGGTAGTTCAGGAAACTCTAATGCATCGTCTTAAGATAGATCGACATTATGCATGTGGGCTGGAGGCGAGTACGCCCTGAATCGCGGATCTTCTTCTTCATCATCTGAATCGCCTTCAACATCTTCAGGTACGATTGGAACAGGCTCCGGTTCAGAAAATAATGCAACTTCTGCACCATCGGGGCCGGGCTCTCGAGGTGGATCCACATCAGACTCATCATCCGACCCACCATCATTTGCAACGAACGAGGGCCCCTCACTGGTGGATGTCGTGGGGAGTACATTATCCCTTCTTAAACAACTTTCGTAACGTTCCCAATCATATGTGGATTGCCAACCATTAGAAGTTGATGACGTTCCCCAATACGTATTTCTAGCATCGAACGTCGAAGGAAGGATATGCATGTCCCATCCACCGATCGAGTGTCGTGCAAGGGTTGTGTTTTCCATACTACCACCAAACACCGGTGCTTCCGTATTCTGCCTCCCACTAACAGAGTGTAGGCTTGGGGTCGTGTATTCCCCTCGAATAGCAGTAGATGTTGAAGTCGAAGGAAGATCACTTGGTGATGAAAATTGTACATATACCTCAAGATAGGGTGATCCACTGGCAAGATGAGTCTCCACCATTACCTCCAAGCGCCGAGGACATTTGATATCGAATGAGTCCTATCTCACGGGATCAATCGAAGCACAAAATCTATACTTAATAGACTGAACTTTCATTGGCGTTGTTCCGAAGATTTTACGCCTAATTTTTTTACGAAGTTCTGTCAAATCTATGTTCCGGTTAAAAACCAGTCGCGCTGTGTTTTCCAATAAAAAAACAACACCATTTTCGGTGTCACAAACCTCACCATCATAGTAAATAACAACACTAATACGTTTACTCATCTTCAGTTTCTATTTTACTTTTGCCTCAATTTCTATTATGCAACCTGAGAATGAAATTTGGCTCATTTATAGTCTAAGGATTGCCAGAGACTATCAGAGCAAAAGAGCGCCCACGTGGGAGCTTTTTCAAGATTACTCATCGACAAAGTGCATCCCGCTTGAAGTGTTTTGGTCACTATTTGTTCGTAAACGTCTTCTCAAAATTATTTTGCCGGATACTCATCAGAGCAAAAGAGCGCCCACGTGGGAGCTTTTTTCAATTACTCTGCCGATGGTGCATCCCGCTTGAAGCGTTTTGGTCACTATTTGTTCGTAAACGTCTTCTCAAAATTATTTTGCCGAGACTATTGTAGCAAAAAAACGCCCACGTGGGAGTTTTTTGGTACTCTTGCCGACAAATGCATCCCGCTTGAAGCGTTTTGGTCACTATTTGTTGAAACATCTTCTCAAAATTATTTTGCCGATACTCATCAGAGTAAAAGAGCGCCCACGTGGGAGCTTTTTTGGTACTCTTTGCCGATGCATGCATCCTCGCTTGAAGCGTTTTGGTCACTATTTGTTCGTAAACGTCTTCTCAAAATTATTTTGCGAGATACTATTGTAGCAAAAGAGCGCCCACGTGGGAGCTTTTTTGGTACTTCTTCGACAAATGCATCCCGCTTGAAGCGTTTTGGTTACTATTTGTTGTAAACGTCTTCTCAAAATTATTTTGCCAGAGACTCATCGTAGCAAAAGAGCGCCCACGTGGGAGCTTTTTCGGTACTCTTCTTCGACAAGTGCATCCCGCTTGAAGCGTTTTGGTCACTATTTGTTCAGAAACGTCTTCTCAAAATTATTTTGCCAGATACTACTGTAAAAAAAATTCAAATACTTTTTTTTTTGTTGATATATTTTTCCCAAAACCCAAAACATAAAATTATTTTAATTAATTAACCCTAAAATCTAGTTCATTAATTTTCTCTTAAAAACCCTAAACCCTAAAACCCTAAATCTGTAGCCCTAAAACCCTAAAAACTCATACCCTAACACTAAAAACAACTGAAAAACCCATCGGGGGAAAAGGGCAAAAAGCAGCGTCCACGAGGGAGCGCTTTTGCCACATCGCAAAGCGTGCCCTCAAGGACGTTTTTTTTCGATGTGGCACAAAGCGCTCCTCGTGGACGCGCTTTCTGGTTCATCCCGAAAGTGCTTATTTGGACGTGGACGCTGCGTTTTGGGAAATGACCCTTTCGGTAAATAATTATTTTTAGGTACTTTTTCAGTAAATTTTGTTAAAATTGGTATTTTAAGTAAATTGGCCAATACTAAACACTTAAATCTTAAACCAAACTTTTTAAAAATACTTCTCAAAAATACTTTTTGAAAGCACCTTTTAAAAGCACTACTCAAAAGTAATACTAAACTAACCCTATATCGAAATAGCAAAATCCAACATTTCAACAGCCCAAAGTTTCTTGTTAAACAAAAGATGGAGTAACTTTCCTATTTCCGTAAAGTATAAAAGCCAAATTTAAATAAATTAAAGTAAATGGATTGACTTTTCAATTATTATGGAGAAAAGAAAAAGGATTTATTAATTATTATATTCGTATTTTTATAATATATATATATATATATATATATTTGCATTAGATTTAAAAATTGATGGTATGCATATGCCACATATAACTTAGGTTAAACCGAAATTATGTGTAAGATCACTTCTCATGATTACTTCATCTCCCTTTCAATAAATTAAAGTCGAAACCAAAATATAAAAAAAGTGGTTTATCATATTCATCATCATATTACAAATCCACTTTCTAAAAGAGCTGTTGTGATCACATTAATTAATGGGGGCATTTTCTAACTGATAAAAGAGAAACTTGTGTGTATGTGATAAGAATGACATATACATAACGTATATTGTAACCTAAAATTAAATTTTCTGTGTGGGAGATACCAACTTTAAAATTGGAGCTTTCAACACCCAACAATCTCACCATAATATATATTATTTGATAAGATTTGAGTGAAAGATTGCATCTATTTATCTTATATTTATATATGGATAAGATAAATATTGCAAGTTAAAATCATATAAAAACATAAATATTAATATGTACAATTAGAAATAGACCTATCATGAGTCGATAAGGTCCGCCTGAAAAGTGAAAGGGTTTGGAAAAAAAACGAGCTTTAAACCCTAAATAGGCCATACCTCAGGTAAGCTTTTTTTGCCCAGGCTTGGCCCGGTCTAGCTCTCGAAAAAAAAAAAAAAAAAAAAAAAAAAATTGCTGCTTTTTGCTATTGTTTTGTCACTATTTTGGTGTCCTTTTGCTATCATATTGCTACTATTTTGTTGTTATTGTTTGAATATTGTATAATTTTTATTTTATTGTCAATTTTGCTACTATTTTAGAGGTAATTGCTTGCTAAGTTGCACCTATCTTAGTGTTTTTAAGTATAAATAAATTTTTTAATTTATTTTTAATATGTTGGGAAATATTTATTTTAATATTTTTAGTATATTGTATTCTATTTTTTTATATTTTATATAAAAATAATAATATAATAAAATTTTAATACGGATGGTCCGGGCCGAGTTAAGCTCGAGTTTTAGCATTTTTATCTAGACTGGACTTGGGTAAAATTTTAGGCCCATCTTTAGAGTTAAACTCGAACCTAGAAAGCGGACCTAAAATTCTATTGAGGCCCAACTTGACCCATTATCACCTCTAATCGGAATGAATGTAAACCTAAAATAACACAAACGAAAAACTAATTTCTAGCTCTCTGTCTTTACAGTTGTTTGCCAAAATATGATTTACAATTCACTTGTCTTGATAAGTACTACTAAGCATCATAAAGATGAAGAAAATAATATTGAGAGAACTGTATTTAAGATTTTAATTTTACTTAACATTTAATCTAATCGAGATCTAAAATAACTATTATTATTAACCTTAATTTAGAATATTATATTAAGTCATTTATCCCATGAAAGAGACCTTCATTATGCTATCCTTCATTTATTTACTTTTTTATTTTTGGTCTGATGGGTGCTTTTCTTTCATGGTCACCCCATTGTACATAAACTAGACATCCATATATATGGAGAATATATACAAATGGGTTGATGATGAGCATTGATAGGTCCTAATCTTAGCACCAAAAAAGCATATCTTTCAACTAGCTATATATACAGCATATAACGATTTAAAAAAAGAATGTAAAGGGAATGAAAGTTTATAGAATTACAATGTGTTAAAGGCACAGAATTCTTATCTTATTACTATATAATAGTATTGGAATGATTCATGTTGTTGGTTAAATTCGTTAAATTTCTTATATCATTGTTATCTTTATTGAAAACTGATGTGTCACCTCATATGCTAAAACCCATCTCCTCTTTCTCGTATTCGCCACACCACACCTTCATTAATTTTATAACTAGTGTTTATCTAAACACAGTACTTTCCAAAAAGTTTGTATTAATATATTTCCTCCAATTTCATTAGACCTTTAATAGTCAAAATAACTGTAATATAATCCTAATCAACATTTCAAAATCAGCCTAGGATGGTGTCATCTTCATTTCCACTAACTCCATTTAATTATTTTCGGCATCCTAAACGAAGAACTAGAATGGCAACAGGGTGGTGGGGTGGGATGGATTTTTGCTATCTTCACTTCAACTAAAATCGAATTAGTGGGAAAATGACATAGCCTAATCTATTTTTTGAATAGATTTATTATGCAAAAACAATATGATTGGAGGCATAAGGAAAGAAATAAATTTCGGTCCCTGAGGATTTTAAAAGTATAACTATAACAATAATTACACCATATAGGCACGTGGAAAGAGAAAAGAAATACAAAAAATGGGAGGCTCTTATACCAAGCAGACACCTGGGCAGTGCAGCATGAAATCTTTACCATCTGATTCGGGGGTGTAAAAGCAGGCACTTTGTTTGATACAATATATATGGAGATAAGGGAAGCAGACCCTCAAATGATTGATCGCTGTAATTCTCTTTTTGGCTATTTTCTAACTCATCATATATATATTATCCTTACAGGATTTTTTTTTGTTGGGTAGGAGTAAATCATATATGACGATGACTGAGGATTAGACGAGAGACTTTTTATTGGAAATGGATGCCTATATTTAATTGGATTAGTATTAGTAATGCTTGATGACTGAGTTGCATGCTTGGATTTAAGAGTGTTCATTCGGTTAACTGACCCGAAATAATATTAACCGAATTAATCGATATTTCAAAATTTTTAACCGTTAACCGAGTTGAAATTTTTTCAAAAAAATTAACCGAACCAAATTTTTTTCGGTTAATTCGGTCGATTAACCGAATTAACCAAAAATTATATGTTTTTTATTTTTGATTAAAAATTAACCGAATTAACCGAATTACCCGAATTAACCGAATTACCCGAATTACCCGAAATTAATCACTACATAATTAAAAAGATTACATAATTTTAGTTTTAGTTTTAGAGTTTTATTTTTATTTATTAAATTATTTGTAATTTTTATGATTGGGTTGGATTGAGTAATTGGGTTGGATTAGATATTTGGGTTTGGATTGGGTTTAGGTGAATAGTGAGTCTATTTATATATTATAATTTTATTTATTAATTTTTTCGGTTAAACCGAAAAAATTCGGTTAACCGACCGGTTTCGAACCGAATTAACCGTTAACCGAAAAATCACAAAATAATTAACCAACCACCGACCGAAAAAATTCGGTTAACCGACCGATTAACCGAATTCGATCGGTTAACCAAATTTTTTCGGTTTTACCCGAATTTTGCACACCCCTACTTGGATTCATAGTGGGCAGCATCAGGACATATCAGTCAATGCAAATATATTTTCATATTTATCTTTATTTTTGTCCAAATTTCAACTACTAACCCAGACATTGTTTTCCGACAATATATATTCTTGTATGAAAATTAAATATCTTTCTTGGATTCCATGGACAAGTTTCCTTTTGTTTTTTAAATAATTTATATAATATATTAAAAAATTAACCATTTATATAGAAAAACTATACCCTAAGATTATTTTTAAAAAAAATAATTCTCGCAAGAACACGTTGGCTCTAAGAAAATTCATTTAAATATTTAATGCATATTTACATTTATTTTTCACATGGGTCAGGTATAATATTTTTTTTTGTCATCACGTCGTGGATGTGATCTAATGTTTAGTGTATATAGAAGTAGAGCTGTTCATAGTTGAACCAGAGTCTTTGGAGTATTGTGTTCTAAGGACTGAGTTGTCATCAATGGTTGATTGATGGTATATAAATATATATATATGCAGCGAATGAGCCTTTTTAGGCTGTATTAAGTGGGGAACATTGTTGAATGATACATTGATCACAAGTATTTTCAAATAAAATAGTTAGTATGAAATTTTCATTTGAAGGAAAATAAAATGTTGACCGCTTTTTGACTCTTTTTTTTTCCCCTTGGTTGGTGAAATTTTCTTTTCGATAGCGTGTTATAAAATTTTAATTTAAAATTTCACCCTAAAAATAGGGGCATAAATGAATAGAATATTTGATGACCTGTTCATATAACATTCGTTTATGTTAATGAATAAAAACTATTATAGCAGTTAGCAGTTAGAGCTTGGTAGTTAAGATTGTTATAATTAGTTATCAAATGACAGATTGTGTTTAAATACCATGTCCTGGTATTTAGTTTTATAAAATAATATTGAACCTTTCCAATCACCATGGATTGTGTTCTTATTCACTTGAGTTCTTTGTATGTTTCTCATTATGGTATTTGAGCCTTAGTCATTTTTTTTGGTTTAAATATTTTCTTTGTGTTTCTTCTATGGTGACTGAAGTTGTTTCTGACAATCGCTACAGCAAAACAGGTTTTTAGCGGCATTTTTTTGGCCCTATAGCGACGCTTATAAACGCCACTAAAACAATTTACGGCGTTTTGATAAGCGCCGCAAAAAACGCCGCTATAGATAACACTGCCAAATTTTGCGGCGTTTATGTGAAAAAAACGCCGCTATAGAACATGACCTTTAGGGCGTTTCTCATAAAAACGGTATAGAACATGACCTTTAGCGGCGCTTTTCCCATAAACGCCGCTAAAGAGCATGACCTTTAGCGGCGCTTTTCTACAGACACCGCTATTGAACATGCCCTTTAGCGGCGCTTTTCCCATAAACGCCGCTAAATGTAATGTTCTTTAGCAGCGTTTTTAGTAAAAGCGCCGCTAAAAGTCATTTTATTTGGCGGCGTTTGTGGAAAAACTCCACTAACTTTAGCAGATTTTTACCAACCCATTTTCATTCATATAGAACCCGAATTGTCAACATAATTTCCTGTAACATCAAATCCAACCAAAAACTGCAAATCTAAATGATACTTCAAATCCAATGAAAGAAATATGTATATGATCTAAATTAATAAATGAAATAACAAAATATATTATATTCAAGAGTTATATTGTTAAAATATTCTCACAATAAGAAAATAAATGTCTAAGATGGCAGATTTTGCGACTGCTGAAATAACTTCATCATATTTTGAAGCTGTAGCTGGAGTTTGTTATATTTTCTGCTTGCCTCTGCTTCCCTCGCTACTGCCTTCGCTTTAAGTTGTAGCTGGAGTTCTTCATATTTTCTTTGAGCCTCTGCTTCTCTCGATGCTGCCTCCGCTTTAAGTTGAGCAATTTGCTCAACTGTGCTCGCTTGCATCTGAGCCATCTGGTCTCTTAACCTCTAAAATTCAGCTTGAGCCTGATTCCCCAAAGGCATGTATTGCTGCGAGCTGGATCCAAAATATTGGGTTGGGTTAACAAAAAATCCTTGAAATCGAACACGACCATACCTTTTAAGACCCAAAACTTCAGTAATAATTCGATTATCAATATCGTCAAGATTAACAGAACTATCACTTGAAGCGATCGCTTCATACTCCGCCCTTTTATCTTTTAGGTTCTCCTAATAAATCAATCAAAGAGTTAGAAATGAAATATATAATCAAAACAAAAGCAATAGAACTTAACATTATTTGCATTACAAACGACGAATTAAACCATTATAATTAAACATGATAAATATTTAAAATAATTCAAATTTTATTACGTAAATATACCATAATTTCTACAGCTTCAGTAGTCATAGGAGATCCATCTTTCTTTCTATGTGTAATGTCAAAAAACTGAAGGCATCCAAATTTTTTGACTGCATTTTGAGCTTCTACAATATAGTAGGAAAAATATTATTTAGTAGAAAGTAATTAATATTTGACACAATTAATAAATTCAAAATACCTCGTCATCAGCAATACAAGCAAAACTTTTCGACCTAGCTGTGTGCGTGAATTTTTGTTTTTTCCTACTTGTAGTTTCAACTCGCTCACGATCTTACATTATGAAATTATTATTACGTATATAGTAAATACTATAAACCGAAATAATTATAAGAGTTTGGAAGTACGTAATACCTCTCCTTTATTTGAATTCCAAAATCTAGCTGCATCTTCCCATTGGTATCTCAGCATTCCCGGCGGGACATTTCGCAATTTCTCTTCGAGGCTTATATTTTTCTTAAAATATTCCTTCTTTAAAGCACTTTTATGGTCTCTCCGTTTTTTTTCCTAATGCCTTCTTCACATAATTATCCGAGACCTCTAAAGCAAATCTCTCCTACAAATAACACCAGTTTAGAAAGTAAATATAAATGAAACTTAAACCAAAGTATTATAAATTACATTCATGTTATTACCTTAATATTATCGAGAGCTTGATTTTTGTTACTATCAGGCATATGATGCCATGACTCGTAGTTGATAGGCAACAGATTGACATTTTGTGCTATAATG
Organism: Gossypium sturtianum; assembly: GCA_025698515.1. Taxonomy (NCBI): domain Eukaryota; kingdom Viridiplantae; phylum Streptophyta; class Magnoliopsida; order Malvales; family Malvaceae; genus Gossypium; species Gossypium sturtianum. Next base: position 23,875,210 of record CM046950.1, read on the forward strand.
CCCAAGTATCTTGCTAAAAGTCAAGCTTCTGATCCAATAGGCTGACCATGACTGTTTCTAGCTACTTTGACACGCTCGACAGAATTTAACTCGTATAAATCTTTTAATAGCGTACGTCCTCGAGTTTTGCGCCTCTAACCACTTTCAGCTAAAAAATAGTATATTATAATATAAGAATTTGAAACAAAAATCAATAATAAAAGTCAACATGCATGTAAATTAAAGTTAACATTACTTTGAATTTCTGTAGGTTCGTCAGCTGTATTCGAAACATTTGAAGATCCAATAGCAGTCTGTTGTTCACTATTTGTTTCTTCCGAATTTGGAGGATTTTGAATAATACTTAGATTTCGCAATCTTCTTCTAGGCATTTTATCTGCAATACACATAAAATAGTTGAAATATTAGTAACTAATTACAACAATAATAATACATGTAAAATAGTTGAAATATTTAACAAGATCAAGATTTAAATTATAATATTACATATAAGTAAAAAATCGTAGAATCTTACTACATCATGATTTGTAAATATCTTCATCCACATCTTGGCAAACCCATTAAAATTGTGTACTAGTACTAGGGATCGTTTCATTTAAGTTTTGTTCTGCAAAAGGCAAAGTTTTTGATCTTTCGTCGATGTCATCTCTACTTCCATTGCCCATGTTAAACAAGTCTCTAGGGGTGTTACGGAGTACAACGTACCAAACCTCATCAGTTGGATTTTTCAAGTAAAAAACTTGTTTGACTTGAGAAGAAAATACATATGGCTCGTCTATCAATTGTTGTCCAGTGTGAATTAATCAAGAGAAGTTCACCATTGTAAAACCAAATTGATCTTTTTTAAATCCGCGAGCAGTATTAACATCAGCCCAATCACATCGAAATAAGACAACCTTTTGTTTGCCATAGTAATCCAACTCAATAATGTCAGTAAGAAGTCCGTAATACTCCACATTTCCCTCAATAGGATTACTGTCCCTAGGATTAGCATATTGTAATTGAAGAATTAACAACTATTCCACAATTTTGAGTCCTCCTCAATCTTTCGCGAGATTTTATATGAAACCTGAATCCATTAATGAGGAAGGTAGTATATCTTTTTACTACTCTATTCAGACCTTGGGAAAGCCATTTAACTTCGTTATTGACGTCCTTTCCACTCCAAATCTATTGAATCGAAAGTAAATTGATTAATTATAAATGTTATACGAAAACATTATTATTTGTTAATGAAAGCTTCAGTTGCATACCGTTTGCCCTAACCATTCATGAAAAGATTCTGTGAATAACTTATGATTCTCTCGATGTTGTAATCTTCGGGAGCGTGAACGAGATCTGAAGACTTGTTTGTACTCACTATGTTAAAAAGTGTATTACTTGGTTAGAAGATAAACAAATTAAAAAGATGAATATTTATCAAATTTTAAAACTTACTTGCGTAATGGTTCAATTGAATCGTGATGAAAAAGAACATATCGATGTGCTTGTACCTAAGATCTATCATCTAAGTGTGCAATTTCAACTTTACCGATTGGTTCTCTATAAATTCGAAATAGATAAGTTTCGGCTAAGTTATGATTAGTGAGCCCAACTATTCAGTCTTGTTTCAACATCTTCTAAATATCTAGAGCAGAAAGTCAAACACTCCTCTACCAAGTAACCTTCAGCAATTGATCCTTCCGGATAACGCTTATTACGATAATAAGACTTCAATTTGCATAGGAACCTAAACACGATATACAACATTATCAAAATTTGTAACTAAAGGTATATTCATGAATGAATGAAAACTTTACAAATAAATTAGCACCTCTCTAAACTCTTCAGTACCATCAAATAGAGTCATCTAAAATCTAAATCTATGATTTCCATCTAATCACCGACGATGCCCCATATAAGATAACTTCTTCCCATTATATAACCACTTCGAATATGTTTACGCCGCACAACAAGGACAAATATAACGTCCTTTGGTGCTCCAACCAGATAAATTAGCATAAGCTGAGAAATCATTAATAGTCCACAACAAAGCTACACGTAAATAAAAGTTCTCATTTCTCAAGACATTATTTGTTTCAACACCCGCTCATAACTGTTTCAACTCTTCAATAAGTGGCTGCATATAAATGTTAATATCATTCCCGGGACCTTTCTCTCCAGGGATAATCATAGATAAGATAAAAGAAGATTGCTTCATGCAAATCCACGGAGGCAAATTGTAAGGAACAAGCATTACATGCCAAGTACTGTACGAAGTACTCATGATTTTAAAAGGATTAAATCCATCAGATGCTAGCCCGAGCCTCACATTTCGAGGATCACTTGCAAAGCTTGGAAATTTACTCTCAAATGATTTCCAAGCTAAAGAATTCGTAGGATGCCTTAATAATCCATCATCGGCTCGTTGATCATGATGCCACCTCATAGACTCGGCTGTCTTTGACGACATAAAAATCCTTTGAAACCTTGGTATTAGTGGAAAATATCGCAAAATCTTTATTGGCTTCTTTCTTGACTGTGCCTCACCTTCATCCTCATTCACATCTTCTGTATTCTTATTCATCCAATGAGATTTACCGCAAACATGACAAGACTTTTGGTTTTTTCGATCACCCCAATACAACATACAATTATTTAGGCAACTATGAATTTTGTCGTACCCAAGGCCTGAATATTTTATCAGTTTCTTCATATCTTTGCATGAATGACGGATTTTTGCAAACGAAAACATATCTCTCAAAAACTCTAACAGTAGTGTAAAAGAGTTTTCGGTCCACCCTCCCAAACATTTTAGGTGAAAAAGACGAATGCAGAAGGACAGTTTTGAAAATTTCGATCCTTCATAAAGTTCTTCATTCATTTCATTAAGTAACTTGTTGAAATTCGCCGCTTCTCCATTTGGCTCTTCATCAGGTACACTTCTTCCCGTTTCGGTAAAAGCATTGCGACCAATATCATAATCATCGGATGCAATAATTTCAGGTGGAAACGATTGCAAACCATGACTGTGCATATTAAATGCATCCCGCAACATACCTTCCATGTCATCTTCTCTAACAGACTGATGGTAAGCATAATGAGGATAAGCTGGATTAATCGTTGAAGAGGTTCTATGAGGTGTACACTCTCCATGGAAAATCCATTTTTTATACCCCTGAATAAAGCCATCAACAATTAGATGTTCATAGACAACTTCACAAATATGCCAATTGATGTTGCCACACTTCTTACACGGGCAAAGAATCATATTCTCTTTGCTTGCATTTTGAAATGCAAAATTTAGAAAAGTTTGTACTCCATTTCGATAGTCGTTGCTTACCCTTGACAAATTCATCCAACTCTTATCCATTTCGTAGTTCTTGAAGTCTAAAGTTGACAATAAATTACGGTTACTTAAGTGTTCTAAATTGATTTAAATCATGTCATTGTACTAAAATAGATAATACATATCAAGTATCAAGTATCTAATGGGTGTAAACTAACTCAGGTAAGTTGTTTATTTATAAGTATAATTAAGAGTAGGGAAAAACAATAGTATTACCCAAATTTATGTGATTTTTTTATATTTATGTAAGTTATGATATTGAAACACCCCACACCCGGCCCACGAGCCTGAACCGGATCTGGTATGTTCCTTAAATAAATCGGTTTTCAATGTTCTAAATGACTTAGAGAAATTTTGTGTAATTTTAAAAAATTTGTTTTGGGTTGGGCTTAATTTGTAACCTATTTAATAAATTCTGGAAATCCAACTTAAATAAGGTGACAAAATAATTTTTGGGTTTATTATTTTAAAAGAAATAAATTTACTTATCTTTAATCAAACATAAATTGTATCATATTCAAATAAAAATAAACAGAAATAAAGAAAATCCAATTGGGCCTTATGGCCTTATTACATCATTCAAACCCAAAATAAAGTTTAAAGTACTAAAATTTCATAGAGTCCAAATTCCAAATAATTTCTTCAAGCGATGCATGGCCACCCTTAGCTCCCCGCCGACCAGGTCCATTCTTTGCTCATCACACGAAAAATAGTTCCCCAACGGGGTGAGTCAACAGACTCAATGTGTACATAGTACTAATTTCCAACAAATCAGGCATACAAGTCATATCAATATCATGTTCATACAAAATAAAGGATGATGCAACCCAAATCCAAACCTATTTGTCCATCCGCTACACACCACCCGCACCAACTTTGTACACCGCGGGGACTACTAAGTCGACCCTCCATCCGCTACACACCATCGAAGCGATCATTTGCGCGATCGGCGTGCTCATCGCCCACTTATGTTGTGTCATTAGACATTTGTATTCACTAGATGTAACCGAAGTTACCACTTTTCACTTTATGTGACCGTAGTCACCACTTTACGTTGGTGAGACCGTAGTCATCACCTTCACTTTCTTCCTCCACAAATATCCCGAATGCCCCAATTATTTCATAACATATTTCACATACTAAATTTTCATTCATGTTACTAATCACATGTTCAAAATATATCACATTCACAATCCTATCAAAAGTAGGAAACGTGCACAGGTACTCCTTACCACATTTGTGGTGCTTAGCCACATTCACATCTTTGTTACATATTTACATATCTAATGATTGCCATGCAATTTATTGAAAGTTAGTAAGAGTACACACCTTTTTCGCTTAATAGTTTTAGTGAATTCCCGTAGAGCGATCTACCGATCTAGATCTTTCACTCCTATATTCGGCCATTAATTAAAACATATAAATAAACCTATTTGGTCTTAAAACCAAATCCTACTAGAAGTAGAATTACTTACCTAGTTGCCGAATTGATTTAATCAAGTCCCAACGAGTTGCTAGAATTCCTCTTCCTTGAAATCGGCTAATACTAGGTATGTAACCAAGTCAGTTTTAGGTTTTTGAAATAAGGAAAACACTTAAACAATTTATGCCTTGGCCGAATATCCCTTACCTTATGATGGGATTCCAAATCTGAAGAGGATTCCTTTATAAGCTGTTGAAATCCTATAACCGTGTTAGATTAGATCTAGCTTTGAAAACGTGAATCATAATCTTTAACCACATATTTATATTTATAATCCTTACCTTAGATCCTTAGATTTCCCGAAAGATCCCTTTTGATGTTGTGGATGATTGCCTCTTTCTTAGAATCCACAAAGATTCAGACACTTAAATGAGAACGGAGAAGAAAATAGAAGAAAAAAGAGAGGATTTTGCTTAATGAAAATTCGGAGAGAGGGTTTTGCCTAGGAGAATTTCTGAGAGAGGAAGAGGAGCAAATGTTGATGAGTAGCCCTCCTGTCCTCCTTCTATAGCCAAAGTTATCAGCCTAGGAGTCCTTTACTTGGCCACCACTCCTCTTTTGATAATATTATCTCTTTTATTTAAAAGATAAAAGCCTTTAATCCATCAATTATCTCCTCAATTATCTCATTAGAAAATAATCCTTTATTTATCTCTTATTATTCACATATTTATGTGAATAAAACTCCTTTATTTATCTCTTATTATTCACATATTTATGTGAATAAAACTCCTTTATTTATCTTTTATTATTCACATATTTATGTGAATAAAACTCCTTTATTTATCTCTTATTATTCACATATTTATGTGAATAAAACTCCTTTATTTATCTCATATATCCAAGTTTCCCGAAATGTTCAAGTTTCCATTTTTGGATCATTTCCAAAATGTTTAGGTTTCCAAAATGTCTAAGTTTCCAAAAATGTCCATTTCCACTTCCATTTTCATTTCCATCTCCATTTTCATTTCCATTTTCATTTTCATTTCCATTTTCATTCATTTCTAGGTTTCCAAAAGTATCAAAAATTTATTCATAATACTTAAGACTTGTCATTTCATACAATTGATCCGGAAAATGCATAGGCCCTTCCTAGGATGTTACAGATTCTACCCCCTTAAATAAAATTTCGTCCTCGAAATTTCCTAACTAAACAGATTGAGGGTATTCTTTTGTCGCATTGTCTCTTACGGATCCCACGAAGCTTCTTCCGATCCATGATTGCGCCATAACACCTTGACTAAAGGCACCGACTTCTTTTCGTAGTGCTTTCACGTCACGTTCCAAGATCCGAATCGGCTCCTCCTCGTAGGATAGATCCGCCTTAACTCCACTTCTTCAACGGGTACCACATGAGACGGATCCGATCGATAGCGACGTAGCATGGACACATGAAATACGTCGTGCATTTGATGCAACTCTGGTGGCAACTCCAATTGGTATGCCACTGGCCCAACTCGCTTCAGTACTTGATAGGGCCCTATAAACCTTGGGCTTAGCTTCCCTTTGCGACCGAACCGCATAACCTTCTTCCAAGGTGAGACCTTTAGAAACACTTGGTCTCCTACTTCAAACTCAATTTCTTTCCTCTTAAGGTCTGCGTACGACTTCTGTCTATCAGAAGCTTCTTTCAACCGTGCCCGAATTAATTCCACCTTCTCCTCAGTTTCCGCCACTAACTCTGGACCCAAAACGCGGCGTTCTCCTAACCCGGTCCAACAAGTTGGTGTTCTACATTTCCTTCCATACAATGCTTCGTATGGTGCCATCCGAATGCTTGCACGATAGCATTTGTTGTTGTAGGCGAACTCGGCTAGAGGCAAGTAATCTTCCCAACTTCCTCGGAAATCCATCACACTGACCTCTTAGCATATCTTCCAACACTTGTATAACCTGTTGATCGCCTGCCCGTCGATTGTGGATGAAAAGCCGTAGTGAAGTCTAGCTTAGTGCCTAATGCTTGATGAAGTGCTTTCCAAAATCGAGACGTAAACCTTGGGTCTCTATCGGAGATGATCGACATCGGTACCCGTGTAGCCTCACGATCTCCGCCACATATAACTTGGCTAACTTTTGAAGGGAATAGTCGATCCTCACGGGGATAAAATGTGCGGACTTGGTCAAGCGGTCCACTATCACCCATACCGAGTCCTTCTTAGTGGGCGTAAGGGAAGCCCACTAACTAAGTCCATGGTAATTCTTTCCCACTTCCATTTGGGAATCTCAATTGGTTGAAGCAATCTGATGGGACTTGGTGTTCACCTTTACTTGCGACATGTCAAACATTTCCCCACAAATTCAGTCACCTCTCTTTTCCAGTCGACCACCAAAATTGTTCCCTTAGATCTCTATACTGACTTGATGCCTCCGGGATGCATAGCATAAGGACTACCATGCGCTTCCCGAAGAATCCTTTGTCTCAACTCCTTATCCTCAAAGATACAAACCTTTTCCTTGTAGCACACAGTACTCCTTCATCATTGACGCCATAATCCTTTAATCCTCCTTGCCGTACTTGCTGTGTAACTTAGTACTTAAGTCCTTATCCGCCAATTGTCCCTCTTTCACCTCCTTCACCAGGTTGGCTTGACTTGTAACTCGCCAAGCAAGCTTAGTCTTCATACAAACTTAAGTGAGCGAACAAAGCCCTTAAATCCGACACAACCTTCCTACTTAGGGCGTCGGCTACCACATTCGCCTTGCCGGATGGTATTCTATCGAGCAGTCATAATCTTTCAATAACTCCACCCACCTTCGTTGCCTCAAGTTCAACTCCTTCGAGTCAACAAATACTTAAGGCTTTTGTGGTCCGTGTAAATTCTTGACCTTTCTCCATAAAGGTAGTGCCTCCAAACTTTGAGGGCGAAAACCACCGCCATGAGTTCCAAGTCATGAGTTGGGTAGTTCACCTCATGCGGCCTTAAGCGTCGAGATGCATAGCGACTACCTTTCCTTCTTGCATTAGCACACACCCTAACCACGTGTGCGAAGCATCACAATATACTACGAAGTCCTTACGCCTTGGTGAATTAACACCAGAGCTTCACCGGCACCTTTTAAGCTTTTCAAAGCTCTCTGTTGCTTATCCGTCCACACAAAGCGGTACTTCCTTCCTTAGTAACTTTGTCAAAGGTGCGGCTATTGACGAGAATCCTTCCCACGAACCTTACGCAATAGCTTTGCCAAGCCTAAGAAACTTCGATTTGACCACCGACCTAGGTGGTTTCCAATCCAACAACGCGCCGATCTTCCTAGGATCACTCTTATTCCTTCTGCGGATACCACATGTCCTAGGAACGCCACTTCCTTGAGCCAAAATTCGCACTTGCTGAATTTGGCATAAAGCTTCTTTTCCTTAACACTTCTAACACAACTCGGAGATGCTCATCGTGCTCCTCCTCCGCCTTGGAATACACCAAAATGTCGTCGATGAACACCACGACGAATCTATCCAAGTAGGGTTGGAAAACCCTATTCATCATATCCATGAACGCGGCGGTGCGTTCGTCAACCCAAACGGCATCACCACAAATTCAAAATGACCGTACCTTGTCCTAAAAGCGGTCTTATGAATATCGACCTCCTTCACTTTCGGTTGATGATACCCCGACCTTAAGTCGATCTTTGAGAACACAATTGCCTTTTTCGGTTGGTCGAACAAGTCATCTATCCTTGGCAAAGGATACTTGTTCTTGATGGTCGGTTTGTTCAGCTGACGATAATCTATGCACATCCGCATAGTTCCATCCTTCTTCTTCACAAAGAGAACCAGGTGCTCCCCCCACGGAGACACTGCTGGGTCGAATGAACCCACGATCCAACAACTCTTGGATTTGAGCCTTGAGCTCCACTAACTCCTTTGGTGCCATTCGGTAGGAGCGATTGACACAGGAGCTGTTCTCGGTAGCAAATCTATTCCAAATTCCACTTCTCTATCTGGGGGGTATTAGGGCAACTCCTCAGGAAATACATCCTCAAAATCCCTAACTGTTCTAACTCCCTTGACACCTTCCTCTTCTCCTCTTAACGCACTCACGAAGGCTAAGAATGCCTTACATCCTTTCTTAACCATTTTCTCGGCCTTGGTTGCACAGAAACTACGTTAGACAAGTAGTTCCTCCTTTCTCCGATCATCACTACTACCTCACCTTCCGGGGTTCTTAGTTCCATACGTTTAGCCGCACAATCCAACACGGCTCGATGCTCTACTAGCCAATCCATTCCAAGTATAAGCTCAAACTCTCCAGAAGGGTAATTCCATTAAGTCACCAGAAAGTTCGCTCCCTGAATCTCTAGGGGTACATTCCGAAAGATCCTATCTATCCTCACCGTTTTGGCCTAAAGGGCTTACTACGATTATCCGCCTATCGAGAAGTTGAGTCTAGGCCTAGTGTTTCAACCACACTACATGCAACATAGGAATGAGTTGAGCCCACATCAATAAGAGCAAAATAGGGTTTGTCATGAATAAAGAACGCGTGCAGGTTATAACATCGCTGCGTCTCCTCTTCCCTCCCGCGAACCGCGTAAACCAAACCGGTTGCCTTGCTTGGCGTTAGGCGCACCTCGGCCCGAGCTCCACGGCCTCGCCACTACCTCTGTTGGCCGACCCACGACCTCTTTGAGGTGCTGTCCGCCTCTACCACTGGTTAGCATTACGAGTGCTGGTTGGCTCTCATCTAATAGCTTGGGGCAATCCTTAATCATATGGTCCTTGGACCCACACTTGAGACATCGTCCCGCCTTTTTCCAACACTCTCCCCGTGCTTCCTTCCATAATGTTCACAAGGGCGAAATTGCCACTGCATCACCTGTTGACTTTGTGGCTGTCAACTCTAGGCCTCTTGTGGCCTTTTTCGGATGGCCCAAAACCTCTTTTGGGCTTATTTACATCCACACCGCTTGGTGGCGTCCTTAATTCCTCACCACTTTAGCCTTTTCCACCAAGGCGAGAATTCCCGCTCACGATGCGGTGCTATCAAAAGTCTCAAATCGTCCTTAAGTCCGTCCTCAAAACGAACACGGCGTTCATGCTCATCGCCACTACTCCTCGGGCATATCGGCTCAACCTCAAGAATTCCGCTTCATATTCGGGTGATGACTTACTTCCTTGTACCAACCCGAGAAAAGCCTTCCTTTGCTCATCTATATATACGGTTCCCACATACTTCTTCCGAAATGCTTCCTTAGCATATTCCGTGTCGAGATCTTCCGCCGTGGCACCGTCGTCGAACGGTTAACCACCATTGATACGCTTCATCGCGTAATGAGTTGCCGTCATCCCTTTCAACTTCTCCTCGGGGTCAAGTCGAGCTCATCCATGATGCGCTCGATTGCTTCCAACCGATACTCGGTATCTTTGGGTGCCACTCCCGATACTCCTCTAAACATTTCGGCTCCATTAGCGCGGAGCGCTCGAGCCTGGACTTACGATTTCTGAATTGTTTCTGCACCACCACCAATTCCAAAACTCGCAAAGACTGACTGCGACACGGCATCTTCCCCTCATGCGAGCCTTTGCTCAACATTGGTTTGGGGTGATGGTGGTGGTGGTATCTCATTGTCGAACCTTGTCCCGATCTAATGAGTCATCCTTCCTCTACTCTCTTCCACGACGACCACGTCCTCTTGAGCTCATTATCGGCGAGATCCGATTAAGGAATTTTATGTATTAGTATTCTTGTTTCACTTATTACCCGCGATGATATCTTATGAAGAAGAGTTTAAGAGTGGTTCTTTCGTATTCATACATGCATACTGATCTTGCATTCATTCATTCATCCATCAACAAATATGAACTTTCGTTCATTCAAAGAAACGTTGTAATTCTTGTTGTTGTTTTTCGTTATTTTGCTTTTCCACTACCAGTGGGCATTTTCGTAATTTTATCCCTACTGGGGTATTTTCGTAAATTTTCAAAAATAAAAAGTTCCCTGGTGATTTTGACGAAAGTATTTTGGTACTTCTAAAGTTCCGGGAAATTTTGGAAGAATTTTGAAATCCGGGGGTATTTCGGTAATTTTTGATCTCGGGGTATTTTGATAATTTTTCCAAAAATCGGGGTAAATTTGTAAAATTTATTAAGTTAGGGATATTTTCCAAGATTGTAAAACATTGAGGGTTCCTTTGAGAGTTACACTTTTCAAAGCAATGATATTGTAAAAATTTTGGAAATCGTGGTCGTTTTGGTAATTTTGTAAGTTAGAGCAATTTTGTAATTTTCCAAAATCAAGATAGTTTGATATTTTACAAATTAGGGTTTTTTGAACATTTGATAAAGTAATGAAATTTGTTAAAACTATGGGTGGTTTGGTCATTTTATAAACCAAGGGTATTTTTTTTTTTAGAAGAAAATGTTGTAAAATAGTTCTCATAAGTTTCTAAGAGTTTTAAAACTAAATTTTGGTTATACATTTTTTTTATAAAGAAAAACGGCTAAGTCCCTTTCGGGTTTTATTCTTTGTGTTTAGCCTATGACCGAGCCCTCTTGGTCGGGGTGAACCAAAGCTACGCACCTGAGCGAGATTCGAATGAAGAGGAGGTGAGTCACGCGGATCGCTTAAATACCAAGCTCTCACCGACCTTTCTAGACATGCGCACGAGAGGTTGCCACACCACCGAGCCTTCCGAGTTAGGGCGAACCGAAGCTACGCACGGTAGGATACTGCGAAGAGGAGGTGAGTCACTAGGATTCGCTTAAATACTGTGCTCTTGGGATCCAATCCTAGACATGCGCATGTGGGTTGCCACACCCTAGCTTAATAACTTAGTCATAGGTTTGTTAAGTTCATTAAGTCTTATGAGTTTCAAGTGTTTGAGTAGTCTAATCCTAGGGTTCAAGTTCCTATCACACTATTCTACGTTCCATGCCTTTTCTACCCTTTTACAATTCATAATTCACATAATCACACGGATGGTTAAAGGTACTTACGGTGGATCATGGTCGGAGACTTAGGTGCCATGCCATAAAACACGCTTATTTCAAAGAAATTCATTTGGGCTCGAATTGAAAACGTTTTGGGCCTAAGCCCACAAAGCCGAGAGTTTTAAAGCGGGCTCGATACCAATCTGAAACACCCCACACCCTACCCACGAGCCGAACCGGATCTGGTATGTTCCTTAAATAAATCGGTTTTCAATGTTCTAAATGACTTAGATAAATTTTGTGTAATTTTAAAAATTTGTTTTGGGTTGGGCTTAATTTGTAACCTATTTAATAAATTCGAAATCCAACTTAAATAAGGTGACAAAATAATTTTTGGGTTTATTATTTTAAAAGAAATAAATTTACTTATCTTTAATCAAACATAAATTGTATCATATTCAAATAAAAATAAGCAGAAATAAAGAAAATCCAATTGGGCCTTATGGCCTTATTACATCATTCAAACCCAAAATAAAGTTTAAAGTACTAAAATTTCATAGAGTCCAAATTCCAAATAATTTCTTCAAGCGATGCATGGCCACCCTTAGCTCCCGCGACCCGGTCCATTCTTTGCTCATCATCACTGAAAAATAGTTCCCCAGCGGGTGAGTCAACAGACTCAATGTGTACATAGTACTAATTTCCAACAAATCGGGCATACAAGTCATATCAATATCATGTTCATACAAAATAAAGGATGATGCAACCCAAATCCAAACCTATTTGTCCATCCGCTACACACCACCCGTACCAACTTTGCATACCGCGGGGACTACTAAGTCGACCCTCCATCCGCTACACACCATCGAAGGCGATCATTTGCGATCGGACGTGCTCATCGCCCACTTATGTTGTGTCATTAGACACTTTGTATTCACTAGATGTAACCGAAGTTACCACTTTTCACTTTATGTGACCGTAGTCACCACTTTACGTTGGTGAGACCGTAGTCATCACCTTCACTTTCTTCCTCCACAAATATCCCGAATGCCCCAATTATTTCATAACATATTTCACATACTAAATTTTCATTCATGTTACTAATCACATGTTCAAAATATATCACATTCACAATCCTATCAAAAGTAGGAAACGTGCACAGGTACTCCTTACCACATTTGTGGTGCTTAGCCACATTCACATCTTTGTTACATATTTACATATCTAATGATTGCCATGCAATTTATTGAAAGTTAGTAAGAGTACACACCCTTTTTCGCTTAATAGTTTCCGTGAATTCCCGTAGAGCGATCTACCGATCTAGATCTTTCACTCCTATATTCGGCCATTAATTAAAACATATAAATAAACCTATTTGGTCTTAAAACCAAATCCTACTAGAAGTAGGATTACTTACCTAGTTGCCGAATTGATTTAATCAAGTCCCAACAGATTGCTAGAATTCCTCTTCCTTGAAATCGGCTAATACTAGGTATGTAACCAAGTCGATTTTCGGTTTTTGAAATAAGGAAAACACTTAAACAATTTATGCCTTGGCCGAATATCCCTTACCTTATGATGGGATTCCAAATCAAGAGGATTCCTTTATAAGCCTGTTGAAATCCTATAACTTCGTGTTAGATTAGATCTAACTTTGAAAACGTGAATCATAATCTTTAACCACATATTTATATTTATAATCCTTACCTTAGATCCTTAGATTTCCGAAAGATCCCCTTTTGATGTTGTGGATGATTGCCCTCTTTCTTAGAATCCACAAAGATTCAGCTTAACAAGAGAGAACGGAGAAGAAAATAGAAGAAAAAGAGAGATTTTTGCTTAATGAAAATTCGGCGAGAGAGGGGTTTTGCCTAGGAGAATTTCGTGAGAGAGGAAGAGGAGCAAATGTTGATGAGTAGCCCTCCTGTCCTCCTTTTATAGCCAAAGTTATCAGCCTAGGAGTCCTTTACTTGGCCACCACTCCTCTTTTTGATAATATTATCTCTTTTATTTAAAAGATAAAAGCCTTTAATCCATCAATTATCTCTCAATTATCTCATTAGAAAATAATCCTTTATTTATCTCTTATTATTCACATATTTATGTGAATAAAACTCCTTTATTTATCTCTTATTATTCACATATTTATGTGAATAAAACTCCTTTATTTATCTCTTATTATTCACATATTTATGTGAATAAAACTCCTTTATTTATCTCATATATCCAAGTTTCCCGAAATGTTCAAGTTTCCATTTTTGGATCATTTCCAAAAATGTTTAGGTTTCCAAAAATGTCTAAGTTTCCAAAAATGTCCATTTCCACTTCCATTTTCATTTCCATCTCCATTTTCATTTCCATTTTCATTTTCATTTCCATTTTCATTCATTTCTAGGTTTCCAAAAGTATCAAAAATTTATTCATAATACTTAAGACTTGTCATTTCATACAATTGATCTGGAAAATGCATAGGCCCTTCCTAGGATGTTACAGATATGATATATATTTATGTATTATGTAAGTTATGATCCAAAGTTTTTTTTTTATTCTTTAAATGTTTATGTAAGTTATGATAATCATAAACTTTAAATGTTTATGTAAGTTATGATTATCATCTTTAAATTTTAACTTTAAATTTTAATCCTTTAATTATACTCTTTTAATTTTTTAATTTGTGTTTTTTATCACCTTTATGTTTACTATACTTAAAAAGAAAAAAATTAACAAATTAATAATTATATGTTAATAAAGTTAATATTTTTTAATTTTTCATCTATTTTGAGTTAATATTTAAAGTAAATTTTCATGAACTTTTTAACTTTATACTACACATTAAAATCGATCAATTTAAATTTAGAATTTAAAACAAAAAAATATTAAAATTAAAATTGTGTTACGGATTTTATGAAAGGGCAAATAAATTTTAAATATATAGATAAACAATATTTATCTTTATGATAATTAAATATATTTATTTTTATGATAATATTTATGAAAAATATTAAAATAACTTTAACATTAAGATAATATTTTCCTTTAAAAAATTTATTTTAATTAAATAATATTTATTTCTATGATAAATATTGTATTATGTTTTATTTTTGAAATTTAAACTTTAAACTATATACTTTTAAGGATAAATAAAAAAATAATATTTAAATTAAATTTTGTATGAAAATTTTAACTTTAAAACTAAATATAAAACTAAATATTAGTTGATCCAACTATAGGCAGACTCGGGCAGCTTTTGAGCAAGACGAACATAGAAAGTTCACCTTCAACTTGCATATAAAACACTATTCAATTACCGGAATAAAGTCAAAACCAATCACTCTATATATGGAAAATGCCTTTAAAGTTTTCATAAGGAAGAATTAATGAAGTCAGTTTACTTTATTTTCTAGTTTCAAGTTTTGAAGAGAGAACATTCACATGTATGCATCTTCATCTTAAGTTGAAAAGTAGCAATCAAACTCTGGATATTTCGATGAAATCACTATTAGAAACTTCATAAAATGACATTTGCCAGGTTCTATCTATAATATGCTTAACTAACATACAAACATAACGCACTCTCATACTTTTTTGCACATAAAATATACAATAAAAGTTGCAATGGAGAGAAACATAACTTTAAGTAGCTAAATTATTATTGGAAGCAAGGGATAATAATTTAATGATATTATGGGCAATTTAAATTTTGCAAATTAAATATACATACCTCTTAGAAATTACAAATTGGATGGTAGAGTCGATTCCAACAACTAGTGTTGTGGTGAGCAAAGCACACCCAAAACTTTTGAGATGCTACAAGAAAAATAAAAAGAAACTCCATAATAGCGAAAAGAATAAAATAAATGAAAAATAAAATAGTATAAATAGAAAAAATATGAGTAAATTAACTTACATGACGAGTGAGAATGGTGCGAACAAAGCGAACTGCAGCAACTACTAAGTATTTTTCCTTTCTCCGAGTCAATAACAAAACTTTTTCTATAACATTGTTAAGGATAGAATTACACATGCAAACAATGAAGATAAGATAATTAACATCTTCAGTTCATAAGCCCAATTTTACAGAGCATAGCAATTCGCATATGCTTGAGAGAATTTCAGGCTTTGCACTATTTTTACTTTCAACTTTTCCGGTATTTCCAACAATCAGCAGACATATATATAATAAATCACAAATGAACATCCAAAATTTTTACACCTGCATAAATAAACTCCAAACTGTTATGGACACCAAATGGGAAGATAACACATATACAAGGTATGAAAATCACATGATATTAAAATCACATGACAAGCATTCTTCAGCCGTGATTTCTAGCATCTTATATCATAACAATCACTCAGTGATCAACAAAACAAAGAAGATCAGCTAAAGTTTTGATTGTGCTCGTTAGACATGATAGAGAAAACAGACACAAGCAAATTTATCAATATTTAGCTTATTCAATAACTATATCTCTATGCATGAAGATCTAAGTTGCAACTGTGCTTGGATTCAAATTTGAAAAATGTTTTTGCTTCTCTAAGAACTGCAATAAGAACAACACCATATTCTTGTGCAGTAAAGCAAGATAAGGGTTAGAAGGAGGTTAAGCTAGATCCAAAAGTCATGATCTTAAACTATGAAGAGTAGAAGAAAATGATCCAGGTAATATGCCTCAATTATTTTGGTATTTAGGTTGAGCATAAGTCTATATAAAATTTCCCATCTACCAAAATATAAAACTTATATAGAGAAATCTAGAATCAAAGGTAGGCACCTGAGCTCCTGATAATGTGAATGAATCCAGTAAACTACAAAGAATTTCAAGAAACTGACAGTGCATATCCTCCCCAAAATCTTAATAAATAGATAATTGTTTTTTATTTAAAAATTTCTTAATAAATAGATATTAAGGGGGATTTATGAAAATTTTTTTGAGTATGTGGATATTTTGAAAACAGTATTTTAAAAACCCAACCATCTCTATTTTAGAAGCAAATTATTATAAATTTAATAAACATATGATATATATTAAGCAATTTTTTCTGACAAACAATATATTTAACAAATTTTAAGCAAAATTTGATAAAAATACTAAAATTTTTTAAAAAAAGTATTTAACCTTAAACAAATTTCCTAAGAATACCAGCACTTGTGTTCACCATTTCTCAATCCTAAAGATAGATTGGTTCAGTGCAGAATAGCATCAACAAAGACCACCAAATGTGAAGATATCCAAATTTAATCCATATAGGGGTAATATTCAAACATTTTTATACATAACAAAAGTTTGAAACAACAATCTACTAAACTAGGTCAACAAAACATAAAACCATAAAAACAACATAGATGAACTAAATCTGAACTATAAAACATTAGGGAGGAACCAAAATGAAGAACTAAGACATCCACTAGCAGCAGAAATAAGACAACAATTATTTCTCTCCTATAAACAAGAACCAGAGAAGAAAAACAAAATAGAATAGAACATAACAGAACAGAACAGAACAAACCCCTAAACCCCTAAAAGATTTAAATTCTAAAAAGACAGAAGAAAAGAAAAGAAAAAGAGTGCAAACAAAAGAGCATAATTATGAATAGTGTCTTTCAATTCCTCCTTAACCAGATAATTTGAAGTATAAGGAACACAAGTTTTCTGCTAAGCGAGGACATGATTGAAATTCTGTAAAAAGAAATCACCAAAATAATAACAGACCAAAGAGATTTGAGCGAAGAGAATGAGAGAAATTTGAGTGAAGAGAACAAAGAAATTTGAGCGAAGATTTGAAAGATGAGAAAAAAAAGATTAAAAAAAAAACAAAATGAAAAACATAAAAACTTACATGGCGATGGGATTGGGGAAAATGATTTGGGGGAAAAAACCTAAGGGATTTGGGGAAAAATTTAGGGATTTTGGGAAACTGATTTAGAAAAAACTAAGGCTATCAAAATGGTGCAGTTTTAATAAAAGTAAAAAAGTATTTACAGCGTTTATAGGAAAAATGCCACTATTGCTTTACTTTTAGCGGTGTTTATGAAAAAATGTCGCTATTGCTTTACTTTTTACGGCGTTTTTTGGTTAGCGCCACTAATGGTATAACCTTTGCGGCATTTTCGATCCAAACGCCACTAAAAACACCTCTAAAAACCTGTTTTGCTGTAATGAATAATGAAGAGAATCATCAGTCATTCAACACAACTGCACCAGTAGATGGTTCTTCTTCCGATCCTGGTTGTGATTCTTTGAGAAAGGTTCAATAGTTTCCTAAGCATGGCACTGTGAAACTAGGTGAGCATAACTTTCTTATATGGAAACAACATGTTATGTTGATTCTTGAGGGGTATGGGCTGCATGAATTTGTTCTTGGAACTGTTACTCTTCCTTCACAGTCTGTTATTGATAGAGATGGTAAACTTGTTGATAATATTGATTTCTTAATTTATAAGCAACAAGATAAGCTATTAGCTTCTTGGTTATTGTTTACCATTTGTGATGATATTTTGGTACATCTCACTAGTGCTCGATCGAGTTTTGATGTGTGGAATACAGTTGTGAGGCGGTTTGCTACTAAGTCTAATATGAAAATTTCTACTCTGAGGCATTCTTTGTATTCTCAGAAAAAGGGGCAGTTAACCATTAAAGAATACTTGGCCAAAATTAAAAGTTCGTGTGAACTTTAATGGCTGCAGGCAATGCTATTTCTAAGCAAGAACAGATTAGCATCATTCTTGCTGGTCTGTCAGTGGAGTATGAGTCAATTCGAGTTGTAGCTTCAGCAATGTGTGTCCCTCTTGATCTTCTTGCTGAGATGCTTACTGATTGTGAAGCTCGAAAATAGGATTTTGTTTCTAGTGTACCTTTACAGGCTAATGTTGCTAAACACAGTGGTAAGAATGAGAAAAGCACTAGGTAGTTCAATCGAGGTTCTAGACCACCCTACAGGGGTGGTGGTTCTAGGAAATTTCGTGGTAAAGATCAAGGATGAAGGTTTTTCCATAACAAACCTCAATGCCAGCTATGTGGTAGGATAGGTCACACTCTACAAAAGTGCTACTATAGATTTGACGATTCTTTTGAAGAGGTTTTTGATTAGACAATGTAGGTGAATTGTCATCAGTTTCAAGATTCCTCCATTTCAACCTGTGGTGGTTCTCATTATTGTTCCCAAAAGAAACACTGTGCAAAGTTCTGGTTTGCAAACTAATGTTGTCTCCACAAAAGGGCAGTTTCCCACAAGCTCTTTGAATACAAAAGTATGGTATCCAGACTCAGGAGCACCCAACCATGTTACCAATGATCTGGATAATTTGCAGGAGGCAGTAGAATATACAAGTAACAACAAGCTTTTCATGGGGAATGGTGTGTTTGTACCAGTGGCTCATGTTGGCTCCTCCTTTTTTACAAGTGAAAGTAGAGTTTTTCATTTGAAAAATGTTCTGCATGTTCCAAGAATTTGCAAAAAATTAATGTTTGTTGCACAATTTGCTAAAGATAATCAAGTTTATTTTGAATTTCATCATTTCCATTGCTTTGTGAAGGATATCAAGACAGGGGGCATCTTGTTGGTGGGCCACATTCATGATGGTTTGTACCGGTTTGATCTATCAGGCACTCAGAGTTTCAAAGCTTTTTCTTCTGTTCCAGCCATTGCTCACACTACTCAGGTGGGGTCTCTTTTTTTTATTGTGGTTTAGTTTTTTATTTGTGGCACAAACGTCTTGGTCACCCTTGTAATAAAATTGTCACTACAGTTCTTCAAAAGTGTAATATTGTTTCAAAGAGTTGTAAGTTGAATTCTATTTGTTCAGCATGTCAACTTGGAAAGTCTCATAAGCTTCTATTTCCTACTTCTACTACTGTTTTTTCGGCTCCCTTTGAACTAATTGTTTCTGATTTGTGGGGGCCTACTTCTGTGGCATCTGAAGGCAATTTTTATTATGTTTCATTTGTTGATGCATACACTAGGTACACTTGGATGTATATTATAAAACACAAGTCTAAGGCCCTGGACAAATTTCTTCATCTATAGAAGTTTGTTGTAGTTCAGTTTGGATGTCAGATTAAGGTTCTTCAAAGTGATTGGGGTGGAGAATTTCGCTCTTTTCCAAAGGTACTCTCTCAGTTGGGGATTCATCATAAGTTTTCTTGTCCTCATACTTCTGAGAAAAATGGCTTGATGGAGAGGAAACACAAGCATGTCTAGGGGTGTTCAGTCGGTTAACCGACCCGAAATAACATTAACCGAATTAACCGACCTTTCAAAATTTTTAACCGTTAACCGAACCGAAATTTTTCAAAAAATTAACCGAACCGAAATTTTTTCGGTTAATTCGGTCGGTTAACCGAATTAACCGAAAATTATATGTTTTTTTATTTTTGGTTAAAAATTAACCGAATTAATCGAATTACCCGAATTACCCGAAATGAATCACTACATAATTAAAAAGATTACATAATTTTAGTTTTAGTTTTAGAATTTTATTTTTATTTATTAAATTATTTGTAATTTTTATGGTTGGGTTGGATTGGGTAATTGGGTTGGGTTGGATATTTGGGTTTGGATTGGGTTTAGGGATTGGGTTTAGGTGAATAGTGGGCCTATTTATATATTATAATTTTATTTATTAATTTTTTGGTTAACAGAAAAAAATTGATTAACAAACCGATTTGAACCTAATTATCCGTTAACCGAAAAATCACAAAATAATTAACCGACCCCCGACCAAAAAAATTCGGTTAACCGACCGGTTAACCGAATTTGGTCGATTAACCAAATTTTTTCGGTTTTACCCGAATTTTGCACACCCCTAAGCATGTCGTTGATACTGGCCTGACATTGTTGGCTCAAGCTAGTGTGCCTATGCATCTTTGGGCCCATGCTTTCATCAGTGTTGTTTATCTCATCAACAGACTTCCCACACTTGTTCTCTATGGTAGGTCACCCTATGAGCTGTTGCATAAAACTCTACCAGACTACATGCATTTAAAGGTTTTTGGATGTAGATGCTATCCATATCTCAGACCCTTTAATGCTCATAAGTTACAATACCGATCCAGGCCTTGTATGCTCCTTGGCTATAGTCCTGTACACAAAGGATACAAATGTCTTGATGATACTAACAAGATTTTTGTCTTTAGGCATGTGGTGTTTGATGAAGAATGTTTTCCTTTTGCTAGTTTTACTGGTTCAAGTAGTGGTTTTGCCATTTCTTGAACTCAGCCAAAGATCTAACATCAACAGCTCAGGTTCCAGTTGTGGTATCTTCTTTGGAACAGTCTAGTGCTTCAAATGTACCTGCTATTTCAGCTCAGATGAATTCAGGTGATGTGTCAGGGCCTGCTACTCCAAATTCTAGTACTCTTCCTTTGGAGTCCACTGATATGAGATTGAGGCATGATGATATCATCTCAACAAGGAATGAAGATAGAAATAGTAGTTCTGCTCGTTCTACTACTCCAAACTCATCTCAGCATATTGTAGATCCACATATAAACTCAAGTATGGTTTCTGGTGTTAATCTATTTGTTGAGGACTTTCAGGATCATCCATCAGTTTTACCTGTCAGTTCCCATCCCATGCAACCAGGTTCAAAAGTGGTATTTTCAAGCCCAAGGTGTTTTCAACTGAGTTGAGTGAGACCGAGCCTATCAAAATTGAGGAAGCCTTTACTAGTAAAGAGTGGGCACTAGCAGCTCAACAGAAATATGATGCTCTGCTGAAAAATAAGACATAAGACTTAGTTCCCTTACCTGCAAACAGAAGAGTTGTAGGATGCAAGTGGGTGTTCAAACTCAAATGCCATTCAGATGGCATTATTGCTCGTTACAAGGGACATTTGGTAGTCAAGAGATATCTTCAGGAGGTAGGTATTGATTTTTAAGAAACATTCAGCCCAGTTGTGAAACCAATAACGATGCGAGTGGTTTTAACATTGGCTGTGAAGTTTGGATGGCAGCTAAGGCAAGTGGATATCAACAATGAGTTTCTTAATGGTGACTTGTCTGAAGAAATTTATATGGTTCAGCCTTCTGGTTTTGAACAGCATCATGGTGAACAACCTTTGGTGTACTGATTGAAAAAAGCACTGTATGGTCTTAAATAGGCTTCCAAAGCATGGTTCTCCAAGCTAATAGATTTCTTGCTTGCTTCACAGTTTGTTTTGGCTAAGTCAGATGGTTCTCTTTTTGTTAGAAAAGCTGAGGGTGTGCTTCTCTATGTCCTAGTGTATGTGGATGACATCATTGTCACTGGAAATCATCAAGGTAGCATAGATAACTTTGTTTCAACCTTTGATACCCAATTTTCATTAAAAGATTTGGGGCCTCTAAGTTACTTCCTTGGTATTAAAGTAACTCCCACCATTGATGGGTTGTTTCTAAGTCAGCGCAAACATGTTCTTGATCTTCTCAAAAAGGCTCTAATAGATCAGAAAAAAGGATGTCCCACACCCATGGCCACTTCAACAAACTTGTCTCAGCATGTTGGCAGTGCAATAGAGAATGAATCTGAGTATAGAAGCATTATGGGTCTCTACAGTATGTGGTCATCACCAAACTTGACATTACTTTTGTTGGCAATAAGGTTTTTCAATTCATGCATAAGCCTCTTGACCAGCACTTCAAGGCTGTAAAACGTATTCTCAGGTATCTTCAACACACTGTGGACTATAGACTTTACTTTACAGTAGCTGTCAACTTAGATTTGGTTGGTTATTCGGGTGCAAATTGGGGAACTAATGTGGATGATAAGAGGTCTACTACAGGATTTTGTATGTTCTTTAGGGGTAATCATGTGGCTTGGAGATCCAAGAAGCAACAAATTGTCTCTAGGTCGACTGCAGAAGCTGAGTATAGAGGGCTAGGTCACACTGTTACAGAAATGGTCTGGCTAGAGTCTCTCTTGTCTGAGTTGCATGTTTCTACCTCAAGAAAGGTAGCAGTATGGTGTGATAACTCATGAGCAGTTGATGTATCTGCTAATCCAGTGTTGCACTCGAAGTTCAAGCATGTCGAGTTAGATTTTTTTTTTGTTTGAGAGAAAGTTGCTATTGGAAAGCTAAGTGTGGGGCATGTTCCAGTACAGGAACAAGTAGCAGATGTGTTTACCAAACCTTTATCAGCCCCTTTGTTTGCAAAATTTAGATCGTATCTTAAAGTTGTTGCAAAAGTTTGAACAAACAACAACTATTAAGAGTAGTTCCAAGATGAAGGCATGTTAAGGAATGAAAACTGTTATAACAATTAGTAGTTAGAGCTTGGTAGCTAAGGTTGTTATAATTAGTTATCAGGTGACAGATTGTGTTTAAATACCATGTCTTGGTATTCAGTTTTATAAAATAATATTGGACCTGTTAGGATCGACCCGATTAAGCAACGAACAAGTAAAAGTAGCGGAATAAATTGAGAAATTGGACACACAAATTTAACGTGGAAAAACCCCTCCAAAGAGGATAAAAAACCACGAGCAAAGATAATTTTACTATAATGGCAACATAACGAAGAGTACAAAAGATGGAGATAAAACTAAACCCCCAAAACCCGAAAACAAAGAACCCTCAAAACGTAAACACAAAATTCTCTAAATGTGTTATGAGTTCTAATATCTAATGGGTGTATTTTCTAAGGTTGTAAAAGAGCCTATTTATAGGCTAAATTCATAGGTCAAATAATAATAAAATAATCTAACTAATCAGTGTTTGATTGAAACAAATAAACAGAGTTTAACTAGAAGATTACTTCTCAAATTTGACTGAAATAGGAGTCATAATTAACAAATCTCCACATTGACTCATATTTCCACAATGCCATCTTTGCCAAAGCCCGCCACGAGCCTATCTTGAACCATGCAGGGAAATTAACTGAGTCGAATCTATGCTTAGAAACTGGAAGACTTCTAGCCTTCGACTTGTACATTGCCAAATCAAAACTAACCCGGGTTTGATTTTCACGAACACTGATGCCCTAACTTTTCAAAACTCGCATCCAAAAGAGAACCTCTCTTTAACGAAACGGTCATACCTTTTTCCCTCCTATGACCAAGTTGCCTCCGCTCTACGAATGAGTTGACTTCGACTCTGTAACGGACGAGGATGTCCGATTTCACCGGCCTTTGTAGAACCTTCCGAGAATATAAAGATCGCCGTTCTTTTACCTTTTAACAAAACGAGAGCTCCACGAGATACTTTAATGCCGCTCAACTCGATGTTGATTCTCGCATCCTTTCAAGTCTAAAATACTCAAGGAGATGAGATTCTTTCGTAAATCGTGTACATACCGACATCCGAGAGTGTCCTAATCGTCCCATCGTGTATCCTAATTTTAACAAGTACCAATACCAATTACCTTACTAGATGAATCGTTTCCCATGCACACAACTCCACCTTCAACTGAACTGTATGTGGAGAACCATTCTCTATTGGGACACATATGGAAAGAACATCCCGAATCTAGGACCCACTCGGACGTGAGCTTGGAGTTATCGCTTGTTGACACTAACAAGAAATTATCGCCGCTTTCATCGGCCAAATTAGCACCAGCTACATCTTCCTCGTTACTCTCAAGACTCTTTTCTTTCGCAGAGTTTATAACAATCTGCTTTGGCGTGACCTAACTTTTACAATAGCGACACCTTTTGTCTCGTTTCTTTGATGCTATCAAAACGGAAGCTTGCCTATCTGTCTTGCTATCCAAATGAAGCTCATTGTCGAGTTTGTCTCTACTCAACAAATGACCCTTCACATCTTGAGCGAGAGTTTGTCTTTGCCATAAATCGTGGTCTCTCGAAAGACTTGTATGAAGGGGGTAAAGAGCACAATAATAGCATAGCCCGATCTTCATCGTCAATATGAACCTCAACATTCTTTAAATCATTTAAAAGAGTAATGAATTGGTGATGTGATCTCTAAGAAGCTCACCTTCGTTCATGCGAAACGTAAATAGACGTTGTTTCAACACTAAGCGGTTAGCGTGAGACTTAGTCGCATAAAGAGTTTCTAACCTTTTCCACAAGGCGATGAGGTCTTCTCCATCAATACCTCCTGCAATACCGTATTCGCAAGGCACAACTGGAATGCAGACAAAGCCTTTTCATCAAGCTCTTCCCATTCTGTTTGATTTAGATTCTCAGGCTTTTTCCCGGTAACAACCTTTTTCAAGCCAGTTTGAACTAGAATTGCCATCATCCGAACTTACCACAGATTGAAATTTGTCTCACCATCGAACTTCTCAATTTCAAAAGTTGTTGCTGACATATCTGAATGGGTTGATCTATGAAAATTGAACTAGCTCTGATACCACTTGTTAGGATCGACCCGATTAAGCAACGAACAAGTAAAAGTAGCGGAATAAATTGAGAAATTAGGCACACAAATTTAACGTGGAAAAACCCCTCCAAAGAGGATAAAAAACCACGGGCAAAGATAATTTTACTATAATGGCAACAGAACGAAGAGTACAAAAGATAGAGATAAAACTAAACCCCGAAAATCCGAAAACAAAGAACCCTCAAAACGTAAACACAAAATTCTCTAAATGTGTTATGAGTTCTAATATCTAATGGGTGTATTTTCTAAGGTTGTAAAAGAGCCTATTTATAGGCTAAATTCATAGGTCAAATAATAATAAAATAATCTAACTAATCAGTGTTTGATTGAAACAAATAAACAGAGTTTAACTAGAAGATTACTTCTCAAATTTGACTGAAATAGGAGTCATAATTAACAGAACCTTTCCAATCACTATGGATTGTGTTCTTGTTCACTCGAGTTCTTTGTATGTTTCTCATTAGTTTATGTTCGTTTATTAAGTTAAATAAACGAAAATGAATAAAATTTTTATGTTCGTTTAATAAAGAATGAACACAAACAGAGGTGTGTTTGATTCGTTTATGTTCATTAACAAGCTTGTTTATTGACTCGTTTATTTATTAATGATATTTTCTTATAAAAATACCATTAGTATATATTAATAAAATTATATTGGTTTGTATTTTTTTTCATTTATAATATAATTATTAATATTTATATTTGACTATTTTATATCGAAACAATATATGTGTGTGTATGTATGTATTTATTAATTTTTTGTTTGTTTATTGTTTATTAACATTGTTCGTGAACATATTCGATTAAGTTAAATGAACATGTTCGTAAACATTAAACAAAGGAACATGAACACACATAAATTTAAATAAACAAACATGAACAAAAATTTGAAATTCTTAACAAACACAAACTGAACACGAGCAAACTTAAAAAACAAACAAACATAAACAAAGGTTTATTCATTCAAACTCGATTCATTTACAGCCCTACAGTGACTTCCCGCATTATTTTGTCTAGGTTTTTAAGAGTTTTTCTTGTTTCATTTTATGAAAATCCATTAAAAACTCTTGGTTAAATTTTTATTTAGGAGTCCCTCGTACAAGTTTAATTTATGACCGAAATTAAAAGTTTATTTTTTTTTCCACTCATGGTAACTTTTTTTTAAAATACTTTTTGGTAGATTAAAATTTTCTTTTTCATCATTATAGTTTCTTTTGGTTCCATTAAAACATATTAAGAATCCATATAAAAGGACCGGACATCACCACAAAAGATCAAGAGCTAATTGCATAGGTAAATACACTTTCTAAGTCATTTTAACAATTCAATGAGTCAACATTATAAGGGACAAAATGGTCAAGACTCATTCTTGATTCCCTAATGACTAGGGTTTTTTGATGTAATTCTCTTTCTCTTAATTTGTAACTTGACTTTATAAAAAAAAAAAACCCAAATTAACAGCCTAATTAGCCTTCACTATCAATTAACTGAAAAATGCCATTTTATATTCGACGTTGACAACATACATGAAACAATTTAGCTTATACCATGTCGTTTTGATCCCAGTATCCTGATCCACCTTAGTATTGGTCCTGGGAGGTTTCTTGGACTTCTTGCTCCTAGAGACTATAGCCTTCAGAAGGTAAAGTCATAGGTTTTTGTGAGGTTCCATAGACAGCGTCAATTTTTATAACAATATAGTTATACAATATGTTGGACAATCTAAAAGAGGATAGTTCACACTATAAATGGTGTAGAAAGCCACTAGAATGTGTGGTCATATCGTATGTAGTATGAAGAGTCACTAAAAATAGTGATTTAAAAGAAATTGGAATGGTACTTTTGCAAAGTATTGAGTGTGGCTTTTAATATTCACGCCTTGATATTGAGTGAAGTAGGTTTGGCATGCATCTTAACCATTAAGTTTCTTATTCCGTAAGTGCAGGTGGTAAAGCTAGTCAAAAGTATTGTTGAGTCAACTGGAAGGGATTAGATAAAACTTTGGTGTTAGAAACTTGACCTGTTATGACGAAATGTATGTATTCCCGTAAGCGTAAGTCTAGGAGGAGAAGGGCATATATTCAACAAATAACATTCATATTCTAAACAGAAAGCATGAAAAGTGGGGATTATGCGGCCTCCTAATATATACTACTACTGTATAAAATTATAATTTCCAAGATGTGTAGAGACAGCAGAACCCACACTACCACGCGTGTGCTTCCTTGTGTTTTCCCATTTTTTTATGGTTTCTTTTACTTAGGGTTGCAACCCCACCCACTTATTCTGCATCAACTCCAACACAAAGTTTTTTAAAATTATAACTTCATTTTTCGTATATTTAAAATCATTACATCCCTTGGGCATAAGAAAAGGCATGATTGCTGAAATGATATATATGAAAATAGAAAATATATTTGAAATTGATGGGTTGCTCATTGTGTGTGAAATATATAGGATGGGGGTGAGAATGAGATAAATAAAAAATGCAGCTCTTTGGTTGTTCCTAAGTTGTAAGTGGAAAAATTATGATAATCGAAATGATTTTGTGGCTTGAAAATCTTTGCCATCAATATCATATATCTATGCTTTTTTGTCCCTTTATTATTAAGCTCCCAAAGCACGCGCATTAGCCATTTTAGCCACCACTAGCTACTCTTTTCTCTTCCTCCCACCCACGTATGAATATTGGATCAAACTTCAGTTTCACCTAAACCAATTTTTCTTAAATTTTAAAATAAAATATATTACGCCTTTAAATGATTGTGAAATAGATTATTTCAGACTACTCATTTTTCGGTAGGAATTGTTGATTCTCTTAATGAAGTCAATTAAGTAATACACTAATCTAGATATTTTGTAGCTTCCATTCTAAATTTGGCAGTTGATCACATCTTGGTCTGTAAGATAGCAATTGGGAGAGATATTTACATATTGCATGTATAGTTCGATCGTTTTTTTTTTTGTCATAAATCAAATGATGGGTGTAACAGGAAAAGTCATTATCCTCAATATTTAATAAAGGAATGCAAGTAGTCCAGAATCCAAAAACATGATCTTCGTCAAATTATTCATCAAATTTTGTGATAATTATACTTATACTTATTATTTATTATTTTTTGTTTATAAGTAAGTTAGGAGTTGACAAGTGTCTTGTAGGAGTATAAATATTTGGTACATTGTCAATTTTTTAATGTTGTTTGTGGAATAAAAAAAGTACACTGCCAATGTACCAAATACTAATCCAATAAAATATTAAAAAAAAGACACACATGACAATTTTTAGGTTTGCTTGTAGGATAAAAAAAATATATTGTCAGTATATTAAATATTAACCCAATAAAATATTAAAAATAAATATTTAAAAAAAAGACACGTGACAATTTTTAAGACTACTTGTGAAATAAAAAAATATAATGTCAGTGTACTAAATATTAACCATTTTCATTTTTATTCATAGGAAGGAATCCAAAAACATTTAAGGGGACTTTTGGTTTTTAGAATATAAAATTATCTATGTTAATAGAATTATCTAAATATTAAATTATGATAAACGATTTATTTATACCGATGTAAAAGTCAAGTAGTTTTACACACTTTCGTAACTTTTTCTTTGATTAATATTTTAACAATTCAATCGTCATATTTTATGTTCCATTTATATAAATTATGCATGTTATATTTTGAGTAAATTAAAAATGCCTAACTCTATGTTTTATGTGAACAAATTTGAATCTTAATAAAAATAATATTTTAGATCAATATGATAGAGATATCCGATCAATTTAAAAATTTATATACACAACAAATACAAGTATATTAATAAAATCAACTATTGGATTGCTAAAATATTAGTTGTAAAAAAGGTTATGGAAGTGTGTAAAACTACTTGAGTTTTACACCGATGTGAGTGAATTCCTCCCTTTAAATTATTTAGCACATTATCAAGTATATTTGATTTATTTGATTGGATATAAGATTTTTTTGTTTGTTTAATTGAATGTAAGATTATCTAAAAACACATTTTACTAAGTTATCCTCATATAATTTGTTTTTATTTTTTTATTTTGTATTGCGTACACAACAATTTAAGCTTGTAATAATTTATTTTAATAATAAATTAATGCATTTCTCTAGTAAAGTAATTTCTTAGGGAAGAATAAAAATTAGTTAAGATTTTCCTTTCATCACTGTAACAGAAAAAATGAAATAAAAGAAAATTAGGTTTTTTTTTTTTTGTTAAAACATGTTATTTGTTGTAACTTAAGGAAAAAATTTAAAAAAATTACAAAAAAAAGAAAGGTAAAATTATCATAAATACAACATTTCTGGTAGAATGAATTAAAGTTAAGTGTCTATTTGTTTCACTGAAAATAGCTTTTGAAAAATGATTTCTGGAAAATGACTTACTTTCATAGAAAAATTAATATTTTTTGGTATTTGGATGAATCTTTGTAAAATATTTTCTGCTGTTTGATAGTTTTCTTAAAAATATTTCATAAAAGCTGTTTTTAATGTAACAAACATACATTCGAGATTTTCTTATCTTTTCATTGTTTAATTGAGTTTATTTTATATCTATAAATTTATATTTTACATTGTTTTTGCATATATTAAGAATATTTTGTTAAATTTAGGTTCATTACAACGTCATTTTTTAGTTACATGACTACCAAGTGAGTATTTTTTATTTAAAAATGTGACATCAACAAAATTGAAAAAAAAAATTTAACAATGTTAAGAACTGGAGTTGATTTTCAAATCTAAAAAGTAGAGGGACTAAATTCTTGAAAATAAAAGTACAAAAATTAAATTGCAAATTTGTGAATAGTACATAGATTTATGACATATTTTAACCTTTATACTACAAAATATTTATTATTAATATATTTATAATTGTAATAATTATTTATTATTAAAACATTAATATTGAATATTTTCAATAATATGTGAAGATTTATTTAAAATTATTATTTTAAAATTTATTAAAACAACAAATTATATTAATAATTTATTATATGACTAAATATAAATAATTAAATATGTATATTTAATAATATTGAAAAATATAATATTTTATATTAATATTTTACTAATTTTAAATATTTTTAAAAATAAAAATTATTATCAATATAATAATATTAAGCTTGATTTAAATTAATTTTTATATTAAAATAAAATTACCTATAGAGAAGTTCTTTTCCGGAAAAAGACTTACGCTTTTCAAAAGGGTAAGTCATTTTACAGGAAAAAAAAGGCTTATTTTAACGTTGACATGTAAATAATTTTTCGCTGACCAAGCTGTTTTCTGTGAAACAAACACAGGAAAATGCATATTTCCATAAAATCTTTTACATGTAAACAAACGGATCCTTAGTCTGATTACCACTTACCAAAAAAGGCATCAAAGGTTTTAACTGATTCACAATTGTTTTCTCTCCAATTTATAAAGAACCGTACATAAGCTTATAGGCCTGAATTGTGAATATCTTTCAGGATGAGCAACTTTCGGAATGAGAGCAATCAAAGTTTTATTAAGCGTCTCCTCAAGCAGGTTGCCATTAAAAACATCCTTCACCATCGAAATCACTGATTCACCAACAATCGCCCAATGAGTCTAATTTTTTTTTTATTTTTTTTGCGTGATATTCATCGATGCAAGGTGCCTTTGACTGATGCATCGCAAATAATACTGCTTGAATTTCCTCTCTCGAAATCTCTCACTGTAATATTTCATATTCAAGAGTACGAATTGTGAGAAAGAGATTACCCATTGGAAACCTACCAACAGTCGAATACTCAATTGAATATAAAGCATGGAAGAACCTAATAGCTTCTGTAATGACTCGGTTTTAGCTGGTGTCAAAAAATATGATTTTAGAACCCAATTCCATAATCCGAGTCTATGAGATTATAATAGGAGGATTTACAGATTTAGTATGAAAATATATTAAAGAATCGGTAAGAAATTAAACCAAGAAAATCGTTAATTAAAGTTTAGGGACTAAATTGTAAAAGTTCAATCATGTAACACCCTTCACCTGTGTCCATTGCCGGCTTAGGGTTAAGAGGTATTACCGATCAAACACAACATTTAACTAACATTCCACAACTCAATAAATATTCATTATCGAATAACATTCATTAACATACACAATGACCCTTAAATAGGTTTATGAGACCTTAAACATGTTTTAGAGAAGGTTCGAGACTAAACCGATCTCATACGGAAACTTTGCGAAACTTAGAAAATTTTTCATTCAAATCAGGGCACACGCCTCAGGTGGCTTGGCCGCATGCGCCTCACTGCAGCGTGCCTCGACCCAAATCTCTCACTCGTACAAAATCGACTTGAATCACACGGCTTGTCACACGCCTATATGTATAGGCCGTGAGAAAACAAGGCATACATACTGACTTATCCACACGGCCACCAGACACGCCCGTGTGTCTAGGCCATGGAACACACTGACTTGTTTTATTAAACCAGCAGGGGTCACACGGTTGAGTCACACGCCCATGTGCTCAGGCCGTGTGGCACGAAATTAGGCTTGGTTTAAGCCATATTTCTCACCCTCCTCATGGTCATCTAATCCAAATCATTTTGTACCATTTCAATACAATTAATAGGTAGCCAAAACATGTTATTTTATACACCAAACTTGCCATACCAATTCTCTCCATTTCATCAACTCAAATCATAACCATTTCCTATACAAAACACATACCAAAGCCAACATGATTCATTTCTCATTTCACATTTATTCCATCATATACCAAAACGCATATGCCACTTTATAAATCACATTTTATTCATTTGTTCATGTTCCATTTACACATATTCACATTTCATTTACATATACATCACATAATATTCTTTGCACATATATACTTACCTTTCATTATCAAATATTGTATATATTTCAACGTACCTGAATCGGAATGTCATTCACTTAATCACTTACTTCTCGGAATGCCTGTTGAACCGTTCGAAATTAATAAGGATACTCGGATAGTCGGAAATCTTGTACAATGCCAATGTCCCAGACGTGGTCTTACATGTAATCACATATCGATGCCACTGTCCCAGACTTGGTCTTACATGAAAATCACAAGTCGATGCCAACGTCCCAGACGTGGTCTTACACAAAATCACATATCGGAATCCTATGTCATGACATATGTATCCTAACTATTCCTAAGGTTCGTACGGGGCTTTTGGATGTCGTCACGTTATCGGAACTTTCTCGTATTCATATATTCTGATTCTCAAACAATTCAATATCATAATAACATATATATAACTTATTCAAAATACATACATTTGCATTACCATTCGGCATTGAATTCAATCATACAAATAATATGCATTTATAACATGATTTCGTAACGTCTATTAAAATACGAACTTACCTCGTTCGCAGTAACGGAAATTTAAGTCGACTAATCCGATAATTTGATTTTCCTTCGATCTAGTTTCGAATTCCGCTTTTGCCAATCTAATTAATATCAAAATTAACTTACTTATTCAACATTTTATTCAATTTCATCCAAGAACACATAATTTGGGAATTTTGTATTTTAGCCCCTAACATTTCACATTTTCACAATTTAGTCCCTATTTCAAAATAACACAAAATACACAAAATCTCATCAAACCCATGTTAGGCTGAATTTACCTTAGGTCTCTAGAAGCCCATTAATTTCATTTATTTCACATTTTAACCCCTCAAATTACAAATTTCTCAATTTAGTCCTTAATACACATTTTTTTTCAAAAATCACTTAATAAAATATGATAATCTATCAACAAATTTTTATTTTTCATAATCAAACAAAAAAAAGCTTGAATATTCATCAATGGCATTTCACAAAATCATCATCAAATTCGAAAATTAAAGCATGGGCTAGCTAGAACACGAAGTAACGATCACAAAAACATAAAAATCATCAAAAACCGAGCTCAAAACATACCTTAATTGGGCAATATAAATGCCGAATGCTTGAACCCTAGAAATGGTGTTCTTAAGCTTTTAATTTCGATGGAACTCACTTGGAAAAGATGAACATATGGTTTTGTTTTTATTTAATATTACTTATTTACAAAATTACTTTATTGCCTTTAATGAAAACATTACAAAATCATATAATGGATGACCATTTATGTCATAATCCACTAACTATGGTCTAATCACATAATAAGGACCTCATATTCAATTAATCAAACAAATAAGCACTTTAACAATTAACACATAATTTTTGCATTTTACGCGATTAGGTCCTTTTATCAAATTAACCACTCAAACAGTAAAATTTTTTTAGGAAATTTTAACAAAACATTTATATCACACTGTAGACATCAAAATAATAATAAAATAAATTTTTTCGATGTCGGATTTGTGGTCCTAAAATCACTGTTCTGATTTGACCTAAAAACGGGCTGTTACAACTCTCCCCCCTTAGGGATTTTCGTCCCCGAAAATCTTACCAGAAGATAGATTAAAGATTTGCTTTCACATCACCTATTCAATTCTTTACATAGCTTCGAATTTCACAACTCTTTATTCTTACGAACTAAGATTCTGATCTGTCTTTTGCTATAAGATTCTGATCTGTCTTTTGCTATACGTCATATCAAGCCATCACATCCTATATATAAGAAACACATGAAGAATCTTTTCAAGTTCTAACGGTTACATAAGTGGATAAGCCCCTGGCCTTATTCTTTCAATAATCTCATACGACCCAATGAAACACAGACTTATCTTCTCTTTATGACTAATTTGAGAATTTCTATTCTCATAGTAACACGTTCACAAACTCTTAATTCACTAATTGAAATTTGAAGTTTTTATGTATCAAGTTTGCACATGTTTTCTGTCAATCTGAAATTGCTTTCTAACTGCGACAAATCACTTCTACTTTCTCTTCAATATCTTTGACGAAATTGATTCCGTGAATCAATACAATACTTCATACAATACTGTCTTCATATTCACATGATTACTCAACCAACAATAATAGTCTTTCTTAGTTATTTTCAAACTCTAAAACACAATGACAATTAAATATTTCGAGAATTTGAATTGCGTTTCCCGATTTCAGTGCAATCTCATACTCACAGATTACTGTAATTTCCCTCAGAATCACAACATGAGTTTCAAATCTCAATCCGAAACAACAATGACTGGCACCATAGGCAGACTTACCATCACAGAAACGAATAACTCATCTGTTTTATCAAAAGAGAAAATCCATACATACCGAGAGATTTCTTTAGACAATTAATAATATTTCAAATAACTCTATCCTTTTCAATAATAAGGATAATTCTGATACAGAATTCATCCACACTCTATTTCTATAATCAACCAATCATCGATTCCACATTTAAAATTCTGAATCAGAAACCCATTTACATTGAATCCCTTATAGCTTACAATTTGATAACACATTTTTAAGATTCACGAATTCATTTAGTAAACATCAATTTAACTTCTAATTCAACTAACATTTGTTCATCACCTGATAAGATCAATCACATATTCATCGCTCATAAAGCACACAAGAGTTTCCCATTCGGTACATCTGAAACTATAATTGTTTTCCTCGGATCATAATTACTTACAGACTCAAAAGTTTTTTGACAATTCGAGCTAACCTTGCTGTGCCAAGTTCGGATCTTTCTCTGACATTAAACATTTTAAACTCTTATAGTCATCAAATATGTCACATAACTCTTTTTATGCAACTTTAACTGTATAGAATCACAAGATATCTCTGCACATTCCTGTATTAGAACACATTTCGAACCATTCAATAACGTATGGCCGAAAATCATAATCTCTTTATTTACTCAGACTGAACCAGAACGGATGTTTCGGTTGAAATTATCTTCGTGCAAAAGAAAGCTTCAACAATCGAACTAACTTTAATTTACCACAACATTTCTCAGATAGAATCGTTCCGATAAATATAATTCTGTATCAAGTCTTCAAGATTACAAATTCTTCTTCCAGACTATCCTTCAATTCATACATGTACATTCAAAGTTTATTTCCAGTTCGTAGATAGATTCAAACACATATAACCCAATTAACTTTCCAATCAAAATAATTCAAATCAGACTAAACCACTGAATCAGTCTTTTCGAAGAAATCTTTTCTTCACGTTAAAAAGGATAACCCAGACATATCATTTTATAGATTTGATCTTAATCTTCTATTATTTTCATTTTTGCCGATGTCGAACCTTTCACGAGAACTAGAAAAGAGTTCATAATAAAGCTGTCTCATATATTAATCATCGAAGTTCTGAATTATACTGAAGTCACCTTTATCAGATAGAAATCATTGGGCTTTAATGAGAATGATGTCTCAACCCTATAAATAGATATTATCCCGGCTGTTAATGAAGCGTTTGAACATAGAAAAGAATCAAATATGATTTTAATAGCAACCATTGCAGAAACACAACTTCTATAACTCCGAGGACGGTACTAATATACTCTCACATTTCAAGCCAAAAATTATAATCATAATAGACATAATAATCTCTGTCAAATAGAGATCTCTTGCAGATAATCACATGGAATCATAAGAAAATCAGAATAGCTAAATTTCAACATTTGAAGTTACACAGGATATCTGAAAATTACAACCCATATAGAATGATATCAATTCCGATAATATCCTAGAAAATGTCCAGAAAGAACAACTTCATTCATAAATACTGGAATCCACAGTAGCAGAAGCAATATAATCTTCACGTATTTTCAACAGAAAAATAACCAATAGAAACAGGATATTAGCCTCATACAGATTTTACTGTCGAATTCATATCCATACAATGGAATAAATTATCAGAGAAAGACATAACAATGTCGAACATAACCCAAACAGATCAACGATGCTTTCGTCTATTAATATGTTTAGCTAATGTTCTCATACGATAAGACTTTCTTTCTGAAATTAAACAGTCACATATGCTTCTGAGGATAAATGTACACATAGAATGCCCAGAAAGAATCATAGTAACTGCCCGACTATAACCATTGCATTCAACCATCAATACAATTCAATCATTATTCAACTGTCTAATTCTGTCAAAAAAAATTTTCACATTATCCCTTCACTAGTAGAAGTAAATTCAGAAAAGCTTCCAATTAATACTTTCTTTAGATAACATACCTAAATAGGTCATTTAGTTGGAGTTAACTTCTTCTTTAACTTGGACTTTGCATAATCTGAATAGTCTTCAAAACTATCCAATATCTCTTTTAGTAATGTCTTCATTTGCTGATTCATTCTCTTTTCTGACCTCATTACTAATCTTTCAAACACGGACTTCTGTGACTCCACACACATGAGCTTATTCAATCCAAATCTTATAGATTTCATTGTAACATTTTACCGATAAGGGGGTGAGGGTAGTAAAGCCTCAAATTTAACTCTCACATACATACACATAACATATACTATTACAAATAGCCAGTTCATTTTTTTAAATTTCACATTCTCAAAACATTTAATAATCATTGACTTATCAACACTTTTTTACTTAACACACAGTTCATATGCAAACTAATATCACTAATTCATAATCAACGCATTTCATATAGTAGTCGTAGGCCACATATCACAACTCATATACTCATATCATTACAGCATTTATCAACAACAGAATATCTTGTATTCTTATTCATACCTTTATGAGTCTTAACTCATCATCAACACATTTTCACTCAAATATTTGAGTATTTACTTCTGTACTATCAGAATTAGCTCGGTTGGAAAACTCATCTGTCTCATCAAATAATTTTTGTCAGAGTCGGGAGATATCACACTATCGCAGGCTAAAAATGGCATGTATAGCTAGACTCATATACGCTATGGTAGTCCTAGAACTGAATAAACCATAGCTCTGATACCAATAAATTATAACACCCCTCACCCGTGTCCATCGCCGGCTTAGGGTTAAGAGGTATTACTGATCAAACACAACATTTAACTAACATTCCACAACTCAATAAATATTCATTATCGAATACCATTCATTAACATACACAATGACCCTTAAATAGGTCTATGAGACCTTAAACATGTTTTAGAGAAGGTTCGGGACTAAACCGATCTCATACGAAAACTTTACGAAACTTAGAAAAATTTTCATTCAAATCAGGGCACACGCCCGTGTGGCTTGGCCGTGCGCCTCACACGGCCGTGCCCTGGACCCCGTCTCATCCCGTGTACAAAACTGACTTTAATCACACGGCCTGTCACACGTCCGTATGTCTAGGCCGTGGGAAAACAGGGCATACATACTGACTTATTCACACGGCCACCAGACACGCCCGTGTGTCTAGGCTGTGGAACACGCTGACTTGTTTTATTAAAGCAGCAGGGGTCACACGGTTGAGTCACACGCCCGTGTGCTCAGGCCGTGTGGCACGAAATTAGGCTTGGTTTAAGCCATATTTCTCACCCTCCTCATGCTCATCTAATCCATATCATTTTGTACCATTTCAATACAATTAATAGGTAGCCAAAACATGTTATTTTATACACCAAACTTGCCATACCAATTCTCTCCATTTCATCAACTCAAATCATAACCATTTCCTATACAAAACACATACCAAAGCCAACATGATTCATTTCTCATTTCACATTTATTCCATCATATACCAAAACACATATCACATTCATCAATTCAACTTATTTTAAATATGTGTTTTATAATCAATCACACACCAAGCTTGACTCATAAATCATCTACTAACCATTCATTGATCAAGTTTAAGCTCATGCATTATAAGAAATTATTCAACACCTACCAAATAATCAAGTAAAACAACTTGAACCATAATCAACCATACTAAACTATGCCATTACATAAGGCAATATATACACCTCAAAATTATCATTGATTTCCAAGTCACATATCATGAAAAATTGCATCAAACACATAGGCATCAATTACCCAAATTACAAATACTCATCAAACAATCATAAAGCCTATGCATGCCATATAACCAAGTCATAAAGTATATAAATACCGAAATCATTAGCCAGATAGTGTGATGCGATCTCCGCCGACTTCCAATCCGAGCAAATCTCTGAAAATATATAAACATAGGTAAAACACACAGAGTAAGCTTTGAAAGCTTAGTAAGCTCGTATCTTAATAAACTTAACATAATAAATAATTTCATTACAATGCCATAAGCATGATATGCTATCTTACATGCCAAAACACAACTTATCTCAAATTTATAACATGATTTCATATCAAGTCATCACCATTCAATAATATACTTACTTACTTACTAAATTTAGCTTTCACAAGCTTATTCAGTTCGATTCTCATATATCATTCAATTCTCACTTTCATATAGCCCAATGAGCACATTTTGGGAAATAACATATTTATTCACATATCTTGCCCATATGAATCACATATCATTACTTATAACTAAATTCACCTTTCATTCATATAGTATCTGACAATTTCACATATGCCACTTTATAAATCACATCTTATTCATTTGTTCATGTTTCATTTGCACATATTCACATTTCATTTACATATACATCACATAATCTTCTTTGCACATATATACTTACCTTTCATTATCAAATATTGTATATATTTCAACGTCCCTAAATCGGAATGTCATTCACTTAATCACTTATTTCTCGGAACGCCCGTTGAACCGTTCAGAATCAATAAGGATACTCGGATAGTCAGAAATCTTGTACAATGCCAACGTCCCAGATGTGGTCTTATATGTAATCACATATCGATGCCACTGTCCCAGGCAGGGTCTGACACGAAAATCACAGGTCGATGCCAACGTCCCAGACGTGGTCTTACACGAAATCACATATCGGAATCCTATGTCATGACATATGTATCCTAACTATTCCTAAGGTTCGTACGGGGCTTTTAAACATCGTCACGTTATCGGAACTTTCTCGTATTCATATATTCTGATTCTCAAACAATTCAATATCATAATAACATATATATAACTTATTCAAAATACATACATTTGCATTACCATTCGGCATTGAGTTCAATCATACAAATAATATGCATTTATAACATGATTTCGTAACGTCTATTAAAATACGAACTTACCTCGTTCGCAGTAACGACAATTTAAGTCAACTAATCCGATACTTTGATTTTCCTTCGATCTAGTTTCGAATTCCGCTTTTGCCAATCTAATTAATATCAAAATTAACTTAATTATTCAAAATTTTATTCAATTTCATCCAAGAACACAT
This sequence comes from Gossypium sturtianum, assembly GCA_025698515.1. Taxonomy (NCBI): domain Eukaryota; kingdom Viridiplantae; phylum Streptophyta; class Magnoliopsida; order Malvales; family Malvaceae; genus Gossypium; species Gossypium sturtianum. The sequence continues at coordinate 23,914,498 of CM046950.1, forward strand.
AATTTGAGAATTTTTCATTTTAGCCCCTAACATTTCACATTTTCACAATTTAGTCCCTATTTCAAAATAACACAAAATACACAAAATCTCATCAAACCCATGTTAGGCCGAATTTACCTTAGGTCCCTAGCAGCCCATTAATTTCGTTTATTTCACATTTTGACCCCTTAAATTACAAATTTCTCAATTTAGTCCTTAATACACATTTTTATCAAAAATCACTTAATAAAATATGATAATCTATCAACAAATTTTTATTTTTCATCATCAAACAACAAAAAGCTTGAATATTCATCAATGGAATTTCACAAAATCATCACCAAATTCAAAAATTAAAGCATGGGCTAGCTAGAACACAAAGCAACGATCACAAAAACATAAAAATCTTCAAAAATCGAGCTCAAAACATACCTTAATTGAGCAATATAAATGCCGAATGCTTGAACCCTAGAAATGGTGTTCTTAATCTTTTAATTTCGGTGGAACTCACTTGGAAAAGATGAACATATGGTTTTGTTTTTATTTAATATTACTTATTTACAAAATTACTTTATTGCCATTAATGAAAACATTACAAAATCATATAATGGATGACCATTTATGTCATAATCCACTAAATATGGTCTAATCACGTAATAAGGACCTCATATTCAATTAATCAAACAAATAAACACTTTAACAATTAACACATAATTTTTGCATTTTACGCGATTAGGTCCTTTTATCAAATTAACCACTCGAACAGTAAAATTTATTTAGGAAATTTTAACACAACATTTATATCACACTGTAAACATCAAAATAATAATAAAATAAATTTTTCTATGTCGGATTTGTGGTCCTGAAACCACTGTTCTGATTTGACCTAAAAACGGGCTGTTACAAATCACTATTGAGTTTTAATTTAGAAAATGCTTGAGGACCTAGTTAGTAATTATCCAAATGACCTAATTGGTTAATAAACCATTGTTTTGTATGAGATAGTGGAAAATGATAATGATGATGATACCCACTTAATTTTCATAATTGAAATTAATAAGCAAATGTATACCTTAATTAAGTGGATTAATCATGATTAGTTAAGTTAATTAAATCCTTAATCTTAGTATAAATATTAAATAGTGGGGAGAACAAGATGAGTCTTCATCTTCTCCAAGTCTTTTCTATCCAAATAGGAAGAAAAAGAAAGAATTTTCTCTTTTGCTCTGTTTACAAATTGGTCCACAATCTTAAGGTAAAACATACTTTTTCTTTGAAATTATTATGTTTTCATGATCATGTAAGCTTGATTAAGCTTACCCATGTATTAGATTTTTCAATTACTAAATATTTATCAAGTTACTATTAAAGGGTATTGATGAAATTGAGTTTGATCTTGATGAGAAATTGAACTATGAGTTTTGAGCATGTTAGCATTGAATTGAAAAGTAGAGAAAGGTGTTGGAATTAAGTAGAAATCTAACTAGGCTTGATAATTAGTTTTGTGACATTAGGGACTAAATTTAAATTGAAAATTGTTATGATATTATGTTATAGATTAAATTTAAATTGAAAATTGTTATGATATTATGTTATAGATTAAAAGTGAAATCGAATTTTGATCCAATGTTAAATATCGAAAAATATGAATATATCGAATATAGGGACTAAAATGGATAAAATGCAAAATATGTTTGATTATATGTATTTCATGTGATTGAGTGGAAACTAATTTTTTTTTTTCAAATTGAATTATTGAATGTAGCTAAAGACAACATCAGGTCGTCTCGAAAGAAAGGAAAGGTGAGAGTCGTAAACAAGTAACGATTACAGTTTGTACTTTCATGATTTGAATTATATATATGTCTTATTACAAAATAGCTTATTTGGGTTAAGCATCCTACGTGTCTCATGATTTGATTTGTATGAGATAATATGAAATGTTGTGAATTGAACTGAGATGAGATTAGCATGGTACAAATGACTATTATATAAAACTATGATATGTGATAATGAATATATAAGTGTTTGGATCATTAAGTACCCTATTAACTGTCTCGAGTAGAGTCGGGTAAAATCGGCATGCTTTAGGATTAGTGTACAGGGTTATATTTCGGTTTATACCAATAAGGCATAGAGCGCAAATTATACTTCGGACATTCCGATGAGTTGTGGAGCACACATTACTTTGGTTTATATCGATAAGGCATGAAGCGCAAATTATACTTCGAACATTTCAATGAGGCACTGGGTGCCAGATATAGTAGAGTGCTGGTTGGATGATCCGTGTATCTATCTTAAGTTCGTGTCCGGTTAATAGGGACCATAAAACATATTCCAATTGATATGAAATGTTAATAGAAAATGTTGTATCATGTATATAAATGTTAGAGTGACAAAAGATAGCATGTGAAAGATCATGTGAACCGTTAAATAAGCCCTGAGGGCCGATATGAATATAAAATGAACCAGTGTATTCAAAATAGGAATGAGAAAAAGGTATGAACCTTGTACCATGCTATGATACATAAGTGAATGTGACATGATGATGAAAAATACAGTATGATATTGTAACACCCCTAACCCGTATCTGTCGCCGGAACAGGGTTACAGAGCATTACTAGAACTTTTTAGAATATTTTCAGATAAATGATGTCAATCACTACTCATTAACCGAGATTATTCAAAACGTCCCTGAATTGGGCCCTCGAGGTCCAATACGAGCATTAGAATCAAGTCGAGACTAAATCGAAAACTCATAAAAATTTTCGCGACATTTTAAAAATTTTCTAAGGTTACAGGGCTACACGCCCGTGTGGTCTAGGGGCACGCCCGTGTGATCAGGCTGTGTGGTCACACACACCCGTGTCCCTAACCCATGTAACTCTCTGACTTGCAAGCATGAAGAAATTGAGGTCAAATGGCCAAGTCACACGCCTGTTTGCTAGGCTGTGTGGCTAATTTAATTTTCAAAATTAAGGTGCAGTTTTCACACGGCCATGACACATACCCGTGTGCAAGGCCGTGTCCCTCACATGGTTGAGACACACGCCCATGTCTCTGCCCGTGTGCTCAATTCTGAGCATTCTGTTTCTTGATTTTAAGGTGTAGGAGACACACGGCCAGGCCACAAGCCAATGGGGCAGACCATGTGTCGCACACGGCCTAGACACACGCCCGTGGGTCTACACGTGTGGACAAAATATAGGCTATTTACCAAGCCATTTTGCCACCCTTCTGTAACACCCCAAACCCGGTCAATACACCACGACCGAATCTGGCATGTTACGGGGAAAATCGCGTTTGAGGGGTTAGGTTTCAGGTTAAAGATTCGATGAAAAACTCTTTGTCACATTTTATACTTGTCGAAATCTTGGGCATGATTGCTTTGTCATATTTTAATGTTTTAGGGTGATACCCGATGGTAAAGTTTAAAACGTATCGCGTTGTAGTTTGAAAACCTCATCTTTCCAAGTTTTATCCAATATTAGTCCAATTCTTTGTTAAGGCATATTTAAAATCCAATACAAGCATGTAAATAACAAAAACATAAAGTAAAAAGGCCTTTTACAATCCAAAATAAAAACCCAAGTGAAAATAAATAAAATATAGTACCGAGTTTTAAAACAGTGCAACCTCAATTTTTATTCATGGCATGAGCACCTCGAGTCTATCCCGGCTCCATGTCCGCAACTAAGTGTCACCTGAAATGATAAGGGAGAAGGTGAGTCGCAAGACTCAGTGCATAAATCCCCCTCCCGGTATATGCAACATACCAACACACATCATACTAAAGCAATACAATCAATGCACCCGATCCTAACCATCCATATCACCTTTCTACCCCCCGTGGTGGTACCAAACCACCGGTGGTGCCAAACCTGGTGACCCAAAGTCACGATATCCAACAATGTGGTGCCAAACCACTGGTGACCCAAAGTCACGAATAATCCAATGATGGGGCCAACCTGTAACATCCCCAAACCCGGCCTATTCACTACGACCGAATCTGGTTATGTTAGTGAAAATATTTTAGACTTAGAATAAAATAGTAAAAATTTATTTGCTCTTGGAAACCATGTTCTTTTGAAATTATAGCCACATGTTTAATAATTCCATAATTGAATAAGTAAGTTATAAAAATATATCCATCGTCACATAGTGTTTCAATTTGAACAAACCATCATAGAGTTGATAATAAAATAATACCAAAAATAATAAAATAAATCCTTATTACAACCATTATTTAAAAGAAATACTTAATATTTAATAAAACTAAAAACAACGCCTTGGCATGGGCCACCATGTGTCCTCTCCGATCCCGGTCCATCTCATGAATCACCTGAAATGTTTGGAAAATAATTGGGTGAGTCACGCACTCGATGCATAACCACAACACATATTTCCATCCGTATGGGCTTGGCCCATACCCACACAAACCATCAAAACAAATCATGCAAGAATGCATCTCGGCCCAACCTACTATCCAACCGTGACACCAACCTTAGCGGACTCACGCCTAAGGCCGTGGCTAATCCACCGATCACAACCGAGAGTGATCCCACATATGTTACCTCGCGGACACTGCCTGCGACAAGGCCGTGGGTGAGCCACCGATCACATCGTGATCCATAAATCTTACCTCGGCATTCTCATTTTGCCGAGGCCGTGGTCTGAGCCACGATTAACCAAAGTGATCCAAATATCGAATCGTCTACGGTGATGCACATAGCAATCAACCGCCGAGATGGGCACCTAGCCAACACCTCCCTTGAGGTAGCACAAAGCTAACCTCAAGCGCTAATGTAGCCTGAGCTATCATTAGACCACGTACATCCCTGTGTACACTTCTTCCTTCTTCAATCCAATCCCATGCCCATGTGTCAATAAATCATGCAAGAATATCATATAGAATGAGTATTTATCACTTATCACTACCACATTGTACATATATAAATGTATATCAAGATTAACTTACCATCACCGATTATTCATCACTTATGCCATTATAAACGGCTATTACACATAATACACACATAAACATGTTAGCAAACCAAACCACGTAAATAGTGCGATGATTACGCACCTAAATGATACCAAAACCCAAACGCTTACTTCTTCGCTTCGCACACGCAGACTAACGCGGACTTACAAAAGGTTCCCAAATGACGTGCTCTTCTTCCCTACAATCGGCCTTGGCATAAAAACAATGAACACTTAGGCCATTCGGCCAAGACAAAAACTATAGCACAAAGAAAATCGACACGCCCTTACCTTGCTAATCAACCTTTAAGGGTAAAATCGTAATTTTACCTACTAAGGGCATTTTCGTAATTTACCCACCAAGGGTATATCGGTAACTCAGCACCTGGAATGGCCTTTCCAAAGGCCCGTCGCCCGAAGCGACCCAACTACCATTTCTGGTCGAATGGACTATTGGGCCTAAAGCCCAATTTTCGCCCATTCGGGCCCACACACGCTCGTGTGGCCCACCTAACACAAATCTAGCCACGTATATAAGTTCCACCTAGTCTAGTTCACTATATACTACACAATCGCACAATTTACTCATAAGGACCCACGGGCCCATTGGGCCCACTTCGCCCATCACGCCCAAGCAAAATTTCCAACCCACAAGAATACTACCGATAGCCTCAACTATCGCTGGCGTCGAAGCCCCACACGTGCATTTCGCACGCTCGCTCGTGTGGCTACTAATGCCGTGTGGACCGGCATTTCGGTATTTGCCGCTCTACAACTAGAGTAGAGAGAGTTACACACCGATAGGACTGGGGCTAATCCGCTCCGATCACTCTTGTGCCCAAACGCCTCCAAGATGTGTTTTCTCTCCTCCTAGGATGCTCCTTATATAGCTAGCTCTTCACCTTCATTCTCTGTATCTTTCCGATGTGGGATCCTTCGTCGAAGAGAGTTTAAATTCAACTGAAACTCTTCCCGTCCTGCATCGCAAAATAAATACTCCCTTGCTTCTCATGAGATTCGAACCTGTGCTCCCTTGTAACATAATCCACGTTGCTAGCCACTTGGCCACAAGCTCCTCTTGTGTCTTAAACCATGCGCAACTAAATATAGACTATAGCCAAATTCCCGAGGTCCAAGTAAAAAGAAAACCAAAATGCAAAAGCCAAGACTTGAACCTTGGACCTCCTTCCTTCCCCGTGGCGTCACTCCCTTGTTCCTTAAGTGGCGCCACTTTGCCACTACACCACACACTCCACTTGTGTCATTTTTCCCACATTTTATTCTTAAGGCCTACCCGCCAACTTCCGGTTTTTTTTTTTCACCTAAAACCAAAATTTCCCCAAAGCTAATATTTGATCCGGGACTTCATAGAAGCCTTCTAACCTTCCAAAATCACTTATCCAATAGGTCTAACTAGCATTTAAGCCGGTCTCTTGTTCTCCAAAAATTTAAACGCTACTATGCCTAAGGCCCATTGGGCTCAATTCTCCTAGGCCCAATTCCTTTTACCCTAAAAATCTAAATTTTCCAAAGCCTTCCTTCTCATCCCAACATTCTTAGAGCCTCTAAAACTCAACCAAGCACTCCCCAAAACCTACTAACACTTGATTTATACCCCATATGCACACCCCTAAACCGTGGTGTTACAATTCTACCCTCCTTAAAATAATTTCGTCCTCGAAATTACTTGTCTAAACTAACGATCCAATTCTCTCCACTACGCTATCGCTGCGCACTCTCGATCTCCAAGAGCTAACATACTTTACGAGCAACAAAACAAGCATCCACCAAACTGCGCTCTACCACGCCCACGAGAAGTACGACCACGCCCCTAGAACTCATATCTAGCGTCGCGATTTAATCGATTAAAAGTTTTATGCATTAGAAATTTTGTTCCCCTTTATTTTAATCCACGAGCAAATTTTATGAGCAGAAGTTACGGAAGTCGTTCTTTCGAGCAATCAAAGTTTCGATTTCTAAAGTAATCCACTATTGCAATCATCCGATCACATCAATAACTCACAAGCAATAGTAAGGGGTACTTACTGGTGGACTTCGGCCTGAGGTACAGTGCCATGCCCACCTAACTCGAAAACCTTTCATAAAAACCCATTTTTGAACGCGTTTTTGGGCCCAAAACCCTCAAAGCCGAAGTTTTGAACCGGGCTCGATATTAAATCGTAACATCCCCAAACCCGGCCTATTCACTACGACCGAATCTGGTTATGTTAGTGAAAATATTTTAGACTTAGAATAAAATAGTAAAAATTTATTTGCTCTTGAAACCATGTTCTTTTGAAATTATAGCCACATGTTTAATAATTCCATAATTGAATAAGTAAGTTATAAAAATATATCCATCGTCACATAGTGTTTCAATTTGAACAAACCATCATAGAGTTGATAATAAAATAATACCAAAAATAATAAAATAAATCCTTATTACAACCATTATTTAAAAGAAATACTTAATATTTAATAAAACTAAAAACAACGCCTTCGGCATGGGCCACCATGTGTCCTCTCCGATCCCGGTCCATCTCATGAATCACCCGAAATGTTTGGAAAATAATTGGGTGAGTCACGCACTCGGTGCATAACCACAACACATATTTCCATCCGTATGGGCTTGGCCCATACCCACACACACCATCAAAACAAATCATGCAAGAATGCATCTCACCAACCTACTATCCAACCGTGACACCAACCTTAGCGGACTCCCCGCCTAAGGCCGTGGCTAATCCACCGATCACAACCGAGTGATCCCACATATGTTACCTCGGCGGACTGCCGCACAAGGCCCGTGGGTGAGCCACCGATCACATCGTGATCCATAAATCTTACCTCGGCATTCTCATTTGCCGAGGCCGTGGTGAGCCACCGATCAACCAAAGTGATCCAAATATCGTAATCTGCCTACGGTGATGCACATAGCAATCAACCGCCGAGATGGGCACCTAGCTAACACCTCCCTCGAGGTAGCACAAAGCTAACCTCAAGCGCTAATGTAGCCCGAGCTATCATTAGACCACGTACATCCCTGTGTACACTTCTTCCTTCTTCAATCCAATCCCATGCCCATGTGTCAATAAATCATGCAAGAATATCATATAGAATGAGTATTTATCACTTATCACTACCACATTGTACATATATAAATGTATATCAAGATTAACTTACCATCACCGTTATTCATCACTTATGCCATTATAAACGGCTATTACACATAATACACACATAAACATGTTAGCAAACCAAACCACGTAAATAGTGCGATGATTACGCACCTAAATGATACCAAAACCCAAACGCTACTTCGCTTCTCGCACCGCAGACTAACGGACTTACAAAAGGTTCCCAAATGATGTGCTCTTCTTCCCTACAATCGGCCTTGGCATAAAAACAATGAACACTTAGGCCATTCGGCCAAGACAAAAACTATAGCACAAAGAAAACCGACACGCCCCTTACCTTGCTAATCAACCTTTAAGGGTAAAATCGTAATTTTACCTACTAAGGGCATTTTCGTAATTTACCCACCAAGGGTATATCGGTAATTCGCAGACTGGAATGGCCTTTCCAAAGGCCCAGTGTCGCCCGAAGCGACCCAACTACCATTTCAGTCGAAATGGACTATTGGGCCTAAAGCCCAATTCGCCCATTCGGGCCCACACGCTCGTGTGGCCCACCTAACACAAATCTAGCCACGTATATAAGTTCCACCTAGTCTAGTTCACTATATACTACACAATCGCACAATTTACTCATAAGGACCCACGGGCCCATTGGGCCCACTTCGGCCCATCACGGCCCAAGCAGCCCCAACCCACAAGAATACTACCGATGGCCTCAACTATCGCGCCGAAGCCCCACACGTGCGCGCCGCACTCGTGTGTGGCTACTAATGCCGTGTGACCGGCATTTCGGTATTTGCCGCTCTACAACTAGAGTAGAGAGAGTTACACACCTGATAGGACTCTGGGGCTAATCCGCGCTCCGATCACTCTTGTGCCCAAACGCCCTCCAAGATGTGTTTTCTCTCCTCCTAGGATGCTCCTTATATAGCTAGCTCTTCACCTTCATTCTCTGTATCTTTCCGATGTGGGATCCCTTCACGTCGAGAGTTTAAATTCAATGAAACTCTTCCCGTCCCATCGCAAAATAAATACTCCTTGCTTCTCATGAGATTCGAACCTGTGCTCCTTGTAACATAATCCACGCTGTTAGCCACTTGGCCACAAGCTCCTCTTGTGTCTTAAACCATGCGCAACTAAATATAGACTATAGCCAAATTCTGAGGTCCAAGTAAAAAGAAAACCAAAATGCAAAAGCCAAGACTTGAACCTTGGACCTCCTTCCTTCCCTGTGGCGTCACTCCCTTGTTCCTTAAGTGGCGTCACTTTGCCACTACACCACACACTCCACTTGTGTCATTTTTCCCCACATTTTATTCTTAAGGCCTACCTGCCAACTTTCAGGTTTTTTTTTTCACCTAAAACCAAAATTTCCCCAAAGCTAATATTTGATCCCGGGACTTCATAGAAGCCTTCTAACCTTCCAAAATCACTTATCCAATAGGTCTAACTAGCATTTAAGCCGGTCTCTTGTTCTCCAAAAATTTAAACGCTACTATGCCTAAGGCCCATTGGGCTCAATTCTCCTAGGCCCAATTCCTTTTTACCCTAAAAATCTAAATTTTCCAAAGCCTTCCCTTCTCATCCCAACATTCTTAGAGCCTCTAAAACTCAACCAAGCACTCCCCAAAACCTACTAACACTTGATTTATACCCCATATGCACAGCCCCTAAACCAGGGTGTTACACAACCCATCGTGTGATACCAAATCACTAGCGACAATCCCGTATCTCATAAGTGGGGCCAACCCATGGTGGTGTCAAACCACAGGGACGAGTTGCAATGAGATGCCAAACCTCTGGTGTCCCAAAGACACAAGTGTGATACCAAATCACTGGTGACCGCAGTCACGAATCAGATGATGGGGCCAACCCATCGTGTGATACCAAATCACTGGCGTCAATCCCGTATAATCAACTGGGGGGCCAACCCACCGTGGTGCTAAGCCACTGGGACGAGACGCTGAGGTGCCAAACCTCTGGTGACCCAAGGTCACAAAATATCATCTGTGGTGCTAAACCACTGGAGGTGCCAAACCTCTGGTGTCCCAAAGACACGGATATCATATTTCCCCCTCCTCTCATATCACCCATACATGTCATACTGATGCAAATCATGTAAATCATGCAATCATGCTAATATGTTTAATATCGTATCTCATATCACATACATCCGCAATCATGATATCTTATACCATTAATAGAACTCATAATGAGACGGACTTACCCGAATCCGTGCACATACCCCATCGGGTACCATGTAAACCATCATACTGTTTTGGTCTTACCAAGGCAATCAGATTAATTAAATATATTACTATGTAAGAAGTGTGTTAGTTTACACACCTGCTAACACGCGAGCTTTAAACTCAACAAATCGATCTACAATCTTAACACACCTTGCTCCTATAATCGGCCAAACAGGAGATTAGCACTTATACCATTCGGCTAGAATAGATAAACCAAAGGGTTAACATTAAACCCTTACCTCGCAAATGGTTTGGTTTCCTACCAAACCCGAACCAAACAATGGTTCCTCTGACAATCGGCCTCACCCTAAAAAGAAAACGGTTAATCCTTTAATAACTTGGCTTAATGAAAACTAAATGAATAGACTAAAAGAACCAACTCTTACCACCACTTACCAATTGCTTACCCAAAGATAATTGCTTTGCTTGACTACTTCACAATCCCGAATGTCCTATACAAAATGGTTTCCAAACAAGAGGTTAACTCCTTTCAACCACACCAGAATCGGCTCTTAACCAACCCACACACGACAAAGAACAAGGGAGGGGAGAAATGGCCATTCGGCCAAGCACTTACCTTCTTATGAACTCAAATGAAAACCGAACTATTCGGTCAAGATGCAACTAAAGAAAGAAGAGAAATTTCGGCAACACCAGGGAGGGATTCGGCTATAATCTAAAAAATAAAGCAAACGAAATGTGGTTCAAGAGAAGAAGAGAAATCGGCCAAAAGTTGAAGAAAAATTCGGCTCAAGTAGAAATGAGAAGAAATAAATGGAGAATTCTGCTAAGAAGCAATGTGATGTCGGCACAAGTGTTTCAAAAGAGAAGAGATGAAAATATAAGAAAAAGAGAATACTAGTTTCGGCTTATGCAAGTGAAAAAAAGAAAAAGAAATGCAAGAGTGCATTCGGCTACCCAAGAGAACTAGGAAGAACAAAGCAAATTCGGCAAAGGTTGTCTGTACTTTCGGTTTCAAGAAAGAAAATGAAAAGAAAAAAAAAATGAGAGAACACTCTTTAGAAAATTCGGCTAACAAAAGACCAAAGAAAGAACTTTTGCTTGACACTCCAAAGACCGAAAATGCACAAAAGCCTAAGTGAATTTCGGCTAACACCCCCCTAACTCACTCACCCAACCGGCCACTCCCAAAACTCTCCTAAAATTTGGCCACATCTCCCCCAAACACTCCACACCACCACTTCAAATTAGTTTAAACTAGCCTCCTTCCTAAATTCACTCTCCACCCACCATTTGAGCATTTGACTTGGTCTTAGGCAGAGTTTGAACTGCCTACAACTCCTCCCCTCCATGCCGTCAAAATGAGAGCCAAAAATGTGGGATTTTCGCAACTTGAACACGGGACCTCCTCCCCGCAAGTGACGCCAAACACAAGCCCCAAGTGGCGCATGCTTTGCCATCTTACTAGCTCAACTCTTGTGCCAACTTTTCACCTAAAATTATTTATAAACCCCAGCTCCTTCAGCTCCATTCACATAAAACTTAAAACCAAAATTTTTCCTACCACTCCGCTTATACTAAGCTTACAACTAAGCCCCAAAACAACACAAAAGCAACATTGCAAAACAACCACATGCAAAACAATGCAATAACAAAATAGCCCCTATCCCCGGATGTTACGCTTCTACCTCTAAAAATAATTTCGGCCTCGAAATTACCCGATCAAAAGAGTTGAGGGTACTCATTGTCTCATCGGATCCTCGGGTTCCCACGTAGCTTCTTCCACGCCATGGTTCCGCCATAGCACCTTTACCAGAGGCACTGACTTCCTACGCAAAACCTTTACATCCCGATCTAGGATCTGCACAGGTTCCTCCTCCATGGTCAAATCCGGATTCACCTCGATCTCTTCCACTGCTACGACATGCGATGGATCTGAACGATAACGCCTAAGCATCGAAACGTGAAATACATCGTGAATCGACTCAACTCACGGCAACTCAAAGCGGTAAGCCATTGGTCCCACTCGTTTCAAGCACCTTATACGGCCCAATAAACCTCGGACTTAGCTTGCCTTTCCTTCCGAATCTCAATACTTTCTTCCATGGCGAGACCTTCAGAAAACTTGATCCCCACAAAGAAACTCTATATCTCTCCGCTTGAGATCGGCATAAGACTTACGCCTATCCAAGCTTCTTTCAATCGAGCCTCGAATCAACTTAACCTTGTCTTCGGTCTCGCAACCAACTCTGGTCCCAACAATTGGCGTTCACCCAACTCCGCCCAACATGTAGGTGAGCGACACTTTCTACCATACAACGCCTCATATGGTGCCATTTTGATGCTTGCTTGGTAATCTGTTATTGTAGGCGAACTCGGCTAATGGCGTAAACTCCTCCCAACTACCAAAATCGAACACAACCTCTCAAAGATATCCTCTAAAATCAGATAACCCTTTCCGATCGCTCGCGATCATTTGCGGGTGAAAAGCCGTCTTTGAAATCCAAGCACGCACTCCAAAGCCCGATGCAACGCTTTCCGTAACCTTGACGTAAATGGGATCCCTATCCGAGATAATCGATCATCGCACACGTGCAATCTCACTATCTCTCGACACATACGACCGCCAACCTCGAAGTGAGTAATCAACCCCACAGGAATGAAGTGAGTGATTTAGTCGACGATCCACAATTACCCAAACCGAGTCTTTCTTGCTCTGCGCGAAGAGGTAATCCACCGACGAAATCCATAGTTATTCTTTCCCACTTCCATTGCGGAATCTTCACCGGTCAAGCAACCCCGACGAAGAATCGATGCTCACCTTGACCTCAACGACATGTTAGACACTTCCTACAAACCCCGTCACTTCTTTCTTCGCACCGGCCACCAAAATTACTCTCTTAGATCTCTATACATCTTGCTTCCTCCGGGATGCATAGCGTATGGGCCGCTATGTGCGTCTGAAGAATCCTCCGCCTCACTCAACGTCTTTCGGCATACAAGCTCGCCTTGAAAACACAACACTCCATCACTAGATAAATCAGAACCCTTCAAACCACCATCCACGCACTGAGACCTCTGCGCACTCAAAACCTCATCTTCCAACTGTTTTTCTCTCGACCGCTCAACCCAAGTAGGCTTAACTGTAGCTCGCGAGAATACTTCGTCGCCATACAAACTCGGATGGGCAAACATCGCTCTTAAGTCCGAAACAACCTTACGGCTCCAACGCGTCTCGCCACCACGTTAGCCTTGCCCGGATGATATTAAATCGAACAATCATAATCCTTGAGCAATTCAATCCATCTGCTACGCGCCTCAAATTCAAATCCTTACGAGTCAAAAGATACTTTAGACTCTTGTGATCTGTGTAGACTATTGATCTCTCTCCGTACAAGTAGTGCCTCCAAATTTTCAAGGCGAAGACTACAATGGCTAACTCCAAGTCGTGCGTCGGATAATTGACCTCATGTGGCCTCAATCGCCGAGATGCGTAAGCCACAACCTTACCTTCTGCGTGATCAAGACACAACCCAATCCCGTATGTGATGCATCGCAATACACCGTGGAATTCCTTCCCACCTCAAAGTTGAATTAAAGCAGAGCTTGGTCAAAATCTTCTTTAGTTTGTCGAAACTCTCCTGCCGCTTCTCACCCAAACAAATGGAACCCCTTTCCTTAACAACTTGGTCATTGGCCGCTGCGATCAATGAAAAACCTTCTACAAATCTTGGTAGTATCACGCCAAAAACACTACCCCTTGGAGTTCTAGGGGTACCTCCTTAAATGACTTGTCTACAACTACAGAGTGACCTAGAGGGCTAATTACGGTCATCCGCCTAGGAGTAGTTTGAGTCTAAGTCCATGGTCTCTACTATACTACTAGCCACGTAAGAATGCGTCGAACCCACATCAATCAAAGCAGAAATGGAGAACCAAAGATCAAGAACGCATCGGTTATGACGTCCGCAAGCGTCGCCTCCTCTCGGCGCCTTCTTTGCATACACTAACCCAGTGCCATGCGGCCTCGATTACTACGCGCACTGCGCGCCGGTGCTCCACGGCCCCGACCGAACCATTACCTCCTCTCGCCATTACCACGACCCCTCTGCGGTGGCGGTCCATTATTCTGAACCGAGTAAGACCGACTCTCGGATGAACCCTAGCCAACTTACGCGGGACGGTCCCTCACACGATGATCCAATGAGCCACACTCGAAACACCCTTTTCCACCGGTCCAACATCCTCCCAATGATATTTCCCACAACGGTTACATCATGCGGCGGTCCCCGACTAGCGATAACAAACCTACTGCATCGATTCGCCCACTCGCCTAGCCCTTTCTCGAGGATTACCCGATGACCGTAAGATCCAAAACTCCTCTTATGTCTGCTCCTATCCATGCCCCGCCTTACCGACTCCTTCACTCCTCGGCTACCTTAGCCTTCTCAACCAGACAAAGAACTCACGCTCCCGTTGTGGAGCAATCAGCAACCTCAACTCGTCTCTCGGACCATCCTCAAAATGAACACACCTCTCGTGTTCGGTAGCCACAATGCCCTAGCATACCGACTCACCTCAAGAACTCGGCCTCGTACTCGACACGTGCACTTACTCCCCGAACTAACCTCGTAAATGCTTTTATTGCGTCGATGTAGCTAGCTCCAATGTACTTTTTCCGATAAGCACCTTAAAATAATCCCACGTAAGATCTCTCATCGCAAAGATTGTCTCGAATCGTGAGCCACCACCGGTATGACTCATCCCGAAGAAGCGATACTATGCCCTTCGCCTTCTCCTCGCGATCAGTCTAAATCATCCATGACCCGCTCGCCGCCTCCGGCCAATACTCACCGTCTTTGAGCAACACCGTAAACACCTCGAAATACCTCGGCCCCGTTCGCTTCGTCACCGAGTCACTCAGCACAGATTTCCGACTCCGCGCCTCCCCTACTCCAGCCTACCCTTTCCAAAACCCGCGCAAAGATCGCTCGCGACATCGCATCATCCCCGGTTTGATCTTGAAACTCACCACCTCCACGGTGGTGGCGATCTGCGATATCTCATTCTCGACCCGACCAGATCCTACGGGTTCAAAGCGTCATCCTACCACGACCTGCGCCCACGACCGCGTCCACCTCAAGCACTCATGACTAAAATCTCTACGATCTCGATTTAAGAGTTTTATGCATCGATAATTATTCCAATTGTTTTAATAGCAAAGTCTTATGAATACCAAAGAAGCTTTGTTTCCGCGAGTTCACGTAATCCAATCGGGTTTGATTTCTCACAAGAATCCACTATTGCTAATCATACAATCCCATCAATATCAAAATCACAAGCAATAGTGAGGGTACTTACCGGCGAATCGGTGCAGGAGACTCGGTGCCATGCCTTTTCAACCACATATTTAAAAACAAAACTCTTAAAACAACTTTTCAAAACATTTTGGGCCTCGAGCCCACAACCGAGCCTTTGAACTTGGCTCTGATACCACAATTGTAACACCCCAAACTCGGTCAATACACCACGACCGAACTGCATGTTGTTCTGGAAAATCGCGTTTGAGGGGTTAGGTTTGTGTTAAAGATTTGATGAAAAACTCTTTGTCACATTTTATACTTGTCGAAATCTTGGGCATGATTGCTTTGTCATATTTTAATGTTTTAGGGTGATACCCGATGGTAAAGTTTAAAACGTATCGCGTTGTAGTTTGAAAACCTCATCTTTCCAAGTTTTATCCAATATTAGTCCAATTCTTTGTTAAGGCATATTTAAAATCCAATACAAGCATGTAAATAACAAAAACATAAAGTAAAAAAGGCCTTTTACAATCCAAAATAAAAACCCAAGTGAAAATAAATAAAATATAGTACCGAGTTTTAAAACAGTGCAACCTCAATTTTTATTCATGGCATGAGCACCTCGAGTCCATCCCGGCTCCATGTCCGCAACTAAGTGTCACCTTTAATGATAAGGGAGAAGGTGAGTCGCAAGACTCAGTGCATAAATCCCCCTCCCGGTATATGCAACATACCAACACACATCATACTAAAGCAATACAATCAGTGCACCCGATCCTAACCATCCATATCACCTTTCTACCCCGTGTGGTACCAAACCATTGGTGGTGCCAAACCACTGGTGACCCAAAGTCACGATATCCAACAATGTGGTGCCAAACCACTGGTGACCCAAAGTCACGAATAATCCAATGATGGGGCCAACCCATCGTGTGATACCAAATCACTAGCGACAATCCCGTATCTCATAAGTGGGGCCAACCCATGGTGGTGTCAAACCACGTGGACGCAGTCGCAATGAGGTGCCAAACCTCTCCGGTGTCCCAAAGACACAAGTGTGATACCAAATCACCGTGACCGCGATCCACGAATCGGATGATGGGGCCAACCCATCGTGTGATACCAAATCATGGCGTCAATCCCGTATAATCAATCGGGGCCAACCCACCGTGGTGCTAAGCCACTGGGACGAGACGCGAGGTGCCAAACCTCTGGTGACCCAAGGTCACAAAATATCATCTCGTGGTGCCAAACCAAACCTTTGGAGGTGCCAAACCTCTCGGTGTCCCAAAGACACGGATATCATATTTCCCCTCCTCTCATATCACCCATACATGTCATATCGATGCAAATCATGTAAATCATGCAATCATGCTAATATGTTTAATATCGTATCTCATATCACATACATCCGCAATCATGATATCTTATACCATTAATAGAACTCATAATGAGACGGACTTACCCGAATCGTGCACATACCCCATCGGGTACCATGTAAACCATCATACTGCTTTTGGTCTTACCAAGGTAATCGATTAATTAAATATATTACTATGTAAGAAGTGTGTTAGTTACACACACCGCTAACACGCGAGCTTTAAACTCAACAAATCGATCTACAATCTTAACACACCTTGCTCCTATAATCGGCCAAACAGAGATTAGCACTTATACCATTCGGCCGAATAGATAAACCAAAGGGTTAACATTAAACCCTTACCTCGCAAATGGTTTGGTTTCCTACCAAACCCGAACCAAACAATGGTTCCTCCGACAATCGGCCTCACCCTAAAAAAAGCGGTTAATCCTTTAATAACTTGGCTTAATGAAAACTAAATGAATAGACTAAAAGAACCAACTCTTACCACCACTTACCAATTGCTTACCCAAAGATAATTGCTTTGCTTGACTGCTTCACAATCCCGAATGTCCTATACAAAATGGTTTCCAAACAAGAGGTTAACTCCTTTCAACCACACCAGAATCGGCTCTTAACCAACCCACACACGACAAAGAACAAGGGAGGGGAGAAATGGCCATTCGGCCAAGCACTTACCTTCTTCTGAACTCAAATGAAAACCGAACTAGAAGAGGTCTACACCACACAACTATTCGGTCAAGATGCAACTAAAGAAAGAAGAGAAATTTCGGCAACACCAGGGAGGGATTCGGCTATAATCTAAAAAATAAAGCAAATGAAATGTGGTTCAAGAGAAGAAGAGAAATCGGCCAAAAGTTGAAGAAAAATTCGGCTCAAGTAGAAATGAGAAGAAATAAATGGAGAATTCGGCTAAGAAGCAATGTGATGTCGGCACAAGTGTTTCAAAAGAGAAGAGATGAAAATATAAGAAAAAGAGAATACTAGTTTCGGCTTATGCAAGTGAAAAAAAGAAAAAGAAATGCAAGAGTGCATTCAGCTACCCAAGAGAACTAGGAAGAACAAAGCAAATTCGGCAAAGGTTGTCTGTACTTTCGGTTTCAAGAAAGAAAATGAAAAGAAAAAAAAATGAGAGAACACTCTTTAGAAAATTCGGCTAACAAAAGACCAAAGAAAGAACTTTTGCTTGACACTCCAAAGACCGAAAATGCACAAAAGCCTAAGTGAATTTCGGCTAACACCCCCCTAACTCACTCACCCAACCGGCCACTCCCCAAAACTCTCCTAAAATTCGGCCACATCTCCCCCAAACACTCCACACCACCACTTCAAATTAGTTTGAACTAGCCTCCTTCCTAAATTCACTCACCACCCACCATTTGAGCATTTGACTTGGTCTTAGGCAGAGTTTGAACTGCCTACAACTCCTCCCCTCCATGCCGTCAAAATGAGAGCCAAAAATGTGGGATTTTCACAACTTGAACACAGGACCTCCTCCCCTGCAAGTGACGCCAAACACAAGCCCCAAGTGGCGCATGCTTTGCCATCTTACTAGCTCAACTCTTGTGCCAACTTTTCCCCTAAAATTATTTATAAACCCCAGTTCCTTCAGCTCCACTCACATAAAACTTAAAACCAAAATTTTTCCTACCACTCCGGCTTATACTAAGCTTACAACTAAGCCCCAAAACAACACAAAAGCAACATTGCAAAACAACCACATGCAAAACAATGCAATAACAAAATAGCCCCTATCCCTGGATGTTACACCTTCTTTGCACATACCTATATAACTTCCAATGATACAAATCATAGAATAAATAGGCAGCCAATACAACCACAACTAAGGCTAAAACATGTCATTTTAACAACGACATCTAACATGCTCATAACATTATATTTTGCCAAACCAATTCATACCAAATTTCACATCCATAAGCATCAATATTATTTCTTTCAATATGCATTGCCTTGCCTAGG
Organism: Gossypium sturtianum; assembly: GCA_025698515.1. NCBI lineage: Eukaryota > Viridiplantae > Streptophyta > Magnoliopsida > Malvales > Malvaceae > Gossypium > Gossypium sturtianum. Next base: position 23,933,471 of record CM046950.1, read on the forward strand.
TTCACTAGCTTATCAATAAGCCAAATCATAACCATTTAACATCTATGCTATTAAGCCACAATAGACCATTTAGCAAACAATTACAAACTACATCACAAAAGACATTAGAACATATATATATATATATGTATACATATCCCAAAAAATAATCATCACTAGCCATTCCAATGGCTAGATTACAATAATCATTTACATTTACATGTCAATATGGCCAATATATCCTATACATGCCATTGTAACCATAATTTCTTTACCATATTATACTGACATGGGACGATGGATAGTGTGAGTGATCTCCGCCAAGCTTTCAATCCAACGAGCTTTCGATTTACTCTAAAATAGGGAAATAAAACTAAGTAAGCATAAAATGCTTAGTAAGTTCGTATAACATGGTACTTAACTTACCATTCATCCTATTTTGAGGTAATTATGTAAGGCATATTCAATCAATTTGACCTCAAGCCCTACACACATCCTCATTGCCCTTGTTAGTCATATAATCCATAATAACATCAAGACATGTATGAGCTCAACAACAATTAAGTTTCCAAGCACATATGCTTTCCACAACATGTATTCATTTATCATGTATAAATCATCTCTTATTATTACAAGTATAGTTTCATAATAGTTCATTTCGAGTTCAACTTATTTCATGTCAGGACCTTACTCATATTTTTCGAATATTAAGGTCACACAAGTAGTAGTACACACAAGGTGTACGAGTCTATAATCAAGGATGAACTTATATTCATCAACTAAATTCCAAGTACAATATTATCGTCTCATATTTCCATGTATCAATTATCACATATCATCATTTTCGTGTATTTCAGGTAGATACATGAAATAACTCATTTATTATTCATATCTCCTCGTGTCAAGAGTTTTACCCGTTGAATTTATCTGGAATATCGATGGATAGCGGGTAGTACACTCGAGGTGTACAAATCAGAATCCGTCAATTCATGTCCATTAATACCCATAAGGTACAATTTCAGAGAGCACACTCTTGAGCAACACATGTATACAACAGGATTACCAGTCCAGGCTAAATCCTTTTTATGACATATGCTCTAAAGAGCTTGATCTGGATTACCCGTCCGGGCTAATTCCAATCCATAACATATGCTTGAGAGGATTTATATCAAGATTACTCGTCCGTGCTAAATCCTTTTAGCAATAAGGTCAATAGGATTACTCGACCAAGCTAAATCCCACTAGCAACAAATGTAGGGCCTCATTCATTTCGGGAAATCACATATCCATCGAATTTTCCATTTATTCAAACAGGATTTAACAATTTTCAAGCATTATCAGGCATGTGATCAATCTCATACATTTATACCTTCATGCAAATTCAAATGTTCACATTCAACTGAAGCATAAAATTTACATTTTTTTATCATATATCATTGATCGGGCATTATTGTTGTTCGGGCACATTTAATTTATCGGGCTTTGACGAATATGTGATCATTTCACATAATTAAGACATTTATACAATTTACATAAACACAATCAATGCAATCATGTAAATAAACACAATTTAGTTACACGAACTTACCTCGACAAATGTTCGTGTACATAAATCTACTAATTCGACATTTTCCTCTTTTCTTCGTTCTAACTCCGAATTTGGTCTATCCGGATCTATATGAGTAAATTTAACGTCAATTTATCACATTTCATTTTCATGTGAACTCAATTTACATTCTAGGAAAAATTACCATTTTGCCCCTAACTTTTTCATAAATTCCCATTTCGTCCCTAGGCTCAGAAAATGAAACTTGTGCTAATTACTCCCTATTCCAAGCCTAACCAAAGCTCCTTTACAAAATTTACAGCACATGTATTCATAAAATTTTAGAAATTTTCCTTCAATTTAACAAGTTTACATTTTAGTCCCTAAATAATGTTTTCATCAAAAATCACTTTGTAAAAGTTGTTTATCTATCAATAATCTTTCATTTTTTACCATAAATTTCTAATTTCCAGCATATACATCCATGACCCATTTTTCATACCTTGATAACTTTTCAAATTTATCCCCCAAATAGATAGATTAGACTATCCCGGTTTTAAAAATATCAAAATTACTAAAAACAGGGCTTGATTACTTACCCAAATAAGCTTGAAAAGTCTTCTTCCTCTCTCCTAGGGTTTCCATGGAATTATTTGGGGAAGATGATATGAAATTATTTTCTTTTTCATTTAATTAAATTTTTATTTAATAACTTTTCATCTTTCTAATTTAGTCTTTAGCCTTTTTTTATTTTTCCATGGATGAATCATCCAAAAATATCTACTAACTTTTTATTAATGGTCTAATTACCATATAAGGACTTCAAGTTTTGAATTCCATAGCTATTTAATCCTTATAGCTACTAGAATTCAACTTTTGCATTTTATGCGATTTAGTCCTTTCCCTAATTAAGCACTAAATCGATAAAATTTTCGTACCAAAATTTTCACATGTCATATCTATCATATTACAAACCATATAATAAAATAAAAATAAAATTTATTTTCGGCTCGGATTTGTGATCCCAAAACCACTATTCTGATTTTATCGAAATTGGGCTATTACAACTCTCCCCCTTAAAAAATTTTCGTACTCGAAAATTTTACCAGTAAAGAGATTCAGACAATACTTTTTCATAGTTTCCTCCAGTTCCTAGGTAGCTCCCTCTATATCATGTCACTGTCAGAAACTTTTACTAAAGCTACCTTTTTATTTCTCAGCTTTTCTCTCCAAGTACCAGGATTTCAATCAATCTCTTACTGTAAATTGTGTCAGGCTGAATTTAACATTTATCAAAGCAATAACAGATGATGGGTCTGATCGATACTGTCATAACACATATACTCATAAAACATTGTGAATTCTGTAGATCTCTGCTAATAATACCAATCAATAAACATCAGGTCTAATTCTTTTCCATAATCGTATATGACAAGATAAACCACATACTTAATTTGCCTTTACGGCCAAACCGGAGAACTTTCTTTCATGGTGAAACTTTCAAAAATATTTTGTCGCCAATCTGAAACTCTGTTTCTTTTCATTTTTTAGATTCACATCGGATTTCTGACGATCAAATGCTGCTTTTAAACTACCTCAGATCACTTTTATCTTTCTTCGATTTCAAAGAATTAAACCAACTACATGTATCTTTTCTTATTGAACTCAATCCAAAACACCAGAGTTTTACACTTGTGACCTTATAAAACCTCATACGGTACAATTTTATACTTGACTGTTAACTGTTATAACAAGCAAATTTAACCAACGGAAAATATTTCCTTTTCAATTGCCTTTGAATTCAAGTACACAACATCGAAGCATATCTTCCAAAATCTGAATCATATGTTTAGATTGATTATCCATCTGAAAATGAAGTACGATACTAAAATGTAACCGTATACCCAGAGTTTCTTGTAACTTGTTTCAGAATTGGAATATAAACTGTAGATCTCTATCAGAAATAACAGAAACTAGCACATCATATAATCTGACAATCTCAAAAACAGATAATTCAAGCAATCTATCAAGTGAGAAATCCATTCATATCAGGATAAAATGTGTAGGCTTCGTCGAACAATTGACAATTACTCAAGTAGTATCTCTCTTTTTCATAAACAAGGATAATCCCGATATAAAGTTCATAGTAACTTTGTCTCATTTCGATTTCAGTATCTTCGCTAGCTATATCCATCCTGAAAGTATCATATTTATCTCCTGATACATTCAACATTTAAATACAATTTTAAAATTACCACATTTCATTCCGAACTACTAATACATCTTTTTCAAATCATTATGCATTTCATCATTCCCCAGATAAATAGACATAGTACCATTGTGATCATTCATGTAAATTTTTTTGTATAAACTCTAAATTCTTCAGTACACAAACTTTGTTTCTGAATAACAGGCATTTATCAGTTCTACTCTGAAATTCTGAATTAGAAATTATTTCACACTGTATTCATTTAACTTATAATTCATTATCACTTTTCTGGGTTTCACTAATCTGTTGTAGAATCATCAATTTAGCTCTATACTCAGCTAAAATTAATCTTTCATCAGACAATAGCAATCGGTATCCATGGCTTGCAAAGTATACAGAAATTTTCTACTAAGAATATATGCAACCACATTCGTTCTTTCAGAATCATATTCAATTATCAAATCACAATCTTTTAACATTTCAAAACATATACGCTATCTCAAAGTCAAATCTTTTAGCAACATCAGATACTTCAACTTTTTATAATCGGTGAATATATGACATTTTTCACCAAACAAGTAACGTTATCAGATTTCAACCCAAAATCAATAGCTGTTAATTCTAGATCATGTATCGTGTAATTCTTTCCATGTTGTTTTTAACTGTCTAAAAGTACAGGCTATTAATTTGCCTTACTGCATCAAAACACAGTCTTGTCCTGTTCAATAGTGCAGTACTGTAATAACAAACTCCTTACCCGATTCAGGCTGAACCAGAATTAATACTTCGATCAACAGAGCTTCCAACTGGTCAAAACTTTACTGATATTTATCGGTCCATTCAAATCTTACCTCTTTTTTGTAATAACTGGGTCATCAATGTAGCTATTTCAAGTTTGTTTTAGTAAATTTTGTGTTTTTGACACCGTTGTAGCTTAATCTAGCTAATCCAGGGACTATTTGGTAATATTGTCAAAGTTTTGAAAAGTTACCATTACTGCTCTTAAAGCTTTTTTAATGTTAATGGTTTAGTTTGAAGCTTGATGTTGAAATAGGACTATTTTGTAAAGTGAATTTGGTTAGTTTGAGTTTAGGGACTAAAATGTTAAAATGATAAAATTGGTATGAATTTATTATAAAGTTAGTTATTTGGGAGTTGCTAAGGGATGAAATTGAATTCATCTTTAAGAACTTTGGCTTAATTTTGAAAAATATGTAAGTTTCGATCTTAGAGACTAAATTGAATAAAAGGTAAGAGTTTAGAGAAATATATAAAATTTTATTAAAAGGGTCATATTCATTTGTTTAGAAATTATAGGGTATTTAGAATTGTTAAGTGGGTTAAATTATATTATATATCAAGAAACGAATCAAACGGTCAATAAATGCGAAAAAAGAAAAATTATTGAATAGTCCTCGGTGTTGTGTTTGTTGTTGTTTTGTTTAGGTAAGTTCATAGTAGGTTTATTTTAAATAATACTTCTTTATATTTTTATTACGTATATATGTGTTGGCATGATTTGGTTTGAAATAAACATTGAAATTTAGATTGAATGACTGAATCGTAAAGTATGGCAATTATATGTTTTTGGAATGCATTGAGAGATGTTATGGAATAAATTGAGAGATGTTATGGAATTTAATTGGTCATGTTGAATATGAGAATATGTTATAATGATGGAAAGTATATGAGAATTGAATTAAGTCCCATGTGAACTTAGTGAATTATAAGGATATAAATGACATGTCATTAGGGTTTATCAAGCACTATGTGCCGATGTTTATATTTATCAGGTACTATGTACCGGTGACTATATTATCAAGTACTTTGTACCAGTTTTCATAGTATATCAGACACTATTTGCCAATGTTTATATTTATCAGGTAGTATGTACCGGTGGTGGATACCATACTGATGGTTGAGATCCAACATTTGTTGTGGATTCTCCACAGCTTGTGTGAGCAGCATCGAGTAATGGTTAATGTCCCGGTTTACGACTCGTGAGAGTAAAGTTATCCCGAGTATCCAAAGTTAATTTACTATAGTTGTCTAGGAAAAATAATATATGAAAATGAATTGAAATGAAGGTCTATGGTATAAGATGTTATTCATGAAATGAATTTTGAATGTCATGTGTTTTATGCTATCTATATGACTTGGTGATCATGACTAACCATTTTGGTATGGTAGGGAATGCGTAAGGTGACAAGAAATACTAAGTTATTATCTCTATTTTAATTAGTAAGATTTTAAATGAGATTAAATTATACAAACTTACTAAGCTTTAAGTAAGCTTACCTTGTTTCGTTTTTCTTCCTTGTAGATTGTTGGAAATCGTCTTCGGAGCTCACACTATACGTCAACTCTTTTGGTAGATTTTTACTCATTTTGGTCGGTTATAAGTGGCGTGTAAATAGGTTAATGACAATGTGTATATAAGTAGTTGAATAATGTTTTATGCCATCTTTATGTGAACTATATGTATAGATGTAAGCCTCAATGATTGTTTTGGTTGGTTATGGCATGTGATGGTATAAATATGTTTTGGTACTTATGGTGATTTTTTCTTGTTGAATTTGGCACTTGAGAACGATAATTTGGTTATGAAAGTATGACATGAATATTTGGATATACTTGGTGTGAATGGTTGATTTAATCTTGATAAATTGTGGTGCATAATGTGGTATATTAGTTTGGCACTTAGGATGGATGATTCAAGTTGTGTTTTTGGCATGTTTTTGGTGTATTTGAACAGGTTGATGAATGGTATATTTGAATGTTTGGAGTTGTAACTTGCTTTGTAGGTTATCTTTTTGGCACACAAGGTCTAGCACACGGCCACGTGCCACACACAGGTAAGTGGCATGACTGTGTGGTGTGTAAGATTTGGGAGGTGATTGGTGTGCACGACCTCAATGAGTTCCATGGTCGTATGAATCCAGTTTACATGACCACAATCTATTACACGGCTTGGCGATAGGACCATGTGACCCTGTTATACACGACTTTGGTTTGTTGCACGGTTTAGGTACACAGCCATGTATTTAGCTCCACACGGCCTGGCTAAACAGCCGTGTGACCTCTGTTTGGCCTTTTTACCTATCTTTTTTGTAAAAATTTTAAATTAGTCTTGAATTGATTCTAACTCGGTTTAAGAGCTTTGTTGTAAATCATATTATTCTTATATTATTGAATGCTTTGTTGTTTGATTAAATACTAAAGCTGAATTCATAGGTGATAATTGTCGTTAATTGTTGTAGCATCTTATAGATTGGGTCCAGTGACCTGACTGGGTGTAAGATGTTACATTTAGTGGTATTAGAGGCACAGTTTAGTCGATTTTAGGATTGAATGTAGCATGTATTGAGTCTAGAAATATATGCCACTTTATAACCTTTGATAGTGTGATGACTCCTGATCCGTTGTGACTTGTTTTCTTATAGATAAGAGATGCCAAGTGAATCCAATCGAGTCGTTTTCAAAGAGGCTAAAAGTAATGTTCCAACCACCGATTAAGAAGTTGTTCAAAGTGTGCTCATGTCTTAAGGGCCTGGAGATGAAGCTCATGTTGCCTTTCTTCGAATGATGAATGAAATGTTTTCAGCTTACATAAGAGTGACTCTTGCGGCTCAACAACCTCCACCCCCACGTGTGCCTACCTCGGCACCCCATCGTCCTCAAAGCCCAATTTTGCAAAAATGTTTATAGGCTTACTATTCATAAAATTTGAAAGTGTGGGGCCGAAGAGTTCCGCAGTAAAGTGGATGATGGTCCTGCCAGAGATGAGTACTGGTTAGAACTTACACAAAAAGTTTTGGATGAAATGTTATGTCCTCCCAAGGATTATTTGAGATGTGCATTATCACTATTAAAATAAGAAGCTTTCCACTGGTGGTCAACTTTAACAACTGTGGTATCAAAAGACAAGGTTAACTTGGACTTTTTTTGAACTGAATTTCGAAAAAAATACACTAGTAAGCGTTATTTAGACAATAAGAAGGAATTCCTTGAGTTGAAGTAAGGAACTGATCAGTTGCTGAATATGAGCGAGAGTTTATTCAACTCAGTAAATATGCTCGTGAGATTGTTTCTATTGAGGAAGAGATGTGTATTCGCTTTGAAGACGGTTTGCACGATGAGATCAAAATGTTAGTGGGTGCAATGGAATTGCGTGAATTTTTAGTTTTATTGTAACACCCCAAACCCGGCCTAGAAGTTAGGCCTGAATTTGGTGTGTCACATTGAAGTGTTTTTTGAAAACCTTGTTTTCATTGAAAACCCTTCTCGTTTAAAAGCTTAAGTAAAATCTCAGTTACGTTAGTTTATTTTTAAAATGTGGTATATTGAAAAAATTTTAATTTTATTCCCAAAATATCTTTTTAGTTACGGAAGCTAATTTTGAGAGTAATTGATTTACGAAAAAGATGAAGTCGCGAAACCATTTCAAAAATTATTACGAAAACGTAGTGTTGTTTTTAAAAACAGTTAACATTTTGGAAAACCGTGATTTACTTCTAACAGATATAATTCAAAGTAAATAAAAACCCCAAGTTAAAACCCAGCACCTTAAAGAGGCCTTATTACAAAAATTAAAACCCAAAATGGAATCTAAAGCAAAAATGAAATCCAAAGGCAGTCGTGTGGCCATCTCCGAGTCCCTCGCAGCACCGACCCTCCTAAAGCTGGGGATTACCTGCACAGTTAAAAATGGGGTGAGTTTGCGAAATCTCAGTGTGTATTCCCCTTGTAACTAAAACGATTAGTAAAGCAGATGTAAATCGAGAATCGATCCGGGTTTGGAGCCCAATTCACGATAACAGAACAATGTGTGTGGGTCTAAGCCCAGTACAATTTCACTTACAAGGCCTCAGCCCTTATCAAAATTAATTTCATATGCATAATGTGTGATGAATGCTAACCCATCCCATCCAACCCTGCACTTGTCTCTGTCCAACCCTGCTCTACCTGCAGGGAATAAATGACCCACGCCATCCCTACACTCCCAATGTTAGCACCGGTTGTGGCACTAACAAAAATCGCAGCATAGCTGCTGGTATTTATGCGGCTTTAAGCCTTCAGTAACGGTCTCATAATTGGCACATAGCCATCGGTAACTGTAATAAGATCGGCACATAGCTATCAGCTACGGTAATATAACCGGCACACAGCCACGGGTAATTATGATCGACACAGAGTCATCAATATATAAGTTAGGCACATAGCCACGGGTAAATACGATTGGCACAAAGCCATAATCAAGATGGCACAGAGCCATATTTAGGTTGGCACAGAGCCATTATCAGATTATGCGGCTTTAAGCCGTCCGTCGGCCCACAGTCGTCTTATGCGACATGTGCAACCTTAACTGATCAATACTGGATCCACAGTCTTCTCATGCGACCCGTGCGACCCTATCAGAACTTCCTCCGTATCAATGTCCCAACCCCATGCAATATGTCGTGTATGTCATGCTCAATCATTACATGTGTATGCAAAATGGCTAGGCTCAGTAAACAGTCATTTAAACCTACATTAAAAGCATATCAGTCACACGACCACAGTCCAGTCAGTTAAAACACAGTCATACGATCACAGTCAAATCAGTCAAATTAATAGTCTAAGTCAGTCATTTACCCACAAGGGCAAAATAGTCATTTTACCCTATAAGGGCATTTCGGTAATCCTACCTTACAGGGGTATTTCAGTAATTTTGCAAATCAGGGGTATTTCAGTAATTTTGCAAATCAGTGGTATTTCGGTAATTTCACAATTCGAGGGTATTTCGATAATTTTACAAATCAAAGGTATTTCAGTAATTTTACAAATCAGGGGTACTTCGGTAATTTCACAATCTGAGGGTATTTCAGTAATTTTACAAATCAAGGGTATTTAGGTAATTTTACAAATCGAGGGTATTTTGGTAATTTTACAAATTGGGGTATTTCGATAAGTTTACAAATCAGGGGTATTTTGGTAATTTTACAAATTAAGGGTATTTCAGTAATTTTATAAATTAGGGGTATTTCGATAATTTCACAATCTGAGGGTATTTCGGTAATTTTACAATTCAAGGGTATTTTGGTAGTTTTACAAATCAGGGGTATTTCGATAATTTCACAATCTGAGGGTCTTTCAGAAATTTTACAAATCGGGGTATTTCGGTAATTTTACAAATCCGAGGTATTTCGGTAATTTTACAAATCAGAGGTATTTCAGTAATTTTACAAATCAAGGGTATTTTGGTAATTTTATAAATCAGGGGTATTTCGGTAATTTCACAATCCAAGGGTATTTCAAAAATTTTACAAATCGGTGGTATTTCGATAATTTTTGCAAATCAGGGTCTCAGCGACCTAACAGAAGGTCCACCGTCGCCTCGAGCGACTTAAGTGACCTAAACAATCACAATAGTGTAAATGGGCCTAGGGCCCATTACTCAGCCCAAGTGGGCCCACACGCTCGTGCAACCCAATTAGCCTAGAGATAGCCTCGTCTATACGAACAACACAGTCCAAACCAATAGTAACCATATAACATGCATTTTATCCATGTGCGGCCCACAAGCCCAGTGGGCCCACACGGCCTATTGCCCAAAAACAACCCTAGCCATGTGGACTACACGGCTCGGTCTAACATTTACCACAATATGCAAATTTAATCTGTGTGGGGCCCACAGGCCTATTGGGCCCGCACGGCCCATTTTGGCCCTAACGCGGCCCAAAATGACCTAAGCCCATGAGAACGCTCATGGTGGCCTCAACCATCTTACGCCCATATTCGTGGGCTCGGTCCACAACACGTGCGATCGCACGCTCGTGTGGCATCATTCGTCGGTACTTCGACTTTTCGGTATTTTGTCAATCTATGATCAGAAGGAGTGGTGTGAGTACACACCTTGATTACGAAGCGCGCCACGAATCCCTAGCACCGAACCCTACTCGATCGAGCTTCCCTAAATCCTCACTAATTGTTAGCAACGATCAACTTCTTGTAGATATCTGCGTTACCCAAAGAACCTTATTAACCAAGATTGTACAAGGTTGTGGTTTACAACCACATTTGATAACCTTTACAACATAAAAGAGCATTCAGCCTCAACTAAAAGCAAGGAGAAAAAGAGTGCACTTACTGGTTGATCAAGAACCCTTACCACACTGAAAACTAAACGCAAGAAGAGTAGTTCGGCAAAGAAACAGCAATGATTTGACAGAGAAACACAAAGATTCGGCCTAGCCAAAGAGAATGGGTGAGAAATAAAGTAAGAAGGTTTGGCTATGGCCCAAAACCGATTGAAGAAGAGGTTAGTAGAGAAGAGAGAAAAAGAAGAAGAACAATACCCAGCACAATAGAGGAATGAACCACGGACGACAATTGTTGAAGTGAAGGAATGAGAGTCTAGATTGAAGAAATCGGCACAAGAGTTCGAGATGAAGAAATGAGAAAGATAAAAGAATTAGAAATAAAAGAAGAGGACTAGAAGAGGAGAAATCGGCTAATAGGTGGCCTAAATGGTAATGCAATTTCGGCTTAGAAAAAAGTATAACCAGGATCTTGAAAACCAAAAACAAAGGTACCAAAATGAGTGAAAAGAAAAACAAAAACTCTTCTTAGCAAGATTCGGCTATACCCAACAATGACCACAAACGACACTCACCCTACCCTATGCCGAATTTGCCACACTCACAAAGTCCAACTCAGTTACAACACCTCCCCCTTCAAAATCCCACGATTATCTCCTTATGCTACTCCATAAATCACTCCTCACCACACATTCAAATTCCAAGACCAATTCAAACCTTCACCAAGTAGAGTTCTACTCCAACCCAACTTCTAGCTCAGCAAGGAGTAAAATAAATTACTCTTTTGAGCAGGGAGAGACTTGAACCTCTGACCTCTTTGCCCCCTTGTGAGGCTACCTCCTTGCTAGTCCACCACACGCCACTTGCCACTAAGCCACAAGCTCCTCTTGTGTTATAAATTATCCAAAAATATTCTTAAAACCTACCCACTAACATCAAGGCTCCTTTAAGAGAAAAACATAAATTTTTGCTAAAGCCCAGGTTTGAACCCATGACTTCTCCAACACCCCCAAACACTCCTAATCACTTAACCATTAAAGTATCAACCAATTTGTGATATTTCTTGCACACATAAACTTTTATGTGCAGTCTCTTAGCGGGTCCCATGTACAAGGCCCAACACTTCTAGGCCCAAAAATTTGGGGCGTTACATTTATCTGATCGGGTTCAGAAGATGGAAGAAATCTTTAATAATAAGACACAGAATGAGACGAGAGTTCGAGACTTTAACAAATAAAATACATCCAGATCATTTTCTGCTCCCCTACCAAAAAGAGTGAAAGAAGCTCATAGCCATTTTTCAACACCGTTTGGATTTTCTTGAAGGGACCGAATGAAGCAAAGTAATTTGAGACCAATGACGACTTTGATAGCTAGTTTCAGTAGTGTACAAAATTCAAATAGACCTGAATGTAATCATTACGGTAGAAATAATTTCGATGTGTGCAGGCTAAAAAACGGATCTTGTTTCATTTGTGGATCAATTAGACCATTTTCAAAAAAATTATATGAATCGATCTAATCGGAATAGATTTCTGAATATGAAACTTGTAGATACTTTTACAAGATAAGACAACTAGGAAGTAGGGGCACTGTTGAAGTTTGTAGATATGGAACAAAAGATACAACAGTTCAATTTGAAGCTCGAGCTCCTTCCAGAGCTTACGCTATTCGTGCACGAGAAGAGGCCTCAGCTCCTAATGTTATTGCTGGTACCTTTTCTATCTTTGATGTTACTAAATATGCATTAATTGACCCTGGGTCGACACATTCATATATATGCAATATGTTAGTAACAGAAAAGAATTTACTAGTAGAGTCAACTGAACATGTTGTTAAAGTAACAAACCCGTTAGGTCAAAGCATCATAGTTGATCTGATTTGCAAATAGTGTCCACTGAAAGTTCAGGGCTATGACTTTCCTACTAATTTAATGTTACTACTTTTTAATGAATTTGATATTATTCTAGGAATGGATTGGTAGACGTTGCATGATGCGATAGTGAATTACCGGCAGAAGCGAATTGATTTGAGATGTCAGAGTGTTGAATTGATTTTTGTTGAATCTGATAGATCTGATTTTGTTACGAATGTGATATCAACAATGTCTGCATAGAAACTGATCAGGAAAGGTCGTGATTCATTTTCAACTTACATTCTAGATTCAAGAGTGTCAGAAATGAAAGTTTATCAAGTACCAACGATTTGTGATTTCACTGATGTATTTTCTGAGGAATTGTCAGGATTGCCACTAGAACGAGAAATTGAATTTGCTATAGAGTTAATACCTGGAATTGCTCCTACCTCAATCTCCCCTTATAGAATGGCTCCGGCAGAACTAAAAGAATTAAAAACACAATTGCAAGAATTGATTAACAGAGGTTTTATACGGTTGAGCTTGTCACTGATCGTTATTTCAGAGTCTTAAAATTTCAATAATGAATGATCTAGCCTAGAAACTAACTGTGACAACGATTGAGGCAAGCGCACCTATCGAACAGTAGTATAGTTTAGTGGCAAGACCGGAATGTCAAACCCAAAGGAACCAAAAGTACTAATACTAACTTTCTTTCTATTATTTAGCCTAAGAATTGAAGTGAATTATTGTTTAATTTAAAATTAACTATCTACTGAGCTAAAGATGCTAAGACACAAAGAATGAAAGGGGGAAATACTTGTGGAAAAAACCAATTGATTAAGACAATACCCAAGGAAGAATCCACCTAGATTTCACTTGTTATCTAACTCTGAACCAGACGATTTATTCACTTGACTTGATCCGTAGGATTCCCTAATGTATATTAATACCTCTCTCGAGGCTACTAACGTCTAACCCTAGGTTGATTAATTGAAATCTCTTTCTAATTAAAACCCCTAGAATTGCATTAACTCGATCTATGGACTCTCATATTAGGTTTGACCCTAATCCGGCAGATTTTCGTCACCCTATCTCTAGGCGCATGAGCAACTCCGCTTAACTATGCTAGATCTACTCTTAGGAAGGGTCTATTCTTCCTCTACCTAAGCACATCTATACTTGAATCAATATCCTGAAATATCAAAACAAGAATTAAGAACACATAATTAAGAACAAATCAAGTATTTATCATATAGCTCAGAAAACAATAACAAGATCCGTCTTAGGTTTCATCCCCCTCAGGTATCTGAGGGTTTAGTTCATAATAATAAAAATATACATTTCAGAAGAAAAGATAAAACAAAACATAAGAAAAAACCTAAAACCCCCTGAAAGAATTGAAGAGAAGATCTTTCGTCTTGAGTATGACTCCGGCTTCTTGAGATGAATCAACTGGCCTTATTCGAGTAAATCCACGATTCTGACCTTTCCGGCTTGGCTCCTTGGCCTAGCTAGACCCCCCGACAGAAGGCTTATGTCAACTCCTCCTTTTTAGGTCATACTTAGGGTGTTTATATAGGCTTCGGAATGTGTTTCTTTGCCTCTAAGTATCCTAATCCGAGTGAAATTCCTCTTTGTCACGGTAGGGACACGCCCGTGTGGCACGCCCGTGTAAATCGAATCCAGGCCGTGTTCGAGCCTGCTAAAGGGGCAAAGCCGTGTGCTTTGGGCCCAGGCCGTGTCGATTTCTCACTTTGGCCCATTTGGCCCGTTTTAAGCCCGTTTCTCGTTATTTTCATCCTCTTATGCTCTCTTGAGTATAAAACATGAAATTAAAGGATTAAGAGCACCAAATTCCATAATTCAAGGGATAGACCATCCAAAAGCATGCTAAATGTGGGATTAAAATATATTACTATTACGGTTTATCAGTCACCCTGGGGCACATCAGTACCGTTTGTGAAAAAGAAAGATGGGTCGATGAGGTTGTGTATCGATTATCAACAATTAAATAAAATCACTACAAAGAATAAACATTTTTTGCCTCAAATAGATGATTTATTCAATCAGTTGAAAGGAGCTACAGTGTTCTCGAAGATAGACCTTCGATTTGGCTGGTATTAGTTGTGCATATAATTCAAGAAAATATTTCTCAACATTTGGGTTCTGGAATTTTTCAAGGTCCGAAACCACCAGAGTTTCTTTGACGTTAGATTTCCTACTCTTCCTAGGCAGCATTTTTCGATACTTAGTTCTAAAATAATAAAAATGAACAGTTATTGATAGAATAGTAAAATGGGTAAAGGAACACTTAACCTTAACTTCCTTGCAATCTTTTGTTTCTTCTTATTCAAATGGTTAATGATTTTTCGCTCAAATAAAGCTTGAGGATTGGAAACGGAGGTTTGGGGATTTAGGGTTTTGATAAAAATGAATTTTGGGATGTTAAGAGTTTTTAGAGGGTTTTAGTGTTTAAGAAAGGATTAGAGGTTGGCTTAAAGTGTATTTTAAGTTAAAAATCAGCGGTTTTTAGGTTTAAAAACTGAGTAAAATAAGGGTTATGCATCCGAGTTGCGTGAATGGGTCGGGGCAATCCTGCAGAAAATTACAGCAATGTCAAGATATAAGGGTTCCTGTCGCACATCCCTGGTTTTTTTCCGTTGTCATGACACTCTCTGAATTTTAGAAATCTGGGCAATCTGTCTATTGTGTCGCGGCACGGAGGTTCTGTGTCGTGACGTCAAGATGATTTTCGTAATTCCTTCAATTTTTTCCTTGGTGTTACGACACAGGGTTGCCATGTTGCGACACCACCTCTGTTTTTCCCAAATTTCCAATCTTTAGGGTGCCTCAAGTGTGTTAGACCTGTATTTGATCTTCCAATAAAATTTCAACTAACTGGTCAGTGGAATATACAATAATGTACAGTAGGTTAAGGTTAAATAAAGATGCCAGGTCTTGTTGTCAGACTCATCCATCAGCTCGATTAATGTACACTTGGACGCTACTCGTGTTTTGTTTCTGTCGGTATTAGTCTAGCATCTGTCATGCCATTCTTCCCTTATTCGTTTACCTCACTCTTTGAATTTACCCTTTCGTCTTGAATTGATCATTGAAATCTCTTTTCGCAAATCTTGGCCATTAACTACTCTCAAAATCAAGCAACAGTGTAACAACTCTAAACATTTTTTACCATTCTGATTTTACAGAATGTATCAGAAGTATTTTCCATACCTAATTCGGATAAGGTTTGTAACGAACTCGTCCAGTGAAAAGGATTTCTTAGGAATTACCTCAGGCATCCTAACCATAGAGTCATTACGTACCTCATAACTTTGCTTCTCGTTATAGAGTCCTTCAGGTCTTCTACAGGTCGAGGTATAGTTTTATTAGATGACCCTCGTATAGATCGAAGGGTTCATAATTCCTTCATCTTTATGTTCGTATTTATTTGTGTTGTTGTTTGTCTATTGAAATCTTTGTAATTATAGTTTCCGCCAAAATTTACTTTCCTAATCTTAATCAGCATCCAGAATACCCCTAGTTTGTTGAACCTTTGAGGTGTCTGATTTAGAATTAATATTTTGCAGAATACATTTGGATTGAGTGTATCCTTTAAATTTTCATGATTGTCCATGCTCTATTTCACCTATTTTCGAGACTTCAAGCATTCCTCCACTAATTTGGCAGCATGTACTATTCTCTACGATCGTCGAGGTAGATCCATAACGTTAGTACCTTTTGCTATGTTCTGATCTTGATCGTTCTCCCCATCGAGAAACCCTAACATCGTTGGAAGGATGAAGTCAACTCCTGATTGATTAGTGTATCTGCTCACTATCTCCTTCTTTGGCTCTACCCTTCTTGGGTAACTTTTCGTGGTGTTATTCCTCCTAGCCTGTCCTGGTATTCTTTTATACTCAGAATCATCCGGTTGTTCAAAGGTTCCCTCTCTCCGTGGGGTTTTTCTGTTGAGTTTTCCTCTTCTTCTAGACTTTGGGCTTGCTCATATTGGTGACCAATTGGATTTATGTTAATGTTGGTGTCTCCAACTTGTACGTTGGTTGGAGTTTTACCTCGAAATTGACATAATTCTAGCATAAGTAATCGTTGATTCTCCAGAATCTTCCATTCTGCACAGACTCTTTCCTCAGATTTCATCATTGTAATCTAGTTCTTCATCCGACCACATGTAATCAAAGTTATCCATGATTTATGCTAAATTGACTCCGGTAGTCACTGCTGATAGTATCTTCGACAAGATTGTACGCTAAGGTTCCTTAAAGAACAGAGAAATGTTAGAAATGTTTACAAGTAACTAAATAAAATGAACTAACAATCATATCTATAACCTAAATATTTCCAAATTATTCTATTAATGTGCAAAAATTAAAACTAAACTAGTGATGTTCCCTCCTCGGCAACGGCGCCAAAAACTTGACCGCCTCCGGACGTGTCAACGTCTAGACTAGAAATCCTGCACAAAATATATTAGAAAGGCCGGTATCTGCAAGTATACAGGTCAGTTTGTCATATAGTTACAACAAAGTAGATTAGTACTCATAGGATCGTACCTAAGGGAGGCGAGCACTAAGTTAATTCTAACCTAAGCACAAATAGATCCAATTAGTACTTTAGGTAGATTATATTATGATGAAATAGAAAGAAAGGCTTTTTGGATTTTTAATAAAAAAAAGAAAAGAAAAGAAAAGAAAAGAAAGAAATAACGAGAAATCAAATAGTAAAATCTACCAAATCTGATATGGCTGATTAGCTCGCTTTGGTAATCATAACCAACTGCCGCTTCAGGTTTTCTTGTTCAACCACTAGTCGACACCTCATTAAGATCTTCCGCTCTTCCACTAGATTAATGAGTCCGCAAGAACTACTTATCTCTCGACCTCATAGTCCAGACCAGTTCGAGATTATGGTGTTCACAGATAGGCCATGCCAATTTTTGGTTAATTCCCACCTGAATGACTTTCTAGGGTCGTCAAGCCTAGGGTTTAAGTTTTTCCGTCCCCGAAAAGTTGATCCGCTAAGAGAACCCTACAAAACAGTTAATTAATCATACCTCCACTCGCTAACTGCCCATAGGAGAATTAGTTCCTCATGGATATTATAAACAATATAGACTTGATATATAAAATATACATGAATAACAATTCAAGAATATAAAGTTTAGAAGAAGCCTGATTTGTATTGAATAGAATGCTGAATGCTCACAGAGTTTGATAAAGTTCACAATACTGAAATAAACCTAATGCCTAAGAAAAGAGAAAGACTAAAGACTAAAACTAGGAAGAAAATTATAGAATATGAAAAGCTATCCATAATATGCGTTAAATGAGCCTATTTATAGATTTTGAGTGGTCGTTGTCCTTAACCCTAGGCCACCTGTCGTCCTTGTGCTTAATGCTTGATTGTGAGAACCAAAACGCCTCTAGCTTGTACTTATCTACTGCACAGAGGTGATGTCGCGACACATCCGGTCCTGTGTCGCGACATCAAATGCAATATGCTTCATTCTGAGGATATCTTCAGGGGTATGTCGCGACATCCTCAGTTTGTGTCGCGACACCTGAGGCAATCTTGAAATTCTTCTATTCTACTCCCTATATTGTAGCATCCAAGTCTCCATGTTGCAACACGGCAACCAGTATTGAGTTAGTACACCTTCTAATGGTCTCCTGCATGCTCACAAAGTATATTAGCTCACCTTTAGGCCTCATTCAGCCCCTAAAGTCAATAAAAGACTCAAATTACACATTTTATTGAATGCAAATAGAATTACGAAAACTTAACTAAAACTTAACCCAAGTGCTTGTATTCAAGCTTCTAAAGTGTGAAAACTAGTTTAATCTGCTACACCGAATTAAAGCAGATCAAATGTCAGTTCAGAAAAGGATTGATTTAAACAACCATCAATATCTTTTGGCAGTACTAAGGTCCAACAAGAGATGAAAACATCACGAATTGTGAACATCGTGGAAAAATGCACAAAAGTGAATGTTAGAATAAAATGAGAGTATGTTTTCGATACGGATCCCTAGAGCATTTAGCTCGAGATTTCCCAAGAAATATTAATGACGTTTCTGCTGCTACTCAAAGAGCTGCTCCTGCAACTAAAGGTAAGGGTAATCTCCATGTAGGTTCAGTTGTGAGGGGTAGTCAGAGAAAAGAAATTGATTTCCAACACAACATTCTAAAGCTAGAGCTCCTGCTTGAGCCTATGTAGTCCGAGCAGATATTAGGGTGATGCTACCGATGTTGTAGTAGGTATATTGCTTTTATGTTCTACACTCGTTCATGCTTTAATTGACCTTGACTCTAAGCATTCATATGTTAATTCTAGCTTTATAAATTTGTAAATTTTGAAATCTGAATTTCCAAGCGTAACAATAGTTCTTACAATTCCCTTTGGAAAATTTGTGCTCATTAAGCAAGTGTGTAAGCATTGTCCATCAGAGATCAAGAATAAGTCATTCCTAGTTGATCTGTTGATTATGCCATTTGACAATTTTGATGTAATTCTGGAAATGGACTAGTTGACCGAGCATAATATGAACTTGGATTGCTATAAAAAGAAGTTCACTATTCAAAATCATAAAGGTGAAATTATTGGAAAAACTTATAACCCAAATCATTACTGTAACACCCCTTACTCAGTCTAGTCGCCGAACCCGTGTAATAAGGCACTACAAGAAAATACAAGCACTTGCAAGAAAATTATAGTTTAAAATTTTAATTAATTATCAACAATTGATAATTAATAAAATTAGCATGTGATTCAATCAATTTTGAATTAATATCGAGCTTACAAAAGGTCAAAACTAAGCAAGCAATTAATAGGGATTAAATTGAAACAAATTTAAAAATAAAGGAAAATCTGCATAAAGGGGTCACACGGTCATGTCCTCTAGGCATGTACGGTCGTGACATTTAATTGTGTACAAGAGTCGTGCCCGTGTGCGATAGGCCACATGGCCGTGTGAGGATACAATGTAACTCTCCGAGCATGTGTGCACCAAAATCACTTAAAATTTTATAGACCATACCTTCGTGCACTACGCCCGAGTATGGCGCACGACCATGTACCAGGCCGTGTCTCAGGTCATGTGTACCTAGAAAATGCCTTTTTAAGCAAGTTATTCAACCATAAACACTTAAGCCACAAACTATCATTTAAGCCACATTTCAACCTATTCAAAGGCATACTGATCAAGTCAAAAATCATCATTTATATCAACCATCCTAAGTGCCAAACCAAAATGCCACAATTGGTACCTCAATCAACAATTTAAAATCAACCAAAAGACCACATACATACCAACCCATAAACTTTCAATGACACTTTCACTATCATCTAATCAAGCACCAAATAGCCATTCAAACAATCTCATGCTTAAGCATCAAGCTTACCATTTCATTTCAAACATACCAAAACTTATAAGTCATCTTTGTGCACCTATTTTCTAGCATATCATTTAGGCACCATCAAAGCAAGTAAATAACTAAGTCAAACTTCTCATCAAGATACCATTTTCATGATGAATGTCATCATACACATATTTACATAAACATAATCTCAAAAGGCCAAAGTCACTCAAAATATAAAATTTGCACAAGCTTAAGATTTCCTAGGTACATGTAACACATAACCAAGCCTTAATATGGTTAAAAGACTACATAATCAATACTAGGATACTGTGAGTTTCTCGACAATCCGCCTGACATGTACCGCAAGTTAGCAGCCTATGGGGAAAGGAAAAAACAACAAGGTAAGCATATACAATGCTTAGTAAGTTCATAGGTATTAAACCAAGTAACTTACCTCGGGTATAATTATACACTACATGCTACTTAGCTTGGTAAAGTTTGTCTATCATGACAAATCAAATATAAAAAAGGTGAGTTCAACATTTATCATATTATATATGTAACAGTCTGGTTTAGACCCTAGGTGGAATAGTGGTTTCGGGACCACAAAGCCGAGTCTGAATATTATTTTTAATATTATTTTTTGTACCTATGATATGTGATTAAGCATGTGATAAATTTCTGTGTGTTAATTTGTCCGTTTGTATGCTCAATTTGAGAAAAGGGTTGAATCGCATAAAATGAAAGTTTGATGGTTAATTATGAAAGTATCAAATTGATAATGTTCTTTTAATGTGAATTCCTTAAAGTGGAAATATTCTATAAGATTGATAGTTGGACGATAATGGACATTAGAAAGTGGGATTTTAATGTGTTATTAAAAGGTTAAATGTGTAATTTAATTAATACTATATGTTATAATAAAACAAAGTTGAAATGGTGGATATTTTTCTAAGTGTTCATCCACCGAAAACAAGATAGAAAAGAAAGATTTTGAGCTTATTATATTCGGCCACGGTCAAAGCATAATCGAATATGTGTTTTTGATCGGTTTTTGATAATTTCTACGTTTCTGTAATCGTTGCTTCATGCTCTACAAAACCCATGTCTCAATTTTATGAATTGATTAATATTTTGCAATGTGTCATGGATGAACATATGAATTTTGTGATGTTTAATAGTGATATATGAAAGCTATATGTTAGATGAACATATGTTGTTCTTGAATTTTTGATGAATTTAGCTCATTAGGGCTAAATTGAGAAAATAGCATTTTGGAGGACTAATTTTTGAAATAAATGAAATATTTGGACTTGTATGAGATACATGAGCATTCGGCTAAGCATGGGTATATGGTGATTTTGTATATTTGATGTTTTGAGAAAAATGGACTAAATTGATAAAATGTACAAATGTGAGGGCTAAATGGCAAATTGCCCTAAATGTATGCTTTTGAATTGAATTGAGTGAATTAGTGAATAAATGGATTACATTTGAATATGTATAGATCAAGAATTGAAGAAATCAGACTTAGATCGCGGGAAATCTAAAGTAGTCGAATAACCGAGTCTGAATGAATATCCGAATCCGAGGTAAGTCAATATACAAATAAATGTATTTGTATTGAATTATGAATGTCCATATGATTATTGATAATGGTGAGTGCATATGAGATTATGTATACATGAATTTCGAGATAGAATCGACATAGTGTCAATGTCCGAGAAGTCCCGTTTGAACCTAGGAATAGATAGGATAGTATATGTCATGACATAGGTGTCTGCTATGTGATATCATGTAAGACCACGTCTGGGACGTTGGCATCAATAAGAGATTTCGTGTAAGACCACGTCTAGGACGTTGGCATCGATATAAGATTTACATGTAAGACCATGTCTGGGACATCAGCATCGCATTTGATTCGTGTAAGACCCTATCTGGGACAGTGGCAACGATATCTGATTACATGTAAGACCACATCTGGGATGTTGGCATTGTACGACCCTTCCGAGCACTCTGAGTATCCTATTAGATTCCGAACGATTCAACGGGCAAGTCTGAGAAACAAATGATTATGTCATCAGTATATCCATTTCAGGTAAGTGTGTATGAAAGGTAAGTGTCAATATGAACTTACTATGATGAGATATTATGTAAATAAATGATTGAATGAGCCATATGTATATGTGATATTTGAGTTGAAGATTATGGTAAGATATGGCCTAGCAATTGAGCCAGAAAATATATGAGATGATTTTGCTATGAGAACCAATAATGTTATTATATCATTATGGTTATGTACATATTATGCTAAGTTTATTTGTATATGGCTTACTAAGCTTTTGGAAAGCTTACTCTGTGTGTGTTTGCTCTGTTTTATAGATCGTCAAAGCTACTGAAGGCTCGGACCATCGAGGATCGTCATCACATTGCCTTTGCTCATTTTGGTATCTTTTGGAATTGTATATAGCTAGATATGGAATGTATAGGCTAGTCACCTTGAATTATCTTTGAAATGTGTAAAGGTAGCCATGAGATGTGGCTGGATATGTGTTGGTGATATGTATAAGTAAATATGACTTATGACGCATGTTTGGTATGGCAAATTAGCTATTAAAATGGCCAAGGATATGGCAAGCATATGAAAGTATTATGAGTAGGTATGTTTGATCAATGGAATGGTTACATGGAAGATAAATATGGTTGAATCATGCTTGGATGTATAAGTGTTTTAGTTGTGCAAATTGACATGTTTGAAAATGAGATTAGATACAAATCTTTGTTGATTAGATGATATGTTTTTGGATGTCAATTGTGCCTAAAATGAATTGGTATGTTGCTTGTAGGGTAAACCCAAGTGTGGGTGGCATATTGGCCTTGCAAAGGGCCTGTTATGCACACACGGTTGTGGCACACGGGCATGCCTAGTGACCGTGTGATTAAGTCAGTATATAGCTTAAGAGTACACGGCCATGGTACACGGGCGTGCCTGGTGGCCGTGGGGATAAGTCAGTATACATGCCCTGTTTTGGCACGGCCAGGACACATGGGGGTGTCTAGTAGCCGTGGGAGGCACACGGCCTGACTGCACGGGCGTGTGACCTCTGCAGTGTTCAAAAAGTTTTAAATTTCTGAGAATTTCCGTATGTGTTCGATTTAGTCCCGACCCTTCTCTAAAGCATGCTTAAGGTCTCGGTGACCTATCTAAGGGACATAGTGATTGAAATTGATAACTTGTTTTATGAAATGTCTATAAATGTTTCCGATCCGTTCGGTAATACCTTTAACCCTAATCCGATGACGGATAAGGGTTAGGGGTGTTACAATATAGTAACTCAATCATATAACGTTTCAGTTCATTTAATCCAAAATTTCATTTTTTGGAAAATGTGCCCATATTGTAGTAAACATGTAATTTTTTTCTATTTATTTGAACGATGAAAAAATAAATAAAGTTAATTTCACATTTCACTATTATGTCTTTTGTATTTATGTATTTTATATTTTGCATGCATAGAGAAACTGTGACAAACAAATATTAGCTCATTGATTGTCTATGTTCAAACTGAAGATAAGTGGCATTGTAAAGAAGGTTTGCATTGTGAGAAAAACAACTTACTTCAGTAGATAATCTAAATGAGCTCGTAATCCCGTAAAAGAATCAAAGTGAGCATTTGATTCAAATACTGAGAAGGATTTTTATGTCGTCTACAATTCCAATTAGGGAGATGGCTAGTCTTGGCTATTGGAGCAGTTGACTCCACGAGTAGAGACATAGATGTGTTTATTGCTAGAATGATACATTGGACTAGACCCAAGATGAATTAATTATGAATCCGTTTGATAATTAATTTAGTTGTGATTTTCATGGTGTGATTTACCTAAATCCTGAGTTATTCACTAACCATGCGTATGCAACTCATGTCCTTTGATATAAGTGGACGCTTATGCTCTAAAGATGATCGAGCTCATAGATCGTATGTTGGGTACATGACTTGTGTATGGCATGGCTTTACTAGCAACAGTGGAATCCATAACACAATTAAATGGTTAATGATATCCTCTCGTCGGCATTCTATGGATTGATAAATATGGAACGTGGCCACGGGTTGCTAGTTCTTGAACGAGCAATTTATCAGAGTCATTTGTTGACAGTGATCATATTAATCATTAAGAAGACACAATGCTGACAATGAGATAAATATGATTGTATTGAGTGAACAGAGTTAATTCAAACGAATCAAGGATATCGTATGAGGGTAACACATACATGACGAGGTCATTGGACAAAGCAGTTGAATGAATTGCTTTCGTAAAGAGTATACAATAAAGAGTTTTCAATCATGGTATTTCTTCTGGACATTATTGCAATCATTAGAGCATACTTGTATATGTCCTATTGGTCCATCCGCTAGCTCAACAAAAGCTCGATCGAACTGCATTTGAAAGAAAATTCTACGACTTTGGGAATAATTTAATTAAGACGATTTATTCGACGTGGAATTAAATTAGGTGATCGTAAGAATTGTTCAACTAGAGAATTTGATTAAAGAATTTTCTTTAAAATTTAATTTGGAAAATCTAATTGATTTTTGGAAAAATTAATTTTGATCAAGTAAAATTAAAGTAATCAAATTAATTAAAATTAATATGATATTTTTGGAAGTTAATTTTCAAGTCAGACAATTGACCCAATGGGTAATTGAACTTGAAAATGAACTTAAAATTAACATGATATTTTTGTACCGAATTTTAAACAACTAGAGTTTCAATTAAACATATTTACAATTATAATTTTAAATGCATAACAATTTAACACAGACATACCGTATGAACTTACCAGGGCTAAACAACAAAAATTGAAATGTCAAGGACTAATAAGAATTTTTTTTCTTTTACACGATTATCTACCGGCTCTTGATCTAAAAAATAATTTATTTCAATTATCAGCCAACATACAATTAAGTTTCCATGCACATATGCTTTCCACAACATGTATTCATTTATCATGTATAAATCATCTCATATTATTATAACATATGCTTTACATTTTTATCATTTATCATTGATCGGGCATTATTGTTGTTCGGGCTCATTTCATTTATCGGGATTTGATGAATATGTGATCATTTCACATAATTAAGACATTTATACAATTTACATAAGCACAATCAATGCAAGCATGTAAATAAACACAATTTAGTTACACGAACTTACCTCGACAAATGTTCGTGTACATAAATCTACTAATCCGACATTTTCCTCTTTTCCTTGTTCTAACTCTGAATTTGGTCTATCCGGATCTATACGAGTAAATTTAACGTCAATTTATCATATTTCATATTCATGTGGACTAATTTTACATCCTAGGCAAAATTATCATTTTGCCCCTAACTTTTCTATAAATTCCCATTTCATCCCTAGGCCCGGAAAATGAAACTTGTGCAAATTACTCCCTTTTTCCAAGCCTAACCAAAGCCCCATTACAAAATTTACAGAACATGTATTCATAAAATTTTAGAATTTTTCCTTCAATTTTACAAGTTTACATTTTAGTCCCTAAATCATGTTTTCATCAAAAATCACTTTGTAAAAGTTGTTTATCTATCAATAATCTTTCATTTTCTACCATAAATTTCTAATTTTCAGCATAGACATCCATGACCCATTTTTCATACTTTGATAACTTTTCAAATTAATTCCCCAAATAGATAGATTAGACTATCCCGGTTTCAAAAATATAAAAATTACTAAAAACGGGGCTTGAATACTTACCCAATTTGGCCAAGAAAGCTTGATTTCTTTTTCCTAGGGTTTCCATGGAATATTTTGGGGAAGAAGATGATAAAAATGATTTTTATTTCTTTTTAATAATTTATCATCTTTTAATAATTTTGATTTCCAATTTAGTCCTTAGCCTTTTTCTCATTTTCCATGGATGAATCATCCAAAAATATCTACTAACTTTTCATTAATGGCCTAATTACCATATAAGGACATCAAGTTTTGAATTCCATAGCTATTTAATCCTTATAGCTACTAGAATTCAACTTTTGCATTTTATGCGATTTAGTCCTTTCCCTAATTAAACACCTAATCGGTAAACTTTTCGTATCAAAATTTTCACATGACTTTTCTAACATAATAGGTCCATATAATAAAATAAAAATAAATTTTTATTTCGGCTCGAATTTGTGGTCCCAAAACCACTGTACCGATTTCACCGAAATTGGGCTGTTACAATACAAGTCAGTTGGACCTAATTGCAACGATCTCAAAAACATAGAAATTATGCATGGCCAAATGTCTAAATGTGTTTGAAGCTTTTTGGTTTCTTCAAAGATGGTGATGTTTCAGTATTGGAAGAAATGATGAATGAACACCTATTTTTCTTTCATGTTTTAACATTTTTATTTTAATTAAATTTTAACTTAATTAATAAAATATACTATAAAAATATGCACTGACCGTACAAGCCATTTAATTATGGTTTATTTGCCTCTTAAACCCTCAAACATTTTGACAAAGAAAAATTAATATCAATCAACTTTTACTTTTTTTGGATTTAGCCCTTTTTCATTAATTAACCATTCAATCACTAAAATTTTTGGACCAAACTTCAATTCAACTATATAAAAGCTCCATAAATATTTAATAAAAATAATCACGGGCTCTATTTACAAAAACGAGGTCCCTATACCTCATTTTTCAAAATCACTTGTCTTTCGAAACGCACCACTTGTTCCTTGACTAGCTGACTAATTAATAAAATCTATTAAATCACAATTCATAATTATACTATATTTAAATAAAAAATATTAATTAAATATATCTATGGAATCTCTCGTCGGAATTGTGGTCCCAAAACCACTGTTTTTGACACCACTGAAAAACAGGTTGTTACAATTACCTCTCCTTCCCCCTCTAGTATCCATGGCTCCAACATACTCTTGGCTAACGAGTCAAGATTATTCCACAACGCCTTTCTCTTGGAGAAATTTGGGCTTGCCATAAACAATGGTAAAGAAAAACTTATGAGCACAAATATTAATGCTAACATTGAAATGAGCAAACTGACTATGATTACCAATATTAGACATAGTCACATTCTCACGCCAACAAGTCCAAATGCCACTAATAAGACCATGTGCCTCAATTTGATGGGAGAACTAAAAACCCAATTTAGAAATCACTTTATCAGCTACTACACCACTAACTTGTGTTTCAACTAAAGCCAAAATGTTCAGATTATGCTTCCTATAATACTCACAGATCACATGATAGAACCTTGGATTTCCACATCCCTGAGCATCTTAAACATGTATTTTAAAATTCATAGAAAAATATGAGAAAAAAACACATATAACCTAGGCAAATTAACATTCACCTTTAAAACCATCAAGCTCATCACCCTGGTTTGTACCAACATCTACTTACCCTGGGTCCATTTCAGTCAACCCAGGCGCTCCTATGACTCTATCGAGAATTCCTTCCATTACTAACATTAAATTCAACATCTCTATTCCTTTACCATGAACCTTCACCTTTTTACCCTTTAGAGCAATCCTGTAATCCTTCCATTTGATCTTTGAGACATTAAGAGGCAAAAAGGATGAGAACCCATTGTGGTAGAGTCGGATTGCTTCACCATCTCCAATGTAAGAATTGTCAATCATGATATTGGTATTTTGGTTCTTCTCAAGTTGAACCACAATATGTTTAGTTGGGTAGAAAATTGAACTTGATCGCACAGTTGTGAAAACAAGATCTTTTGGGTTAATATCTGAACCTTTACCCAATGTAGCTGACGCAGCCTTTACTGCCTCCAGTCGTACTAACGTCCAAAGTTGGAATACTGCTACAAAATATATGGAATTGAGGCAGTGTCCACAAGTATATGGGTCAATTTGTAATATATTTACAACAAAATAGGTAAGTAATCCGAGGATCGTGCTCAAGGGGTTGCAGTTTGGAGAGAACTGCTATCAAGTCGATTACTGGAAATAATTACTAATCTATTTGAGTCACAAATTACTAGTGTTCATATAGAAGTAAGATGATGATAATATTAATAAACTAAATAAATTTAATTAAGCCTAAATTTACTCCTAAGTTTATGTATCGGCTTCTCCTATCCCTTGTTTCGACTATGCAAGTTCCATTAGCCTAGATCCAATTTTTTTACCTAATTAATTATTAATGTAGGGCTCTATTCAACCAGCTAGTCATCAATCTAGTTGCACCTCTCGACATTTAACTAACCTAATGAGTCGGCAAGAACTATTTATCTCTCGACCTCACAACTCAGATTGGTTCGGGACTAAGGTTTTCACGGATAGGCCATACCAATTTTGGGTTAATTCCCACATAAAGAATTTCTAGGGTCGTCAATCCTAGGGTTTAAGTTCTTCCTCTCCCAAACAGCTGATCCGCTAAGAAAACTCTATCTTTCAATCAATTAATAAGATAAATATAATTGAAACATGTGAAATATAGATAAAGTATAAACTGATTCTAATATTTACACAAACATTCAATTAACAATGTTAAAAAAGAGATATAAAGAATGGAATAAAGGAAAGAGATGCTCATGGAATTATCGATGAAAGTGTCGCTTCAGAAAAATCTCCACTCGCAAGATTCTCACTTTAAAATAGGATCTTCTAATTACACGAACATAAAATACCCTAAGTAAAAACTAAAAACAAACTAAAAAATCTAAATATATTTTCTATCTCCCTCAAATTGTATGTTTAAACTGATTATAATAGATTTTATATAGGCTAAACTTGGAATATTAAAGTGCCTAAACTATTATTCAAGTCCTTAGAGTTTGACTAGGACAAATACACCTAATTTCCTTCCAAAACGTAATTATCTCGTGCAGGGATCTTTGGGCTGCGCGAGGTTGGTGTTGCAACACAAGGGGTGTCGCGACATAGAAGGGAGTGTGTCGAGACATCGAAGGCAGTTTCGCTCTAGGACTTGTTTTTGGCTTCTGTCTTTGGTGTTGCGACATCAAAGACTTAGTGTCACGACATAGGCATCAGTTTCAGCTTGAATATGCTTCTTTAGCTCCTGATTTTCCCTATAAGACCATGTAACCTTATTTAGATATATAAAATGTACTAACAACTACTAAAAAGCATAAATGACTACTTTAAGCATAAAAACATAAATATATACTAGGATTCTTTGATTTAACTATTAAACAAGCTAAAGTTATGTGTATAAAGGATGTAAATAATTATGTAATTCATGGTAGATCAAACCTGAACTACAATGCCTATTTTGGATTGGTCTTAACTGGGCCCTGTCTTAAAACTTGATTTATTCTTTACATTATTCCCAATAGGCTGCCTACAATTTGTCTGGCCTACATTCAATTGATTGCCTAACCTACATTCACCCGAGCTTCCACCATAAAGGGTGAAGAAACATTGACTTGAGGACTGCTATTAATACAAAGATTATCACTAGCCCCAAAATTTTATCCCATAAATCTGTAATTGAATAGAATCTTGATCTTATAGGATTCTTCCTATTACATCGCCTTGATTTTCATTTTTTACCTTTTCCCTTGTCGTCGTTTTTGACGTTCCACCACCATTCAAGGGCCAAATTTCTCAGATGCAACTAGGTCAATTACCGACAAAGAGACACCAGCAACTCCACTCTTTTCCTTCTTTTCGTTTGCTACTTTCATTAGTTCAGGAAACATTCCTTGGGGTGATCATATAACCCACAATTGAAGCAAATATTAGGCAAAACCTCATATTCAACTTTCTACAGCCAATTCTCAATCACAACTTTAGACACTAAGGCCTTGTTGAGGTCTATCCATATAACCATATGAGAAAAACACCATCTTGATCCATTATAGATTTTTTAGTAAAATTTAATCACTTTCCCAATTAATTCCCAATTGCCCAAAGAATGTTATGTTTGTACGTCTCTCTAGGCAAACCAGGAAGCCTAGTCCATATTATGCCCTTTTAGGGATATGGTCGCTTAGTGGAAAATGAAGATGTCCAAGATGGGTTGTCAAATATTGAGCAAAAATCACCCTACAGCCTTCCAAGAGCACCTTGGTATAGTCTGTCTCATATTTGAACCACATCAAAAAGTAATCATATTCAATATCTATAAGATGAATTAGTTGCTTCGCATTCCACAAAGTATAGATCTTAGCAGACAACACCTTAAAACTAATTTTCCTTCCTAAGAGGTTAATAATCACAATATGTGCCATAATTTATTCAACTAGAGAATACACCCTCTCAGAGAATCAAATTGAAGGCATGTTGTCCATAGCCTCTTTTCCCATGTCTCCTTCAAGAGGGTCGAAGTTCTCGTCTTCAAAATATGTCATAATAATTTGGTTATACACAAAGTCATTCAAGAGCATATCCTTAAATGAAGGATATCTAGTATCATCCACAGACATAGCCATCCCCCTATTGGATCTACTGTCCTAAGTGTAGTATTTTCATCTATGTACACTTTTAATTTTTCGAACAGATTCGTTAATAAAATTATTCATGAATTACATTAATATCCTTTGTATAATGTCTTCATATGGTTTTTTTCATGTAAAGAAAAATAGAAGAAAATATTAGCTCGTTGGTTGTCTAATGTTTAACTAGTACTAAGCAACATTACGTGGTCGAATCATAATATGGAAAGACAACTTATATTAGTAGACGAACCTAAAATTTCCCTTAGTCTAATTAGAAAGGAGCTAACCAATTGAAAGACTAATATGTCATCTATCAAGTCCAATTGGGAAGATTTCTTACTTTGGGCATCGGAGCGGATGACTCCTAGAAGATAGAGACATAGATGGGACTGACTGGACTGACAAT
Source organism: Gossypium sturtianum (assembly GCA_025698515.1). Lineage (NCBI taxonomy): Eukaryota > Viridiplantae > Streptophyta > Magnoliopsida > Malvales > Malvaceae > Gossypium > Gossypium sturtianum. Next base: position 23,964,387 of record CM046950.1, read on the forward strand.
ATATCAGTTTAGACGTAAGAAAAATATATCTTGAATCCATTAATTGATTTATTCACTTGTGACATTCAAAGTGTGGCATACCTTAATCCTAAGTGGATGACGAACTATGTATGCGTGACTCATATACTTTGATGTAAGTAAAAGCTTAGGTTCAAAGAGAGAAGGAATCGAAAGTTGGTGCATTGGGTATATGATTTCTACGGTATGTAGCGTCATTCACAACAGTGAAATTCATAGCCCGAAATATAGGTAATTGATATCCTCTCATTGGCATTATTACATGGTTGATGAAAAGTAAACGTGGCCACGGGTTATTCATCCTTGTGATGAATGACTTGATTACTATTTGATATTAATTTACTTTTAATGAAAAAAGATGTAATGGTTTACCATGAGATAAAATAGGATTATATTGGGAGAACAAATTTATCCCAAAGAGATTAATGATATCCTATGAGGGTAAGACACTTATGACAAGGTTATTGGACAAGCACTGATTGAGTTGCTTCCGTAATGGTATGTCATTAGGGAGAAATCAGTCACGATACTATAATGGAATGAATTCATGACTATATGAGTTTATAAGCAATAGGCGAAAAGCTAGAACTTAATTATAAATCATTTGAGCCCTAATCGTATATGTCCAATCAGTCTCTCATCTTGCACTTTGAAACCAAAAATGAATTGCATGTTAAATCAAATGAATAGAAATGGATGGAAAAGGTAAAGTTAGAGAAATGGGAAACATTTGGAAATGAATGTGGTTTTCTCTAAATGAAAATGCTTTGAAAATGAATTTATGGTTTTTTGAATAATTGAAGTTTGAAAGTGGGAATAATTTTTTTGGTCATGGTGAATCCGTTGAATGTAGAAATATTAAATATATTCTCATATATTCTTTTCCGGTAAAATTGTCATGATTTTAATGGAATTAGAATTGGGTTGAGAAAATTAATTAATTGAGAAATCAATTTAAGATGTCTATTTTGGGAAATAGAAAAATAAATATCAGATTGGATCGAATTATAAAGTATTGTGTTAAAAGTTCAAAAAGTACTTGTAATTGGACCCGATATGGGAGAGGCCCAAAAGTCCCTCATGTTTAAAGCAAGGGATGGAAAACCCTAGTTTTTTTAACTAGGGTTGTCACCCCACCTAATCCTAGTTAAACTAGGAGTTCATTTTTCTATTGAAATAGACTTATACAATTCAACAAGAGTTCTACTTCTTCTCCCTATAAATAGATGGAATCAGTAGGGCTAAAAAAGAGAAAGATAATTTTTTTACAACTTTGAGATATTGTAATTTTGTTCGAAAATAGTGAGAATTTATTTTCTAAGTATAAATTTTATTTCCAAAATAACAATTTTATCGGTTTCTATTCAAAGAGAATTTGCTTTTTAACCGCCTTTCTCTCCGCTTCGCTCTCGCGAACGACAGGAAAAGAGGAAGAAATAAACAGATAGAGACAAAGATTAATAAAACTAATATGTGCGGTGTCCATAAGTGTGACAGGTCAGTTGTAATATATTTGTACAACAGGGTACAGGAGTACTCCAAGGATCGAACCCAAAAGAGTAAAAAATTGAACAATTTCTATTAACGAGCATGCAAAATAGAGAGTCTAACCAACTAATTTCTAAAAATTATATTACAAAAAAATCATAAAGTCAAGAGTGATTACACTAATCTACTATCTAGCTACCAAGGACTAAATTGTAAAACGTGCAAAATTATGAAATTAACAAATAGTTAACAAACGGTGGTTGATTGATTTTGATGTGGTTCACTCATTCTCGTAGTAGGTATTTAAATTGCTTAAGCCCCTAAAATGGCTCCATTTTACCTCTCAGTCTCAATTTTACCAAGTTAGACAAGTTAATTAGGTTTATCTCTCGATCTCACCGGCTAACCTGAGACTAACGAATCGGTGCTCAACAGGATCTCCTCTTAAACTCACTTGCCTAGATATTCTCTTAGGGTCGTCAATCCTAAGTTTTTAGGTTCATTCAAATTAGCCTAGTTTATTACAATTTGGTCCCTCATCCAAAAATTAGCTCACCATATCTCCATCAACCAACCTTCTTAACAATTTAATTACCCATACTAAAAATAAAGCTAATGAACATGAAACTACAGAAGATGGAAGCCAATAAAGAAAAGCTTAAGAAAAATGTATAAGTTTGCATTTCTATGCAAGAGAACTTTAAGAAAATGTAAAGAGAAGCATATTACATGAAAATCTAAAACAGGAAACATAAAAGGAACAAGCTTAACAAATTAATGTAAAAAGAAACTGAAATGCATTAAACTAAAACTAAAAATGTCATTACAAACAAAGTAAAAGTTCTAGACGTGTAAATAAACCTAAGCTACAATGTTAACTAACCATATGTAACAGTCCGGTTTAGACCCTAGTCAAAATAGTAGTTTCAGGACAACAAATCTGAGTCAAAAAATATTTAAATATTATTTTCTGAGTTTATAGCATGTGAATTGGTATGTGTAAAATTTTTGTGGATTAATTTCGTTGTTTGTGTGCTTAATTTGAGAAAAAGGACTAAATCGCATTAAATGCAATATTAGCATGCTATATGTAAAGGTACCTATTTGATGTGGCTTTAATAATATGGAGTCCTTATGTTCCAATTAAGCCATTGTAACATGGCATGGACGGTAGTGGACATGTATTTTATATATGTTATAAAGCTTCATTAAGGGTAAAATAGGAATTGAATAATAAATATGATAATTAATAAAAAAGCATCAAAATGGTCATATTTTGTTCATCAATTGTCTAAATTGCGAAAAGAAATTAGGGATTAAGAGCTTTGAACATTTCGGCACCTATCTAGCTTGAAGCAAGGTTAGTTTTTGTTCGATTTTTGATAATTTCTATGTTTTTGTAAGCGTTGCTTCGAATACTTCAAAACCCATGCTTTAATTTTATAAATTGATGATAATTTTGAAATGTGTCATTGATGAATTCATAAGTTTTGTGATGTTTAAAGATGAAATATGGAAGATATGTGATAGATTAACATAGTTTGTCTTTGGATTTTTGATGAATTTGAGTAATTTGGACTAAATTGAGAAAATAATATTTTGAGGGACTAAAATTTGAAATAAATGAAATATATGGACTTATATGGACTACATGAATATTCAGCCAAGCATGGGTGATATGAAATTTTGTGTATTTTGTTATTTTGTGAAATAATGACTAAAATGTTAAAATGTAAAAATATGAGGGCTAATTTGTAAATTTCCCTAAATGTGTGTTCTTGGATTGAATTGAATGAATTTGTGAATAAAAGAGTTAAATTTGAATATGTATAGATCAAGAACCGAAGAAAACGGATTTAGACCGCGGAAAGTCGAAAGTGATCGAATAGTCGAATCCGTCTATTTATCCGAATCCGAGGTAAGTCTATATACAAATAAATGTATTTGAATTGGCTTATTATGTATCTATGAAATTTATTTGTGATGAATTAGTACGAGATGTTATACACATGGGAATTGAAAAAGTATCGATCGAGTGTCAATATCCGAAAAGTCCCGTACGAACCTAGGAATAGATAGGATTTTATATGTCATGACATATGTTTTCGATATATGATATCGTGTAAGACCTCGTCTGGGACATTGGCATCGATTTGAGAGATACGTGTAAGACCATGTCTTGGACATTGGCATCGTATCTGATTTCGTATAAGACCCTGTCTGGGACAGTGGCATCGATATTTGGTTACATGTAAGACCACGTCTGGGACGTTGGCATTGTACGATTATTCTGAGTATTCTGAGTATCCTATTTAGTTTCGAATGGTTCAACGGGCAAATTAGAGAAATGTAAGACTATGTGAAATGTGTAACCGTTTCAGGTACGTTTGATGTATATGCTTTGTTTGAGCATGAAAGGTAAGTATTTGTGTATTTGCAAAAGAGAAATATGTGCATAGATTCTATGAGACAAAATGTGATATATGCATGATTGTGTTATGAGCAAAAGAGATATTTTGAGATATGAATTATTAGTAAGCAATGGCTAAACAAATGAGCCAAAGAAGAGTTATGAATTTGAATTTGAGTAATATTAATGATCTTGTAATTGAAATAATTATGTGCGTTATATGTTAAGTTTATTTGTATATGGCTTACTAAGCTTTTGAAAGCTTACTATATGTGTGTGTTTACTTTGTCTTATAGATCGTTAAAGCTACGGAAGGCTCGAGGATCGTCGAGGATCATCACCACACTGTCAAACTCTATTTTGGTACCTTTTGAAAGAGTAAATATTAAAGTATGGCATGTATAGTCTAGTTGAAATGGTTGATGTTTTGAGTTGTATTTAAATAGCCATGTGATATTGCTAGATAATGATCATGATGTGAATGAGTAATTATGCTATATGATGCATAGTTTGGTATGTTTAGTGGTTAATGGTTGAATTGATGAAATGGTCAAATTTTATGATAAGTATTATAATGCAAAGTTTCCATATTATTGATGAATGGTTGTCACATTGAAATGATAAGTTTTTGAATGGTTTTTACTTGGAAATATTTGTGTTGAAAATGAGTTAAATGGCACATAAGATGGTATGTTGGTAATGTTCATGAATGGGTGGAAAAGATGTTTAATTTGGTATGTTTTGGTTGCCATTGGTATATGAAATGATGTTTGTATGTGCTTGTAGGCTTAGCCATGTGTGGGTGGCAATTTGGCCTTGAAAATGGCCTATAATTGCCCACACGGTTGAGCACACGGGCGTGTAGCTCGACCGTGTCCTTCGTGGTTGTATTTCAAAACAAGTCGACTCGACCACGAGTTGGACACGCGTGCGCAGGATGGCCGTGGGGTGCAAGTCAGTAGCGACCACGGGTGAGGCACACGAGCGTGTCCTCGACCGTGTGGACAAGTTAGTATGTATGCCCTGTTTTGCCACGGCTTAGACATACGGGTGTGTCTGCCTCACACGGCCTGACCACACGGGCGTGTGACCTCTGTAGTTTTGAAAAATTTTTAAATTTCTGAAAATTTTGTATGTGTTCAGTTTAGTCCCAGCCCTTTTCTAAAGCATGTTTAAGGTCTCAAAGACCTCATTAAGGGCCTATATGCTTGTATTCTGTTATGATTTGACGACGATATACTTTATGATTTGATATGTTTGAAAAAGTTTCCGATTGTCCGGTAATGCCTCTTAACCCTAGACCGGCGATGGTTACGGGTTAAGGGTGTTATATTTGATTGGTATCAGAGCTGCGGTTTAGTCGATTCTAGGACTAACGTAGTGTGTGAGAGTCTAGCTATACATGCCATATATACGAAATGTGATAGTGTGATGAATCCTGACGTATAAAATGTGTTTTCGTATAGTAAATGGATCCCGAAAGAGCTGTAGCTGACGATGTTGGATGCAATGCGCCTGCTCCCGCTCAAGGGACAGCGCCATCTGATTCGAGACCGGCTACTACTGGTCAGGAAGGAGAGGCTAAACAAGCCTTCTTCCAAATGATGAACGAGTGGTTAACTCAATACGTTAGAATGAATTCGACTGTTTCACGACCTCCACCCCCGCCCAATCCTCCTCAAACTTCTGTTGTACCTCCGGTTATGAATCTGAATCTGTTAAATAAGCCTCCGGTCGACAAAATCCATAAATATGGGGCCGAAGAGTTCAGGCCCACTAGTGATGATGATGCTGAGAGAGCTGAGTTTTGGCTCGAGAACACAATCCGAGTGTTTGATGAAATGTCATTGACCCCTGAAGAATGCATAAAATATGTCGTTTACTTGTTACGAGACGCAGCTTATCAGTGGTGGAAGACTTTAATTTCTGTTGTTCCAAAAGAACGGATTACATGGGATTTCTTTCAGTCTGAGTTCCGGAAAAAGTATATCAGCCAAAGATTTATAGATCAAAAGCGAAAAGAGTTTCTGGAATTGAAACAAGGTCGTATGGTTGTCACTGAGTATGAACGAGAATTCGTGAGATTAAGTCAGTATGCCTGGGAATGTGTTTCAACCGAAGCGATAATGTGTAAAAGGTTTGAAGACAGCCTAAATGAAGACATTTGTTTGCTAGTTGGAATTCTGGAAATAAAAGAGTTTTTTATGCTTGTTGATCGAGCATGTAAAGCTGAGGCACTTGAGAAAGATAAAAGAAAAGTTGAGTCTGAAGCTAGAGATGTGAGAAAGAGATTTTCGAATAAACCATTTCAGTTTGCTTCAAAGAAATTTAGAGATGAACATAGCCGTTCAAAGGCTAGTGTGGGACATTCAAACAGAGATCGTGCTAGATCGCAGTCGAATTTCAAAGCTCCAGCAACTTCAGTAGCTAGTGTGGGAAATGTTTGATCTAAACGACCTGAATGTAAGCATTATGGAAAAAGACATCCAGGTAGTTGTAGACTGAATGATCGAGTGTAACACCCTAAACTCGGCCCAAACACCATGACCGGATCTGGTATGTCACTAAGAAAATTTTGGAAGAACATGTCGTATTTTCAGAAAAATATTTTTCTAAAGTTTATCTTCTTATTCGAGAGAAATTTAATAGTTGATAGTTTAAATAAAATATGCCTTTATAAATTAAAAACCCAAATTTAAATAGATACATTAGTTCAATAAGAATTTAAATAACTAAAAGTAATTAAAGCCCAAAATAAAACAAAACATAAACTAGTGGCCCATAGCCTTATTACAACGAGATTTAAAATCCATTAATTAAAAATATAAAGTATTAACTTGAGACTTTTTCTTGGATCCAGTTGGTCTTTTGCATGGCCACCTTGCGTTCCTCTCACCCGGTCCGAAGCACTAGGTATCACTGAAAGGTTAATTAATAGGGTGAGTCGCGAGACTCGAGTGTGCAACCTCATGCACCACTAGATTTTGGCCTTAGGCCCATAAAGCAGATTAATAATTCCATTTATAAAAAAATAACAAATAATATGCAAGGCCCAACCCATTTGCCTAGGTTTCCATCCGCTTACACGCCCGCATCACCATTCACAACATTGGGGATTTCTACAATCGACCCACACCGCTACACGCCAAGATGGCGATCATCATGCTTTGATCAACATATTATGGCGAAGCCCTTATAATGAATCACACAGATTAGCCGCTACAACATATAACGAGATCACGGTATAAACCGCTACACATATAACGTATAACTTCCTCTTTTCATCAACCCAACCCATGCGGTCATAAAATCAATATGCTTTTATCATATAAAGTCAAACATTCAACGACACGGTGATTTGCTTCACCCTTTTCGGTTTCCAACATTAAATCGAGATATCGGTATTTATCACAACATATAAACTTATGAGCATACATTAATAATCAGATCTAGATGGTGGGGAAGTATTACACACCTGATATTGCGAAATCCAATATTCTTAGTCGATGTCCTTGCTATCCGGATCTATTATCCTCAATGTAAAGCCTTGCTCAAAAGCCGGAAAAACACACAAAGATTTAGCCCCTTCAATAATCGGCCAAGGTTAATAAATCCCAAATTATACGTTAAAACTAATAGATCCCTTACCTTGAAATCCCGAAAGTAACACGATTCTATAACTTAGAGATCTATGCGATTGACTCCACTAAAGTTCCCTTTAGATTTCGGCACAAGTAGGCACCACAGAAGTAATTCGGTAATCACAGGAGATGAGATATAGGGATTTTGGCTTTTAGGAAAATCCTGGAAAAAGTATGAACAAGAGAAGGCTGATGTGTCTTTGGCTTTTAAAATACTTGAGTGAGAAGTTTCAGTTTCTGACAGGAAAAGAGAAGAAGAAAAGAAAACAAGGAAGAGACTTGAAGATTTTGGCTAGGAAGAAAAAGAATGGAAAGAGTTTTGACTTTTGAATCAAAGTGAAGATGAGGGAATAGGCTTAGAGATTTTGGCTTTTGCAGAGAATGAAGAAGAAGATGGAACTTTAGGAGTTTTCGGCTTTTACTCAGAGAAGAAGAGAAAAGAATGAGAGAAAAACCCAAATGCTGAAATTGAAGAGATATTCCCCCTATTTATAGAAATTTCGGCACTTACCTAACCTTGCAGATAAATCCTATCTTTTCTCCTTTATCTTAATCTACTAGCTCATCTAAAAGAGACTTAATTATCTCTAACTCCTCCCTCCTTTATCAGCATATTATCCACATATTTTAATCATTAAAATCCCTAAATTTTAGCTTTTATTTGCTTATTATCCACATAAAATAAATTCCTAAATAATAGCCTTTATCTGCTTATTATCCACATATTTTAAACATTAAAACCCCTAAATTTTAGCCTTGTTGCCATCCACTCCACCTAATCCTAATGCCCAAAATTTAGCTAACTTAAATTAAAAGAATTGGGCTCCATGAAACTTAAATTTGGGCCCCTTACTCCCTTGTGTGGCGTCACCTCCTAAGATTGGGCCACAAGCCCACTTTGGTATTTTAAACATAGATACTACATTTTAAACCCTATAATGCCCAAACAGATAATTTTAATCAAGGCCTCTACCTAAGCCTGAGCCCAATTTGGACCCCTAACACTTAAATTAACACATTAAACATATCCACCCATTAAACGCATAGGCCCAAAAATTCAGGATGTTACATCGAGCCTATTTCAGATGTGGATCATTAGACCATTTCATTCGAGACTGCCCAGAGTCTGTTAAACAAGAGATCGTTCAGAATCCGAGGTCAGATAATGTTTCAGTTAGAGATAGACCTTCACAAAATACTAGAAATGTCAGTGGTGGCCAAAGAACTACAAAAGATACAGTTGCGAGGTCTGAAGCTAGAGCATCTTCCAGAGCTTACGCCATTCAAGTTCGTGAGGAAGCTTCATCTCCAGATGTTATTACGGGTACATTTACTCTTTATGATACTTCTGTGATTGCATTGATAGACCCAGGATCTACTCATTCGTATGTATGCATGAACTTAGTATCCAAAGAAGACTTTGCTCTGTAGAGTCTCATCGAATTTGTTATTAGAGTATCGAACCCCTTAGGTAAAAGTGTCCTGGTTGACAAAGTATGCAAAAACAGTCCGTTAATGTTTCGAGATGTTTGCTTTCCGGCTGATCTGATGTTATTACCTTTTGATGAGTTTGATATAATTTTGGGTATGGATTGGCTAACATTGCATGATGCTGTTGTGAACTGCAAAAGAAAAACTATTGATTTGAGATGTCTGAAAGATGAAATAGTTCGGATTGAGTCTAATGATATGAATGGATTACCGATTGTGATATCAGTATTGAAAGCTCAGATTTATGTAAAAAAGGGTTGCGAAGCTTATTTTGCTTATGTAATTGATTCGAGAGCGGGTGAAAAGAAAGTAGAATCAGTGCCAATTGTCTGTGAATTTCCTGACGTGTTTTCTGAAGAACTACCGAGATTGCCTCTGATACGGGAAGTTGAGTTTGGTATAGATTTAATACCGGGAATGACTCTTATTTTGATAGCTCCATACAGAATGGCACCAACAGAGTTGAAAGAGTTGAAATCACAGTTACAAGAATTGACCGATAGAGGATTTGCACGATCGAGTTTCTCACCTTGGGGTTCTCCCGTTTTATTTGTGAAAAAGAAAGATGGCACAATGAGAATGTGTATTGATTACCGTCAGTTCAACAAAGTGACTATCAAGAATAAATATCCTCTGCCGAGAATTGATGATTTATTCGATCAACTGAAAGGAGCCACCGTGTTTTCAAAGATAGATCTGAGATCGGGGTATTATCAGTTGCGAGTAAAAGATTCAGACATTTCGAAAACTGCTTTCAGAACGAGGTACGGGCATAATGAGTTTTTAGTTATGCCTTTCGGACTAACGAATGCTCCTGCTGTCTTTATGGATTTAATGAATAGAATTTTCAGACCGTATTTAGATCGATTTGTTGTTGTATTCATTGACGACATCTTGATTTATTCATGTGATGAAAGTGAGCATGCTGAACATCTGAGAATTGTGCTACAAACTCTGCGAGATAAGCATTTGTATGCAAAGTTCAGTAAATGTGAATTTTGGTTGCGTGAAGTTAGTTTTCTGGGACATATTGTGTCGGCGTCTGGTATACGAGTTGATCTGAGCAAGATTTCAGCTATTTTGGAGTGGAAGCCTCCGAGAAATGTGTCTGAAGTTCGTAGTTTTCTGGGACTTGCTGGTTATTATCGATGATTCGTAAAAGGATTTTCGATGATTGCAACTCTGTTGACTAGATTGCTTCAGAAAGATGTGAGATTTGAATGGTCCGATAAATGTCAGAAAAGCTTTGATCAGTTGAAAGCCCTTTTGACTGAAGCTCCAGTTTTGGTACAGCCAGAATCAGGTAAAGAGTTTGTGATTTATAGTGATGCTTCGTTGAACGAACTGGAATGTGTTTTGATGCAGGAAGGCAGTTATAGCTTATGCCTCGAGACAACTGAAACCGCATGAAAAGAATTATCCGACACACGACCTTGAGCTAGCCACAATTGTGTTTGCTTTAAAGATTTGGCGTCACTATCTTTTTGGTGAAAAATGCCATGTGTTTTCGGATCATAAAAGTCTGAAATATTTGATGACTCAATAAGACCTGAATTTGCGACAAAGACGATGGTTAGAGCTGTTGATAGACTATGAGCTTGTGATAGATTATCATCGGGGTAAGGCAAATATTGTCGCTGATGCATTGAGTCAGAAATCACTGTTTGCATTGTGTGCGATGAATGCCCATTTGAACTTGTCTGATGATGGTTCAGTTTTGGCTGAGTTGAAAGTAAAATTGTTGTTTTTACATCAAATATGTGATGCTCAGAAAGTTGATAATGAAATGTTAGCGAAACGAGCTCAATGTGATTCGAACTCTGATTCTAAATTTCGAGTTAATATTGATGACTGTTTAAGATTTCGAGATCGGATTTGTGTTTCGAGAAATCCAGAGTTGATTCAGTCGATTTTGAAAGAAGCACATTGTAGCCGCCTATCTGTTCATCCGGGAAGTACAAAGATGTATCATGATCTAAAGCAACATTATTGGTGGTCTGGTATGAAACGGGATATATCAGAGTTTGTATTGAAATGTTTAGTCTGTCAGCAAGTTAAAGCTAAACATCAGGTTTCATCTGGTTTGTTACAACCGATAATGATTCTAGAATGGAAATAGGATAGAGTGACAATGGATTTTGTTTTAGGGTTGCCTTTAACTCCGAGAAAGAAAGATGCAATTTGGGTTGTAGTTGACAAATTGACGAAATCGGCCCATTTTATTTCGGTACGATCTGATTTCTCACTTGATAAACTAGCTGAGCTTTATATTTTCGATATTGTGAGATTGCATGGGGTGCCACTATCTATTGTATCTCAAAGAGATTCGAGGTTTACTTCACGATTCTGGAAGAGACTGCAATAGGCCTTAGGTACTAAATTGCATTTTAGTACAGCTTTTCACCCACAGACGGATGGTCAATCCGAGAGAATTATTCAGATTCTCGAGGATATGTTGAGATGTTGCATTCTTGAGTTTGATGGTACGTGGGAACAATATTTGCCATTTATTGAGTTTGCATACAATAATAGTTTTCAGTCGAGCATCAAAATGGCACCTTATGAAGCTTTGTATGGACGCAAATGTCGAACACCTCTGTATTGGTCTGAGCTTAGTGAAATTAAGATACACGGGGTTGATTTGATTAAAGAAACTGAACAGAAAGCGAAAGTGATTCGTGATAGTCTAAAAGCTACGTCAGATCGTCAGAAATCTTATGCAGATTTGAAATGGAAAGATATTGAATTTGAGATCGGTGACAAAGTGTTCTTGAAAGTATCTCCGTGGAAGAAAGTACTGCGATTCAGACGTAAAGGCAAATTGAGTCCGAGGTTCATCGGACCGTATGAGATCATCGAATGAATTAGGCCTGTTGCATACAGATTGTTGTTGCCACAGGAACTATAAAAGATTCATAATGTGTTTCACGTGTCAATGCTTCGGCGATACAGATCTGATCCCTCGCATGTGATTCCTCCGATATGACTTATGAAGAAGAACCGATTCGTATCTTAGCTCGTGAAATCAAAGAGTTGAGAAATAAGAAAATTTTGTTAGTAAAAGTATTGTGGCATCGACACGGAGTGGAAGAGGCTACGTGGGAGCTCAAGATACTATGAGACAACAATATCCGAACACATTTAATGATAAGATTTTGGGGACGAAAATCCTAAGGGGGAAGAATTGTAACAGTTCGGTTTAGACCCTAGTCAGAATAGTGGTTTCGGGACCACAAATCTGAGTCAAAAAATATTTTAATATTATTTTCCAAGTTTATAGCATGTGAATTGGTATGTGTAAATTTTTTGTGGATTAATTTCGTTGCTTGTGTGCTTAATTTGAGAAAAGGACTAAATCGCATTAAATGCAATATTAGCATGCTATATATAAAGGTACCTATTTGATGTGGCTTTAATAATATGGAGTCCTTATGTTCCAATTAATCCATTGTAACATGGCATGGACGGTAGTGGACATGTATTTTATATATGTTATAAAGCTTCATTAAGGGTAAAATGGGAATTGAATAATAAATATGATCATTAATAAAACAAAAGCATGAAAGTGGTCATCTTTTGTTCATCCATTACCGAAATTGAGAAAAGAAATTAGGGATTAAGAGCTTTGAACATTTCGGCACCTATCTAGCTTGATTCAAGGTTAGTTTTTGTTCGGTTTTTGATAATTTCTATGTTTTTGTAATCGTTGCTTTGAATACTTCAAAACCCATGCTTTAATTTTATAAATTGATGATGATTTTGAAATGTGCCATTGATGAATTCATAAGTTTTGTGATGTTTAAAGATGAAATATGGAAGATATGTGATAGATTAACATAGTTTGTCTTTGGATTTTTGATGAATTTGAGTAATTTGGACTAAATTGAGAAAATAATATTTTGAGGGACTAAAATGTGAAATAAATGAAATATATGGACTTATATGGACTACATGAATATTCAGCCAAGCATGGGTGATATGAAATTTTGTGTATTTTGTGATTTTGTGAAATAATGACTAAAATGTCAAAATGTAAAAATATGAGGGCCAATTTGTAAATTGCCCTAAATGTGTGTTCTTGGATTGAATTGAATGAATTGGTGAATAAAAGAGTTAAATTTGAATATGTATAGATCAAGAATCGAAGAAAACAGATTTAGACCGCGGAAAGTCGAAAGTGATCGAATAGTCGAATCCGTCTGTTTATCCGAATCCGTGGTAAGTCTATATACAAATAAATGTATTTGAATTGGCTTATTATGTATCTATGAAATTTATTTGTGATGAATGAGTACGAGATGTTATACACATGAAAATTGAAAAAGTATCGATCGAGTGTCAATATCTGAAAAGTCTCATACGAACCTAGGAATAAAAAGAATTTTATATGTCATGACATTTGTTTCCGATATATGATATCGTGTAAGACCTCGTCTGGGACGTTGGCATCGATTTGAGAGATACGTGTAAGACCATGTCTGGAATATCGGCATCGTGTCGATCGATTTGTAAGACCATGCGGGACAAATGGCATCGATATTTGGTTACATCTAAGACCACGTCTGGGACGTTGGCATTGTACGATTATTCTGAGTATTCTGAGTATCCTATTTAGTTTCGAATGGTTCAATGGGCAAATCAGAGAAATGTAAGACTATGTGAAATGTGTAACCGATTCAGGTACGTTTGATGTATATGCTTTGTTTGAGCATGAAAGGTAAATATTTGTGTATTTACAAAAGAGAAATATGTGCATAGATTCAATGAGACAAAATATGATATATGCATGATTGTGTTATGAGAAAAAGAGATATTTTGAGATATGAATTATTAGTAAGCAATGGCTAAACAAATGAGCCAAAGAAGAGTTATGAATTTGAATTTGAGTAATATTAATGATCTTTTAATTGAAATAATTATGTGCGTTATATGTTAAGTTTATTTGTATATGGCTTACTAAGCTTTTGAAAGCTTACTCTATGTGTGTGTTTACTTTGTCTTATAGATCGTTAAAGCTACGGAAGGCTCGAGGATCGTCGAGGATCATCACCACACTATCAAACTCTATTTTGGTACCTTTTGAAAGAGTAAATATTAAAGTATGGCATGTATAGTCTAGTTGAAATGGTAGATGTTTTGAGTTGTATTTAAATAGCCATGTGATATGGCTAGATAATGATCATGATGTGAATGAGTAATTATGCTATATGATGCATAGTTTGGTATGTTTAGTGGTTAATGTTTGAATCGATGAAATGGTCAAATTTTATGATAAGTATTATAATGCAAAGTTGCCATATTATTGATGAATGGTTGTCACATTGAAATGATAAGTTTTTGAATGGGCTTTACTTGGAAATGTTTGTGTTGAAAATGAGTTAAGTGGCACATAAGATGGTATGTTGGTAATGTTCATGAATGGGTGGAAAAGATGTTTAATTTGGTATGTTTTGGTTGCCATTGGTATATGAAATGATGTTTGTATGTGCTTGTAGGCTTAGCCATGTGTGGGTGGCAATTTGGCCTTGAAAATGGCCTATAATTGCCCACACGGTTGAGCACACAGGCGTGTGGCTCGACTGTGTCCTTTGTGGTTGTATTTCAAAACAAGTCAGACTCGACCACGGGCTGGACACATGGACGTGTGACTGGCCGTGGGGTGCAAGTCAGTAGTGACCACGGGTGAGGCACACGGGCGTGTCCTCGGCCGTGTGGACAAGTCAGTATTTATGCCCTGTTTTGCCACGGCTTAGACACACGGGTGTGTCCTCACACGGCCTGACCACACGGGCGTGTGACCTTTGTAGTTTTGAAAAATTTTTAAACTTCTGAAAATTTCGTATGTGTTCAGTTTAGTCTCGGCCCCTTTCTAAAGCATGTTTAAGGTCTCGAAGACCTCATTAAGGGACTATATGCTTGTATTCTGTTATGATTTGACGATGATATAATTTATGACTTGATATGTTTGAAAAAGTTTCCTATTTTCCGGTAATGCCTCTTAACCCTAGACCGGCGATGGTTACGGGTTAGGTGTGTTACACTATAAAAACACTGAACATAAAGAAAATGCAGAAAAATAACTTCTACAACTATAGAAGATGAAGAAAAATGAAAACCCTAAAAAATGTAGAAAAAACCTAAGATATAACCTAAAGGAAACTAAAGTTAAACTTCTCTATGTGTGGCCTCCTCTCTCCTCAGCTAATATTTGCTGATTTTAGTAGTATTTCTAACCCAAATAATGTGACAAAAATACCCTTGAACGGGCCTCTTCTGATTGGTGCTTCGGTTAGACAAACATTGCCACTGATGCCATTTTTTTCCCCTGACGACAGTATATCGCGATACCGAGAGCTTAGTATTGCGACATCGTCACCTGTTTGAAATAGGAGGACTCCTTGTCACTTGGATATCGTGCTGGGGGATATCGCGATTGTCAAAAAATCTTGTTTGAAAATAGTTTTCGTGCACAACGAAAAATAAAAATTTTGAAAGCCAACCCGATTTGTGTTATTTATAACAACAAACCGAAACAGAATTCATACATGTTCTTTTAGCTTAGCGGATGTTCTTTGTTCCCGGATTTCAACCAAACGATTTTCTTCACTCTTATTGTACTACGAACTATTTCAAGTGTGGGCTCAAACTAATTGAATCAAAACACAGAACTAGAAAAAGTTTTCTCTGTAACGCCCCGAATTTTGGGCCTAGATTTTTTGGGTTTTTAGTGTAGCGACAGCGAGGAGGTTGCACACATAAGTTTAGTTGTGCAATTTAGTGACAATAATGGGCCTGCTGGTCTAGTGGTGGTGTGAGTGTTAGCCTACCTTGAGGTTCTGGGTTCGAGTAGCTGGATGCGCAATTGGGGAGAGCCTTTTATTTTGTTTTGTTTTAGTATTAATTATAAATGTTTATTTATGGTATTATATGATATTATTTATAATTAGTAAATTATGTGTTGAATATATGTTGGTTTTTATTTATTATTTTTCTTTTCTTTTCTTTTCTTTTTGGACGTTTCTTGGTTTTATTCTCTCTGTGCTTTTCTCTTCTTCTAAAAACGATCGCGGTTTGTGGGTTCTGGAACTTCGCTCCTCAGTCATCTTCTTCACCGTCAAAACAGGTGTGGGATTCTAATCTAGTTACTATTTCCATTCTTAAATCGCTTGCTATCTTGTGTTGCGGATCCCTTTCCTTCGGCTTTTCGTAACTATGCAATAACTCGTCATTTTTGAGTTTTTGGATGTTAAAAGTGAAGGGAAAACGTTGTTTTATGATATATTTTGATAGGGCAAGGGTTAGGGACTGTTACTATGGCTTAAAAGGGGTTTTCAGGGTTGTTTCGGAGAGGTTTCGTGGCTGCCCCGATGGCCGTGTGGCCTATTTGGGGATTTTTGTCGACTTTCGCACAGTCGTGTCCCTCGGGCACACGGGCGTGTGAGATTGGGAATAGAGTATTAGGGTTTTTGGGTCACATGGCCTGGCCACATGGCCGTGTAACTGATTTGGGAATTTAGGGATTCAAATATTTGAATGTCTGATTGACTGAAATGTCTGATTGTATTGTTCGACCGCAAAGGCACTCGTGCCTAAGAGAACCTGGTGTGATGGGCTAAGGCCGATCTAATTCTGATTCTGGAAAGGGCTCAGGCCTGGGTTGTAACTACTGAGAATTACTGCTACTGTGTCCGATTAGGCCATATGACTGTAGAGTTACATATGGTGTACGTTTGGTTTGGGGTGAATTCGCTTAACTTTTATCCATGCTGTAAGTATGTTGCAGTTACGAGCTCGCTTCAGTGTTTTCATTTACATTCTGTTTCCATTTCTGTGGTTTAACTGGTTTGATCTCACACTAAGCTCGAGTAGCTTACCCCCTCTTTTGTTTCCCTTTCGTACTGATTACGGATTATGGATCTTTGGACTCGACTGCGGAGGTCTCGGACAATTTTGTGAACAGCAATTGAGCAGTTTGTGTTTTCTAGTTTTTTTTCATTTGGTTTTGAACTGTAAAGATTTATAATACTGTGGTACCATTACTGTTTTAAACTTTGCCCGTACATTATGTTTTGTTATGTTTGCGAATGGTATTTCTAAACGATTAAACGTTTTGGGTTGTTTTGAGATAAGTATTTTCAAAAATGGAATTTTGAACCACTAATTGTTGTTGAGTTTCCCTACGATCACTTCGGTGATCAATGTAGCAGTCCAAATTCGGTCTAAACTTCTAGGCCGGGTTTAGGGTGTTACATTCTCTCTTTTGTTTGGGGTGAAAATGAAAATTCTCTCTTCTTTAATAGAAACTAGTAGAATAGTTATTCTGGAAAAATATATGTAATAGTTGAGAATAAATTCTCTCAATTTTCGGTAGAATAACAATATCTCAAAGTTATTTTTAATGCCCTATTGGTGCCATCTATTTATAAGAAGAGAAGGTAGAACCCTTGTTAAGTTGTAGTGGTTTATTTTAAATAAAAAAACTTCCTACTTAGAGTTTGAATGGGGTGGACAGCACACCCTAGTATTCCTACTATGGTTATCGCCCTTTTCATGTTATATGAGGGATTTTGGGCCTCTTTCACATCGGATCCAATTACGAGTACTTTTTGGGCCTTTTGACCCAGTACTCTATAATATGATCCAACCCGATTTAGTTTTTTTATTTCCCAAAATAAACTTTAATATTTTATATTAAACAATTTTCTCATCCCTATTTTAACCCCAGTAAAATTTTGAAAATTTTACCCTCAATAAGATTTTTGATGATTTTACTTTGGGTAAAATTTCGAGAAAAAATGTTTAATATTTCATAAATGAACATGTTCACTGTGACCGAATGGTTTATTTTCATTTTCAGACTTCAAAACAGCTTAAAAACATAAACTTATTCTTCCGATCATTTTTAAGTAATCCATATAAAATTGCAAATGGATCATTTTCATTTCTATTTTTAAAAAACCTACATTCATTTCCAAGTGATTCCATTTTGGAAAAAACCATAATCGTTCCTGAATGTTTTTCATTTCTCTTTTCCTATTTATTCTGTTTATTTCTATTCAAACTCACAATTCATTTCTGGTTTCAACGAGCTAGCGGAGGGACTGACTGGACATATATAATTAGGGCTCAAATGATTTATAATTAAGTTATTTCTGTTTGCTTATTAATAATAAACTCATTTAGTTACAAAGTCATTCCACCATAGTATCGTGACTGAGTTCTCCCTAACAACATACCATTACAAAAGAAACTACTCAGTACTCGTCCAATGACCTTGTCATAAGTGTGTTTCCCTCATAGGATATCATTAATCTCTTCGGTATAATATCCGCTCTCCTAATATGTTCATATTTTATCTAACAGTAACAATTACATCTTCCTTCATGAAAAGTAAATCACTATTAAATAGTGATCAAGTCATCCATCACAGAGACGAACGACCCGTCGTCACGTTTACTTTTCATCAACCATGTAATGCCTATGAAAGAATATCATTTACCCATGTCTCGGGCTATGAATTACACTGTTGTCAATGACACTACATACTGCAAAAGTCATACACCGAACGCACCAACTTTTTGTTCCTTATATATTTGAACTCAAGCTTTTACTTACATCAAAGTGTACGAGTCACGCAAACATAGTTCGCCATCCACTTAGGATTTAGGTATGTCACACTATGAATGTCACATGTTAATAAATCCATAAAATAATTTAGGATCTATTCTACTTGGGTCCAGTCCAATGTACTGTCAGTCCAATCAGTCACATATATGTCTTTATATTCTAGGAGTTATACACTCTGATGCCCAAGACAAGGCATCTCCTCAATTGGACTTGATGGATGACATATTAGTCTTTTAATTGGTTTTCTCATTTTTTTATTAGACTAAGAACATGTTTAGGTTCAGCTACTAATACAAGTTGTCTTTCTGCACTACGATCCGCCCACGTAAAACTGCTTAGTATCAGTTTAAATAATAGACAACCAATGAGCAATATTTGCTTCTATTTCGTTTTACGTGCAAAAACCATTTGACAAAAATAATACAAATTATATTAATTGTAATAAATGAATTTGTTTTATTAACCAATTTGTTCGAAAAATTACAAGTTTTACAAATACATATACTACACTTAGGGCACCAGATCCAATAACGATACCACTACTTTATGCCTTGGTCTCGGTACTAATAAGGGTATCATGATTCTAAAGGCCTGATATCATGATACCCTTGCATTGCTGAAGTTTTCGCACGATTTTGAACTTCTGCCAAGTACCTACAGCACTTAAATGAAGGTTAGGGAAACAAATGGCTTGATTTGCCAATTTGGGTCTCAAAAGTAAGTAAAATGAGGCAATTTTACTTATTAAATCAAAAACCTTAAAAATACCAAAAACTACGTAAAAGACGCTACTTTGTTAGAAAACAAGCTCCTCAAGTTTACCAGGAAAGCCTAATTTGTCATATCAAATTACGACAGATCACTTTCCCTTGTAAAAAAAGTAAACTATTTATGGTTCTGTGTTAGATTCGAATTCGTTCGAGCTCACGCTCGATGCAGTTTGTTTTACGAGAATAGAGGAGAAGATCGTTAGGTTGAAAGTTACGAATGATAAGGATCCGTGTAGTCGAAAACATAGGTGCAATTTTGGTAAAAGGTTTATTGCTATAAATATCACAAATCGGCTCGATTTTTAAATTTTTAATTTTCACTATGCAAGAAAATCATTTTCGAATAGGATTTTTTCCATCACCCCAACCATCTTGTGTTTCATCCTCACAGTGCCGCACCTTTTTAGTGTCATTGCCTTCATTTGCTATCATTTAAGAATTGTAACTTTCGGATTCCTAATAACTTGAAAATTTGAAATAAATGGAGGACTAAATTGAAAGAGACTACAAGTCGGTGGCCTTTATTGAAATAAACGAAAAGTTGGAAGCTAAATTGGACATGGTTGAGAACTAAACCTGGTTCAGTTAGGATGGAACCCGTCGATTCCTTAGTAGGAGACATAATATTTAGCTATTGACGGTTCCCCTAAGGTTGGTAATAGCGCAGGAAGGGCTATAAATAGCTAGGAGATGGTTTCAAAGGGATGATTTTCTTCTCGACTTAGTCCCATTGTCTTTCCTTCATCATCTTCTTTGGTAGCTTAAGGAAGGAGGCTATGGAAGGTTCTGCTTGGAGTAGACTTCATGAGAATAGAGATGGAAAAGTAAAGAAACCAGTGAGCAGGTATGGTTCTTAACCCTTCTATATACATAAAGATAAGGACATAAATTTATGGACTATAGAACCATTTTAAGGGTTCTGCCATGAGAATGGAAGCTCTGGAGATCGAGAGGGCTAAGCTGTGGAAAGAATGAAGTTTTAGATAAGTTCCTAACTCCAAACATGTTGTTATGATCTACGATGTTTAAGTATGCCATGTTTGGATAAACATGAAGCATGATGATATGTACATGCATTACATGACTGTGGGGAAAACCGTCATGGTTTAGATTAAGTTAGGATCGGAAAAAAAGAGTGACGTTGTTAGTTACCGCATTGGACGAAGCTCCAAACCTTGCGTAGGGAATACTGTGGTGTTCTAGCATCAATGTTAGGTGGTGTAAAGGAGGTAATGATAGGAGGATTCGGGAAATGAAATTATGGAATGGTAATTATCACAACGACGGTATTGACTAGTCCTCGAGACAACACTGTGATAACAGTATATGGTGTAAGACCATAGATGAAAGAGGTTATGGCAATCTGGTATAAGGTATATGGCGTAAGATCATAGGTGAATGAGGTTATGATAGTCTGCTATGAAGTACGTAGTGTGAAACCATGGATGAAGGATGCCATGGCGGCATGGTACAAGGTATAAGGTATACGATGTGAGACCATAGATGAAAGAGGCTATGATAGCTAGGTATAATAAGTAAGACCATGGATGAAAGACTCCACAACATCATGAGGTAGTACGCTAGGATGGCAAAGCGGTATAAGACCATGGATGAAAGACTTCATGAAATCCACAAAGAAAATTCGCTGAGACAGTAAACACAGAATAGATAGTCCATTGCGATAATAAACACAGAATAGATAAAGTCTATTGAGACAGTAAATACAAGGTAAGTCTGCCAGGACAGAAACACAAGGTAAGTCTGATGGGACGCAGAGAACGAGGAAGAAGGGTATAAGACCATAGCTTGGCTACGGCAACCCATAGAGTCCACCATGGAATAGATGCAGAAAGTACGTCAATACCTCAAATGATGAGTATACGGCCAGTGCGTCAAGTACGAGAAACCATGCAAGTGGAAGAAGATTTAAAAGAAAGTATAAGTAGTGGCAAGCGGATTTGGAGAAATCCGCCAAAATGATTGAAGTGATAAGGAACAAGACATGGGAAATGACTCAATAAGAATTAAAGAGAGATAGACCGTGCGAGAGTTGGGCTAAGTATGGAAAAGTAAGAGGAGACAAAATTTCTTTCGAGACTATTCCTCTTTGAGGAAACCCCAATACAGATACACCGCCAAGTGATAATTCCCGTAGAGAGGAAACGAGCAAGCGAGATGGAAAACTCTTATAGTCGCATGGATGATAACTTGTTGACCCAGCACGTTAGACCAGATTTGACATTTAAGATAGGTGAACTCCCAAGTAAAGGCTAAAGAGAGGGACAGAGTACTAGAATTAGATCCACCACTGCGAACAATAACGTGGAATGAGAATGGGTTCACAAGAAGGGTGAGTTCCGCTGTAAGTTAGCACATAAGGAAATTCCTACGAGTCCTCCAGGACTAGTGTATGGAAAGGAGAGGAGTTCGCCAATGACTAGACCAACCAAAGAAAGCCGCCAAGGAAACGCATGTCCTAAGAATCCTTGGGTGGAACATTAAGATAGTTACCATAGAGGGCATTAAACACTCTATGTATGAGGTATATAAAAGAAAAAGAAGGACGAGAAAGATAGGACTCGTTGATACGACGAAGTATTAGAGTTATGGTCGAGTGGAGAGCCTGACTAGAGGAAGGTCTTACTGTGAGACGAGTAGCTTAGACGAGCGAGTGGAGTCCTCCACCCTGATAAAAAAATTTTTCCTTGAGCGAGCTGGGAGTTAAATTAAACTTAATTTATTTTACATTTGTTACCCTTGTGTGTAACGGCCCGTTTTTAGTGAAATCGGAACAGTGGTTTTGGGACAAAAAATCTGAAGTCGTAAATTTATTTTAATATTCTTTTTAGGTCTACAGCATGATAGCATGATTGTGTAAAAAATTCATTAAGAAATTTTACCATTTGTATGCTCAATTTGTGAAAAAGGACTAAATCGCGTAAAGTGCAAAAGTTGTGTTCTAATAGCTAAATGTGTCAAATAGCTATAGAACTTTAAAGTGAAGGTCCTTATATGGTAATTAGACCATTAAATGAGTTAGTGGATGTGCATGGATAGGTAAATGAGTAATTTTTAAAGTTAGGTAAGGGTAAAATGGTAAAAAGGAAATTAATAATAAAAATAAATAAAAGAAAAGCCAAAAAGCTATCATCTTCCTCTTCTTTCATGCCATAGCCGAATTTCACACTTGGAGAAGAGAAAAATTGTGTTCAAGCCATTCCCTTTGCATGTAAGTGATAATTTGTCCCGTTTTTGTTAATTTTTATGTTTTTGGAATCGTTGTAGCTTAATCTAGCTAAATAGGGGACTAATTTGAAATATGATTCAAATTCTAGGGTTTTTCCATGAGATAATTTAAGTTTTTCTTATTGATTATTGGAAGAAAATGAACCCTTGTTGTTAAATAAACAACTTTTGTTAAGTGAGTTTTGATGAAATTGTTAATTAGGGGTTAAATTGATAAATATGAAAATTTGGTGTTAAATGTGTGAAATTGTGGAATATATGGGCTGCTATGAGCACATATAAAATTCGGCTAGGCTTAGATATGGATGAAATTTCATGAATTTCATTTTTCGAGCCTAGGGACTAAATTGTAAAGAAGTCAGAATTATAGGGGAATATAGTAATTTTTCCATAACATGAAATTTGGATTGAATTGATTAGTATTATGATTAAATGAGTTAAATTTGATTATATAGATCAAGAAAAGCAACATTTGGAACTAAATCGGGGAAAAGATAAAGTTTTGGATTGAACGATCGTTTTTTTGTCATTCGAGTTCGAGGTAAGTTCGTGTAATTATATTGAGTATTTATATACTTTAATTGAAATATATGTATTTGGATTGAGTAATTACGGTGTATAATTATCGAATGCATAATCGATATAGTATGAAGAATACCAAGCCCCGTGTGAACCTTAGGAATTCGTAGGATACAAATGACATGTCATTAAGGTTATCGTTTTACAGCTCGTGGGAGCCTACCGTATTTCAACTCGGAGGAGCTTACCGTGTTACAGCTCGGAGGAGCTTACCGATTATGGCTTGTAAGAGCAAACATGTACAGGAATTGACAGACTTACGATTCAGTACACCTCGTGTGTACCAACCGCTTATCTAACGATATTCTAGTGGTTCAACGGGCATAGAGTTATTATGAAATTATACAAGTTTGATACGAACTAGTACAGGTATTTACATGGAGATTGTATATATATATTGTATACAAATATACGGTATAGAAGTTACATGTACATGAAATTCTAATAATTGTTGAATTCATACATGATTCATGGTTTTTACATGTATACATGGCTAACTTGATAAATGGTTATGTGATAGGCTTTGGCCAAATTGAATTGAGTTGATTTGAGATTACTTACTTAAATTGAGATTATATGGTAAGTTTAAATTCTATGTTTTCACGAACTTACTAAGCTTAAGTGCTTACTCCATTTTAATTTCTATGTTTATCGTGGTTCGGAAGCTCGTTCGATTTGGAAATCGTCAGAGATCGCGTTGCACTATCAAACTCTCATTTTGGTGCTTTGGACTTTATATTTAGGGTTAAATGGCATATATAGGTATTTTGGCTAACGTGGCCTATATGTTTTGTTGTGTATTTTGTAATACCCCATACCCATATTCAACGCCGGAACAGGGCTCGAGGCATTACTGGACTTACATCATATCATACATGCATTTCTGAGTTATAAACTTGCATCCAAATTAAAACTTTTTCACAACATTCATATCGTCCCTAAAACGAGCCTACGAGGCCCAAAACATGCTTCGGGAGTGGTTCGGGACTAAACCGAGAACTTATGAAAATTTACAAAACTTAGAAAAATTTCATCATGAAACAGGACCACACGCCCGTGTGGGTTAAGGGACACGCCCGTGTGGCATACCACACGCCCATGCTTCAGGCCGTGTCCACCTTAGGGAGCATTCTGTTTATGACGTCATCATCAAATTGAGATCACACGGCCAAGTCACACGCCCGTGTGCTAGGCCGTGTAGCACACACGGCTGAGACACACGCCCGTGTCTCTGCCCGTGTGCTCAATTCTAGACATTCTATTTTGCCAAAATTGAGGTGCAGGGGACACACGGCCGGATCACACGCCCTTGGGGCTGACCGTGTGTCACACACGGCCTAGACACATGCTCGTTTGTCTACCCGTGTGGACAATAATAAGGTTGTTTACCAAGCCACTTGCCACCCTTATTCACAAATACACGCACATCAATTCAAAGGCACAAAACATATCATACTTAAACAACCAAACAATCACAATTAAGACAATAACATGTTATTCTCATGCCATCATTTTTCATGCTTAAAACATCATACTTAGCCCATTAGAAACATACTAATTTCACATCCACAAGAGGATATTAACATATGAATGAACTTATAATCAGCATAAACCATCATTCATGGCTATGTATAAGATGAAGCATTAATAACTACAAGCCACCACATATGGCCAAATTAATAGTGACACATACAACAAATTAACCTAGTCCCTATACATGCCATAGACTCAAAATATTTGAATTCATCAATACCCGTAGTGATAGCTTGATAGTGTGATAGAATCTCCAGCGATCTCCAACCCGAGCTAGCTTAGCTGCACTCTAAAACATAGGAAAGGAAGGGGGTAAGCTATATAGCTTAGTAAGTTCATATGCAAATAATAAACAACATTAATTATACATTGTCATATGAATAACATGACATAAATTAACATAAATGTCATTAAACTTCATGAGCATAACTTACTCAATCATATGAGTAACATAACTTAAGTAAAAATAAATGGCTTACACTTAATGAACACATCTTACTCAGTCATAAAAATAACATATCATTTTCCACAATCAACAAACCATTTCAAGCCTTCCATAAAACATACACATTAATTATGAGCATTTACATTTCAAGCATATACTTGATCGTTGTTTTCGCGATGTCAAAGTCTTAAAATTTATAAAAAGAATGATCGAACCTGGAAACTAACTATGACAACGATTTGTGGCAAGCACACCTATCGAACAGTAGTATAGCTTAGGCAAGACCGGATTGTCGAACCCAAAAGAACCAAAAGTACTAATACTAACTTTCTTTTTATTATCTAGCCTAAAATAAGTGAAGTTGTTTTTTTTTAATCTAAATTTAACTAACTACTAAGCTAAAGACGCAAAGACAAAAAGAATGAATTGGGGAAATACCATTGGAAAAACTCAGTTGATTAAGACGATACCCTTAGGAAGATTCCACCTAGACTTCACTTGTTATCTAACTCTAAACCAGACGATTTATTCACTTGACTTGATCCGTAAGACTCCCTAATGTATATTAAACCCTCTCTCGAAGCGAATAACGTCTAACCCTAGGTTGATTAATTGAAATCTCATTCTAATTAAAACCCCTAGAATTGCATTAACTCGATCTATGGACTCCCATATTAGGTTTCACCCTAATCCGGCAAAATCTCGTCACCCTATCTCTAGGCGTGCGATCAACTCCGTTTAATTATGCTAGATCTACTCTTAAGCATGGACTTTTGCTCCTCCACCTAAGGACATCAAACTTGAATCAATATCCCAGAAATATTAACACAAGAATTAAGAACACATAATTAAGAACAAATCAAATATTTATCATACAGTTCAGCAAACGATAACAAGATTTATCTAAGTTTCATCCCCTTCAGGTATCTGAAGGGTTTAGTTCATAATAATAAAAGAAAACATCTCAGAAGAAAAGATAAAACAAAACATAAGAAATCCCTAAAACCCCCTGAAGGAATTGAAGGAGAGATCCGCCGTCTTGAGTAGAATGCAGCTTCTTGAGATGGATCAGCGGCTATCTTCGAGTGTTTCCCACAAATCTGACCTTTTCGGCTCGGCTCCTTGGCCTAGCTCACCGCCACCTTCTAGGTTATACTTAGGGTGTTTATATAGGCTTTTGAAATAGGTTTCTTTGCCCCTAACTATCCTTTTTCGAGTGAAATTGCCCTTCTCTGCGACAGGGACACGGCCATGGCACACGCCCGTGTGAAACGTCTTTAGGCCGTGTTCGAACTTTTAATGAGGGGACACGCCCGTGTAAATCGTGATCAGGTCGTTTTCTAGTCTATCAAGGAGACACGACCGTGTTGGCTCAAGTCGAGGCCGTGTCGATTTTCACTTTGGCCCAATTTGGTCTGTTTTAAGCCTGTTTCTCGTTCTTTCCATCCTCCGGTGCTTTCTTGAGTATAAAACATGAAAAGAAAGGATTAAGAGCACTTTTTACATAAATCAAGGGATAAATCATCCAAAAGTATGCTAAATGTGGGATTAAAATATGTTACTTTTACGGTTTATCAATACTCTTACATCTTTCATTTTAATAGGAATTTATGCCAATTTTCCCTTTTTCTCGCATGCGATAAATCACAATTTATGCGAAATAAGCATACTATATCATAACTCAATTTAGTCCGAAGTCCAATCACGTAATCATCAATCAAATTTACCACGTATTTCATACATCACAAGTATAGACCAATAATCACAAGATCATCACAAAGTCATCCCTATAGTGAACATAAACTCACAATATCGTGAAATCATTGATTATAAACCTTACGTACATACATATACCGTTTCAACATAATCTTATATTCATCTTTGTCTTTGACATAATCGTTGAATTTTCCCGTTGAACCACTTGGAATACTAAAGGATACTCGGGAATCTCGCGCACATAGTACCATACCAATGCCATATCCCAGATATGGTCTTACATGGGATCTCATATCGATGCCAATAGCCTAGCTATAGTCTTACACAAAATCTGATATCGATGCCGTATCCCAGATATGGTCTTACACGAAATCTCATATCGATGCCATATCCCAGATATGGTTTTACACATAAACTCAAATAACCCTAATGTCATGACATTTGTATCCTAACTATTCCTAAGGTTCAACAGGGATTTTCTCGCTTGTCAAACTTTGTCAATTTCATTCAAGAGTAAATCATAATTCATATAATAATAAAGCAATTAAAGCATAAATAACAATGCATTATTTACATACGAACTTACCTCGGCATTAAAATGGCAAAAGGACTTAATCGTCATTTACTCATTTTTCCCCCGTTCTAGGTCCGAGCCTCGTTTTTCTTGATCTATAATATCACATTTCACTCATTTATTATTCACCTTATTCAACTCAGTCCAAAAAATCATATTATGGCAAAATTACATTTTTTCCCCAAACTTTAACATATTTACATTTTTGCCCCTAGGCTCGTAAAATGAAATCTATTCAATTTCTTTAATAAACAAGCCTAGCTTAACCATTTTCATAACTATATCAGCCCAAAATTTCCATTAAAACACATTTTTGCTACTCATTTTATAACTTTTACAAATTAGTCCTTTTTGACATTTTCACCGAAAATCACTTAGCAAAAGTCGTTTAACAAACAACTAACATTCATTTTCTACCATCAAACATCATAATACACAAATATTCAACATGGGTAAAATTTTAAACTTTGATACCCCTTCAAATTAGTGGTAGAAATAGATAGATCTTGTTACGAGGATTTTAAAAATGTAAAAATCATTAAAAACGGGGCTAGAACGGACTTACCATCGAGCTTGGAAGCTTGAAAAACCCTAGTCATGGTTTCCCCTTGTGAAATTCGGCCATGAGGTTGAAGATGGACAAAAATTGACTTTTAATTTTTTTTTAATTCATTTTAATAACCAAATGACCAAAATGCCCTTAATGAAAAAATTTAGAAATATACCAAACCATGTCCATTTTTGTCCACCAACTTAACCAATGGTCTAATTACCATCTAAGGACCTCCAATTTAAAATTTCATAGCAATTAGACACCTCTAGCTTATAGAACTCAAGTTTTGCACTTTTTACGATTTAGTCCTTTTGACTAAATTGAGTGCCCAAACGTTGAAATTTTCGAACGAAATTTTCAAAAAATCATTCCGTGAAATTTCTTACCATAAAAATATAATAGAAAATAAATTTTCTTACGCCAGATTTATGGCCCCGAAACCATTGTTCCGACTAGACCCAAAATCGGGCTGTTACATATTTAGCCAATTGATTTGGCTTGATAATGGTAAATGTTTTGATATGTGAATATGTGTATATATGGCCTTATGTTAT
The DNA here is from genome assembly GCA_025698515.1 of Gossypium sturtianum. Taxonomy (NCBI): domain Eukaryota; kingdom Viridiplantae; phylum Streptophyta; class Magnoliopsida; order Malvales; family Malvaceae; genus Gossypium; species Gossypium sturtianum. The sequence continues at coordinate 23,993,032 of CM046950.1, forward strand.
GAGGTGTTTAGTTGTTATGTGAATGTCTTGTTATGAATTGGTAATTTGGGTACCAAATGGTAGGAATTGAGATGTGGTATGCATATTGTATTTAGGCACAATGTTTCATATGTGAGTTTGACAATTTAGGTATATTTTGGAAGCATAATTGGTATGTTTTAAAGTGGTTAATTGATGTGCTTATGAGTATCATATTGTATGTGAGGATAGTACATGATATAAACTTGATTTTGGTTGTTTTTGAGTGCCTATTTATGTCATGTTTGTATGTGCATTGATGAGCTTAGGTTGGTATCATTTTGGGTGAAAAAATATGGCTTGAAAAATTGCCTATTTTTGTCCACACGGGTAGAGACACGGGCGTGTGCCTCAGTCGTGTGTGACACATAGCCAGGTGACACGGCCGTGTGTCCCCTGATGCTTTTTTTGAAACCAAGTCAGTAGCTTCACACGGCCTAGCACACGGGCATGTGGCTTGGCCGTGTGGCACAAGTCAGTATACCCTTCAGTTTTCACACGGCCTGGCACACGGGCGTAAACACAAGGTAAGTCTATTGAGACAATAAATACAAGGTAAGTCTGCCAGGACAGTAAACACAAGGTAAGTCTGATAGGACGCAGAGAACGAGGAAGAAGGGTATAAGACCATAGCTTGGCTACGGCAACCTATAGAGTCCTCCATGGAATAGATGCAGAAAGTACGTCAAGACCTCAAATGATGAGTGTACGGCCAATGCATCAAGTACGAGAAACCACGCAGATGGAAGAAGAGTTAAAAGAAAGTGTAAGTAGTGGCAAGAGGATTTGGAGAAATCCGCTGAAATGATTGAAGTGACAAGGAACAAGACATGGGCAATGACTCAATAAGAATTAAAGAGAGATAGACCATGCGAGAGTTGGCCTAAGTATGGAAAAGTAAGAGGAGACAAAATTTTTGTCGAGACTATTCCTCTTTGAGGAAAGTCTAATGTAGGTACACCGCCGAGTGATAATTCCCGTAGAGAGGAAACGAGCAAGTGAGATGGAAAACTCTTATAGTCGCATGGATGATAACTTGTTGACCCAGCACGTTAGACTGACCTTGACATTTAAGATAGATGAACTCCTAAGTAAAGGCTAAAGAGAGGGGCAAAATACTAGAATTATATCCACCACTGCGAATAATAACGTGGAACGAGAATGGCTTCACAAGAAGGTTGAGGTCCGTTGTAAGTTACCACATAAGAAAATCCCCACGAGTCCTACAGGACTAGTGTATGGAAATGAGAGGAGTTCGTCAATGACTAGACCAACCAAAGAAGGCCGCTAAGGAAACTTATGTCCTAAGAATCCTTAGGCGGAACATTAGGATAGTTACCATAGAGGGCATTAAACACTCTATGTATGAGGTATATAGAAGAAAAGGAAAGACGAGAAAGATAGGACTTGCTGATACAACGAAGTATTAAAGTTATGGTCGAGTGGAGAGCCTGACTAGAGGAAGGTCTTACTGTGAGACGAGTAGCTTAGAGGAGCGGGTGGAGTCCTCCACCCTGATAAAAAAAATTCGCCTTGAGCGAGCAAGGAATTAAATTAAACTTAATTTATTTTACATTTGTTACCCTTGTGTGATAGGGTTATTTATGGATAGTAAAGGAACTCACCAAGTTCATTTGAACTTACAACAGTGTGGTTGATGTTTGTAGGATTTGTGAGGTTGATCGATGACTCAGAAGAGGGACCAAACCAGTTGGAATGGTGAGATCGAGGTCCACAGGCAACTCAAATCCTGCACATAGGAAGGGGGTACCATTGGAGGCTTCGCCTCAGGATCAAAACAACGAAGCCAGATAACCTCCCTAGAATCTGGATTTTTAGGACAGATAGTCGTTAGCAAGATTTTAAAAGTTGTATTGTAAGCAAATAGTTTGGTTAGAGCTAAGAATTTGAAAGAATAAGTATTCAGTGGCTTTAATCTTTAGTTGTAAGAATTATTATTTTTACCATATTTATTAGATTGGTTTTTTTATTAGTTTGCTTTATAGCAGTTAAGTTAGCAAAATTAAGTATAGGTCCATTTGTAACGCTCCATACTTGGATCCGGTGGATGGATCGGGTGTGAGGTATTACAAGAATCTCTTTTACAAATATACTTATTAATTCATACAAGATAATGATGGATCCTTGAAAACTTACCTTCCTTTGAAAGAACATAATAACCAATTTTCTTTATTCTCACTAGCCCAAAGCTTCACCACCCACATACCACTTTCTTTCCTTCATAACACATAATATACTTAATACCCAAAATCATGCTAAGGAAGAACTCACATATAATAACATTGAATAATCATATTAGAGATGAAAAAAAATGCACTTTCTTACCTTGTTCTTCACTTTCTCGCACTAACTCAACCTTTCGCTCTCTAGCTCATAAAAACCCTTGGTTTTCATGAAGAAGGTGATGGTGGAACTAAGCTTAGAAGTGAGTTTTCTACAAGATTTTAATAAGAAAATCAATTAGGTAGTGAAGATTTTTTGTTGGATTTGAGAGAAGATGAGAAAAATTAAAAGGGAAAAGCTTTTCTCATTACTCTAAGGAAGGTGGATGACACAAAGAAGAAAGATGATGGCTTTCTTCATTTTTCTTTCTTTTATTCACATAAATTTTAGTCAAAGCCAAAACCAAAATTTAAATGAATGCCTCCCAATTTCCATGAATTAAAAACTTCAAATATATGGCCATCCATTTTTCCCATCTTTTCATAAATAAAATAAATTCTACAATTCTCATTATAAAACTCTTAAAAAGTCTCAAAATTATTTATTAGAAAATTTGCACTTTTAGCTCCTTTCCAATATCACTTCACTTGATTATACCAAATATTACACTTAACATATTAAATCTCCACATAACATCAATGTTAAAACTGCATTTTAATCCTTTCTAAGGATGCCAAAGATAGAAAATTAGTACTTTGTTCCGTGCACTTTTCATTTTATTCAATTTAGTCTAACCTCGCTTTTATTAATACAAGTACATTTCCCATGACATCTTAATATCAATGTTATCTCCAGGGTTCGAATCTATATTTTCTCTTTAAGAGTGCAATGTGATTTATCACTACACCCAATACTTATTAATGAAAAAAAAACTCCTTACATTGTTTCCATGTCTTAGTTGGCATTAGGTTGAGGTTCAAACCTCAACAATCACCTTCGCTATCTCTAGAAACAAAGTTGAAAGATACATCTTAAAAGCAAATTTAAATTTAAAAATAAAAAATCTAAGGATTTGTTGTTTTTATATTTGTTTTCTTAAAAGATAAAAAAAAAAATACTAAAGAAAACGTGTTTAGTTAAGAATTTTAAAAATAATATTTGAATATTAGAAAGTAATAAAAATTTGTTTTCATTGTTTTCAATAAAATATTTTTTGAACTAAAAAATATTAAAAATGAGGAATTTTTTTACTTTGAATTTATGAATTAGCCTTTGTTCAAACTTAATATAAGTTCAAATCCATATGAATGTAATAATTAATGTTTCTATTATAGGAAAAAAAATAACTACTGAAGATTTTTCATATTTTTATTACTAAAATTTTATTTCTATTTAGTAAACATATTTTTCTTATTTTAAAAATAAAATAAGAAATAAAGTTTCCGAAAAAGGAAAAAAGAATAGATGTTCCATTATTAAGAGAAAAAAGAAAGGAAGGATCAAAGTTGAAACGTAGTAATTATGGTTGGTATTTTCGAAAATGTAAAAAATGAACGAGTAAGTGAGTTTAAAAAGAGAGGAGGAAATGCAATTCCAATGAGAAGGTGGAAAATAAGTGGGTGGGGCCCTCCCCACCAAAAAAGGGGAATTCAGCCCAAGGTGGCCACTAAAAGCTAGGAGTGCGTGCCACGTGTCGACTTCCTAACTCCCTTCACTATACTACATTACACATTACAAATTACTGCCACAATTCACACATTACACAATCATTCACTATCTCATCTCCCCTTTATTTTTTATTAACCAATTTGCTTTTTTTTTATTTAATATGAAAAAAGTTATTTACGAAAATGTGCATATAATTATTTAAAAATATAATATATTATTTTAAATTCTAAAATACATGATACTTCCATGTATTAATATTTTTAAGTATAAAAATTTAGAGTTAAAATTTTTTTAACTATAAAAAATATTTTGTTTGGAGTCATAAAAGTTTAAACCCTAATTTAAATTTTCTCTTTGTCTGATCTAACTTTTAGTTTTTTGTATTTTCTCTAATTGTTTTATTAATAGTTGAAACATAATATATAAATATTTCTTACATCTAAATTAAGAATTAAATTATTCAATATAAATTTATATTTCAAGAATTAGAAGTCAAATACAATGACAAATAATTCAAGAAAGGAACTACAAAATTAGGAACTAATATCATAGAGTTTTTGATGCTTGTATAAAAGTGGTAATCTCTTTTTTCTCAATAAAAATTACTATTTCATTATATATAAAATAAATAATTTATTTATGAAGAAATAAAACTAATAATTAAAGCTTTTATAAAATTTAATTATAATTTGATTATTTTATTTTTATTATTAAATTCAGGTTTGGGTTTTTCAAGTTCGAATTTTTTTTATTTTTTGATCAAATTGGTTTAAAACGAGTTCAAACTCGGGTTTTTCGAGCCGGTTTCTTTGGCTTGAGCCCATTTTTTGTCACCTTTAGAGACATCTCTTTTACTTAAATTATAATTTTTTAAATTTATTTATATTAAAATATTGTTTTTTATAGGTGGTGTCACCGTGGCAAGAGACACCGCCTTTTACTGTTCATTTCAACCCATTTTCGTAAATAAATTTTTTTCCTCCCCAAATTCATAAATAATTTTTTTGTATTATTTAAATAAAAAATCTTAGTCTTTGTATTTTTATTTCTAAGAGATTAGCCCCTCTACTTTTCAGATTTCAATTGTTAACACAGTTAATTGTTTTTTTTTGTTAAATTTTTTGGTGTGACATTTTCAAGTAAAAAAATACTCACTTAGTAGCAATGTAATTAAAATTGACACTGTAATGAACCTGTCCGTTTTTTTGGAAGTAAAACATTTTCCGGAAAAGGTTTTCAGCCTTTTCCAGTGTTTGTTTGGCTGAAAATATTTTCCCAAGGTAAAATCAATTACAAAACACGGGAAAAGAAGCCCTTAATTTTGGAAAATGTCTTACCCTTTCTAATTCGGGAAGACATTTTCTAGAAAATTAGAAGTCAACACTGATCTTCCCTTTCCCTTTCCCTTCCCCTTCCCCTTCCCCCATCCTTAACACCTGATCTTCTGCTTGCCGTCAACCAACACCAATTCTCAACACCAGACACCGGCGTTCATCAAAGCTTTTCCCCATCTTCGCCTTTCATTGTCAAAATCTACACTGGCGTTCATCTTCCTCTCTCGAAGGTAAGAACGAAAAAAATTGAAAGCTAAAGTTCTACTCTTTTTTACAGACAAACAGGACCATAAAACAAAAATCCTCTAATTCTGGTAATGAAACAATTGCTCACAATTTGATTTCTCCATTTTTATTTTGTTTTTGCTTCAATTTCAGTCCTTCCTTCATCATATATGCAACAGATTCCTTGAGAATGAATTTTCTTCATATTAACTTAAAAAAGAGGAAATCCCAAGCAGAATGCACCATACTCTTCATTATTGATCTTAAATTATCGTTTTAAATTACTTACGCCAATTTTACTTTGTTTCACCTTTCTTCTTTCTCCCATTTCTATTTTAGCAGGTTGATTTCTTTCTACTATCAACTCTTTAAAATGAAAACAATGCCTGTTATTTAATACATGAAAGAACAATGTCTGTTATTTAAATTATTGCATCAGAAGTGGCAAGATCCAGATTGGCAGGAGAAATTGCAAGTATGATACAGTTGGGCTGCAATGAGGAACAAGTATAGCATAATTTTTTTTTCCTTTTTGGAGAAAGTATATATTCTACATGTTAATAAGCATTAGAAACAAACACTAGTTTAGGCATTATTAGACCATTTTATAAGAAGGAAAGCAGTTAAAGATATGAACATGTGGTGGGTGAGAAACGATTTTAATATGAAGATGTCACATGGTGTGCAATTTTACCAACAAACAAAATGCATTCATCCACAGTTAATAAATTGTGCATATGTTACCCTCTTGCTGAGCTTATTTCACTCAGGCTTGGCATATGTTCTCGGTACATGATCTGTTGTATGGTTTATCATTGTATTGTTTCTTATAGATTCTAGTATATGATTGCAGTTCGTAAGGTTGCTTGGGCAAAGGCAAACCTCAACCATACTACTCAAGGTTGCTGCCATTACCGGTGTTTTTATCGCTGTGCCTACAGTAAGTTAAACCTTAACCTTTCTCTTATTGGTTGTTCTTTTATTAATACCAGTGAAAACAAGGTACTTAGCCTCCAACTTAGGACCTCTAACCCAAATCTAACCTTACACTTACTATTTAAGTTAAGCCTAAGTGGCAGTGTTTAAGTCTAGAGGTACAAGAAAGCACGTTTATGGCTTAACATGCTTCTGTTGACCTTTCTTCAAATCTTATTTGTTGTTTTCCTTTTGTTTTCCAATTATGGTTAATGTGATCATGAAACCTTTTTATGATGGTGGAGTATAACAAAAATGGAAAAAGATTGTAAACAATTTCTGTATTCAAGCTAAGGAAACTAGTTCGAACGTAGATAAGTATTGAAGTTGCATTTATGCCTTTTGGTTGTAACTCTTCCATTTTATCACATTAGAGTTGTATTGTCATTTGATTTAGTCTTGAATGTTAGGAGTAGATAATAGATATTTATTATTCGAATATTTATCACAGTTTTTTGGGGCCATAAAATATTGATCACAATTGAATATTTTTATAGATAGGGATTATAAATTGAGTAATACTGGTATTGAATGCTAGAATCGGGAGGCCTTTAGATCCCAGTATAATAAAAAAATAATAAAATCAGGTTGCTAGAGGGTCAAGACATGCCCAAAAATGGTGAAGACTGGCCTCTAGTCAGTGACATGGTGGCTAATAACCAAATACTACTTGTCTTCACCTCAATTCAGTCCAAGGAAGCAAGCAAATGAATTACTTACCAGTAGAACTACATGGTCGAAAATCAATGTAAACCATATATATATGTATATATATCCATTATTAATTAAGTTTTAGACATCGACAAGGTTAAGGAAAAGCAAAAAGTCGAGATAACACAGAGTGGTTGATTGCGAAATTGGCAGATGGGGACGGCAGAATGCAAGTAGGAAGTTGGCCAAACAGGGCAGAGTCGTCAGGTCTAGACAATAAGACTAAATCGTTGATATTGGTAAATTACTTTCATTCAATGTCAAGCAAAGAGAGGACATGCAAGGACAACTCTGGAGATCTGATTAACATGCTTCGTACTTGCTATGCGGCTGCTGGTAACCGTTGGGCTAACTTTGTTGCTGCTGATTATTACAAGGTTCCTTTGTTCACTCTTTAAGTTGCTAATTGTTTCTTGTTGATTCAACTCATTTTCTTTGAAACCTGAAAACATTCTTGTTTTGGTTTGCACAGAGGAGTGAAGGAGGAGGATCATTCCAAGCTGTCGATACTTTGAATGGGAAGTTGTTATGTGGATGTGATGATATTCATGCATGTATGGTAAGTCAAAATTACATTTTGCAAATGAATGTAGTTCTTAGATTAATATAAACCATATTTTTATACTTATTTCGAGCTCAATTATTTGTGCCCAACCCCACTCTCAAATATCTGCAGACCTTCGAAGTTAGGTAGATAGTAAAAAAATGTGGTTTGTTTTGTGATTGTAGGTTGGATCAACTTCAGGTTCCTGCACACCCACTACAGCAAAACAGACTTTTAGCGGCATTTTTTAGGCCTTTAGCGGCATTTTTAAGCGCCACTAAAACTATTTGCGGCGCTTTTACAAGCGCCACAAAAAACGTCGCTATAGATAACGCCGCTAAATTTAGCGGCATTTATGTGAAAAAATGCCGCTAAAGAACATGACTTAGCGGCGCTTTTCCCACAAACGCCGCTAAAGGTCATGATCTTTAGCGGCGCTTTTTCCAAAAACGCCGCTAAAGAACATGACCTTTAGCTGCGCTTACCCGAAAACGCCGCTAAAGGTTATGTTCTTTAGCGGCGCTTTTCCCACAAACGCCGCTAAAAAACATGACTAAAGAACATGACCTTTAGCGGCGCTTACCCAAAAACGCCGCTAAAGAACATGACCTTTAGCGGCGCTTACCCAAAAACGCCGCTAAAGGCCATGTCTTTAGCGGCGCTTTTCCCAAAAACGCCGCTAAAGGCCATGTCTTTAGTGGCGCTTTTTCCCAAAAATGCCACTAAAAGTCATGAAAAATAAAAAAAATTAAAATATTATATAAAAGAGCAGCACTATTATCACAGCAGGCAAACAAGCTTTAATTGGATAACAGTTTAGATACAAATCCATTCCTATCCCTCTACCCGCTTAAGCAAATCCTTTAGCATTACTTTGATAACAGTTCCTATACAAATCCATTTATGTTCCAGGGCACAACTAACTTCCGTTTGATTGTAGTAATCACCCATTGCTTGTAACGCCATCGATATGAACTCGCAAAGATATGAATGTCACGCAAATCAACTGCAAGTAGCTTGTAGTGATCACTGAGCACTTCCATTCTCTGCAAAGATATGAACTCTGTATCTTTCTACAAAGAAGCATGTGCTAAAATACACCAAATCTATCCTACATCTCTATCATATCAATCCAAAATACGATTTTTCATTATTAAACTCTTTTGCATCCAACCAATTATACATCCTAAAATCATTCAAAACTAACATAAAATAAAATGGCCTATTAAACAAATATAAATCGTACATGCAAAACAAATATACTGACAAAAATATAAATGAAAAGCCGAAATCTAAGCGTTACTTAGGCCCCAAAAAACAAACCCCAAAATTATTCTGCTAAGCAAAAACAAGAAAAGAAGCATATATCAACTAAAAACAGAGAAGAAAATATCTGTATTAGGATTTTTGTAATATCCTCTAAAAAGAATAATTTTTCTGAGTCTTGGGAGCAATGGAACTATTGTCATGTTATTTGAAAAAGTAACTAGCTATAATGACAAAAAAATATAAATGAAAAGCCAAAATCTAAGTATGATTCAGGCCTCAAAAAAACCAAACCCCAAAATTACTCTGCTAAGCAAAAACAAGAAAAGAAGCATATATCAACTAAAAACACAGAGGAAAAGTATTACGCTCGTGGATATTACAAATATTACTCGCTAAGCAAAAACAAGAAAAGGTTTTGTAAACTTACACGATTGATGACGATTTTCTACACTTTGAGAGCCGAAGCGACGGCGCGTTTGAGGGAGAACATTTTGACGTGTATCACATCGCTGCGATAAATACATCGAAAGAACTACCATGAGGAGAACATTCCAAGCAATTGTGTCCATCATTGTAGTAAATATCCAATTCAATTCCCTAGAAGTGTTTTACGGTCATTTTGACGCCCAGGAATTTTATCAATAAGTGAAGAGTCAAGAGACTCATGAAGCAATGAACGTGTACAAAACCTAGAAGAGATAACAACCATCGAATATTAATAAGCTCATTTTATACAAAATAATTAAATAAATTAAAATCGGATGAGCAATTTATTAAAAGCGCTCAATAAGGTGAATACCATGTTTAAAAATCCGAAACAATGAAAAGTAAACAGAAAACTTAGTAAAAGTTAATTCAAGATGCAAATACAAAGAATATAATATTTAGCTTAGCAAATAGGCAAATACTATTTGAGTATTAAATGCGACACTAAGTCCTAATCAAGCATATCAAATGAGAACTTTTACCATCTCAATGTCATTTTGATAGGTGTAGTAAGACAAGAAGTAAACACATCGCAGGAAATTCAAAGACTTTGAGGAAGAGTCTCATGTGATTCACATGTAGCCGTAAGAATGCGATCTCTTGAAGATCCAGGGTAGTTAGAAGTGCCATCAAGAAGCTATCAATCAAATTCAAATAAAGAAAAAAAATCAAATAAGGCTAGAGAAGGAAGACAATGATGTCTATTTGAATAGCGCCAGCCAGAAAATATACTAGTGATGAATTGAGGATAGAACGTGAGCAAGTACCTCAATGAAGGCATTAACAACCATTCCTGCAGCAGAGCAATCAAATAAGGCTAGAGAAGGAAGACAAACAACCATTCCTGCAGCAGAGCAATCAAAAACATATATAGAAGGTGTTTTTAGCCAAGAATCAATATCGATGATAGGCAAGGAATATATGTGTATAACTCTGCACATGAAATGTTCAATTTTAGCAAGGAGAAAAAACGGCAAATAGAGCAAAAGAAAAGCAACAAGAATTGATTCCTAATAGCTTAAACAAGTGAACACCTTATTAAACACCCAGATTTCACCATTTGCAGTGGCTTTGGAACACCATGTCCATTGTAATGAAATAAAACTCTCGACTTGGCATATCTGCGACATGTAGTACAAAGTTTCTTCACTTCATCCTTTGTAGGATCAAGTTCAACCTTCTGCGAGCCCGCCATGTTTAATAGAAAGAATTAGATTCTAAACTTGATGGAATAGCCTGTAATGAGACGTGGTATAAGATGGTGTTCAAACCTTGGGCTGCCACTTCTCATATTGATCTCTCCAGTTTTTCCCAATAGTTTCCACTTTGCTTTTGTGGTGCCATAGAAAAAGGGTCTGCAACAATGAAAGAAAGAAAAAGTGGAACATACTAATATCAATGAAGAACATTAGATTGAAAAAATTATATATTTTAATCATTTTGTGACCAAAAAATGGATGTTGGATAGAAAATATGATTGAAAACTTATTTTGTGCAAGTGCAGCACTAGGATTCCAACTTTTTCCTCCTTGGCAACCAATAAAGCAAGGCCAGTACAAGGGTTGTATATAGAAACAATAAATAGATAAGCATTCCTAAGACTGCATGCAAAATACTATGTTGGTGCAGCAATAACCCTACAAAAAGTGACACTTTCTTAACCACCGAACTTGATAATTATTTCAATTTTCTATCCAATTTTCTGTTGGTCGTTTTCCACTACTTCAAACACCATAAACGGTAAAACAATACTTCAAAAGAACGTACTACGAAGCTCCAAAATTTACCTTCCTCTTTGAAAAAGTTCAATATGTTAAAAGTTCCAGACTACTTATAGTTACAAAATATTCCCTTTTTTACCCTAACATAAAAGGAGATACTTGTTTCCCAACTGATAAAAAGAAATATAGAGAAGAGCTCAGTTTGAAGTAGGATCATAATTAGCACTCTTGGACAGGATTTATAGTAATTCTCAACATTCCAATGCAAATATAAAGACAACTAAGGAGCAGATACCGTTTAGAGCCAAAGGCAAACAATATCCAAACTTAAAAATTCATGCATGCTCAACAAATCAACAAGCATTTAGTTCGGTCATATATTAAAATAACACCAAACTTATTAAAGATTTCTTGAGGAATAATCATGAGCATTAAAGCTTCAATAACCATTAAATAGAAAAAATAAGAAAATAAGAAAGAATTGACTCAAAAAACATACTAGTCCAGCACTCCATTCTTGCACAAGGAGATATTTTTATTACATCGGGTGGATCAACACTGATATTTAAACATAAAACTAGGGCCACACATCCTGTCTTCATCTGCATATGAAGTCGTAAGTCAAGTGAATATGGTCAAGCACACCATATCAAGACAAATTAAAGGGAAAATAGTTCTTAGAGGATGGTTTCTAATATTTATTAAGAAGAAACATACTATTATCTAAGAATCAAATTCAGTTCCAAGAAAGAAAATATTACTTAATGTATTACAAAGAAACCCGAGCAAAGAGGCTGCTGAAAGATAAAAACAGTCTTTTTAATGCATACTTTAGAAAGTAGAATGTGAACAAATTTGGTATAGTATAACACTATTTCAAATTAATTGTATTCTGCATGTTTAGGCTTTATAAATCTCTTTAAGCAGACATAACAATCTTCCACAATATTTTCTCCTTATTTTTCTTTTAGATTCAAAATTCATGTCAAAACCTAAAAGGTAAAAATAGAATACATTTCACCATGGCATGTTCAAAACACTAAGCTACAGGAGAAGGTATGGGAATTGTTACTTTACTACAGATGAAACTAAAAAGGATTAAAAGAATTGAGTTTCTAATCTGAAGGCTCTAGTGTGCAAATACATAAACAACCAACCATTCAAAACATATTCCTTAGTCAGTAGTTTATCACAAGGAAAACGACATACTGGGATGGTAAATACAACAGCAGATTACTTAATGTACAAAGTATTGAACTCTTCCAGACTCTAATGCTTTGATCTGGAGGAGTACAATGTCTTCATGTCTTCCATTGCTAGGTGACCACATCAAATTCAAGGATTTCAAACTTAATTGACAGTACTGATTCCATAATGTTATGCTAGCACATCTAAGAATCCCCCTCTCTTCTATCCATTGTACTAAAGCCCTATTAAATTTTTAGTTCTAGACCCAAAATGGCATAGATATGAACCAATTTAGCAACATTTCTAATAACCTCTAAACGAAGTCAAATTTTCTTACTTCCGAATATCAATAGGAAATTCTAATTATTTGCACAATCCCATCTTTTCCTACTGCAATGTAAATATTATTTTTCTTAAACCCATTATTAGATATAATCAGTCAAACGAATGGTAAGCAAAAAAAAGAAGAAAACAAGCTAGAAAGGAAAGGACTTATTCAGACTTGGGGCGCCATTTGGAAACAAGGCCACTATCGAAGGTCCAGATTGGCATGGAAGCTTCAAAGGCAAGCATCAAGCTCGCATAAAATAACGATTTGATGCATGTGTACATGATAATTCATAAATAAAGATTATAAACAAAGATAAGAGTAGAATAGAAACGAACCAAGAAATTATGATAAAGGAAATCTCTAGGCTCCCATGAAAGGACTTCAGTCCGCTGCTCCCCTCTTTTCCCCAAGCCTTTTCCTCTGCATGAAAACCAAGATCGCAAAACACCATCAAAAGAGATCAAAGCTTAGAAATAAAAGCATTAAGACCCAGTTACCTTTCGGAAGCCATGCATCTATAGGAAGTAAGATCATTGGACAGAGAATCATCGTCGTTAATGGGAAGAGAGAAAATCCCTAATCCTAAAAGCATCAATAAAACTACCGTTAACATAAACAACATCGATAATACAAGCATTACTATCGACAAGTTCTTCGCTTGTAATCGAGAATGTCTCAATTTCGCCATTATTGAATTAAAAAAGAAAAAAAAAAGAAATGAACTCAAAACCTAAGGATGGATAGAAGAAAACCACCCCTAGTTCCGAGTAAAACAAAGATTAGAAAATGTTGAGAAATTCTGCACGGTCACACTTGGATCCAAATCCCCAACATATAGCGAGGTTACAAAATGGTTATTGGCTCCACCAGATCCATTGTTAAAGCCCCCACTTTGTCCCTGAACTTGAACATGCGCCATCTTTGTAAACCCTAAACCAGCAGCTAAAAACATAGAACCATGGCTAATGACCGATGAGTGCATAGTGAATTACGAGGAAAACTGGATTGAAAGGTGGGGGAAACCAATTTGGGGGATTTTGATTTGGGGATTTTGGGAAACCGATATAGGGAAATTCTGGGGACTTAGGAAATTTAAGGTTTGGGGAAATAAAAATCGGGGTTATAGGGGTTTTTAGCTCCATTTTTTAGCAGAGAAAAAACGACACCGTGTGTATGAATTTTTGCGGCGTTTTTACTAGAAACGCCACTACAGCTCCATTTATTTTTTGTGGCGTTTTTTGTAAAAAACGCCACTATTACACAATTTTAATTTTTTTCCCATCTTTAACCTATATTTTTCTATGTTTTTTCTTTCAAAATTTTTTGTGCTGAGATTATTATTTTTTTGAATTTTTTTATTATATTTTGAGTATTGAACTTTTTAACTAAAATATTAAATTTTAAATTTTAAATTTTAAATTTTAAGTTTTTAATTTTTTAATTTTTTATTATTAAATTTTAAAAATTTAATTACCATTATCAACTCTTTTAGGAATTTCTTTTTTCTTTCTTTTTACATCAACATTATTCTTTTAAGTATGGTCTACATTAGTTGTTTAGATTTTTATATAAATGGTATTTAATTATATGTATACACCTAAATTTTGATATAGATACATCTTAGAATTATATATGAATTTTGGTTTAATGTGTAATTCTAGATGTGAAATTCTAATTGTGGTTTAAATGTATAGTTGAAACTTTAATTTTGATTTAATCATACACATTATTTTAAAATATAAATACATCAATATATTTTTATATTGAATAAATATAAATTTTTATGTATGCAATATATAAATAAAAAATGATGTTAATTATATCAATAATTGTGTTAATATTTTACAAGATCTGGATCAAATTAAAGTTCATGTATACAATTGCACACTAAACCATTGTTCATGTATGCTTTTGGGATTTAACCCATTTTGATATATTTTTTTAAAATAATAATTTACATTTATCTTATTTTGATTTATATTCTAAAAAATCCAAGATTAATCCCTAAATCATAAACCCTAGACCCTAAATATTATACCCTAAATCCCAAACTCAAAGCCCCAAACCATAAATCCTAGACCATAAAACTCGAACCCTAAACTCTAAACAGCAAACCTTAAACCATAATCCGAGACCAAATTTTTGGGAATTCATGTGGCCAATGTTAGTGTAGTACAAAACATATATTTTATATTCTTATACTAAATAATATGGGTGTAGTACAAAATGGCATGAACCTCAGTAAATTCCAAATATTTTTCAGTTTTCAAACAGTATCCTTAAACCTTAAACCCCAAACCCAAACTATAAAACCCTAAACCCTTAACCCAAAATAATAAATATTATATCATAAACCCTAAATTCTAAACTCTAAACCCTAAACCTTAAAATAATTTTTTTACGGCATTTTTATAAAAAACGCCACTAAAGCTCAAAAAATAAACGACATTGGTTTGCTCAGATCTAAAGCTTACCTTTTGTGGCGTTTTTATAAAAACGCCGCTAATGCTCAGATCTATAGCGGCGTTTTTAAGGAAGCGCCGCTAATGCTCAGATCTATAGTGGCGTTTCTAAGGAAGCGCCACTAATGCTCAAATCTATAGCGGCGTTTTTACGAAAGCGCCGCTAATGCTCAGATCTTTAGCGGCGTTTTTACGAAAGCGCCGCTAATGCTCAGATCTTTAGCGGTGTTTATACGAAAGCGCCGCTAATGCTCAGATCTATAGCGGCGTTTGGGCCAAAAACGCCGCTATTGCCCAACTTTTTGCGGCGTTTTCTTTCAAACGCCGCTAATGTATAATATTTCTGGCGTTTTTATTAAAACGCCACTAAAAACACCGCTAAAAGTCTGTTTTGGTGTAGTGACTATAAGGTGGATTTCAGGCAGAGGATGTGGCACAAGATTTCAGACTACATCAACATTTTAAGCACTGAATTCACTCTTATCGTAAAAGTACAAGTTGTAGACATATACATAAATATATGTATGTATGCTGAGTTCCATGAATTTAATAAAATTTACAAATGGAATTTCAATCTGCTCTTATAGCATATTTTTCTCTGA
This sequence comes from Gossypium sturtianum, assembly GCA_025698515.1. Taxonomy (NCBI): domain Eukaryota; kingdom Viridiplantae; phylum Streptophyta; class Magnoliopsida; order Malvales; family Malvaceae; genus Gossypium; species Gossypium sturtianum. The sequence continues at coordinate 24,008,750 of CM046950.1, forward strand.
TTGTCTGCTCTTATACCTCGATTGCTTTTTTTATTAATTCTTGGTTTTAAAATACAGATGATAATATTACGGCACTCACCATTGATGATGGGGAGGAGGAGCCATGGCAGATTAATTTAGGGGAAGTGGCTACTGCATTTGCCTATGATTAAGAACATGGCTTGATGGATAGTTTCTAGTGCTGTGCATTATTAGTCCATGCGCAATATGTTAGTAAATATTTGGCATCCAATTGAGGGTATCACAATTTCAGACTGGGGGAGAAGAGATTTGATTTTTATTTAGATCCCACTAAAAGTTGATATGAAAAGAGTGGGGAGGAGAATGATGGAGGTTTAACAATTACCTAATGATTATCGATGGGTAGAGAGATGATCCGATGCGGGTCTTGATATACTTTATTATTTTTTAGGTGTAAATTTACGATTTACTGAGTGGATTAACATCCTCATGAATTAACTTGCATCTAAATAAATCTATGTCATAATATATTTTATGATTTGAATTTAATTTAATTAAGATGGCATTTAATCCTTGTTTTTTATTTTTTTATGACACAATTAGAAATAATTTATTTGACTTTGGTTGTTTTCAATTTATGACCATTAATATTATAGTTTAATAATTGAGTATTATTATATATTTAATTTTATTTATTTATTTATAAATAAATCATTGCAATATATGTAAAAACAATTTAAAATATAAATTTATTAATATATATATATATAATAAACTCAATTAAACAATAAAAAGATAATAAATTCTTAAATATATATTAGTTTAATTTAAAACAGCTTTTCGAAAAATATTTTCAGGAAATCTGCCAAACAACAGAAAATATTTTACATAGATTCATCCAAACACCAGAAAAGTAAATCATTTTCTAGAAATTATTTTCCGGAAAATATTTTATTGGCAAACAAACGGAGCCTAAATTTAATAAAGTAATCTTAATAGTTGTAACATCCTGAAAATGGGCCTATGCATTTTTGATTTAATTATACGAAATGGCATGTCTTATGTGTTATGAATGTATTGTGAACATTTTTGGAAACTTGGAAATGTAAGGAAATGCTTTGGAAATGTTAAGTTTAAAAGAGGAAAGTGAACATTTTTGGAAACTTGGAAATGCAAGGAAATGATTTAGAAATGTTAAGTTTAAAAGAGGAAAGCGAACATTTTTGGAAACTTAGAAATGTAAGGAAATGTCATAGAAAATGTTAAGTTTAAAGTTTAAAAAGGGGAAACTAAGACAAGGTGGCCTTAAGAAAATTTATAGAGGAAATATGACATACAAATAGCCTTGCTAAAATGGCTACAAGGCACCACTTAAGGGCCTAGCAAGTGACGCCACATGCAGGAGCAAAAGGGTCTTGAGTTCGAGTCACATGGGAAGCAAATAAAAGAATTTTTATTTTTGCTACAAGGAGCAGAGAGGTGGACGGCATTAAGGCTCTTAAAAGAGGAGTTTTATTCTCTTTAAATTTGGCTAAATAGGGGATAAATAATGGATTTATTTTAGATTATTTTTAAGAGTGATAAATGAGGATTTATTCTTTAATTTTAAAAATTTAAGAGATAAAGCTATCAAAATAAGGGAGAGTGGTGGCCAAGTAAGGGACTCTAGCTAGTAATTTTCGGCTACTAGAGGAAAAGAGGCCATTCATCCATTCACTCTTCCTTTGCCGAATTTCCTAAGCAAATTCTCTCTCTCTCTGTAGAAATTCCCTAGAGCCTCGTTCTTCTTTTTTGTTAGCCAAAGCCGAAAATTCAAGATACCACCATAGCCGATTTTTTTTCTTTCTAATCCATCAAAAGCCGAAACCTCTTTGATCACTATCTAGTCTCCATAGCCGAATCTTTGTGGAGCTTCAAGCAAGAGTGGGTCGACTTCTGCAGTAAGGATCTTTCGGGATTTTGTATATTGTCGACTACCAGGGAGAAGAGACTACTTTTCGGGATTTAAAGAATCAATGTAAGATATGTGAATATTCGGCCAAAGGCCATTTATTATGTTTAAGGATGAAATCGAATCTAATATAAGTCTATAGGTATTTTGACAACTCCCTAAGCAAGTGATTCTTTTCGGGATTTTAAAATCCACAAGGTAAGCATATGAGGTATTCGGCCAAGGCCTATTTTTGGTATTTAGAACTATTTCTTATTTATTCAAAAGTTTTAAACCGACATAGCTAAGTGATTTGGTGGCTAGCCGATTTCAAGAAGGAACTCAAAGAAGGTTTCGGGATTTGATTTTTAATCCAATCGGCACAAGGTAAGTTTTGGTTACAATAATCCTTCGGGATTTAGTCTTATGGTGAATAGGCTTTTACTAAATAACAAGTGATTGATCAAATGTAGGAACTTAAGATCTAAATCAGTAGATCGGTTTTCGGGAGTTCAAGGAATTCGTTAAGCATATCAGGTGTGTACCCCACACTAATCTTAATAGATTTATGGCTTTAACTTGATATACGTGTTAATATGAAAGTGAAAGAATGTGGCTAAGGTACCATGTTATGGTACAAAGTACTCAGGTACGTTTCCTACTCCTACTAGGATTATGAAATATGTTATGTTTAACATGTGATAAGTGATAAGAATGTGAAATTTGGCATGTTAATGCATAATATGTATGATATGGGGCATATGGGCTATTGAAAAGGGGAAGTGAATGTGGTGACCTAAGACCACGATATTTGAATGTGGTGACCTAAGACCACGATATCTTAATATGGTGACCTAAGACCACGATGTCTGAATGTGGTGACCTAAGACCACAAATATTTATAAGGGCGATGAGCACGTCGATGCGCAAATGATCGCTTCGATGGTGTGTAGCGGATGGAGGGTCGACTTAGTAGTCCCCACTGTGTGCGAGTTGGTACGGGGATGTGTAGCGGATGGCATATAGGTTTGGGTTTGGGATTGTATCATTATTTTGATCTGTTATAAGAATTGATATGTGATATGATTATGTATGCCTAAGTTGTTAAGATTTAGTGTTGTAGTACACATTGAGTCTGTTGACTCACCCCGTTGTGGGATCATGTTTCAGGTGACGATCGATGATTCGGACCGGCCTGTGAAGCTTAGGGATGGCCATGCTCGTGAAGGAATTTATTTTATTTCATTTAAGTACTTTAAATTATTTGGGTTTGTTTTGATGTAATAAGGCCGTTAATATGAACTGTTTTATGCATGCTTTTTATTGGAGTTTATTACTATACGATTAAGTTTAAATCAAGGTTAAATGGTTTTTCTTAAAAAATATATATATACAAGGTTTTCAATTGAACCCAACACAAGCAAATCCATCTTCAAACCACACGAATTTTTCCTAAGTAACAAACGGACTTTCAAATGTTTTCTCGAGGAACATACCACTTCCGGTCAGGACTCGTGGGTCGGGTTTGGGGTGTTTCAGCTTGGTATCAGAGCCTGGTTCAAAACTCGACTCTGGGGTTTTTGGGCTCCAAAACGTTTTCTAAAAATGGGCTCTTTAAAGGATAATAGGTCTGTTAGCTCAGCATGGCACCTAAGTCTCCGACCCGAAGTCCGCCAGGTAAGTACCCTAAACCATTGTGTGATATACATGTGGGCTTTATGGGCTTTATGGGACGTAGACTAGTTTAAATAGACTCTGATGGACTATAGGCTTAGTTTAAACCACTTCTTAAATTTTCATAAGACTTAATTTCACTAAACAAACTCGTTAATGAGCCGCAAGACTAGGGTGTAGTAGCAGTCACGCATGTCTAGGATTGGATCCGGAAGAGCTTAGTATTTAACTGATCCTAGTGACTCACCTCCTCTTCATTTGGAATCCTACCCAGTGCGTAGGACTATTCACCTTAGTCGAGTTAGGGGTGTGGCAATAGGCGACGCATGCCTAGGAGTGGATTCGGGAAGAGCTTGGTATTTAAGCGATCCCTAGCGACTCACCTCCTCTTTTGGAATCCTACCAGTGCGTGGTGACTATTCACCCTAGTATGAGGACTCGTTGATGGGCTAAACCCTATAATTAAAACCCGAAAAGGACCAGCCACCCTAGTTTGAATTTTACCGAAATACCCCCAGATTTCAAAATTTCCAAAATACCCCCGGAAATGCAAAAGTACCAAAATACCCTTATTGAAAAAATCACCAAAGAACCTCATTTTGAAAAAAATTACGAAAATACCCCTGTATGACAAATTACGAAAATACCCCTGGGGTAGGAATAGATAAAAATATAGAAATAGAGAATGTGTGTGATGGATGCTATTGAATGGATGTTTGAATGAATGTACATCTCTGAATTAGGATAGAAGATTTGAACTTTGATTGATCGAAAGAACCACTATTAAACTTCTTTCATAAAATTTCTTTGCGATTAATAAGTGAAACAAGGACTAATTCATAAAACTTTTTAATCAGATCACGACGATAGAAATGAGTTTTAGAAGACGTGGACGTAACGTACGAGGATACGGTAGAGGTAGAACGACCGTGTCGGAACCCGTTAGATCGGGTCAAGGGTCTGACAATGAGATACCACCGCCGCCACCACCCCAAATTTGTTGGCGTTGGAGCGCAAGCTCAGACGGGGGATGATGCTGTGTCGCAGGCTGTGCTACGAGTTCTTGAGTTGGTGACTGGTGCAGGAGGAAATTCGGGAGCTCGGAAGTCGGTACCTGAGCGACTTCGTGCCAACGGAGCTGAGGTGTTCCGTGGAGTATCTGGTGTGGCACCCAGTGCCGCTGAGTATTGGTTGGAATCAACTGAGCGGATTATGGATGAACTAGATCTGACTCCTGAGGAGAAGCTGAAAGGAATGGTGGCATTCCTACGCGATGAAGCGTACCAATGGTGGCTTACAGTTCGTGATGGTGCCACAGCTGAGGATCTGACGTGGGACTATGTTAAGGCGGCGTATGATCGAGAAGAAGTATGTTGGTACCGATTATATTGATGCGCAGCGAAAGCATTTCGGGCTGGTTCAAGGGAACAAACCGTAGCGGAGTATGAAGTCGAGTTTACGAGGTTGAGCCGATATGCTCGGGAGTAGTGGCTACGGAGCATGAGCGGTGTGTTCGGTTTGAGGACGGACTAAGGGATGATCTCGAGGTTGTTGATAGCCCCGCATCGAGGCGGGAGTTTTCGCTTTAGTAGAGAAAGCTAAGGTAGTTGAAGGGATTAAGGACTCTATAATGCAGAACTTCGACCTAACAGTAAGAAAAGAGGCTTTGGATCATCAGGATCATTTGGGAATAAAAGGCCTAGAGTTGATGGGCCGTGAGGTCAGCAAACTGGTACAGAAGGGCAGTATCGTACTTGTGATCAGTGTGGGAAGAGGCACCTAGGAGAGTGTTGGAAGAGGATAGGAGGATGTTTCAAGTGTGGGTCCAAGGACCATATGATCAAGGATTGTCCTATGAAACCGGATGGAAATCGACCGTGAGTAGCTCGTAATGTTAATTAAGCGGTAGAGGTGGACAAGCGGCCTCGGCCCAGGTCGTGGTCCGAATAATAGAGAGGTAATGGTCTTTGGCAGAGGACGTGGAACACCGGGCGAGGTGTCTTTGCTATCGAGGCAAGGCAACGGGTTTGGTTTATGCTGCGTTCGTCGGAGGAGGATGGAGACGCGACGGACGTTATAACCGAGCACGTTCCTTGTATTTGGAAAACCTTATTATGCTCACGATTGATGTGGGCTCGACTCACTCCTATGTTGCATGTAGTGTAGTGGAAACACTAGGCCTAGACTCGAACTTTTCGATAGGGAGATGATCAGTAGTAAGCCCACTAGGTCAAAGCTGTAGTGGTGAATGAGATCTTCGGAGTGTACCCTTGGAAATCCAAGGCGTAGTATTTCGTCTTGACTTAATGGAACTACCCTTCGGAGAATTCGATCTCATACTTGGCATGGATGGCTAGTAGAGCATCGAGTGTGTTGGATTGTGCGGCTAAGCGAATGGAGTTAAGGACCGGAGGATGAGGTGGTCATTATGATAGGAGAAAGGAGAAATTACCATCTAATGTAGTTTCGGCGTTAAAGCGGAGAAAATGGTCCGGAAAGGGTACAAGGCATTTACGCCTTCGTTAGTGTTGTGGACAAAAGAAGGGGAATTAGTGGAGTTAGAACGATAAGGGACTTCGTGGATGTTTTTCCGGAGGAGCTACCAGAATACCCCGGATAGGAGGTGGAATTTGGAATAGACTTGCTACTGTGAGCAGCTCATTGTCAATCGCTCCATACCGAATGGCGCTAAAGGAGTTGGTGGAGCTCAAGGCTCAGATCCAAGAGTTGTTGGATCGTGGGTTTATTCGACCCAGTCTGTCTCCGTGGGGAGCACCGGTCCTGTTTGTGAAGAAGAAGGATGGAACTATGCGAATGTGCATAGATTATCGTCAGTTAAATAAGTTGACCATCAAGAACAAGTATCATTTGCCACGGATAGACGACTTGTTCGATCAGCTTAAGGGGGCCGCCGTATTTTCAAAGATCGATCTAAGGTTTGGATATCATCAGTTGAAGGTGAAGGAGGCAGATATCCATAAAACGGCCTTTAGGACAAGGTACGGCCATTTTGAGTTTGTGGTAATGCCGTTTGGGTTGACAAACGCCCTAGCCGCGTTCATAGATATGATGAACCGGGTTTTTTAACCCTACTTGGATCGGTTCGTTGTTGTGTTCATCGACGATATCCTAGTATACTCCAAGTCTGAGGAAGAACATGACGAGCATCTCCGGAAAGTGTTACAAGTGTTAAGGGAGAAGAAGCTATATGCCAAATTCAGCAAGTGCGAGTTTTGGCTTAAGGAGGTGGCATTCTTAGGGCATGTGGTGTCTGCGGAAGGAATAAGGGTGGACCCTAAGAAGATTGAGGCGATGCAGTTGGAAACCACCTAAGTCCGTGGGTGAGATTCAAGTTTCTTGGGATTGGCAAAGCTACTCTGGAGAAGGTTTGTGGAAGGATTTTCTTCAATAGCCGCACCTTTGACAAAGTTTGTTGAGAAAGGAGGTACCTTTCGTTTGGACAGATAAGCAACAAGAGAGCTTTGAGAAGCTTAAGAGGGTTTTGGTGAAGCTCCGGTTTGATTCAACTCGAGGTAGGAAAGGATTTCGTGGTGTATTGTGACGCTTCCCATACTGAGCTTGGGTTGCGCATCGATGCAAGACGGGAAGGTGGTAGCTTATGCGTCTCGACAACTAAGGCCTCACGAGGTTAACTACCCGACGCATGACTTGGAATGGCGGCAGTGGTCTTTGCTCTTAAGGTGTGGAGGCACTACCTTTATGGAGAAAAGTCGTTGATCTACACGGACCACAAGAGCCTCAAGTATTTGTTGACCCGAAGGAGTTAAACTTGAGGCAATGAAGGTGGGTCGAATTATTGAAGGACTATGATTGTTCATTAGAGTATCATCAGGGCAAGGCAAATGTAGTGGCGGATGCTCTAAGTTGAAAAGTAGTGTCGAACTGAGAGGCGTTGTTTGCACACTTGAGTCTGTATGATGATGGCAGCCTATTGGCGGAATTGCAAGTCAAACCAACATGGTTAAATGAGGTAAAGGAAAGTCAGTTGGTGGATGAGGATCTAAGTGTTAAGTTACAACAAGTACGGAATGGAGAGTTAGAGGATTATGGTGTTAATGATGAGGGAGTATTGTGCTTCAAGGGAAAGGTATGTATGCCTAAGGACAAGCACCTAAGACAAAAGATTCTTCGGGAGGCGCATAGTAGCCCTTATGCTATGCATCCCGGAGGCACTAAGTTGTACAGGGATCTAAGGGAACAGTTTTGGTGGCCTGATCTTAAGCGGAAAGTTACTGAATTCGTGGGAAAATGTCTGACGTGTCAACAAGTTAAAGCTGAACACCAAGTTCCATCGGGATTACTTCAGCCAATCGAGATTCCGCAGTGGAAGTGGGAGGGAATCACCATGGACTTCGTTAGTGGGCTTCCCCTTACGCCTACTAAAAAGGACTCAATATGGGTAATAGTGGACCGTTTGACCAAGTCCGCGCACTTCATTTCGGTGAGAGTAGACTATTCTCTTCAGAAGTTGGCAAGATTGTACGTGGCGGAAATTGTAAGGTTGCATGGAGTGCCGGTGTCAATTATTTCGGATAGAGACCCAAGATTTACGTCTCGGCTTTGGAGGGCACTTCACCAAGCTTTAGGCACTAAGTTGGATTTCACTACGGCCTTTTATCCACAGTCGGACGGGCAGTCCGAACGAGTAATCCAAGTGTTAGAGGATATGTTGAGGAGTTGTGTGATGGACTTCAGAGGAAGTTGGGAGGAGTATTTTCCTTTAGTAGAGTTTGCGTACAACAACAGCTATCAAGCCAGTATTCGGATGGCACCGTATGAAGCGTTGTACGGTCGGAAGTGCCGAACTCCTACGTGTTGGACTGAGTTAGGAGAACGTCGAGTTTTGGGTCCAGAGTTAGTGGCAGAATCTGAAGAGAAGGTTGAGACAATTCGGGCACGGTTGAAGGAAGCATCTGATAGACAAAAGTCGTACGCGGACCTCAAACGGAAGGAAATAGAGTTTGAAGTGGGGGACCAAGTGTTTCTGAAAGTCTCGCCTTGGAAGAAGGTGATGAGGTTTGGTCGCAAAGGGAAGTTAAGCCCAAGGTTTATAGGGCCCTATCGAGTGTTGAAGCGAGTTGGACCAGTGGCATATCAGTTAGAGTTGCCACCGGAGTTGAAGCAGATGCACGACGTATTCCATGTTTCCATGCTACGTCGATATCGATCGGATCCATCTCACGTAGTACCGGTTGAAGAGGTGGAGCTAAGGCCGGACTTATCCTACGAAGAAGAGCCGATTCGAGATCTTGGAACAAGACGTGAAAGTGCTACGGAAGGAAATCGGTTCCTCTAGTTAAAGTGTTATGGCGCAATCATGGAGCGGAGGAAGCCGTTGGAGCGAGGAAGAGGCAATGCGACGCAATACCCTCATTTGTTTTAGCGTGTAATTTCGAGGTCGAAATTATTTTAAAAGGGGTAGAAGCGTAACATCCTGAAAATGGGCCTATGCATTTTTATTTAATTATATGAAATGGCATGTCTTATGTGTTATGAATGTATTGTGAACATTTTTGGAAACTTGGAAATGTAAGGAAATGCTTTGGAAATGTTAAGTTTAAAAGAGGAAAGTGAACATTTTTGGAAACTTGGAAATGCAAGGAAATGATTTAGAAATGTTAAGTTTAAAAGAGGAAAGCGAACATTTTGGAAACTTGGAAATGTAAGGAAATGTCATAGAAAATGTTAAGTTTAAAGTTTAAAAAGGGGAAACTAAGACAATGTGGCCTTAAGAAAATTTATAGAGGAAATATGACATACAAATAGCCTAGGTAAAATGGCTACAAGGCACCACTTAAGGGCCTAGCAAGTGACGCCACATGCAGGAGCAAAAGGGTCTTGAGTTCGAGTCACATGGGAAGCAAATAAAAGAATTTTTATTTTGCTACAAGGAGCAGAGAGGTGGACGGCATTAAGGCTCTTAAAAGAGGAGTTTTATTCTCTTTAAATTTCGGCTAAATAGGGGATAAATAATGGATTTATTTTAGATTATTTTTAGGAGTGATAAATGGGGATTTATTCTTTAATTTTAAAAATTTAAGAGATAAAGCTATCAAAATAAGGGAGAGTGGTGGCCAAGTAAGGGACTCTAGCTAGTAATTTCGGCTACTAGAGGAAAATAGGCCATTCATCCATTCACTCTTCCTTTGCCGAATTTCCTAAGCAAATTCTCCTCTCTCTGCCGAAATTCCCTAGAGCCTCGTTCTTCTTTTTTGTTAGCCAAAGCCGAAAATTCAAGATACCACCATAGCCGATTTCTTTTCTTTCCAATCCATCAAAAGCCGAAACCTCTTTGATCACTATCTAGTCTCCATAGCCGAATCTTTGTGGAGCTTCAAGTAAGAGTGGGTCGACTTCTGTAGTAAGGATCTTTCGGGATTTTGTATATTGTCGACTACCAGGGAGAAGAGACTACTTTTCGGGATTTAAAGAATCAAGGTAAGATATGTGAATATTCGGCCAAAGGCCATTTATTATGTTTAAGGATGAAATCGAATCTAATATAAGTCTATAGGTATTTTGACAACTCCCTAAGCAAGTGATTCTTTTCGGGATTTTAAAATCCACAAGGTAAGCATATGAGGTATTCGGCCAAGGCCTATTTTTGGTATTTAGAATCGCTTTCTTATTTATTCAAAAGTTTAAACCGACATAGCTAAGTGATTTGGTGGCTAAATGATTTCAAGAAGGAACTCAAGAAGGTTTCTGGATTTGATTTTTAATCCAATCGGCACAAGGTAAGTTTTGGTTAAAATAATCCTTGGGATTTAGTCTTATGGCCAAATAGGCTTTTACTAAATAACAAGTGATTGATCAAATGTAGGAACTTAAGATCTAAATCAGAGACCGGTTTTCGGAGTTCAAGGAATTCGTTAAGCATATGTGTGTGTACCCCACACTAATCTTAATAGATTTATGGCTTTAACTTGATATACGTGTTAATATGAGAGTGTAAGAATGTGGCTAAGGTACCATGTTATGGTACAAAGTACTCAGTACATTTCCTACTCCTACTAGGATTATGAAATATGTTATGTTTAACATGTGATAAGTGATAAGAATGTGAAATTTGGCATGTTAATGCATAATATGTATGATATGGGGCATATGGGCTATTGAATAGGGAAGTGAATGTGGTGACCTAAGACCACGATATTTGAATGTGGTGACCTAAGACCACGATATCCGAATGTGGTGACCTAAGACCACGATGTCCGAATGTGGTGACCTAATACCACAAATATTTATAAGAGGCGATGAGCACGTCGATCGCAATGATCGCTTTCGATGGTGTGTAGCGGATGGAGGGTCGACTTAGTAGTCCCCACTGTGTGCAAAGTTGGTACGGGGATGTGTAGCGGATGGCATATAGGTTTGGGTTTGGGATTGTATCATTATTTTGATCTGTTATAAGAATTGATATGTGATATGATTATGTATGCCTAAGTTGTTAAGATTTAGTGTTGTAGTACACATTGAGTCTGTTGACTCACCCCGTTGTGGGATCATGTTTCGTGACGATCAATGATCGGACCAAGGTCGCAGAAGCTTAGGGATGGCCATGCTCAAAGAAGGAATTTATTTTATTTCATTTAAGTACTTTAAATTATTTGGGTTTGTTTTGATGTAATAAGGCCGTTAATATGAACCTATTTTATGCATGCTTTTATTGGAGTTTATTACTATACGATTAAGTTTAAATCAAGGTTAAATAGTTTTTCTTAAAAATATATATATACAAGGTTTTCAATTGAACCCAACACAAGCAAATCCATCTTCAAACCACACGAATTTTTCCTAAGTAACAAAGCAGACTTTCAAATGTTTTCTCGAGGAACATACCAGATCCGGTCAGGACTCGTGGGCCGGGTTTGGGGTGTTTCAATAGTGTTAACAATTGGACTTAAATTTTAAAATTTAAAAAAGGAAAAAATCTAAATTTCTAAAAATAAAAATATAAAATACTACCAAAAAAGTTATGGTAATTATGGTGTTGATTGCATTCTGAGTTTGTTTTTCAATTAATGATCACCATAATCAAGCACCAAATTTTCATTGGCATTGAGGGAGCTTTTACTGAATTTTAAAAATTTAATACAACTTTTATCTCCCATAGATACTGAAAAGCCTTTTATCTAAATGTAAATGTAATTTTTAAATAAAAAAATGGACGTCCTAAGTGCAAATGTCCTCACGAAAACAAGAGCTCCTCCACCAAAATAAAAACACCCAAACGCACTCTTATTAAATAAATGTTAATCATGACATCCATTTGATGTGTGCATCCTACTCATCATATATATATTTTTCTAAAAAAGAGTTACAGCTAAGTGATATGTAGGAAGAAAATAAATTATGACATGTCAAAAAATGGACACAAATTAATAGTAGGAATGCGATTTCGATGGATTGTCTTGTCAAAAAAGTCGAGCATATAATAATATAATGAAGATCCTGTTAATTTGATGCGATTATTGATGGTCTGACTATATATATTAGATGATATAATTTGACAGTCATATTTATTTTTTATTATGTTAGGGTATCTCTCCATGGAAGAACACTCCCATCACAAAAAGTAGTAGGTTTCATAGAATATTATTAATAATAAATATTTGATAGTTTTTTTTATTAGTGGTAGTAAATTAACTGATTGAAATAGAAATTTAGCATCCAGGAAAATTAACGTAGAAAAGCAGAGAGAATCAATGTCCAAGATGGAACTTTTGAAAGAATAAGAGGGAATGAAATGAATTAAGAATATGTATAGGATAACAGAAAGGGGGCACTTGCTACACATTAATTAAAACCATATTTTATACCACACGCTGTAAATGTATTACGAAGATATTTGTATTAAGACTTAAATTATATTTTATTCTTTTTATTAAAATTAATTAATTAATCTAGGTATATTAAATTAAAGAGAAATTTAGTTTTTTCTATTAAAAATTTCTATCTATTTGTATTATTAAAATTGTGCATGGCAGAATAACTAAATTAAATTTTACAGTAAAAATATACAAAAATTTTAACCAAAAAAAAACCTTTATAAGAAAACCCTTATAGAGCCTATATGAAAAAGAAAACCCTCGTGCATACATATATAAGAAATATGCAAGTTGGGGAGGCAGAAAGGGGGTGCACTCAATCCTGGAAATGATGCCCACCAAGACAAAGTCGAGTAGCCAAAGAAACTCGCCCCCTCTTGGCTCCACACCCATGCCCTAGCTCAGTGCTCTCTGCAACTTAACAAAATTAATTAATTAATTAATTATATAAAATATGGGATGGTAATTGGAAGGCGTTTGATGGGGGGGTGTTTTTCTTCTTTAATCATTTCTCTTTTATGATAAAGAAGAAAAAAAGGTAAGAATATTAGACAAAGACTTTGCTAAACATCCAACTGATTATATATTATTAAAACATGCAATGGGTAGCATAGTGATATCGAATTTCGGCGATACGAATGTTTAAAAATCAATACAAATAGCAGTTATGGGAAGAATCCCTTTTTGATTTGATTTCCTCTATAAAACAAGTTGAATTCACTTACCAAAAATCAGCAGTAGCAATTTCCTGGCCATAGCCTGCCTATTTACGAATTATACCAAGAAAAAGTAAAATTGATTCCCCGGCCCCAATAGACGTATGGATATACCCTACGCTGTGGCCGTGAATGTAACGCAGCATCTGCCAAAGTTTTGACTCCGTCTATGGATAATTTATTTGTCAAAAGAGGAAATCGAATTGAATTTAGTATTATGGTCTTTCATATAAAAAAGTCTTGCGGTGATGGACTGTTTGAATTCAATAGACAAATTTTCAATGCATAAAACATAATAAGGATAATACCACTCACATTATTATACAATTGTTTACATCCTCACTTATAACTAAATAAACTCTTAAAAAGAATTAAGTAAAATAATAATGAATATCTACGGAATAAAATTTTTACCAAGATGAAAGTTAATAATGAATATCTATAAAAAAAAAAAAAAAAAACTTACCGCTGCGTTAGACACCAAAATTTTGGCTGGATCGAGCATCATGCACCAGTAAAGAGAAAGCATCAACAGTGAGAATCTTTTTTTACCAAGTTATCCTTCATTTTCTTTATTCATATTTAATCTCCATTTGGGTGTGCATATTTAATATTTTTAATATTAAAATGAATATTAATAAAGGATATAATAATTTATTGTTTTTATCATATAAGATATAAATTTTGGTTTTATAATAATATATGAACGATTTATAAATAAGTAGATATACAAATAATAAAAAATTAATTGTTTATTGATAAAAATATTATTTTAACATAAATAAAAATTCAATATATATGATTTTATATGAAATATAATTATTTGTTTTAAATATGTAATTTAAAATTTAATGCTCTCAATAGTGATTTTCTAATTAAAACATGTTGTTGTAAGATGAATTTTGATAGAATGTTCTAACAGCATTATTGAAGTAATGGTAATCTATATGGGCATTATTTATTTTGTTTTAGAAAAATGAAAGACTCTAATATCATCTGCAGACTTAATGTTTCCAAAGGAATTTATTTTTGTATGTATATTAGACTCGCTCAAAGTTGTGTTGAATCGAACAGTTTGCAGCACTCTTTATCTTTCAGCTCTGACACCACCATTCACAAGAGATTTTCAAGAATAAAGGTTTCGTTGATTAAGTTCAAAATCAAACTCCAATGAAAGATTTCGAATCTAATACGAGAATGGAAAGCTCCAAATAGCTGCATTGATAGAATATCAATGTTCATAAATCTATACAAAGTGAAATGACAAAATTCCCAAGTTATATGACTGACTGCCAGACACACAGGGTGACATTCTCGGCAAGACAAAGAACATAAACTCGAAAGAGTTAAATGTAAGACTGCGAGAAATGGTGGGGGAAGCACCACCATCAATTTCATTGTCTTTTATTGTACACTGCATCACAGAATTTTAAGAAGAAATTCAGAACCCAACAAAAATGGCGTTTTCTGTGTTTGAGGTACTCTTAGACCTTAGTTGTTTTACTATATTTGGCAATGTTTGGATCTTCCACTTGCTTCACTATATGGCAACTTTTTCATGTAAAATGGTGCATGCACGGAATGCGTCATAATTTTCCACCAGCCATTTGTCCAAAAACTCTGTTTAATAGGTTCTACATGCATCAAACATGTGCATGTCAAAACAAGAGCAAAAATCATTAAGTAATCACTGAGATGAAACTATTTGCAGGTCTCAGGCATGATCCAAACTCATGCACCACTTGTCATGATTTGATCTAAGCACACCACATCCAAGATTAACCCTACTAAGTAGATGATGATATAAAAAGGGAACTTAGGAGGAGATTAGTAGACTATTATATTTAATGGTTTGGAATTGGTATTAGAATGATTTTCAAGGGAAAGGAGGTGGGCTCCCACCATAAAGAAGACTATCCCTACATCGAATAGCTTTAACACACAGTACAAATTCTTGTTTCTCTCTCTCTCTCTCTCTCTCTCCCTCTCTCCTACAATATATATATATGCTCTAGTGCACACTTTGGGAAGCTCAGTTAAAAGGAACTTGTTAGCTAGCTTCTCTCCATTCCCCCAAGACCCCAACCACACCAGCACCAGCACTGTCCACCAATACCAAACATATAGCATCACTTCATTTTAGCCATGCCTCTCAACTGCGTAGTACCAAAACCCGAACATGCCTGCAATGGACGAGTGGAGTCAGAGACGTCTAAATCCCAGAAAAAGGCTGCCCTTGCGTTCCCAATACAACACAATTCCCAGCCTCCACCCAGACTCACCTTGTTTCATATAACTTTGAAGGTCTTATTATTAATAACAATACATCATGTATTAGTTACCATTATTTACTGTCTTAATCTTTTTTCTCATATTAGTTTTTATTTACATTTCTGTGATTCTTTACACAGTTTGAGAAGGTAGTGTACAAGGTGAAGTTGGAGGAGAAAGGATCATGCTGGGGTTCATGGATCACCCGAGAAAAGACCATACTCAATGGTATAACAGGAGTGGTTTGCCCTGGAGAAATACTAGCAATGTTAGGTCCATCAGGAAGTGGTAAAACCACCCTCCTCACCGCTCTTGGGGGCCGTCTGACTGGCAAACTATCAGGAAAGATCACATACAATGGGCAACCTTTTTCTGGTGCCCTAAAACGAAGAACTGGATTCGTGGCTCAGGATGATGTTTTATACCCCCATCTCACGGTGACGGAGACCCTTTTATTCACAGCACTGCTGAGGCTACCCAACAGCTTGACCCGAGACGAGAAAGCCCAACATGTGGAGAGAGTTATCGCTGAGCTGGGACTGACCAGGTGTCGAAACAGCATGATTGGGGGGCCGCTTTTCAGAGGAATATCGGGTGGGGAAAAGAAGAGGGTTAGCATTGGCCAGGAAATGTTAATAAACCCAAGCTTACTTTTACTAGATGAGCCCACCTCGGGTTTGGACTCAACCACAGCACAACGGATCCTCACCACAATCAAAGGCCTTGCTAGTGGAGGCCGAACTGTTGTCACCACCATTCATCAACCCTCTAGTCGACTGTATCACATGTTTGACAAGGTGGTTTTGCTCTCAGAGGGTTGCCCAATCTACTACGGTTCAGCAGCTTCAGCCTTGGATTATTTTTCCTCCTTTGGCTTCTCCACATCCATCACTGTCAACCCAGCTGATCTCTTGCTTGATCTTGCAAACGGTAAATCTTTTTTTTTTTTTTCAACTTTCATGTATTTACTTCCCTTTTATGACATATATAGAGATTGATGAGAAATTGAGATGTGGGGAAGCTTTTTTTTGTCGTTGTTGAATGTTCCTTTTCAACAATAGATGGGGTATGAATATGACCGGTTGGCCTACCAAAAAATATATGGTGCTTCCACCTTTATATCCCTTATGGACTATGTCGTATTATCAGACCCCACCCTTTCATACTTCCCTTCCTCTTGTCACTTTGCTTTACCATTTGATGATCTGATTCTGTGGTCATTTTCAACAAATACTATCACTGTACTAAGCTTATAGTTTACTATCATCAAAACATATATATCAAATTTCAATGCAGGAATCGGTCCTGATCTCATGCACTCAGTGGAGCAAGTTGAGAGTACGGAAGAAGAACAGAAATCCGTAAAGGATGCTCTTCTCTCTGCTTACGAAAAAAACATTTCCACAAAGCTGAAAGCTGAGCTTTGCAATTCGGATGCCAATAACTTCGTCAATACAAAAGAAGCATCAGCAAGTAAATTTTCTTTTTTTCGTTTTTACTTAATTTGCCCTACTCTGGTTTTGAGGGTGAACTCGAGTAGTAATTTATGATGTATTGTATTAACGCAGGATATGAGAAGTCAGAACAGTGGTGCACAAGTTGGTGGTATCAGTTCAAGGTGTTGCTTCAAAGGGGGGTTAGAGAAAGGAGATATGAAGCCTTCAACAGGCTAAGAATTTTCCAAGTGATCAGTGTGGCAGTACTTGGTGGACTACTATGGTGGCACACCCCAGCTTCTCACATCTCCGACCGCGTAAGAATGACAGTTCTTCTCTGTTAACCCGTTTAAAACCAAACAATAGTGGTGACTTTCGTGCTAAGCTAAAGTTTCAACATTTTACCCAACTTGTTGTCGTAATTCAGTCTAATTTTGAAATTCATTTTTTTTACTTATATAAAAAAATCGAAAACTTAGTCCTTAATTTAATTTATGAATATTTTATCTTTTTATTTTATAAAAATTGAAAATTTGATCTAATTAGGTAATACTATTAAACTTTGAAGTTAAATTGTTAACTTAGAATGAACCATTGGTGAAAAAAATATCAAAATTTTAAGTAAAAAAACACATTTTTTTTCACATGTTCAAATTAGTTCATGTAAAGTAAAAATGAGTTAAAAAATCAATGCTTTTTTTTTATAAGGGATTTATTTTTATTTTTTGGAATAAGATTAAGAAAAAGTTGAGTAGTTTATAAAAACGTTGATAGTTTTTTTAATGTTAAAATTACTAGTGTTATATATATATATATACATATTATAAAAGTAAAAAACTATTGCCAACTTCGACGAGCTAAGCAGGCTTTTTTATCTTAAAAACAGATTGCACTGCTGTTTTTCTTCTCGGTCTTCTGGGGATTCTATCCACTCTACAATGCGGTATTCACATTCCCTCAAGAACGAACAATGCTAATCAAGGAACGCTCTTCCGGAATGTATCGCCTTTCATCCTACTTCCTCGCCAGAACCTTCGGTGACCTTCCACTTGAGCTTGCCCTCCCCACAGCTTTCGTCTTCATAATCTATTGGATGGGTGGCCTAAAACCAGACCCTCTCACCTTCATCCTCTCTCTGCTAATCGTGCTTTACAGTGTCCTCGTCTCTCAAAGTCTGGGCCTAGCCATTGGGGCCATTCTCATGGACATCAAACAAGCCACCACCTTAGCTTCCGTCACCACACTTGTTTTCCTCATAGCCGGGGGATACTACGTTCAACAAATCCCTTCCTTCATAGTGTGGCTTAAATACCTGAGCTACAGCTACTACTGTTACAAGCTTCTGCTAGGGGTTCAGTACAATGAGGATGATGTTTACGAGTGTGGGACGGGAGGATTGTGTAGGGTTGGGGATTTACCTGCCATCAAATCTATGGGATTGAACCATTTGTGGATTGATGTGGCCATTATGGCACTCATGCTGCTAGGCTACCGACTCCTCGCTTACATGGCTCTTTACCGAGTGCGGTTGAGGTAAAAATAATAATTTATATGTAGCAGCAAAGGTGAATAATTTTTAGATTAATTTTGAAGGAAATTATGTATCAACTTTTTTGTTTGTCATAGTTGTTAGATAATATACTACTAACTCACATGTTCTTGTCCTAATTTGAGTTTTGATGAATCCAAAGAGTTAATTTTAAATAAACACATGAAATATATATAGATACAAAAACCAGACACCAAGAGTCCCACTAATATTATGCAGTGGTGGTGAGGTCCAGATTTTGGTGGGGTTCTGAATCTAAAACCCACTTTAGCTGAACTTCAACAGCATCCTCCAACAGGGCTAAACCTAGTGCCCTCAACAGAAAAGGGAAAAAAGATTGAATAATTTATGTAACACCTGATCATGGTGATGTCTGATGGAAAAGACAGGAGTTAATCAGAGCATACCACCAAAGCTTTCTTTTTTTCTCCCCTTTAATTTGTGTATTAAAATTAGCTTTTAAATTAGTAAAAAAATGAGAGAGAGATCTAGATTCAGTTAAACTTGGATCTTTTCTGGTCAAAAGCAAGTGAGACAAAAATGAGAATCCCAATCAATATCATTGTCCACCATTATTATTCAGTAGAATTCTTTAGCAATATCCTTTTTTCTTTCTTTATAGTTATTGGCTATTTGTTTGAGAAATTAATTTCACTTGATTTTCCGTTACTAAAATCATGATTTGATCAAATCCCAAACATGCATTTTTTCCATCTTAGATAAGTAGTTGCCTGACTATCATATATAATTTTCCAAAGGAAAACTTAACAGGTGATAATAATATTTAAGCTAATAGTTATAAACTCAATGGTAAAAAAAAGTTGGGAGAGATAAGGGGGAGAGGACCACATATACATCCACATGGTGGTAGGGCAAAAAAGATGAGTGGAGAATCATGTAAACAAGAAATGACAGCACAGATAGGCATGGGCATGCCAATTTATATATATACATATCCATGTCATTTCCTACTTGAATATGGATCGTGTATTCCACTCTAAAAATTCATCATCCTCGAACCATGCCAAGCAAAGGACAATTTGTAAAATCTGCACCCTGTCCTGTCCTTTTATTCTTTTATAAATGGATGACGTGGCTTTCATTTTCAGCTTTCTTTTTTTCTAAGTGCTAACCTCATCAGGGATACTACACTGACCTAACTCTTTAAATTTAATCAGAGGAAACTCAACTCATGATGCAATAAAAGATGAGTGGTAAGTTTAAAGGTGGCTTACCAACCATGTAGCTGTCTATCGTTCTCATGCTAATATGTAAGTAGATCAAGTCCATAATGAAAATGTTGGAAATTTGGGATTTAGAAGCCCTCTGCCTCTGCCTAATTATTCATGTAAAGATTGCAGGTGTCTTCAACGCTCGTCTTTCTGCCTTACTCTTTATTTAGTTACGTATGTTTTAGGTCATGGTGTCTTTCTTTTCTTTAAAGGACGGTACGAACTAGGAAGCAAGTTGCCTTCAAATATTCAAGTGTGATCTTCGCATATTATTTTTTTTCTTTGAAGAATGATGATTCCTTTCCATTTTTATTTTGGATACAACACATTGCAATTTTCTAAAATCCAACACTTATGTATTATTAGATCCAGCACCTTTCAAATTTTTGTATTAGATGTATATGGAATTTTATTTTTACCTTTTTTTTTAATTAATCACACATTAAGCCAATTATGGAATTTAAAATTATTTTTGTTAGAAATATACTATTGCAAAATAAAATCATTAGCGCTGACAGTCGCCTCCCAAGATTAACACAGTACTTCAATATTCATACGGTCCTGCTTAAAAACCAATCTTCTAAACCAAAATTCTCTCTCGTGTAATTTTGCAGAACACCAAAATTTAGAGAACAGAAGGATGAGAGAAGTTGTTTTTCTTTTTTTGTGTTCTATGAAAAATAAGGAGAATAACCTCCTATTTATATTGTTTTCTAAAGGGATAAAACAACAAATATGCAAAGTCAGTTTCCTAAAAAATCTCAACACCAAATTCTGATTCTGTCAAATCGTAATTGTTTAAAAATATTTTTTTCAATTTCTTTGCATTACCAACAATTTTAACTTACAATATATATATATATATATATATAAACTAAAGTCTCTAATAAAACATAAAATTTATGCTTCGTTTGGTTATTGCATATGTATTACAACAATTATATATAAAATAAAAAATAGTTAGTACAAATTCAAATTTGAAACTAAAAAGACGAGTAAAAACTATTTTTAAAAAATGAGACCACTTTAAAATAAGCAAAAAAAAAGTTTCCTTCTTTTTCATAACAAATCAAAAAATTATCAATTAACCGTTAACTCATATGCTAAAATATGATAAATAAATAATACTCTTACTAAACATAAAATTAATGTAATAAATTATATTTAGCATTATTATACATCTAGAAATAATTTTATATATGTAATTTTGATAACTTCTAATATAAATATAATAAAAATCAAAGGTTGTAATCTTAAATGATTTTACCCACCATTGTCTAATTATGTTTAAAAAAAAGTAAATATTCTTTTATGTATATTAATTATATTTTGTATTATTTTCTAGATAAAATATTGTTTTAATAAAAATATGTTTTCATTATAAAATAAATGTGATAATTTTAGTCAAAATTATATTGTATATGTACAATGTGAAAGGTTTTATTATTTTGTAAGCATTGAATTTAGTCAAATTTAATGTGTTTTAAAATTTTAAAACTAATTTAAATTAATTAAATTCATTATTATTATTATTTTCTTTAAATAAATTTTAATTTTCACAATTATAATACAGTTAATCTTCACATATATTGATATTTTCTTTAAACCTCAAACCTTATTTATAAATAGGTTTTAATTTTTTTTGCTCAAGCTCATTTTTCATGTCCCAAATTCCAAACAGACTTTAAGTTTGGATAGATAAATCAACCCACGACCAATTCATATTTGGATGAATCTTACTTATTAATTTAAGTTGATTGATTTATAAAATAGTATTGTCTTTTTTATTAAATTGATTATAATTTCAATTATAATGCTTTTAAAACTAAATTAATATATTATATTTTCATTTCGTAATCACATTATTATTGAATTGTTACAAAATTTAAAAAGATTTATAACAAACAATTAAATATAATTTAGTTAATACATACAGCTAACTCGTGCATCGTACAAATATGCAAACCAATAACTAATAAATATGTGTCTTTCAAAAAAAAAAATATCAAATGCGACGAAGGGCAAGTGGTTATGGATGTTAGAAAGGTGGTCGTAACGATCTTCGAGTTTTAACATACAAAACGAAGTAGGGCTAGGGCACAACAAATCATGTAAATAATACAACATTGATAAATTTGACAATATTCTCTCTTGCCCCGCTCTATTTGTAACACCCTTTACCCGGTCCGGTCATAGGACCCAAGTTACGACATGTTACTACAGTAATCGAAACTGAAAACATATAAATAAATCAAGCAATAATCATTTGTATCTCAATCGTAATCATATGATATCATTTAAATAGAAATCGAGACTAAATCGAGCTTACAAATCTATTGATGACCTGAGCATGAATTAGAACCAAATCATAATCTTTTGAAAATTGGGACTCCATGTCGTGACGAGCCAATCTCACGTCGTGACGTCGTTGAGATAGTGAGTCACATCACGATGTCGGACCACTTGACGTTGATACGTCACAAACTGTCATTCAACGTTGCGACGAGGAGAATTTCATGTTACGACGAGGACTCTGTTTTTGGTAAAATTTGATCATTTGGTACGTAATTCGGGCCAAGCCAAACCATTGCTCAAATGGTGCATATTTGGCCATTTAAACATGCACAAAACCAACTTAAACACATGCCAACACATACATTTAACCAACCATAAGACCATTTAAGCTATTCCACATGAAAAGGACACTTTGCTAATCATAACAACCTAAGTATTCATCAACTATACAAACATAGTTTAATATTCATATTTAACATTCCAAATTCAACCAATATCAAATTCAAATTATGTCATTCAATAGCTTAACATATATCTTACCACAATACCATTAATGTACATGCAAACTCACTACATAAATTTATTCAAATGCAAGCATTATCCAAAGATCAAATCTATCATTTTCATATAATTTCATATACTTAATAAGGCTTAAAACATTCACCATAGCAAAGTAGGGCCAGGGCACGACAAACCATGTAAATAATACAACAGTGATAGATTTGACAATATTCTCTCTTACCCCGCTCTATTACCTTCCTTAATTTAATGTGTTCTATTTGGGTTTTGATATTTTTATGTTTTCATTAATTGTTGAGGCAAGTTTTGAAGTGGCTGACTATGTGCCATTGGAAGTGTCTACTTCTATCACCACTATGACAAAGTGTTACTTGCTATATTTGATGTTGGCAATTTATTGAAACAAAATCTTTGGGCTATGCTGATATTGTGGAATCATTCACGTCATCAATGAAGATTAATCCATTTGAAGGAACATATCTTAAGGATCAAACCAGATCAATTGTACCAAATCCCTTAAATCAATAATGTTGAATCAAGACAAAACTTCACTTATTTTCTAACATTCCACCTTAAATGTATTGCAACATACTAAACTCATAAAAATTAGTAGAAATTTCAAATTTTATGAATTAATTAAAATTTGAGGTATATATTAAATTATAAAAAGAATTAAAACAACTATTAATGGTAACAATATGGCATAATGACATTTTTGGCTCTCGCACTTTTTCAAAAAAATTAATTAAGTCCCTATGAACTTTTTACACTCAATTGAACCTCTGAACTAACAAAACTGGCTAAATAAATCCTTTGACGTGATCGTTAGCAGACGTGAATCAGCACCGTTTGCTGACACGACAATACCACATCACCACTGATTGTTCATGTGATAGTGCCACATTAGCAAAAATAAAAAAATAAAAAAAAATTTTAGAACATTTTAAAATTATTTTAAATAATACATGATGAATCTAGACAAATAGTTGTTCAAGTTCATTTGAAAATGGACGTCCAATATGTCTAGATTCTTTTTAGAATTATAAAAAAACATAAAAAATGATAAAATTACAAAAAAAAATTAAAATTTATAATAATGATTAGAAATTAATTAAAATAATTTTTTATAAAGTTTATAAAAAATAAATTATTAAAAATCACAAAAATTTAGAAAAAAAAATTCATTTATAAAATTGTTAGAAATTAATTAAAACATAAAATTTTATAAAAATAATTTATTTTCATAAAGTTTTACAAAATTTATTTTCTCATTTATATTAAATTATTTCACTAATATAACTTATTTCCAAGTATATCAAACACTGATTTTTTTTTTCTCATGTAAACTATTAAAAGTTCTTCTAAAATGTTAGGCCTTGTTAATCATCAATGGTTTTTTTTTTAATTAATGCTCAATAGCTATACTTTAATAAAAATGAGAAAAATATTTTTTTATAAAATTTTATAAAATATTTAATTTATTTTAATA
This sequence comes from Gossypium sturtianum, assembly GCA_025698515.1. NCBI lineage: Eukaryota > Viridiplantae > Streptophyta > Magnoliopsida > Malvales > Malvaceae > Gossypium > Gossypium sturtianum. The sequence goes on from CM046950.1 coordinate 24,032,674, forward strand.
ATTTTTATGGTTTTTAATTAATTTCTAACCATTTTTTTTATAAAACATACATTATTAATTTTTTTATGGTTTTTAATATTTTTTATAAATTTTATAAAATTTTATGATTTTTAATTAATTTATAATAAATATTATAAATATTTATTATTTTTTTATAATTTTTATAATTTTTTTTTATGTTTTTTATAATTTCAAAATAAATCTAGACAACCATTTGTCCAGATTCATTGTGAATTTATTTTAAAAAATAATTTTAAATATTTTTTATTATTTGAAATTTTTTTTTGACTGCCACATCAACATCAACCTTTAGTGATGATGTGGAACTGACATGTTAGTGATTAGTGATGATATGTCACTACCACGTCAGTAAATAGTGATGACGTGGGCATCTATTAATGATCATATTATCGTTGCTGATAATTACTAACTGTCAACATTAGTCAAAGACCTTATTCGATCAATTTTATTAGTTCAAGACTGAATTAAGTGAAAAAATTTACAATGCCTTAATTAATTTTTTTTGAAAAAATTTAAAGGCCCATTAACCTATAAATATTGAACGCTTGAAAAACTACAGCAGGCTTGATTTGATAATTAGAAGGGGAGAGTGGAAAATCATAAAATCGATAGGCCCATAAAGAGTGGGTGGGCCAGCCCGATCCGGCAATCCCAAGTCCCGAATCTGGCACTAGATATTAGAAAATTTGGGAATGGAAGTAGAAGAGGACGACGAAATCTGATACTCCTATTTTGGTAATACAAAAAAAAATTTATTGAAAGAAGAAAATAGCGAGTGATAGGATGGATGGAATCGGAGAGGAGGGGGGAGGAATAAGGCTGAGAAAGAAGTTCCCCGATGACAACAAGCCTGGCTCTTCCGCCGAAGTTGACTACAAGACAAAAGCCGGCACCGCTTGGAGCCATTCCTATCTCAACCAGAAACCATGGCATCCCCTCTCCTACCCTAACCAACGCCGCAAATGGATCGCTGAGCAGACCCATGCCCAGCGCGTGCGCCGTGCCGATGAAGTCGCTCGCGAGGTTGGTCTTTCTTTTTATTTATTATTCTACTACTCTCTCTTTCTCTGTCACTTGCCCTAGCACTAAGCATTCTATCTTATGCTTTGATGCAGTATGCCCAAGAGCAAGAATTCTTTCGCCAGACGGCTCTAATTTCCAAAAAAGAGAAGGAAAAGGTTTTGAATATGATCCTATCTAAGTGGTTTCCCTTGATTTCTATCTTCATTCTTTTGGGGACTAAATTACCCGAAAACCCTTATTGAATTCCTAGGTGGAGATGATGAAAGCTGTTAGCTTTATGTATGTTCGTCCGCCTGGTTATAATGCTGAAAGTGCCAAAGCGGCCGAGATTGCTGATGAGAGGAAAAAAACTGATCATAACAACGTATCCGATGATCATTCTACCGATGTGCCTTCCACAGCAATGTAATTTTGATTTGAATATAAAACATTTCATGTGTTTTCCTTGTTTTATTTTAAGCTAATTTTCATATTTGTGAAATGGCTTTCTCAATTTATTAGCTTCATCTTGCAGGCAGCCGGAATCTTTGCCCGGTGGAGGTGCTACTACTAAAGAGAAACGGAAATCAAGACCTAAAGATGTTTTTGGACGTTCTTTACCAACAGAGGAAGAGTTTGAAGTTCTTAAAAACGCTCCACGGTATGTATCAATAGTAGCTTCTGAAATATTAACCAATGGTAAATTGAATATACCTGCATGCACTACCGCACAATCTTGGCTAGTAAACCAAAGAAAATATGATATATTATGGAAAAAAGCAGACAGTTTGATTTGATTTGATTTCTATTGCTGAAATAAGCTATTTGATTGTTTATTTCCATGGTCACGCTGTGCAAATGAATTTAATTGTTGTACTGAGCAATGAAACTGGCTTACTCACATGAGGAAGCTCAAGCTACATCTTTTTAAGGAATGTTAAAACTAACCATCTTATAACAAGGGCAAAATATATTCATCTCATGATTACATTATTATAACATGAAAGTGCATTTTATAACTTCTATTTGACACGATGATGGAACTTTCAGGCTGGAGACTGGTGTTCCTGGTAGGGTTAAACCATTTGCTGTTGAAGTCCGTAATGTAAAATGTCTTAGATGCGGAAATTATGGTCACCAGAGTGGTGATCGTGATTGTCCATTGAAGGATGCTATAATGCCGAATGAAGAGAGTCGCTTAAAAAGAGATGATCCATTGACTGCTATCATGGCTCAAATGGATCCTACTGAGGTTGGTATTACTTCTTTATTGGTTCTGTTGAAATTATTGAAAGGTATTAAAGCTTTATTGCTCCAAATAATACATCTTTTGAAAATATGGGAGCTCTCTCTGTCATCCTGTCACTATTTTTATCGGTATAGAGTAATTGTTGTGTTTTAAGTCAAGGCTAAAGCCACAAGGAGGAGGCCATAAGATTTTGAAATGTCTGTTTTATAGGGAAGAGCTGTAACTTAAACAGGATCAAGAACTAAAATACTACTTTGACAATGTTAGAAATTTTTGAAAGAAGGCTTTTTGGACTAAGAAAGCAACAATATTTGTTGTCTCATCTGTTTCTTTGTTATTCATTTGGTTATCGCCATGATATGTATCCCATTTTTTGCAGCCTCTGAAGTGGGAGCTAAAGCAAAAACCAGGTATGAGTCCTCCTCGCGGTGGATTTCAACCAGATGATCCCAATCAACAAATAGTTGCTGAGGATATATTTGATGAGTATGGAGGTGAATACTTTTTTCTATTGAAGGATCATTTACTGACAATTCCAGCTCATAAGATATAAGCAGCTACATACTAACCGTTATCCTTTTAAAAAAAAAAAAAATACAGGATTCCTTAGTGGGGGTAATATCCCTGATTTGTTGACTAACATCTCGTGCAAACCCAAGAAAAGGAAGTCCTCAAAAAAAAGTAAACACAAGAGGAATTCATCTCCAAGTAGTTGGGACGCCAATGTTCCTAATCAAGATGGCTTATCCTCAAGTTCTGATGACGATGAGAAGACGTCGAAGAAGAAGAAAACCAAGAAGAAGAAAAGGCGGAATTATTCTGGGTCAAGTTCTGATGATGGTGCAGAGTTTGATAAGCATAAGAGGCAGAGAATAAACAAGCATTCTTATTCATCAGAAGACTCTGACTCTGGCAGGCAATACAGGACTAAAGAAAGGCGAGAAAAGCGTTCATATACATCTGAAGATTCCGAATCTAATCCAGAATGCTGTGGTAAAAAGAGCAGGTCAAAGCATTCTTATTCATCTGCAGAGGACTTTGATAGGCATTATAGGAAGGGCAAACATAAGCGGTCTTACACACCTGAAGATTCCGACTCTGGCAGGTATGATAGGAAGAAAAAGAGTACCAGAAAGCCTTGTACTTTGGATGAAACGGACGCTGATAGATACAGGAAGAGTCAAAAGAGCAGACAAAGGCATTCTAATTCATCCGACGAGAATCATAGGCATGATAGGAAAAGCAAAAACAAGAATTCCTATTCATCCGAAGACTCAGACTGCCGTAGGCATGAGCCTAGGAAAAAGACTATGCAAAAGCCTTATAACTCAGAAGATTCAGACATTGTTAGGCATAATAGTAGGAGGGAAAAGTACCGACTTAAGCATCATTATTCATCTGAAGATGATGCTTATAGACATCTTAAAGGTGAAAAGAGTCGGCATAAGCATTCATCATCATGCGGATATGAAGATTATTCTAACTCAGGTTCAGAGCGCAGAAGTAAACATCATCGTCATCACTGAAACCATAAAGTTCCCATAATTTGCACTACAATGAGAATCTGGTCGTTTGATTCTTTTTTAGCATATACCAGAATATTATGATGATGAAGAGTAGGGGAAGTATACTATTTTGATAGCTTAGAAGCATAAGAAATGGAGTATCCTTGTCAAAATCATGTGTACACGTTCATAATTTCAGTTGTTGCTATCAAAGGCATTTTTGTCTGCTAAACTTCAATTGTAGCTAGTTTTATGGCTTAGATTTCGAGTCAGCCTTGAACCTGATGAAGTTAAACGGACGCTGACCATCTCTTCGGGTGTTTAGAGATTGATGAACCATCGAGTTTCTCTTTGTAAAACAGATTTATACAAAGCCTGGAGGCATTTGTTCCGCGTAGCCTTTTGGTGATATTATTGTGAGGAGCAAGAACGTTATATAGGTATATTCATCTACATTTTGTGATCTGCGTTGCAATCCCTCAATGTAGGAAGGAGATCGTATTGTTAGTAATTTCTCTTGAAGGAAAGGGATCTTTAGTTGCTTTCTCATCCCAGTAACATATCAACATTCTTCGAATTTTAGTTCAGTATGTAATATCAATCACTCTAAGAGATGAAGGGAAGGGATCTTTAGTTGCTTTCTCATCCTAGTAACAGTTGAATGAATTTTAACTTAATTGGCATCATGAGATCGGTATAACATAAATGCAAACAAAAATTTTGTTACAGTTTCTTTCTTGCATTTTGCTAAGTTGGTTCAGTGATATCATTTTGTGAATTTATGAGTATCAAATCCAATCTTTTATGAGATTAGAAGTATGCTCTAATTTTGAACACTTGCTTGTATATAGTCTCCTCTCAACTAAGCTTTTATACACCAGCAGTATTTTTGCCCTAGCTATTTGCATTATTCAAAGTGCTGAATGGAATCGATCAGGTTAAGTTATGAATGAAAAATAGATCTTAAAACCCTAGATGTGTCAAGTGCAATAAATAACGAGATTTTTATATTAGGAGTATGATTGTATTTTGTCTCTTTCACTTAAAAAATAAGTAAATTAGTCATTGTAAACTAGTTATCTTGTTAAAAATTTCATCAATTTCTATAGTTAAGTTAAATGTGACATGCCATGTGTAACTGTTTGGTTATTATGTTAGTTTTTAACAGTAAAAATAGATTACTTTTTTAACAGGAAAGACTAATTTACTTTTTTATTAACTAATTTACTTATTTTCAAAATTTAAAAACTAAAATACAATGTGACTTTTTTAAGTATACTTATGGCAAATGGCTGAATCTCTCACACAAACAAAAAGACATTAGGATTTGGATGTGAAAGTCAAAATCTAAAATTTGCTTTAAGAGTGTAGGGTACAAACATTGAAAGGCTTTCCCTAATGCTTCAGCCCAATTATTCTTTTCCATTCGATTATAAGCCCAATTAGGGTAACAACAACCACTTTACTTTTTTCTCTTTTTCCTTAAAAAGAACACAAGTTTCCTGTCTCACAGACTTAGGGTTCACTGGCCAAAAAGAAAAGAGCTTAGGGTTTTAGGAGCTGAAAACTGAGGAAGAGACAGCGATGATGGCTACATCAAGACTGTTTGGAAGGTGCGGCGGATTGTTAGAAGCGGCGAAGGCTTTCTCTGCTTCTTTCGCTTCTTCGTCTTCTTCTTGTTCCAGTGGAAATGGAAGGGGGCTTATGCGGGTTATACCTGTCTCTCCACAGCTGGGCAAGTTCCTTGGAGCCTCCGAAGCTTCTCGCACCGACGCCATTAAAAAGATTTGGGACTACATCAAGCTCCACAATCTCCAGGTCCAAAACCCTTTCCTTTTTTGTCTTCCAATATTACTGTTACTTTAGCCTGCTCTCTTGTTATTGGTGGAACAATTAGAGAGAATATATTAATCATGTTTGTTTTCATGGTAGTTTCAATCCATATTCTCATTCATTTTGTCCTAATCCCCCCAAAAGTAAAGGATGGCTCTTTTTTCTGTATTTATAAACAAGAATAAAGATTTCTGCAAGTCACGCCTGTTAGTCAAACAGAAAATATGCTTGATACCATTTGTTTGTGAAGAGGGAAAACAAAGTTATAAAAGGAGCAGCATTTTGCATTTTGTTCTACAACTTTTCAGTAAAAATATAAATCCAAAAGCTCCTTTGATGTTTAAGTCTATCAGAATTCACATTTTTTTTATGTTTATTGTTCAACTCTTTGAAGTTTTCTTCTTTAATCCCACCTAAGCTAAGTGTTAATTTATGCTTTATTTTAGTCCCATTAGTATTTATGTTTTTAAGACTGTTGTTATGCAAGGAAGCTTGTATAATCTTATCAATATTGTCTGTCTTTTATTTGCTTGACCCTGTAATTTGCTTGCTGTGATGTTGTTCAGAACCCTGCAAACAAGAAGGAGATTATTTGTGATGAGAAGTTGAAGACGATATTCGCCGGGAAGGAGTCTGTTGGAATGTTAGAGATCAGCAAATATCTCTCCCCACATTTTCTGAAATCCAAATAAACTTTGCCTTTGCCTTTGCCCTAGCCTTAGCGTTAGCCTTTTGTTGGAACTTTAAGACCTTAAGTTGCATTGTGATGAATCTGAAAAAATGCTTAGACCCCTTTTTTCCCCTCGATGGTTGAATATGGATGCTTGTTTAGAAAACCCTGTATTCATCCACCTATTGATGAAAATGACGTGGAACATGCTTATCGTGACTGCTCACTTTTTTTTACTTCTTTTATAGTTCTGGTGATTGGATTTTCATAGATAATTGAGTTGCCTTGTGAATCGTTCTGCGTAACACAAAAATTGTGATTGTAACTAATTTTGTCACTAAAGGCTGCTTACAAATCTCTCCTTTATTGTTGATCAATTAATTCCCAACATTTTGTGTTTGGTCTGAACGTTTAGGCTTTTTTAGAAAAACTAGCCTAACAAATTACCCAAGTACCAGATTATTTAGGAAAATGACCTAAAATCTACAGTGTTTTTGGGTGACACCACTCCAAGGTGATACCATCCCACTCAATTATCACCCATTTATTAAGTCAATGATTAGTTGAATAAAAAATTATTATTTTTTGGTGTAGTCGGCATCTGTACGAGTTTTTTCAAATATTGTATTTTCATAGGTATTTCCGTAGTAAAAAGATTTTTTTTATTATTATTTTATGGTGTCGCCTCCTTCAATGGGGCACCAAATGTTTGGAAAAAAAATTTGGTTATAAGATTATAAGTAGCGGCACTAGTCTAAGATTTTTTATTTTTTATTTTTTGGTGTCGTTTCTTCAATGGAGGCAACAAATTAATAAACCAGGAAATATTTTTTTACTGATTTTAGTGACTTTACATGAAATGACTACGTCGGAAAAAAGTAAAAAAAAAATTTCTTTTTACTGAATTGGGTGACTCCACATGAAGTGGTGGCATCGAAAAATTTAAAAAAATAGTTTTGGTACCGTCACATCTGGGGTAGGGACTAAGGAGAATTCTTTTTATTGACTTTGGTGACTCTATGTGAAATGGCGGCACCGAAAAATTTAAAAAAAATACTGGCGCCGTCACATCTAGAGTTAGCACCAAAAAAGTTTTTTTTTTTTTTTTACAAAAATTTAGTGCCTTTATTGAAGTAGGCGGCACCAAAAAATAAAAAAAAAGTTTCTTAGACTGGTGTCGCCACTTATAAACCTCTAACCAAATTTTTTTTTTTCAAACATTTAATGCCTCCATTGAAGGAGGCGATACCAAAAAATGATAAAAAAATATATTTTTTCTCTTTATTCCGGAAATACTCAAAAGTATGGTATTTGAAAAAACTCTTGCTTTGGAAAGTAGTGGCACAAAAAAAAATTGAATTTTTTTGTTCAGCTAATCATTGGCTTAATAGTTGAGTGATGATTGAATGAGATTTTGGAATAGTGTCGCATTGGAGAGTGGTGTCACTCAAAAATGCTATAGATTTTAAGTTATTTTTATAAATAATTTGATACTTGGGTATTTTCACAAGTTTTTAATATTATTGAGGTAGTTCTAAAAATAAACCCGAATGTTTAGCTGAGTTGGTAAAACATGAAAGTGGAATCATTTTGCAAAATATGAAGGTGACATGGAAGTGTGTGAAATGATGGTTTTGGTTCATAATTTGGTGCAGTCATGCTTAACGTAATTAACTATTTGATGTAGGTTTTTAGTTGAAAAATGGTTAGGTTGATGAGTTGGAAAGTATTAACTATTTGGAGTAATTAAACATCAAATAGCTGTGATTTGCGCTGTTTTTACCACTCAGTTTTTGTTGAGATGATGGTGTTTTCTAAAACTCTGAATTGTGAGTACTGGAAAGTTGGGAGTTTTTGGATTTATTTTGATAAAATAAATTTTGTAAATTTTTATAAATATTTTTATGAAAATATTTTTAAATAAAAATATAATCAATAATTATTATATAGTATTCTATTAAAAATAGTTTTTATATTTATTTATTCAATATAAAATTTTATTTTTACATCACATTAAAATTAAAATTAAAATTAAATATAAAAAACTAAATTATTAGTTTAACTCGCATTTCTTAGGAAAAAAAAAATAACTCGGTGGTATCTGTCGGTGCTCGGTGGTAGTGTTAAGAAGTAGAAAAAATAATAGGATAAAAAGTTAGGGAAAAAAGGAAAGCCTAGTGCCAGGCCCAAGGGTAGTAGAAAATTAGAAAACATGGGAAATAAATACTGATGCACTGCGTCTCGTCTGCTGCATAGCATTGCACTGCGAGGGTGGCATTACGTTGCTTTCTCTTATCTCATTCTTTGCGTCTACATCATATCTTTCAGTGCCTGAGCCAAGCGCCGATCACCTCTTTTCCCTGCCATCAATCCATTCCATTGCCTTCCATCCTAAAACAAAACAAAAATAAATGGTCAGCTCCCTTTCTCTATAATCACCGTTTTGCATTCTGGTATGAACTTACGTTTTAGACTTGTACTTTGCGTCCTCGCCTGTCTTGGGTTTCCGTTGTTTTTAACTGCAGATCTACACTTGTTTGACTTAAGATCGATCTCGATTTATTTATTTTTTATTTACAGTTTTCGAACAATGTATTCGGATCCCATCCCATGTTTTTTTTATTAGATATATTTGTAGGAACTTGTTGATTGAAACTAAAATCGGGAACGCTGTATGTAAGTCTTAGATCCCATTGTCGTAGTTTCTTATAAGCAATCTTAAGTTACAATCCTATAACAGTGATAATGATTTGGGGACATTTTACAATCCTTGATTTTGTTTTATGATGGTGGTGGTAGGAGTCTTGTCCTTCTATAAAAAATATCCTTCTCCTGGATTCCGAGGGGAACCGTGTTGCTGTTAAATATTACTCCGATGAGTGGCCCAATAACAGTGCTAAGGAAGCCTTTGAGAAGTCTTTATTTACAAAGACTCAAAAGACCAATGCTCGAACTGAAGGTAAACAATTTGTATTCCTTTTTGTCCATTCACACCTCTCTTCCTCTTTGTGCCCTGTTTCTTTTGTGTATAGATTATGTGTTTAATGAGGTTGGGGGGAGGGTTATCCACTGGACCGAACCGGGACGGGTGTCAAATGAAGATTTGAATACAAGTACTTTGCCACTCCACCTACAGAAATAATCATGTTGTTCAAGTGTAACAAGTTAACAACTATAATGCACACCTATCTCTTGTTTCGCTTTTAATTTTGATTTGTGATCATACATTCTTAATCTAAGGGAAACAAATAAATTTGAAGATAAATGAAGTCTTTTCTGGCTTTGAAAGATATTGAAGATATTGTTTTTGCATTTTGTTTTATTGGTTTTGCTTGGGAGGACAAGAAATATCATTCATTGACCTTTCATAATGTATTCATACCATTTCTTCTTGATTGTGATGGTTGTTTCCCTGTTTACAGCGGAGATAGCAATGTTCGAGAGTCATATCATTGTGTACAAGTTTGTTCAAGACCTTCACTTTTTTGTTACTGGGGCTGAAAATGAAAATGAGCTCATTCTGGTAACTGTTCTTCAAGGGTTTTTTGATGCAGTTGGCCTTCTTCTAAGGTTTTCATAATCGCTTATTACCCTGTTTACCATATCTTTACGCGTGCATTGCTACCAACTTACTGTGACTCCTTTTGTTTACTACCATTTGTTCCAGAGGGACTGTGGACAAGAAAGAGGCACTGGAGAACTTAGATCTCATTTTGTTATGCCTTGATGAGATTGTCGATGGCGGGTATGCAACATGATTCATTGTAGTTAAAAGTTTACTTTTTTATAAATGAGACACCATTTATCTTTGTTTGTTTGGTAATAGTCAAGATTCCTTTAATTTTGTAACTTTTTACTTACTGCCAAATACTAAAAGTATAAATGAGACAATAAGGAATAAAAGGGGGCAGGGGAGAACATGCAATAGACTAGTTTCTCTTCAATGATCCTTGGCCTTAAGTTGCATCATAAAAAATGTCTTTTTATCTAGGTATTAGCAAAATATAATCAATAATTCTTATATAATATTCTATTAAAAAGACATTTTTTATGTCATCAAAGTTTCTAGAATGCCATCAAATAACATGGATGGTAAATTAGGTTGAACCAATTATACAAGTATATAATTCTTATATAATATTCTTGGTGTGTACTTGCCTTTCTAGCAATGCTGTGGGAACCCTTTTACCTACAGATGAATTCGTTCCATACGTCAAGGTATTTAGACTTGGCTGGAACTTAGTATGTAAACAAGAGTTTTGTGACTTACTGGCAGGAACTGAAATGGTCATCTTAGGGGTCCTGAGCTATCTCAATCCACTTAAAGCCATTAGATTGATTTGCTATCCTTAATTCTTTTCTTTGTTTCTACTTTGCAGCATCATCCTAGAAACCGATGCGAATGTCATTGCAGGGAAGGTTGCTAGTCATAGTATAGATGCGGCTGCTCCTTTATCTGAGCAGGTATTGTTACTTTTTTTGAATAATTCTTCCAACATGTCTCCATCAGCTGGCAGACGTTGAACCATATTTGAAATTTTTTTGGTTAATTTTGTGTTTTGCAGACAATAAGCCAAGCATTGGCAACTGCTCGGGAACATTTAGCGAGATCTCTCCTCAAGTGATGATTATAAGGGAAAGGAGCAAAGCAAAGAGTTTCGAATTATTATTATTTCTAGCTTTTTATTATTCTTGTATTTGTATTTTGTACCATGGCTGCCAAGCATCGACTTAGTCCGAGTGGATGATGATGCCTTGTGGTCTGACTAATATTTTTTATTTTTATAACCCCAAAGGGATTGGTTGCATTTACCCCATTTTTCACGTTTTATAGTAGTAATCTTGTTGAGTAATTTAGAGTATATGTCCTTCAGATGGGTTAAACAGTATATTTATATTATATGGTTATTGTTCATGGATGTGATATTGTAGGTAGATTCCCATGCATATCGACACCTACCCTACTTTAGGGTTTACACGTATTTTCTAGATGTAGGTTCGCCTACATGGTAGTGTGAACCCACATTGTGCGATCTTATAGAAAGGTGCGAGCACCTTGTATGCGAACCTAAAGTGTGAACTGCGTAGAGTATGGGTCAGGACCCAATTGGGTAATCGAGTAACGAGTCGATAATAGTGAATATCATAACAATATATCCCTCGATTGGTTTAAAGAAGAGTTATAAAGTGACTCTTCTTAGAACTTGATTTCGCGAGATGAGAGATTACATAAGGAGAAGCTTATTAAATACACTTTGTGTTTTAACTTGTCACGTACACTTCGCCATGTTTTAAGGAGTGATACAGCTATGAGCAGTTGATTCTGCCCTTATTCTCGAATATAGGAATCGTTAAAGTGTAAAATCCTTTTAAAAGGAGGTTACTTGAGCTTTAAAAATTAAACTGTTTGAATTCGAGATTTTGGAGGAGTCTCTATTAATAAGAATAACTTCAGAGGTAATTTTCTTAAAATTCTCACGTTCTTGTGATTTTTTCTGGGTTTATTAGAACACAATGGTTAGGACGAGAGGAAGCGGTCGTGTTATTCAGGGCATCTTTTCACAACGCCATGAAGTGAGTACTCCAGTGGAAGCGAAGGTTTTATGTTTGCACCACCAAAGAGGAAGAAATGAGTTGTGTTTTGGCTGCTCGGGGAATTCAACTACCCAATTTAGCTTACGACTTCTCAATCGCCGAAGGATCAAACCGATTAAGCGACAGCACCGATGGAAGTTTTCTACTTCCACTGCACGTGGTAGAAGCAAGTTTCCATTTACCACTCCACCTTTTCTTCTGCCATTTTCTCGATGAATACAGAATAGCTCTAAAACAATTATTTGGCTTTTTGTGGTGGGTCGCAATGATATATTTCATTGAATGTAGTTAGCAGGAGGAAGTGTAATTGATCGTTTTTTTCCAGAAGTTTTACCAACTGAAAGTGTGCAATCGAGAAGGTTTGGTGGGTTTGTTTTATTTCTCTTCTCGTGAAAATGTAGAATCAATCATCTCAAACTGGTCTTCGAACCTTCGCCTAAACCGCTGCAAGTACATACAGGTTAAGTACAAGCTTAAAGTTGATTTTGATTTTTCAACTGAATGGTCGATACTTAGTAAGAGTATGTGCCTGAAAAAATGAGAAATTATGTCTAGGTAGGGTGGGGTCAGTATTACAGACTTCGCAAGGGTCGTATACTAGATTTAGAGGAAGTGCTAACTATTAGGAATGTGTTTCAGCACTGCCTCTTAAATCTGAGTCCTAATGGATGATGGCCTATTGATGATGATAATGGTGCGAACATTGTGAGGGTATTGTCTGCGTAGTTCGTATGGTCACATAGAGCCATTGATGATTTGAGGCTTATACTCTTAGGGAAGAAAGAGGAACCTAAGAACTATTTTATAACTTTTGTAAATTAAAGCCTCGTCTGTGGTTCTCTAAACTTGCAGGGGATCCAGAGAGTGATGTGAACCTCGTTATGATAACTGGTACTTATAATAGACTTTTTAGTGATGCAGGCACAATTCGCATTGTTGAAGAGAATTCAGAGAAATCCAAAAGTCTGTCCAGGGAGATCGACGAATATATAGATGTTCGATTGTTCATGCAAAATGTGCGAGGTGATCCATCTGATACTTTCACTGGAGAAGGAAGTGCAAGCAGTAAGAAGAAGCGGAAAATTATTGCAGGGGCTACCAATATCATTCTGAGTAACGAAGATGAAGGTAGCCCTTGTAAGGGAGCTTCGTCGAAATAAAGGAAAAGATCATGTTGCAACATTTGGCGATGTAGTCCCTATTGCTACAGTCCCTGCTGCGATTCCTTCTCTCTCTAACTCTCTTGCTGATCTTTAACCACCACCAAGAGCACCAACTGAAGATATATTTGGGGTTATTGTTGATTATGGCCCTCCTGGTGGTTCCATGAAGTTTACTACTTCTGATGATGAGACGGGAACATTTTTTTCATGGTGCGAGCCTCTCATCATGCAAAAGTTTCCTTACAATCCTATTGAGGTGAGCAAATAGTGGAAAAATTCCATGCCCGAAGAAGCAAAAGAGCATATTTTTCCGTCTGCATCGTCCGGCTATATAAGGAAACCTTCCTTACTGGAGCTTATACTATCTCTCCAAGTACCTTTTGCTGAAGCTGGCATGGTCAGTATGGGGCTCGTTGAGGGTATTGGTTGAAGTAGAAGTGAATAAGAAATAGACTGAAAATGCTTATCAGTCTACCATGGGGCACAAGAAAGGGCTCACAAAATACACAAGGGCTTGGATGAAGAAAGCAAGAAATTAGTGTAACATAATAGATGGTTAAAGGAGCATTTCCCTCTTACTGAAAAAGATATCGAAAAATTATATGAAGAGGTCACAAGTGAGTGAGCTAATAATGATGTCTTAGAAGCGACCATGAAAAGGATGAATGAGCAACACAAACTTGCTATGGCTAATTTGGTGAAGAGTCATGAAAAGGCTTTGGAAAAGTAAAAGTGATACCATGCAAAGCTTTTAAGACTATTTGCCAGATTTAAAGTCTAACTTCTTGTTGCACACTCAAGTAGTTGGCGGTCCCTTCGATGCTCGTAGGGTAAGATTTGATGCTCTTAGTCACCTAACTAGTGCCCAGTTGGATTTCGATGTTTATTTCCATTCTAGAATAGCTTAGGAGGAATTTGTAGAATAATGGAAGAATTCTAGCAGGCTTTACTTCGCTGAAAATCCTGCTGAGACGAGTGTAGCTCCTACTACTGTACATGAAGGGGATGGAAAAGAAGGAGAGGGTGAAAAGCTCGTCGACCCCCAGGATACCAACGTTAATTCATAATTTCATTGTATTTGTTTCTTTCTAATTTGAAATGAAAAATCTATGTTTATTTTTTATTGAAATGGTGTGGTGTTTGATTGTGAATTTATTTGAGCAACTGCATAATGAAGTTGTCACCACAAATGAGTCAACAAATATAACTTAACTAGTGATTGGAAAATAAGCTAACAAAAATGAGATTGTTCATGATATTAAATGGAATGAAATTAGGTTGCAATCTTAAAATAGCTCACCTTAACGATATCAACTGAGATCTTAAATCAGCGAGCTGTTTAGAGCAGTGATATTAAATCAACTAACTCAGATAAGATTTTTCATGATATTAAATTTAATGAACTTAGGTTGCAATTTTAAATCAGTGAACCTTAACGATATTAGTTGCGATCTTAAATCGAAGAGCTATTTAGAGTAGCGATATTAAATCAGCTAACTTAGATAAGATTGTTCATGATATTAAATTGAATGAACTTAGATTGCAATCTTAAATCAGCGAACCTTAACGATATCAGTTGCAATCTTAAATCAGCGACCTGTTTAGAGTAGCGATATTAAATCAGCTAACTCAGATAAGATTGTTCATGATATTAAATCGAATGAACTCCTGTTGCGATCTTAAATCAACAAACCTTAACGATATCAACTGCGATATTAAATCAACGAAATGTTTAAAGTAGCGATATTAAATCAACTAACTTAGATAAGATTGTTCATGATATTAAATCGAACAAACATAGGTTGCGATATTAAATTAGTGAACCTTAACGATATCAACTGCGATCTTAAATCAACAAGTTGTTTAGAGTAGCGATATTAAATCAGCTAACTCAGATAAGGTTGTTCATGATATTAAATCGAATGAACTTATGTTGTGATCTTAAATAAGCGAACCTTAACGGTATTAGCTGTGATATTAAATCAGCGAGCTATTTAGAGTAGTGATACTAAATAAACTAACTCAGATAAGATTGTTCATGATATTAGATTGAATGAACTTAGGTTATAGTCTTAAATCAGCGAACCTTAATGATATCAATTGGAATATTAAGTCAGCGAACCTTCACGATATCAACTGCAATCTTAAATCAGCAAGCTGTTTAAAGTAGCGATATTAAATCAACTAACTCAAAGAGAATTATTCATCCTAGATAGACTAAACAACGTTTTCAAATAGTGTATCTTTATTAAAAAAAAGGGACAGATTACTCATACATAATATTTTTTTAGATGGCATCATTACATGTATGAGGCAGGACGGGGCCATCCATTTTTGCTATTTTCTAAGCTTTATAGTATATTTTTTCTACAACATTGTAGGGTCCCTCCTAATTAGGGGCCATTTTTCCTTGTTGCAATGCTAGAAAACTGACTTCAATATTCTTAAAATAAGATCACCCACTTGAAACTACTTATTCTTCACTCTTGAATTATAGTATCGAGCGACTTTTGTGCTCGCGCAGCACTCCTGATTTTCATTGTTTCCCTAACTTCACCAATAAGATCCAAATTGAGTTGAATGGCCTCTTGGTTGGCACTTTCATCAAAATAAGTTGTTTTGCAAGATCGCAAGTCTATCTCAGCAGGGATTACTTCTTCTGCCCCATATATGAGTGAGAATGTTGTCTCTCTAGTTGCTGTATAAGGTAAGGTCTACAGGGCCCATATAATTCCTAGTAGCTCTTCTAATCAGGCACCTTTAGCCTCATCAAATTTTTTCTTCTTATCATTAAAATGTTCTTATTCATTGCTTCTACTTGACCATTTGTTTGGGGAGTTTTTACAAAGCTTTGAGTGAGAGCAATCTGTAGGCCCTTGCAGAAGTTCTTGAATTTTCCTTGAAATTAGGTTCTATTGTCTGTTATGATCAAGCATGGGATGTCGAACCTACAAACAATGGATTTCCAAAGAAAACACTCTATTTTTCTCTCTATGATTGTAGCCAGAGCTTCAGCTTTTATCCACTTAGTGAAATAGTCTACAGCTACAACTATGAATTTCTTTTGAGCTGTGGCTATTGGAAATGGACCCAAAATATCAATCCCCCAAGTTGCAAATGGCCAAAGGCTAGACATTATTTACAAAGGCTCAATTGGTGATCATGGCACTTGGGCATGTTTTTGGCAGGAATCGCAAGTGTGAACCATATTGTGTGCATCTTTCTGTACAATTGGCCAGAAATACCTCTGCCTACAAGTCTTCTGTGCTAACAACCTCCCACCTAGATGATCGTCGCATATTCCTTCATGTATTTCTCTCATAACATATTTAGCCTCTGTGGGAGTGAGACATCTCAAAAGAGGTTGGGAGTAGCCTTTTCTATAAAGCACACCCTTTAACATGATATTGTAACAGCCCGTTTTTGGTCAAATCAGAATAGTGGTTTTGGGACCACAAATCTGAGGTCAAAATAATTATTTTATTATTATTTTAATTTTTACAGCATGATAAATTGATCGTGTGAAAATATCGTTAAGAAATTTTATCGTTTGAGTGTTTAATTTGATAAAAAGGACTAAATCGCGTAAAGTGTAAAACTTGAGTTCAATTAGCTAAAGGTGTCTAATAGCTATAGAACTTTAATGTGAAGGTCCTTATGTGGTAATTAGCCCATTAATTAGATAGTGGATGATATTGGTTTGGTATTTTTGAAATTTATAATAATTTTAAAGGTTAATTATGTAATTTTGTAATTAAACTTAAAATAACTTAAACAAAATGTGTCCATCTTCTTCATTTTATCATTCTTAACCGAAATTATCAAGGGAAGAAATAGCTAAGGATCGGCCAAGCTATTTTCTTTGCATTGTAAGTGATTTTTGTCCCGTTTTTAATGATTTCTATGTTTTTGAGATCGTTGCAGCTTAATCTAGCTAGCCTAGAGGCTATTTTGAAAAAATGTTAAAGGTTTAGGGTTTTTCCATTGATGAATACATGTGTATTTTGATATTTTATGATAGAAAATGTATGCTTGTTGTTAGATAAACAACATTTGTAAAGTGATTTTTGACAAAATTGTCATTTAGGGATTAAGTTGAGAAATGTTGAAATTTTATGGTTAAATTGTGAAATAAATGAAAAATATGGCTGCTATGGTAATAAGAGAAATTCGGCTAGCATGGGTAGGGACCAAATTGCATGAATTTGTATTTTTATGATATAAGGACTAAATTGTAAAAATGTTGAAATATTAGGGGTAAAAGTGTAAAGTTTCCTTAATGTGTATTTTGGAATAAATTTAATAGAATGGTGATTGAATTAGTTAAATTTGATTACATATAGATCAGGAAAAGTGAAATTCGGATCTAGATCGGGGGAAAAACAAGGTTTTGGAATAATCGACTCATTTTGTCGTTTTGCATTCGAGGTAAGTTCGTATGTAATAAGCATTATTATATTTGTGTTTTAAATTCTTTGATATTGCATAAATTGTGAATACGACCTTGCAGACATATTTGACGACGATTCGGCAAATGTGAAATCTCGGTTGAACTTTAGGAATAGATTAGGATACGAATGACATGTCATTAGGGGTTATGTGATTTGGTGTCTTTGGTCCATACATCCCTAGGTGGTATGAGTTATCAGGCATGTGTTATGATTCTCGTCTACTTGTGTGAGCAAAGACCGTGTAAGCGTCATCATGACCGTCAACTTGTGTGAGCAGACCCGTTGATAGCTCGAGAGTGAGCATTATATGTGATATGAGATTGAGATAGCTTTGGCTATGTATTGGCACTTAGGGTGCGAGATTCCAGCGTATCCGATAGTATTCCAAATGGTTTAACGGGTATATTGAAGATATGAAATGGTGAGAAATAGATATGTATCAGTACAGGTATGTACGGAAACTATATAAGCATTGAATTTATGGAAGTTGCGAGTTCATGGTTAATTATGTGATTTAATATATGTTAACATTGTGATTAAATGTTTTGTAGTATGTTATGTTCATATTCTTTAATGGTAGTTGAATGGTGAGCTTTGCTTATTATTTCATACGAGCTTACTAAGCTTTATAACTTACATTGTTTATTTTTTCGTGTTTTATAGTGAAATCAAAGCTAGCTCGGATTTGGGAATCGTTGAAGACCTCATCACACTATCAAACTATCACTTTGGTACTTTTGAATCTATGTATTTGGTATATGGCATGTATAGGAACTTTGGTCATTTTGGTATATAGTTTGGTAATGAATTCAGTCATTTGAAATGGCTTGTAAATGTTAAGTGTTTGGTTTGGTATATAGCCATGAAAGTTGGCTTATTTTGGTTGATTTGGTTGTGTATATATATGTAAATGGCCTTTGTCTTATGTTGATAATGGTTATGCAAATGCTTGTGGTGAATGGTTGATAATTGAGAATTTATATGCTTGTGAGTTTTGGGCAAAATGATGCATAATTGTAAGATGCTATTTAGGTGATTTGTGATTGTGAGTTTAGCATGAATGAAATGGTCAAATTTGATACTTGTGTGTATTGTGGTTAATGGTATGAAATTTTCATGAATTAAGCTTGGTTGGACTTGATTTAAATGCCTATTTATGCCATGTTTTGTGCCATTTAGTTTGGTGTAGGTGTATGCAAATTTGGGTGGTAAAATGGCTTGGTAAATAGCCCTATTTTTGTCCACACGGGCAGAGACACGGGCGTGTGTCTCAGCCGTGTGTGATAATGGTCAGGTTACACGGCAGTGTATCCCTGGTGTTTAATTAAAAATCAAGTCAGTATGCTCCACACGGCCTAGCGCACGGGTGTGTGACTTGGCCGTGTGGCATAAGTCAGTATACCCTACAGGTTTGGCACGGCCTAGCACACGGCCTGGCACACGGGTGTGTGAGGCCATTTTGAAGGGCACACGGGCTAGTCACACGGGCGTTTGGTTGGCTGTGTGACCCAAGTCAGAGAGTTACACGGGGTCAGACACGGGCTAGGATACAGCCATGTGATCCCATTTCGAATGTCCACACGGCTTGTGACACGGGCGTGTCTTTGGCTATGTGAGACACACGGCCGGGCCACACGGGCGTGTGTCCCCTGTATTTTGTAAAATTTTCTAAGTTTTCTAAAAGTTCCCTAAGTTATCAGTTTAGTCCCGAACCACCTCGAATGCATGTTTTGGGCCTCGTAGGCTCGTATTAGGGACTTGATGAATGATTATGAATGAATTGTATTTGAATTCGATAATTGTATGAGAAATGTATACTCGATTGTGTAATAAGTCCGGTAATGCTCTGTAACCCTATTTCGAAGACGGATACGGGTGAGGGGTGTTACAGATATATCTAAAGTTGATAGATTAAATGAATTTAATTGAATGAGAACTAAGTAACCTATAAATACAAGGATATATTAAATGTAAATTATAGCATCATACCTTATAGCCTTATGCTGAATTTTGACGAGCTCTTTTTTACTTAGGTGGTGAGTTTCCCCTTATAGTGTTTGTACAATTGGTTCATCCACGTTACTTCCTGGTTCAGATTGGGCACTTGATGAGTGTCACAGCTTAGAGTGGCTTTATGCTCTAACAGGATTTTTCCTTTCTGCTCAATAGTAATAGAGGACACTAACTTTGATAAAACGTTATCTTTGGTGTTCTCCATCCTGAATAGTTGTCTAACTTGTGCCTTATCAAATTGAACGAGTAGATGAGTTTCTATGGCATGGTACTTTTTTAAGCTTGACTTTTTTACTTCATACTCCCCATTCATCTACTTTGCTACGATCTGAGAATCAGTATGTATGATCAATTCTCTCGCCCCTAACTATAAAGCCAGTTGCAATCCTAAAATCATTGCCTCGTACTCCGCAGTGTTGTTAGATGCCTGGAAGCCGAAGGGTAGCCCATACTGCCATTCATTTTCATCAGGATCTATAAGAAGAACATCCGCTCTTGACCCTATCTTTGCTGTTGAGCCATCTACATAAATTGTCCAACACTTTGGCTTCACAACTGAACTCGTTTGCCCCTGTGATGAGTTAACTATTACATCTTGTGCAATAAACAGAAAATGTTTTTAGAATGCAATGTATACTTGTAACAAAACATCGTAAGAAAAAATAAGTATTTGTCAAGTAAAATTTCAATAATTTGAATGACATGCTACCATATCATTTATGTGAGTAATAGTGTTTGAATAAAAGTTACCTGCAAGGATTAATGATTTGTCAAAAGAACATTCCACCATGAAATCGACTAAGATATGAGCCTTGATTGCTATTCTCAGGGCATATTCTATTCCAAATTCTACCAATTCAATTCCCCATTTGGTCATTCTACCTGAAGTATCCACTTTAAAAAAATATCCTTGATAGGCTGATTTGTCATGACAGTTACATGATGAGCTTGAAAGTAAGGTCGCAACTTGTGAGCTGCCACTATTAAAGCAAAGATGAGCTTTTCTGTATTTGAGTACCTTTGCTCGCCATTCTGTCCTGATTAAAATTACTACTACCGTTTCTTCAGAACTCACTAGATAAAGATAAAGAGTCTCCCCCATTCGAGGTGACATCAAGAGTGGTAAAATCGTGAGATATAACTTGAGCTTCTCAAAAGTAGCTTGGCACTCCTCTTGTAATGCCCAAAACCTGATCCGATGAACCAGATTCGAATTTAGGGTGTTACTATTCAAGTACATCTGTAGCTCACTCAATTAAAAAAATTTATATTCGATTACAACTGTTTAATTATAAATTCCTCTAAGAAATACATAAGCGTGAATGATACGATAATTCAATTGGTATACACATAGAATTTATTTACAACTATGATTAAATTGATGTCCTTTTCTATCATGATTTTCCCGTGTAAAAGACTTTTATAAAATAACTCTGACTCGAACATGCCAACAAGTTTGCTCTGTATACATAATGGCGCATGACGCCACTTCTTCAACAGAGTTTACTAATTGTAATGTGACCAGATTTAGGGGCTAGTCAGAACAGTGACCTCGGAATCACTAATTCGAGATTAGAGAAAATTATTTTCATGATATGTTATGTGATATAACATGTTTACAACGATGCATGGAAATTTTGGTGCCTTAATTTTAGCGAATTCTAGCTAAATTGTGAAAAAGGACTAAATCGCATAAAGTGCGAAAGTTCTATTTTAATTTCTAGAGGTGCCAAATAGTCATAGAATATTAATTGGAGGTCCCAAATGTGCAATTTGGCCTTGTTAAATGTGTTGGCCTGCCATAGAAAGTCAAGGGGGACAAAGACATTAAATGATGGTAAAAAATTTGGTGATGTTATGTGTTTAAATGAATAAAATAAGGTGAATAAAGATGTTATCATCTTTTCACTATTCCTTCACCTTGTTCTACCGAAAATTGAAGAGAAATAAGGGCTATGGAGCTCAAAAATTTCAGCAAACATTCCTCCTCACAAGTAAGTGATTTTGATGATCTTTCTTGATAAAAATTGTACTTTTGGAGTCCCCAAAGCTTAAGCTTTCTAAAGAGGGGACTAGTTTGCAATATGGTTGAAATTATAAGGACTTTCCATGAGAGATTTTATGTTGTTTGATGAGTTTTTATGAAAGAAAATGAATGATAGGATGATGGGAAACAACTTTTGTGAAAGGAGTTGTCATGAAACACCTAAATGGGACTAAAATGCAAAAGTTGTAATTTGTTCATTAAGGCATGAAATTGATGGAATTGAGAATAGTTGTAAGAGGATTAAATGTTCAGCTAGGCTTGTTTAACAAGGAAATGTGATGAAAATTTATTTACGAGACTAGGGGCAAAATCATAATTTTGCCAAAGTATAGGGGTAAAATGGTCATTTTTGCCTAAGTAGAGATTATGTTGTAGTACGATCATTGAGTGATTAAATGAGTAAATTTCATTGTTCTAGATCAAATTTTTTGGACCTAGAACGGATGAAAAGAGAAAGGTGGGCAAAAAGGTCCTTTTCGGCTCTTTCGACATCGAGGTAAGTTCATATGCGAATGTTGAAACTACGTATGAGCTCATTTAGTATTCCAATGTTTTATGGAATGTATATTACTATACGAATGTATGAAATGCCTCTTGATGAGATGTCAATGGAATTGAACTTAGAGTAATGGGAAATGTATGTGGAATGATATGATGATAGTTAAGGCCTCGTGTAAGACCATATTGGAATATGGCCTCGATGTAAGAATTCGTATAAGACCATGTCAAGGACATGGCATCGACATGTTAATACAAGTAAGACCCTATTGGGGTATGAATGCTATGTGACATTATGAGTATGAGACTCGAGAGAGAGTTATTTAATAACTTGAGTGATTCAACGTATATGTTGAAAGAAAGAAAGTACGCGGTCGTACCACGGAAAAAGCACAAGTGTGTGTGCTAGAATTGAATTGATATGAATTCGGTATATGATGAACCCTTAGTGGGTTATGTGTATTCAATACACCTTAGTTGTATGAGATAGATTCATTAATGCATCGTGTGAATGTGAGCGAGCATCGTAGAAAGTTAAGTAAGAATAGAAGTATGTGAGGATGTTCTCGGAGGAAAATTTGAAATGGAGATATATCTGAGGATTATTATTCATGAATGTAAAATAATGGTGAGCTATGTGCAATATCACCATATTAATAGTAACCGATGGGCTAAAAGCAAAACCACCGAGATATTAGTAGCATGAGCGGCTTAGTGAAAATGTTTGATGTGTTGTTTTATATGATCATGTGGTGATCGGTCTGAGGAATGTACGCTTATTAAATGAGCGATTGGCTTGTGACATGGTAAAAATGTGGTAAAGAGACTGAATGAGTAAGTTCTAAGAATAGTTGAGTAAGTAACCATGAGTTTATGAGAGACACTCTTCATGATACTTTGTAATTATGTATATCAATATTTGACGCATTATGCAGATGAGCTTACTAAGCATTATTGCTTACTCCTTTACTTTTCTCATCTCTTATAGGTTATATTAACTAGCTCGGGTTGGAGGCCGCCGGAGATGTTTTCACACTATCGAGCAGACACTTGGTATGATGTATCAAGTCTCTTTAAGTTATGGCATGTATAGGGCTAGTACCTAAGGTTGAATAAGTCATTGTTGATGTGGCCAAATTATGTTGGCCTAAGAGAACTTATGTTTGTTTGTGTATAGCCATAGATGATGGCCTAAGTTGTTTGTAATTATATAGGAATTAGTTCTCCCTAGTGTATGGGATAAAGACCTCATTCTTTTCTAATCAAACGTCTTTAATTCAAGAGTAATGTTGATACTATGTGTAGTTATGTGATGAGGTATGAATGTATGCAAATGTGGGTGGAAAAAGGCTTGGTAGATAGCCTCTAAGTGCCCGCACGGATAGACACATGGGCGTGTGTCTAGGCCGTGCATAACCTGCACCTTAGTTTTATAAGTCAGGATAGGCCACGGGCTAATCCCATGGCCGTGTGTTAAGGCCGTGCATGTTACACGGTTGGAACATGGGCGTGTGCTCATCGCGCGCGAAATAAGTCGGTATGTCAAGGTATAGTACACGGTCTAAGTCCACGGGCATGTCAAGGCCGTGTGGATTTAGTCAGTGTCGACCACGGGTGGAAAGCACGGGCATGTCTTAAGGGCACACGGGCGTGTTCCCAAACCGCATGGGTGTGTACCTTAACCGTGGGGCATTTGGCAGAATGCTTGGGTTTTTAAGCACGGTTATTGAGCATGGCCGTGTGTGTCTACACACGGGCATGTATCATTATACACTGAGCAGTGGCCCTGTTTTAAAGAAAAGTTTTCTTTAACTCGTAAAAATTTTCTGAACGCAAGTTTAAGGCCTCGTAGGCCCACAATACGAATGACTTGACTAAGAAAGAGAAGTTTTTAATTTGGAACAAAATTTTATAGCCCGTAAGTATATGTTTAAGGAAGTTCAAGCATAGTAATGTCTCGTATCCGGGTTTAGCCTCAGAACCGGGTATGGGGTGTTACACTAGCGTCGTCCCTCTAGGCGAAGACCTTCAAAACCTACCTGAAACATAACACATAGAGATAAGTTCAATGGAACTTAGTGAGGCAAACACCATTTACCTAAATCATACTTGTACGCCACATTTAATGTTTCAAGAACCATCTTGTTGCTTTTATTCTTCATCGAGTCTCTAAAAAAAACTACCTCCATTTCTATTTCTTTATTCACGTTCGTTATCATACCTTACTCTAAAGCCCTTTTTCTATCTCTTTAGTGTCTTTGAGACTACATTCTTCAACCACTAAGCCACGAGTCTATCGAGTTTCAGAAAGAGACCCATACACAGATGATCAGTGTTTCCTTTAGAGCGTACAATGTTTACATTCATTTCCAAAATATATTTTCATTACTTCACTATTTATCTTTAATCCCCTAACTCTATACATGTCTTAATCATACTAAATACCTTACCGGTACGCCCATGGATACGTCTCGTACTTACTGGTCATACTGTTTGCATTTAGGGATAATGTAGGATATGCCCATTTCGTAGCACAAAGTTCGTCATAATAACGTCTTTCATGGCTCATCATTAGAAGCCCTTCCAAACTACACCATTGGGATAGACCATCCAGTGTGCGTCATATAAACCTTCCTTGTAGGATTCGCCATAGAGGTTGTTTCTTTACAATCCACCGCAAGGGCATTTCTTTCATATATTGCTACTAAGACTTTAAATTTTAGAGATTACCTTTCATACTGTTTCTTCAGAGCCTACAAAAATTCTCATTCTTTCAGAGTTCACCATTCATTCCATTTCTTTCATTCAGGGTCCGCCACAAAGGCATTCCCTTCATATGGTCGCCACAAAGGCCATTCTTTTAGAGAATGTCACAAATGCTCCCATTTCAAGTATGCCACAAAGGCTTCCATTTTAGACACACCACAAAGGCTTCCATTTCAGACACACCACAAAAGCTTCCATTTCCTGACTTGTTCACGATAGGGATTCGCTTAGACTCACGTTTCGTGAGGTTTGCCCCTCATCGTCCTAAGTCATGCAGAAAACTCCATTAAGTAATAACATTCCTTTAGTTCTTTCCATATGATGCCATAACCCATCAAATATGGTCTTACATGATATGGTGCCATGTTCATGGACTCTTCCTTTCAGAGATCATGTTTACAGCCCCGACGGACCCCTTTAGATGACTCCGCAAAGATAGACACAGACTCACTTGACAGAATTTCATGTATTGATACCACCTTAATACTTTAGCTTTTGATCCGTTCATATATACCAAACGGACATACACATATTCAATTCAAAATTATGACATAAATGAAATGTAAAATTCTTAAGTAGTCTACTTCCCCTCGAATGTTGAATCCTCTTAAATTAAAATTAAATGAGTGTCATGAGGGATTTACTTGTCTATGTACCCTTCCATTCGGTCTCTTAGATCCTGTAGTACCTCGACGATTATACCACGATGCCCTTAACTTCAAGCATAAGCCTATATGTGATGTATAGACTCCTGTAACCATGACATATTTGTTTCCTTGAACATAATTTAATTTCTTTCTAAAATAACTAAAAGAAATGAGAACGGTTAATTCCACACAAAAAAAAAAAATTTTTTTCACGAGGTACAACTCAAAATTCCTAGCTATTTATTTTTACTGACTCGACCATAGACCAATTCCCTTTTTATTTGGGAGTATTGATGAATTAATTTCAAGATATAAGGTTTTCCTATTATAACAGGTTGCTCAAAGGGGCCCCCCATTCATTCATCAAATATTCTGCGTTTTCTTGGATATTTGGGTTTAAATACCCAGGGATTTGTTGTTTGCTTACTGGCTTGATGTAATCCGGAAAACACTAGTTTTCTCGAAACCTTTTGTTCATATCTCTCATCAAACGATGCTATTCGATAATGTCTATCTAGTAGACTCCTTACTAACCCAAGCGAGCATTCAAATAGCTATCCCACATTTATTCATGAAGGTACTCCTCATATATTTCAATGAAACTCGTATAGTCTTATTCCAATGTAAAGGTACTTGTCAATTGTTGTACAACCATTCATGCAAACCTAGCAACCATTCATACCATAGAATGCTCTATACACTATATTTTCTAGGGTCAGTTTCACAGTCCATTCAATACTACACAGAAGCATCTAGAATATACTATATTTACACAAGAGTCAGCTTTGGGGACTCACTTGATTCTCACCTACAACAGTTTCAAACTCCAGATCCGGACTTCTCTCATAAGATCAGCAACAACTACTGCTACAGATCATAGAAACTCATCAAGATTTATTCAAATACCCCCACCTTTTCTTACCATCATTTCTAACACCAGAAATCCCCCAACAAGGCCTTATATCATCCATCTTATAGATATACCAAGTTAACAAATTTACTCTTTCACAATATAATATGAAGGGTTAAAAATCTTAACTTGTCATGAAACATTCACAGGTGAAGATCTAGATCTACAACTTAGCTTATGTGAAAGAAGGAAATACTCTAAGCTCCTTTAGATTTAGAAAAAAATACTTCTTGAAGAAGGAAGAAGAAAACTCTCATTTTCTAATCCCGATTATCTAGATATACAACATTTATCCTTATGAAAACTTGACACGCTTCATAATCCTATTCAATCTGCCATATAAGTGGTTTACAGCTATAGAGAAACGTGTACAAAAACCCAACACAGATATATATAGCAATTTCATCGTTCGTTTCTAACCATCCTATTAGAACATAACCAGTACCGTGACTAACCAAAACTTTACAACGATAACCCAATTACCTAAAATTCCTTAATTCATTACTAAGCTCATTTTCTTAACAATTCATCATTTTTTAAGACAATTCATTGTAATAATCCAATGCTTGCCATGCGCCCACTTTACATGCCAAGAGTATCAGTTGGGTGGATAGCACTACCCCGTTCAAAATACTACTCAGTTCACCCGCCAATTTTAGAACCTACCAAAACTGGGTGTTACACATCTGTCTAATTAAAAAATGTTCTTAAGGCTTTGAAGAAGGGTAAGCACTTATCTGCCATCCTGGAGACGAACTTGTTGAGTGCGACCACTCTCCCCGTTAGGCGCTGAATGTCTTTGATGGTCTTTGGGGGAGACATATCTAGAACAACCCAAATCTTTTCAGGGTTCGCTTCAATACCCCTTTTTGAAACCAAAAAGCCTAAGAATTTTCCTGCTCTCACACCGAAAATGCACTTTTCTATATTCAACTTCATGCTATGGGCTCACAGAACAACAAAAGCCTCAAGCAAATCCTGAATATGCCTCCTCAAATTAGAGCTCTTTACCAACATGTCATCAACATAGAGCTCAACACTGCAACCAATTTATTCTCTGAAAATCTTATTAACCAATCTCTAGTAGGTTACACCTGCGTTCTTCAACCCGAAAGGCATGACTCGATAGCAAAATAAGCTTTCTTTCGTGACAAAGGTTGTTTTATTCTGATCTTTTGGAGCCATGGAAATTTGGTTATAACCCGAGAATGCATCCATAAAACTCATAAATTTATGGCCCAATGAAGCATCTACCAACCTATCGATCAAGGGTAAAGGAAAACTAGCCTTCGGGCAAGCTTTGTTAAGGCTGGTAAAATCAATGCACATTCTCCACTTTCCATTGGCCTTCTTTACCATCACAACATTTGATACCTAGTATGGGTACGCCATTTCCCTATTAAATCATGTTGAAAGCAACTTTCCTACCTCTTGCTTAATGGCCTCCACGACCTGTGGAGCGAACCTTTTTTTTTTGTTTGACTTCAGAAGACATGTTTAGCCTATGAACAATCACTTGAGGATCCACACCAGGCATGTCTGCAGTTAACCATGGAAAAATGTTTGAATTCTGTCTTAAACATCAGACCAGATTCTCTTTTTCTTATTTTGCCAACGCTAATGAAATCTTTACCAACTTATTTGTGTTATCATAAAACAACTGCAAAGTTTCTGTAACTTCTGCTACTTCTAGCTTGCGAATTCTCTCCTCACTTTTGACATTCAAACTATCCAAATCTAAAACTTGAGTAGCCACTTCTGTCTGTTGTGAACTCTGACCCTGTGGTACCTATTCAAGTGTTTGCTTGATTGATAACATATGACATTGTCTAGTTGTTCGTTGGTCAGACTTCATAAAATCTATTCTTATCCTAGTGGGAAACTTAATCTTTATACAAAAAGTTGCAATAATCATTTTAGCCAATCTCATAATGGGACGCTAAAAAATGACATTATAAGTAATTGGATGGTCTACCACAAAGAACTAAACATATTATGTTGTGGTGTGCTCACCATTTTCCAAGGTAACAGGCAGGGTAATGCATCCCTTCACCTCGACTGGATGGTTCGTGAAACTATACAAAGGGCTTGCCCTCCTCAAAGCTTGCTCCTTCGACCCTATCTTCTAGTAAACGTCCCAAGTTAACACCTCCACAACACTGCCACTATCAACCAAAATTCTCTTCACCTCAAATCCTGCTATAGTTGTTGACACGACCATTGGATCATTTCCTTCTTCCTTACATACTGAATCTTCATCCTCATCATTAAACTCTACCTTCCACTTTTCTTGCTGACGCAGTCTCTTCGATTACCTGATTGAGATTACACTTATAAGATGAGTCTTTTTCTTTGTATTAAAGGTTGTCTACTCTTCATATGTATCAATTATCACATGTATTATGCCTCTAACATTTTTTTTAGCCTTGCCAATGCCCCGCGAACTCTGATTTGACGGTGTAGCATCTTGAGCCATAAAATCTTTTAGCTCGTTATCTCTAACTGCCTCCTCAATAGCATCTTTCAAAAAAAAATCCTCAATCTTATGTCCTCTGTCATTATGAAAATTACTCCTGTCTCTCGAATTGGCTCTTAATTGATTATGTTGCATAGGTGGAGGGCTTGGCAAAATGCCCAAACTTTTAACCTGACTAAGAATGTAGGCACGTGTAACATTTAAGGAAGTATAAGTTTCAAACTTGCTATGAGGAACGTACCATTTTTGTATGCTCAGCCTTAGGTATCTAAAATGCCCTTGGTGATTCATTCTACCAATAGTTCTTATGGTGTCCCCCACCTTGTACGCGTGGACTCTGAAAAGGAGAACCCTGATGACTACGAACTCCCTGTTGACCTCTAAATTGTTTGTCATCCCTCTAGAAAGTATTGCGAGCTATCCTCTTAATTTCCTTTGCTTTAGTGAACTTATTATCTACAAATCTGCCAAACTCTTGGCCTATTATTAGTAAACGAATATTGCACATGCTCATTTTGGACTCCCATGATAAAGGAATCAATGGCCCATTGGTCCTTCAAATTTTTTGTATTTAACGTAGCTGAATGGAACCGTTTGACATAATCTTACAAAGATTCTCCATCCCTCTATTTTACTGAAATCAAACCCATAAGAGTGCTCATTATTGTTCTATGGGCTCAAAACCTTCCCAAGAACATCTGGCCCAGCTATGAGAAGCTTTGAATGGAACTCTATGGTAAAGAAAAATACCAATCTTTCACACTTCTTCTAAGGTTCGTTGAGAAAGCTTTACATTTTGCTGTATCAAAAGCCCCTAGCACATTCATATAATCATAATATTGCATGAGATGTACTCAAAGATCCCTTCTTCCTTTGAACGTTTCTTTTGAAACTTTAAACTTATTTGGTAGGCTTACAATTTCATGAGAAAATGGGTTGTTTGAACAAAACAACCAGTTCATATCTTACACATCATGATGCAATGGTCGCACATCACTATGCAAAGCATCCATTTCGTTCTGTCATGGCTTTGCATGTGCCTCTACATTCTCCTCCTCTGCAGGCATGACACGATCCTCAAGATCGAAGTTGCCAAACTGCATATTCCTCCTCAATTCTTTGTTCTGTCTTAACAGTTCTTGCTGAAGCATTTGCTGCTGCTCAAACCTAGCATTTTGTTGATTCATCTGTTCCTTCATCAACCTCAACTTCTACTACAAATTAAACAATTTTTGTTGCCATTCTCCCTGATCAGAGGGAAATGATGGTCCCTGACCAAAGGGAGCATTGGGATCAAAAGAGTTGGAAGCATCTGCATGGCCTGAGTTACCCAAATTCTCTGGTCGGTCAATAAACCAACCAGCAAAAAGTTCTACCTCACTAGGTTGATTGTCAGTGCAAGAACCTCCTGTCTAGCCTGATGGGAAATTAGTAGGGAAATTCTCGTTGGGGCGAGTCATTTTCGTTTTCTAGCAATCTGAAAATCTGAAGATATTGTTGATTAATTTAGAGTGTGTCCCCTTCAGATGGGTTAAATTGTGTATTTATATGATATGGTTATTGTTCATGGATGAGATATTGTAGGTAGGTTCCCATGCATGTCGACACATACCCTACTCTAGGGTTAACATGTGTTTTCTAGATGTGGGTTCGCCTACATGGTAGTGCAAACCCATATTGTGCGGTCTCATAGAATGGTGCGAGCACCTTGCATGCGAACCCAAAGTGCGAACCGCATAGAGTATGGGTCAGGACCCAATCAGATAATCGGGTAGTGATTTAGTAACGGGTCGGTAATAGTAAGAATCATAACAAATATTTTGAACATAAATGCAAAATAATAATGTAAGAGAATAATATGAAGACATAAATCTGCAGAGGATGTCGATGCAATGTTCATTTTTGTTCAACAAGCCATGTTGTGTACCTCAACGATGCTTTAAGGCTGGTTCCAAGTTTGATATTTGGGGAAGTCATTTAAGCAGGGTAAACTATCCCAATTGGTCACTCAACTTTTAAGTCGTTTTCATTTTAGTTATCCAAGCATTAAATTTTTAACGGCGGTTAATTGTACATGTCACATCATGTTTACACTTTCATTTCAGTCATCCAAGTGCTAGGTCACTTTCATTTTAATCATTAAAATCTCTTCCATTTCGGTCATCCAAGTTTTAGGTCACTTTCATTTTGATCATCAAAATCTCTTCTTATTTTTTTAGTAAAAAAAAGAACATTAAGAATTAACGTGAAAATGCGGTAGAAATTAAAATAATACATTAAAAAATTGTCAAATTGTACTTGTTTATCTCATTGCTGAAAATTATAAATTCACTTTTTTTTAATACTAAAAATTTAAATTTTAAAACATTAAAAGTAATTAAATGAATGATTGCAATTTTTTTATATATTTATAATCTCAATTAATTTGTTACTATGATATTGAAGTCCTTCTAAATTTTAAAATTTTATTTTATGTTTCCATATTAAAATCAACCTAAATAACTCGTTTTTAATAATTGGCTATGAAATCCAAATTTATTTTACAACTTGTTTGGTATGATGGAATAGCTTATGCATTCTAGCTTTATTCAATGGGCCCACATGTAACAGCCCGATTTAGGGGCTAGTCGGAACAGTGGTTTCAGAACCACTAATCCAAGGTTAGAGAAAATTATTTTCATGATATTTTATGAGTTATAGCATGATTATATAAGTGTATGAAAAATTTGGTGCTTTAATTTTAGCGATTTCATGTTTAATCGCGAAAAAGGACTAAATCGCATAAAGTGCGAAAGTTCAATTTTACAAGCTAAGGGTGCCAAATAGCTATGGAATATTATTTGGAGGTATTTAAAGGGCAATTAGCCCCTTAAATAATAGTTGGCCGGCCATAGGGGACAAACAATGTCAAAATTGATCAAAGTTGTTAGATTAGGTGGATTAAATTGAGGAAATATAATAAAATAAAGAAAGGAAAAAGATATCATCTTTCCTCTCTTCTTCTCCACCAAAATTTTCAGCAAACAAGGGTTTTGAGAACTCAAAAATTTCAGCCCAGCTTTCTCCTTGCAAGTAAGTGCTTTAGTGACCTTTTCTTGATAAAAAATTGTACTTTTGAAACCCCTAAAGCTTAAGCTAGCTAAAGAAGAGACTATCTTGCAAAATGGTTGAAAGCTTAGGGTCTTGCCATGTGAGCATTTATATTTTTTGCTGCATTCTTATGGAATAAAATGAGTCTTAGTTGTTAGATGAACAACTTTTGTAAAAGGTGTTACCATGAAAACACCTAAAATGACCTTTTTGTAAAGGTTGTAAAATATGTAGTAAATGTGTGAAATGTTGAGTTTTGATGGTAGCCATAAGAGAAATAAATATTCACCTAGGCTCGATAAAGGTAGAAATTTGATTAGAATTAATTTCTGAGCCTAGGGGTATAATGGTCATTTTGCAAAAATCTAAGGGCAAAATAGTAATTTTGCCAAAGCATGGTTATTGAAATACATTTATTAAAGCGATTGTTAAATGAGCTAATTTGCTATTATAGATCAAGAAGAACCAAGAATTTACCTCGACCGGAGAAAGAACAAAGTATCGGACTAGATCAACGATCTAGCTTATTTTGAAATCGAGGTAAGTTTGTATGTGATAAATTCAACATTTATGCTAGTATGTTTGAGGATGTTTGATATTATAAGAATACATGATATTCTATGAAATTGAGTATTGGTGTTGAATGAGAAAGATGATAAAAGTTGAGATGTTGAAGTCCCGGTTGGACTATAATAAATGTGAGGATACTATCATCGAGACATGAGATGGATAAGGTCCCTGTAAGACCATGTCGGGGACATGGCCTCGACACCGAATTGAGATTTCGTATAAGACCATATTTGGGATATGGCTTCGGTATTGAGTATGAGAATCGTATAAGACTATATCCGGGATATGGCATCGATACTTAAAGTGAGATTTCGTATAATACCATATCCGGGATATGGCATCGGCACTCAGAGGTGACCCCATATAAGACCACATCAGGGATGTGGCATTGGCTTCGTGTTTATGTTAATGACGATGAATATGCGTTTTTGAGTATCCCTAGTGAATTAGTGGGATACATATAGAAGCTTGGAAATAGAAATGAGATTAGTACTAAAGTCATGTGATTGAGTGAATACAGGTACCCGTGAATAATTCACGAGGAATGTTTACGATATGTGGCATGGTATATGCTAGGTAAGAACAAGTACGAGTAAGTTATGGCAAAGTGCTTATGACTTTGTGTGGTTATCCAATGCCATGAATTGATGTCATTATGAACTTATTGTTGCTACTTATTTTCATGCAAACTTACTAAGCTTTATGCTTACCCATCTCATTTCCCTTTTTCCTTGTAGTATTGCCAAGATAATTTGAGAACCGTGGGACGTCGGAGTTCAGAAATCACACTATCGACATCTCTTTAGTATAAAAAGTTAGACTTATTTTGAGTATGGCATGTATAGGACTTGGGTATTTTGTTATGTCATTTTGATAGCCAAAGTGTTGGTTATTTATGTTATCAAAGTCATTTTGTAAATGGTCATTGGAATTGGGCCAATACATGACAAGTTTATTTATATTCAATGATGATGAAATTATGAAGTTTATGCTTGTGTGGATGCTTTGAATTGAGTTTTTTGGAAGTGCCTTAGGGTCATGAATTATGTTGAAATAGATTGGTATAAGTATAGTTGCTATGTAGGGTGGCATTTGGCTTGGAATATAGCCTTTTTAATGTCCACACGGGTAGATACACGGGCATGTGTCTAAGCCGTGTGTGACACACGGTCAGCCCCATGGGCGTGTTGATAGGCCGTGTGTCCTCTTGCATGCTAGGTTTGCAAGTCAGTATGCTCAGTAGTAAACACACGGGTAGAGACACAGCCGTGTGTCTCAGTCGTGTGGGAGGCACGGCCACGGACATGGGCGTGTGCCCAGGCCGTGTGAAGTCTGCACCTAAAATTAGGAATTTAATTCGACACACGGTCTAAGGACACGGGCGTGTGCCTTGGCTGTGTGACCATAGTGAGGTGATGACGTCATAAACAGAATGCCATGGTTTTGGCACACGGGCTAAACACACGAGCGTGTGATAGGCCGTGTGATGCAAGTCAGTGTCGACCACGGGTATGGAACACGGGCATGTGAAATCCCACACGGGCGTGTCCCATTCTTCACACGGGCATGTGGCCCTGTTTCATGTCAAAATTTTCTAAGTTTTTGAAAGTTTCCGGTTTGGTCCCGAAACATCACGAGTATACGTATAGGGCCTCGTAGACCCATAATAGGGAAGTTACGTATGTAAATTAAAAAGTTTTAAGATGGAACGAAATTTTATAGCCCAAAGTTGTAAGTTTAAGCAAGATAAGTTCGGTAATGCCTCGTATCTGGTTCCGGCATTGAACACGGGTAAGGGGTGTTACATTTAGTGGTATCAGAGCTACGATTTTGTCGATTCTCGGACTAACGAAGCGTAAGTATGAGTCTTGCTAGATATTCTATGCGTAAGAGTATTTGTGTTATGATAGTGTGACGACTCTTGACGGTTTGTATTGTATTTTTATATAGTAATGGATCCCGATCGGACTGCAGCTGATGATGCTGCGAGTAATGCGCCGGCTCCCGCACAAGGGATCACGCCAGTAGAGAGTAGACCCGAGACTTTGGGTTAGGGAGAAGAGGCTCGAGAAGCCTCTCTCCATATGATGAGTAATTGGTACACTGAGTACATTCGAGCAAATCCTAATGCTCAACCCCCTCCACCTCCACCTATTCCTCAGCCCGCTCTTGTAGCTCCTCAGGTGGTAGAGGTAGTAAGGAGAGAAAGGCCTCCGGTCGACAAGATCCGGAAACAAGGAGCCGAGGAATTTCGGGCTAGTAAGGATGATGATTTGGAGAGGGCGGAATTCTGGCTTGAGAATACCATCAGGGTATTCGATGAGCTGTCATGCACGCCTGAAGAGTGCATAAAGTGTGCGGTATCTCTCTTGAGAGATTCGACCTATCAGTGGTGGAATACTATTGTCTCGGTGGTACCAAGGGAGAGAATTAACTGGGAATTCTTCCAAGAGGAATTCCGGAAGAAGTATATTAGTCAGAGATTCATCGACCAGAAAAGAAAAGAGTTTTTGGAATTAAAGCAAGGCCGGATGACGGTGACTGAATATGAGCGTGAGTTTGTCAAGCTCAGTAAATACGCACGAGAGTACGTATCGACAGAGGCTATCATGTGCAAAAGGTTCGAGGACGGGTTAAATGAGGATATCCGTTTATATGTCGAAGTTCTCGAACTAAAAGAATTTGTGGTGTTGGTAGATAGAGCCTGTAAGGTTGAAGAGCTGGCCAAAGAGAAAAGAAAAGCTGAGATTGAGTCCCATGACTTGAGAAAGAGACAACTGAGTAAGTCATACCAATCTTCATCTAAGAAATCAAGGGATTTTGCTACTCGATCAGCCACTTTGGCTGAGTTTTCAAATCAAAGTAAGGGCAAACAATTCTCGGGGTCTAAGGCTCAGACTACTTCGGTTGCTAGTGTTGGCAATGCCCGGCCAAGTAGATCGGAATGTCCGCAGTGTGGCAAACGTCATTCTGGTGAGTGCCGAGCAAACGAGAAGGTTTGTTTCAAGTGTGGGTCTCTAGGCCACTTTATCAGAGATTGCCCTGAGGTGGGTGAGAAAGAGAAACCTCAGAATGCAAGACCGGGAAATACTGCTAGAGGAAGACCACGGAGAAACCCTGGAAATAAGGTGAGTGGCAAGAATTCATCTAGAAAGCAGACTGCGAGAGTTGAGGGTAGAGCACCGACGAGAACATATGCCATTTTTTCTCGTGAAGAGGCGTCCTCCCCTGATGTAAACACGGGTACATTTTCTCTCTATGATAACCATATTGTAGCTTTAATTGATCCTGGGTCTACCCACTCGTATATTTGCATGAAATTAGTCTCTAGCATGTGCATGCCTATAGAGTCTACTGAATTTGTGATAAGAGTGTCGAATCCCCTAGGCAAATGTGTATTGGTTGATAGAATATGCAAAGGTTGCCCTTTGATGATTAGGGGTCACTGCTTTCCTGCAAATCTCATGTTATTACCGTTTGATGAGTTCGATGTCATCCTTGGGATGGATTGGTTAGTTACTCATGAAGTGATTGTGAATATTGGAAAGAAGTTTATTGAGTTAAAATATGAAAGTGGGGATCTTATTCCTGTTGAATCAGATAAGCAAGACAGATCACCAGTAGTGATATCATCCTTGTTGACTCAGAAGTATTTAAGAAAGGGGTACGAAGCTTACCTTGCCTTTGTGATGAATGCTAAAGATACTGAGTTGAAAATTGAGTCGGTACCCATAGTGTGCAATATCCAGATGTTTTCCCGGAGG
Source organism: Gossypium sturtianum (assembly GCA_025698515.1). Taxonomy (NCBI): domain Eukaryota; kingdom Viridiplantae; phylum Streptophyta; class Magnoliopsida; order Malvales; family Malvaceae; genus Gossypium; species Gossypium sturtianum. The sequence continues at coordinate 24,068,944 of CM046950.1, forward strand.
AATTGCCAGGGTTACCTCCGGTTAGGGAGATTGAATTTGGGATTGAGTTAGCTCCGGGTACCGCCCCCATTTCTATTGCTCCATATAGAATGGCTCCAACCGAACTAAAAGAACTGAAGGCACAGTTGTAAGAGTTAATGGATAAAGGCTTCGCAAGGCTGAGTTATTCTCCGTGGGGTGCTCCCGTATTATTTGTGAAGAAGAAAGATGGTTCCATGAGGTTATGTATAGATTATCGGCAACTTAATAAGGTAACTGTGAAGAACAAGTACCCGTTACCAAGAATCGATGATTTGTTTGATCAATTGAAGGGAGCCATAGTGTTTTCCAAAATAGACTTAAGGTCTGGATACTATCAGTTGAGAGTCAAGGACTCGGATGTGCCGAAAACTGCATTTCGGACGAGGTATGGCCACTATGAATTTTTTGTCATGCCTTTTTGTTTAACAAATGCCCCTGCAATTTTCATAGGTTTGATGAATCGTATCTTTCGGCCGTATTTGGATAAATTTGTAGTAGTTTTTATCGATGATATATTGATCTACTCTCGGGATAAGAACGAACTTGCCGAGCATTTGAGTATAGTTTTGCAAATTTTGAGAGATAAACAATTATATGCCAAGTTTAGTAAAATCGAGTTTTTGCTTAGGGAAGTTGGATTTTTGGGGCCCATTGTCTCGAAAGATTGAATTAGAGTCGACCCGAGTAAGATCTCAGCAATTATAGATTGGAAGCCACCAAGGAACGTAAGTGAGGTTAGGAGTTTTCTGGGCCTAGCCGGCTACTATAGACGTTTTGTCAAGGGATTTTCCATGATAGCTACTCTGATGACGAGGTTGCTACAAAAAGATGTGAAGTTTGATTGGACAGAAAATTAAAGCACCAAAATTCTCATGCCTCTTTATGAACATATTATAACACATAAAATATTATCAAAATAATTTTCTCCAACCTCGAATTAGTGATCCCGAGATCATTGTTCCGACTAGTCCCTAAATCAGGCTATTACAATTCTCCCCCCTTAGAGATTTTCGTCCCCGAAAATCTTACCAGGAGAAGTTGCTCTTAACATTCCTGAAACGTTTCCACCAATTCATCAAAATCACAAATCGACTTATCCTTAAGTTTCTCTCGCCAACAACCTTTAAGCTGTAATACACAAGGTTGGAGCACGACTTTAAAAACTAACTTACTCTTTCTCCAGGGCACACATATTCAGAAATCTGACAAATGTGAACTCTGCACAAGCTAAAATGATCATTCAAATCTTAATCGGATAATTCAATACAATTCAGATAACACTCCTCTCCTTAGGAGTCATGTCAATCCAAATTGAAATCTATTGTTTTATCATACTATCTCACTTGGATATTCACCGACTGTAATAGTCCTGACTTGCAGCCTCAGAACTTCAGCTTTTAGCGGTCGACTACTTCTGATCATAGACTCAATCACATCATGAAATGCACTCAGTTGACAAAACATCTATGCATATATCTGTACCTTCTCTTACTCTTGCATGAGTAGACATGCTACTATTAAATCTCATACCAAAACTTCTACATAAGCTCTGAATTCATCAACATACAACTTCCATCTCAAGGTAACATCAACAACGGAAATCTTATCCGACCTAAACTTTAACATCTTAGTCCAACTCATTCAGAGTTTAATTGAAATACCATCCATTATCTAACTTCTGAACTCCTTTATCTCGAAAGGAAAATTCGCTCTAGTTATTTACCTTGCTGGAACCAGGATATTACCAACTAAGGTCAATCGATTGACTAACTCGCTTCACTTAACAAGGATCTTCCATCCAGGCAGCTGTACTATATCTACTATCTAAGAAGTATTTCAATAACTATATGCACCATTGTAATAGTTCAAGCCGTTTTCATTAACTCGCATTCAAATTTTCTGCAGCATTAGAAACTCTATCTCATTAGGATTCAGAAAACACATGACGTTTTTCCACAACTCATATTATAACCTCAATTTCACAACTCAGACACCAAAGTGGTCGTCTCAGGATCATTATTCCAACAATTCTTTTCGATGTAACTCCAATCACCCAAAAATGCAAACTATTCCTTTACACCCTGATATTAAAACACTTTTCAATTTATTCATTAGCGCGTTGCTAAAATTCATAAACTCTTTTTCTCTGATTCAACTGAACACGATACTAAAATTTTCAGTTAATAGTACCTTTAATGGCTTTCGACTTAACCATCACGGTTAAAATATTTCCATGAGCACACCTCTGTATCATGCCCCCTACTCCTGTACACATAGAATTTTATTCTCCTTATTGATTCATGCGTAAATATACACATAACTCGAATCATATCTTAATGCATCAATCTACTCTTTTCTCTACACTAAGAATATATTTCGATCACACTCTCGTTAATTTTCTCTCGATATGCTAACCTGAAACCTTTACTATCATCTTATCTCAAGATAGCAGGAACATCTCAATCGAGTGCATTTACTCTATTCGGCTTACCCGAAAACCCATCGCACAGCGTGAAACTTGTGATTTCACTTCTTATACTAGAATTATCACCTTTCTATGATCAAATCAAAAACGCAATCATAGTAGATATAACTATCACAGCTTAAAGAACACACACTTTAAAGATACCCATGATCAGCGGAAATATAAGAGGAATCTCACATAAAGTTTCATCACCAACTTCCTCCTCAAAGTACCCGAATAAGGTTACGAAGGGATAAAGGAATGTCAATTTCAATTTACTAAATCGACAACCGTTTAATCTGATTTTACAGTCAGCTATCATTCCCACATAATCACAATTTCATGAAAAGGACAACCACATCACCCCTGAAGGGAAACAGATATTAATACATAATACTCAAGGAGATCATTATAATCCATTCATGGTATTAATTAACCATACACAAGTCATAAGCTTCTTGCCATACTTACTTACAATTGCCTTTATTTAGCACATACCGTGCCACGCATTGTACTCATTTCTTCGTGACTCCTTCACGAGTACCTGTATTCACTCATTCACATGACTTTAGTACAATTCTCATTTCTACTTCTAAACTCATCTACTTATCCCATTAATCACTAGGGATAGTCAAATATGCATATTCATCGTCCACATTGAGGTGCGAAGCCAATGCCACATCCCCGAGCTGGTCTTATATGGAGTCACTTCTAAATGCCAATGCCATATCTCAGATATGGTCTTATATGGACTGTCACGTCAAGTATCGATGCCATATCCCGGATAGGGTCTTATACGATTCTCATATTCATTACCGAAGCCATATTCTGAATATGGTCTTATACGGAAATCTCAATTCGGTGCCGAGGCCATGCCCCGGACATGGTCCTATACGGGACCTTACTCATTTCTCATCTCGATGATAGCATTATCATATTCATTATAGTCCCCTAGGACTTCAACCTCATGTTCAACAACAATTACTCTATTTAGTAGAGTATCATGTATCAATGTGATACAAAGCATTCTCAATTATGCTAAAATAAATATTGCATTAATCACATACAAACTTACTCAACTTGACTCTCATAAACATCTCATCATGATTTAACAGTGGTAAGGGGGTGAGGTCGTAGAGCCCCTAACTTGATTCTCGTGACTACATACATATGATTTAACATTCATCATTAATGAAATATCATCGTAGTTACACAACTCGCTCCAGGCGAGTTTTCACGCTTACTCAAGTTCCACATTAATGTCTACTCGAGTACTTAACATTTAACTCTAAGTTCTCCTACCATCACTTAACAAATTACGAAATGTCTTACGGGTTTGAGTACGTCGTTTACTTAATTGCCATAGTCCAACTATGGTCTTACTCGTATCACAACATTATAGCCCAACTATAATCTTACATGTCGTCACGATGCCATAGCCTCGCTATGGTCTTACACGAAATCTCATATGAATACCAATGCCATATCCCAGATACGATCATACATGGAAACTCATATTGATGCCGATGCCATATCCTAGATATGGTCTTGCACGGGATCTTATATCAATATCGACACCATATCCCAGATATGGTCTTACACGATTTCATGCCGAAGCCAGGTCCCGGACGTGGTCTTACACAGGATCACTATTCGTTGTCGACGTCATATCCCAGATATGGTCTTATATGGAGTCGCATGTATTGCCATGGCCCAACCATGGTCTTATTCATCAATTTATCATGGAACGACCGTTTTCATCTCCTGCATTCTACTTAGTTAAACTTCTCAATTTAACTCCCACACTATAATACGTGTGACTTCATACAGAGTCACGAAATAAAACATTATACATCCTCTACTTTAACAGTCGCACATGAGATTCAACTATGTGGACATATTGATCATACATCATTCAAACAGTTGTACATACACACATATCTCGTTCTCTGGGTAAATTTACTCACTATATGCACTTAACCCAATAGGTTGAGTATATAACACCGTATGCATATCAAACCAATATAGATAAGCTTATCACTTTATAACTCTCATTTCAATCCTCAACTTAGAATTATCTCATTTCATACCTTATCACACACATGTCATAAACTTCTATTCATACCTCTCTGAATTTTAACAATGTATAAGCACATTTCAATTTCCTCATTATCACTTACAACATTATTGAAATTAGCTCAGTTGGGAATCATCTATGTCTTAACAAAACAATTTCGTTAGAGCCGAAAGATATCACACTATCACGGTCCACATATGGCATGTATAGCTAGACTCTTACTCACGCTAGGTTAGCCCGAGAGCTGGCTAAACCATAGCTCTGATACCAATAAATGTAACACCCCTTACCCGTATTCAAGCCGGAACAGGGTTTGAGGAATTATGATAAACCGTAAAAGTAACATATTCTAAGCCCACATTTAGTATGCTTTTGGATGATTTAAGCTTATGTAAAAAGGTGCTCTTAATCCTTTCTTTTCATGTCTTATACTCAGGAAAGCACCCGATGACGAAAAGAACGAGAAACAAGCTTAAAACGGACCAAATTGGGCCAAGCCACGAAATCAGCACGGCCTGGACTTCAAGCCACACGGCCGTGCCACCATTCCTACTAGAAATCGGCTTTACCACGACTTATACGGCCGTGCCTCATTCAACAGTGTCGAATACGGCCTGGCCACGATTTACACGGGCGTGTGCCATGGCCATGCCTCTGCCGTGGAGAAGAGCAATTTCATTCGGGAAAGGATACTTAGGGAGAAAGAAACGTGTTTCAAAAGCCTATAAATACACCCTAGGTACCAGCTGAAAGGGGGGCGGAGAGCTAGGCCAAGAAGCCAAGCCGAAAAGGTTAGATTTGTGGGAATCATTCGAAGATAGCCAGTTGATCCATCTCAAGAAGCCGAAATTCTACTCAAGACGGAGGATCTCCTCTTCAATTCCTTCAGGGGGTTTTAGGGATTTCTTATGTTTTGTTTTATCTTTTCTCTTAAGATGTTGTCTTTTATTATTATGAACTAAACATTCGGATACCCGAAGGGGATGAAACCTATGAGGAATCTTGTTATTTGATTTTTTGAATTATATGATAATAACTTAGTTTGTTCTTAATTGTGTGAACTTAATCCAAATCTAATGTGCTTAGGTGGAGGAGGAATAGACCCTGCCTAAGTGTAGATCCAACATAATTAAGCGGAGTTGATCGCACGCCTAGAGATAGGGTGACGAGATTTTGCCGGATTAGGGTGAAACCTAATATGGGAGTCCACAGATCGATTTGCATCGCTATTCTAGGGGTTATTATAAGCGAACGAGAGTTCCACTAATTAACCTAGGGTTAGACGTTATTCGCCTCGAGAGGTTGTTTAATATACGTTAGGGAGTCTCACGGATCAAACTAAGTAAATAAATCATATGGTTCAAGGTTAGATAACAAGCGAAGTCTAGGTGGATTTTTCCTAAGGGTATCATTTGAGTCAACTGAGTTTTCCCAAAAGTTATTTCCCGAATTCATTCTTTTTGTCTTTGCGTCTTAGCTTAGTAAGTAGATTAGTTTTAGTTTAAACAATCATCATTTTATATTAAGGCTAAATAATAAAAAGACGGTGAGTATTAGTACTTTTAGTTCCTTTGGGTTCGACAATCCAGGTCTTGCCTAAACTATACTCATTGTTCGATAGGTGCACTTGCCTTTAATCGTTGTCGAGTTGGTTTCAGGTTCGATCATTCTTTTATAAATTTTAAAACTCTAATTTACAACGATCAAGTTTTTGGCGCCGTTGCCGGGGATCTAAAATATTAAGAAAACTCTATTTTTATTACTTTAGCCATTATTTTTATTTTTCGTAATTTATTTTTATTTTTAAATTTTCTAAACTTTCTTTCTTTCTTTTCCTAGCAGGTACCTCTAGTTTATGACTAGAAGGAACCCGAGAGGATCTTTAGAATACGACAGTGATATTGAAGCTACCGCTCGAAGAAATCGCAGAGAAATTAGGCGAGCCCTAAATTACCAAGGAGAGCGAGAAGACAGATCCAATCCTACTGAAGGGATGGACGAAAATAATCTTCCACCACAAGATGTGGGAGAAAATAATGCTCCTCGTACTATGTTTGATTATGCTAAACCTCATTTAACAGGAGCCGAATCTAGTATTGTTAGGCCTGCTATAGCTGCTAATAATTTTGAATTAAAGCCTAACACTATACAAATGATTCAACAGTTTGTTCAATTTGATGGTTTACAGGACGAAGATCCAAACGCTCATATAGCTAATTTTTTAGAGTTCTGTGATACCTTTAAAATAAATGGCATTTTTGATGATGCCATACGTCTTCGGTTATTTCCCTTTTCATTAAAGAATAAAGCTAAACAGTGGTTAAACTCGTTACCACGAGGGTCAATCACTACATGAGAACAAATGACTGAAAATTTTTTATTAAAATATTTCCCACCGGCCAAAAAAGGCAAATTACGTAATGATATCTCTTCTTTTGTGCAGATGGCTTTAGAGGCATTATACGATGCATGGGAGAGATATAAGGATCTCTTGAGAAGGTGTTCGCACCATGGTTTACCTTTGTGGCTCCAAGTCCAAACTTTTATAACGGTGTGAATCCTTCAACGAGGCAATTAATTGATGATTCACCACGGTGGAACCTCGAATAATAAAACTCCCGAGGCGACCTACGAGTTTATTGAAGAGATGTCATTTGAATAACTATCAGTGGCAAGTTACAAGAACAAGGCCAACAAAAACAGCCGGAGTTTACAACCTCGACGCAGTAACCATGCTATCAAATCAGGTAGAATTGATGAATAAGAAGATTGATAGTTTGTGTTCTTCGCAAGTACATCCAGTCATGTAGTGCGACGCAAGTGGAACTGTGGCGAATTCTGAGTACCCACCCTACCAACCAGGCACAGAGAGCGAACAGATGAACTGTATAGGTAACAATTTCAGATCTAATAATAACCTATATAGTAATAACTATAATCCAGGTTGGAGGAACCACCCAAATTTTTCGTGGGGAGGACAAGGAAATCAAGGAAATCAAAGACAACAACCTCATCAAAATTTCCAAAATCAGCCCTATCCACAAGAAAAGAAGTCGAGTCTTGAAAATAAGTTGAACAAATTCATAGCATCCACAGAAGCCCGTCTCCAAAAAAATGAGGTAACACTCGACACCCAACAAACATCGATAAAAAAGATCGAGAACCAAGTTAGAGGACTTACAAAGGCAATCGAGGAAATTACCCAGTCAGTCGGAGAAATTGCAAAGCTATTATCCAAACGACCGCGCAAGGGCGTCTCACTGAGTAATATCTGAAATTAATCCAAAGGAGCAAATCCAAGCCATAATACCAAGAAAGCGAAAAAGTAGGCGAACCCAGTCCAACACAAGGAAACGAGGTAGAAAAAGGTAAAGTTGAGGAAACACAAGACAAGGCAAAACCGGTAATCAAGGAGTACCAACCTCGTGTACCTTACCCTGAGGCATTAAGAAGAGATGACATGGAAGAACGATTCGGTAAGTTTCTTAAACTCTTAAAGAAATTACATATTAACTTACCATTACGAAGCTCATCGTAGATTCCAGATTCTAGGAAATTTTTAAAAGAGCTTCTGACAAACAAACGGAAGTTAGACGAGTCGTCACATGTGGAACTTAACGCAAAGTGCTCAGCAATTCTCCAAAATAGGCTACCACAAAAGCTAAAAGATCCAGGAGTTTTACAATTCCATGTTTAATTGGTAGACTAACTGTTGATAATGCGTTAGTGATTTAAGGCAAGCATAAATGTCATGCCTTATAAATTGTTTAAACAATTAGGTCTAGGGAAACCCAAACAAACTAGGATGAGCATTCAATTAGGTGATAAAGCTGTTAGAATTCCTAGGGTACTATCGAAGATGTTCTTGTGAAAATCGATGCATTCGTTTTCCCGATGAGACTTTGTTGTCTTAGACATGGATGAGGATAATTCGATCCCCCTAATCTTAGGAAAATCCTTTTTAGCGACTGCCAGGACTAAAATTGATGTTGATGCAGGAGAACTCATACTTTGTGTAGGTAATGAGACAGTCACCATCAAGGCTCTCGACTCGGCTAGAACATCGAGTAATCAAGGTGAGAATGTAAATTCTACTAATAACCATTCGATTAACCCTTATTTTCAGGAAGCACCACCAAAGAATACAACTAAACCCGATCCTAAACCCCATGCCAACAAAGAAATAACTCATGAAGATCGAGGGATTCAGTTCGATGATCTAGACGAGTGGAAGACACACTTCAAGGAGAAATTAGGGATACACGACGAAGAACCGGAACCACACGAGATAAAACCGAAGGAGCCCCCAAAAGAGCTAATAGGAACAACAAATCACTTCAAAATAGGGGACCAAGTACTGTTAGATCAGGTAAATCCTCGAATATCTTATCCAGACCTTGGCACAAACAAAGAAATATCTTTTAAGGTAACCAGTGTTTTCCCACACGAAACAGTCGAGGTAAGTAATCCTACTTTTGGTACTTTTACTATAAACGCATCTCGACTTAAATTTTTTCACGAGGATACAGATAATAACATGAGGAAGGACTTCCAACTCCTCAAACCACCCTGAAGATGCAAACGAGAAGAGAGTCTAGCTTAAGACTATAAACGAGCGCTTCTCGGGAGGCAACCTGAGCACTAATACTAGTATTTTTATTTTTTTTATTTTTTTATTTATATATATTCAGTTTATCTTAATTTTCCTTTTTATCTTCCTTTTTAGCAACTAACAACCAACTAACCAAGTGTAGAATTCCAGGCCACACAGCCTTACACACGGCCGTGGCCGTGGCCGTGTGGGTACTCCGACGCTATGAACTAACAGAGCAGAGAAGGTACAAGTCAGGGCAAAACAGATTTTCAGAATCACGGACCCAACTACTACCCCACGGGCACCGACAAAGTGGCACGGCCGTGTTTCACGGCCGTGTGAGGCTACTGACTTGCCAACCACGGGCTGAACACGCCCGTGACGGATAACCGTGCCAATATACTGACTTGTCGAACACAGGCTAGACATGAGCGTGGGGAACCAACACGCTCTAGAGCACGGCCGTGCGAGGCTGCCATGTGAATCGACACACCCTCAACCCACGGGCATGGGAAAGCGCGGATCTCGAAAGTTTATTTAAACAACATACCCTTCTCCTTCTCTTCTCTTAACCCACTTTCTTTCTTTCTTCTCCTTTCTTTCTTTCTTTCTTTCTTTCTCTCCTCTTTCTTTTTCCTTTTTCCTAATAAATCCTTAGACTCTTGAGCCACAACAATATCATATCCATGGCAAGGAAGCGTAAAAGGCCAATCACAGTCTCCTCAAAGAAGACCGATTCACATGAGTTCATGCCGGCAGCTTCATCCAAACAACAAGCCAAGGGTCTTTGAGACCAATTATCTGTTCTTTTATTTTTATCTTCTCCTTTATTTTCCTTATCTTTACTTCTCTTCTACTTAATTTAGCTTATTTTATCTTAATTTCTTAATTTTAGGTTCTAAAGGTGCTTGGGAATCACGCCGCCACCACCACCATAACCTCGGCCTTAGAAATCACACCCAACAATAAGGACCTCCCAGTCCATTCATCTTTTCTTTTAATTTTAGTTTTCTTCTTAGTCTCCTTCTCTTTATCTTCCTTGTCCTTAATTTTATATTTAGTTTACTTTAATTATGTCTTAATGATCCTTGGCTAATTCTCCACGAGCCTCCCAATTTCTTCATCTAGCGCGCAGTTCGTCATTCGCATGACCCATCACCACCACCAAAGGCACAATCTCCTCTCAAGGAATCATCCAAAAATTCAGGAAGTTTTCACTTATCCCCATATCTGATGATTTTATTACAAGCTTATTATATATTTTTGTACATTGAGGGTAATGTACATCTCAAGTGTGGGGGTGAACAACCTAAAAAGATACCTAACTTAAATCCCTGAATTTAGTCTTGTTTGAAAGTAAATTACTTATATTACTAATTAGGATGAAATTTCTGATGATTTATGATTTTTATTGATATGTTTTAGATTAAGTCATTGATAATTATGCATTGATAATTAAATTCTAAGTATACTAGAGAATCAAGCATGATAAGTCTATTTTTCAGAAATTAAAAATTTGCTAGGTTGTCAAACTGAGTTTAAATATTATCTTGAAGTTTGAAATTTACGAGGTTGACATCAAAATACCCATAAATTTTGTGAGTTTTTGAGCCTTATAGAGCATAAATTCTTTTTCTTGCTCACTTTATTGATTATGAGTATGTCAACATTGATCCATTATTCTAGAACTTGCATCGATTATACATGTTGAGACCACATTTCTTTTGATTTGATATCTGAGAGATGATAAAGGCACCTAGGATTTAACCCACTTACTCCACTAAAACCCACCTTCACAATTAATCCCTAGTGAACCCCGTTTAATCCTAACAACCCATTTATTGACTCACCCACTAATATTAACCAGAACCCTTTGTTTTTGTTATCACCATTCCTTTTGATCACCCTTATATCGAGATTTGATTTGATTAATAGCCTAACTATGTTTTTATTTCAGTAATTATGTATTTATGATTGTTCTTTAAAAAATGAAGTATATCCATTATTCATTATTAGTTATGTGATTAAATGAGCTTATACATAAATTCCAAATATCGAAGAAGAAGCTCGTATTATTAAGTACTAATAGTTTTCAATTGATGTAATTATTATTAGTTCATTAGTTCTTAGTTAGGTAATTTGTCAATTCAATCTCGATTCTAACCCCCTAATTCAGCCTTACTCCACACCTTAACCTTAGCCCCGTTACAACCCTAACAAAGACCTTTTGATTTGTGTTTTCATCTCATATTTCAGTGGTGGAGATTTGATTTTCATGCAAGCCTATGGGATTAACTCTTCATGTTCGACCTTTGAGTGCCTAATTGTGAACCTTAAACACTTTGAGTGATTTGAGTGAATCTTTTGTAAGGATGTCAATCCTTGTCGATTTCAAATAAAAGGTAATTATCTAGATAAGGGGAGACGCCTATGTTTTCGAGCTACAAAATCTATGACTTATACTGTTTGAATTTTAAGGACACTTTGAATTAAATTATCCATGTATAAATTATCTATGAATTATTATGAGACACTATCAATGACTATTATGAATTGAGGAAAGTTCGTTTTAATTGGAAGTTGAGAATTTTGCTTGAGGACAAGCAAAAGCTTAAGTGTGGGGGTATTTGAAAAACCTTAAAAGTAACATATTCTAAGCCCACATTTAGTATGCTTTTGGATGATTTAAGCCCCAATTTATGTAAAAAGGTGCTCTTAATCCTTTCTTTTCATGTCTTATACTCAGGAAAGCACCCGATGACGAAAAGAATGAGAAACGGGCTTAAAACGGACCAAATTGGGCCAAGCCACGAAATCAGCACGGCCTGGACTTCAAGCCACACGGCCGTGCCACCATTCCTACTAGAAATCTGCCTTACCACGACTTACATGGCCGTGCCTCATTCAACAGTGTCGAACACGGCCTGACCACGATTTACACGGGCGTGTGCCATGGCCATGCCTCTGCCGTGGAGAAGAGCAATTTCATTCGATAAAGGATACTTAGGGAGAAAGAAACATGTTTTAAAAGCCTATAAATACACCCTAGGTACCAGCTGAAAGGGGGGTGGTGAGCTAGGCCAAGAAGCCAAGCCGAAAAGGTTAGATTTGTGGGAATCATTCGAAGATAGCTAGTTGATCCATCTCAAGAAGCCGGAATTCTACTCAAGACGGAGGATCTCCTCTTCAATTCCTTCAGGGGGTTTTAGGGATTTCTTATGTTTTGTTTTATCTTTTCTCTTGAGATGTTGTCTTTTATTATTATGAACTAAACCTTCGGATACCCGAAGGGGATGAAACCTATGAGGAATCTTGTTATTTGATTTTTTGAATTATATGATAATAACTTAGTTTGTTCTTAATTGTGTGAACTTAATCCAAATCTAATGTGCTTAGGTGGAGGAGGAATAGACCCTGCCTAAGAGTAGATCCAACATAATTAAGCGGAGTTGATCGCACGCCTAGAGATAGGGTGACGAGATTTTGCCGGATTAGGGTGAAACCTAATATGGGAGTCCACAGATCAATTTACTGCTATTCTAGGGGGTTATTATAAGTGAACGAGAGTTCCACTAATTAACCTAGGGTTAGACATTATTCACCTCGAGAGGGGGTTTAATATACGTTAGGGAGTCTCACGGATCAAACTAAGTAAATAAATCATATGGTTCAAGGTTAGATAACAAGTGAAGTCTAGGTGGATTTTTCCTAAAGGTATCATTTGAGTCAACTGAGTTTTCCCAAAAGTTATTTCCTGAATTCATTCTTTTTGTCTTTGCGTCTTAGCTTAGTAAGTAGATTAGTTTTAGTTTAAACAATCATCATTTTATATTAAGGCTAAATAATAAAAAGACGGTGAGTATTAATACTTTTAGTTCCTTTGGGTTCGACAATCCGGTCTTGCCTAAACTATACTACTGTTCGATAGGTGCACTTGCCTTTAATCGTTGTCAGAGTTGGTTTCCAGGTTCGATCATTCTTTTATAAATTTTAAAACTCTGATTTACAGCGATCACATTACCTAACTAATCTTGCTTAGACATCTCGAATAGGGTTATAAAATTTCGTTTAAACCCATCACTTGCACATACTCGACCTAGGAGGCCCTAAACATACTTCCGAGAGGTATCGAAACTATTCTGAGAACTTTTACGAGTTCGAGAAACTTTTCAACAAAACAGGGGCCACACGCTCGTGGGGGTCTAGGGACACGCCCGTGTTCCCCTAAGACATGCCCGTGTCTTCCACCCGTGGTCGACACTGACTAATTTCACACGACCTTGACACGCCCGTGGCCCTGGCCCGTGTGCCAAACCTTGGCATTCTGACTTATCCACACGGCCTATACACACGTCCATGTGCTTCAGCCGTGTGGCGGTTTAAATTCCAAGTGCAAGGAGCAGACTTCACACGGCCCGGGGCATACGCCCATGTGCTAGCCGTGCCTCCCACACGGTCTAGACACACGTCCGTGTGTCTACCCATGTGGACAATTAGCAGGCTATCTACTAAGCCCTTTGCCACTCTCACTTGCATACATTCATACACCCTCACATAAACTTCACATATCATCAATTATGACTCTTGAATTATCACATTTAATCATAAAAATGAAGTCTTCATCCCATACACGAGGGAGAACTATTTCTAGTACAATTACAATCTACTTGAGCCCTCATCTATGGCTATACACAATCGTCTCACGACTCATTTAGGCCAACACATTTGGCGCATTAATAATAACTTAAACTAAACAAAAATAAGATCCCTATACATGCCATAACTCATAAGGACTTGAAACCTCATACCAATTGTCTGCTCGATAGTGTGAAAACATCTCCGGCGGTCTCCAACCTGAGCTAGTTAAGCTAACCTATAAGAGATGGGAAAGGAAAGGAGTAAGCAATAATGCTTAGTAAGTTCATATATGAATAATAATCAGTTATTGATATTCATTGATTATACTCAATCACAAGGTAGTATAATGAGTTTTACTCCTAAACTCATGGTTACCTATTCAACCCTTCATAATGCTTACTCATTTCGTCTCTTACCACGTTCTAACCATATCTCGAGCTTAATGCTCACATACATTCCCTGCACTTATCACCACAAATTCTCATGATACAACACATCATAATTTATCACTAAACTAATCACCATGCTAAATTACTTGGTGGTTTCGCACTTAGTGCACCATCGATCTTTAATAGGGTGGTATCGCACTTAGCCCACCAAAAGAATAGTTACGGTGGTATCACACATAGCCCACCAAATATCAATATAAACAATGGTATCGCACAAAGCCCATCGTGGTTACTTAATAAGCTGGTATCGCACTTAGCCCACCATCGAGTGTGATTATTATACCTTCACACAACTATTTTGTCATTCATACGAAACCATACAATAACTATCGAATTTAATCCACATTAAACCATACACGTTCTCAATCATGCCATATACCAATCAATAACAACAATGTGTATATAAAATGCAGCGTTTACACATAAACCATTATGGGTTCATCATATACCGAATTCACCATAATTTTATTCTAACACATACATGTACCTCTCGCGGTACAACCACATACTTTCTCATTTTCAACATACCTGTTGAATCACTTAAATTGTTAAATAACACCCTTGAGTCTCACACACATAATGTCACATCGACATCATACCCCCGATAGGGTTTTACACGAAATATCATATCAATGCCATGTCCCTGACATGGTCTTATTCAATATCTCACACCGAGGCCATATTCCAATATGGTCTTACACGGGACCTTAACTATCATCATATCATGCTATTTGCATTTTCCACTATCTTAGATTCGATTCTCTTGACATCTCATCAAAACATATTTAATACATTCATAGCGTAAATATACATTCCATACAGCATTGGAATATTAAATAACCCGTACGTAATTGCAACATTTGCACACGAACTTACCTTGATGCCGAAAAGGGTCGAAAGGGACCTATTCGTCCATATTTCTCTTTTCTCCCGTTCTAGGTCCGAATCTCGTTTTCTTCGATCTAGAACAATAAAATTTACTCATTTTATCACCACACTAATCAATGAATTTAAAAATCTTCTACTTTGGCAAAATTACCATTTTGCCCTCTGACTTTGGTAAAATTACAATTTTACCCCTAGGCTCGTAAATAAATTTTCATCACATTTTCTTATTAAAAAAAGCCTAGCTGAACATTTAATCCTCTTACAATTATTCATAATTCCAACTATTTCATGCATTAATAAACATATTACAACATTTGCATCTTAGTCCTAATTAGGTGTTTTCATGACAACACCTTTCACAAAAGTAGTTTCTCATCTCCCTAACATTCATTTTCTTCCATTAAAACTCATCAACCAACATAAACTCTCTCATGGCAAGTCCCTAGACTTTCAACCATATTGCAAATTAGTCCCCTCATTAGCTAGCTTAAGCTTTAGGGATTCAAAAAGTACAATTTTTATCAAGAAAGGTCACCAAAATCACTTACTTGTGAGGAGAAATGTTTGCTGAAATTTTTGAGTTCTCCAACCCTTGTTTGCTGGCAATTTTCAGTGGTGATGAAGAAAAGAAAAGCTGATACCTTTCTTTTCTTTATTCTTCACTTATTATATTCATTTTATCAATTAATCTCACCAACTTTTGACCAAAATAAATGTTCTTGTCCCCTATGCATACTATGGCCGGCCAACTCACTTAAAACAAGGCCAAATTGCACATTTGGGACCTCCAATTAATATTCTAGAGCTAGTTGGCACCTCTAGCAAATAAAATAGAACTTTCGTACTTTATGCAATTTAGTCATTTTTCGCAATTAAGCCCTCAATCGTTAAAATTAAAGCACCAAAATTCTCATGCCTCTTTATGAACATATTATAACACATAAAATATTATCAAAATAATTTTCTCCAACCTCGAATTAGTGATCCCGAGATGACTGTTCTGACTAGTCCCTAAATCGGGCTGTTACAATTCTCCCCCTCTTAGAGATTTTCGTCCCCGAAAATCTTACAAGGAGAAGTTGCTCTTAACATTCCTGAAACGTTTCCACCAATTCATCAAAATCACAAATCGACTTATCCTTAAGTTTCTCTCGCCAACAACCTTTAAGCTGTAATACACAAGGTTGGAGCACGACTTTAAAAACTAACTCACTCTTTCTCCAGGGCACACATATTCAGAAATCTGACAAATGTGAACTCTGCACAAGCTAAAATGATCATTCAAATCTTAATCGGATAATTCAATACAATTCGGATGACACTCCTCTCCTTGGGAGTCATGTCAATCCAAATTGAAATCTATTGTTTTATCATACTATCTCACTGGGATATTCACCGACTGTAATAGTCCTGACTTGCACACTCAGAACTTCAGCTTTTAGCGGTCGACTACTTCTGATCATAGACTCAATCACATCATGAAATGCACTCAGTTGACAAAACATCTATGCATATATCTGTACCTTCTCTTACTCTTGCATGAGTAGACATGCTACTATTAAATCTCAGACCAAAACTTCTACAGAAGCTCTGAATTCATCAACATACAATTTCCATCTCAAGGTAACATCAACAACGGAAATCTTATCCGACCTGAACTTTAACATCTTAGTCCAACTCATTCAGAGTTTAATTAAAATACCATCCATTATCTAACTTCTAAACTCCTTTATCTCGAAAGGAAAATTTGCTCTAGTCATTTACCTTGCTGGAACCAGGATATTACCAACAAAGGTCAATCGATTGACTAACTCGCTTCACTTAACAAGGATCTTCCATCCAGGCAGCTGTACTATATCTACTATCTAAGAAGTATTTCAATAACTATACGCACCATTGTAATAGTTCAAGCCGTTTTCATTAACTCGCATTCAAATTTTCTGCAGCATTAGAAACTCTATCTCATTAGGATTCAGAAAACACATGACGTTTTTCCACAACTCATATTATAACCTCAATTTCACAACTCAGACACCAAAGTGGTCGTCTCAGGATCATTATTCCAACAATTCTTTTCGATGTAACTCCAATCACCCAAAAATGCAAACTATTCCTTTACACCACGATATTAAAACACTTTTCAATTTATTCATTATTAGCGTTGCTAAAATTCATAAACTCTTTTTCTCCGATTCAATGAACTCGATACTAAAATTTTCAGTTAATAGTACCTTTAATGGCTTTCGACTTAACCATCACGGTTAAAATATTTCCATGAGCACACCTCTGTATCATGCTCCCTACTCCTGCACACATAGAATTTTATTCTCCTTATTGATTCATGCGTAAATATACACATAACTCGAATCATATCTTAAAGCATCAATCTACTCTTTTCTACACCGAGAATATATTTTGATCACACTCTCGTTGAGTTTCTCTCGATATGCTAACTCTGAAACCTTTACTATCATCTTATCTCAAGATAGCGGGAACATCTCAATCGAGTGCATTTACTCTATTAAACTTACAGAAAACCCATCGCATACACGTGAAACTTGTGATTTCACTTCTTATACTAGAATTATCACCTTTCTATGATCAAATCAAAAAAACGCAATCATAGTAGATATAACTATCACGACTTAAAGAACACACACTTTAAAGATACCCATGATCGCGGAAATATAAGAGGAATCTCACATAAAGTTTCATCACCAACTTCCTCCTCAAAGTACCCGAATAAGGTTACGAAGGGATAAAGGAATGTCAATTTCAATTTACTAAATCGACAACCGTTTAATCTGATTTTACAGTCAGCTATCATTCCCACACAATCACAATTTCATGAAAAGGACAACCACATCATCCCTGAAGGGAAACATATATTAATACATAATACTCAAGGAGATCATTATAATTCATTCATGGTATTAATTAACCATACACAAGTCATAAGCTTCTTGCCATACTTACTTACAATTGCCTTTATTTAGCATATACCATGCCACGCATCGTACTCGTTTCTTCGTGACTCGTTCATGAGTACCTGTATTCACTCATTCACATGACTTTAGTACAATTCTCATTTCTACTTCTAAACTCATCTACTTATCCCATTAATCACTAGGGATAGTCAAATACGCATATTCATCGTCATTACTGTAGGTACGAAGCCAATGCCACATCCCCGAGGTGGTCTTATATGGAGTCACTTCTAAATGCCAATGCCATATCTCAGATATGGTCTTATATGGACTGTCACGTCAAGTATCGATGCCATATCCCGGATAGGGTCTTATACGATATTCATATTCATTATCGAAGCCATATTCCGAATATGGTCTTATACGAAAATCTCAATTCGGTGCCGAGGCCATGCCCCGGACATGGTCCTATACGGGACCTTACTCATTTCTTATCTCGATGATAGCATTATCATATTCATTATAGTCCCCTAGGACTTTAACCTCATGTTCAACAACAATTACTCTATTTAGCAGAGCATCATGTATCAATGTGATACAAAGCATTCTCAATTATGCTAAAATAAATATTGCATTAATCACATACAAACTTACTCAACTTGACTCTCATAAACATCTCATCATGATTTAACAGTGGTAAGGGGGTGAGATCGTAGAGCCCCTAACTTGATTCTCGTGACTACATGCCTATGATTTAACATTCATCATTAATGAAATATCATCGTAGTCACACAACTCGCTCCAGGCGAGTTTTCACGCTTACTCAAGTTCCACATTAATGTCTACTCGAGTACTCAACATTTAACTCTAAGTTCTCCTACCATCACTTATCAAATTAGGGAATGTCTTACGGGTTTGAGTACGTCGTTTACTTAATTGCCATAGTCCAACTATGGTCTTACTCGTATCAAAACATTATAGCCCAGCTATAATCTTACATGTCGTCACGATGCCATAGCCTCGCTATGGTCTTACACGAAATCTCATATGAATACCAATGCCATATCCCAGATACGGTCTTACATGGAAACTCATATTGATGCCGATGCCATATCCTAGATATGGTCTTGCACGGGATCTTATATCAATATCGACGCCATATCCCAGATATGGTCTTACACAATTTCATGCCGAAGCCAGGTCCCGGACGTGGTCTTACACGGGATCACTATTCGTTGTCAACGCCATATCCCAGATATGGTCTTATATGGAGTCACATGTATTGCCATGGCCCAACCATGGTCTTATTCATCAATTTATCATGGAACGACCGTACTCATCTCCTGCATTCTACTTAGTTAAACTTCTCAGTTTAACTCACACACTATAATACGTGTGACTTCATACAGAGTCATGAAATAAAAAATTATACATCCTCTAGTTTAAAAGTCGTACATGAGATTCAACTATGTGGACATATTGATCATACATCATTCAAACAGTTGTACATACACACATATCCCGTTCTCTGGGTAAATTTACTCACTATATGCACTTAACCCAATAGGTTGAGTTTATAACACCGTATGCATATCAAACCAATATAGATAAGCTTATCACTTTATAACTCTCATTTCAATCCTCAACTTAGAATTATCTCATTTCATACCTTATCACACACATGTCATAAACTTCTATTCATACCTCTATGAATTTTAACAATGTATAAGCACATTTCAATTTCCTCATTATCACTTACAACATTATTGAAATTAGCTCGGTTGGGAATCATCTCTGTCTTAACAAAACAATTTCGTTAGAGCCGGAAGATATCACACTATCACGGTCCACATATGGCATGTATAGCTAGACTCTTACTCACGCTAGGTTAGCCCGAGAGTCGGCTAAACCATAGCCCTGATACCAATAAATGTAACACCCCTTACCCGTATTCAACCCGGAACAGGGTTTGAGGCATTACCTAACTAATCTTGCTTAGACATCTCGAATAGGGTTATAAAATTTCGTTTAAACCCATCACTTGCACATACTCGACCTAGGAGGCCCTAAACATACTTCCGAGAGGTATCGGAACTATTCCGAGAACTTTTACGAGTTTGAGAAACTTTTCAACAAAACAGGGGCCACACGCTCGTGGGGGTCTAGGGACACGCCCGTGTTCCCTTAAGACATGACCGTGTCTTCCACCCGTGGTCGAAACTGACTAATTTCACACAGCCTTGACACGCCCGTGGCCCTGGCCTGTGTGCCAAACCTTGGCATTCTGACTTATCCACACGGCCTATACACACGTCCGTGTGCTTCAGTCGTGTGGCGATTTAAAATCCAAGTGCAAGGAGCAGACTTCACACGGCCCGAGGAATACGCCTATGTACTAGCCGTGCCTCCCACACGGTCTTGACACACGCCCGTGTGTCTACCCATGTGGACAATTAGCAGGCTATCTACCAAGCCCTTTGCCACTCTCACTTGCATACATTCATACACCATCACATAAACTTCACATATCATCAATTATGACTCTTGAATTATCACATTTAATCATAAAAATGAAGTCTTCATCCCATACACGAGGGAGAACTATTTCTAGTACAATTACAATCTACTTGAGCCCTCATCTATGGCTATACACAATCGTCTCACGACTCATTTAGGCCAACACATTTGGCGCATTAACAATAACTTAAACTAAACAAAAATAGGATCCCTATACATGCCATAACTCATAAGGACTTGAAACCTCATACCAATTGTCTGCTCGATAGTGTGAAAACATCTCCGGCGGTCTCCAACCCGAGCTAGTTAAGCTAACCTATAAGAGATAGGAAAGGAAAGGAGTAAGCAATAATGCTTAGTAAGTTCATATACGAATAATAATCTGTTATTGATATTCATTGATTATACTCAATCACAAGGTAGTATAATGAGTTTTACTCCTAAACACATGATTACCTATTCAACCCTTCATAATGCTTACTCATTCCGTCTCTTACCACGTTCTAACCATATCTCGAGCTTAATGCTCACATACATTCTCTGCACTTATCACCACAAATTCTCATGATACAACACATCATAATTTATCACTAAACCAATCACAATGCTAAATTACTTGGTGGTTTCGCACTTAGCCCACCATCGATCTTTAATAGGGTGGTATCGCACTTAGCCCACCAAAAGAATAGTTACAGTGGTATCGCACATAGCCCACCAAATATCAATATAAACGATGGTATACTTTACGACCCATCGTGGTTACTTAATAAGCTGGTATCGCACTTAGCCCACCATCGAGTGTGATTATTATACCTTCACACAACTATTTCGTCATTCATACGAAACCATACAATAACTATCGAATTCAATCCACATTGAACCATACACGTTCTCAATCATGCCATATACCAATCAATAACAACAATGTGTATATAAAATGTACCGTTTACACATAAACCATTATAGGTTCATCATATACCGAATTCACCACAATTTAATTCTAACATATACTTGTACCTCTCACGGTACAACCACATACTTTCTCATTTTCAACATACCTGTTGAATCACTTAAATTGTTAAATAACACCCTTGAGTCTCATATACATAATGTCACATCGACATCATACCCCCGATAGGGTTTTACACGAAATATCATATCAATGTCATGTCCCTGACATGGTCTTATTCAATATCTCACACCGAGGCCATATTCCAGTATGGTCTTACACGGGACCTTAACTATCATCATATCATGCTATTTGCATTTTCCACTATCTTAGATTCGATTCTCTTGACATCTCATCAAAACATATTTAATACATTCATAGCGTAAATATACATTCCATACAACATTGGAATATTAAATAACCCGTACGTAATTGCAACATTTGCACACGAACTTACCTTGATGCCGAAAAGGGTCGAAAGGGACCTATTCGTCCACATTTCTCTTTTCTCCCGTTCTAGGTCCGAATCTCGTTTTCTTCGATCTAGAACAATAAAATTCACTCATTTTATCACCACACTAATCAATAAATTTAAAAAACTTCTACTTTGGCAAAATTACCATTTTGCCCTTGGATTTTGGCAAAATTACGATTTTGCCCCTAGGCTCGTAAATAAATTTTCATCACATTTTCTTATTAAAAACAGCCTAGCTGAACATTTAATCCTCTTACAACTATTCATATTTCCAACTATTTCATGCATTAATAAACAAATTACAACATTTGCATCTTAGTCCTAATTAGGTGTTTTCATGACAACACCTTTCACAAAAGTAGTTTCTCATCTCCCTAACATTCATTTTCTTCCATTAAAACTCAGAAACCAACATAAACTCTCTCATGGCAAGTCCCTAGATTTTTAACCATATTGCAAATTAGTCCCCTCATTAGCTAGCTTAAGCTTTAGGGACTCAAAAAGTACAATTTTTATCAAGAAAGGTCACCAAAATCACTTACTTGTGAGGAGAAATGTTTGCTGAAATTTTTGAGTTCTCCAACCCTTGTTTGCTGGCAATTTTTGGTGGTGATGAAGAAAAGAAAAGCTGATACCTTTCTTTTCTTTATTCTTCACTTATTATATTCATTTTATCAATTAATCTCACCAACTTTTGACCAAAATAAATGTTCTTGTCCCTTATGCATACTATGGCCGGCCAACTCACTTAAAACAAGGCCAAATTGCACATTTGGGACCTCCAATTAATATTCTAGAGCTAGTTGGCACCTCTAGCAAATAAAATAGAACTTTCACACTTTATGCGATTTAGTCCTTTTTCGCAATTAAGCCCTCAATCGTTAAAATTAAAGCACCAAAATTCTCATGCCTCTTTATGAACATATTATAACACATAAAATATTATCAAAATAATTTTTTCCAACCTCGAATTAGTGATCCCAAGATCACTGTTCTGACTAGTCCCTAAATCGGGCTGTTACAATTCTCCCCCTCTTAGAGATTTTCGTCCCCGACAATCTTACCGGGAGAAGTTGCTCTTAACATTCCTGAAACGTTTCCACCAATTCATCAAAATCACAAATCGACTTATCCTTAAGTTTCTCTCGCCAACAACTTTAAGCTGTAATACACAAGGTTGGAGCACGACTTTAAAAACTAACTTACTCTTTCTCCGGGGCACACATATTCAGAAATCTGACAAATGTGAACTCTGCACAAGCTAAAATGATCATTCAAATCTTAATCGGATAATTCAATACAATTCGGATGACACTCCTCTCCTTGGGAGTCATGTCAATCCAAATTGAAATCTATTGTTTTATCATACTATCTCACTGGGATATTCACCGACTGTAATAGTCCTGACTTGCACACTTAGAACTTCAGCTTTTAGCGGTCGACTACTTCTGATCATAGACTCAATCACATCATGAAATGCACTCAGTTGACAAAACATCTATGCATATATCTGTACCTTCTCTTACTCTTGCATGACTAGACATGCTACTATTAAATCTCATACCAAAACTTCTACAGAAGCTCTGAATTCATCAACATACAATTTCCATCTCAAGGTAACATCAACAACGAAAATCTTATCCGACCTGAACTTTAACATCTTAGTCCAACTCATTCAGAGTTTAATTAAAATACCATCCATTATCTAACTTCTTAACTCCTTTATCTCGAAAGGAAAATTCGCTCTAGTCATTTACCTTGCTAGAACCAGGATATTACAAACTAAGGTCAATCGATTGACTAACTCGTTTCACTTAACAAGGATCTTCCATCCAGGCAGCTGTACTATATCTACTATCTAAGAAGTATTTCAATAACTATACGCACCATTGTAATAGTTCAAGCCGTTTTCATTAACTCGCATTCAAATTTTCTGTAGCATTAGAAACTCTATCTCATTAGGATTCAGAAAACACATGACGTTTTTCCACAACTCATATTATAACCTCAATTTCACAACTCAGACACAAAAGTGGTCGTCTCAGGATCATTATTCCAACAATTCTTTTCGATGTAACTCCAATCACCCAAAAATGCAAACTATTCCTTTACACCCTGATATTAAAACACTTTTCAATTTATTCATTAGCGTATTGCTAAAATTCATAAACTCTTTTTCTCGATTCAATGAACTCGATACTAAAATTTTCAGTTAATAGTACCTTTAATGGCTTTCGACTTAACCATCACGGTTAAAATATTTCCATGAGCACACCTCTGTATCATGCTCCCTACTCCTGTACACATAGAATTTTATTCTCCTTATTGATTCATGCGTAAATATACACATAACTCGAATCATATCTTAAAGCATCAATCTACTCTTTTCTCTACACTGAGAATATATTTCGATCACACTCTCGTTGAGTTTCTCTCGATATGCTAACCTGAAACCTTTACTATCATCTTATCTCAAGATAGCAGGAACATCTCAATCGAGTGTATTTACTCTATTCGGCTTACCCGAAAACCCATCGCACAGCGTGAAACTTGTGATTTCACTTATTATACTAGAATTATCACCTTTCTATGATCAAATCAAAAATGCAATCATAGTAGATATAACTATCACAGCTTAAAGAACACACACTTTAAAGATACCCATGATCAGCGGAAATATAAGAGGAATCTCACATAAAGTTTCATCACCAACTTCCTCCTCAAAGTACCCGAATAAGGTTACGAAGGGATAAAGAAATGCCAATTTCAATTTACTAAATCGACAACCGTTTAATCTGATTTTACAGTCAGCTATCATTCCCACACAATCACAATTTCATGAAAAGGACAACCACATCATCCCTGAAGGGAAACAGATATTAATACATAATACTCAAGGAGATTATTATAATTCAT
This sequence comes from Gossypium sturtianum, assembly GCA_025698515.1. Taxonomy (NCBI): domain Eukaryota; kingdom Viridiplantae; phylum Streptophyta; class Magnoliopsida; order Malvales; family Malvaceae; genus Gossypium; species Gossypium sturtianum. Next base: position 24,093,859 of record CM046950.1, read on the forward strand.
TCATGGTATTAATTAACCATACACAAGTCATAAGCTTCTTGCCATACTTACTTACAATTGCCTTTATTTAGCACATACCGTGCCACGCATCGTACTCGTTTCTTCGTGACTCGTTCACGAGTACCTGTATTCACCCATTCACATGACTTTAGTACAATTCTCATTTCTACTTCTAAACTCATCTACTTATCCCATTAATCACTAGGGATAGTCAAATACGCATATTCATCATCATTACTGTAGGTACGAAGCCAATGCCACATACCCGAGGTGGTCTTATATGGAATCACTTCTAAATGCAAATGCCATATCTCAGATATGGTCTTATATGGACTGTCACGTCAAGTATCGATGCCATATCCCGGATAGGGTCTTATACGATTCTCATATTCATTATCGAAGCCATATTCCGAATATGGTCTTATACGAAAATCTCAATTCGGTGCCGAGGCCATGCCCCGGACATGGTCCTATACGGGACCTTACTCATTTCTTATCTCGATGATAGCATTATCATATTCATTATAGTCCCCTAGAACTTCAACCTCATGTTCAACAACAATTACTCTATTTAGTAGAGTATCATGTATCAATGTGATACAAAGCATTCTCAATTATGCTAAAATAAATATTGCATTAATCACATACAAACTTACTCAACTTGACTCTCATAAACATCTCATCATGATTTAACAGTGGTAAGGGGGTGAGATCGTAGAGCCACTAACTTGATTCTCGTGACTACATACATATGATTGAACATTCATCATTAATGAAATATCATCGTAGTCACACAACTCGCTCCAGGCGAGTTTTCATGCTTACTCAAGTTCCACATTAATGTCTACTCGAGTACTCAATATTTAACTCTAAGTTCTCCTACCATCACTTATCAAATTAGGGAGTCTTACGGGTTTGAGTACGTCGTTTACTTAATTGCCATAGTCCAACTATAGTCTTACTCGTATCACAACATTATAGCCCAGCTATAATCTTACATGTCGTCATGATGCCATAGCCTCGCTATGGTCTTACACGAAATCTCATATGAATACCAATGCATATCCCAGATACGGTCTTACATGGAAACTCATATTGATGCCGATGCCATATCCTAGATATGGTCTTGCACGGGATCTTATATTAATATCGACGCCATATCCTAGATATGGTCTTACACAATTTCATGCCGAAGCCAGGTCCCGGACGTGGTCTTACACGGGATCACTATTCGTTGTCAACGCCATATCCCAGATATGGTCTTTTATGGAGTAACATGTATTGCCATGGCCCAACCATGGTCTTATTCATCAATTTATCATGGAACGACCGTACTCATCTCCTGCATTCTACTTAGTTAAACTTCTCAGTTTAACTCACACACTATAATACGTGTGACTTCATACAGAGTCACGAAATAAAACATTATACATCCTCTACTTTAACAGTCGCACATGAGATTCAACTATGTGGACATATTGATCATACATCATTCAAACAGTTGTACATACACACATATCCCGTTCTCTGGGTAAATTTACTCACTATATGCACTTAACCCAATAAGTTGAGTATATAACACCGTATGCATATCAAACCAATATAGATAAGCTTATCACTTTATAACTCTCATTTCAATCCTCAACTTAGAATTATCTCATTTCATACCTTATCACACACATGTCATAAACTTCTATTCATACCTCTCTGAATTTTAACAATGTATAAGCACATTTCAATTTCCTCATTATCACTTACAACATTATTGAAATTAGCTCGGTTGGGAATCATCTCTGTCTTAACAAAACAATTTCGTTAGAGCCGGAAGATATCACACTATCACGGTCCACATATGGCATGTATAGCTAGACTCTTACTCACGCTAGGTTAGCCCGAGAGTCGGCTAAACCATAGCTCTGATACCAATAAATGTAACACCCCTTACCCGTATTCAACCCGGAACAGGGTTTGAGGCATTACCTAACTAATCTTGCTTAGACATCTCAAATAGGGTTATAAAATTTCGTTTAAACCCATCACTTGCACATACTCGACCTAGGAGGCCCTAAACATACTTCCGAGAGGTATCGGAACTATTCCGGGAACTTTTACGAGTTCGAGAAACTTTTCAACAAAATAGGGGCCACACGCTCGTGGGGGTCTAGGGACACGCCCGTGTTCCCCTAAGACATGACCGTGTCTTCCACCCGTGGTCGAAACTGACTAATTTCACACAGCCTTGACACGCCCGTGGCCCTGGCCCGTTTGTCAAACCTTGGCATTCTGACTTATCCACACGGCCTATACACACGTCCGTGTGCTTCAGTCGTGTGGCGATTTAAATTCCAAGTGCAAGGAGCAGACTTCACACGGCCCGGGGCATACACCTATGTACTAGTCGTGCCTCCCACACGGTCTTGACACACGCCCGTGTGTCTACCCATGTGGACAATTAGCAGGCTATCTACCAAGCCCTTTGCCACTCTCACTTGCATACATTCATACACCATCACATAAACTTCACATATCATCAATTATGACTCTTGAATTATCACATTTAATCATAAAAATGAAGTCTTCATCCCATACACGAGGGAGAACTATTTCTAGTACAATTACAATCTACTTGAGCCCTTATCTATGGCTATACACAATCGTCTCACGACTCATTTAGGCCAACACATTTGGCGCATTAACAATAACTTAAACTAAACAAAAATAAGATCCCTATACATGCCATAACTCATAAGGACTTGAAACCTCATACCAATTGTCTGCTCGATAGTGTGAAAACATCTCCGGCGGTCTCCAACCCGAGCTAGTTAAGCTAACCTAGAAGAGATGGGAAAGGAAAGGAGTAAGCAATAATGCTTAGTAAGTTCATATACGAATAATAATCAGTTATTGATATTCATTGATTATACTCAATCACAAGGTAGTATAATGAGTTTTACTCCTAAACTCATGGTTACCTATTCAACCCTTCATAATGCTTACTCATTCCATCTCTTACCACGTTCTAACCATATCTCGAGCTTAATGCTCACATACATTCCCTGCACTTATCACCACAAATTCTCATGATACAACACATCATAATTTATCACTAAACCAATCACAATGCTAAATTACTTGGTGGTTTCGCACTTAGTGCACCATCGATCTTTAATAGGGTGGTATCGCACTTAGCCCACCAAAAGAATAGTTACGATGGTATCGCACATAGCCCACCAAATATCAATATAAACGATGGTATTGCACACAGCCCATCGTGGTGGTTACTTAATAAGGTGGTATCGCACTTAGCCCACCATCGAGTGTGATTATTATACCTTCACACAACTATTTCGTCATTCATACGAAACCATACAATAACTATCGAATTCAATCCATATTGAACCATACACGTTCTCAATCATGCCTTATTCCAATCAATAACAACAATGTGTATATAAAATGTACCGTTTACACATAAACCATTATGGGTTCATCATATACCGAATTCACCACAATTTAATTCTAACATATACTTGTACCTCTCACTGATGCATGACCACATACTTTCTCATTTTCAACATACCTGTTGAATCACTTAAATTGTTAAATAACACCCTTGAGTCTCATACACATAATGTCACATCGACATCATACCCTCGATAGGGTTTTACACGAAATATCATATCAATGCCATGTCCCTGACATGGTCTTATTCAATATCTCACACCGAGGCCATATTCCAATATGGTCTTACACGGGACCTTAACTATCATCATATCATGCTATTTGCATTTCCCACTATCTTAGATTCGATTCTCTTGACATCTCGTCAAAACATATTTAATACATTCATAGCGTAAATATACATTCCATACAGCATTGGAATATTAAATAACCCGTACGTAATTGCAACATTTGCACACGAACTTACCTTGATGCCGAAAAGGGTCGAAAGGGACCTATTCGTCCACATTTCTCTTTTCTCCTGTTCTAGGTCCAAATCTCGTTTTCTTTGATCTAGAACAATAAAATTTACTCATTTTATCACCACACTAATCAATACATTTAAAAAATTCTACTTTGGCAAAATTACCATTTTGCCCTTGGACTTTGGCAAAATTACGATTTTCCCCTAGGCTCGTAAATAAATTTTCATCACATTTTCTTATTAAAAAAAGCCTAGCTGAACATTTAATCCTCTTACAAATATTCACAATTCCAACTATTTCATGCATTAATAAACAAATTACAACATTTGCATCTTAGTCCTAATTAGGGTTTTCATGACAACACCTTTCACAAAGTTGTTTCTCATCTCCCTAACATTCATTTTCTTTCATAAAAACTCAGAAACCAACATAAAATCTCTCATGGAAAGTCCCTAGACTTTCATCCATATTGCAAATTAGTCCCCTCATTAGCTAGCTTAAGCTTTAGGGACTCCAAAAGTACAATTTTTATTAAGAAAGGTCACCAAAATCACTTACTTGTGAGGAGAAATGTTTGCTAAAATTTTTGAGTTCTCCAACCCTTATTTGCTGCCAATTTTTGGTGGTGATGAAGAAAAGAAAAGATGATACCTTTCTTTTCTTTATTCTTCTATTATTATATTCATTTTATCAATTAATCTCACTAACTTTTGACCAAAATAAATGTTCTTGTCCCTTATGCATACTATGGCCGGCCAACTCACTTAAAACAAGGCCAAATTGCACATTTGGGACCTCCAATTAATATTCTAGAGCTAGTTGGCACCTCTAGCAAATAAAATAGAACTTTCGCACTTTATGCGATTTAGTCCTTTTTCGCAATTAAGCCCTCAATCGTTAAAATTAAAGCACCAAAATTCTCATGCCTCTTTATGAACATATTATAACACATAAAATATTATCAGAATAATTTTATCCAACCTTGAATTAGTGATCCCGAGATCACTGTTCTGACTAGTCCCTAAATCGGACTGTTACATGATTGCTTATGCCTCTAGGCAATTAAAGCCGCATGAGAAGAATTACCTGACCCACGACTTAGAGTTGGCTACAATTGTATTTGCACTGAAGATATGGAGACACCATTTGTATGGTGAGAAATGTCGGATGTTCACTGATCATAAGAGCCTAAAGTACTTGATGACTCAAAAAGAGTTGAACCTTAGGCAACGGAGATGGTTAGAGTTGATAAAAGATTATGAGTTGGTAATTGACTACCATCTGGGGAAGGCGAATGTAGTCGTCGATGCCTTGAGTAGGAAATCATTGCTTGCGTTTAGAGCCATGAACACACGGATAGCTTTGTCAGATAATGGTTCTATACTAGCCAAGTTGAGGGCTAGACCAATGTTTCTTCAAGAGATTTTTGAAGCTCAGAAGGGTGACGATGGTTTACAAGCTAAAAGAGTTTAATGTAAGTCAGATGTTGAGTTGGACTTTCGGATAAGTCCTGATGGATGTCTGATGTTCCGAGATAGGGTCTGTGTACCCAGAAATGGCGAACTTATCCAGAAGATTCTGCATGAAGCACATAGTGGATGTTTGTCTGTACATCCAGGCAGCACGAATATGTATAACGACTTGAAGGAATCGTATTGGTGACCGAGTGTGAAGAAAGACATTTCAGAGTTTGTATCGAGATGTCTAATTTGTCAACAAGTGAAGGCTGAACATCAAGTACCTTCGAGTCTACTTCAGCCTATTATGGTTCTCGAGTGGAAATAGAACTGTATTATTATGGACTTCGTGACAGGTTTACCGTTGACGCCGAAAAAGAAAGATGTTGTATGGGTTGTAGTCGATAGACTTACGAAGTCAGCCCATTTCATACCAGTACGAGTTGATTATTCTCTTGATAAGTTGGCAAATTTGTATGTGTCAGAGATAGTAAGACTTCATGGTGTACCGTTGTCGACCATTTTGGATAGAGATCCGAGATTCACGTCACGGTTTTGGAAAAAGTTACAAGAGGCTTTAGGCACAAAATTGAGTTTCAGTACAGCTTTCCATCCACAAACCGACGGGCAGTTGGAAAGAGTGATACAGATACTTAAAGACATGCTTCGATGTTGCGTTTTGGAATTCCAAGGTAATTGGGAAAAATACTTACCATTAGTGGAATTTGCCTACAACAATGATTTTTGATCAAGTTTGAATATGGCACCTTATGAAGCATTATGCAGGCGTAAGTCTTTGGATGCCCTTGTATTGGGACAGAACTTAGAGAGAATCAAATTCACGGGGTTGATTTGGTCAGGGAAACTGAAGAGAAAGTAAAGGTGATACGTGATTGTCTGAAAGTGGCCTCAGATAGACAAAAATCCTATTCGGATTTGAAACGGAAAGAGATTGAGTTTCAAGTCGGTGATAAAGTGTTTCTGAAAGTATCACCATGGAGAAAAGTCCTCAGATTTGGCCGGAAAGGCAAATTGAGTCCACGTTTTATCAGACCTTATGAAATTACCGAGAGGATAGAACCGATAGCTTATTGTTTAGCCTTGCCACCTGAGTTGGAAAAGATTCACGATGTCTTCCACGTGTCTATGTTACGTCGCTACCGCTCGGACCCTTCACATGTGATTGTGCCATCAGAAGTAGAGATTCAACCGGACATGACTTATGGCGAGGAGCCGCTTAAGATTTTGGCACGAGAGGTCAAACAACTGAGAAACAAAAGTATAGCCCTTGTTAAAGTATTATGGCAAAGACATGGAGTGGAAGAGGCTACATGGGAGCCCGAAGAGGCTATGAGAAACCAATATCCCAACCTTTTCATCGGTAAAATTTTCGAGGACGAAAATCCTTAAGGGGGGAGAATTGTAACAGCCCGATTTAGGGGCTAGTCGGAACAGTGGTTTCAGAACCACTAATCCAAGGTTAGAGAAAATTATTTTCATGATATTTTATGAGTTAGAGCATGATTATATAAGTGTATGAAAATTTTGGTGCTTTAATTTTAGCGATTTCATGTTTAATCGCGAAAAAAAACTAAATCGCATAAAGTGCGAAAGTTCAATTTTACAAGCTAAAAGTGCCAAATAGCTATGGAATATTATTTAGAGGTCTTTAAAGGGCAATTAGCCCCTTAAATAATAGTTGGCCGGCCATAGGGGACAAACAATGTCAAAATTGGTCAAAGTTGTTAGATTAGGTGGATTAAATTGAGGAAATATAATAAAATAAAAAAAGGAAAAAGATATCATCTTTCCTCTCTTCTTCTCCACTGAAATTTTCAGCAAACAAGGGGTTTGAGAACTCAAAAGTTTCAGCCAAGCTTTCTCCTTGCAAGTAAGTGCTTTAGTGATCATTTCTTGATAAAAAAATTGTACTTTTGAAACCCCTAAAGCTTAAGCTAGCTAAAGAGGGGACTATCTTGCAAAATGGTTGAAAGATTAGGGTCTTTCCATGTGAGCATTTATGTTGTTTGCTGCATTCTTATGGAAGAAAATGAGTCTTAGTTATTAGATGAACAACTTTTGTGAAAGGTGTTACCATGAAAACACCTAAAAGGACCTTTTTGTAAAGGTTGTAAAATATGTAGTAAATGTGTGAAATGTTGAGTTTTGATGGTAGCCATAAGAGAAATAAATGTTCACCTAGGCTCGATAAAGGTAGAAATTTGATTAGAATTGATTTCCGAGCCTAGGGGTATAATGGTCATTTTGCAAAAGTCTAAGGGCAAAATAGTAATTTTGCCAAAGTATGGTTATTGAAATACATTTATTAAAGCAATTTTTAAATGAGCTAATTTGCTATTATAGATCAAGAAGAACCAAGAATTTACCTCGACCGGGGAAAGAACAAAGTATCGGACTAGATCGACGATCTAGCTTATTTTGAAATCGAGGTAAGTTTGTATGTGATAAATTCAACATTTATGCTAGTATGTTTGAGAATGTTTGATATTATAAGAATACATGATATTCTATGAAATTGAGTATTGGTGTTGAATGAGAAAGATGATAAAAGTTGAGATGTTGAAGTCCCGGTTGGACTATAATAAATGTGAGGATACTATCATTGAGACATGAGATGGATAAGGTCCCGTGTAAGACCATGTCGGGGACATGGCCTCGGCACCGAATTGAGATTTCGTATAAGACCATATTTAGGATATGGCTTCGGTATTGAGTATGAGAATCGTATAAGACTATATCCGGGATATGACATCGATACTTGAAGTGAGATTCCGTATAATACCATATCCGGGATATGGCATCGGCACTCAGAGGTGACCCCATATAAGACCACATCAGGGATGCGACATTGGCTTCGTGTTTATGTTAATGACGATGAATATGCGTCTTTGAGTATCCCTAGTGAATTAGTGGGATAAATATAGAAGCTTGGAAATAGAAATGAGATTAGTACTAAAGTCATGTGATTGAGTGAATACAGGTACCCGTGAATAATTCACGAGGAATGTTTACGATATGTGGCATGGTATATGCTAGATAAGAACAAGTATGAGTAAGTTATGGCAAAGTGCTTATGACTTTGTGTGGTTATCCAATGCCATGAATTGATGTCATTATGAACTTATTGTTGCTATTTATTTTCATGCAAACTTACTATGCTTTATGCTTACCCATCTCATTTCCCTTTTTTCCTTGTAGTATTGCCAAGATAATTCGAGAATCGTGGGACGTCGGAGTTTGGAAATCACACTATCGACATCTCTTTGGTATAACAAGTTAGACTTATTTTGAGTATGGCATGTATAGGACTTGGGTATTTTGTTATGTCATTTTGATAGCCAAAGTATTGGTTATTTATGTTATCAAAGTCATTTTATAAATGGTCATTGGAAGTGGGCCAATACATGACAAGTTTATTTATATTCAATGATGATGAAATTATGAAGTTTATGCTTGTGTGGATGCTTTGAATTGAGTTTTTTGGAAGTGCCTTAGGGTCATGAATTATGTTGAAATAGATTAGTATAAGTATAGTTGCTATGTAGGGTGGCATTTGGCTTGGAATATAACCTTTTTAATGTCCACACGGGTAGATACACGGGCGTGTGTCTAAGCCGTGTGTGACACACGATCAGCCCCATGGGCGTGTTGATAGGCCGTGTGTCTTCTTGCATGCTAGGTTTGCAAGTCAGTATGCTCAGTAGTAAACACACGGGCAGAGACACGACCGTGTGTCTTAGCCGTGTGGGAGGCACGGCCATGGACATGGGCGTGTGCCTAGGTCGTGTGAAGTCTGCACCTAAAATTACGAATTTAATTCGACACACGGTCTAAGGACACGGGCGTGTGCCTTGGCTGTGTGACCATAGTGAGGTGATGATGTCATAAACAGAATGCCATGGTTTTGGCACACGGGCTAAGACACGGGCGTGTCGAGGCCGTGTGATGGACACGGGCTAAACACACGGGCGTGTGATAGGCCGTGTGATGCAAGTCAGTGTCGACCACGGGTATGGAACATGGGCATGTGAAATGCCACACGGGCATGTCCCACTCTTCACACGGGCGTGTGGCCCTGTTTCATGCCAAAATTTTCTAAGTGTTTGAAAGTTTCCGGTTTGGTCTCAAAACATCACGAGTATACGTATAGGGTCTCGTAGGCCCATAATAGGGAAGTTACGTATGTAAATGAAAACGTTTTAAGATGGAACAAAATTTTATAGCCCAAAGTTATAAGTTTAAGCAAGATAAGTTCGGTAATGCCTCGTATCCGGTTCCGACGTTAAACACGGGTAAGGGGTGTTACACCACATAAACAATTGTTTGGTTTAAGGTAATAGCCTATTACGGGCTGAATGGAATCAGCCTCTATTACAGTACGACCTGTAATAGCAATTCAAGGGCTTGGGGTCTGATTAGCCTAGCAAAAGAGGAGTTATCCCTCAATTGGATGCTGCAAGTACGTTTAATTTTGTCAATGAAACTGGGTTTTTGGAGAACATGAGTTCCCCAAAATAAAAGATTTGGTGGAAAATAAAACTGAGAACAAAGATGTCAACTGGGAAGAAAGCTCTAGTGGCCTTAATTTATGGAAATGGAGTTTGACTGGTATTGGAGCCATATGTTCTTATGGTGTTGCTGCTGCTACCTTTTGCATCATCATTTTTGGAACTCAGCAAAGGCACAAACAACAACAACTGAACTAGAAACTGATGTTCCAACGTTACAGTGATGACAAGGTATGATAATTTTCTCACTTTTTCTGTCTATTTTTTGAACTTTTCTGGAAAATTGAGAATCTTTGTAAATTTGAAGTTTTAACTTATCTGATAAAGATATTTATTAAATTAAACATGTTGATGTGAACATTATAAATATATTTTGTCTCCTTTATTACCCTCTACAATGCAAATAATTATGAAAAAGATATACACATTTCATCATTTAAGAGTCCAAATTCAAAAGCAACACCATTTCTTGCAAATCACATCACATCAAATTTAGGCCCCGTTTTTAGATAATACTTGTAGCTTAAATAACTTAATTTGTTGTGATTGTAGAGGATAAAGCAAGTGGTTCATCACACAACCAAACTCAATAAAGCAATTTCAACAGTGAGAGGAGTACCGATCACCAGAGCTCAAATAACATTCGGTGGTTACTATGATGGTATTTAAAGCAATGTCCCCTACAGAAATCTGGACCACTCATCTGCTGTTGTTCTCCAAGTGTCAAGGATTTATTATGTCGGTTCTATACAAGAATTTTAAATAAGGTATCTTTTTTTTTGTACATAATAAAAGGGTATATGGATTGTGAATCCTATTTGTAGTCCTGAAAATTCTATATTATAGTGTTTATTCAGCCACTTATAATAGATGCTTGCATCCTTGACATATGCAAGCATAGTTTTTAAACTGTGGGAGTTGATGTTAGTGAAATGTCTACAAATTCAGCACTTATATGTATAAATATTGAGGAACATTAAACCTACCAAGATTTTTATCATTTCCCATCTCTCCATTCAGATTTGTTCCCTTGAATAGTTTCTACTTACAACCTTATATGCCATCCCCCTTGCAAAGTCATAAAGGCTTCATTAATTGGCTGCAAAGTTCTCATCTCTCTTTGACCATGTCGTCGGTTAGTTCTTCTTTTTCATTTCCTTTGATTTCTCCTTCTTCGATTAGCTTTTGTTTTTTGATTCATGAATGTTAACTTTGTTTTCCTTTTTTTGATTCTCTCTTTGCAATCCAAAGTTGGTTTTCACACTTGCTGTTTCTTCGTTCCAATCTTTGAATCTATTTTTCTTTTGATGTATATGTTTGTTGATTCATCAATTACTGTAACTTTGTGCATAATGCAGTTTGTATTTCAAAGGATTCTTGGGGAAGGGGTGGATGACTTGATTAATATAAGATAAAGTTAATGGGTTATAGCTCTTGAGTCAAGATTGCCTTATGCATTTGTTTGTGTTTTTGCTTAATTGAATCATTCTACATTTCCCATTTAATTTTTCTGATTTTCTTTCCCATTTAATTCAAGATTGTTCATATCGCTTGTTGATAATAAACCATGCAAATGCACTACTCTAACCATGTGTTTGTTGTGTGCAATTATTAAATTATATTTAATGATAATTATATTAAAATATGATTAAATTATTTATTTTTATTTTTATTAAATTATATTTAATAATAATCTTATTAAAATTTAATAATAATCATCTACCTAAAAAAATTCTGTTAAGGGTACTATCGTCATTTTAGCTTTTTTCCTTATTCTATTACAAATCTATTCCATTCAACCAAACACAAGAATACTATTACAGTTCTATTCCATTACATTCAACCAAACAATTGAATTACTTATTACAGCTCTATTTCATTAGCTTTATTCTATTACAGCTCTATTTCATTACAGCCCTATTCTGTTCCAGTGAACCAAACGTGCCCTTAATTTTATGAACTTGAACCTTCAATGTTAAGCTAAAAAGCAAAGAAAATCCTTAAAATTTACGCGAGGAAGAACAAGCAATTAATTTAATTAATTGCAAAAGAATTTTTCTTTACTTTTAGTTATATATGAAAGATTTGATATCATAATTTAAGTTTCATAGACAATTATTGAATATGAGTTGATTTCATTAAGTATAATTTGGAAATATAAAATAAAATTTTAAATTTTATAAGGAGATTAAATTAATTAATTAATTAATTCAATATTATAGTAACAAATCGGCTATCATTATGAAGGGATAAAAAAATCAATAGTTTATTTAATTGATTTTGATGTTTTGGGATCTAAAATTTCAATATTGGAAAAAAATTAAAACTTTCGGTAAAGAGATAAACAAGTACAATTTGACAATTCTTTAGTGCATTATTTTCATTATTTTAGTTTCTATTACTTCTTTTTTTTTTTGTGTGTGTACTTTAATCCTTAGTTTTTTTACCCTGACCAATCATTTAAAAAGAATATTTTTAGGTGACCAAAATGAAAATATAAACATGATGAGACGTATATAATAAATCGTCATTAGAGATTTGATGCTTAAGTGACTAAAATGTAAAGACTTTAAAAATTAGATGATAAAATTGAAAAAAAAAATCATTTTTACCCTTTAATTTGATAGTGGTGGATAACCAACCAGGTGGGACATGGTGCACTATTTAAATTGACTTGAAAAGCAGCCAAAATGATCTACCCCCTACATTACATATACCTCAACATGTTTAACTATTATACAATTTCAAATAAATAGAACTATTCGTAAATCAATCAAGTTATGTACCCAACTTGAATTGAAATTAATAAAAAAATGTTTTTTTTTTTATTTAAACTTAGAATATCTTTCATAGCATTAAAATTAAAAAAAGTTTTTGTATGTCAAAAACGAATAAAATGGTTATTCTTTTGTAACCATTAAAAAGTTATTAACTTTATGATATTAACTTTGGTTTGATAATAATTATATTTAATTAGATTTCATACAATGTCTAAAATTTGACGTCACTTGAATTAAGATTCAATCAATAATTAAATTTCATATCTATTCACCTATTAAATAAAATTATTCAGGCTTTTAAGCTATAATCAATTGAGAGAACATATTATATTATAAACTAATATCGCATTACTTAATATATATATGTTTAACATTTTACTTATTTTTCAAATGTATAGGAATTTCTTTTTCCTTATTCGAAGAGTATTGAGTCTTGGCATTGATATTATTACAATGCATGAGGATACAAGTTTGAGTGCGCTGAAGGGCATTGTCCACCTATTTATGAGTTGAGGAGGGACTATGGGTAGTTCTAGACATTGGATCAAAAATAGTGGATATGATAATGAAATTATTCAAAACAAAAACAAAAATAGTACAAGGATCAAAATCTAAAGGGCGCTATAGAATAAGGAGCTGTAGAGGAAATTTACCAATGAAATACACGCAAAGAAGAAAAGGTTCCATGACTTAGGGGCTAAGGTAAAAATGGAGGATGTAGTCCACGTGTCGTTGTCATTTAACATTAGCTAGCCGCGTCGTTTACGCGTGGAATCTCTCCTTTGTTAATTTCAAAGTGAATATATAAATATGCTAAAATATCTCCTCCCAAAACTTCCATTCCGATATCAATCTGACTTGCTCTGTAACCGTAGGTACACACATCTCTCTTCTTTTCTCTGCCTAATTTATGTTTATTTTATCTTTTTTCTTTTTTCGAAATTTTATCTCTTAGTCATAGGTAATCTGTTCTATGATCCTTTGTGTTATAGTCTTCGAAATTCCATAAAAAAAAAAGAAAAAGAAAAGGCGTTGACTGTTTTTTAAGATCTCAATTTTTTTTTCTCAAGTTTATGTTCTAGTTGTTGATTCATTGTTATGGGAATTTTGTTGAATTTTTGTTTTTGGTAAATTTCATACTTTATTCAGTGTTCGTGATTTGTTTCCTTGATGGAATCAGTGACAGATGCTTGTTATCATGTTGTGCCTTTTTTATCATTATTATTTTGATCTAAGTTTATATGTGATCAATTCATTTATGCATTTTTTTTTCTGTTTGTTCCACAGAAGTGATTATTGGTTGAGAAAACATGGGGAAGGACAAGCATAAGCCTGATGATAAGGGTCTGTTTTCACATCTTGCTCATGGTCTTAGTCATGGTGGTCATGGACACCCTCCTGGTGCATACCCTCCACCTCCTGGCGGATATCCACCGGCTGGAGCGTACCCCCCTCAAGGCTATCCACCAGCTGGCTACCCTCCTCAAGGAGGATACCCCCCTCACGGCTATCCACCATCTGGCTATCCTGGTGCATCCCATTCAGGTAAAACTTCCTACATAATCATAATGTGGTCCAAGTTTGTTATGTTAAATGTGAGATGCCAATAATTAATTACCCTTTTTTTTTTTTTTTGTGTGTGTGTGTGTGTGTGTGTGTGTGCAGGGCACGGTGGCATGGGAGCGCTGCTTGCAGGTGGTGCAGCAGCTGCCGCAGCTGCTATGGGGGCTCACCACGTGTCTCACGGTGCTCATGGTGCTCATGGTGCTTATGGTGCTTATGGTGCTCATGGGTTTGGTCATGGTCATCATGGTGGTGGGAAGTTTAAGCATCATGGGGGGAAATTCAAGCACGGGAAGCATGGGAAATTTAAGCACGGAAAGCATGGAGGCGGCAAATTCAGGAAGTGGAAGTGATTTCACTGACCGCAAAAGCATGGAGTATTGGGAGTCAAAACTGATATAGTGTCGAATGAATGAATGTAATAATAATTTGACTTCAACTGCTTTGTATTGAATAATCACAGACTTGTTTTTCTTTCTTTTTAATTGTTGACATATAACAATAACAACATTTGATTCAACGATCTGATATATGCATTACGACTTGCGAGACATAACTCGGAACATGTCATTGTAAACCCTGTATGTTTCAACTTTGAAGCAATGAGTAGTTTGTCCATAAACCTGATAAGTTGCTAAGTGGGCGGTGTAGGTCTGTATCTTCCATGGAGTATCGTATCTTTCCCATTCTACCCGTGTTTTTTGTCAGTAACTTGTATATGTTTTTGGTACTAAACTTTATCCTTCTTCTTTAATGAAGTCACAGTTATTAAAAAAAAAAAAAGAGTTTAAACTTTATTTATCTTTTTTAAAATATAAAATAAAGTAAATTTTTAATTATAAATACATGTTAATTACCTAAAAACTTATGAGGACAAATCATGTTTGAACTGTTGTAATTTTTGTAAGTTTTAAATGGGATATTTGATCTTCAAATCATTTCGTTCAAATTTTTTTATAATTTTATATTAGTATTCTTAAAACATGTTTTATTTTATTTTTAATCTCACTATAAAATTCTTAAAATTATCATAAAAATCCAAGATTTTGAAGATTATCTAAAATCTCAAGTACTTAATAACTTTTTGAAATTATGAACATATATAATATGCCTGATTATTAATCAAGTTGAATCTAAATTTAAACACTCCTAACCCTTCAATTATAATATGATATCTTTTTGTAAAACTAATGCATCGGGATGCAGGGGAAACTAAAAGTTGTACCAAACTTATTATTCTTTCTCCTCCACCTCTTGTCCTTCTTCTTCTTTTAAACTTTTTTTCTTTCATCCTTCTCAAATTTCAATCATACTTAAAATTAGTATCAATAAATAAATTGAACATCTGTAGGTAAAAATATATGAGGAATTATCTTATTAATATTTAAATAATATTAGTAAAATAAGACATAATTATTTTGAAGAAGTATGTACTAAAACTAAAATATGTTATTATTACATATAGGTGAATATAAATAATGTCTTGTGTGTTGAAAAGCTATAAAACAATTGAATTAGAGTAATTACCTACATGCTTATAATTGGATGTCTCGTTTGGTTACTAGTGTAATAACATAAAGAAAGTTTATTTATTACCTATGTATTAAAATAGTTAGATATAAAATATGAATAGTTAGTACTGAAAAGATGAGTAAATATTGTTTAAAAAGTAACTCTTCAAAATAATCGAAATTTTTTTTTCTTTCCTAAAAATAAGTCATGAGAGGAACTAAATATTATCAATTGTGTTAGTTGTCGAAACCATTTTAAAATTTGATTTTAAAAAAACGGGAATCGACTTTCAAAAACGAAAATGGAGTCGCCACCAATCTTTTTTACTTAGGTGTGATTGGATCACCTTGAAAATCGTTTATTTTAAAATACTTATTTTGGCCCACAAAAACAAGAAAAATGGGTTCGGGAGTCGGTACACGTATGAGGAAGGGTTAGCACCCTCATAACGCCCAAAATTGGTACCCAATCGATAACATCATGTCCTAATATTGAAATTTTGAAAAATTTAGAAAATAGTCCTTTTTAGTTGAAAAGAAAAACCCAGACTTACCTATCTTCAAAGAAATAAAACACCATACCCGGTAAGTTAGGATATAACATCTTATGACCTTGAAACTAAGTACGTCTTTATTTTAGAAAATTCCTACCTCGAGAAGCAAAACGTCGAACCCAATAAGTTAAGGCACAATGATCCGAATTCCCAAGAATAGGTTTTTTTTTAATTTGAAATTGGTAAATCTCATTTTTTTTAAGGAAAAAGGGATAGGTAATACCTAAAGTTTCACGAGAAAAATCGAACCCAATAAGTTAGTGCAAAATTCTTCTCGAAATCCTTCAAATATCACATATCACCGTATTTTGAAAACTATTTGAAATAAATATTTTAATTTGAAAGGTATTTTTATAAAACAATGGTTTGAGTATACAAATAACAATTTTACAAAAGTACAAATTATACTAACAATAAATAATTAAAGGATAATATAACATGAATATACAATAGAATATGCTAAACAATAATAAACAATCTAAAGAATATAAATAAACATATAATATAGCAATAATTGACATCTTCACGAAATAACAAAATTAAATGAAAAAGAATAACATATTTAAACATCGAGAAAAAAAAAAAGAATATGATGATTTTTAAAATGATTTAATGTATATACATAATAACAAAAAAATAAAAGAGTATTTATGATAAATAAATATAAGTTAATAATTTAATACATATATATAAAAATAATAATTAGTAAACGATATATAATACTTCTATATAAAACATATATATAATTCAATAGTCATAAAAATTACATATGTAATAAAATAGGTTATAAAACATAAATAAATTTTATAAAACAAAAATTCCAAAAATAATATATGATATAATGTACTATTATATAATATACAAATTTAAAAACATAATATAGTACTTAATATATAAATCATAAAAATAATATTAAGCTAAATAAAATAATAAATAATAATATATATAAGGATATTACATATAAAAATATATATAAATTTTAATAAATTATAATAAAGACAACAATATAAACTATTTAATAAAATAATTTAAAATAATGTAAAATAATAAAATAAAGTAAAAGGATAAAAATAAAATTAAAACAAAGAAAACAGGGGTTGAATAGCAATTAAAACAAATAAAATGATTAAATTAAAACACGCGTTAAATTACGAGGGTTAAAATGACAATTAAAATAAATTTAAAATAATTAAAATAAATGAGTAAATAATGATTAAGCAATTAAATGGATAAATAAAAAAACACATAAGTCAACCTAACTCCCATAATATGAGGATTAATGAAATTCCTCCACCAAAAACTAACTCGAGCGAAGCAACTAAAAAGAAACGAAGATGAGCGAAGAACAAAATAAGAACAAGCCACGAGAAAATAAGAACGCAAAAGAGAGAGAAATTTGAGTGAATGTTCTCAAGAATTTTTATTACTCAAAACTCAAGTCCCATTCCAGTGTCATTCAAGTGTGTTTACAATGAAGGGAGAGGCCTCTATTTATAGTTGAGCCTCCTCAAATCCAACGGTACAGATCAATTACATCAACGGCTAAGATTAAAAGGTATCTACAAATTAAATCTCTAAGATTATAAAATCATATTTTTTAATATTACATACCATATCTTCTAAGATTGCATATCATATCTAAGATTTGCATATCATATCTAAGATTTGCATATCATATCTAAGATTGCATATCCTTGAAGATTGTACTTCCATATACGTCAAGCTTGTAGATAGACCTTCAATCTTTTTAAGTAATGGGTCATTCCGATCGGGCCAAATGATATATTTTAGATTGGACTTGGACTTTATTTTATTATTTTGGGTTTATTATTTTTTGTATGGGCCCGGGCTAAATTGGCCTATTACAGCTGCCCTTCTTTGCTCATTGTCGTGTAACGAGAATAGAGCAAAGACTATAAAAGACCTAATTTTGCCCAATCTTTGCTAAGCCTTGACTTCTTGGTCCTCATCTTCTTCAAATGGTTTCCCACTCCATTGCAACTTCAACGGTATTTGGAACTTCATCTTGATTTCAATAAGTTTGATAACTTCAATCTGCTCCACTGCAAACTTCAGGAAGGCAATATCCGCTATCTTCGATCTGCTCCACTGCAAACTCGGGGAGACAGGATCTGATGTCTTCAGTCTGCTCCTTTGCTATCTTCAGGAAAACTTCATTCTTCAGTTTGATCTACTAGGGAACAAAATCTGAAATTTTCAATTCTCTTCCTTACTATCTTCAGGAAGACTTCATTCTTCAGTTTGATCCACTAGGGAACAAAATCTGAAATTTCATTCTTCAGTTTGCTCCACTACTATTTCTAGGGAACAAAATCTGAAATTTCATTCTTCAGTTTGCTCCACTACCATTTCTAGGGAACAAAATCTGAAATTCCAATTTGCTTCCTTACTATCTTCAGGAAGACTTCATTCTTCAGTTTGCTCCACTACCATTTCTAAGGAACAAAATCTAAAATTTCATTCTTCAGTTTGCTCCACTAAGGAACAAAATCTGAAATTTCATGGTTTGCTTCCTTACTATCTTCAGGAAGACTTCATTTTTCAGTCTGCTCTACTAAGGAACAAAATCTGAAATTTTCAATTTGCTTCATTACTATCTTCAGGAAGATTTCATTCTTCAGTTTGCTCCACTACCATTTCTAGGGAACAAAATCTGAAATTTCATTCTTCAGTTTGCTCCACTAAGGAACAAAATCTAAAATTTCATGGTTTGCTTCCTTACTATCTTCAGGAAGACTTCATTCTTCAGTCTGCTCTACTAAGGAACAAAATCTGAAATTTTCAATTTGCTTCCTTACTATCTTCAGGAAGACTTCATTCTTCAGTTTGCTCCA
Organism: Gossypium sturtianum; assembly: GCA_025698515.1. NCBI lineage: Eukaryota > Viridiplantae > Streptophyta > Magnoliopsida > Malvales > Malvaceae > Gossypium > Gossypium sturtianum. The sequence goes on from CM046950.1 coordinate 24,113,034, forward strand.
CTACCATTTTTAGGGAACAAAATCTAAAATTTCATTCTTCAGTTTGCTCCACTAAGGAACAAAATCTGAAATTTCATGGTTTGCTTCCTTACTATCTTCAGGAAGACTTCATTCTTCAGTCTGCTGCACTAGGGAACAAAATCTGAAATTTTCAATTTACTTCCTTACTATCCTCAGGAAGACTTCATTCTTCAGTTTGATCCACTAGGGAACAAAATCTGAAATTTTCAATTCTTCAGTTTGCTCCACTAAGGAACAAAATCTGAAATTTTCAATTTGTTTCCTTACTATCTTCAGGAAGACTTCATTCTTCAGTTTGCTCCACTAGGGAACAAAATCTGAAATTTTCAATTCTTCAGTTTGCTCCACTAAGGAACAAAATCTGAAATTTTCTATTCTTCAGTTTGCTCCATTAAGGAACAAAATCTGAAATTTTCTATTCTTCAGTTTGCTCCACTAGGGAACAAAATCTAAAATTTTCAATTTGCTTCCTTACTATCTTCAGGAAGACTTCATTCTTCAGTTTGATCCACTAGGGAAAAAAATCTGAAATTTTTAATTCTTCAGTTTGCTCCACTAAGGAACAAAATCTGAAATTTTTAATTCTTCAGTTTGCTCCACTAGGGAACAAAATTTGAAATTTTCAATTCTTCTACACCGTCCTCTGAGGGACATGTCCTGTATACTCAAATGTTTTATGGATGAATGCAGAATGTCAAAAGAATGATGATTAGGACGCATGATCAGAATGAATCTAATGCTCCTAAGCTGAATGATATTAGGGATGACATTTGCATGAATGCAGGATGTCATGAAAATGATTTTTTTTTGAAAACGATTAGGACACAATGATCGGCATAAATCAAATGCTCCTAATTGGAAATGAGAGAATGATCCCTATGGGTTGTCATTGCTCATAGTTCATCAAGGTTCTATCATCGATGTGCTACCATGCTTTCTCGTTCAATTTGGTATCTTGGACAAAAACCCAAAGAAACAATCATTCCGCTCGGCAAGCTTGCCATTTGTAATTTTGAGTCCCTTTCCTTAAACCTTAGGACATAAAAATTTATACCTCCCACTCGCAACTTCGGGGAATAACATTTGGTTCCTTGCATCTTTCTGTTACCACTCAGAGGTACAGAATTTGTATCACTTTCAATCAATTTGATTTGTTACACTATCCCCTGAGTGTAATAATCAGTTGTATGAATGCAGGGTATCCCGACAATAATCCCCTTTACACTTGGATTGACCCTGTTCGTCATTTGCCGATGTGGTATCACCAACGAAATTGTCTTATCCAATAAAAATTTGAAGAGATAATCATTCTTCAATGTTTCCAGCCCTTAGGCTTGGTGAGTTCTAAACAATAGTCATGCTTCAGATTCCTCATATTATTTAGAAGCTTCTAGAGTAATATGCGAAACTCCTTTTATTAAAGTGTTATTAGTCCATAAATTGTTATTTCAATATAAAATGCTTGAAAAAGGTCACAAAAATGGACGAGAAAGAAATTAGTCAGGAGTATAGCTCCGAGAAATAATTTAATCAAAGATAGCCTAGACAATAAAAGAAAATTGATTTGGGTGTATCTCAAAAAAGAATAAAGTAATCAAAGATAACGAATTTCAAAAATGGGTAAGAATGAAGCTAGATACCTCAGATATCGCAGCCTGAGCTTCTTTGTTCCAACTTCTTGAGGACCATTTTAAGCTCAATATGTGTTTAGGGGATCCGGAGTACTTTGTCGATGCCCCAAGACGTAATATACTTCCTCATTGCTAATTCGGACGTAGCAAGACTACTGTATGCCCCATTTTTAGTCAAAATTTGAGTCGTCCTTTTCGGGTTTTCAACTCAAATCCCCTTTGGTCTCAAAGCGCCCTTTGCGGGTTTTCACCTTGGCCTCTCCTTTTTCTTTTCTTTTTTTTTTCTTTTTTTTTTGAGGCACCCTTTACGGGTTTTCACCTTTCCCCTTTCAGGTAAAATACTTCTTGATTGAACCTGAATTCACCGGATTGGGAAAGTCTTCGCCATCTATCTCAGTAAATATCAATGCTCCTTCAAAACAGGTCTTCTTTATAACATAAAGTCCTTTCCAGTTTGGCATCTGCTTTCCTCTGAAATCGTTTTGTAGGAGAAACATCTGTTTCAACATCAGGTTCCCCTTGTGGAATTCTCTAGAATGAACCTCTTTGTCGTAAGCTCGCATCATCTGACTGTGACAAATAACTTTTAACCCTTTCTTCAATTAAGTTCAATCGACAAAAATGCTTCAATTCCATAATGGGTAAGATGTTGCCCTAGTGAAGGTTCTGGTCGACGTTCAATAAGATAGAGGGTAGCGATAACTTCTTATGCCAATTTTTACAAGTCTTAGCCACCTTTCATTCATTTTTTTTTGCACTGTGATATACTGCCTGATCTTTGGACAAACTGTAAACTTTGACTTTGTACAGTTATTTAAACACGATCCTTTATGGCATTCTGCTAGCATCTGATCTTTTTTTTATTTTTTTTGTTTTTTTGACGATTTGATGGCTATCGACTTTGTAACATTAGCATATGAAGCTGCTTCCACCCTCTTAGTGAAGTAAACGATGACTATGCCGATGAATAAATAAAAGCTTTTGACGAGATTGGCCCCATCACACCCATGCCCTACATATGAAAAATTTGTGAAGAACTGGAGTGGGCCTATGAATTGTCTCTTTAATCTGACATAAGCGATAACATCCCTTTTTATGTAGATTAACAATGCTTGATCCTCATGTGTAGCCCGCATCTTAGTAGCCCAGGCATGTCCTGATATGATCGTGCAAAACATCTTTGAATTCTTGAAAATAACTCAATGATGTCTCGCCTTATTTTTGTGATGAGCTAGGCTACAATCTTCACTCCTTTTCTAGGCTCGCAATATCTAATGACCCTTTGTAGAGTAAGGTCAATTTTTCATCTTGTTAAACCATTCTTAACAAGTCAGAAGACATGTCACAATCTCTATCATCTTCAAAGTCACGAGATCCCTAGACCCATATCTCGTTCAAAAGGAGTCGAGAATAACGTCGCTCATGTCGTTGATATCTGGGTACCTAGGTATGAAGGCAAGAAATCCAAAGAATAAATGATTCTAGGGATGATTATTGGTATGGTCATGAATAAAGAATGAAAGAATATGGTAAAAAAATATACAGTATGAAATGTAAAGAATAAAAGAATATGTATTCAAAAAGATGCATTTTATTGAAATAAAGTTTCGGACACAAGCCTATTTCACAAAAGAATTCTTATTGCCTCTAGGCTTAAGGCAACAAGCATGTTTTGCACATTACTATAGATCAGCTCTAAAAATACAGGGATCTCTTCCATGGTCCCATTATTCAAAACACTCCCAAGTACACAAGGATTTGGAAACATTGTCCTTTGATTCCCTCTTCATTTTTGATTTCTCCAAGGGATCGCAACTTTTTTGTCTCCTTCTTCAATTATCACATTTACTGCCTCATCAAAGTGATCAGGTTTTGATAAATCGTCGACTTTCACAACTCACATTTTGATGAGCCTCTCAACTACCTTTTTGAAGGCAGTGCAGTTTTCTATGGAATGCCCCGATATTCCCGCATGGTAATCACATTTAACGTTTGAGTCATACCATTTAGGATATGGGGGTTGTAACGGTTTTAGATAAAATGGAGACACAATATGCGCGTCAAATAAACTTTGATATAGCTCTTTATACGTTATCGGGATTGGCGTAAATTGGAGCTTTTCAGAGTTTTGCCTTGGAGAGACCTGATCATTGGTAGTTACCGTCCTTGGCTGGTTCATTGTAATTGGCTCTGAATGGCTTTTGTTATACCTACCGGTATTATTTACTCTCTTTTCCTTCTTCCTCAGGGCCTTTGAGGTCCATTCTCCTTTTCCCTTGTTTCTACCAGAACAACCGGTTTAGCTTGATCATCATTCGGGTCAAAATCTGAACCCATTGGGAACTTCAACAAGGTCGAAGTATCAGCTTGACATCGAGGTTCAATAATAACGGGTATTCCATGCGAATGCACATCTGGTTGAGTCGGGACACCTACCGGGAAAAAACAATGTCTTCCTCATCATCCACACTATTGACTGATGAGCCATTCCCTTTTTTTAAGTCCTTCAACTAGCAGATGACTTAACTGGTCAATCACATTCTTTTGGAATTCCCGCATGTCTTGTTGAATCTTGGTTAATTGCCCCTGCATCTGTATTTGCATTTGTTCTATTCTTTCCAATCTTTGTTCCATGTTTTCCAGGTTAACTAAAACATTTTACCTAATTAGGGTCCTTTTGTAAAAGTCTAATGCAAATGATGCAATGTAATGCAAATGCATGAATGCAAAGAAAGAGAGGCGTTGACTCTGAATTCAGTTACATTAGAAAAACTTTACTAGAAAATAAATTTCTTTACAGAAAATGGATCGCATACACGGCCTTGTCTTCATAGTCCAAGTGAGAACATCAATCCCCTTCTTCGCAAAAGTCAAATCTTGCAAACTTCTAATAGATGCCTCCTCTAGCTCCTTTTGCTTGATTTGGACTGCGACTCCTGTTCACTTGTTAGCCTCTTCAAGAAAACCGAGATGTGGTAATTCTCGAATAGTCTTTGTCAACTTGAATCCTTGAGTGATAAGGTCTTGTATTCCTTCACGGACTATCAGCCTTCTCTTGTTGTATTCACTTGGACTATATTCGGACGACTGTATTATAATCCACTTTATCAAAAAATCTATTTTCTTATGACCAACTTTTCTATTTAGCAATCGAATTTGAAATCAACACCTCTTTTCTATGATGTGAATGCAATGCAATCAAAACAAAATAAAAAACATTAGCACAAGGAAAAAAATAAATAACATAGAACACCTATCAGGGTGACCACTAGGGTTTGACATAGTTCTACCTAAGGTAAGCACTTAGGTTTTCTATATGTGGTTTTAGCTCTAAAGTTTAGGTACCTGAACCAGCAGATTCCTCGATCCTCACCCATTATAGGCTCATATGGACCGAGTTCGGTTCAGGGGAATACATTTCCCTATGGCTGCACGGAGATGAAAATCTCACGAAGACATAGGTACGGATGTATTCAAAGCGATTCACTATCCGCATGCAGGTGAAAACCTCACGAAGGAGTAGCTCTCGCTCCCACTTAAGGGTGCGACCACAACGGTCATGCGAATGCAATGCAAAGATATTTTATAGAAAAAACACATGCAATAAAAAGGATGATTTTTCAAATCAGAATTTCAAATTTGCAACAATAGGACATGAATTTATCGACTTTACGGCTTGACTCTCTTATTTGTCCCCAGTGGAGTCGCCAAGCTGTTGAAACCATTTTAAAATTTGATTTAAAAAAAAACGGGAATCGACTTTCAAAAACGAAAATGGAGTCGCCACCAATCTTTTTTACTTAGGTGTGATTGGATCACCTTGAAAATCGTTTATTTTAAAATACTTATTTTGGCCCACCAAAAATAAGAAAAATGGGTTCGGGAGTCGGTTACATATGAGGAAGGGTTAGCACCCTCATAACGCCCAAAATTGGTACCCAATTGATAACATCATGTCCTAATATTGAAATTTTGAAAAATTTAGAAAATAGTCCTTTTTAGTTGAAAAGAAAAACCCAGACTTACCTATCTTCAAAGAAATAAAACACCATACCCAGTAAGTTAGGATATAACATCTTATGACCTTGAAACTAAGTACGTCTTTATTTTAGAAAATTCCTACCTCGAGAAGCAAAACGTCGAACCCAATAAGTTAAGGCACAACGATCCGAATTCCCAAGAATAGGTTTTTTTTTTTTAATTTGAAATTGGTAAATCTCATTTTTTTAAGAAAAAAGGGATAGGTAATACCTAAAGTTTCACGAGAAAAATCGAACCCAATAAGTTAGTGCAAAATTCTTCTCGAAATCCTTCAAATATCACATATCACCGTATTTTGAAAACTATTTGAAATAAATATTTTAATTTGAAAGGTATTTTTATAAAACAATGGTTTGAGTATACAAATAACAATTTTACAAAAATACAAATTATACTAACAATAAATAATTAAAGGATAATATAACATGAATATACAATAGAATATGCTAAACAATAATAAACAATCTAAAGAATATAAATAAACATATAATATAGCAATAATTGACATCTTCACGAAATAACAAAATTAAATGAAAAAAAGAATAACATATTTAAACATCGAGAAAAAAAAAGAATATGATGATTTTTAAAATGATTTAATGTATATAAATAATAACAAAAAAATAAGAGTATTTATGATAAATAAATATAAGTTAATAATTTAATACATATATATATAAATAATAATTAGTAAACGATATATAATACTTCTATATAAAACATATATATAATTCAATAGTCATAAAAATTACATATGTAATAAAATAGGTTATAAAACATAAATAAATTTTATAAAACAAAAATTCCAAAAATAATATATGATATAATGTACTATTATATAATATACAAATTTAAAAACTTAATATAGTACTTAATATATAAATCATAAAAATAATATTAAGCTAAATAAAATAATAAATAATAATTGTAAGTACCCAATTCTGCCCGGGCCCATTAAGAAAAAGAAACAAAATAATAAAATAATAAATGTCCAATTTTTTTTTAAAAAAAATGTCCTGTTACAAAATAACTTTGGTCAGAGGCCCCAATACAAGACCTACCCAATACCCTAAAACACACTTAGCCCAACAGACTTCAACCCAAACCCATTACACCCTTAGCCTACACACAGACCCACTATCGAGATGGCCCAAAAGGCCCAAGACTAAACAGAAACAGAGACCTAGGGTTTTCCAGAAACCCTAGGCGCCGCAATGACAGAAGCTCGAGCGTCGCGCCGCACTCAGCTCCACGCACCCAGCAGCCCCACATCGCCGCCGCAATTCACGCCTTCATCAGCGCCGGACTCCGCTTCGACCTGCAAAGAAAAAGGAAAGAAGAACAGCAAAAAATAGCAAGAAACGACAGGATCTTGTATTTCCTTTTTTTATTTTCGGGCTATATAAAGCCCCAAAAATTTGTAACGAGGAGGGAGAGATACATTGTTACACACGATACAGAGAAATACAACAAGCAGTTTTTTTTACAGAGGTGATTCTTTTCGCATGATTTTTATTTTTATTTCTTAAATCTAAGCTTATTTTTATGTATAAATATTAGAAATAAAAGAAAAGAGTGAGGGTTTTACCTGAGTGCCGCCACAGACGACGGCGCGTGCACTGGTGCGTGCGGAAGTGCCCTGTCAGAGTGCTCAACGGAGGCAGAACGCTGGAGAGGATTTGGTGAAGAGGCTTCTGATTTTTTTAAAAAATGGGTGTTAAATGTTTTTTTAACTGGTTTTTTATTTATATAGTATTTAAGAAACGACGTCGTTTAGGGCAAAGGGGATCCGCGCGCTGACCCGACCCGGTCCTCAGGATCCGCGCGTTTTATAAAAGGGGGAATTTACGATTTCGGTCCTTTCGTAATTTTATTTATTTTAATTTAATCCAATTTAAATTTCTATTTTTATTAAATTAACCCTAAAAGTTTATGTTTATTTTAATTAAACCCAGGACTGCTTTAAAGGTTAAAAATCGAAACGATGCCGTTTTAAAATTTTGAATAATTGCTATATTAATCCCTATTTTAACGCGCGTTTGTGATCTAATCCTTTTAATTGGTTTTAATTACTGTTTTAACCCCTGTTTTCTTTATTTTAATTTTATTTTTATCCTTTTCTTTTATTTTGTTATTTATATTATAATTAATTGTTTTATCACATTAAACTATTCTATTTTTTATATTTATTATTTTATTAATAGTATGAAATTTATATATATATTGTATATGTATTATTTGTATATTTAATCATTATTTTACTTGTTTAATATTTTATATTTTATTATATATTTATTATATTTTGTATATTATATAGTATTACATTATATATATTATTTCTAAAGCTCTATTTTATATAAAATTTATTTATATTACCTAATTTATTTTATTTATATTGTTTATATTATGTATATAATTTTATAATTAATGTAGTACATATATACATATATTTTAATTATTTATTATTTTTATTATTTTCATTACATATTATTTTTTTATATACTATATTATATGTTTTTAAAATTTTTATTACATAATATTATATTATACCATATATTATTTTCTAAAAAAATATTTTTGTATAAAGTTTATTTATATTTTATAATGAGTTTCACATATATCTTTTAAATATCTTTATTCAAAAATTATTATATATATTATTATGTTTTATCTTTTATATGTATTAAATTATATATTTATTATTTAGTTTTTTTATTTGTTTTATATATATTGCTTTATATATTTTATTTATCTATATAATGCCCTTTTATTTATTTATTATTTTATGATCACTATAGTGTAGTTATTTTAGTTGTATTTTATATTATATGCTGTTGTATTATAATCGTTTTTAATATTTGTGTATGATAGTTTATAAATGCGATATTGTTACATGGATTATTATTCAAAACAAATACATTTTTTACAAGCTTACTATATTTTAAAATAAGACAATGTTTTGGTACTTAAAAATTCGGGAAATAGTGCCCTAACGTACTGGGTTGCGATTTTTCGTTTGGCTAAATAACTAAAGTACCCTTTTTCAAGTTTTATAAATCTTGAGATGATTTTGATTACAAAGGTTCTTAAATATCGTGTCCTAACGTACTGGATGTGATATTTATATTCCTTCGGAACAAGAAAGTCTCAATTTTTAATTTAAGTTGCTCGAAGTTTCTTTAAGAAATCATATTTTTAAATACTTTTAAAATTCAAACATTTGGACATGATTCTATCGATTAGGTACCAATTTGTGGGCGTTATGAGGGTGCTAACCCTTCCTCATACGTAACCGACTCCCGAACCCATTTTTGTTTTTCGTGGACCAAAATCAATTGTTTTAAATAAAACGTTTTACAAGGTGATCCAATCACACCTAAAAGGATTGGTGGCGACTCCCATTTTGTTTTTTTAAAGTCGATCCTTTTTTTTAAAACCCGATTTTAAAATGGTTTCGACAATAATAATATATATAAGGATATTACATATAAAAATATATAAATTTTAATAAATTATAATAAAGACAACAATATAAACTATTTAATAAAATAATTTAAAATAATGTAAAATAATAAAATAAAGTAAAAGGATAAAAATAAAATTAAAACAAAGAAAACAGGGATTGAATAGCAATTAAAACAAATAAAATGATTAAATTAAAACACGCGTTAAATCACAGGGGTTAAAATGGCAATTAAAATAAATTTAAAATAATTAAAATAAATGAATAAATAATGATTAAGCAATTAAATGGATAAATAAAAAAAACACATAAATCAATTTAACTCCCGCAATATGAGGATTCGACGAAATTCCTCCACAAAAAACTAACTCGAACAGAAGCAACTCAAAAAGAAACGAAGATGAGCGAAGAACAAAATAAGAACAAGCCACAGAAAATAAGAACGCAAAAGAGAGAGAAATTTGAGTGAATGTTCTCAAGAATTTTTATTACTCAAAACTCAAGTCCTATTCCAGTGTCATTCAAGTGTGTTTACAATGAAGGGAGAGGCCTCTATTTATAGTTGAGCCTCCCCAAATCCAACGGTACAGATCAATTACATCAACGGCTAAGATTAAAAGGTATCTACAAATTAAATCTCTAATATTACAAAATCATATCTTTTAATATTACATACCATATCTTCTAAGATTGCATATCATATCTAAGATTTGCATATCATATCTAAGATTGCATACCATATCTTCTAGGATTACATATCATATCTAAGATTTGCATATCATATCTAAGATTGCATATCCTTGAAGATTGTACTTCCATATACGTCAAGCTTGTAGATAGACCTTCAATCTTTTTAAGTAATGGGCCATTCCGATCGGGCCAAATGATATATTTTAAACTGGACTTGAACTTTATTTTATTATTTTGGGTTTATTAATTTTTGTATGGGCCCGGGCTAAATTGGCCTATTACATTATTTAATTGCTAACTCATACACTCAAACATACTTCTACCAAACATAGCAGAAAAATGTGACTGAAGTACTCCAATTGTACATAGTGAGTCCCATTAATTACATTAGTTACCCAAACATGTCACACATATACAATTACACTCAGATTTAATTATTAATTATCTTACCAAACACTAACAATCCCTTTTGTTTTTGAAAATATTTCTTGTTTTTATTTTCTATTATTTAAAAGTTGAAAAGCAGTAAACAAAATTTTATTTTCAATAATAAAATGTATAGTACATTGTTTACTTACCCAAAAAAAATGATAAATAAAATAAAACAAAAATTACTACATTTATATGAATTTTAACTAGTGTAAGAGATTTTGATATTTAAAAATTTCAGGAATAAAGAATATAAAACATTTTCAGTGAAAAAAAAAAGTTATATTTTTCTTTAGTTCAAATATTTCCATTTTTCAAAATTTTAACCAAACATATTTTCTTTACTATTTTCCATTCTCCCTATTTCCTCAGACCAACCAGTCTAATATTATTCTTGGACTTGTTGAAAATTAGGAATTTAAATTACAAATATTTTTAGTAGTTTAATTAGATTTGGTTTGATGCAAACATAAATATAACATCATATAATATTCCAAATGTTTGTGCAGCCGATCAATTTGAAAATTGACCCTAATTCTACCTCATGCACACCACGTCTTCCATCAAATTTTAATACAGTCGATCCTCACTCGGTGAATCAATACTTTAGACCTAAACTAAGCATTTAGCCTTGTTAAAGTAAAAGGGTAATAATAATAATAATAATAATTCGCTAGCTACATGGATAATTCAAAGCTCTCTCATGTCAACAGCATACCTTTGCTCTTAAAAGTAAATAAAACAGGAGTATCAGTATTCCTCTGACTCATAAAATATCAATCAAAATTGCTAAAACATAAAGAAAAGCACACTGTAGGATAATTGAAATATTTTTCTAAAACAAATGGCATGCCACCTCATGGATACCATCAACGGACCTCTTCTCAGCTTATCAACATACCATCACAACTCCACTCAGAGATCCCGGTAATACCCAACATTCACGTCTTGTTGTTCATCTCATCACAATTGGCAACTGCAATGGATAAACACTACCAAGTTCAGTACCCTCCACATCGAGATACTGCAATCCATAAACTATACAACAGAAAAGAATGATTTCTCACCTGCCAGTAGATGTGTCGATCAATCATCTAGGTAATAATATGACCCAGCAGACTTTTGCTCTCTATCCTTGGTTGAGTCCAGTTTGTTGATTCTCGGTCGGTAATTGGTTGGGTCCCGCCTAAAAGTGATGTCCAGATGCTGTAGAACGCAACAATGAATAACAGTGAGCACCACCAGAAACTTCAATCGAATAGCACAATCAAAATACAAGGGAAGTACAGAACCGAAGGGGCAACAGCTGCAAAACTCACAGATAGGAACAGATTCATGCCAGTTAACAAGGACTGAGGAGAGTTTGCAATACAATCCACTGAAGGCTTCCCCTCATACACAATAACTCTATCTGCGAGGTAAGTCGCCATTATAAAATCATGCTCGACCACAAACGCAGTTTTCTTTGCATGGAGGATAAACCTCTTTATGACTTTAGAAGCAACAATACGCTGCTCGGAGTCAAGATAAGCACTTGGTTCATCTATCAGATAAATATCTGCTGGCTGCATGGAATAAAACATACATGTGCATCAGGAAGGATAAAAAATTTGACAACCCATAAGACTTTAAATTTGAAAAGCAAATACATAACAAAGAAAATGGCATACCAACATTTCCCTGAAAAAGAAAAAGAAATAGAAAACTGAATAAAAAGTTCGGAACATAACAATGCAACTCCAAATTAGGAACATCTAAAACAAAATAGAACTTGATCTATCTCATCACTTGACTTTGTATAGCTATAACTCCGATCCAGAGAAACTATAATATAATAGCTCTCAATTCCTAGTATTTGCCAAAGAACCACATATCTCATATAATGTTAAAGAAACAAGTTTAGAAAATACAAAATGGAGACAATAATGTGTCTCAGTGCAGCATGTTTTCCACACCTTTACTTAGGAATACCACAACTTGGATATTAAGTTATTATGAACACCACGGAGTTGAAAAGTCTATATCAGCTCTTCAGCACACCCAAGTAGCCTAAAAGGGATATAATGTTAAAGAAACAAGTTTAGCAAATACAAAATGGAGACAATAATGTGTCTCAGTCCAGCATGTTTCCCACACTTTTACTTAGGAATACCACAACTTGGGTATTCAGTTATTATGAACACCACAGAGTTGAAAAGTCTATATCAGCTCTTCAGCACACCCAAGTAGCCTAAAAGGGATATAGTGGAACACAAATCCAAACAAGTAAATACTAGCGTGGAGCTGCAGGCACACCACACATACACATGTAAACCCGCAAGAAGATGTATGTGCATGAAAGGTAATGCTTAGTGTTAAAAGGTGTTATTCCATAACACTTAGGTTAGAATGAAGTAAGCACACTAACCAGCACCCCCAACAATTTAAGGTCAAAACTTGGAATATTTATCTTTGAAATATATCATTATCTTTTGGGTAATTCAGGAACATTTACCTTTCCAAGACATAAGCATAATGCAACTCTTTGCAACTCTCCTCCAGAGAGATTAACCACTTCCTGATCCATTAATTGCTCAATGAGAAGAGGCTTCATCACATCTGAAACAAACTGGGGGTGCATGTATGAATCACGTATCTTTTGATGCAGCAAGTGCCGGACAGTAGATTGAAATTTGGGACTGATCTTTTGAGGTTTGTATGAAACATTAAACTCAGGTATCTCCACATCTGAACCTTCTACGTTATCAGGTTTCAACAAACCAGCCTGCAGGTTATCCAATAATATTGATCAACTTATGCAAGAGATGAGATCAACGATGAATTAAAACAGGTAATACAACGAATGCACAAATGATGAAAGAGCAAAATACCAGCATACGAATAAATGTGGTCTTCCCAGTACCATTCTCACCCAGCATTACAATAATCTGGGAATCAGTAAATTCACCCTCCATAACTTTAAGTTTAAAATTGCCCTGAGTTTTAGTCATGGTTGGGTATTTGTATCGTGCATAGGTTTCAATTTCTTCAGCACTTTCCTGTGGGGTCTCAGCTACCTAAAACAAAGGGAAACAGATAGGTCAAGAAAAGAATTTAAAGATGAATGATGTGTGCACAAATAACAATAGAAACAGGTTTACCTTGAAGGTCAAAGATTCATCTCGAAACCTTAGATTTTCAGTAGGTACAAATCCAGCCAAGAAGATATTGATTCCCTCTCTTACAGAGAAGGGAAGGGTTACAACTCCATATGCACCCGGTTTTCCATACAAGCAGCAAATGAAATCCGACAAGTAATCCAGGACACTAAGATCATGCTCGACCACAATAACATAGCTGAAATACAAAATATAAAAGCATGGTTACCCTAATTAGAACCATTCAAACTGTAAGAAGCATGCAGGACTAAGGACAAAGGAGATTTACCTATTAGGCCTGAGCAGAGATCGAATGACCTGTGCTGCTTTCAGTCTCTGTTTAACATCAAGGTAACTTGAAGGCTCATCAAACATATATATCTCAGCATTCTGTATGGCGACAACAGCAATAGCAAATCTCTGGAGCTCCCCACCTGATAAATCCCCAACATTACGATCTATGACCTGGTTTAGTTCAAGATCAGCACAGAGGTCGGCCTTCATCTCTCTCTCATCTTTTTGGTCAAGCACCTGTCCCACGTTGCCTTGGACTGCCTTTGGAATATGATCAACATACTGTGGCTTGATGATGGCCTGATTAATATAAAAATAATTAGCAAATATCAAGGCAAAACAGGGAATTGCAGGACACTTATGATTAGGGAAGCAATGATACAAAATATATAAACGTTGACAATGACAATTATTATCAATCATTGCATTTTCTTCTGCAAGCTCCATAGTTATGTAGCTTTACATAACAGGTAAATAGTAGGATTCCACATGATCAGTAAACTATACTATCTTAACAGCAAAACGAAACTGGTTTAGTTTCACATAAGTTCTCCACCAAGGCTTCTCAAGGGTCCAAGATTTAGACTTCATAGAAAATCAATACCTATGCTGGAAATATAATGGAAGTGGAAGAAACAAAAAGGATGTGGTTAAACTATTTCTGTAAATTTACATATAGTGTATCACAGAATCTGTTTTATGGAAGAATATTAAAATCTATGAAAATCAGAACTTGATGCTGAAGCAATCCCACTCATTGAATCTCACAACCTAAGAGTCGGAAAAATTTTGGAACAAACTAGCAAGATCATTAGAGAAGGCCTTGACATAGTATGCAACTAGATTATCTGGAACTCTCATCATTTTCTGCATTAGAACTTATGAACAAATATAAAGAAACAAGAAAGTAGAAGATGCAGGATCAAATATTATGTAAAGAAGCACCTTGAGATTATCCTCCAAGATGCGGGTAAAATAGTTCTGCAACTCAGATCCTCGAAAGTAGGTCAAGATTTCCTGCCAATCTGGAGGATTCTGCAAATAGATTATCCAAATAGGTAAAGAAAGCACACAGCTAAAGAAGCAATTAAAGAAACAAAACTTCAAAGAAATACATTGAAACGACCCAAGTTTGGCTTTAGCTTCCCAGCCAAAACTTTAAGAGCAGTTGATTTTCCAATGCCATTGGTTCCAACCAGACCAAGAACTTGCCCAGGCCTTGGAACTGGTAACCTGAAATTGCAATTCAAAACCATCTCAAAATGGAGGTGGTGGAAGAAAGAAAAAAAGAAAGCATGCGAAAATTACAAAAATTTTCAAGAACAATATGAATGAACAAACCTGTGTAGTTTAAAAGTATTGGGGCCATATCTATGGGTTGTATCTTTATCCAAATCCCTTGGTAAGTTGATGATTTGAATTGCTTCAAATGGGCATTTCTGCATCAGAAGATAAGTGGTTCAGCTTTAGACACATACTATTCGTCATCTGTGAACATAGAAACCAACACCAATTCGATATCAAAGTGAAGTTACATACCTTGACACAGATACCACAACCAATGCACAACTCCTCAGAGATGAAAGCAATCTTTGAGGCAGGGGTAACCTCAATGCAAAGTTTCCCTGCAGAAGGAGAAACAAAGTGAGATAGACTATCTGAAGCAGGAGAGAATAGATAAACTAGACCCAAGTAGCAGGCTAACAGCTGACTTGAATATCAAGTGTCCGACAAGACAAATAAGTTACAAGCATTAACAATATCCAAAATGCAAGTCTAGAATGATGATTAATTAGTTTACAACTATAAGGCCACTTGTGGAGTTAAATAAAACTCCACTGGCAGTGTACAGAATAATAATCCTATATACATGCTGTCAGAAACATTATTGTGACAAGAATTCCGTATCCAAGAAATATAGTTTCCTCCTAACAATCTGTTATCTTATACTTCTTCACTGTTCTTCTATATTCGTCCCTATTTCTTTCAGGTTACCGGCTGATATTAATCCGGCTTGCAACACAAGCACAGTAAGTTTCCTTGATACTTTCACCGATTCTCCAATAATCAGCATCGTTCGGGAAGAAATAATGAAACAATACATTTAAGGTAATTCGATTAAGATGAAATTAGATTAACCCCTAATTCTAAATCTCCAAAAACAGGAAAACAATTCCATACTAAAAAACATGAAAAAGATAATCAGTAACGGGAAGAATAAAGTTTATTTTACCAGTTTTAACAACAGGACAGCTCTTCTTGCATTCCTGACGGCACTTCTTGGGCTTGCAGCGGTCGGAGCTGACAATCGCGATACGCGTCAAGCGATCCGCCATCTCTCCGTCGGACTTACAAAACGAAAACCTATGGATTTATTAGGTGTAGGGATTTGAAGATCGGGCTGCGTTTGTTTAGCTTATGGAAAAGGAGGAGAAAAAGAGACAGGAGGCGTGTGCTTCGATCGGGCCGGAGATGAGGTGAGCGTAGAGCACACGCAACGCACGTGGACGAACTTTTAGGGTTTTCTCTGCTGTTTTAGTGTTTTACTGTTTACAATTATGACTTTTTTATATGTTTCTTTCTCCTTTTTCTAGGTTAAATTCTTCTAGAAGTCCCTGTATTTTTCAAAAGTTGTGGACTTAGTCCCTATACCTTTATTTGATCAAATTTAGTCCCCATAATTTTCGAATTGATAAATTTTAGTCCTTTTACTTTCCAAAATTTAAAATTTTAGTTCTGGCCCAAATAATAGCAGTTAAATTTGTTTGATTAAATTTAATTACTAGTCCTATACTATGTACAATTGTTGATTTAATCTATTTTCTCTAATTGGATCATTTTAAATCCCTATACTTTTCAAAACTTGAAATTACAATCTTAATTCCATTAATTAGATTTTTAATGAGTAATACGTGAAAATAATAAGCATATAATAATATGTTTAACACATTAGATTTTGGTAGTAGCAGAACTTTACCTAATGAATTTAGCAATTATTATTTGGTGATAACTGAAATTTAAAAATTTTAAAAGTACAAGGACTAAAAATGACCAAATAAAAGTATAGGGGTTAAATCTACAACTTTTACTAATTACAGAGACTAATAGTAGGGTTTAAACTTTTTTTAATATGACGTTATGTTTCTTGTGCGACTTACTGTTGATATTTTTTTGTCAAATTTTGCTATTACTCCATGTACTATGAATAAGTTGCAAATTTAGTTTATATATTCTAATTTGGTACTTTTAGTTCTTATACTTTTCAGATTTTGAAATTTTAGTCTTTGACCAAATGGTAACATTAAATTCGTTAAGTCAAACTCTCTTATTTCCAGAATCTTATATGACCAATATAATATATTACATGTGCAAATGTCATGTTAGCTTGCTATTATCATATGACACTAAGAATAACCATATTATTATACTTTAATTGATTTAATGGCTACAATTTGCGTCAACTTATATTTCAAATTTTGAAAAGTATAGCAAACTAAAAATGATCAAATTAGAGAATAGAGACTAAATTCATAACTTACACATAGTACAACACTAAAGTAGAATTTGACCTAACAGATTTAATACTTACCATTTGGACCAATATTGAAATTTCATAGTTCAAAAAGTACAAACTAAACTATAATTGACCAATTAGAGTACATAAATTAAATCCATAACTTAGGCATAGTATAATAACAAATAACAAATTTTGATTTTTTTTTTTTGTTATTGTTTTGAATAGGATAAATATACCTTCTAATACTTGAGTTTGATTTTAATGTTCAAATTGATATCTATATTTTTTGTTCAGATTGGTACCAAAATTTGACTCTCATCACACATTTTAATCTATTTTTGTAACTCCTATAAAATTAGATGATGTGGATCAATCAAATTTAAACAAGCGACAATATGCCACATCAATTGATACCCACATCATCAAATGTTAACAAATTAAAAACATACTAACTTGTGTGATGAAAATTAAATTCAAGTAACAATTTAAAAACATAAATTGTTGTAAATCATTTGATAAAATGGATGTCCATAACCCCCAATTTCATCCTATTGTAACCCCTAAAAATGAATATCCATAACCCCTAAATTCATTAGTTTGTAACCCCTAAATAATTTATAAGATACATTAATGTTGGTTCTTAATGTTTTGTAACTTATGATTTTTGAAGTCTTATAAATAGAGGGCATGTACAAGCTTATAGGAGGCCAATGTGAAAGTTGAATGATTCTTTCATCTTTTGTTGTTTTCTTTTGTCCATTCTATATTTCTTTTAGTTTTATATCCATTCTATATTTCTTTTAATTTTATAACATAAATAACTATTTTAATATTGAATCTTAAAAATTATATTTATCCTTTTGAATAGTAGGTTACGTTTTTTGGTCTTCATCCAATTACAGAGGCCCACAATTAACGTGCACCAAATCAAAATTTTTTTTGCCTCATTTTGTACATACATTAAAATTTTCTTCAATTTGTATGGATATTGTTGTCAATGTAGGAGGGCGTGGCTTCGAGTGCGTTAAAACGCATTATCCTCCTACTTATGGGTTGGGGAGGGGCTATGGGTAGCTCTAGACATTGTGTCAAAAAAGAGCAGATATGATCGAAACCTATAATGAGATTGTTCAAAAAAATTTTGAGCAGTGGGAAGTGAAAATACAAACAATTTTCATGTGTCAAGTCCGCTCCAATCCACAATGTTGTGCAGCTTCTGTTTTCTTTGATGTTTTAAAAAATTAGTTCATAGGTTAATTCAATTTATTTATTGATTTAATTGGTTTAATCAAATATTCAATTTTGAATACTAATATTTTATCTCTTCATTAAGATAAATAATATTATATTTCAAGAAATTGAGTCACCAAGCATGGAACAACTACATCGCCATTTCACTTAACATCTCTTCCGGAGTAACAACTCTTATTTAGAATAGTTATTGTTCAGAACAATTATTGTTCAAGAATAGCTATTTCTAGAATAGTTATGCTCAAAATAGGGCTTTAGTTAGAATAATTGTCATCCAGTGTAGTTGTTATTGTAACACCCCCAACCCGTATCCCTCGCCGGAATCGGGTTACGGAGTATTACCGGAGTTTACAGATCAAACAGAAATAAATTTCAACATTTCATATAACATAACATTCATGTCAGAAACCAATCAAACTCATACATACTGTCCCTTATTCGATCCCTCGAGGCCCAAAATACGCGTTAGAAACAAGTCGGGACTAATTCGGAAACTCAGGAAATTTTTCGAAATATATTAAAAATTTTCGAAGCTGCAGGGGTCACACGGCCGTGTGACTCACATGGTCAATAGAGACACCCGTGTCTCAGGCCATGTGGATATTCGAATTAGGGACACACGGCCGTGTCTCAGCCCGTGTCCATACCCGTGTAACTCTCTGACTTCGTCACACAGCCAAGTCACATGCCCGTGCACTAGGCCGTGTGAGCATATTGACTTGCATTCTTAAAAGATACAGGGGACACACAGCCGTGTCACCTGGCCGTGTGTCATACACGGTTGAGACACACGCTCGTGTGGACGAAAATAGGCTATTTTACAAGCCATATTTCTCACCCAATTTGGTGTCAACCTACAATCAACATTATGCATATAAACAAGTCATATTATGGCATCCAAAACAAGCAAAATCAAGTCTTAAACATATAGTATATTCACATACAACCAATATGCCCTTTGGCACCTCAAATGACAATTATAAACATGTTTAATCATGTAATCCATGTAACCAAGAAATCAACCAACTTTTATGTATAATTGCATTAACACACAACATGTAATTCATTTACCAAAACTTAACATTTGGTACCAATTGTATCACTTATTCAATAGCATCAAATACATACACACTTATTATAGCATAGTATCAAATCACACCAAGTTATAAAACATACCTCATATGCATATTCAACTACTATTTTACCTTTCATCATTCAACCACAAATCATTCCACACATCAACATTATAAGGCAAATTATGCACATACCAAAATACCAAAACACAAGTCAAATAAGTGGTTTATCTCAACAAAGCACATGTAGGCCAACATTTATCCAAAATAACCTATACATGCCATTATAACCAAAATCAAAACATCTGAAAGTACCAATAGAACTGATGGATAGTGTGATATAACTCCGACAAACTTCCAACCCAATCGAGCTTTCGATAATCTGTGAAATAAAGGATAAACAACTAAGTAAGCAATGAATGATTAGTATGCTCGTACAAACTTTAAACATAATATTCCAATTCAATAATAAACTTTATATATTAAATATAAAGCTATACCAATGCCTCAAGATTTATCAACTACATAACCACCAACTCATAAATGAGTAAGTCTATCAACTTCATATATATATTCATTTCTAACTTAATAGGATTTTATAAACATTATACACCATCATTAACCTTTTCATAAAACTACGAATAACTTCCTTTACTTATTTTCCATTCTATTTACTAAACATAAACTTAAATAACAACATCAATTAACTAATTAATATATTTATTTATAACATAGGTAAGTTCAACTATAACATACGTAATTTCTCATATATAAGTACATTATTCAACTCATCAATCCCTTTTTCATCATATCACATTTCAATTATGAACTTACCATTTCATTTGTATAATACCAGACATAAGCATATACATCAATCATAATCTCAAGCTTGACATAAGCCTAATCACCATCATCAATACACAAGTTAGTGCATTTATGTATATAACTCATTTTCATGTTTCAAATCACTATCCCATTTTCAATTCTCATACAATATCATCCACTATCAATCATAGTACCATTTTATTTAATTACCTCTATTAACACGACTCGAACTCGGACGGATACACGGATCCAACCAAAACACCAGTTTTGCACCCAGTGCCTATCGGATAAATCTAAAGTAATATGTGCCCAGCGCTATATACATTTGACACCTAGTGTCTCATCAGTTAAACCGAAGTAAATTGGCACCCAATGCCTCATTGACTCAAAGTCGAAGAAATCCCTAAACTCTTCCTATCCTATGGCATGCCATCTATATCCGACTCAACTCGATACATTTAATAGGGTTTAATTTCACTTCCAAATACAACCAATATCCAATTAACATATTTGCACATATATATATTCCTTTCAATTCAAATAATCAACACATTCATAATTTATATACCAATTCAATCCATTTCAATTAACTATCAAATGTCAACCTTTTTAATTCATACATATTGGCACATCATTTCAACATCATTTTGTACTATACTCAAATTGCACATGCTAACATTTTTTATTCGATTAACAATGTCCCAATTCACACAATTGCTATATAAATAGCTATTCACATATCAAACCACAATTATTTATACATTGGCATTAGCCATTCAATAATTAACAAATCTTTCAAATTCATTAAACAATTTACCTTATCGAGATTTTCCATACGAAGAATGACTTACGGATAAGAGTACATCATCAACAGAAGCTCATAGAGCTGGTCCACCAGAACACGCCAACAGAAGCTCATAAGAGCTGAACAAAAGCTTGTAAGAGCTGATCCACCCAATCACTCTAAACAGAAAGTAAAACACGAGAGTTCGCAACAAATGCTGAACCCTGATTCACTTGTTTAATATGTCAATATCTCCCTCCAATACCATTATACACCAATTTACGAATGTACTCAAATCTCGCGTTCCATTCAAACTGAAATTCAATTCAATATTATAATTCCAACAATAATTCATTTCCAACAATAGAATAAACAAATAATACCATTCATAAATTTATACAAAATATTAAATTTTAACCGTACGAACTTACCTGGCTAAATTGTAGAAATACCAAGATTCAGGGGCATTTTTGGTAATTTTCCATTTCCCTCGATTTTCCACCCGATCTTGATCTAAATTAATAATTTCATTCAATTTATTAATTTAGGCAATAAAAAAAATTCATTTCATGTAATTTGGTCATTTTGAAATTTTTACAAAATTGCCCCTAAAGTTTTACTTTTCAATTTAGTCCCTAAGCCCAAATCATGCAAATTAACTATTTTTAATGCAAACCCATGCTAGCCAAATATTCATGGCATTCAATACAGCCCATTTTTGCAATAATTTCACAACAAACCCTTGTATTTTTACTATTTCAACAATTTAGTCCTTAATCGTGAAATTCATCAAAAATCACTTAATAAAATACTTTTAAATAACAATTAATATCTAAAATTCATCATTTAATAACTAAAATCATATAGATTCATCAATGGAAACTTCCAAAATTTTTAATAAAATCAAAAACTAAGGTAAGGTTTAGTTGGACCTAATTCTAACAATCTCAAAAACATAAAAATTACAAAAAACGAGTAAGAATTAAACTGACATGAAGTAAAATATGAACAACCAGATTAAAACTTTCTCTCCTATGGCAGTTTAGACTGAAACAAGAAGAAATGTCTAGAAAAGTTTCAATTTCCAATTTGTTTCATTTTAATTTCAATTAAATTACAATTTTGCCATTGAATGGCTTTATTTTATTATTTTCCTTCCTTATGCCGCCTCACCCTTTTAATTTTGGTATATTTGTTTCTTAAGTCCTTACTATTTTTATTAATCAAGCCATTTAATCTCTTAAATATTATTATTAGCAAGTTTTGCACCTTTTTCAATTTAGTCCTTTTTAATTAATTAACTATCGAAACATTGAAATTTTTCAACGAAACTTTAATACTACCTTAATGACACTCATTAAATATTTATAAAAATATTTACGGCTTGGTTTATAGAAACGAGGTCCCGATACCTCACTTTCTAAAACCACTTGACCTAATAAATCATTATAAAACACAAATTACTAATTCAAAAACCTTTTTAAAACCATATTTGACTTGTAAATATTAAATAATAATATTTATGAACTTACTTGCCGGATTCGGTGGCCTCGAACCACTATTTCCGACACCACTGAAAATTGGATTGTTACAGTTATGTGAGAGTAACTCATGTTAATAACAACTAAAGTTAGAAACAACTTTTGCTTAGAATAATGTCGTTTTAGGAATAGTTATATTTAAAACGATCATTATTTGGAATAGGTTGTATTTAGAACATTTTCATCTTTCCGGAAAAGTCACTATTCAAAATAAGCTCTATCAAGAAAAATATCACCATAGAACAACTCACGTTTGGAACAAGTCAAAGTAACCGTTGTTTAGGCACAACTTTCATCCAAGAACAACCATCATCTTGCGATTGAAGAGATGTTTTGTGAAAGATGTTTTACATAATATTATTTTACCGAAGTAGAATAAGTGGAAATAACTGTAACAGCCCGATTTCCAGTGGTGTTGGAAACAATGGTTTTGGGACCACAATTTTGACATAATAATCCGTAAATATTATTTATTTAATATTTACGAGACATTTAGGGTCGTATTAAATTTTAGTTAGAAAATTTTATCGTTTAGATAGTTTATTGAGTAAAAAAAGGGACTAAATCGTAAAAGATGCAAAAGTTGAATTATTTAAATTAAAGGAGATAAATGAATAATTAACCCATGTGAGTTAAGTTAGTGGATTTAAATGATGGCGTACATATGTGGATAGTTTAATTAGGCTTAATATTGATTAATTAAGATTTAATTAAGAAAGTTGAAATATTTACAAAAAAAACCAAGGAATATATATATTAAATTAAAGCTAAAATTAAGATGAGATTTTTATTTTTCTTTTCTATTCATCTTCTCCACGGCAACAAAGCCAAAATTAGGTTTTCATGCTTGAAATTTCAAAGCTTAAATTGGTAAGTGAAACTTAGCCGTTTTTAGTGATTTTTATGTTTTTTAGCAAACCCGAGGACTAATTTGTGAAACCGTTAAATGTTTTGAGTTGTGCCATTGTTGAGTTTGAGTCATTCTTGAAATGTTATGGAAGGTTATTGATTATGGTTGTTAGATAGGACTATTTTGTAAAGTAGTTTTGATTTTAAGGTTTAAGGATTAAATTGTTAAAGTGATAAAATTATAAGGACTTGTTAAGACATAAATTTCAAAAATGGGCTGTATTAAAGTCATTGAATATTTGGCTGAACTTGGATTTAATAAAAAGGGTTAAATTGCATGATTTGAGGCTTAAGTACTAAATTGAACGAAAGTGAAAAAATTTAGGGCAATTTTGTAAAATGTCAATAAGGGGTTTAATTTCATAAAATGATTTAATTTCTGTTGTTGACTTAATTAATTGAATGGAATTATTATTTTAGATAAAGAACGTGTTGACAATCGCGGAAAAGAAAAGGTTTTGGAGTAGTCCCTATACTTGAGCTGTTACTACAGAATAGTCCTGTAAGTTCGTGTCGTTATTTTTATATTGCATTTATTTTAATTCATGTGTGTTATGAATATATTCAACGTTATACTTGACTTTAGAATGATTTGAGATTGCATGATAAATG
This sequence comes from Gossypium sturtianum, assembly GCA_025698515.1. Lineage (NCBI taxonomy): Eukaryota > Viridiplantae > Streptophyta > Magnoliopsida > Malvales > Malvaceae > Gossypium > Gossypium sturtianum. The sequence continues at coordinate 24,137,252 of CM046950.1, forward strand.
AGTATGAATATCAACTATCAAGCCTGGAGCTAGTGATATAGACCACAGCAATGGCTGAGATTTTGCATCTGTTGTGGATTCTCTACAGCTTGTGTGAGCAACATCGTGAGCCGGGGATTAATTTTAGTAGGTACTATGTAACAGTGATACAGACCTTAACAATGGTTTGAGATCCTGCATATGTTACGAATGCTCTGCAACTTGTGTGAGCAGCATCGTGAGCCGGTCAAAACTCTGAAATTAAACTCGAATGAGTGATACCCTCTGATTATCTGAGATTAGATCTTATTAATGCAATGATTGAGAATGTAATGTGAATTAATGCACTGTGTAATACTCACCTATTGTGAGCTGTGTTTGACAGAAACTTCATTTTTAAATCTATAATTTGGTTTGTTGTGTTAATTTGGTAAGATTTATTGTTAATTTAGCGAACTTACTAAGCTTCAAGTAAGATTATCCGTGTCTTGTATTTTGTTTTGTAGATTACATTTTGTGATCGGGATATCGGATCAACTCGCAGAATCACACTATTCCGATGACTCTTTTGGTAGATTTTTTAAACATTTGGCTTATATGGCATGTGATAGGGCTAATGGTTATTATGTTATATTTCATGGCTATGTGTGATGTTTGGTACTTGATAATAGAATAGTAGGCTATGGTTGTTAAACTGTAGGTAAATTTGAGTATGAGACTATGAAATGGTAAGTGTCATATTAAGTTGGTATGGTGTGTTTGAAATGGGTTAGTTTGGTGTATGTTATGGTTCATAGATGATTGTTTTGATAATTAGTAACATGAGCATTAAAATGTGTTTGGTATATGATACTTGGTATGGTGCTAGGTGATTGAAAATGACATTTTTTGGTTGTTAAAAGATGTGTTTATAGACTTTTGAACATGTATCATGAATTTGTTTAGGTACTTATGTATTTAGGTGAAGAAATAGCATGAACTTGGTCATTTTTGGACACACACGACCTGCGACACGGGCTGTCACACAGCCGTGTGTCACACAGCCGTGTGTCACACTTGGGCAACCCACATGGGTGTGTGAACCAAGTCAGTAAGTCACACCGGCTAGCACACAGGTTGACACATGGGTGTGTGAACTAAGTCAGTGAGTTACACGGGTGAGCACACGGTTGGACACACGAGCGTGTGAACTAAGAATATTCAATTTGTCTGGTCAGATGAATGCCAACAGAGCTTTATTTAGCTAAAGAGAATGTTGACAGAAGCTCCAATATGAACACAGCCTGACATTGGGAAATAATTTATTGTATACAGTGATGCGTCCCTTAGTGGATTGGGGTGTGTATTAATGCAGGCCGGGAAAGTAATAGCTTATTCCTCTCATCAATTAAAACCACACGAGAAGAACTACCCGACTCACGACTTAGAGCTAGCAGCTATTGTTTTTGCTCTAAAGATATGGTGTCATTATCTCTATGGTGAAAAATGTCACATATTTACCGATCATAAAAGTCTGAAGTATTTGATGACTCAAAAGGAGCTGAATTTAAGACAGCGACGGTAGCTAGAACTACTAAAAGATTATGACCTTGTAATTGACTATCATACTGGGAAAGCTAATGTTGTTGCAGATGCATTAAGTTAGAAATCGTTATTCGCTTTGAGAGCATTGAATGCTCATTTGTCATTGGAGGATGATGGTTCTGTTTTAGCAGAATTAAAGGTTAGACCATTATTTCTGCGGCGTATTCGGGAATTGTAAGATGACGACTCGAAGTTGATAGCTGAACGGGGGTAAATCCAGAATGGTCCGAATACCAGATTTACCATAAAAGCTGACGGTATGATGTATTTCCGTAATAAGTTGTGTGTTCCAAATAATTCAGAGCTAAAGCGAGACATCTTATCAGAGGCTCACAATAGTACATATTCCATTAATCCGGGTAGTACTAAGATGTTCAATAATCTGAAGAGAATGTATTGGTAGCTAGGTATGAAATGTGAGATTTCTGAATTTGTAACTAAATGTCTGGTTTGCCAACAGGTGAAAGCTGGACACTAGGTACTGTTAGGATTATTACAGCCTGTGATTATCCCTAAATGGAAGTGGGAGCGAGTTACAATGGACTTTTTTTAGGATTACTAATGACACTGAGGAAAAAGTATTCGATTTGGGTTATTATCGATAGATTGACTAAATCAGTTCATTTTATCCTAGTTCGTACTGATTATTCGCTTGAGAAGCTAGCAGAGTTAAATGTATTAGAGATTGTCAGACTACACGGAGTGCTGTTATCTATTATTTCTGATAGAGATTCGAGATTCACCTTGAGATTTTAGGGTAAGCTTCACGAAGCTCTGGGTATTAAACTTAATTTCAGTACAACGTATCATCCGCAGATAGATGGGCAATCAGAACGGGTACTACATATTCTGGAAGATATGTTACGGTGCTGTATTCTTGAGTTTGAAGGTAGTTGGGAAAGGTATTTATCGTTAGCAAAATTTTCGTGTAATAACAACTATCAATCCAACATTAAAATGGCACCGTTTGAGGCTTTGTACAGAAGAAAATGTAGAACACCACTCCACTGGTCAGAGTTAAGTGAATCCAAGCTGATTGGTACTGATTTAATTCGGGAGACTGAAGATAAGGAACGGATAATTCGTGACTGTTTGAAGGTAGTATCGGATCGTCAGAAATCGTATGCTGATTTAAAAAGGAAAGATATAGAGTTTGTCGTTGGTGATCGAGTGTTCTTGAAAGTTTCACTGTAGAAGAAAGTACTCCGATTTGGTAGAAAGGGAAAGTTAAGTTTGAGGTTTATCGGGTCGTATGAGATCACAGAGAGGATTGATCCTGTAGCTTACAAATTAGCGTTACCCTCGAAACTTGAAAAGATTCACAATGTTTTTACGTTTCAATGCTGAGACGGTATAGGTCAGATCCTTCACATGTGATTACTCCCTGTGAGGTTGAGATACAACCAGACTTATCGTATTCTGAAGAACCAATCAGAGTTTTGGCACGTGAAATAAAAGAACTTCAGAATAAGAGAGTACCGTTAGTTAAAGTTCTATAGAATCGTCACAGGGTTGAGGAAGCTACATGGGAAACTGAAGATTCAATGAGATTACAATACCTGAATCTGTTTGCTGGTAAGAAATTTCGGGGACAAAATTTCCTAGGAGGGAGAGTTGTAACAACCCGATGTCCAATGGTGTTGGAAACAGTGTTTCGGGACAACAATTCCGACATAATAATCTGTAAATATTATTTATTTAATATTACGAGATCTTTAAGGTCGTATTAAATTTTAGTTAGAAAATTTTCTCGTTTAAATAGTTTATTGAGTAAAAAAAAAGGGACTGAATCGTAAAAGATGCAAAAATTGAGTTACTTAATTAAAGGGGCTAAATGAATAATTTAACCCATGTGAGTTAAGTTAGTGGATTTAAATGATGACGTGCATATTTGGATAGTTTAATTAGGCTTAATATTGATTAATTAAGATTTAATTAAGAAAGCTGAAATATTTACAAAAAAAACAAAAGTATATATATTAAATTAAAGCTAAAATTAAGATGAGATTTTTAATTTTCTTTTCTATTCATCTTCTCCACGTAAACAAAGCCAAAACTAGGATTTTCATGCTTGAAATTTCAAAGCTTAAATTGGTAAGTGAAACTTAGTCGTTTTTAGTGATTTTTATGGTTTTCAGCTTGTATTAGCTTAATCTAGCTAACCCAAGGACTAATTTGTGAATCTGTTAAATGTTTTGGGTTGTGCCATTGTTGAGTTTGAGTTATTCTTGAAATTTTATGCAAGGTTATTGATTATGGTTGTTAGATAAAACTATTTTGTAAAGTAGTTTTTGATGATTTTAAGGTTTAAGGATTAAATTGTTAAAGTGATAAAATTATAAGGACTTGTTAAGACATAAATTTCAAAAAATGGTTGTATTGAAGTCATTGAATATTTGGCTGAACTTGGATTTAATAGAAAGGGCTAATTTGCATGATTTGAGGCTTAAGTACTAAATTAAACGAAAGTGAAAAGTTTAGGGCAATTTTGTAAAATGTCAATAAGGGGTTTAATTTCATAAAATGATTTAATTTTTGTTGTTGACTTAGTTAATTGAATGGACTTATTTGTAACACTCCTAACCCGTATCCGTCGCCGGAACAGGGTTAAGAGGCATTACCAGACAAACGAAATCTTTTACGGACATTTTATAATATAATTCAACCAATCGGATCAAAGCGTCCCTTAAATAGGTCATCGAGACCTCAAGCATGCTTTAGAATAGAGTCGGGACTAAACCGAACACATACAGAAATTCTCGAAAATTTAAAATTTTTTCTAAGTTACAGAGGTCACACGCCCGTGTGGGTAGGCCGTGTGAGACACACCCGTGTGTCTAAGCTGTGTCAAAACAGGGCATACATACTGACTTGTCCACACGGCCGTGGACACGCCCGTGTGCCTCACCCGTGGTCGAACCTGACTTGTACCACACGGCCAGTCACACGCCCGTGTGTCTTACCCGTGGTCGAGCCTGACTTGTTTCAAAATGGAACCACAAGGGACACGGTCGAGCCACACGCACGTGTGCTCAACCGTGTGGGCAAATATAGGCCATTTGCAAGACCAAAATGCCTCCCACACTTTGGGTCATCCCTACAAGCGCATACAAGCATATTTCTAAACACAATTGGCAACCAATACACACCAAATGATCATCATATCATCCCATTCAATCTCATTATTAAGCATACCAACTTATATGCCATTTAACTCAATATAATCATAAACATTTTCAAAGTACATTCTATCACATACTTACCATATATAACATGCTATCTTTGCATCCATGGACTTACCATTTCTATGACCATGAAATCATACCAAAACCAAACATCATATAGCATGACTCTTCATTCATTACACAACCATTTAACTAGCCAAATCACATGGCTATACACATATTTCAAACATAACTCAAAGTAACTAGCCTATACATGCCATACTAGTATATACATTTTCAAAAGGGTACCAAAATAAGATTGAGTAGTGTGATGACAATCCTTGACGGTTCCCGAGCCTTCAGTAGCTTTGACGATCTATAAAACAGAGCAAACACACACAAAGTAAGCTTTCCAAAAGCTTAGTAAGCCATATACAAATAAACTTAATATACAATACACATAGCCACATAAACACAATGACATTAATGTATCTTATTTACAAATTCATAATATCATCCTTGGCTCATTACTTAGCCATTACTTACTCATACTTCACAAATCAAATATCTCATATGCTCATAACTCATTTAAGCATGTGTATCACATACCATCTCATCATTTACTCATGTCACATTCATTCAAATATCACATTTTGGTTCATTGCATCCATATGCATATTTACTCACCTTCCATGCCTATTCAAAAAATATATATATCAAACGTACCTAAAGCGGATATACAAATCACATAGTCATTCATTTCTCGGACTTGCCCGTTGAACCATTCGGAATATAATAGGATACTCAGAGTGCTCAGAATAGTCGTACAATTCCAACGTCTCAGAAGAGGTCTTACATGTACTCAGATATCGATGCCACTATCCCAGACAGGGTCTTACACGAATCAAATATGATGCCAATGTCCCGGACATGGTCTTACACGTAAATCTCATATCAATGCCAACGTTCCAGACGTGGTCTTACACGAAGTTTCGAATCAATGCTAACGTCCCAGACGTGGTCTTACATGATCTCACATATCAGAAACCTATGTCATGACATATGCAATCCTATCCATTCCTAGGTTCGTACGGGACTTCTCGGACATTGATACACTGTCAATAATATCTCGGATTTCATGTACATAACACCTCAAACATATTCAACACAAGGTAAATTTCATATATGCACAACTTACTCAATTTATATGCATTTATTTGTATATCGACTTACCTCGGATTCGGTTAACGTACAGACTCGACTATTCCATCACTTTCGATTTCCCGCGATCTAAGTCCGTTTTCTTCGGTTCTTGATCTATACATATTCAAATTTAACTCTTTTATTCACCAATTCATTCAATTCAATCCAAAGACACATATTTAGGGCAATTTACAAATTAGCCCTCACATTTTCACATTTTGACTATTTAGTCCTTATTTCTCAAAATCACAAAATACACAAAATCTCAATACACCCATGCTTAGCCAAATTTTCATGTAGTCTATACAAGTCCATACATTTTATTTATTTCAAAATTTAGTCCTTCAAAGTATTATTTTCTCAATTTAATCTAAATTACTCAAAATCATCAAAACTCCAAAGACAAACTATGTTATTCTATCACATATAATTCATATTTCACCATCAAACATCCAAAAACTCACATGTTTATCAATGGAACATTTCAAAATAGTCATCAATTCACAAAATTGAAGCATGGGTTTTGAAGTACTCGAAGCAACGATTACGAAAACGTAGAAATTATCAAAAACCGAAGCAAAACATACCTTGAATCAAACCAAGAACTAGACGAAACCTAGATGTTCTTCTTTCTTTTTCTCTTCTTGATATTTTCGGCCAAATAAGATGATAATATTCATCTTTTAATTGTTTGTTTTATTATTAACATGTTATTTTACTATTTACTTTTTTTTTATCCTTTCAATTAATATAAGAAACTTATATACATTAAGGGCATACTTGTCCTTTGCCATCCACTAACTTTATTAATGGCTTAATTGCCTCATAAGGCCACAACATTTAAAAGCCATAACACATAGGTGCTTTTACAAACATCATGCTAATTTTTCATTTAATGAAATTTAATCCTTTTCTCAAATTAAGCACACAAACGGACAAATTAATTCACGGAACTTTAACACATGCTTAATCATATACTGCAGACACAGAAAATAATATTAAAATATTTCCTGACTCAGATTTATGGTGCTGAAACCACTGTTTCGACTAGGGTCTAAACCAGACTGTTACATTATTATTTTAGATCAAGAACGTGTTGACAACCGTGGAAAAGAAAAGGTTTTGGAGTAGTCCCTATACTTGAGCTGTTACTACAGAATAGTCCTGTAAGTTCGTGTCGTTATTTTTATATTGCATTTATTTTAATTTATGTGTGTTATGAATATATTCAATGTTATACTTGACTTTGGAATGATTGGAGATTACATGATAAATGAGTATGAATATCAACTATCAGGCCTAGAGCCGATGATATAGACCGTAGCGATGGTTGAGATTTTGCATTTGTTGCGGATTCTCTACAGCTTGTGTGAGCAACATCGTGAGCCTGTGATTAATTTTAGCAGGTACTATATAACAGTGATATAGACGGTAGCGACGGCTTGAGATCCTACATCTGTTGTGAATTCTCTGCAGCTTGTGTGAGCAGGATCGTGAGTCGATCAAAACTCTGAAACTAAACTTGTAACAGTCTGGTTTTGGGGCTAGTCGGAACAGTGGTTTTGAGACCACTAATCCGAGGTTGAGGAAAATTATTTTGATGTTAATTTATGTGTTGTAGCATGATTATATGGATGCATGAAAATTTTGGTGTTTTAATTTGAGTGATAGCATGCTTAATTGCGAAAAAGGACTAAATCGCATAAAATACGAAAGTTCTATTTTTCATGGTAGAGGTGTCTAATAGCTAAAGAATGTAATTGGGAGGATTTTAAAGTAAAATTAGGCCATTTATCTAGTAATGGCCGGCCATGTGCATAGGGGAGACAAGGGCATTTAATTCTTGGTCAAAAATTTGGGTGAATTAGGTTAGAAAAGATGAATAAAATATGGTAAAGAGAAAAGCTATCATCTTTCACTATTCACTCTTCCTCTCCGCCGAAAATTTCAAGCTTAGAGGGGTTTTGAATGCTTTAAAATTTTAGCAACTCATCTTCTTCACAAGTAAGTGATTTTAGAGATCTTTCTTGATGATTTTTGTATTTTTGGAGTCCCCAAAGCTTAAGCTAGCTAATGAGGGGACTAATTTGTCAAATGGCTGAAGGTTTAGGGACTTTCCATGAGAGAGTTTATGTTGTTAACTAAGTTTTTATGGAAGAAAATGAATGTTAGTGAGATGAGAAACAACTTTTGTGAAAGGTGTTAGCATGAAAACACCTAAATAGGACTTAAATGCAAAGATTTAAATTGTGTCATAAATGCATGAAATAGTTGTAATGGTGAGTAGTTTTAAGAGAAATAAATGTTCATCTATGCTTTTTCATTGAGAAAATGTGTTGAAAAATAAATTACGAGCCTAGGGGCAAAATCGTAATTTTGCCAATATACAAGGGCAAAATGGTCATTTTTACCCAAGTGTAAAATTTGAAGTATTATGATCATAGAATGATCTAAACGAATAAATTTCATTGTTATAGATCAAGAAGAGCGCGAAATCAACCTTGACCGAGGAAAAGGCAAGGTGACGGATTAGATCGTTGGTTATCACGTTTTGCACCGAGGTAAGTTTATGTGTAAACAATGCATGATTGTGTAAATATTGTGTGGTTAACTAGTGTATGGCAAGATCGAGAACATGTGTGGTTCAAATGGATTGAATGTGGAAATTGTTGAATAATTATTGTATGAATGATGAAATAGTCATATAAATATGTAATGTCGACACTTTTTGGTGGGCTAAGTGCGATACCACCTTGTTGCTTAATTTACGATGGGCTATGTGTGAAACCGTCGTCTAAAATCTTTTGGTGGGCTAAGTGCGATACCACCTTGTTGCTAATTTACGATGGCTATATGTGCGATACCATCGTCTATTCATCTTTTGGTGGGCTATATGCGATACCACCATAACTAATCTTTTTGGTGGGCTAAGTGCGAAACCACCGAGTGGCTTGATTGTGTGAAATGGAATTAGAAATAGTGAATGTTGTATTATGTGACCTTGTGATACTAAGTGCAGGGAAACTCTTAATGAGTGTGTGCATTAAGATGTGAGATGGTTGAAATGTGGGAATGGAGAAAATGAGTAAGCATGTCATGAATGTAAATTGCTTCTTGCTTAGTACGTAATGCTATGTATTTGTTCAATACATGTTATAATGTTGTGTTGTTTATATGTAAACTTACTAAGCTTAAAGCTTACTCCCCCTTCTCTTTTTTCCCTTGTTTTATAGAGTTTAAGAGCCGAGCCGGGATACTGTGACTAGCCTAAGGAAGACCGCCCACACTATCAGCTCCTCTCGGTATACCTAGACTTAATGATTTTGTAAATGGCATGTATAGGGGCTAGACTAGTTAGATTATTTTGGCCAAAGATGTATTGGCTCTTGTTAAGACATTTAATTTTGTAACTTGCCATGCATGATGGCTTATTTTACCATCTATGAAATTACGAGGTTATCTATGGGAGTTCATGATGAAAATTATGAGATGTTTATTAGCATGTTGAATAGATTCATGTAATGTAAGCTATAGGGGTGCTAAGAGCTTGGCAAATAGCCTTGTTCTTGTCCACATGGGTAGGCACACGGGCGTGTGTGTGTCTAGCGTGTGAGACACACGATCAAGCCATGGGCGTGTGCCCGGGCCGTGTGAAGTCTGCACCTTGAAATTGTAATTTGAATGGTCGCGACGGTTAAAGCACGCAGGCGTGCCAGGCCGTGTTGAACAAGTCAAGTATATTAGGTATGGCACACGCTTTAGCCCACGCGCGTGTCAAAACCGTGTGTGATTAGTCGATGTCGACCACGGGTGGAAGGCACGGACGTGTAATAGGGTACACGGGCGTGTTCCCAAACCGCTGGGCGTGTGCCTTACCCGTGGGCATTTGGCCAGAATGCTTGGGTTTTTAGGCACGGTCAGGGGACATGGGCGTGCGTGTCTATGCACGGGCGTGTCTAATCTTGCACGGGCGTGTAAGACCTGTTTTGAAAGGAAAAAAATTTAAGATTGGAAAAAGTTTCAGATTAGTCTCGAGATCCCTCGTGTGTATAAGTGAGGCCTCGTAAGTCGAGAATGAGGTTATAGAGAGTAATTACGTTAAGCTTAAGTGGCGATCAAGTGGTTTGAGTTCGGTATCGCCTCGGGCCCGGTTCCCGGCGTAGAACCCGGGTAAGGGGCGTTACAAAACTCGAATAAGTTATACCCTCTGATTATTTGAGATTAGATCTTATTAATACAATGATTGAGAATGTAATGTAAATTAACGCACTATATAATACTCACCTATTGTGAGTTGTGTTCGACAGGAACTTCGTTTTTAAATCTATAATTTGGTTTGTTGTGTTAATTTGGTAAGATTTATTGTTAATTTAGCGAACTTACTAAGCTTCAAGTAAGCTTAATCGTGTCTTATCTTTTGTTTTGTAGATTAAATTTTTTGATCGGGAGATCGGATCAACTCGCAGAATCACACTATCCCAAGAACTCTTTTGGTAGATTTTGTAAACATTTGGCTTATATGGCATGTAATAGGGCTAATGGTTATAATGCTATATTTCATGGCTATGTGTGATGTTTGGTACTTGATAATAGAATGGTAGGCTATGGTTGTTAAAATTTAGGTTAATTTGAGTATGAGATTATGAAATGGTAAGTGTCATATTAAGTTGGTATGGTGTGTTCGAAATGGGTTAGTTTGGTGTATGTTATGGCTTATAGATGATTGTTTTGATAATTAGTAACATGAGCATTAAAATGTGTTTGGTGATACTTGGTATGGTGCTAGGTGATTGAAAATGACATGTTTTGGTTGTTAAAATATGTGTTTATAGACTTGTGAACATGTATTATGAATTTGTTTAGGTACCTATGTATTTAGGTGAAGAAATAACATGAACTTGGTCATTTTTAGACACACACGGCCTGGGACACAGGCTGTCACATGACCGTGTGTCACACTCGGGCAACCCACACGGGCGTGTGCACCAAGTCAGTGAGTCATACGGGATTGCATACGGGCGTGTGAACTAAGTCAGTGAGTTACACGGGTGAGCGCACGGTTGGACACACGGGTGTGTTGTATAACCACACGGCCATGTTGGAGCCACACGACTGTATGGCCCCTGTAAATGAAATTTTTCAGTTTATCCGAAAATGCTCTGATTTGTTTCGATTTGGTCCCTGTTTGCTTGAAACTTATTTTCAAGGCCACGTAGGCTCGATTTATGGCCCGTAAATGCATGATTATTCCATTTTGAATTTCTTATGTATTTATTAATTAAATTGAAAAACATTAATTACTATTGGTTATAAAATGTTCTGTTTTGTACGGTAATACTCTGTAACCCTATTTTGGCGATGGAAACAGGTTACGGGTGTTACAATAACCCCCGAATATGACACAGTTCTTGGGTTGTCTTTACTCTTGGGACGTTTCGGAGAGTTTGGCTTCGTGGATCTATGGAGATAGTTAAAAACCTTTTCCATAACACTAAGTGCTTCTCCCTTCTTGCAGAAGCATACTGAATCCTTATTCACTATTTAATATCACCTAAAAAATTCTTTCATAATAAAAAGAACCATTAATGCAATTTTACTTGAAAAATATCTATCATTACTCTCATTAATTACCAACTTTGTAACATTCTTGAAACGGTATAAATAAAAGCCTTTCACAGCCAGTGAAATGACTTTTGACACTTTGGAATTCTAACTCTCAAAGCTTACTAGAAAATTCTCTTAACTTGTTTTCTTTGTTTAGCCTTATCATCAGCCACATTTCCCCATTTTCACCTTACCAACCACCATCTACTACTGCGTTTAGTGTTACTGGATTTGCTCCAGTCTTCCTCTTCACCTTCTTTTTTTATATTTTGTTCACTTGTTTGCACTGCTTCCTCTCTCCATCAAAGAACCCTTTACATTTTGGCGATTCCATTGGGGAGGAGTGATTGCATTAGGTAAATTTTTTTAATATATCTTTTACTGAAAAAACATGGATACCTCTATTGGAAACCAAGGCACTGTTGTTTGTGCCTACATCAAAGAACTGATGAACATGATTCAAGCCTTTCAAGAGAGGATGCAAACCTTGGAAGAGAACAATAGGCAAGTGATGAAAACCATTTCTGAGCTTGCATATTCTTCTCTAGCTCTACAAATGTAGCCTATGAGTGGAAGTGAGAATACTTCTGATGGAACAAATTTTCCAAACATGACACCAACAACGGAGACAACACACTCATTGATTCTTTTTCATCTTGAAACACCAACACCAACATTGTTAATCCTTCTATCATTATTACTGGAATTACTCCCACTATTTCTGGTGCTTCTACTAGTGTTACTGATGCCTCTATTGTGATTACTTTTGAGACTACTTCTCAGGGGTATGTAAAAAAGGAGGACCTTCAGATGTTACTTGAGGAGAAGAATAAGAGCTTGAGCTTTTTTGAGTTTGATCTCAAGCTATCATATCCAGCTAGGGTAGCTGCAAAGTCATATCCCAAGGACTTCATTAGTCCAAAGTTCAAGCTATTCAACGGGAAGACCAATGATGCTTGTGAACATGTGATGAAGTTTGTAGAAACATTTGGAGTAGCTAGGTTGGATGATGACTTGAAGTTTATAGGAGAGGTCTTATTGTTTGCTAGTGTGACATGGCAGGTTGTCGTAAAGAGGTTGCCATTAGGGAGTATGTGCAGGACATGCACTGTGAGACCCATTCTGTTATGGCAATACAAGGTTGTTATGCTCAAGTGGGACTCGATGGCCTTCAGGGGCGTGTTCACACTTGAAGAGCGTTTACACCTAAAAAGTGGATGCTTGGAAAGGATGCTCGTCAAGTGGGTAAACTATCCCTAAAAACGGAAGGTTCAGGTATTTTAGAATAAAGCGGGTAGTCTACGTCCCTTGTTGAGACTAAGGGTCGAATCAGAGAGTAGGGATCTGACAGGGCTAGTCACTAAGGCGTTCAAGTAGAGACAAGAAGTTGGTTGCGGGGGTTTCTCAAGTAGCCTGTCATGCTGACACGTGTCTAAGTTAGGAGGAAGTATAACAATATTAGATTTGGTTTTCCAAATAATCATAATATTAATATTATTTTTACGAATCTAATGATACCCATATTGAATATGTATTTTTAAAACTTTTAATACAACTATTATTCTTTTATAATTATTTTCCATTTCATGAAATATCAATACCCTAATTTTTTTTCGTAAATTTAAAAAGTTTTTTTGAAGAGAAATTCATTAATTCATTCAATGAATAAGACCATACAATTCGGGGAAAAGAATAACAAACACTCGTTGTACACGCTAAAGGACAAGCTCCATCAACATAACATATCAGAAGTGATTGCAAGCACTTAATACAATAAGTAAATCAACCTCGAATGGTCCAAAGCGATGGGCATAAATCGGCAAAAGAACCGAGCATCCACCAAACTAGAGGGGACGACGATAAAACCAACCCTAAAAGTACTTACAAAAGCAAGAATACATGCTTAAGCAAGACTAAAAAACGTACTACAAGAGTAGACAAAAACTTCTAAAAGTGAAACTTATTAAACAATGGAAAAACAAATATAAAACATATAAAACTTAAGATAACACGAGTCTAAACCGACTCATGAAATCATTTATTATTCTGAAACAGATACAGATTAAGAAGTCAACGATGATACAGATTAAGAAGTCAACGATGAGCTACCCACTTTCCAAAAGAAACTGTCGGTGGTCGGTGGTGTTTCAACGATGTTAGGCACCATCTTCTATCCATCACAACTTGTGAAGACAATAAAGATACCCACAAAATAGATTTGCAAACTGAAAAAAGAGAATACACGTGGAGTGCACGAGAAGAAGAAAGAAAAAAAAAGGTTGATAGGCAAGAGAAAAAGGTGGACAGTAGTTAGCCTGGAGGCTAATGCCGCCGCTAGGCAAAAATAAAAAGAAGTAAACTTCTTGGAGCAAAATATTTAGGATTATTTTAGGAGAAGATAATAGCTTCAAATGTTTAGGGTTTAAATTTTTTATTCATAAATTTAAAATTCGCTATCCAAACTCATGGTTGATTTTTTATTTTGAGTTGAAATGGTGGCGTTAAAATTGGATTGGAATGACGGATTAAACTAATCGAATTGGAAGTCAAAAGTTCAACGGGTGATATAGAACCAAAAATAGCTCGAACCGTTTCAAATAGATAAAAACCGAAATTACCTGAATCGACTCTTATTCTCCTAACACATGAGTTGGTGTTGACCTATCTTTTTGGGTTTAAAAAAAAAGTAATAAAGTGTATTAGTTTTATCAAAAAATTATTCTTCAATCAACTCGTACGGGTTGAATGTTTTATCGAATTTTTTCCATATCCAGATTTAGTTCCCTATTAGGCAAAAACAGGTTTGGAGACGCTCTCCTGGTATATACTTCATAAACTCAGACGCTCTTGCTGGAATACTCGGTCTTTCCGCACCCTACTTTCAGGTATTCATTCATTCATTACCATTCCAAAGATATTGAACATTGCATCAGCTTTAAGTAAATAGCAATAATAATCAAGTAACAAAGCAAGACTTTTACAATAAAAGAAATACATGTTATGTTAAAAAAAAAAAATCATCTTATTAAACATGTTGTAAGCCGGACATGAAAGGTCCTTCAGTATGCACTATAACTTTCTTCAAATTATTAGCTTCATTTCTCCTTTTACCCCCTTATTTGTATTGGAGAAAGGCAAAACACAGTCAAAATTTTTGGACCTATGGGTACACAAGTAAGGGCTTATGTCAGATTTCAGACATTTTTCTTCTGAATAGTTGGTGTCAATACAACCTCATCCCATATCCAAATATGAATACACTTCATTTCTGGTTTCTGACTGTGTTAGGAATGAGACCAGACTAACTTTCAACACATTTATCTGTTTCTGCATCTCTTTTTCTGTCTCCCAAAACTTGGCAATATTTAGACTAAAAAAATGATGATACTCCAAATGCTTGGTTGGGGGAGCGCCTTAGAAAGGCGGGTGATCCTCCTCTGGGGTTTGGGGTGGGGCAGGTTTCCAACCTGGTTTCTCATCCCAATACATGTCGTAATATATATGTCCAGGAGTGTGGTTTTCTACACAGCACCATATACCTACATACCTCTTCATACGATTCCTGAATTTCTCCTCTCTTGTCTGAGTTTACATAAAACATTAAACATATTAGTAAATGGCAACCCAAATGTGTAAAAACAAAGTAAAAAATAATGGAAGATGGGAAGCTGCAGCTTGATGAAAAGACTTGCCTTATCTGTGAAACTGTAAAAGGCACCTTGCATTGAAGAGAATTGGATGACTTTGACATCCTTGAATGAAGAGAATACTGTGTTGAACTGTATAATTCAGAATTAGAATTCAACAAGGTCACTACCAAGCTATTGGTAATAGCATGACGAGTAATAATACCAGTTCCATGAAAATACAAGCAGAAATAAGATAACTCGGTTATGAACTTAACGTAGCCTACATCTAGCGACCTTTGATACTTGACCAACCTAAACTTGGACTAGTGTCTAACTGAATGAAAAATATATCTCAACATGGAACAATTCACTACTTAGGACATAGCACATAGGATCCATTGCATCAAGAACATTGGGAGTGATTGCACTACTTTGAACAAGATATTTTACATAAGCAAGTGAAGAATCAGCCATACCATTTCTTCAGTACTGTTTTTCGGGAATCTTAAAAGACCTGGTCGACTTGTGTTCCTTGATGCATGGCAATCTTCAGTTCCTTCTTGACAAAGCTGAACATCAAGCCATGACTCTTTTACCTGAAACAACATTGAAAATTAAAGTTCCCTGAAGGAGATCAAAGAAAAGAAACAAATTAATCTCTATCACTAATATTTTCATTTACTTGTTGGGGTAATAATGGATTGTTGAGAAATGAGTACTCTCTGATGTTGATTGCAGGGCCGAATTCCTCTTCTGGAAGGTCTTTCAACATAACATTTACCTACAACAGTGCATAGCATATTCCTTAGAATTAGAACGTCTCATGCTCAAAATAAAAGAATCCACAAAATCCTTGCAATAAAAGAGGCTAAATGAAGTGCTCTGATATAGAGATTATTGGTTTCATGGTTGTACGCATAACGGTCTAATGGTCTTACAATCATCTACAATTTACCTCAAAAACATGGTCTAAAGGGCAGAGAAAAGGTTGCCTAGTCATTGACCCCTCCAGAACTCCAGGATGTGAAAACCATAGTCTATCCAATCGGCACCATAATGGAGGCATAACCTGAAATTGACACAGTGAAAAGCTAAAAAGATGATTACATAACCTTATCCAACTCCAATACCCAAATCTACAGATGGAATGGATTAGATAACTTTCCCCACACAATGTGATATCACTTGCACCGTTGCACCACATATTTCACTGGCTCTTTAATAAGATGAAAATTTCAATTTATAGATGTTTTACCTTGATTACTTTTGCTACCACTAGGCACAAGTAATTCATGTTAAAAACACATGCTCTAAGGGTGTAAGCCAAGATTCTCATAAGAACTACTTTAAATATCTTGGTTCAATTTCCATCACAGAGAAAAATTATATTCACGCAACTCATTAGAACAGTAAACAGAAAACTCTTAAGACAATCATTTTGAATGATCATAGTGTTCTCACCAGTGTACGGTTCAACAATGAAGCGATAGCAAGTGCCGACCTTATTTGTTTCATCTGAATAAAATCGTCAACAACAGAAATTATGAGAATAAATACAGAGGATTCAAATCACAGAAGCTTATACTTCTAAAATAATACACTCATACTTGGTAATTAATAAGAGAGAAGTGTGATTCTAGATTATGCTCCCCATCCAATAACAAGCTCTTCGGAATAGAAGGTTTAAATGACAAGAATCCTCCTGCACAATTCCTTCAATAGTTAACTGGCAGCATAAAACATTCTGTGAACATCAAAGCAAGTTTCGATATCTGAAATTCAATTGACTTTGATCTTTCTTGCTAGATAAATTGATAACCCCTTTGTTTAAAATGGGGGCAAAGGTAAAAGTTAAAGAAAGCTCTCATTTCACTACAGAACTTTTTTAAGTTTCCCTGATAAAACTCGCAGGATAGTAGATTTCAGACTGTCCTGCATCCCATCATACCAACACAGGCATAAAACATGATAGGAGAGATATCAAAAATGTGAAAACAGTTGATGTTTCATTGCAAGTACAAATTTGGAATTATACACTTCATGCATGGAGGACAAATCATCATATCTAACTCATCTGTTCCGCAAAGTTTTAACCAATGATATATCCTAGGGAAAGCAAATAAATTATTATGGAGGATAATAATGTAACCAAACTGCATGTTACATGTACTATTTCCTTCAACCTAAAACACCCACGTCGCATAACATATGTCTGATGCCATAATCCATTTAAGATATGACCCATTCATCTCTACATGAAGGAAAAAAATTGCAAAAAACTTTAGCATGTCCATGTCAGATCGATAAATATAACTGAAGCTCTGCAGGATGCAGAAACTGTCTTAAACAGCTTTTGTGAGATAATATTGGTACTAAAACCAAATATCAGAACAGCTGGCACAAAAATACCCCATACTTTATAGTTGGTACAGAACATTTGTAATCATAATATAAGTCCTAACATCACATCTGGAAAATAACTGGCACAAAATTACCTGGTGCATCATAGTACTCTGGTGGATCATAGAAAACCATGGCCTCCCGCAGCCGATGACGCTTCCCTTCAGTACCACCATACTGGAATGTAGTGTGCAATGCATATGGCTCCAGCCTAAGTTGTTCATACATGGCCTGCCAATAGCATTAGGGCTTAGGACAAGCTTAATGTACAACATATGCTGCTATTTACTAACAGGTACAAGCAAGATAAATTAAAGCTCAAGGGTATAAACACAAAAAGGCATATAAGTGCAAAAACTGGAATTTCAACAACCATCAGTAAAATAAAAACATAAGACTATCAAATTCACCGTGAACAAGCATACAGATCCTACCTGAACAAAATAAGTGTGTCCACTACAAAATATACTTTCTGGTAGAATTCCCAGTTTGAGAGTTCCATCAAACGCATAAAAAAGTCCACTATCATCATCAATGGCTGGCCCTGTCTGCTTGCGTGCAAGTTCATTAAATCCATTCTGATCCCATATCTTGTCATCAGCTAAAAGCATATCTTTCCATTCTTTTGCCAGTTTTATGGCAGGCTCTGTCGGCCGCCAGTGGAAAATTCCTATATTGTAGGCAGCACCAACTGTTCAAGGAAAAGATAGAATCACTTGACCGAAGGAGTCACAAGACTGGTAATAAGAGTAAAAAGAAGAAAATGATAAATTTATAAATTAGACATTCTCTAATTCAGTGCACTGAGTGTTAATAACAAATGGAAAAAGAGGCTTAAGGCTGCAGTGCAAACTGAGCAGTCCCTGCTTCATAAATGAAGAGTTTAACACTTAACATAGAAGGTGAAAACAATCTAAAGGCAGCGTAGGATATGCTAAATTAAAACGCCACATCAATCGACAACCTTTCTCCTCTCTTCTCCTAGAAAGAAGAGGGCAGGTCTCCAGTAACAATACTACTCTGGGCCACAACTTGAAACATTTTTTACCTTGTTTCCAGTCAGCCAATCTGTCATCAACAACCGTTGGCACAACTTGGTCGCTTGAAGATAAGATATCAGCATCAGGGTACTGAGCAAGATATGGAAGCGGATCCTGTGGAAAGGGGCAAGCCACATCAAGTATGACTTTAATGTATATCTTCTGAAGTGACCATTAAGGATCATGATTTAAAATATAAAGAAATGATGACAGCAGAGTAAGAAGCATTACACAAGCCAATAAAAGTACACACAAAGCAAATGCAACCGCCAGGAAAAACTAGTATTTCTCACTGAATTTTTTTTTCTTATAGAATCAGAGAAATCCATATTCTTCCACAGTATGATAGCATTGTAATAAAATAAAACTTATCCAATTTAAGGGAAGAAAAAGTGAAACAATCAAACTATAGCTTAGTGTCATGTAAACAACAAAGAACAACTTGATCTGGATGGGAAAGGGAGTACCTTGAGCCACACCATGTCTGTATCACACATCAATAGCTCATAACCAAAAGGAAGTATAGCATTTATAAGTAATACTTTCTCTCTCCCCATTTTATGAAATGTAGGAGAGCCCCATCCAACATCTATTGTGCTCATATGGCTGCCCATATCAAATACTGGAACACCTTTCCAATACAAAGCCTCCAACAGTTTGGTATCCATAGCACCTAAATCACAACGATTCCGATTCATTGTCCACTTTTAAGCACAGTTAACTGCAGGAAGATTTTAACAACTTACCAACAAGAAGATTAGAAACATCAAGATCCGTCAAGTGTTTGACCCAAGTCAAGATGAAATCCATAAACGCAAAGTTGCCAAAGGTGACAATAATGACATTGTCTTTCGCCCTTTCTCCAACCAGTTCTTTTGTTAATTTAAAGGACTCCAAAGGTGGCATTTTCGAATTACTAGGCGGAGCCTCCCATATAGTTTTCAACTGGTTGCTACCAGGTTGTGATGCTTTGTCTGTTGGTTGAGAAATGTTGTTACTGAAATTAGAACCACCATCTACCATTTGAGGACCTCAGTTAATAAAATCATGTAATTGACTAATGGCAAAGCAAATGCTAAAAGAGTGAAGTTGATGTACTGAACAGAACATCATAATAAAAGGCATCAAAGAAAGTCTTCAAAATTGCAACATAATTCCATAAAAGAAGCTCGGGGAAGAAAGGGTCTAACATACAAACAAAAAGTCAAACTAACAAAAACCCATTAGCAATATTCCATTTTGATTAGGATCCAATAACGAAAACAATGTTTACTCAGTTGTTCTAATAACATATGATCAGCCATTTGCACATACATAGAAGCTTAAATTAAAAAAGAAAAAAAAAAGAAAAAAAGAACAAGGAGCGTACTTTGGGAGAGAGGAGGGGAGGAAAGCCAAGAAGTAGAGATAGACTGGGTGCTGGTGGAAGCGGATGGAGAGTAAATGGCGGAGAACACATAAAAAGAAGTCGCCACTATCCCCACGATAATGGTGGTGTATATCGTCAGAAACAGCGGTTTGGAAGCAGCAGCTTCTTGAACTGCGTTTCTCCATCCCCCCATCTTTGCTGTGGGTTCCAACTTGATCTCTTTTTGGCGTTGAATTTTTCAGGATGAAAATGCGAAACAAAGGAAAGGGGGTTCGATTATAGTAGTCCGGCCTCCATGTTTAATTTAGGAGTTTTCAGATCAAATTCAATAGCTGTAGCAACTTGTTATGTAAGAGCTGTAGGCTATAGCTTGGTCAACTTTCCCAGCCCCTTGTCTTTTATTTATATCACAAATCAGTCATTACTATTATTTTAGAATTTACCATGTGGCAAGCTGGCATTGGGACTATATAAAATTTACAACAACATAGAAGAGAATAGATTTCTATTGAGTCATACAAAAAATGGCAAGCAATAAGTGGTTTTAAGATCAGGGCTTGGTGATGGACAACATTTCAGAATCTTGTCCGAATTTGGTGGGATTATGGCTTGGTTTTTACTTGGAAAACATATTTACAATCCCTTCATTCGATACATGTTTTAGTCAATGCAATATTTCATTTTGCTTACAAAATAACAAATATTTTACTAGAGTGAAAACCCCCGCGGCTCACACTCGGGGATTTTCAAGAAATTTTTAATTAATCTATGTAAAATTAAATTTTATTTGTAAAAGTAATGGGGAATAAAAAGTTGGAAAGATGATATAATTGGTAGATTAGAAAAATTTAAGGAAAGTTCATCTTAGCATATAAAACAAACCATTCTAAATATTTTACAACACCAAAAATAATCATTCTAAATTTGAATAAGAGGATGTGAGAAATGAGAGTTGTAACTATGCATATTTAAGTAAAAATACCATAATAATTTCTATATTGCATTTTTTTCTTCGATTAAAAAAATGAGTAAACTGATCTTTCTGCGCACATATGAAAAAGAAATTATTTAAAAATGTTAGGATATTATTATATGATATTATCTCTTAGCAATTTGATTCATAATGGATATTATAGGATATTATCTTTTAGCAATTTGATTCCTACGTTACTACTACTGTATATATATATATATACCATTAAGGTCTATCAATAAAATTCAAGAGATTATCCTATTTTTTTCATGGCATCTTAGCAAGATTTTTGACACAAATTTTTTTTCTTTCATCATTCTAAATGTCTAGCGGCGAGTCTTCTCCTCCTCCATCACCACCAAGGGGGGCGACACTTCCTGGTTTTACCGTTGAGCAATAGTAGTCTCTTCTAGCGGTGTTCGGTAATAAACAATCAACTTCCACTCGGTTGAATGGTAAGTCCAAGAATAATTGGATTATTGATACGGGGTGTTTAAATCATGTTACGAGTGATATTATGTGTTTGACGAATGTGAGAGATGTAGTAGCATGTTCCATAGGACTCCATAATGGCCAAACAATGGTGGCTACCCAAGAAGGAATGGTTAAATTGAGGAAAAAATTCAATTAAAACACGTTCTTTACGTTCCTAAATTAAATTGTAATTTAATTTCAGCTTCCCAGTTGAATGATGATATGAACTGTTTTGTCCAATTTTCTACTAACATATGTGCTATTCACCTTCATTTGAGGTAATTGATTGGAGCGGGTGAGAGATGGGATGGACTTTACTACTTTCGGCATGTTTCGATGGTCAAAGCGGTTTCGGTTGAAGCTTCGTCCTCTTTGGAACTTTGGCATAGAAGATTGGGTCACCCTTCCGAGAAAGTAGTAAAGTTACTTCCTTATGTTAGTAACTCTAGAGATAATCTAAATAAAGCATGCGAAATTTTTCATCGTGCTAAGCAGGCTAGAAATAACTTTCCAATTAGTGAACAAAAAGCCACTCGTATTTTTGAGTTAGTTTATTGTGATTTATAGGGGTTTTATGACACTCCTTCATCTTGTGGATCTCATTATTTTTTGACACTGGTTGATGATTTCTCTCGTGCTGTTTGGATATATCTATTGGAAAATAAAAAGGAGGTTTTCAAAGTTTTCATGTTATTCATTGCTATGGTTGACCGCCAATTTTTCAATAAATAAAGTGTGTTAGAAGTGATAATAGGACGAAATTTAATTGTCTTCAAGATTATTTTCTTGCAAATGACATTATTTTTCAAACATCTTGAGTTAGGACTCCTTAACAAAATGGGAGAGTGGAGAGGAAACATCAACATATTTTAAATGTAGCTCGTGCTTTGCGTTTCCAGGGAAATCTGCTTATATCTTCTTGGGGGGAGTGTGTGTTGGCTGCATCTCATCTCATTAATCAAACTCCTTCACCTCTTCTTCACAATAAAACACCCTATGAAATGTTGTTTGGTAGCCCTCCTTTTTTTGATGATCTTCGTGTGTTTTTGTGCTTATGTTTTGTTCACAATCAACGTTCTAAGGGTGATAAGTTTGTTAGTCGAAGTCGAAAGTGTGTTTTTGTTGGGTACCCTTTTGGCAAAAAGGGTTGATATTTATATGATCTAGATTCTAAGAAGTTCTTTGTGTCCCGCGATGTGAAATTCTTTGAGGATATTTTTCCGTATTTGGATGAGAATGCTGCAACCATTAAGCCTAACAATGTTGTTGTAGCAACCCGTTTTCAGTGGTGTCAAAAATAGTGATTTTGGGACCACGATTCAGATCAGTCAGTATTTTATTATTTATTTAATATTTATATAGTTATTACAGTGTCGTATTACATTTTGGTTAGAAAATTTTAACGTTTAGATAGTTAATTAAGTAAAAAGGACTAAACCATAAAAGTTGTAAAACTAATTACAATAAGTTAAATTATATAGTTATAAAACCATGAATTAAGGGCTTGAAATGGTAAATCTACCAAATTGAGGTATAGTGGACGGTTAGGCGATAGGTTTTGTGTGAAATTTGAGTTGAAATGGTAATCTAATAAATAAACTGAAAATAAAAGATAACAAAACATGTTGTCATCTTTATTTTTTCATCACCACCGATTGTAAGAGGAGAAAAACACCATTGTTGAGTTCTTAAGTTTCAGCCAAGCTCTAATTGGGTGCATGTAAGTGTTTTTCAACATGTTTTTTCATGATTTTTATGTTTTTGATATCGTTATAGCTTAATCTAGCTAATCCCGAGACTAATTCGTAAAACTGTTAAATATTTAGAATTATGTCATGGATGAATTTGTGATGTTTCTGAAGTTTTTTTTTAGATTATTAAACTTGATAGTTAAATATGACTATTTTGTAAAGTGATTTTGGTTAGTTTAAGTTAAAGGACTGAATTGATAAAATATTAAATTGAGCATGAAATTCTTGTGAAATTTTAATAAATATGGGATGTAATGGTATGAGGGAACATTTTGCTAGCATGAAGTTGGTGTAATTGTGATAGATTTGGAAGTTTCGGGTTTAGGGATTAAATTGAATAAAAGGTAAATGTATAGGGTAAATGTGCAAAATAAAGAATAAGGGTCAAATATGTGAATTTAAATGTTTTATGTTATTAAGGTTATTAATTGAATAAAATTATTATATTTAGATCAAGAAACGGATCAGTTGGTTGATAATCGCGGGAAAGGAAAAGTTGTCGAGTAGTCGTTGTCGAATGTTGATAGCTATCATATTTTGGTAAGTTCGTATTATGTTTATTAATGTTTTAATTAATTATGTGTTTGGTTATATGAATTTGAATGATTCTATGATCTATTGAATGATAATAAAATTGAAAGATTATAGTTTGAAAGGTAAAGTTGGAGTATGGAATGATCTTGGTAAAACATGATAAGCTCGAGTGAACTTAGTGAATAGCTAGGATACAAATGACATGTCATTAGGGCGTATCAGACACTAGTTGCCGGTGATTACAGTATCAGGTACTTTGTATCTGAGTTACAGTATCAAGCACTTTGTGCCAATGTTATATTTATCAGGTACTATGTACCAATGATGGATACCATACCGATGGCTTGAGATCCTGCATATGTTACGGATTCTCTGAAGCTTGTGTAAACAACATCGTGTATTGGTTAATGTCCTTTTGTCAGCTTGTGTAAGCATTACCCTCTCACGTATTTGAAGCCAATTTACTATTGTTCTCCGCGCAAAACATTTAACTATTGAAATAGAAATGGAATGAGATGATATAATGGATTATATTTGTTTGATTATATCTTGGTATATGATTCTTAACATGATATGAATTATTCAGATTTAGTAATTTCATATAGTTGGAATGATGAAACAAGACAAAGGAATGTTTATTCTATGTTATGTATGATTTATAAATTAAATTGGCAGGTATGTGATGTTTTATTTTATGAACTTACTAATATTTATATAAGCTTACTCTATTTGGTTTTTCTTCTTTGTAGATTGTCGGACTTTTGCTGTTGTTTGGAACATCATTGGAGATCACACTATCCGACAACTCTTCCGGTAGTTATTTTTTTATTTTGGCCCAATTATAAGTGGCATGTAAATAGGGTTTCGGTATGTTTATGTTATTAGGTAACTTGGTGATGACTTGTATCATTTGAGATGTAATTTTGTATTTGGTATATTGAAATGGTAGCTTTTCACTCGATGCCTTTGTTGATGAGATGTTGTTGAAATGGTCATTTTGGTTTTGGTAATTTATAAACTTATGATGAAGTATGTTTGCATTTGAAAGTTTAGTATAAATGGATGATTTTGGAATATGGTATTTAGGACATGGTTGATGATTGAATAAGGTGGATGTGTTGATTATGTCTTGGTTTGGATAGTTGCTGTTTATACTTGAATTGTGGTGCCATTGATGGCATATTGGTTAGGCACATAGGTTGAATGTGAATTGGTATATTTTGACATGTTTGGGTACATTTTGAATAGGTTTATGTGATGGTAAATGAATGGCTTGGAGTCTAAGAAATTGTGGGTGATTTGACTTGTGTTTGAAGGTATTTTGGGCACACACGGCCTGTGACATGGTTGCATGACACGACCATATGGCCTCTTTGATTTTTTGTGCAGGTTTGTCCACATGACCTTAGAGAGTTACACGGCGTGGCGACACGACTGTGTGACCCTGAGTTACACGGGCACAGATTGTTGCACAGTTTGGCCACACGGTCATGTTCTTGAGCCACACGGGCTGAGCTCTGTCACACGACCCTTTTTTCCACTTTTTACTCAAACTTTTGTAAAAGTTTCATTTTAATCCAGAATTGTTCTCGGTTTGTTTTAAATGTTCCATGAGCTCGAATTAAGTCCTGTTTTGATTGAATAACCTGGAAAAATGATTGCAAATGAATTATTTGGTTATTTTTTTATTAAATTATGAATGATGTCAAAGTTTTATAGTTGTAATACCTTATAGCTCGGGTCGGGCGACTGGACCGGGTATAAGGTGTTACAGTTTCTTTGCCATATGGGAGTGTAGACGTAATTTTTTATACATATTTTGGTGAATTAGAGGTATTGGGATCCACAAAATTTCCTCCGCTTGCTACTCCGGAGCCTATGCGTTCGCCACTTGCGAGTTTTCCGACACTTGTGGTATCTTCTTCTTCCTCCAATAACACAGTGGTGCAAATGGCTTTGGGTAATGATGCGCCTGAATTGTAATGAGGGCATAGGGAGAAGTTTCCCTCTATGAAGCTTCAATATTTTTTCACTCATACTGTCATAAAGAAAAGTCTATCTCCCACCTCACTTGCTTTAGAGCCTTCCTCAGGTACTCCATTTCTTATAGCGTATTATGTTAATTGTGACAAATTTACTGTGAAACACTAAAATTTTATTGCAGCTATTACTACAGGTGTCGAGCCACATTCTTTTAAAAAGGCTGCGAAGGATGCATGATGGCGTGATGCTATGCAAAATAAGATTTATGCTCTAGAGGATAATGACACTTGGTCTATGGAAACACTTCCTCATGGAAAGAAAGCACTGGGTAGTAAATGGGTGTACAAGATTAAATATAACTCCGATGGAAGTATTGAGAGACTTAAAGCTCGTCTTGTTATTTTTGGTAATCACCAGGTAGAAGGTATTGACTATAATGAAACTTTCGCACCTGTGACGAAAATGGTGACTGTTTGGGCTTTCTTAGCTATTGCAGCTTCGAAAAATTGGGAGTTACATAAGATGGATGTCCATAATACCTTCTTGTATGGTGATCTTGATGAAAAGGTTTACATGAAGCTTCCTCTAGGTTTTTCTCCTGATAAGCTTGGAATGGTTTTTCGTTTGCGCAAGTTTTTGTATGGGTTGAAACAGGCTCCCCGGTGTTGGTTTGCGAAGCTTGTTACTGCACTAAAAGGTTATGGATTTTTCAATCATATTCTAATTATTCTCCTTATACATAACTAAGGGATCTGTACGCATTAATGTGCTAGTTTATGTTGATGATTTGCTTATTTCTGGGAATGATTCTGCTGTTTTGAAAACTTTTGAGGGGTATCTCATTTCTTGCTTCTATATGAAGGATCTTGGTTGTAACAGCCCGATTTTGGGGCTAGTCGGAACAGTGGTTTTGAGACCACTAATCCGAGGTTGAGGAAAATTATTTTAGTATTATTTTATGTTTTATAGCATAAATATATGGCTACATGAAAATTTTGGTGCTTTAATTTTAACGATTGAATGCTTAATTGTGAAAAAGGACTAAATCGCATAAAGTGTGAAAGTTCTATATTTCAAGGTAGATGTGTCTAATAGCCATAGAATATTAAATTGAAGGTCCTTAAAGTGTAATTAGGCCATATAGAGTGTGTTGGCCGGCCAGAGGAAGCAAGGGGATAAGAGCATTAATTTTAGTCAAAATTTGGTGACATTAAGTGATAAAAAAATAAATAAAATTAGATAAAAAGATGATATCTCATCTTTTACTATTCATTCTTCTTCTACCACTGAAATTTGAAGGAAATTAGAGGGTTTTTGGAGTCCAAACTTTCAGCCAAGCAACTTTCTTACAAGTAAGTGATTTTGATGGTTTTAATTGATAATTTTTGTACTTTTGGAACCCCCAAAGCTTAAGCTAGCTAATGATGGGACTAATTTGCAATATGGTTGAAAGTATAAGGACTTTCCATGAGAGTGTTTATGTTGTTTGTTGAGTTTTTATGGAAGAAAATAAATGTTAGGGAGATGAGAAACAACTTTGGTGTAGCCATGAAAACACCTAAATGGGACCAAGTTGTAAATGTTGTGATTTAGTAATAAATGCATGAAATAGTTGGAATTGTGAGTAGTTGTAGGAGAAATAAATGTTCAGCTAGGCTTGTTTAATGAGAAAATATGTTGAAAAATGATTTACGAGCCTAGGGGCAAAATCATAATTTTACCATAGTACAAGGGCAAAATGGTCATTTTTACCTAAGTAGAGATTAAGATGCATTATGATCATAAAATGATTTAAATGAGTGAATTTTGTTGTTATAGATCAAAAAGAGCGCGGAATTAACTAAGATGCATTATGATCATAAAATGATTTAAATGAGTGAATTTTGTTGTTATAGATCAAAAAGAGCGCGGAATTAACCTTGACCGGGAAAAAGGCAAGGTTTCGGATTAAACCGCAAATTAACGCATTTTGCACCGAGGTAAATTTATGTGTAAACGATGCATCTTAAATATACATGTTGTTACTTATTGGTTCATTGTATGATTGAGAACACTTACAATTTAAATGGATTAAATGTGGTAGAAAATGAATAAATTCCTTATGGATGTTGAATTAGATATGTAGGTATGGAATATTATCCGTAGTAATTAATGGTGGGCTGTGTGCGATACCACCTTAACTATTCTTATTGGTGGGCTATGTGCGATACCACCTTAATACTTATTCATGATGGGCTGTGTGCGATACCATCGTTTGGTGGGCTAAGTGCGATACCACCGTAAATAATCTCGTTGGTGGGCTATGTGCGATACCACCCCATTAAAGTTAAATGGTGGGCTAAGTGCGAAACCACCGAGTGTTAGGTAATACTATGAATGGCTTATTGTGGAATTGTTGAGTGTTGTTTCATGAGATTATGTGGTGATAAGTGCAGGATTGTATGTTAAATAATGTGAGCATTTGGCTCGTGATAAGCTCGGAATGTGGTAAGGGATGAAATGAGTAAGCATGATCATGAAAGTGGATTTTTCTTGCTTAGTATGTAATGCTATTTATTGATTAGCACATATTATGATGTTTATTGTTTACATGTAAACTTACTAAGTGTAAAGCTTACTCCCTTTCTTTTCCCTTGTTTTATAGTGTCAAAGAGCCGGGTCTGGATACGAAGATAATTGGAAGATCACCCACACTATCAGCTCATCTCGGTATATCTAGAACTAGCATTTTGAGTATGGCATGTATAGGGGCTAGACTTAGTGAATTATTTTGTTATTTTGGCCAAGTATGTATTGACTTCCTTAAGGATGAATTCCTTTGTATATTGCCATAGTTGATGGCTCATTATGTTTAAGTTATGAAATATGAGGTTATTCAAGAAAGTGTTGTTGCATAAATTGAGTTGCTTGATGATGTGTTGAATGGAAATATGTTGTGTGAGCTAGGGTGGCAAAAAGAGCTTAGCAAATAGCCTTGTTTATGTCCACGGGTAGGCACACGCAGCGTGTGTCTAGGCGTGTGTGACACCTGATCGATCCCATGGGTGTGTGACTAGGCCGTGTATCCCCCGCATGTTAGTGTTTCAAGTCAGTGTCGACCACGGGCTAGCCACACGGGCGTGTGCTTAGGCCGTATGTCCCTTATGAGATTGCTGACGTCACAAACAGAATACCCAGGTTTTTACACACAGGCCAAGAACACGGGCTTGTGTCCGGCCGTGTGAAAACCCCTGTAGGTTCGAAATGAAAAATAAATCCCACATGGGTTAGGGACATGGGCGTGTGTGACAACATGGCTTGCCCACACGAGCGTGTCCCATTTCACACGGGCGTGTGGTCCCTGTTTAGACAAAAAAAATTATATGTACAAAAGTTCCCGGTTGGGTTCCGAGACCCTCCGTATGCTTGATTAAGGCCTCGTAGGCCCTTAATGAGAATGTATTGATTGTAAATGGGAAATGTTAAGTTGGAATGAAGTTTTAAATCTTAAAGTTGTATGACCTAGAAAGTCAAGTCCGGTAACGCCTCGTATCCGGTTTCGGCGTAGAATACGGGTAAGGGGTGTTACATTGATGTTTTGAAATATTTTTTGAGCATAGAGGTAGCTCGCAACTCTTTGGGGTTATTTCTTTGTCAAAGGAAATATGCACTTGATATTATTCTACATGCAGGTCTTTTGGGAGCAAAGCCCTTAGGATCGCCAATAGAGAAAATTCATAAATTAGCGCATGCTACAAGGACAATTTTGTCTGATCCTAAGCCGTAAAAACTGTTAATGGGTCATTTGATTTATTTGGCAGTGACCAGACCTGATTCGACATACTCGATTAATGTCTTATCCCAGTTTATGCATGAGCCGAGGTAGGAGCATTAGAACGCGGATCTGGGTGTTGTCCGGTACTTGAAAGGCTCTTTTGGCCAAGGGATTCTTTTGAGATCTGATAGTGATTTATCCTTGAAAGGTTGGTGTGATTCGGATTGGGCTGCTCGTCCATTAACTTGGTGTTCGCTTATTGGCTGGCTTGACTTTCTGGGATAATCTCTTATTTCTTGAAAAACTAATAAACAACATACTATTTTCTGTTCTTCTGCTAAGGCTGAGCATAGGTTTATGGCTTCCATCACTTGTGAACTCAAGTGGCTGAAAGCCTTGCTATTGAGCTTAGGTGTTCATCATCCTAAAACAATTCCTTTATTTTGTGATAGTCAATCTATGCTGCATATTGCACATAATCCCATATTTCACGAATGTACTAAACATATTGAAGTGGATTGTCACTTTGTTAGGGATGCAATCCAGGATAGGTTGATTGCACCTTCTTATATTCCGACCTCCATTCAGTTGGCTGGCATTTTTACAAAGGCGCTTGGTAAATTGCAATTTGAATATCTTCTCAGCAAGTTGGGCATTTATGATCTGCATGCTCCAACTTGAGAGGGTGTTAGAATATTATTATGAGATATTATCTTTTAGCAATTTGATTCCTAATGGGATATTATAAGATATTATTATGAGATATTATCTCTTAGCAATTTGATTCCTACATAAATACTACTGTATAGATATAGATATATATATATATATACCCTTAAGGTCTATCAATAAAATTTAAGAGATTACCCTATTCTTGTAAAACAAGCATAAACATGCTAAGTTGCATGTATGTTTTGACATTTTTGTACAATTGTGTAGTTTTCATTTTGTATATTTTTTTAAGGATATTTTGTATGCTTAAAGCATTTGTACTCTTTTTTAAGCCCTTAACTCAGTTGGTGTCACAAGTCAATTGGGCACCAACTCAATTAGAAAAATTAGAAAAATACCCTTTCATATTACATTATTCAAGGGCATTTTAGCTTTTTTACTTTTAAAATAACTAAAAAAAAATGCTTATAGTGATTTTTGAACTCACACCAATGTGTAACACATTAAATTTACCATTCAACCAAAAAAGTATTTTATATTTTTTGTACATTTTAATTTTATTATGCACACTTATCTCCATCAATTGTATATCTATATTATTTTTTAAGTCCCAAACTGAGTTGGTGTCACGAGTTAACCTGCCACCAACTTAGTTAGGGAAATTATAAAAATGCCCTTTCATTTTATATTATTCAAGGGCACTTTAGTTTATTTTTCATTATTTATTGTATGTTATTTTCAAACACAAATGTGCGTTACATGGTTGCTATACGCATACGCATGTGATAGAATTTCTAGTTAAAATAAAGAAATTCAATTTAGAGAACTTTTATTTTATTACTTAGTCTATATATTATATATTTTCCCTTTTTTTAGAAATAACCAAAATTATTAGTTATTTACGAAAATGACCGACTTGAAAAATTATGTACATAAATGACATATTCTCCACAGTAAAACCCAATGGTGCCATAGGTATTGGCGGCACCACCCATCATAATCACCCAATAATTGGCCCATTAGAAAAAAAAATGATTTTTTTGGGTGGTGCTATAGGGATTGGCCGCATCAGTGGAAATACATGTTCCCTTGGTTAAAAATACTTGTATTATGAGGAGAAAATAGGAAAAAAATATTTTTTAATAGGTAGTGCCATAGCCATTGGCGTCACCACTATCAGAGGGCGAGAGAAAATAGCTTTTTTGGGTTGTGTCATAGGGATTGGCGTCACCAGTGTCAGAGGGTTTAAAATTTTGAAATTTTTTGGGTGGTGTCATAGGTATTGGCGTCACCAGTTGAGGCAAATTTAATTTTTTCGACCCAATTCAGGCTAAGTTAAATATTATTTTGTAAATTATTTGATTTGGGTTTAGGGTTCCATTAATTATAATTCCACCCCTTTATCTTTCTTTTTTTAACATCTCGCCCCCTATTCTTTTTTTAAATTCCCTTCAATTTTCCATTTTTTAAATTTTCTCCCTATTCTTTCTTTCTTTTACCTTTCATTCATTTTTCTTCTCTCTCTCTTTTTTTTTCTTTTTTTATTTATCCATTTTTTTCCTTCAATGTCAATTTTTTCTTCTCCTTTTCATTTTCCTTCTTTATTTTTCCCTTTTTCTCTAAATATTTCAATGGTTGTGTATGTCAGTTGTACCATGCAATTTATTTATGTTAAGTATGACTCCTATTTCAGTCAAATTTGAGAAATAATCTTCTAGTTAATGACTCCTATTTCAGTCAAATTTGAGAAATAATCTTCTAGTTAAACTATGTTTATTTGTTTCAATCAAACTCTGATTAGTCTAGATTATTTTGTTATTATTTGACCTATGAATTTAGCCTATAAATAGGCTCTTTTACAACCTTAGAAAATACACCTATTAGATATTAGAACTCATAACACTTTTAGAGAATTTTGTGTTTACGTTTTGAGGGTTATTTGTTTTCAGGTTTTCTAGGTTTAGTTTTTATCTCCATCTTTTGTACTCTTCGTTCTTTTGCCATTATAGTAAAATTATCTTTGCCCGTGGTTTTTTATCTTCTTTGGAGGAGTTTTTCCATGTTAAATTTGTGTGTTCAATTTCTCAATTTCTTTCGCTATTTTTACTTGTTCGTTGCTTAATCGGATCGATCCCCAACAAGTGATATTAGAGCTAGTTCAATTTTCGTAGATCAACCTGTTCAAAGATGATAGCATCAAGGTTTGAAATTGAGAAGTTCGATGGTGTCACAAATTTCAATTTGTGGCAAGTTCGGATGATGGCAATTCTAGTTCAAACTGGCTTGAAAAAGGTTGTTATCGGGAAAAAGCCTGAGAATCTAAATCAAATAGAATGGGAAGAGCTTGATGAAAAGGCCTTGTCTGCAATCCAATTGTGCCTCGCGAATACGGTATTGCAGGAGGTATTGATGGAGAAGACCTCATCCGCCTTGTGGAAAAGGTTAGAAACTCTTTATGCGACTAAGTCTTTGGCTAACCGATTAGTGTTGAAACAATGTCTATTTACATTTCGCATGAACGAATGTGAGCTTCTTAGAGGTCACATCATTCAATTCATTACTCTTTTAAATGATTTAAAGAATTTTGAGGTTAAGATTGACGATGAAGATCAGACTATGCTATTATTATGCTCTTTACCCCCTTCATACAAGTCTTTCAGGGAGGCCCTAATTTATGGCAGAGACAAACTCTCGTTCGAAGATGTGGAGGGTCATTTTTTGAGTAGAGACAAACTTGACAATGAGTTTGGTTCAGATAGCAAGGCAGATAGGCAAGCTTCCATTTTGGTAGCATCAAAGAAGCGAGACAAAAGGTGCCGCTATTGTAAAAAGTTAGGTCACGTCAAAGCAGATTGTTATAAACTGCGAAATAAAAGAGCTGCTGAGAGTAACGAGGAAGATGTAGCTGGTGCTAATTTGGTCGATGAAAGCGGTGATGATTTCTTGTTAGTGTCAACGAGTGATAACTCCAAACTTATGTCCAAGTGGATCCTAGATTTGGGATGTTCTTTCCACATGTGTCCTAATAGAGAATGGTTCTCCACATACAGTTCGGTTGAAGGTGGAGTTGTGTGCATGGGAAACGATTCATCCAGTAAGGTAATTGGTATTGGTACTGTTAAAATTAGGATACACGATGGGACGATTAGGACACTATCAGATGTCAGGAATGTACCTGATTTACGAAAGAATCTCATCTCCTTGAATATTATAGACTTGAAAGGATGTAGAATCAACATCGAGTCGAGCGGCATTAAAGTATCTCATGGAGCTCTCGTTTTGTTAAAAGGTAAAATAACCGGTAATCTTTATATTCTGGAAGGTTCTACAGTGATCGATGAAATCAAACGTCCTTCGTCCGTTACGGAGTCAAAGTCAACTCGTTTAGAGCGGAGGCCACTTGGTCATAGGAAGAAAAAAGGTATGACCGTTTCGTTAAAGAGAGGTTCTATTTTGGATGCAGGTTTTGAAAAGTTAGGGCATTGTGTTCGTGAAAACCAGACCCGAGTTAGTTTTAATTTGGCAGCGTACAAGTCGAAGGCTAGAAATCTTTCGATTTCTAAGCACAGATTCGACTTAGTTAATTCCATGCATAGTTTAAGATAGGCCCGTGGCGGGCTTTGGCAAAGATGACTTGGAAATATGAGTCAAGGTGGAGATTTGTTAAGTATGACTCCTATTTCAGTCAAATTTGAGAAATAATCTTCTAGTTAAACTATGTTTATTTGTTTCAATCAAACTCTGATTAGTCTAGATTATTTTATTATTATTTGACCTATGAATTTAGCCCATAAATAGGCTCTTTTACAACCTTAGAAAATACACTCATTAGAGATTGGAACTCATAACACTTTTAAAAAAAAATTGTGTTTACGTTTTGAGGGTTCTTTATTTTTGGGTTTTCGGGGTTTAGATTTATCTCCATCTTTTGTACTCTTCGTTATTTTGCCATTACAGTAAAATTATCTTTGCCCGTGGTTTTTTATCCTTTTTGGAGGGGTTTTTCCACGTTAAATTTGTGTGTCCAATTTCTCAATTTCTTCCGCTATTTCTACTTGTTCGTTGCTTAATCGGATCGATTCCATCAAATTATAATCTTGAATTTATTATGTCCAATTAAACAATTAATTAAAATTGCAGAAATATATTAAATAGAAAATAATTTACATAGAAAATTTTTAAATAGCTATTATTTTTCATAATTCAAATCAAATAATTTACAAAATAATATTTAACTTAGCTTGAATTGGGTCCAAAAAATATTAAATTTGCCTCAAGTGGTGACGCCAATGCCTATGGCACCACTTAAAAAATTTCAAAAATTTAAACCCTTTGACACCGATGATGCCAATCCCTATGGTACAACTCAAAAAATGTTATCTTCTCATCCCCTTCTGATAGTGGTGACACCAATGGCTATGACACCACCAAAAAAATTTCAAAGTTCCTCTGACACGGGTGACATCAATGGCTATGATACTTCCTGTTAAAAAATATTTTATTTTATTTTTCTATTTTTCCCTTAGAATACAATTATTTTTAACCGGGGGAACGTTTATTTCTTCTAGTGTTGCCAATCCTTATGGCACCACCCAAAAAAAATCATTTTTTTTTCAAACGGGCCAATCATTGGGTGATTATGATGGGTGGTGTCGCCAATACTTATGGCACCACCGGTTTCTACTGTGGAGAATATGACATTTACGTATATAATTTTTAAAGTGGGTCATTTTCATAAATAATTAATAATTTTGGGTCATTTTTGAAAAAGTCTTATATTTTCGGCTGTTAAGGAAGTTTATAAGAGTAAATAGGGATAAATTAGACTTTTTATTAAGTCTTTTAATTGAATATTTTTTTTTCATTTTTCTAAATATTTAAATACTTTAATTGTTATTTATCACAATTAAAATTTTAGATATAATTTTTTTATTTAAATATATATATATATATATATATATAATAATATATTTTTCCACACCGTTTTCTAATAAATAGTGAGAGTGTGGATAACTTTAATTATAAAGTTTACATTTTATTAATTTTTTAAATTTAATAATTATAATAAATATTTTTAGCATGTTATCTTTAGAATTTATTATTACATTTTATTTTAATGAATTGTTTTTAAATATTATTTTATTATTTATTATAATGTTTTAATTCTTTGGAAGTTACAATTATTTTCTAATATTATTTTTATTGTTATTAAATTGTTGTTAATTTTCTTTATTTTGATTCTTTAGAAGTTACATTTTTTTATAGGAGCTATGAAATTTTTGTGTATATATAATTTTGTTTGATTTTTTTTTTGGATGACCATTTCATTTCTTCTTTTGTAGAATTGTAGCATTGCCTTGATTAAATTTTCTTTTGTCATTTTGTGAATAATTAACACAAATTGTGATTATTTTGATCTAATTAATTAACTAGTTTATTTTTTTTATTTTGTTATAGGTTTGATGAAGTAATATTGAATAAGATCCGTGTGGAAAACTACACAATTCTTCTTGTTATTATCTTGCAAAACATTGTTCTTTTTGTGATGCTAATTTGTGAATGGTGGATTTAAATTTTAACAAGAATGATATTGGAAGCTTAGAAGGCTTGATATCTGTCATTAGAGAAAATGTTCATGGTGCATTGAAAATGATGAAAAAAAGTTATTGAGTTTTTTATTTTATTTTATTTATTTTTAGTGATTTGAGTTTGATTTTGTAACTTTATTTTAATTTTTATGGTAATTTAAGTTTAGTTTGAGTGAATTTATTTTGTATTTGATTGGCATATGTAACGACTTGATTTTTAGTAGCGTCAGAAAATGCAGTTTTGAAATTTCGTTACCGTAAATCTAGTCCGTGAATATTGAATAAGGATGTTTACAGAGTTAGTGTATAGATGAATTGAAAATTTGATTAGTAATTTAATCGAAATTGTGAGTAATTAAGGCCTAGGGACTAAATTATAAAAGTTTGACTGCTATACATTTTTAATTAGGAAATGACTTGGGGACTTATATAACAATTATCCAAAATATTAAAATGACAAATAAACCAAACAAAAATAGATGTTAGTGGGGTTTGATTTTAAATGCCATTAATTTGATTAATTAAAGGATTTTGTTTAATTAATCATGATTAATTTAACTAATTAAGTTTAATTAACCTACTAACCTAAGTATATAAACAAAATTTAATGGGAAAGGATGACAAAAGTCATCATCTTCCCCAAAACCTACTATCCACCATTGAAGAAGTTTGGAAGCTAGGTTTTAACTTTCGACTATTAATTCTAAGTCTTTAGCCATTTTTCTTTGATTTTTTTTTTTGTAAATTTAAGGTTATAAGAGTTTGATTTAGCTAGCTTGTAAACAACCTATACCTGAACCGATCGCGGAGTTCGAGCTATAAGGTGCCATATTCGTTGTTGGAGCAACTACGATCAAATTAAGTATAATTCATATCATTAGACACACAAATATGAGTAATATAAGCAAGTAATATGATAAATAATCATTTCCAGGTCTTATACGAGCTTACGAAAGCTCTAATGTTAACTCGAGGTCAAATTCGGACTGAATTGTAAAGAAATTCAAATTTTAGGGTTGACGTTAAGACGTGAGGGAATTTCTCGTCGTGACGATAGGGTTCCTCGTCTCGTCGTGATATTATAGGTCATTTCTCGTCGCGACGTGGTACGTTTGACGTCGCGATGTCACATACTATTTTTGCAATTCCAATTTTCTCAAAATCTACAATTTTTACACACAAACATGTTACACTACTACACCTAAAGATCAATAAACTTAAGTAGCTTTCAAACACCAATTATGTAGTGACCCGATAGTCGAGTAACCGAAAAATGTATTTTCGGGTCTCCGTTTTCATAAAACTGAATCGTAAATATTTATTAAAAATATTTACGAAGTTAGTTGTGTGCCTAATTAGGTTTTGATTAGGTGAATTTGACTTAATTAAAAGTAATTAGGAAAAAAGATTAGATTGAAATAAGTGTAAAAGTTTAATTATAGATTAAAGAAAGTAAAAAGGACTAAATAGGCAAATATGCCATTATTATAAATTGAGGCGGTTTAACATTGAAAAAATCTAAGATATTTTTAATTTAAAATATATATTATATTATATTTACATAATTAATAAGTATGTTATTATATTATATTATTATAATATTTATAATAATATTATATTATTATTATTATATATAAAACAAAAGAAAGAATAAAAATAAGAGAGAAACAGAATCGAAACAGAGAGAATAGGGAGAAAGAAAGAAGAAAGAAAAAGAAAAAGAAAATTTAGGATTTTAAGGGTTCAAACTTAAATTGGCAAGTCAATTTAATTCATTTTCTTGTAATTTTTGAGTGTTTATAATCCTAGAACAAAATACTATTAAGTATATGTTGAAATTTTGAAATTTAGTAGATTTTTGAATGTAGTTTATGTTGAATTAATGGATGAATTAGATATTGAATTGATGGAAATTCAAATTAGAATTGGAAAAAAAAAGATTAAATTGTAAAATAAGTTATAAGTTTAATGTAATAAAGACTAAATTGTAAGAAATTTGAAATTAGGGTTTATTAGTGAAAATTTTAGAGTTAAGTTAAGTTATAAGTAAAATTTAAGTAAAAATAAGGTATAAATTGTTATAGAAATAGAAATAATTTTAGTTATGGATTAAATTGAAATGTGAGCTAAGGTAAGAAATGATGAATTTATTATATCATACATGTTTATTTTTATTTACAAGTATAGGAAAGTCATTTGATTGTTTTTTTCTAACATATAAAATGTTATATGTTTTATATGAAATTGAAGAGAAAGAAAAGAAAGGAGAGGACCTAATTGAAGAAAAATGAAAAGAGAAAGCTAAGGAGTGAAGGAAAACATCATCTCAACCTTTTTGTTGTAAGTACTACAAGATTTTTAAATTTTTTTTTATTTAAATGCTTATATTGTAGTATAAAATTACTTAGAAATAAAAATATAAAATATATATTTAAATTTGTAAATAAAAATAATAAAAATAATAGATTATGGAACTATGAAATTTGTAAAGAAAATTATAGATGGAGAATATAAGATGGTATATTGTTTGAACATTAAATAATAATGTTGTGACAAAAGTATATATGTGAATTAGGTGTGATATTTGTGAATTGTGAAATGTGCACTAAATTGTAATGAGGGAGAAATGAGAAATCTTTTTCGAAATATATATGTAAAGTATTTAAATGTATGAAATTTAGTTTTAATGCCCAAGTAGATGGAATTTAGAACTACTAAGATATTAGTGGCATGCCATTAAGGAACTTTAGCGCGCTCTCTGAATACTAGCACGTTAGTGCTCTCCGATTATTAGCACATTGGCGCTCTTCGTTTAGCACATCTGTGCTCTCTGTATAGCACTTTAGTGCTCTCTGTATAGCACTTTAGTGCTCTCTGTTCACTAGTGCATAATAATGCACATCTGTATTTATTCCGTATATCCGGTGTGTTCTATAAAGTCTACTTTGGGCTAAGCATATGAGTTGTGAACAAAAGTGAATCATCGATGTGTTAAGGTAAGTTTTATAACTTACAAAAAGATAAGTTAAATTTTATTAAAGTAATGCATAGTTGAAGAAACTTATATGTGAGTAAATATGTAATAATTGAATAAGTTTAAAATATTTTGTTATGATTATTTACCTATTTATTCTTGTAGTGCTTACTAAGCCTTCACCGGCTTAACGCGTTTATTTTTAACGCGTAGATACAATTAGACTAGAAGAGATAGAGTCTGACTAGAAGATCTCTGTAATATCCGGGATTTTGGGCTTATGAATTATTGCTGAATTTTACGTGAAAGCATGCCTATGTGTATTATAAGTATGTTTTATGAGTTTTGTGAACCCTAGTGTGTAGTCAAATGCCTTAGAAATTATTTGACTTTAAGTCTAAAAAGGGGGAGCTAAGCTTGATAGGCCTTAAGAAAATTTAAAGGGGAAATTTGACATAAAAATGGGCTTGGTAAAGTGGCTTGGAGGCGCCACTTAAAGCCTCTATAAGTGATGCCACAAGCAGTTAAAAAGGGCCTAGGTTCGAATCATAAGGGAAGCAAAAATGGGGCTTTTATTTTCGGCAAAAAGGGAGAGAGGTGGACGGCATGGGGACTCCTTTTAGAAGGGATTATCTTTTAAAATTTGGCTGGGATAAGAGATAAATGTTGGATTAATTTTTATTATTTTTGAATGGGTAAAGAAGAGAAATTTTAGGAGGAAAAGAAGGAGTTGATAGGGGAGGAAGAGTTGGCCGAATATGGGGCATTGGAGGATGGTATTTTTGGCTTTGGTATAGTAGGAAGGGTGTGCCGAAATTCATTCTTTTCTCTTCTTCTGTGTCCTAGCCGAATCTCCATCATCAACTTTCTCTTCTTCTCATAGTTTCTCCAAAAGCCGAAAATAGGATTCCCCTAGCCCTTGCCGATTTTCCTAAGTCCTATACTTTCTTTTCTTTTCTTGATTAAAATCGAATCTTTCCAAGTGATCATCAAAAGCGAAAATTGCCACTCTTTGAATCGATTTCTCCTGCAAGCTCTCTCTCCCGATTTCTTGAGGTAAATCAAATTCGATTTCCATTCTATTTCTTTTAGGCTTGTCGAAATCTAAAAACTAATCCCTATTATTGTTCCTTGGCCGAAACTATGGAAAAGGTTTCGGGATTTGGGTGTTGTCAACTACAAGGAGGTTTCGGGATTTCAATATTCAAGGTAAGTTATGTAATATTCGGCCATATTGATTATTACGTTAGCCGAATCTGACCATGGTTATTTAGGGGCAGTCGACAGTGGTATACAAGGATTTCGGGATTCAAAATTGCAAGGTGAGTGCACATACACATTCGGCCAAGACCCTATTTAGCAACTTAAATCTATTTCTTACTTATTCAAAAGCCGAAAACTAACCAAGTCAATTGATCTAGTGTTAGCCGATTTTAGGAAAGAAACACTACAACGTTTCAGGATTTGATTAATAATCAAATCGGCAACAAGGTAGGAGCTTTGGGTTCAATAATCCTTCGGGAGTTGATCATATAGCCGAATAGGCTTTTGCTAAACATTAAGTGGTTGACCGAATGTAGGAATTTGAGATCTAAAGCGTTAGATCGGGATTTTCGGGATTTCAGTGGAAGCGTTAAGTAAACCATGTGTGTACCCCACACTATCTCTTAATAGATTTATGGTAATGTTTTAATGCATGTGTTAATAAGAATGCGAAAGATATGGCTAAGGTACCATGCAATGGTACAAAGTACTCAGGTACGTTTACCCACTCCTACTATGAGTATAATATGATCTGTTATGGCACACATGTGAAACTATAAGAATGTGAATAAAGAATATGGCATGATATTGCATGTTTTGTATGACATGGGCATATAGGTTATATGGAAAGGGGAAGTGATTAGTGGTTTTGTACCCCAATATATGAATGTGGTGACTTCGGTCACATAATTTGAATGTGGTGACTTATGTCGCAAAATATATTATCCGGTGGCTATGCCACAATATATAAGGGCGATGAGCACGTCGTCTGCAGCGACTGCCTTCGATGATGTGTAGCGGATGGGTGGGTCGATTTAGTAATCCCCACGGTGTGATGGTTGGTACGGGTGATGTGTAGCGGATGGCATCTAGGTTTGGGTTCGGGATTGCATCATTATATTTAATTGCTATTTGTACATGTATGAATTGTTATGCCTAAATCGTTGGGATTTAGTGTTGGGTGCACACCACCGAGTCTGTTTGACTCACCCCGTTGTGGGATATCTTTCAGGTGACACTCGGTGATGGACCGGTCGGCGGGAGCTCGATGGTGGCCATGCTCACTCAAAATTTATTTTATCTTGGACTTTCTATTTTCAAGTATTTTGGATTTATTTCGGGTTTTTCTTTGATGTAATAAGGCCACTAGTGTGAAACTGTTTATGCATGCATTCTAATTATTTAGTATGATACGAATTTTATCAATTTAAAGTTTAAGCAACTTTTCTAAAAAAATAAATTTTAAATGTTTAGACACCTAAACACAAACGATTTTCGAATTAAAGATTAACCCCAAAACAACTCGGTATTTTTTTATAAAACCACCCAAATTTTCCAAAGTAATAAACATGAAATTAAAACGTTTTACTCGAGGAACATACCAAATTTGGTCTGGGCTCGTGGGCCGGGTTTGGGGTGTTTCAAATTGGTATCAGAGCCAGGTTCAAAACTCGGCTCTGGGGTTTTTGGGCTCAAAATGTTTTCTAAAAATGGGCTTTTGAAACATATATGTTTTTAAAGGATAACAGGTCTGTTAGCTCGGCATGGCACCTGCGTCTCCGGCCCAAGTCGGCCAGGTAAGTACCCTAAACCATTGTGTGATCTACATATGGGCTTTATGGGCTTTATGGGGCGTAGACTAGTTTAAATAGACTCTGATGGACTATAGGCTTAGTTTAAACCACTTCTTAAATTTTCATAAGACTTAATTTCACTAAACAAACCCGTTAACGAGCCGCAAGACTATGGTGTGTGGTAACCGGCCATACGCATGTTCAGGATTGGATCGGAAGAGCACGGTATTTAAGCGGTCCTAGTGACTCACCTCCTCTTTCTTTGGAATCCTACCCAGTGCGTAGGACTATTCACGTTAGTCGAGTTAGGGTGTGGCAAACAGCGCGACGCATGCCTAGGAGTGGATTCAGAGAGAGCTTGGTATTTAAGTTACCCTAGCGACTCGCCTCCTCTTCTTTGGAATCCTACAGTGCGTGGTGACTATTCACCCTAGTTATGAGGACTCGTTGATGGGCTAAACCCTATAATTAAAACCCGAAAGGGACTAGCCACCCTAGTTTGAAAAAAAAATTTCGAAATACCCCCGAATTTTAAAAATTACCGAAATACCCTTATTTCATAAAATCACCAAGGAACCCTGAATTGGAAATTTACGAAATTACCCCTGATTTACAAATTTTTAAATTAACCCCGATTTATTACCAAAATACCCCTGTAGGAGAAATGACGAAAATACCCCTGGGATAGGAACAGACGAAAATATTTGGATAGTGAATGTGTGCAGTAGGTACTACTGAATGATTGTGTTTCTCTGAATTAGGATAGAAAACTTGGAACGAAAACTTTGAAATGATCGAAAGAACTGCTATTAAACTTCTTTTCATAAAATTTCTTCGTGGATAATCAGTGGAACAAAGACTAATGCATAAAATTCCTTAAAAAAGATTGAAGCGCGATCGTAGAAATGAGTTCTAGGGGGCGCGGTCGTAATGTGCGAGGACGTGGTAGAGGTAGAATGACCGTATCGAAACCCGTTAGGTCTGGACAAGGGTCCGAAAATAAGGTACCACCACCCCCACCACCAGTTGTTGGTGTTGAGCAGCAAGATCGACGGGGATGATACTGAAAGACGCAGCGATCTTTGCGGGTTCTTGAGATGGTGGTGGAGCAGGTAGAGGTGGGGGAGCTCGGAAATCTGTACCCGAGCGACTCCGAGCAAATAGAGCTAAAGTATTCCGTGGCATATCTGGTGTGGCACCAAAGGCCACCGAGTATTGGCTGGAGGCGACGGAACGAATTATGGATGAGCTGGATCTGACCGCTGAGGAGAAACTAAAAGGAATGGTGTCGCTACTTCGCGATGAGGCATATCAATGGTGGCTCACAGTTCGGGATGGTGCCACTGGTGAGGATCTCACTTGGGAGTATGTTAAGGTGGCGCACTGAAGAAGTATGTTGGAACTAGTTATCTTGATGCACTGAGGAAGGCATTTACGGGGTGGTTCAAGGAACAAGTTCGTAGTGGAGTACGAGGTGAATTCTTAAGGTTGAGCCGGTATGCTCGCGTATCGTGGCTACGAGCATGAGCGATGTGTCCCGGTTTGAGGACGGACCGAGGATGACTCGAGGTTGTTGATAGCTCCACAGCAGGAGCGAGAGTTTGCGATGTTTGTGGAAAAGGCTAAGGTAGCCGAAGGAGTTAAGGAATCTGTAAGGCAGAATACGGACCGAAACAGGCAAAAGAGAGGTTTTGGGTCGTCAGGGTCATCTGGGAATGCGCAGAAGAGGCCTAGAGTTGATGGGCCGCGAGGTCAGCAAGTTGTGACAGGAGAGCCAGTATCGTACTTGTGATCAGTGTGGGAAGAGGCACCTAGGAGAGTGTTGGAAGAAGACAGGGGATGTTTCAAATGTGGGTCCAAGGACCACATGATTAAGGATCATCCTATAAAAATAGACGGGGGCGACCAACGAGTCAAGGTTC
This sequence comes from Gossypium sturtianum, assembly GCA_025698515.1. NCBI lineage: Eukaryota > Viridiplantae > Streptophyta > Magnoliopsida > Malvales > Malvaceae > Gossypium > Gossypium sturtianum. The sequence goes on from CM046950.1 coordinate 24,180,686, forward strand.
TAATCAGCCGAAGAGAGGGACAGCAGACCTCTCGCTGGGTCGTGGTCCGAATGGCGAGAGGAAATGGTGCCGAAGAGGACGTGGAACACCGTGTAGAGGTGTTGGTATCACGAGGCTAGACACCGGGGGATCGGTATATGCGGTTCGTCGGAGGGAAGACGGCGATGCACCGATGTTATAACAGGTACGTTCCTTATTTCGTGAGTTACCCTTTATTGCTTTGATAGACACAGGGTCAACTCATTCCTATGTTGCTAGTAAAGTATTCGAAACTTTGCATGTGAACTTTGAGACTATACCTAGGAAGATGGGTGTACTTAGTCCTTTAGGGCGCATGTGATAGTAGATAAACTCTTTAAGGAAGTGCCTTTAGAAGTTCAGGGACGCAGGTTCCCGGTGACTTAGTGGAACTACCATTCGGGAATTTGATCTAATCTTAGGCATGGATTGGTTAGTGAAGTACCGCGTGCGAATGTGGATTGCGCGCTAAACGCATGTCATTGAGAACTCCCGACGATAAGGAAGTTGTGGTGATGGGCGAAAGACGGAACTATTTGTCGAATGTAGTATCCGCCCTTAAGGTGGAGAAGATGGTAAGGAAAGGATGTCCGGTTTTTCTGATATGGGTCAGTGCCTTGGACACTAAGGAAACAAGTGTGGAAGGGGTTAGAACGGTAAGGGAATTTGTGGATGTCTTTCCGGAGGAATTACCTGGAATACCCCCGGATAGGGAGGTGGAGTTTGGAATTGACTTGCTGCCTAGAACGGCGCCAGTATCTATTGCTCCGTATAGAATGGCACCGAAGGAATTGGTTGAGCTCAAGGCTCAAATTCAAGAGTTGCTTGATCGTGAGTTTATTCGACCCAGTGTGTCTCCATGGGGAGCACTGGTCTTGTTCGTAAAGAAGAAGGACGGAACTATACGCATGTGCATAGATTATCGTCAGCTGAATAAGCTGACCATCAAGAACAAGTACCCTTTGCCAAGGATAGACGACTTGTTCGATCACTTAAAGCGCAAAGATTCTCAAAGATAGACCTAAGGTCTGGATATCATCAGCTTAAGGTGAAGGAAGCAGATATCCATAAGACAGCTTTCCGGACAAGGTACGGGTATTATGAGTTCGTAGTAATGCCGTTTGGGTTGACGAACGCCCCAGCCGCGTTCATGGATATGATGAATCGGGTTTTTCAACCTTACTTGGATAGGTTCGTCGTTGTGTTCATCGACGATATCCTAATATACTCCAAGTCTGAGGAAGAACATGATGAGCATCTCCGGATAGTGTTACAAGTGTTGAGGGAGAAGAAGCTCTATGCCAAATTCAGCAAGTGTGAATTTTGGCTGAAGGAAGTTGCGTTCTTAGGGCATGTGGTGTCTGCTGAAGGAATAAGGGTGGATCCTCGAAAGATTGATGCATTATTAGATTGGAAACCACCTAAGTCTGTGGCTGAGGTTCGCAGTTTCTTGGGATTGGCAGGCTACTACAGAAGGTTTGTGGAAGGATTTTCATCAATAGCCACACCTTTGACGAAGTTGTTGAGAAAGGAAGTACCTTTAAATGCAGTCGAGATAAGCAACAGGAGAGCTTTGAGAAGCTTAAGAGGGTTTTGATGAAGCTTGGTCTTGATTCAACCGGAGGCGTGAAAGGACTTTGTGGTGTCATTGTGACGCTTCTCACACGGGATTAGGATGTGTTCGATGCAAGACGAGAAGGTTGTTGCTTATGCATCTCGACAACTAAGGCCACACGAGGTTAACTACCCGACGCACGACTTAGAATTGGCGCGATTGTCTTTGCTCTTAAGGTATGGAGGCATTATCTTTATGGAGAGAAGTCGGTGATCTACACGGACCACAAGAGCCTTAAGTATCTCACGACTCGAGAAAGAGTGAACTCGAGACAATGAAGGTGGGTGGAGTTATTAAAGGATTACGATTGTTCTATAGAGTATCACCTGGGCAAGGCAAATGTAGTGGCAGATGCCTTAAGTCAGAAAGTGGTGTCGGATCTGAGGGCAATGTTTGCACATCTGAGCTTGTATGACAATGGAAGTCTCTCGCGCAGAGTTGCGAGTTAAGTCGACATGGTGAATGAGGTGAAGGAAAGTCAGTTAGTGGATGAGGACTTAAGTGCTAAGTTGCAGCAAGTGCAGAGTGGAGAGTTGGAAGATTACGGTATTAATGACGAGGGATTATTATGTTTCAAGGGCAAGGTCTGTATGCCGAAGAATGAGGACTTAAGGCAGAGAATTCTTCAGGAATCGCATGGTAGCCCCTATGCTATGCATCCTGGAGGTACTAAGTTGTACAGAGATCTAAGGGAATAATTTTGGTGGCCTGGTCTTAAGAGGAAGTTACCGAATTTGTAAGGAAATGCTTGACGTGTGTCGCAAGTTAAATTTGAACACCAAGTCTCACGAGATTGCTTCAAACCGATAAAGATTCCGCAGATGGAAGTGGGAGAGAATCACCATGGACTTTGTTAGTGGGCTTCCCCTTACGCCTACTAAGAAGGACTCGGTATGGGTGATAGTGGATCCGTTGACAAAGTCCGCGCATTTCATTCCAGTGCGGGTTGATTATTCTTTACAGAAGTTGGCGAAGTTGTATGTGGCGGAGATTGTAAGGTTGCATGGAGTACTGGTGTCAATTATTTCAGATAGGGATCCAAGGTTTACGTCTCGATTTTGGAAAGCTCTACATCAGGCTTTAGGCACCAGATTGGATTTCACTACGGCTTTTCATCCACAGTCGGACGGGCAATCTGAACGAGTAATCCAAGTGTTAGAGGATATGTTGAGGGGCTGTGTGATAGACTTCAGAGGAAGTTGGGAAGAATATTTGCCGTTAGCGGAATTTGCATACAACAATAGCTATCAAGCCAGTATTCGGATGGCACCATATGAAGCGTTGTATGGACGGAAGTGTCGCACTCCTACGTGTTGGACGGAATTAGGGGAACGTCAGGTTTTGGGGCCAGAGATCGTGGCTGAATCCGAGGAGAAGATTGAGGTAATTTGGGCACGGTTGAAGGAAGCATCTGATAGGCAGAAGTCGTATGCAGATCTTAAACGGAAGGAAATAGAATTTGATGTGGGGGATCAAGTGTTTCTTAAAGTTTCGCCGTGGAAGAAGGTGATGAGATTTGGTCGCAAAGGGAAGCTAAGTCCAAGGTTTATAGGACCTTATCGGGTATTAAAGCGAGTTGGACCAAAGTGGCATACCCGATTAGAGTTGCCTTCGAGTTGAAGCGGATGCACGACGTATTCCATGTTTCTATGTTACGTCGTTATCGATCGGATCCATCTCATGTAGTACCCGATTGAGGAGGTGGAACTAAGGCCGATTTGTCCTACGAGGAAGAGCCGATTCAGATTTTGGAGCGAGATGTGAAAGTGTTACGGAGGAAGTCGGTTCCTTTAGTCAAAGTGTTATGGCGTAATCATGGATTGGAAGAAGCTTCGTGGGAGCCAGAGGAAGCAATGCGACAAAGAATACCCTCACTTATTTTAGCTGTAATTTCGAGGACGAAATTATTTTAAGGGGTAGAAGCGTAATATCCGGATTTTGGGCTTATGAATTATTCTTTGAATTTTACGTGAAAGCATGCCTATGTGTATTATAAGTATGTTTTATGAGTTTTGTGAACCCTAGTGTGTAGTCAAATGCCTTAGAAATTATTTAACTTTAAGTCTAAAAAGGGGGAGATAAGCTTGATAGGCCTTAAGAAAATTTAAAGGGAAATTGGACATAAAATGGGCTTGGTAAAGTGGCTTGGAGGCGCCACTTAAAGCCTCTATAAGTGACGCCACAAGCAGTTAAAAAGGGCCTAGGTTCGAATCATAAGGGAAGCAAAAGGGGGCTTTTATTTTCGGCAAAAGGAGAGAAGTGGACGGCATGGGGACTCCTTTTAGAAGGGATTATCTTTTTAAAATTCGGGCTGGGATAAGAGATAAATGTTGGATTAATTTTTATTATTTTTGAATGGGTAAAGAAGAGAAATTTTAGGAGGAAAAGAAGGAGTTGATAGGGGAGGAAGAGTTGGCGAATATGGGGCGGTGGAGGATGGTATTTTTTCGGCTTTGGTATAGTAGGAAGGGTGTGTGCCAAATTCATTCTTTTCTCTTCTTACGTGTCCTAGCCGAATCTCCATCATCAACTTTCTCTTCTTCTTATAGTTTCTCCAAAAGCCTAAAAATAGGATTCCCTAGCCCTTGCCGATTTTCCTAAGTCCTATACTTTCTTTTCTTTTCTTGATTAAACCGAATCTTTCCAAGTGATCATCAAAAGCCGAAAATTACCACTCTTTGAATTGATTTCTCCTGCAAGCTCTCTCTCTGCCGATTTCTTCAGGGTAAGATCAAATTCGATTTCCATTCTCTTTCTTTTAGGCTTGTCGAAATCTAAGAACTAATCCCTATTATTGTTCCTTGGCCGAAACTATGGAAAAGGTTTCGGGATTTGGGTGTTGTCAACTACAAGGAGGTTTTGGGATTTCAATATTCAAGGTAAGTTATGTAATATTCGGCCATATTGATTATTACATTAGGTGAATCTGACCATGGTTATTTAGGGGCAGTCGACAGTGGTATACAAGGATTTCGGGATTCAAAATCGCAAGGTGAGTGCACATACACATTCGGCCAAGACCCTATTTAGCAACTTAAATCTATTTCTTACTTATTCAAAAGCCGAAAACTAACCAAGTCAATTGATCTAGTGTTAGCCGATTTTAGGAAAGAAACACTACAATGTTTCAGGATTTGATTAATAATCAAATCGACAACAAGGTAGGAGCTTTGGGTTCAATAATCCTTCGGGAGTTGATCATATAGCCGAATAGGCTTTTGCTAAACATTAAGTGGTTGACCAAATGTAGGAATTTGAGATCTAAAGCGTTAGATCGGGATTTTCGGATTTCGGTGGAAGCGTTAAAAAACAGTGTGTACCCTACACTTTCTCTTAATAGATTTATGGTAATGTTTTAATGCATGTGTTAATAAGAATGCGAAAGATATGGCTAAGGTACCATGCAATGGTACAAAGTACTCAGGTACGTTTACCCACTCCTACTATGAGTATAATATGATCTGTTATGGCACACATGTGAAACTATAAGAATGTGAATAAAGAATATGGCATGATATTGCATGTTTTGTATGACATGGGCATATGGGTTATATGGAAAGGGGAAGTGATTAGTGGTTTTATACCCCAATATATGAATGTGGTGACTTCGGTCACATAATTTGAATGTGGTGACTTATGTCGCAAAATATATTATCGGTGGCTATGCCACAATATATAAGGGCGATAAGCACGTCGTCAAATGCGACGCGCTTCGATGATGTGTAGCGGATGGGTGGGTCGATTTAGTAATCCCCACGGTGTGATGGTTGGTACGGGTGATGTGTAGCGGATGGCATCTAGGTTTGGGTTCGGGATTGCATCATTATATTTAATTGCTATTTGTGCATGTATGAATTGTTATGCCTAAATCGTTGGGATTTAGTGTTGGCTGTACACACTGAGTCTGTTTGACTCACCCCGTTGTGGGATATCTTTTCAGGTGACACTTAGTGATGGACCGGGTCGGCAGGAGCTCAGTGGTGGCCATTCTCAGCTCAAAATTTATTTTATCTTGGACTTTCTATTTTCAAGTATTTTGGATTTATTTCGGGTTTTTCTTTGATGTAATAAGGCCACTAGTGTGAAACTGTTTATGCATGCATTCTAATTATTTAGTATGATACGAATTTTATCAATTTAAAGTTTAAGCAACTTTTCTAAAAAAATAAATTTTAAATGTTTAGACACCTAAACACAAACGATTTTAGAATTAAAGATTAACCCCAAAAAAACTCGGTATTTTTTATAAAACCACCCAAATTTTCCAAAGTAATAAACATGAAATTAAAACATTTTACTCGAGGAACATACCAGATCCGGTCCATCAATCTCTCATCTCATCACATCCTCAAGAGCTTCAAAAGTAGGTACTATATTTTGAATTAAAATGGCATGTACATATGCAGTTCAAATGTGTTCCCATGTAATAGGGAATAAAATGTAAACTCTTGAAATTCTATCTGTAATCGGCCCATTTTGCCCGGGCCCATTCCATTCAGAAAAAACCAAAAAAAAAAAATAATGTTTAATAAAGTCCTTTTACAAATCCAAAGATGCACCTAAAACCAATAAACTACCCGTGGCCCGCTTTACACCTCGACCCAATAAACCATTACCCCAATTAAACCCAAAACTTACACGGCCCAAAGAGGCCCAAAACACAAACAAGTTTGAAGGCCTAGGGTTTCGAAACCCTAGGCGCCGCAAGCCCCAAACACTGACCACCGATCGCGCGCAGATTTAGCGCGAGTCGCACCTTATCGATGGGCCCGCCCCGTGCCGTTGACCTGCAAAGAGGGAAAGAAAACACAGCAGATATGGCAAGAAATAGCAAAACAGAATCTGTGTATTTCCTTTTTTAATTTTTTTTTTCGGGTTATAAAAACCCCCAAAATAATCTGTAAACACACATAGATACAGAGAGAAAAGATATACATGCAAATACATTGAAATAAACAGAGAAAAACCCAACAAACAGAGGTGATTTTTGATTTTTTTTATTCGAGTTATTTTATTTTTTTCTTCGATTCGTGCAAATATTGAATATACGAGTAATAAAACAGATAAAAGGTTTGTTTTTTACCTTTCGGTTAGCGTTTAAAAGCGAAGTCGTTGGCCTCCGACCGCCATATACGGTGGCGCGTACGGTGGCACGTGCGACGGCCCTTCATCGGAGTCCTGGCCGAAGGCCAAAGGACGGAGAGATTTTCCTCAGAGCTCAATTTGTTTTTTTTCTTCTGGAAATGGTTCGTAAATGATTTTTTAACAAAAAAATTAACTTATATAGCAAGAAAGAAACGGCGCCGTTTTTGCTTAAGCCAATAAGCGTTAAAACGACGTCGTTTAAAGGCCCAGGATCCGCGCATTGACCCGACCCGGGGAGGATCAGCGTATTTTTCATAAAAGGGCAATTTGCCTCTTTGGTCTTTCCGCAATTTCAGTTTGTTCAAATTAATTTTTTTTAATTCGGCCCCGAAAGTTTGTTTATGTTTCAATTCGGTCCCACGGGCTAATTAAAGATTGATGAAAGAACGGCGCCATTTAGGAGACAGAGCATAATTACCCATTAGGTCCCTACAGTTTGTAGCGCACTTCAATGTCATCCTTTTTACATTTTTTTCCTTAGTTTTTTATTTATTTTAATTTGATCCCTGTTTCTTCAATTCTTTTTATTTATTTGTACTTTTACTTTTATTTTTAATTGTTTTTTTAATATTATACATATGTATTAAATTATTAACTATTTGTCATCTAGATTAGGTTATTTTATTTAATATTATTTAAATTGTTACTACATATTTTATAATTTGTATTTATTTATTTATGTTTTTTATTTGCTTAATATTGTTTTAGCATAATCCTTTAATTATGTGTATCATTTGCTATGTCACATTATTCTTTTGTTAATTGTCTATATTATTTGTTAATACGACTTGTAATTATAGTGAATTACTATATGGAATCTATGTTTTGTAATGCATTGATACAATATTTTATTCCAATCATTTTTATTTATAAAAAAAATATTTTACTAAATTACTACATTTTATTCAAAGTTGTTCAAAAAAAAAAAAACGGTGATACGTAATATTTGGGGACTCCGAGAAGAATTGTGCCCTAACTCACTGGGTTTCGATTTTTCTCGTTGAACTTAAGATATTAAGTATCACTTTTCTTTTAAAATTGAAACTTATAAACTTCAAATCAAAACTTATTCTCGGGAATTCAAAACGTTGTATCTTAACTTGTTGGATGTGATGTTTTGTGTCTCGAGGTAAGAATTTTCTACAAATAAAGGCAAACCTAGTTTCGAAGTCATGAGATGTTACATCCTAACTTATTGGGTATAGCATTTTATTTCTTTGAGATAGGTAAGTCTTGGCTTTCTTTCAAATAAAAGGATCATATTTTAATTTTTTTCAAAATTTCGACATTAGGACATCAGATTATCAATTAGGTACCAAATTTTGGGAGTACGAGGGTGCTAAGCCTTCCTCGTACGTAACCGACTTCCGAACCCATTTTCTTGTATTTCGTGGACCAAAATCAATGTTTTGAAATATGACGTTTTATAAGGTGATCCAATAAAACCTAAGTAAAAAGGGATTGGTGGCGACTCCCGTTTTTATTATTTTTTTAAAAGTCGACCCCCGTTTTTCATAACCTTTAAAAATGGTTTCGACAGCTTGGCGACTCCACTGGGGACATCTATAAGAGAGTCAAGCCGTAGAATTGATTATTTTTTGTCCTTTTAGCGAAAATTAAAATTTGATTTTGATTCTTTCACCGCATGAGTTTGTGTCGTGTCATATGTTTGTTATGATTTGAGTCTCGTAGGGTACTCTTGCATCACATTGCATGACTGTTGTGGTCACACCTTTTAAGTGGGAGTGAGAAACTATGTGTAACACCCCTAACCCGTATCCGTCGTCGGATTAGGGTTACGGGCATTACTAAGCCAAACCCAAGTCATTGCACTTTATAAAGGCTATTACCTTGATAATTGTATACCAATTTATACCATAAATAAAATCATCAAACCAACTCATTTATCTCAAATATGTCCTATCACATTTGGCTATGTTCATTACATATACATATATATATATATATAAATATTCCTTAATAAGCACATCTCAACAAGATATTACATCTATGATTTAACCATTTATAACACATGGCCGAATATATACATATATCTCAAAGGGAGAATCTAAGCTTCAAACTAAAACAAATCATGGTTGATTATCTACAAATAAGTACACATTAAATTGCTCATTAATATATCACCTTTGATAATCACATACATAAAAATGTGACCTATTCCATTCATATCAAGTCACATTGGCACATTCAAATAATTATACCACAAACATTTTTATCAACTCAATGTCTTATACCAAATTCAACCAAACTTAAGAACTCAAAAATTCACATATAACATTGTTAAATAACTTTCAACTAGGCTTTTCAATAAATATACTAATGTACTCAAATAATAATTCCATACTTAAACTATGATCAAACCAACTCAAACATAAAAGCATAGCCATTTTCGCATGGCATATACATATATATAAATATCATTCGAACACAACTCAAGAAATATTGCCTATACATGCCATAGGTTTCAAAAGGGGTACAACTTATAAAAAAATACCGAAGATAGACGATAGTGCGAATGACTTTGACGAAGATCCCCGAGTACGAGGTAGCTTCCAAGATCTATACAATAGTCAAACAAACACACATACAGTAAGCTAATATAGCTTAGTAAGTTTTAAGCAATGGTAAAACTATGCAACTAATCAATAAACAATTAAATTAATCCAACATGATCAATGTCAAATTCATATGTACAAAATGGAATTTAAATCACCATTCATCATCCACCGTATCTAACATATAGTTCAATTATCGAATATTCAAATACCATATGCCTCTATTTGAAACAAGCTCAAAGTTAAATAATCACATCTCCATTCTATATTCACTTAACAAATATAACTTACCTCACTAATACCTGACTATTAAGCTACCTTGCATCACATACTCATGCATCGTTTCTCATTATTCTCCTTTCAACAGTTTATGTCTCCAAAGTCTCAGAAACTCACACACACAATTGCAAATTTAAGTAACGTATCATACACATAGTGCCGTTACTTGAGAAAGAGTACACACAGTACCATTCAACAGTAATGTATCGCACACATAGTGCCATTACTATTTAATCCGTACACATAGTGCCTTTTAGCAGTAATGTATCGCACACATAGTGCCATTACTATTTAATCCGCACTCATAGTGCCTTATAGCAGTAATGTATCGCACACATAGTGCCATTACTATTTAATCCACACACATAGTGCCTTTTAGCAGTAATGTATCGCACACATAGTGCCATTACTATTCATTCATACTCAATTCATCTCTTTCAAGTACTAACACATTCGAAATTTACTCAATTTACATAGTCCTATTCATAATATACATATATTTATCAACAACTCAATTACTTCTTCCATTACCATTACATTCGGCAAGTTCAAACCTTTTCATTCCCAAATATACAATTTTTCAATTACCATCTCTTCTCATTTTCCACTTCCATTTATATACATTGTAACATCCTGAAATTGGGCCTAGTAGGATTGGGCCTTGAGCTTTAGAAAAAAATTTTTGAGTATTATTTTTGTGTTGGCTCGGGTAGGAATTTTGTGTTAGCATAGTCTTGTGAAGGCTTGATTTTATTTAGGAAGTTAGAATAATTTTTTTTAGTAAGGTTTATTTAATGAAGTGGATTAAGTGAGCTTAGCACTTAAGTTAATTTAAGTGTTAATTAAAGCACAAGAGGAGTAGGTGGCAAGTTGGTTAAGGAGCTTGAAAGGTGGCTTGAGGTTAGAGGTTCGAGTATCATGGAAAGCATTTTTGAAGACTTTATTTTGTGTTCTAGCATTGATGGACGGTCAACCTTATTTATGATAGGTTGGACTCTCAAATTTTGGTAAGTTGAATATTGGTTTAAGGAAAGCATGAAATTGGGGATAAGAATCTTAAGGTTATGGTATGATAAGGGGACAAAAGGCATGGAATATGGAGAATGTTTGGAAAGTATTCCTAGGCCTTTAGAGCATGAATGTAGACAGCATGTAAGGCTAGGGGGGTGGCCGAATTTTGATAGGTAGCTTGGGGGGGAATAGTTGGCCAAGTTTTCTTTTTGTGCATCTTTTTGCATTTTGTTTTTCCTCTCCAAAAACTCCCACCTTTGGCCGAATGTCTATGGTACTTTTGGTGCAAAATTGCTTTTGGTTTTAGCATCATTTTGTTTGAAACAAATACCACTTTCTTTCTTTTATTTGTCCTTTTTGAACCAAAACTACATTTTGTCAATTTGTGCACTTTTCTTTTTGGCAAATAAGGAGTTGGCCGAATCTCTCAACCCCATTTTCTCTCTTATTCTTTTTCTTCCTTTTGGCCGAATCTCTCTCTCTTCTCCAAACTCATTTTTCTTTCTTCCATTGTTGCTAAAAATCGAATTCTCTCTCTCTTTTTCTTCTCTTCTACTTTCGTATTTCATATCCTTTTAGACTCAAATCAATTGTTTTTTCTCTCATAAGCAAATAGCCGAATCTTCTACTTCCTTTTAGTTTTAGTTTGGCCGAATATTCAAGGGTAGACTCTCTTTGGTTTCTTCAATCGATTTTGGTTAATAAGTAAGTATTCTTGGCCGATTTTCCTATTATTTCTTTTCTCCTCTCTATGTTATTTTCTTGTGGACAAGGGCCGAACCTATGGGCATTTGTTGCAAGGTTTTAACCATTTTAGGAATCAATTTCTTTTAGGCTCCTTGGGACGTTGGAAGCAATCAATCTAAGCCTCGTATCTTTATCGATCGTTTTGGGTAAGCCTTTAGGTAAGATTGGTATTTCGAAGGATAACTCTTTGGGATTTTGATGTTGGCCGAATGGCCTTTGTTCATAATATTGTGATATGGCCGATTGTAGGACAAAGTGATCTAGTGCGGTAGATCGGATCATCGGATTTTAGTATTGCTTTGGTGAAAGGTGTGTATCTTACACACTTTATAACTTGGTTTATATATGTATATTTGTGTGTTATATAACTAATCATATTATGAAAGTGGGTAAATCGATGAGATCTGGATATGATACCATGATGGTATGAATGAGGATTCGGGTAAGTCCGTTTCAATATGTTGTTAATACATGTGGATTGAAATCATGATCTACGATTTATGATATATTCGTTATGAGATACACATCAAATTTTATTGACATGATTTGTTTATCTATTGCATTGGTATGGGCAATATGAGAGGAGGGGGAAGATTGATATCGTGTCTTCGGACACCAGTGGTTTGGCACCACCAGTGATTTGGTATCACATTCGTGTCTTCGGACACCAGAGGTTTGGCACCTCATAGTGACTCGTCCCTGTGGTTAATACCACTGTGGGTTGGCCCTACTTTTGAGATATGGGATCGTCTGCCAGTGATTTGGTATCACACGTGGGTTGGCCCCACAACTTGATGATTCGTGTCCTCGGACACCAATGGTTTGGCACCACCAGTGATTTGGTATCACATTCGTGTCTTGGACACCGAGGTTTGGCACCTCATAGTGACTCGTCCCGTGGATTAACTCCACCGTGGGTTGGCCCCACTTTTGAGATATGGATCGCCTCGCGCGGTGATTTGGTATCACACGTGGGTTGGCCCCACAGATAGATTATATCGTGACTACGGTCACCAAAGTGATTTGGTATCACATTTGTGTCTTTGGACACGGTGGTTTGGCACCACCAAAGGGTTTGGTACCACACGGGGTAGAAAAGGAGTTATGGATGGCTAGGTTGGGTGCATTATACATATATGTTGCCTTGTTATAATTTGTGTAAGTATGTGGTATTTACCCGGGAGAGGGAATATGCACTGAGTCTTGGTGACTCACCTTCTCCCTTATATTTTCAGGTGATTCGTGAGATCGCGGATGTGGAGCCGGATGAACTCGAGGAGGCCATACAATAAAATTTGGTTTTACATGAACTTCCATTTGAGTACTTTATTTTAAATTTGGTTTTCATATTTTATGGATTTGTAATAAGGCCTGTTTAATTATGTTTTGGATTATTTTTATGTTTTGAATATATTTAAAATATGGCTTATGAATTACTTGGTTAATCTAAAAATTGAGCTCAAAGTTTTATAAACTAAAAACTCGCAATGGTTTTAAAAATCTTACCATCGGGTAATATGAATAGTTCGATAGAAAACATTACAAGTTAAGTGTTTTCAACAAATTAAGTGATTTCCAAAATTCAAGTTTCTATACTCAATTGCAAACGGATTTTCAAAGTGATATTTCAAATTATCTTAACGGTATAAATGTTTTCTATCCTATGATTCATCAACTAAGTTTTTAAGTTTTATGTAATTCAAAGTAAATCTCGATTTTAACTTATTTTCGACAAATAAAGAATTTCAAAGAGTTTTTCACAAAATTTAATTGTTAATTCGATTCTTTCAAAAATATTTTCCTTAGTGACATACAGATTCATCGTGGCGTATTGACCAGGGTTTGGGGTGTTACAAATTGGTATCGAGCCAAGTTCAAAAGCTCTATTTGTGGGCCGAGGCCCAAAATGTTTTAAAGAATGAATTTTAAAATGTTTTGATTATATGGTTGGAAAGGCATGGCCTCGAGTCTCCGACATCAATCCGCCTTGGTAAGTACATCAAACTGTTGATTTTGATGATATGATATGATGATATTGGCATGACTGTATAGTAGTAGGAACTACTCTAGAGACCCAAACTATAGGTTGAATGTACTCGCGAAACAACTTCTTATCAAAATTATTCATAAAACTGTGTTTTAAGAAAGTGGAATAATGACTAATGCATAAAACTTTTAAATCTGATAAGTCGAGATGTTAGACATGAGCACTCGAGATCGTGGACGTTGTGGATGTGGTAAAAGTCGAAGTGTTAGGGCTAGATTTTCAGTACCAAGGCATAATTCCAGTAAGGAGGCGTTAGCATCGTTAGTGGCTGAGACAGAGTATCATGATCGAGTTTGGATTGATGAGCTGACTCAGATAGTTAAAGAATCGGTGAAGCACTTGGAGTTGGGTGCGTGGATGTAAGAAGAACAGAGATCACGGTTCTCTAGGGTCACAATCGCGTTCTGTAAAACATGTCAAGGCATGGTCGAACTTTTTGGCTTGCGATTATTGTGGAAGGTGTCATCCGGGAGAATGTTGGAGGAAGATAGGAGTATGTTTGAGATGCAGGTCTAAGGAGCTTAAGGCTCAGGATTGTTTCCTCACTCTCAAGTCAGGTATGTTTTGGTTGGGAGTGATGGTTGATTGTAGGAAAATTTTTGGTATAAGTGTAAGTGTTAGATAATGGTTTGCTATGGTGGATTAGTATGTTGGTTGTGTGAAAAAAAAAAAAAAAGGGATTTAAGATTTTGTTAAAAGTACATTGTAGTTTTATTAAGATCAGAGTGCGCAGCAAGAACGTAGTGTGGCGAGATAGGATGTACGACTGTTAGTTAGTTGGAAATTTCGAGGACGAAATTTCTTTAAGGAGGGTAGATTTGTAACATCCTGAAATTGGGCCTAGTAGGATTGGGCCGTGAGCTTTAGAAAAAAAATTTTGAGTATTATTTTTGTGTTGGCTCGGGTAGGAATTTTGTGTTAGCATAGTCTTGTGAAGGCTTGATTTTATTTAGGAAGTTAGAATAATTTTTTTTAGTAAGGTTTATTTAATGAAGTGGATTAAGTGAGCTTAGCACTTAAGTTAATTTAAGTGTTAATTAAAGCACAAGAGGAGTAGGTGGCAAGTTGGTTAAGGAGCTTGAAATGTGGCTTAAGGTTAGAGGTTCGAGTATCATGGAAAGCATTTTTGAAGACTTTATTTTGTGTTCTAGCATTGATGGATGGTCAACCTTATTTATGATAGGTTGGACTCTCAAATTTTGGTAAGTTGAATATTGGTTTAAGGAAAGCATGAAATTGGGGATAAGAATCTTAAGGTTATGGTATGAAAAGGGGACAAAAGGCATGGAATATGGAGAATGTTTGGAAAGTATTCCTAGGCCTTTAGAGCATGAATGTAGACGGCATGTAAGGCTAGGGGTGGCGAATTTTGATAGGTAGCTGGGGGGGAATAGTTGGCCAAGTTTTCTTTTGTGCATCTTTTGCATTTTGTTTTTCCTCTCCAAAACTCCCACCTTTGGCCGAATGTCTATGATACTTTTGGTGCAAAATTGCTTTTGGTTTTAGCATCATTTTGTTTGAAACAAATACCACTTTCTTTCTTTTATTTGTCCTTTTTGAACCAAAACTACATTTTGTCAATTTGTGCACTTTTCTTTTTGGCAAATAAGGAGTTGGCCGAATCTCTCAACCCCATTTCTCTCTTATTCTTTTTCTTCCTTTTGGCCGAATCTCTCTCTCTTCTCCAAACTCATTTTTCTTTCTTCCATTGTTGCTAAAAATCGAATTCTCTCTCTCTTTTTCTTCTCTTCTACTTTCGTATTTCATATCCTTTTAGACTCAAATCAATTGTTTTCTTCTCTCATAAGCAAATAGCCGAATCTTCTACTTCCTTTTAGTTTTAGTTTGGCCAAATATTCAAGGGTAGACTCTCTTTGGTTTCTTCAATCGATTTTGGTTAATAAGTAAGTATTCTTGGCCGATTTTCCTATTATTTCTTTTCTCCTCTCTATGTTATTTTCTTGTGGACAAGGGCCGAACCTATGGGCATTTGTTGCAAGGTTTTAACCATTTTAGGAATCGATTTCTTTTAGGCTCCTTGGGACGTTGGAAGTAATCAATCTAAGCCTCGTATCTTTATCGATCATTTTGGGTAAGCCTTTAGGTAAGATTGGTATTTCGAAGGATAACTCTTTGGGATTTTGATGTTGGCCGAATGGCCTTTGTTCATAATATTGTGATATGGCCGATTGTAGGACAAAGTGATCTAGTGCGGTAGATCGGATCATCGGATTTTAGTATTGCTTTGGTGAAAGGTGTGTATCTTACACACTTTATAACTTGGTTTATATATGTATATTTGTGTGTTATATAACTAATCATATTATGAAAGTGGGTAAATCGATGAGATCTGGATATGATACCATGATGGTATGAATGAGGATTCGGGTAAGTCCGTTTCAATATGTTGTTAATACATGTGGATTGAAATCATGATCTACGATTTATGATATATTCGTTATGAGATACACATCAAAGTTTATTGACATGATTTATTTATCTATTGCATTGGTATGGGCAATATATGAGGAGGGGAAAGATTGATATCGTGTCTTCTGGACACAGTGGTTTGGCACCACCGGTGATTTGGTATCATATTCGTGTCTTGGACACCAGAGGTTTGGCACCTCATAGCGACTTGTCCCCGTGGTTAATACCACCGTGGGTTGGCCCCACTTTTGAGATATGGGATAAATCGCGGTGATTTGGTATCACACACGGGTTGGCCCCACAACTTGATGATTCGTGTCCTCGGACACGGTGGTTTGGCACCACCGGTGATTTGGTATCACATTCGTGTCTTGGACACGGAGGTTTGGCACCTCATAGCGACTCATCCACGTGGATTAACTCCACCGTGGGTTGGCCCCACTTTTGAGATATGGGATCGAAATGCGCGGTGATTTGGTATCACACGTGGGTTGGCCCCACAGATGGATTATTCGTGACTACGGTCACCCAGATTTGGTATCACATTTGTGTCTTTGGACACCAGTGGTTTGGCACCACCGGTGGTTTGGTACCACACGGTAGAAAAGGAGTTATGGATGGCTAGGTTGGGTGCATTATACATATATGTTGCCTTGTTATAATTTGTGTAAGTATGTGGTATTTACCCAGGAGAGGGAATATGCACTGAGTCTTGGTGACTCACCTTCTCCCTTATATTTTCAGGTGATTCGTGAGATCGCGGATGTGGAGCCGGATGAACTCGAGGAGGCCATGCAATAAAATTTGGTTTTACATGAACTTCCATTTGAGTACTTTATTTTAAATTTGGTTTTCATATTTTATGGATTTGTAATAAGGCACATTTAATTATGTTTTGGATTATTTTTATGTTTTGAATATATTTAAAATATGGCTTATAAATTACTTGGTTAATCTAAAAATTGAGCTCAAAGTTTTCTAAACTAAAAACTCGCAATGGTTTTAAAAATCTTACCATCGGGTAATATGAATAGTTCGATAGAAAACATTACAAGTTAAGTGTTTTCAACAAATTAAGTGATTTCCAAAATTCAAGTTTCTATACTCAATTGCAAACGGATTTTCAAAGTGATATTTCAAATTATCTTAACCAGGTATAAATGTTTTCTATCCTATGATTCATCAACTAAGTTTTTAAGTTTTATGTAATTCAAAGTAAATCTCAGTTTTAACTTATTTTCGACAAATAAAGAATTTCAAAGAGTTTTTCACAAAATTTAATTGTTAATTCGATTCTTTCAAAAATATTTTCCTTAGTGACATACCAGATTCAGTCGTGGCGTATTGACCGGGTTTGGGGTGTTACATACATATCTATTCCTTAATTCAAACACCTATATTTAACCAATTCACATATTCAATAATTTCACATATTTACTCATATGTGCCAACTCATATTCAGATATTATATACACATCCCATTTATTTCATGATGCATTCGGCAATTAGGAAATTAAAATGTTTACATTTTATAATCATATATACAACAGTATACAATTGAATTCAATTCATCCAACTACTTAAAACTTACCTCGGAAATTGTCGAATTAAGGTTTCCCGGCTACTGCTCAGCCATTTTTCCCCGATCCAATCCGTTTCTTTTGTTCTTGATCTAAATATTTCCCAATTGAGCTCATTCAATTACATTTTTATTCAATTTAATCCAAAAACACATAATTATGCAAATTACCAATTTACCCCTAACATTTATAACTTTTACAATTTAGTCCTTATTGCATAAAACACAAAATACACCAAATTTGAATTCACTCCTTAAGGGCCGAATGTTTATCATGCTTATATAAGTCCATGCAAGCCATTTATTTAGCATTTTAATCCCTCAACTATTTAATTTTTGCAATTTAATCCCTAATACTCAATTTAATCAAAATCTCTAATTCAAAACATGTTGATTTCAAACATATACTTAATATTCTACCATCAAACATAACAAAACATAAACACTCATCAATGGTCGAATCATCAACATGCCTCAAACTCAAAAATTTCAACATGGGTTGGATAGTATTTGAAGCAACGAACTCAAAAACGTAAAAATTATCAAAAACCGAGCTAAACTCATACCTTAATCAAACTCCAAAAAATGGCCGAACTTAAGGAACTTTTGTTTCTTCTTTCTTTTCTTTATATTCGGTCATGCAAATAAGAAAACCATGGCTTTGTTTTATTATATTATGTTTTTATATTATAAAACTTTATTTACTAAATTATATATATAAAACCTATATAAAATAATAACAAAACATATAGTGGTTGTCTTTCACCGTCCACTACAACATAACACGGGTAATTTACCACTTAAAGCCTCCAAATTAATAAAACAATCACTATTCGGCCTTTTCACAATTAACCACTAAGTTTTCATCTTACGCGATTAAGTCCTATTATTAAATTAAGCATACAAACAATCAAATTTTCATACGAAACTTTCACACATGCAATTTCACATATAATAAACACGAAAAATAATATTTAAATATTTTTTTGACTCGAATTCATGGTCTCGAAACCACTGTTCCAATTAGGGTCAAAATCGGGATGTTACAACTCTCCCCCCCTTAAGGGATTTTCGTCCCCGAAAATCTTACCAATGAATAAATGTGGGTAACGTTCTTTCATTGAATCCTCAAGCTCCCATGTTGCTTCTTCGACCCCGTGCTTATGCCATAATACTTTCACCAACGAGATTTTCTTATTGCGCAACTCTTTCATTTCGCGAGCCAAAATACTAATCGGTTCTTCCTCATAAGTCAAATAAGACTGAATCTCAATTTCTGATGGACTAATCACATGAGAAGGATCGGATCTATATCGTCGAAGCATTAATACATGAAAAACATTGTGAATCTTGTCTAGTTCAGTTGGCAACATAAGTCTGTACGCAACCGGCCCAATACGCTCAATAATTTCGTACGGCCCAATAAATCTCGGACTCAGCTTTCCTTTACAACCAAATCTAAGTATCTTTTTCCACGGCGAGACTTTTAAAAAAAAACTCGGTCACCCACTTGAAATTCTATGTGTAACACCCCAAACCTAGTCCATGCGGTATGACCGGATCTGACATGTCACATGAAGAAAACGTATAAAGAACATGTGATTCTTACTAAAATAGGCATTATTTGGTCATGGTCAAGAAAACAAGTTTGGTTATAAATATTTGATAAAACACTACCAATTTTGAGAGGTTGATTGATGAATCGAAAATTGAACTAGTGAACTTTAAAACCGTGACTTTTGAGAAATGACGCTGATAATTTGAAATAGAATCCGAGTTAAATTATTAGTGCATATTTATTATGAAAACCATTTGTTAATCAATTTTGGAAACCGTTATTTATGATTTTACAAAAATCCCCATTTAAAACAATTCAAGCAAGATAATAAGTACGACTAAACATAAAGCAAAATAAAAATATTTCAGAGGCCTTATTACAACTTAAAACCCAAAATAGTAAAAATAGTGAAAAAAAGCGGGAAAGTAGGTTACTAATATTTGAAAATATTATTTCCAAAGTATGGCCTCCAACGAGTCATCCATGGGCCCAAGTCCTCATTACGGAGCATTACCTGTAAGGGTTAAGAAAGAAGGGGGGTGAGTCACAAGAACTCAGTGTATAATCCCCTTACCGTCATCCACTGGGCTTGAACCCGCATAGCATAATCTTGGGCCTAAGCCCATTTACATAGTAATAATTAAAATGAAGTATATGTATGCAACCCAACCCATCCATCCATCACACCCCGACCACCAATCACACTGTGGGGATCAAGTCAACCCACCCCGCTCACACCAAAATTTGCGGTCAAAACCTGCTATCATATAGTATTTTTGTGGTCAAGCCACCGAAATCATATTTAAGCACAATAATATACAAATTGTGGCAATGCCACCAGAGCTACACTCGCTCTCCATACAATTTTCCCATCCCATGCAATATTTAAAATGCTACGTACATAATAATATAACATAAAACATCCACATATAAATATCAACCATTAATCAAGTAATTTATTAAGGTGAATCGACCCATTATAGTTCTTTAGAAATTCGGCCCACTAAGGCATTCTAGCAAATCGGCCCGTAGGGGCATTTTGGTAAATCGGCCCATAGGGGCATTTTGGTAAATCGGCCCATAGGGGCATTTTGGTAAATCGGCCCATAGGGGCATTTTGGTAAATCGTACCGATTAACACTGATTTTGACAGATCTTAGAATTAACGTCGTTTAAGCCAATTACTCGTTTTATGCTATTTTACGTTTTTTTTTCTTTTTAGACATGTAAATGACAACGATCTATTCATACAATCATTGTAGTGAATCAAAAATCTACGGAATTTCGGTGTGAGATTACACACCTGATTACGGTGAGGACTAACCCTTCTTGATCGTCGGCACCTAAATCACCATTACACTTGATTAACCAACAAACGAGATTTTATTAATCCAAAACTAAATCAGACGATCTAAAATGCTTACCCTTAGTATCGTGAACGACCACGATTTATCTATTCTCACCGGATGATGGTCCACAACCCGGTGGAAAATCCTGAACCGCCGATACCGCCCTACAGTTGAACTTAGGAGTAGGAATCGCAAATCCACTCCCATTTTGCTCTCCTATCGATTTTCTTTTCAAATCGCTACCACTTGCCTCCATTGGAAAAGTCTTAGTTAGAACGATATTACGATGATAGAAAACGATTGTCTAAGGAAAAGGTTTCGGCTTACCACTACTTCCGAAGGGTCAATGAGTAGATAAGAACGAACGATCTAGTCCTTATAATAATCGATTAGTCAAACTTTCAATCCGATTAACACAATAACCGAGTAGCGATATCGAATAGACTATGAAGAGACTCTTTACCTTAATCGATGATGAACCCGATTCCCACCGATTGGACTTATGACTAGAGATGAATCGGTAATGATGTGGTATTCGCCACCCACTATAACACTACTTAAAAAGAATTGATCACAATATGAGAGTGTAGGAGAGAGTGATGTTTCGATTTAGAAACAAAGTAGAACAACCGAATAGTGATGGACACACATTCGGCTAGGAAGAAAAGAAAATGGAAGAAGTAGAAATGAAACCCTTACCCGATTCAACCAAGGAGAAATGTCCAACACGCAAGAATGGAGAAGAGAGAAGATGTTAAAGATTCGGCTATTGAAGAGAAAAGGGCAAGGAAGATTCGGCCAATCAAAGTTGTCAACTAAGAAGAAGAAAAGAGAGGTTGAAGAAATGGTGAGAAAAAGAAAGAAAGATGGAAAAATAGTGATAGGGGGTTTCGGCTAATCACCAAGGAGAAGATGACCAAATTGTCTTGAGTAATTCGGCAAAACAAAGGAAAAAGAACCAAAATAATTTGAGTGTTTTGGCCAAGGGAAAAAAATTTGGAAAAGAGACACCAAAAAAAAATGTTCAAAAAGAAACTACCTCTCATGCACAATTTTGCAAAAAGGCTATAGCAAATTGGCTCCCAAAATCCCCCCTACCAAAATCGTGTATCATATTTACCAAAAAGATGAGTGTTGACCAAAACTCTTTCCTTAGGCAACTCCTAATATTCGGCCAACATGTCCCCCTCCCTTATCCCTTTCTTTGATTTCTTTCCTTCTTTTTCCCTTGTCTTCCTCCTTACCATATTCCTTAGTCATCTTTCCATCAATAAAAAGTCTCCCTTACCATATTTAGAACCATAGCCGACACTTTGGAATAGGAGCACAAAAATAATCCAAAAATTTTGCAAAAGGTGGGATTCGAACTCCACCCCTTAAGCCTCTTCATGTGACGCCACACCACTCTACTACTAGCTCATCTTATGCTAGCAAAATACACACTTATTTCCTTAAGTCATGATGCCACTTACCTTCTCTACTTAAAGTGCTTAAACACAAAAATTTTACTAAGGCCCAACTTAACCCCAAACCTTCTTAGGACCCCTAAAGATACACAATTAACGTTCTAAACTAGCCTATCGCGAGGTATAAGGCAAAACATAAAATCCCGAAGTTCAGGATGTTACAATTCTACTCCCCTTAAAGAAATTTCGGCCTCGAAATTTACCTGATTAAAAGAGATGAGGATATTATTGCCGGATCGTGTCCTCTGGCTCCCATGTAGCTTCCTCTGTCCCGTGATTATGCCATAATACTTTTACTAACGAAACCAACTTCCTTCTCAGCACCTTAATATCCATATCTAAAATCTGCACTGGTTCTTCTTCAAAAAATAAGTCAAGTCTTATCTCAACTTCCTCCACTGGAACAATATGAGACGGATCCGAACGATAACACCTTAACATAGAGACATGGAATATACTATGTATCTGACCTAACTCTGGAGGTAACTTAAGCTGATAAGCCACTGGCCAAACACGCTTCAATACACGGTAAGGTCCGATGAACCTAGGGCTCAACTTGCCTTTCCGCCCAAATCTTAAGATCTTCTTCCAAGGTGAGACCTTCAAAAAGACCTGATCACCCACAGAGAACTCTATCTCCTTCCGCTTCAGATTCGCATACAATTTCTGTCTATCCGAAGCTTCTTTTAACCGTGCCTGAATTACCTTAACTTTTTCTTCCGTCTCCGAGATCAACTCTGGACCCAATAACTGTCGCTCCCCCAACTCAGTCCAGCAAGTAGGAGTACGACACCTACGACCATACAACGCCTCGTAGGGTGCCATCTGGATGCTGGATTTATAGCTGTTGTTGTATGCAAACTCTGCCAACGGTATAAAATCTTCCCAGCTACCCCTGAAGTCGATCACATAGCCTCTTAACATGTCTTCTAGAATCTGGATTACTCTCTCCGACTAACCATCAGTCTGCGGATGAAACGCCGTGCTGAAATTTAGCCTTGTACCCAAAGCTTCATGTAGAGCCTTCCAGAACCGTGATGTAAACCTAGGATCCCTGTCCGATATAATCGACATCGGTACCCAATGCAACCTCACGACCGCTATATACAACTTGGCCAACCACGCAACGTATAATCCGCATGCGAACAGATAGGAAATGGGCAGACTTCGTTAACCGATCCACTATCACCCATACTAAATCTTTCTTAGTAGGCGTTAAGGGTAACCCACTAACAAAATCCATCGTTATCCTTTCCCATTTCCATAGTGGAATTTTCACGGTTGCAATAATAACCTCAAGGCGATTGATGCTCCGCCTTCACCTGCTGACATGTCAAGCACTTGCTCACGAAGTCAGTAACCTTTCGTTTCAACCCTGGCCACCAATACTGCTCATAAAGGTCTCGGTACATCTTATTTCCTCCGGGGTGCATAGCATATGGGCTACTATGCGCCTGACGCAGAATCATTTGTCTCAATTCTGAATCCTTGGGCATACAAACTCTTCCACAAAAACACAATACTCCATCACTATTTAATCCAAATTCCCATATCTCACCACTTTCCACTTGCTGAAGTCGAGAACCCAACCTTTCATCTAACAACTGCTTTTCCTTAGTCTGGCTTACCCATGCCGGCTTCACTTGAAGTTCAGCTAACAGACTACCATTTTCATAAATGCTGAGATGAGCAAACATCGCTCTCAAATCCGATATCACCTTACGACTCAACGCATCTGCCACTACGTTAGCTTTACCTGGGTGATACTCGATTGATAAGTCATAATCCTTCAACAATTCTATCCACCTCCGCTGTCTTAAGTTCAACTCCTTTTGGGTAAGGAGGTACTTGGACTCTTATGATCCGTGTAGATAATCGACTTCTCCCGCTGAGATAGTGTCTCCAAATCTTGAGCAAACACCACCGCTGCCTAACTCCAAATCATGAGTGGGATAGTTTGCCTCATGCGGCCTTAATTGACGAGATGCATAAACCACCACTTTTCCCCATTGCATCAACACACATCCTAAGCCGTGTGTGACGCATCACAATACACAATAAACTCTTTACCACCTCGAGTTGAATCAATACATCGGCGCTCGCCGAGAATCTTCTTTGATTTCTCAAAGCTCTCTTGCGCTTATCCGACCACACAAAGCGGTACTCCTTTACGCAATGGCTTAGTTGGGGGTGCAAAGCAATCAACGAAAAACCCTCAATGAATCGCTTTGTAATACCCAACCAAACCTAGAAAACTCGAATTTACGCCGCGACCGGTGGCTTCCAATCCATCTGACCTCGACCTTAGGGGATTAACTCTAATTCCTTGGCAGATACAACATGCCCCAAAAAGTCACCTCCTTCAACCAAAATTCACACTTACCGAATTTGGCATACACCGCTTCTCCTCAAAATCTGCAATACTACCCGTAGATGCGAATCATGCTCTTCTTGGTCTTTGAGTACACGGGATGTCATCTATGAACACAACCACAAATCGGTCTAGGTAAGGTTGAAAGACTCGGTTCATCATGTCCATAAATGCAGCTGGTGCAGTAGTCAACCCGAACGGCATCACTAAGAACTCGTAATGCCCATATCGGGTCAAAATGCAGTCTTGTGAACATCCGCCTCCTTGACTCTAAGCTGGTGATACCCCGATCTCAAGTCTATCTTCGAGGGTGCTAAGCCTTCCTCGTATGTAACCGACTTCTGAACCCATTTTCTTGTATTTTGTGGACCAAAATCAATGTTTTGAAATAAAACGTTTTATAAGGTGATCCAATCACACCTAAGTAAAAAGGGATTGGTGGCGACTCCCGTTTTTGTTTTTTTTTTAAAAGTCGACTTCCGTTTTTCATAAACTTTAAAAATGGTTTTGACAGCTTGGCGACTCCACTGGGGACATCTATAAGAGAGTCAAGCCGTAGAATTAATTATTTTTTGTCCTTTTAGCGAAAATTAAAATTTGATTTTGATTCTTTCACCGCATGAGTTTGTGTCGTGTCATATGTTTGTTATGATTTGAGTCTCGTAGGGTACTCTTGCATTACATTGCATGACTGTTGTGGTCACACCTTTTAAGTGGGAGTGAGAAACTATGTGTAACACCCCTAACCCGTATTTGTCGCCGGATTAGGGTTACGGGCATTACTAAACCAAACCCAAGTCATTGCACTTTATAAAGGCTATTACCTTGATAATTGAATACCAATTTATACCATAAATAAAATCATCAAACCAATTCATTTTCCTCAAATATGTCCTACCACATTCGGCTATGTTCATTACATATACATATATATATAAATATTCCTTAATAAGCACATCTCAACAAGATATTACATCTATGATTTAACCATTTATAACACATGGCCGAATATATACATATATCTCAAAGGGAGAATCTAAGCTTCAAACTAAAACAAATCATGGTTGATTATCTACAAATAAGTACACATTAAATTGCTCATTAATATATCACCTTTGATAATCACATACATAAAAATGTGACCTATTACATTCATATCAAGTCACATTGGCACATTCAAATAATTATACCACAAACATTTTTATCAACTCAATGTCTTATACCATATTCAACCAAACTTAAGAACTCAAAAATTCACATATAACATATTGTTAAATAACTTTCAACTAGGCTTTTCAATAAATATACTAATGTACTCAAATAATAATTCCATACTTAAAATATGATCAAACCAACTCAAACATAAAAGCATAGCTATTTTCGCATGGCATATACATATATATTAATATCATTCGAACACAACTCAAGAAATATTGCCTATACATGCCATATGTTTCAAAAGGGGTACAACTTATAAAAAAATACCGAAGATAGATGATAGTGCGAATGACTTTGATGAAGATCCCCGAGTACGAGGTAGCTTCCAAGATCTATACAATAGTCAAACAAACACACATACGGTAAGCTAATATAGCTTAGTAAGTTTTAAGCAATGGTAAAACTATGCAACTAATCAATAAACAATTAAATTAATCCAACATGATCAATGTCGAATTCATATGTACAAAATGGAATTTAAATCACCATTCATCATCCACCGTATCTAACATATAGTTCAATTATCGAATATTCAAATACCATATGCCTCTATTTGAAACAAGCTCAAAGTTAAATAATCACATCTCCGTTCTATATTCACTTAACAAATATAACTTACCTCACTAATACCTGACTATTAAGCTACCTTGCATCACATACTCATGCATCATTTCTCATTATTCTCCTTTCAATAGTTTGTCTCCAAAGTCTCTGTAACTCCGCACACACAGTGCAAATTTCGTAACGTATCGTACACATAGTGCCGTTACTTGAGAAAGAGTACACACAGTACCATTCAACAGTAATGTATCGCAAACATAGTGCCATTACTATTTAATCCGCACAGATAGTGCCTTTTAGCAGTAATGTATCGCACACATAGTGCCATTACTATTTAATCCGCACTCATAGTGCCTTATAGCAGTAATGTATCGCATACATAGTGCCATTACTATTTAATCCGCACACATAGTGCCTTTTAGCAGTAATGTATCGCACACATAGTGCCATTACTATTCATTCATACTCAATTCATCTCATTCAAGTACTAACACATTCGGCATTTACTCAATTTACATAGTCCTGTTCATAATATACATATATTTATCAACAACTCAATTACTTCTTCCATTACCATTACATTCGGCAAGTTTAAACCTTTTCATTCCCAAATATACAATTTTTCAATTACCATCTCTTCTCATTTTCCACTTCCATTTATATACATATCTATTCCTTAATTCAAACACATATATTTAACCAATTCACATATTCAATAATTTCACATATTTACTCATATGTGCCAACTCATATTCAGATATTATATACACATCCTATTTATTTCATGATGCATTCGGCAATTAGGAAATTAAAATGTTTACATTTTATAATCATATATACAATAGTATACAATTGAATTCAATTCATCCAACTACTTAAAACTTACCTCAGAAATTGTCGAATTAAGGTTTCCCGGCTACTCGTTCAGTTTCATTTTTCCCCGATCCAATCCCGTTTCTTTTTGTTCTTGATCTAAATAATTCCCAATTGAGCTCATTCAATTAAATTTTTATTCAATTTAATCCAAAAACACATAATTATGCAAATTACCAATTTACCCCTAACATTTACAACTTTTACAATTTAGTCCTTATTGCATAAAACACAAAATACACCAAATTTGAATTCACTCCTTAAGGGCCGAATGTTTATCATGCTTATATAAGTCCATGCAAGCCATTTATTTAGTATTTTAATCCCTCAACTATTTAATTTTTGCAATTTAATCCCTAATACTCAATTTAATCAAAATCTCTAATTCAAAACATGTTGATTTCAAACATATACTTAATATTCTACCATCAAACATAACAAAACATAAACACTCATCAATGGCCGAATCATCAACATGCCTCAAACTCAAAAATTTCAACATGGGTTGGATAGTATTCGAAGCAACAAACAAAAAAGCGTAAAAATTATCAAAAATCGAGCTAAACTCATACCTTAATCAAACTCCAAAAATGGCCGAACTTAAGGAACTTTTGTTTCTTATTTCTTTTCTTTATATTCGGTCATGCAAATAAGAAAACCATGGCTTTGTTTTATTATATTATGTTTTTATATTATAAAACTTTATTTACTAAATTATATATATAAAACTTTTATAAAATAATAACAAAACATATAGTGGTTGTCTTTCACCGTCCACTACAACATAACATGGGTAATTTACCACTTAAAGCCTCCAAATTAATAAAACAATCACTATTCGACCTTTTCACAATTAACCACTAAGTTTTCATCTTACGCGATTAAGTCTTATTATTAAATTAAGCATACAAACAATCAAATTTTCATACGAAACTTTCACACATGCAATTTCACATATAATAAACACAGAAAATAATATTTAAATATTTTTCTGACTCGGATTCGTGGTCCCGAAACCACTGTTCCGATTAGGGTCAAAATCAGGCTATTACACTATGCCTTCGTGAGGTTTTCACCTCCACATAGGCTAGTGGACTGCTTCCGGGATACACCCGTTCCTATGTCTTCGTGAGGTTTTCACCTCCGCATAGCCATAGGGAAATGTATTCCCCTGAACTGAACTCGGTCCGTATGAACCTATAATGGGTGATGATCGAGGAATCTGCTGGTTCGGGTACCTCAACTTTAGAGCTAAACCACATGTAGAAAACCTAAGGGCTTACCCTAGGTAGAACTATGCCAAAACCCTAGTGGACACCCAGATAGGTGCCCTATTTTGTTATTTATTTCTTTTGTGCTAACGTGTTCTCTTTTGTTTTGATTGCATTGCATTCCCATCATAGAAAAGAGGTGTTGATTCAAATTTGATTGCTAAATAGAAGAGTTTGTCATGAGAAAATAGATTTCTTGATAAAGTGGATTATAATACGATCGTTCGAATATGATCCAAGCAAACACAACGAGAGAAGACTGATAGTCTGTGAAGGAATACAAGACTTTATTGCCCAAGGATTCAAGCTGACAAAGACTATTCGAGAATCACCACGTCTCGGCTTTCTTGAAGAGGCTAACAAGCATTGCAAGGATGAGTGAGTAAGGAGTCGCGGCCCAAGCAAAAAGGAGCTAGTGGAGGCATCTGTTAGAAGTTTGCAAGATTTAACCTTTTCGAAGAAGGGGATTGATGCTTTTTCTTGGAATATGAGGGCAAGGCCGCATATGTAATCCGTTTTATGTAAAGGAATTTATTTTCTAGAAAAGTTGCTCTAATGAAATTGAATTCAGAATCAACGCCTCTCTTTCTTTTTGCATTCATTTCATGCATTTGCATTACATCGCATCATATGTATTTAAATTTATAGAAGGACCCTAATTAGTTGAAATTATCAAAGAGAAATAAAGAATAAAAGGTTAATCTGGAAACTAAACACTGTTACGGTACACGCGCTAAAAAAGGGCAAAAGAAAAAAAAACAACATGGATCAAAGACTCGAACGGTTCCAAAAAGACATGAAGACTAGCCGCAAGAGCAATTGGCAAAGATCCAACAAGATATGAGGGAACAAGTTATGGAAGCCCAAAGGAATATAGTGGTTCAAATGACTCAGCTACTGAATGGGAAAATGGACAAGGGAAAAGGTCCCATGACTAATGCTGGAGAAGATAATTACCGTCTGGGTTTTACCCCACTGTATGCACAACCTGAAGCATATCCTCAAAGGCCATCTGTTACAATTAGGTCTCAACAAGGTCAAGCTGATGCTGGGGTACCCATGAATTTCCAAGTTGGCTCAGGATCTGACCCAGGAGATAACCCTGCTAATCCTGTTATCCCTGATTTAGATATAGCGGAGAGGAAACTGGGGAACGAAGTTTCCAAGACCTTGCATACTTGGGAGTGTTTTGAATAATGGGACTGTGGAAGAGATCCTTGTATTTTTAGAGCTAATCTAGAGTAATATTCAAAACACACTTGTTGCCTTAATCCTAGAGGCAATAAGAATCCTTTTGTGAAATAGGCTCGTGTCCGAAATTTTTATTTCAATAAAATGCATCTTTTTTGAGAAAATATTCTTTTATTCATTTCATACTGTACAAACAATTATTCTTAGTTTTTTTTCTTCTTTTGTTTGTTCTTTGGACTTTCTTTCAAGTATTCTTTCATTCTTCATTCATGACCATACAAATAATCATTCTTTGAATCATTTATTCTTTCAAATCTTCCTTTGAACCTCCAATAGGTCTCCAGATATCAACGATGTGAGAAACGCTGTTACTGACTCAGAGTCTCCTTTCGAGTGATATATGTGTCTAGAGGGATCTCAGGATTTTGAAGATGACAGAGATTGTGACCTATCTTCTAATTTGTTAAGGAAAGTAGAACATGATAAAAAATAGATCCTACCTTACATAGGGTCAATGGACATTGCGAACCTAGGAAAGGGGTGAAGATCGAAGCCCAGAAATAAGGCAAGACATCATTGAGTTATTTTCGAGAATTCAAAGATGTTTTCACACGATCATATCACGACACGCCTGGGAAAATCTTAAAAGAGGTCCATAAGAGTGTTTAAAGAACATGATAATGGTTCTACAAAAGCCAGGCTAATCATAAGGTTCGGGTACTATTGGTTCACCATAAAAGGGATATTGCTTCAGTTATGTTGTAAAAACCAAATTGAGGAAGACAAGACTTATGTGCCTCATCTATTTCTTCACAGATTTTTTATATATTGGGAATGGATATTATGGGGCCGATCTCGTCAAAAGCTTCTAGTTGACATCGATTCATTATCGTGGTCGTCGTTTACTTCACTAAGAGGGTGGAAGTAGCTTCATATGCCAATGTTACAAAGTCGATAGTCATCAAATTCCAAAAAAAAGATCAGGCGTCGACAAAGAATGCCAAAAAGGACAATGTCAAAAGTTTGTAGTCTGTTCAAAGATCAGACGCCATATCATAAAGCAACAAAGGCAGCCAAAAAGAAAAAACAAAATAAGGATTGTAGGAAGGACGACCGAGACTTGTAAAGATTGGCATAAGAAGCTACCATTTATTCTCTATGCTTATCAAACGTCGACCAGGACTTTTGCTGGGGCAACACTTTTCCCATTGGTTTATGGAATAGAAGTGGTCTTGCCCATGAAAATCGAGATTCCTTTGCTCCAAGCTTTGATTGAGTCAAGAATTGGATGAAGTAGAATGTCTCCAGTAAACTTGGCTGAAGAAAAGGGTTTGAAAGTATTCATCATAGTCAAATGTACCAAAAACGGATGATGTTGATTTATGTCGAAAATGGTCCACCCAAGAGAATGTCATGATGGGGACCTAGTATTGAAAGATTTTTCTTATACAAAACGATTTTAGAGGAAAGTAGATACCAAACTGGGAAGGAACTTATGTTGTAAAGAAGGCCTATTCTGGAAGAACATTGATATTGACCGATATGGATGCCAAAGACTTGCCCAATCCAGTGGATTCAGGTTCAGTCGAGAAGTATTTTACCTGAAAGGGGAAAGGCCAAGGTGAAAACCCACAAAGGGTGCCTTGAGATCAAATTCAAAAAAAAAAAAAAAAAAAAGAAAAGAAAAGAAAAAGAAAAAAAAAAAAAGGAGAGGCCAAGGCGAAAACCCGCAAAGGGCGCTTTGAGACCAAAAGGGTTTTGAGCTGAAAACCTGAAAAGGGCGGCTCAAATTTTAATCAAAGATAGGGCATGTGGTAGTCTTGCTATGCCTAAATTAACAACGAGGAAGTATGTTACGTCTTGGGGCATTGACAAAGTACTCCAGATCCTCTAAATACGTATTGAGCTCAAAATGGTCCTCAAGAAGTTTGTACAGGGACGCTCAGGTTGCGATATCTGGGGCACCTAGCTTCTATCTTACCCATTTTGAATTTGTTATCTTTGATTACTTTATTCTTTTCAAGATACACCCCAGTCAATTTTCTTTTATTGCCTTGGTTATCTTTGATTAACTTATTTGTTTCGAGCTATGCTCCTGATTAATTTCTTTCCTGTCCATTGTTGTGATCTTTTTCAAGCATTTTATATTGAAATAATGATTAATGGACTAATAATACTTTCATAAAAGGAGTTTCGCATATTACTCTGGAAGCTTCTAAATAATATGAGAATCTGAAACAGGACTATTGTTTAGAACTCACCAAGCCTAAGGGTTGGAAATATTGAAAGATGATTATCTCTTCAGATTTTTATTGGATAAGACATTTCGTCGATGATACCATTTCGACAAATGACGAGCAATGTCAACCCAAGTATAAGAGGGGATCATTCTCAGGAAAAGAAAAATGATACCCTGCATTCATACATCTGGTCATTACACCCAGGGAATGGTGTAATAGATCAAATTGATTAAAGATGATACAAATTCTATACCTCTGAGTGGTAACAGGATGGATGGAAGAAACCAAATGTTATTCCTCTGAAGTTACAGTGGGAGGTACAACTTTATGTCCCAAAAGGTACAGTGGAAGGGACTCTGAAATTACAGCAGGGCAAGCTTGCTGAGCTGAATATGATTGTTTCTTTGGGTTTTCTGTCAGAGATACCAGCTGAACAAGAATGTATGGTAATGCATCAGTGATAGAACCTTGATGAACTATGAGCAATGACAATCTAAACATTAAAAAAGGATCATTCTCATGCATTTATATATCATTCATACACTTCCAATTAGGAGCATTTGATTCATTCCGATCATTGTATCCTAATCGTTGTACATAAAAAAAAGAAAGAGAGAAGGAGTTCATTCTCATGACATTCTGCATTCATGCAAATGTCATCCCTAATATCATTTTGTTAGGAGCATTAGATTCATTCCGATCATTGCATCCTAATCATTATACAAATGGGATCATTCTCATAACATTCTGCCTTCATGCAAATGTCGTCCATAATACATTTAGTTAGGAGCATTAGATTCATTTCGATTTTAACATCCTAATCATTTGGCATAAGCATAGACCCCTTGAAATCAATTCTACAGGTAGGGTCCCCAGAGGACGATGTAGCAAAGTTGTTTCGAATTACAGATTTTGGCGAATCTTATCTCCATGTATTGGCAATGGAGCAGATTTAGGCCACTAGCCTTATCTCCCTGAGATAGCAAGAGAGCAGGTTGAAATTAAAAGTCTTATCTCCATGTGTAACATCCCGAAATTGAGCCTAGTAGGATTGGGCCCATTGGACCTTGAGCGTAGAAGCGTTTTAAAATTTTGAGAACAAGAGAACGACATTATTTCAAGTTGGACTTATTAAGAAGGTAATTTTGGAAAGTTACGAGGTTTCTATGAAGTTCCGGGTTCAAGTTGGGCCTTAGTAAAATTTTGTGTTTAAGCCTATTAAGGAGAGATAGTAAGTGGCATCAAGGCTTATGGAAATAAAAGAGTAAATTGCTAGCATAAATGAGCAATTGGTAAAAGGGTTATGGCGCCACATGTAGTACCTTGAGGGAAGAGGTTCGAATCACTTTGTGTGCAAATTTTGACTTATATTTTTGCACCCTTTCCTTAAGTGTCGGCCAAGAGGCATTCATGGCAAGGTTGACTTCATTATTTTGGTAAGGTGGCTATATGAATAAGGCAAGGTTGAAGTTGGGGAAAGGAATCAAAGGGAAATGGGAAAGAAAGGGGGACATGAGGCTTATTTCGTGGGTGATGTTTTGGAAAGCTTGGGTGGCCAAACTCTTATCCTAGGGGGGATGCATGTGGACGGTTTTGGGGAGAATAGGTAGCTGAATTTTTAGTTGGCATTTGGTAAAGACTTAGTAGTGTTTTGGCAAAAATTCCCTTTGGCAACTTTGGGTCATTTCTCCCAATTTGCAACCCTCCTTGCCGAAACATATTAGCACAATAGTGCATTGTTTCTCTCTTTTGTTTGGTCACATACTCATTTTCTTTCCACCTTCCTTGATAGACGAATTCTCCTTTGCCTTTTGATTGAATTTTTGGTGCTTGTTAGGCCAAAACCTTTCTCTTTGCACTATTTGGTATTCTCCAAATTTCTTTCTACCTTGTGCCGAAATTACAAGCCACTAAAGAACATATTCTCTTCTTTTCTTTCTTCTTGTTGCCGAATGTACCCAAACCATTGAGACCAAAATTTGTTCATTCATCTCTTCTTTATCATTTTGTCAAGTGGGTTGACACTCTTTTCTTCGATTGAATCAGTAAGTGAATTCTTTTCTATGTTCATATTCTTTTCTTTCTAGCCGAATAGGTATTTATCACTATTCGGTTGTAAATCTTGATCTTAACCGAAATGGTGTTATCTTCCATTCCTTCATATTGTAATCACCCTCTTTTTCGTAGTGTTCTAAGTGGGTGGCCGTGTATCATTCTAGCCCTAAGTCAAACGGTGGAAATTGGATCCAATATCGATAAGGTAAGGGGGTTCATTTTTGGATTTTTCGTTATATCTCTATTTGGCTATGTTGCAAATCGGATTGAAGTTTCGACTAATCGACTATATGTTTTAGGGAAAAATCACTCGATATATTTCTACCTTCGGATATAGTGGTAAGTGATTCAAGTGTAAGTGATACGAAATCATTTGGAAATCCGAGGCTAACTTTTGGTTGGTATTGTTCTAGGTCATCGACGAGTGGTTCTTTAGGAAATCCTAATCAAGGTGTGTAATCCCGTACCTTCCGAATACATGTTTGATATGGTGTGTAATCTCACATCTCTCTAAAAGTTTGTATGATATGTTCTGTGATTTGGTCAAAATACCGAAGAAAACCGAAAACCGGCATCCGTGATCACTCGGGCGTGCGTATGATCGTAATGGTAATCGTATTTCGTAATAAAACAGTTTCAGTTAGAAGCAGTGGCGTGTTTTTGAAAAATCACGAAAAATAGGAGGAAAGGAATTACAAAGTGAATAAGATATCAGATTAAAGCTTACTGTGTCTGTTTTGATATGGAAGAAACGGAGAAGGAAAAGGAATTTTATATTTTGAGATATCTTAATTTTAGTGAGACTGGTTCTGAATGACTTCGTGGTTCCCTGATCTGTCTTGGACAAATCTTATAAAATTGTACAAAGTGAATTATGAGTTATAGTTTATATGTACAGATTCCTTAGTGAGTCTATTTTCAATAGAAACAAGTGGGAACAACATATGAAAACTGTACAGTGAGATATTTGAATTTTGGGTAAGAGAGGTCAGAATCGTTGGTCAGTGAAACAATGTAATTTTTAAGGAATAAACTGTACTAAATGACTAAGTAAAAAATTCTGGAAAAATTATAGTAAGAAGATATATGAGTCTAGTCTCAAGGAAAATTTACGGAGTTAGATTTTGAGATTCCTAACTCAAGTTATAGTCAATTCAGTTAGTACGATGCAGATGGACAGTTTCGATTTTTATGCTCCACATTAGTAGTTAAGTCTAGGTTGCGAAATTTCCAAAATACCCTTAGGTTGCGAAATTACCGAATTACCCTTAGTGGGTAAATTATCAAAATTACGAAAATGCCCCTATGGGTCGAAATTACGAAAATGCCCATAAAGGGCCGAATTACGAAATTGTTTAATGGGCCGATCTGTTATTTTGCTAGATGGGCCGATATGGTATTTTGCTATATGGGCCAATCTGATATTTTGATAAATGGGACAATCTGATATTTTGATAAATGGGCCAATCTGATATTTTGATAAATGGGCGATCGATATTTTGCTATATGGGCCAATCGATAGTTTGATAAATGGGCCAATCGATATTTTGATAAATGAGCCAATCGATATTTTGATAAATGGACCAATCGATATTTTGATAAATGGGCCAACTCGATATTTTGATAAATGGGGCGATCGATATTTTACTATATGGGCCAATCGATATTTTGATAAATGGGCCAATCGATATTTTGATAAATGGGCTGATCGATATTTTGCTATACGGGCCAACTCGATATTTTGCTATACGGGCTAACTCGATATTTTGATAAATGGGCCAATTTGATATTTTGATAAATGGGCCAACTCGATATTTTGATAAATGGGCGATCTCGATATTTTGCTAAATGGGCCAAATATGATATTTTGCTTAATGGGCCTTTTGATTAATTGTTATAATGGGCCATAATTTTGTAATAAATATCCGAATAAATTACTGTTGATATATTGTGATTTTGTTATGCATTATATACATGATTTGCATGGGATGGGATAATGATGAAGAGAAGTTCTGGTAGCTCTACTACATAATTCTGGTGGCTCTGCCACAAATATGAAAAATGGCGATGCCATGTAAATTCTGTTAATCTGGTTGCTTGTCCACAAATTTGATATAATCGGCTTAATGCCTACGTTTGGTGTGTTGGCGGGGTGGGTGACTAAAGCTCCCCACAGGTGTGCTGGTTGGTACGGGTGGTGTGTAGCGGATGGAAAAATAGGTTTGGTTTGGGAATTTCATATCATATGCATATTATATTTGATACAATATTGTTGTTGTAAATGGGCTTAGGCCCAAAATATTGCTAATTGGGTTCCGGCCTAATGAATAACGATAAGGGATTTTCACATCGAGTTCTTGTAACTCACCCCTTTTTCTTAACCCTTGTAGGTAATGCTTGATGATATGGACTTGGGCTATGGATGACTCGAGGGAGGCCATACTTCGGAAATGGTTTATTTGGACTTTAGACTTCTTTCTCGTTTATTTTATTACTTTACTATTTTGGGTTAAATGTTGTAATAAGGCCTCTGGACTATTTTTTATTTTTGCTTTTTGGTTGGGATGTTTTTATTATTTTTCTTAAATTGTTTAAAAAGGGGAATTTTCTAAAAACTTAAACAATGGTTTCCAAAATCGATTAACAAATGGATTTCAAAATAAACTTTTACAAATATTTTTAACACGGATATTTTCTCTCGAACTATTAATGATATTTTCAAAAGACTTGGATTCTCTTTCGAATTTTCAACGTCGTTTTCAAAAGTCACGGTTTTGTAAGATCATTAGTTCAAATTTATCGATCTATCAATCAAATCATTGAGGATAGTAGTATTTTATCAAATCAAACTTGTTTTCTTGATTTTTAACAAAGCAATATTTTAGTACGAACAAAAAGGGTTTAACATGTTTTGCTCGTGTGACATACCAAATCCGCTCATAACGCATGGGCCGGGTTTGGGGTGTTACACCATGTATCGGTAATGGAGCAGATTTAACCACTAGCCTTATCTTCCTGAGGTAGCAAGGGAGCAGGCTGAAGATTATAGTCTTATCTTCCTGATGTAGTAAGGGAGCAGACTAAAAATTGTAGATCTTGTCTCCTCGAGATAGCAATGGGGCAGATCAAAGATGGCGAATCTTATCTTTCTGATGTAGCAAGGAAGCAGATTTTAGCCACTAGCCTTATCTTTCTGAGGTAGCAAGGGAGCAGGCTGAAGATTATAGTCTTATCTTCCTGATGTAGTAAGGGAGCAGACTAAAAATTGTAGATCTTGTCTCCTCGAGATAGCAGTGGGGCAGATCGAAGATGGCGAATCTTATCTTCCTGATGTAGCAAGGAAGCAAATTTTAGCCACTAGCCTTATCTTCCTGAGGTAGCAAGGGAGCAGGCTGAAGATTATAGTCTTATCTTCCTAATGTAGCAAGGGAGCAGACTAAAAATTGTAGATCTTGTCTCCTCGAGGTAGCGGTGGGGCAGATCAAAGATGGCGAATCTTATCTTCCCGAGGTAGCAGGAGAGCAGATTCAAACCACCAGCCTTACCCCCTAAGCAGTAGTGGAACAAGCTAAAAATTACAAGTCTTATTTCCATGTATCGGCAATGGAGAAGATCGAAGACATCAGATCTTGTCTCCCTGAGTTTGCAGTGGAGCAGATTGAAGATAGCAGATTTGGCATTCCTGAAGTTGCAGGAAGCAGATCGAAGACATCAGATCTTGTGTCTCTGAGTTTGCAGTTGAAGATAGCAGATCTTATCTTCCTGAAGTTGCAGGAAGCAGATCGAAGATACTAGTCTGACCTCCCTGAAGTTGCAGTGGAGCAGATTAAAGATAGTGGATATTGCCTTCCTGAAGTTGTAGTGAAACAGATTGAAGCCATCAGAAATTGAAATCAAGATGAAGTGCCAATACCATTGAAGTTGCAGTGGAATTGGAAGCCATTTGAAGAAGACAAGGACCAAGAAGTCAAGGCTTGGCAAAGACCGGGCAAAATTGGACCTTTTATAGTTTTTGCTCTATTCTCGTTACACGACAATGAGCAA
This sequence comes from Gossypium sturtianum, assembly GCA_025698515.1. NCBI lineage: Eukaryota > Viridiplantae > Streptophyta > Magnoliopsida > Malvales > Malvaceae > Gossypium > Gossypium sturtianum. The sequence goes on from CM046950.1 coordinate 24,218,330, forward strand.
AGAGGGGCAGCTGTAATCGACCCATTTTGCCCGGGCCCATTCCATTCAGAAAAAACCAAAAAATAAAAAAAAAATAAAAAAAATAAAAAAATGTTTAATAAAGTCCTTTTACAGTCCAGTACAAACCCAAAACCAATAAACTACCCGTGGCCCAGTCCCTGACCCAATAAACCATTACCCCAATTAAACCCAAAACTTACACGGCCCAAAGAGGCCCAAAATACAAACAAGTTTCAGAAGGCCTAGGGTTTCTGAAACCCTAGGCGCCGCAAGCCCCAAACACCAGCCACCAGTCGTGCCGCATTTAGCGCGAGTCGCACCTTATCGCCACCGCGTCCCGCGCTGTTGACCTGCAAAGAGGGAAAGAATACACAATAGATATGGCAAGAAACAACAAAACAAAATCTGTGTATTTCCTTTTTTAATTTTTTTTCGGGTTATAAAACCCCCAAAATAATATGTAAACACACATAGATACAGAGAGAAAAGATATACATGCAAATACATTGAAATAAAAAAGAAAAACCCAACAAACAGAGGTGATTTCCGATTTTTTTTATTTGAGTTATTTTTTTCTTCGATTCATGCAAATATTGAATATACGAGTAATAAAATAGATAAAAGGTTTTTTTACCTTTCGATTCGCGTTTAAAAGCGAAGTCGCTGGCCTCTGACCGCCATATACGGTGGCGCATGCGGTGGCGCGTGCGACGACCCTTCATCGGAGTCCTGGCCGAAGGCCAAAGGACGGAGAGATTTTCCTCAGAGCTCAATTTGTTTTTTTTTTTTCTGGAAATGGTTCGTAAATGATTTTTTAACAAAAATTTTAACTTATATAGCAAGAAAGAAACGGCGCCGTTTTTGCTTAAGCCAATAAGCGTTAAAACGACATCGTTTAAAGGCCCAGGATCCTCGCATTGACCCGACCTGGGGAGGATCCGCGTATTTTTCATAAAAGGGCAATTTGCCTCTTTGGACCTTCCGCAATTTCAGTTTGTTCAATTTAATTTTTTTTTTAATTCGGCCCCGAAAGTTTGTTTATGTTTCAATTCGGTCCCACGGGCTAGTTAAAGATTGATGACAGAACGGCGCCGTTTAGGAGACAGGGCATAATTGCCTATTAGGTCCCTACAGCTTGCAGCTCACTTCAATGTCATCCTTTTTACATTTTTTTCCTTAGTTTTTTATTTATTTTAATCTGATCCCTGTTTCTTCAATTCTTTTTATTTATTTTTACTTTTAATTTTATTTTTAATTGTTTTTTAATATTATACATATGTATTAAATTATTAACTATTTGTCATCTATACTAGGTTATTTTATTTAATATTATTTAAATTGTTACTACATATTTTATAATTTGTATTTATTTATTTATGTTTTTTATTTGTTTAATATTGTTTTAGCATAATCCTTTTATTATCTGTATCATTTGCTATGTCACATTATTCTTTTGTTAATTGTCTATATTATTTGTTAATACGACTTGTAATTATAGTGAATTACATATGGAATCTATGTTTTGTAATGCATTGATACAATATTTTATTCAAATCATTTTAATTTATAAAAAATATATTTTACTAAATTACCACATTTTATTCAAAGTTGTTCAAAAAAAATACGGTGATACGTAATATTTGGGGACTTCGAGAAGAATTGTGCCCTAACTCACTGGGTTTCGATTTTTCTCGTTGAACTTAAGATATTAAGTATCCCTTTTCTTTTAAAATTGAAACTTATAAACTTCAAATCAAAACTTATTCTCGAGAATTCAAAACGTTGTATCTTAACTTATTGGATATGATGTTTTGTGTCTCGAGGTAAGAATTTTCTACAAATAAAGGCGAACCTAGTTTCGAAGTCATGAGATGTTACATCCTAACTTATTGGGTATAGCATTTTATTTCTTTGAGATAGGTAAGTCTTGGCTTTGTTTCAAATAAAAGGATCATATTTTAAAAGTTTTCAAAATTTCGACATTAGGACATCAGATTATCAATTAGGTACCAAATTTTGGGCGTACGAGGGTTCTAACCCTTCCTCGTACGTAACCGACTTCTGAACCCGTTTTCTTGTATTTCATGGACCAAAATCAATGTTTTGAAATAAAACGTTTTATAAGGTGATCCAATCACACCTAAGTAAAAAGGGATTGGTGGAGACTCCCGTTTTTTTTTTTTTTTTGTTTTTAAAAGTCGACCCCCATTTTTCATAAACTTTAAAAATGGTTTCGACACTATCTATTTTGAGTTACTTGAAGTATTTTGGTATACATGAAATGAATTAGTAAAACAATATGTACAAATGTTTTAATTAAACAGTATCTAGCCATGACCGTTTTGGCACCAAATGTAATAGTCTTATACCGGGTCTGTACGATTGGACCGAGTATAGGGGTGTTACAAATTAAAACATTTCAACATTCTTAATTAACAATATATATGAGATATCACTTACAAGTTATCTAATTAGTATTATTACTTTCAAATCTTTAAACATATTCATCCATTCATCTAGGTTATAGATAGTTGCAACTTTTGATGCATTTCAACCACATTTAGAGCTCATATGTATACCATCATTTATTAACCTATACCATACATACAATTTCTAATTCAAAAGTGCATAAAACATAATATTGCACCAAAATCGACCAACCCTAGATACATGCCATTTAACTAACGAAAGAAGATACCCAAGCATTGTTGAGTCCAGGATCTTTGACTTGTTGCTGAAGCCGATGCTGGGGATCTCGAATTGAACCTAACCTACACACGGAAAATAAACCGTATGCTGAGTAATAGGGCTCAGTGGTACCTTTATGATTCAAGATATTATAATTTAATATAAAAGCATGAAAATAAGTATGTGAACTCAATTTGTAACTTATATAAGTTCATATATACATTTAAGTATGCATGGACGGATCCAGGATTTTATTCTAAGGGGGCAAAACTTTTAAATCAGAACGACCTTTTTTTTTTAACATAAAAAAGTGCAAATTCTTCTCGGATACTATTTTTTTCTTATCAAACAAATCAATTTAATGTTTTTTAAAAAGCATGGACGATTTAATTGTAAAAAAACATAAAAGAAAAAAATCACACTATATAAAATTAAATATTTCTTTCCAATATAAGAAAAAGAATAACTAATATTATACTAAAAATTTCATAAATATCATTATAATGCCAAAAATTAAATTTAAAAAGACTTGGCCTTAGTCCTATTTCTCAATACTAGGCATCCTAAATTGCACCCTCCTTTTTTTCATAAGATCGAACTCATCAATGATAGAATCTATTAAAAATTCTCGAGCTATCTCTTTTTCGATGTATGCCACCAAGTAAGTTAAAAGAAAATCATCCTCCATTCTGTTGCGAAGCCTTGTCTTCACAATTTTCATGGCTAAAAAAGCTTATTCGGTTGTTGCAGTAGACACAAGAAGAGTTAGCACAAGATGAATAATTTTATCAACAAGAGTATAAATACTTGGCTTATTTGTCTTAGCTAGCACTTGACACAACTTGACAACTGTAGAAGTTTTTTGCAACTTCATCTTTGATGAGCATCTAGTTGAAAATGCTCCAATTGAATCTTCATGTGTAGCTTTTCTTGCTCCGTAAAATCGTCCGGATAAAAATCATTCATAAGCTTGCAGATATCTTCCACCCGAAAAGCTTTGTAATTATTGTGTGGATCCAAAGCGGAGCTAAGAACAAGTAACTCTGCCACCTCATCATTAAAGTGAGAATTCATTTCTGTTAGTAATGAATTGATACCAATAATGTATATATGAAACCGATAGGATGCTCAATTGTGAGGTTATATTTCTGGATGCGAGACCAACCTCGACTAGCTTTGTACAAAGCACAAAAATTTGGGACTTCTATCTCATGATCTTTAAAAAATAACTTCACTTTCTCAAACAAAGGATCTGACCGCCTCCGGACGTACTAACGTCCAGAGTAGAAATCCTGTACAAAAGATATAAAAAGCGGTATCCGCAAGCGTATGGTAAGGTTGTAATCTAGTTACAACGGAGTAGGTGAGTACTCTAAGAATTGTACCCAAGGGAGGTGAGCACTAAATTAATTCTAACCTAAACAAGAATAGATCTAATTAGTACTTTAATTGGATTATATTACGGAGAATAAAAAGAACAGTTTTGGTAAACTATACTAATAATAATAAAAGAAAGTAAAGAAATAAATAAAACTCGAGAAATCAAAGAGTAAAATATATCAAATCTGGTCATGGGTGTAACACCCCTCACCCGTGTTCAACGCCGGAATAGGGTTATGGAGCATTACCGGACTTATAACACATTTAAACATATATTTCACATACAATTAGTCAATTCATATACAATTCATTCACAACCAATCATTTTGTCCCTAATTCGAGCCTATGAGGCCTAAACATGCATTAGGAGTGGTTCGAGACTAAACCGATAACTTTGGAAACTTTTTGAACATTTAGAAAATTTTCTCAAAAACAGGGGACACACGCCCGTGTGGTCCGGTCGTGTGTCTCACACGACCAAAGACACGCCCGTGTGGACATTCGAAATGGGAGCACATGGTCGTATCCCATCCCGTGTCCGACCCAATGTAACTCTCTGACTTGGGTCACACGGCCAACACACACGCCTGTGTGGCTAGCCCGTGTGCCCTACAAATGGCCATGCATGCCCGTGTACTAGGCCGTGTGCTAGGCCGTGCCAAACCTGTAGGGTATACTGACTTATGTCACACGGCCAAGTCACACGCCCGTGTGTGAGGCCATGTGGAGCATACTGACTTGGTTTTAATTTCAACACCAGGGGACACACGGTCGTGTACATAACCGTGTGTCACACACGGCTGAGACACACGCCCGTGTCTCTGCCCGTGTGGACAAAAATAGGCTATTTACCAAGCCAATTTGCCACCCAATCTTATACACACCTACACCAAACTCAATGGTACCAAAACATAGCATATATGAGCATTTTAATCAACTCCAACCAAGCATAATCCATGCCATTTCATTTCCAACCAATAAAAAACACAAATACCACAATGTACCATTCAATTTCATGCCATATTTTACCATATCAAATCATCAATATGGTCATTTTCTAAACATGCATTATTTTACCTAATATCACAAACATATCATTCTTCAAACATAGACTATTTCATACTCTAATTACTAATTCAAAAACAACCCATCACAACTAGCATTTGTAGAGCAATTACCAAACTCAAAACAAAGGTCATTTGCACACTTATATACATCATCGAATTCACCAATATAAGCCAACTCACATGGCTATATATACAAACCAAAACATAGATATTCACAAACCAGCTCAAATGGCAAAACTCACTACCAAAATACATATCAAAATGACCATAATCCTATACATGCCATATGACCAAACCATAAGCTCAAAAGTACCAAAGTGATAGTAGGATAGTGTGACGTAGTCTCTGACGATCCCTGAATCCGAGCTAGCTTTGAAATCACTATAAAACATGGAAAAATAAACAAAGTATGCTTTACAGCTTAATAAGCTCATATAAAATAAACTCAATTTAATCATAGATATATAATTAAAAAAATTTAATATAACAACATATAGATCATTTAACTAACAAACCTTTCACATATTCAATCATAATCTTATATGCAAACTTCACAATCTCTTCGATTTAAAGCTTATACGGTTCATGTGCATACCTGTACCATCTCGTATCAATCTCATACTCAATCACATCTTTCATTTACCTGTTGAACCATTCAGAATACTATCGGATACTCGGGAAACTCGCACCGAAGTGCCACATATATAGCCAATGCTATCTCAATCTCATATCACATATATGCTCACTCTCGAGCTATCAACGGGCCTGCTTACACAAGCTGTGGGTCAAGATGTAGCTACACGGTGCTGCTCACACAAGCTGTCAAGTAACCACAACACATGCCGATATACTCACCACCCCAGTGGGACGACAGACCAGACACCGGATCACATAATCACAATAAGCCCTAATGACATGTCATTCGTATCCTAATCTATTCCTAAGGTTCAACCGGGATTTCACACTTGCCGAATCATCGTCGAATCATTGTTGAACATGACCGTAGTCTCATATTCACAGTTTATGCAATATCAAAGCATTAAAAACATAATTATAACAATGTTTATTACATACGAACTTACCTCGAATGTAAAAACGACTAAATTGATCGATTAGTCGATAACTTTATTTTTTCCCCGATCTAGCTCCGAATTTTGCTTTTCTTGATCTATATGTAATCAAAATCAGTTTATTTAATTATCTCTCTATTCAATTTAGTCCAAATCACATTTTAAAGCACTTTTACACATTTGCCCCTAATGTTTCACATCTTTTACAATTTAGTCCTTATTTCATAAAAACACAAATTCATGCAATTCAACGAAAATCCATGCTAGACGAATTTTAATTAGGTCCCTAGCAGCCCATATTTTTCATTTATTTCACATTTTAACCACAAAGTTTCCACATTTCACAAATTAATCCTTAATTTGCATTTTCACTAAAAATCACTTTATAAAACTTGTATAACTATCAACAAACATTCATAGTATATCATTAAACATCAAAATAATCATGTATTCATCAATGGCAACATCTAAAATCTTTAACAGTTTTGCAAAATAGTCCCTGGGCTAGCTAGACTAAGCTGCAACAATCTCAAAAACATAGAAATCATTAAAAACGGGACAAAAATGGACTTACAATTGAGCAATGCAATGACCGAACCCTAAATAGCTTCCATGGCTTCTTATTTCTTTGTATTTTCAGTTAAGGAAAATGATAATGGATGAAATTTTGTTTTATTTTACTTATTTTACTAAATTACAAAATTAACCTTGTTTTATAACATTAAAAATCACTTAATATATGCCCATAATTGTCCACTCACAATTGAAATGATCTAATTACAACATAAGGACCTCCTCTTTAATATTCCATAGCTATTAGATGCCTTTAGTAATAGAACTCCACTTTTACACTTTACGCGATTTAGTCTTTTTTATCAAATTAAACGCTCAAACGATAAAAATTCTTAACAAAAATTTCACACAATCATTTTATCATGCTGTAAATATTAAAATAATAATAAAATAATTATTTTGACCTTAAATTTGTGGTCCCGAAACCACTGTCCCGATTTGACTTAAAACGGGCTGTTACAATGGGTGATTAGCTCGCTTCATTAATCATAATCAACTGTCATTGCTGGTTTTCTTGTTCAATCAACTAGTCGATATCCTAGTAGAATATTCCGATCTTCTACTAGAATAATGAATCGAAAAGAACTACTAATCTCTCGTCCTCATAGTCTAGACCGGTTTAGGGTTAAGGTGTTCACAAATAGGCCATACCAAATTTGGGTTAATTCCCACCTTAATGACTTTCTAGGATTGTCAGGCTTAGGGTTTAGGTTCTTCCTTTCCTGAACAGGTAATCCGTTAAGAAACCCCTACAAAATAGTTAATTAATCATACCTCCACTCGATAATCCCCCATAGGAGGATTAGTTCCTCATGGATCTAATAAACAATATAAACATAATAGAAATGATAAACATGAAGAATAATTCAAGAGAATAAAGTTTAGAAAAACTCTGATTTGTATTTAGAATTAAACGTCAAATCCTCACAGAGTTTGATTGTGTTTCAAAAATATGATCTCCCCATAAAAGCAAATAACAAGAACTGAAATAAAATCTAAAACCTAAGAAAAGGGAGAAACTGAAGACTAAATCTAAAGAGAAAATTATACAATATCAAAGTTGTCCATAACATGTGTTAAATGAGCCTGTTTATAGACTTTGAGTGGTCGTCGTCCTTAACCCTAGGTCAGTTGCCGTCCTTGTGCTTAACATTTGATTGTGCGGACCAAAACGCCCTTAGCTCATAATTATTTCCCGTACAGAGGTGTTGTCGCGACACACCAGGTCCAGTGTCGCAAAACACCAGGTCTTGTGTCACGACATCGAAGGCAGTATGCTCATTTTTAGAGGTTTGTCGTGACATCGAATGCAGTCATAGAATTCTTCTATTCTGCTCTCTATGTTGCGACATCTAGTGCTCCGTGCTGCAACATAGCGACTAGTATCGAGTTAGCATACCTTCTAATGGTCTCCTGCACTCTTATAAAGTATATTAGTTCACCCTCAGGCCTGATTCAGCCCCTAAGGTCAATAAAAGACTCAAATTACACATTTTATTGGCTTTAACTAAACTTACAAAAATGTAATTAAAACTTAACTAAAATGTTTATGTTTAAGCTCATACAGTGCCAAAACTAGTTTAATCTGCTACACCAAATTACGGCAGATTAGGATCCCACTCATGTTTTCTGAATTTCTAGAGAAGCGTTTTAGTTGATGACACCAACTGCATTGCATTTAGTATATCCTGTGATTTATACTGCAATGCTTGACTGAGATCATTAGTGATTCCAAGCATCTCAATCATGAAATGTAGGATGAAAACAAATACAACGGATATTATTGCATCATTTATTCCATTAGCTTCACTCCTTTGAGTAAGGTATCTGGACTTTATGATATCTTGTAATACAATACAGACGGAATCGAACATCCTCATCAAGCTATTTAGAGAAGCTAAATAAGATCCTCATCGAGTATTACTTGGACGTTGGAGAGTATCGACTTGATTTTTCCCTTTGCCAGTTTCAAGCTCACTACTGTCAATCAACTCCACGATATAAGATGCCTCAATGTCTCTTAATTGATCATACCGCTTGATTGAAGAAGCAACCAAATTGATTATATCAGTCAAGTATGAAAAAAAATGACGAATAGGAATAACCTCCTTGGATGCAACTACTAGAGTTAATTCGAGACGATGAGCGAGGCAGTGGACATAGTATGCAAATCGACACCTTTTTACAAATAACGCTTGCAAGCCGTTCCATTCACCACGCATATTACTTGCACCATCATATCCTTGACTACGAATATCATCCACATTAAGGCAATGACATAAAAGAACTTCACGAATTGCCTTATCCAAAGCTAACGATGTGGTGCCCTTCACTTGAACCAAATCAAAGAATTGTTCATGTATAGAACCTTATTTATCAACAAACCGCAATAAAATTGCCATTTATTCTTTCTTTAACTAATCACGAGCTTCATCCACTATAATGTAAAACTTTGTATCTCCAATCTCTTGCTGAATTAATCCCTGGATTTTACTTGCATAAATAGAAAGAATATCCTTTTGAACAGTCAGACTGACATACTGTGCATTTTGAGGGGCATTTTTTAAGATAATTTCCCCAACATATTCATTATAAGAATCCTGAAGTTTTATTAGTTCAAGAAAGTTACCTCGATTTCTTGAATCTTGTGCTTCATCGTGTCCTCTAAAGGCACAACCTTGAAATACAAGCCATTTGACAAAATTTATGGACACCTTGAGCTGTAGCCAATTTCTTGCAACTTGTTCAGAATTTTGTTTCTTAATAATCCTCTCAATATTTTGCAAGGAATTCTGAAGGTCGAGATGATTTTTCATTGCATTCATATGTAAAGAATTTGCATCCTTACCTACATGAATAACAAAAGGACATTTAGATCATTCATTGACATTCTTTCATGATCGAAATCCTTGGCTTGTAAAAGTATTTCCATGAAGACCAAATGGCTTGCTGGAGAGAAACAATGAAGACAATATGTAACATTCTTACTTGTTGAGAACTCGAGCCAATCTAGGAATAACTTGTACCAAGATGGGAGAAATTGACGTCCATTCTTGTTAATTTACTGAGGAGATGTTAGAGCTTCACTTAGAGGAATCTGTTGATATAGCCTAAATTTAATGTAAGTTCGACAAGCTTCATTTTGTTGATTTGGAGGGTAATCCCAAATAGATTTTTGAAGTCTCGTATCATGCTCTGAAGAAGAAGCATTAAACTTCTTTGTTTTAACTCTCGGCACCTTACGAGGACGTTTAGGAACTTGAGAAGACCCGATATCTCGTTCAGGAGCTTGGGAAGACTCGAGATCTCATTTAGGATTTTGGGATTGAAAAGACCTGATATCTCATTTAGGAGCTTCGGAAGATCCGATATTTGATTTTTCTCCACTAGTAACAGAAGGTTGAGGAACCGATTGATCATTATTGCTTTCTGACAACTTTTTCTTGAAAAAGATTCAATCTTTTTGTTGACCATAATTTAATCGAAAAACCCAAAGATTGTAATAATATATTAAACAACAACATATTAGGAAAAAACAAAAAAAAGATAAGTAAAATAAATAAAGAACATAATTTATGCAAAAATAATTACCGAGAGGTCTTTTGCGTAAGGAGTCGAGAGGAAGATAATTTGTATTTTTTTACTCTATGCTCTTAGTCTCAGTATGGAACTCCTTTCTCTTTCTTTTGGCAGTGTCAGCACCTTACTAGAGGAAGATAATTCCTTAGCAAGAATACAAATTAAAATACAAGAAAGTTACTAACCTAATATGCATGTGTACGGGCCAAATCAATTAATTCTGAAATTTGGCTTTAAAGTCCATATTGGGCCTCTAAGTTTAGTCTTTCAAGGCCCATCATACATTAATATTTGATTATTATTAAATTTATATAATTAAAAGCTAAAAAATAATTTGTTAATATAAAGTATAACATTATGGCTTAAGGGGGCGAATTATATGAAATATAATTTGGCCAAGGCGAGCGAATGTTATACAATGTGAACACAAAATCTAAAAATTCCAAGGGTCGCGCCCCTTGGATCCATCCCTGTAAGTATGCATATCCCATTAGGTAAGCTAATTTTCTTAACATTCCAACATTATCATCAAAACTATACTTTGTTATATCACATGATAAGGGCATTAATTTAATCAATCTATTATGATTTTATCCGTTACTTACGTTATACTTATCGGTCAATCCATTTCACCTTATGATCCACCTACTACATAAATGTTTTGGGCCACATTTTTATACATACACCTATTCAATTATTTACCACATTTGTAAACATATACTTAATCCTATACATCCATCAATCGTATGCATAAATACTTAATTTCATCTCATTTCAATCATTTCCGAGCTTTTTAGCCCACTTACTCAATCGACCCTTAGGCCTTATTTTTGGCTCATATGGCATGATCTTTTATATGTTATAACATATCACATTTCATAAGTATGAAACTATACCAAATCAATTCACATTTCATAACCAATCTACCCTATAGCCAAATCACATTTATATAATCCTATAAACTTGACTCAGATTTTCAAGATGGATACTCAGATTAATCAATCTGCATCTCAAAATGGCATCGAGTGCATCATTGGATAAACTAAAGGAAATATACTAGTACACATAGTGAATCATCGGATAAATTGAAGAATGTATACTGGCACACATAGTGCATCACTAGATAAATAGAAGCAATCATGCTGGCGCCTAAGTGCATCATCAGATGTATCGAAGAAAATATACTGGCACGTAAGCACATCATCAATATATCGAATCAATATACTGGCACGTAAGTGCATCATCGGATATTCCAAAGCAATTATATTGCCACGTAAGTGCATCATTAGACAAACCAAAGTATAGACCTGAACAGTAAATAGAATAACCAATTTCCAATTTCATCATATATCTCAAATCACATCTCATCATTCTCAAATCAATATCAATCCATCATTTCATCATATAATATAACATAATTTAGCTCAATTTCATACCAATTTCCTATATCAATTAAGTCATACAACTCTTTATTTTATTCAATTTAGTCTCTGTCTCGGTATTCAATTTCAACCATAGCATTTCAAATCAATAAACATTAATAACCCACATCAATTTATATAACGTAAAATGTCATGAATAAGCAATAACTAGATTGATCTCGGATCATAAAGATACAAACTGAAAGCTCGTGTCACTCGTCGTCAACTCTCGTATTTCCTTTCACTTTTGACGGTCCTGCATAGTTTTTGATTATGAATAATAATTCAGCAATAATATAATATCAAATTCCATCAAAATCACATTCAATTACAAAGTCATACATATTTTTCAATTTAGTCCCTAAACTCGAGATAAGCATAAATTTCGATTTAAAGCTCTGGATTGAAATTTGATTTCACTATTACTCATTAGGGACCTCTTATCTCTTATTCCTACTGACAATTTTATGTTTTATTCAATTTGGTCTCTAATGTAAAAATTATCAATCAAGCTTTACAATTTAGTCCATCTTCACATCTAAGCTTAATTTCTATCAATTTAACACCTAAAACTTTAAGAAATCAACAATGGAAAATTTTTAAAACTTTAATAGTTTTACAAATTGGTACACAGGCTAGCAAAATCAAGCTATCATGACCTCAAAAACATACAAATTTCAAGAAAAGAGACTAAATTGCACTTACAAATTAGGGTTGAAAGTTTCAAGCTTTTCATTAGGTTTTCTTTCTCTTATTTTCTGTTAAGTGAAGAAGATGATGATATTCATCTTTTCTTCTACTATCTCAAATATATATACTAGGTTTATTTAGTAATTAAACTTAATTAAATTATTTAATTATAATTGTTTACTTAATTAATCTTCCATCATTACACAGTCCACTATGTCTAATTTAATATGGTCTAATTGTTGTTTTGGAACTTTGGTTATTTACAATTTAAGTGTAACATCCTAGAATAAGACCTAGGAGTTTGAGGTCTGGTGAGCTAGGGTTCGCTAGAAGGATTGATAAGCTGATTTACACTGGAAGGCTTGGCAAATTAGGGATGCCAGTGGATTTAACGAAGTATGATTTCTAGTGGGCTTGGTGAAGCAGGGATTGCCAGTGGGCCTGGTGAGCTGTAATCACTGTTTTGGGCTGAGAGTCAAAAGTAGGAATAGTCAAAGGGTAATTATACCAAAGTTAGGAAAGTCAACTTACTTTTTTCTTTGTAACACCATCCATGCACGTAAATCTTTCCTACTTCTACTACGACTAGGTATCTTAAAAACATCAAAACACTTAGTGCCTATAAATTAAGCCCTTTCTATAAAAAAAGGGTATTCTTTTGAACGAAAAAATTCTCTCAAATTCTTTCATTGATTATCTTGTTGTCAAGTTTCTACGAAAACAAGAACCCAGAACTTAGCTCTTAATATCTAAGGTAAGACTTTGTTTCTCTATTGTGTTGATGTTTAGAGGTAAATAAGAACGGTTCACAACAAAAGAAACTAGGTTTACCAAAAGACTAACATGTGTAAACCTAGGTTCGATCGTGTTTATGTATAAGTTTTAATGTGCTTTTCTTCTTATTGACTTGTGTATGTTTGTGAAATTGTGAACCTGACAGAACCATCTACAAGCAAAGACAAGGGAAAACGAAGCTTGTTTAAAGTTTCAGCAAATTGGTGAGTGTTTAGGGATCGCAAAATGTATGTTAGAACCATAATGTTAATCAGGAGCTTACGATTTTAACCTAAGTTTTGAGAGTAAGTCATTTCTAAACTCTATTTTGTGAATATGTTAAATATGCGTTTTTATGAATAGTGATATGCAAGCCCAATCTTGCGAGCCAGATATGAACAGTGATCTGCGAGCTCCTCATGATTTGCGAGCTCTATGTTTAAGTAAATGTTTTGACATGATAAACTTTTGAAACCGTTGGATATAATGGCATGCCTTAGAATTATGAGTACTCACCTTTATGTTTTGTGATTTGGGCGAGAGGCCCTGTGTAACACCCCAAACCCGGCCCAAATGCTACAACCGGATCTGGTATGTCACTTAAGAGATTTTACATAACATGTCGCATTTTGGAAAACAATTACTAGGTTTACACCTTTATTTCAAAAGCTTAATAATTCATTAAAGTATAAAATATTAAGTAACCAATTATCTTGGTAGATTTTAAATAAAAACTGAAATTTCATGCAGTGTCTTAACTTAATTGAAAACGTAAAACTTAAAACCCAAAGTAATAAAAGCCCAACAAAATCCCAAGACATAAATGGTAGTCTAGTGGCCCATGGCCTTATTACAAGGAAATTTGAACCCATTAATTAAATGAAAATAAAAAAATTAGACTAAGTTTTTTTGTGAATTCTCAAAGCTCTGTCGCATGGCCACCTTGCTCTCCTCTCGGCCAGGTCCGATGCCCTAAGTGTCACCCGAGATGGTTAAAATTAAAGGGTGAGTCGCGAGACTCAGTGTGCAACCCTCATGCACCATTAGATTTGGGCTTTAGCCCCATAAAACAGAATAATCAAAATATAAGTAACAAAAATAATATGCAAAGCCCAACCCATATCCTAGGTGTCCATCCGCTACACGCCCGCATCGACCATTCACACCATTGGGGATTTCTACAATCAACCCACACCACTACACACCTTGATGGCGATCGTCTTTGCTCATCATCGATCATGGCCGTAGCCATCGTAATGCATCACGGTAGAAGCGCTACTACGAGATCACGTGAAGGTACCGCTACAACAGATCACGGTAAAAACCGCTACAACATATAACTTCCTCCTTTCATCAAACCCAACCCATGCAATCACATAAAATCAGTATACTTATAACATTTAATCAGATCATTTACTAACCTGGTGATTTGCTTTACCCTCTTTGGGTTCCGTCAATATGCCTGGGGTTTGGTGATTTAACAAAACATGTAATACTTATTTTCATATATTAATCAAACAGATCTAGATGGTGTGGAGAATTACACACGATATTATGTAAATCCAATATTCTTAGCCGATGTCCTTGCTATCTTGATCTATTATCCTCAATCTATAGCCTTGCTTAAAAGCCAGAACAATTGCGAAAATAGGCCTCTCCTATATTCGGCCATGGTTAGTATTCTACCCAATTTTATATATTTGAATAACAAATCTTCTTACCTTAAAATCCCAAAATTGGAGACTTAAGATTTTTGACTTTTAGATCTAGTCGACTAAGCTTCCTTCAAATCCCGAATTGCCGCCCATCATAAAACCATTAAACTATTAGCTTTTGGCTTTTGCCTTTCAAAAATCGGGAATAGATCATGAGAACTAATCAAAAATCAACACTTACCTTAGCATAGGAGATTCGGCTAGCACTAGAGAGAGGATTCAGCAATGCCCATGAAAGATTTAAATGCCGGAAGTACAGAACTAATTCTCAAATAGGATGAGTAGAAGAAAAAACTATGGATGCTTCATCTTTCTAGAGAAATCGGCACAAGAAGGAAAAAGTGGAGAAGAGTTTCGACTTTCAAAGAAATTGGAGAAAAGAAATTGGAGAGGGAGAGGCTAGGGAATTTCGGCACAATGGGAGAGAAATTTAGGGTTTTCAAGTGTTAGAATCAAGGAGCTAGCCCCTATTTATAGATATTTTGGCACCTCGCTAAAAACCAAAACGCCCTTAAAATTCAAGCTAAAAGAGAGGAGAAATTCGGCACCCTCCTTGCCATGCAGAGAGTGAATTTTACACTCCTCTAGGTGGTGGATTTTGGCCAACACTTCCCTTGAAGATAAGCTCCTAACTTTTCTCCTTTTTATCTATGATATTATCACTTAAAAATCCACATAAATTCTCCTATTTTATAGCCTTGTAGCCGTCCACCTCTACTAATCCCTAATGCCAAATTTAACTCACTTAAATTAAAATATTTGGGCCTCATTAAACTTAATACTTAGGCCCTAATTCCTTGTGTGTGGCGTCACCCTCTCTTCATTTAAAGTGCTGAATTTGGCCTAAAACATGGGCTCCTTGCGACCCAAAACTTGTTCCTTTTTAATCAATTAATGATGCCACTTTAACACTGGGCCTTTTGCCTAATTCTAAGCCCAAATTTAGACCCCTATCAATTAAATTAACATAGTAAACATATCCCTACACTAAATCTATAGGCCCGTAAATTTAGGATGTTACAGTTCTACCCCCTTAAAGAAATTTCATCCTCAAAATTTCCAACTAACTATTAATCGTACTACCCAAGTCTCACCACTATGCTTTCGCTGCGCACTCTGATTCTAAAGCCAAAAGAAACACTTAGTATACTATGGTAGAGTACGCACTAGTGTTAGCATCTAGAGCGTCCTCGTCCCATTGTACTCATTTTACCGATTCGCGTTTATCTGATTAAAATTTTTATGAATCATTAATATTCTTCCACTGATTATCCACGAACAGTCTTATGAATAGTAGTTTTAAGAGTAGTTCTTTCGAATTCGCAACTATAACTACAATTCAGTCTCAAGTTCACATCTCCTAGTTCTAGGAAGCACACACATACAATCATCAACCACCACATACAAGTAGCATTCACGAACTTACGTTCATCACCTAAGGGTATTTTCGTCATTTCACTACCCAAAGGTATTTTCATAATTTATCCTACAGGGGTATTTTCATAATTTTCCAAAATAGGGTTCCTTGGTGATTTTGTGAAAGAGGGTATATTGGTAATTTTGTAATCCGGGGGTATTTCGGTAATTTTGAAATCAGGGGCAATTTAGTAATTTTACAAATCAGGGGTATTTTGGTCATTTGACAAAACGAGGGTAGGTTGGTAATTTTTTCTAACCAGGATATTTCGATGTTGTTGTTGTTTTTTTTTTCAAACAGAGGTACTTTGGGAAAAATCTAGTTTCATGGTCCAGGGTTACTCTTATAAACATGAGATTTTCTGTAAATTTTCAAAACATAGGTATTTTACAAATTCATGGTCTGGTTGGTAGATTTCACAAATCATACGTATTTTGAAAATTTTGCAAAACTTGAGAAATTTTCTTTCTTTTTTTTTTTCAAACTAGGGTGTTTGGTCCCTTTCGGGTTTTAATTATAAGGTTTAGCCCATCAACAAGTCCTCGTAACTAGGGTGAATAGTCACCACGCACTGGTAGGATTCTAGTGAAGAGGAGGTGAGTCGCTAGGATCGCTTAAGTACCAAGCTCTCCCCGAGTCCACTCCTAGACATGCGTATGGCCATTGCCACACCCTAACTTGGCTAAGGTGAGCAGTACCACGCACTGCAGGGATTCCAAACAAGAGGAGGTGAGTCACTAGGATTGCTTAAATACTAGGCTCTTAGGTTTCCAATCCTAGACATGCGTATGCCTGTTACCATACCCTAGTCTTGCGGCTCGTTCACGGGTTTGTTTAGTGAAGTTAAGTCTTATGAGATTTTAAGAGTTGTTTCAGCTAGGCCTAAAGTCCGTCAAGTTCTAATCCAACTAATCTACGTCCCATAAAGCCCATCAAGCCCACATATATTATATCACACAATGGTTCAGAATACTTACCTGGCGGACTTGGGCCGGAGACGCAGGTGCCATGCTGAGCTAACAGACCTGTATAAATATGCATGTTTCGAAAACCCAACTTTAGAAAATGTTTTGAGCCCAAAAAACCCCCAGAGCCGAGTTTTGAACCGGGCTCTGATACCAATTTGTAACACCCCAAACCCAGCCCAAACACTACAACCGGATCTGGTATGTCACTTAAGAGATTTTACATAACATGTCGCATTTTGGAAAACAATTACTAGGTTTACACCTTTATTTCGAAAGCTTAATAATTCATTAAAGTATAAAATATTAAGTAACCAATTATCTTGGTAGATTTTAAATAAAAACTGAAATTTCATGCAGGTCTTAACTTAATTGAAAACGTAAAACTTAAAACCCAGTAATAAAAGCCCAACAAAATCCCAAGACATAAATGGTAGTCTAGTGGCCCATGGCCTTATTAAAAGGAAATTTGAACCCATTAATTAAATGAAAATAAAAAAATTAGACTAAGTTTTTTTGCTGAATTCTCAAAGCTCTGTCGCATGGCCACCTTGCTCTCCTCTCCAGCCCGGTCCGATGCCCTAAGTGTCACCTGAGATGGTTAAAATTAAAGGGTGAGTCGCGAGACTCAGTGTGCAACCCTCATGCACCATTAGATTTGGGCGTTAGCCCCATAAAACAAAATAATCAAAATATAAGTAACAAAAATAATATGCAAAGCCCAACCCATATCCTAGGTGTCCATCCGCTACACGCCCGCACTCGACCATTCACACCATTGGGGATTTCTACAATCAACCCACACCACTACACGCCTTGATGGCAGTCGTGTTGCTCATCATCAAATCATGGCCGTAGCCACTACAACAGATCACGGTAAGGTACCGCTACAACAGATCACGGTAAAAACCGCTACAACATATAACTTCCTCCTTTCATCAAACCCAACCCATGCAATCACATAAAATCAGTATACTTATAACATTTAATCAGATCATTTACTAACCTGGTGATTTGCTTTACCCTCTTTGGGTTCCGTCAATATCAGGGTTTTGGCATTTAACAAAACATGTAATACTTATTTTCATATATTAATCAAACAGATCTAGATGGTGTGGAGAATTACACACCTGATATTGCGAAATCCAATATTCTTAGTCGATGTCCTTGCTATCTGAATCTATTATCCTCAATCTATAGCCTTGCTTAAAAGCCGGGACAATTGCGAAAATAGGCCTCTCCTATATTCGGCCATGGTTAGTATTCTACCCAATTTTATATATTTGAATAACAAATCTTCTTACCTTAAAATCCCGAAATTGGAGACTTAAGATTTTCGGCTTTTAGATCTAGTCGACTAAGCTTCCTTCAAATCCCGAATTGTCGCCCATCATAAAACCATTAAACTATTAGCTTTTGGCTTTTGCCTTTCAAAAACCGGGAATAGATCATGAGAACTAATCAAAAATCAACACTTACCTTAGCATAGGAGATTCGGCTAGCACTAGAGAGAGGATTCAACAATGCCCATGGAAGATTTAAATGTCGGAAGTACAGAACTAATTCTCAAATAGGATGAGTAGATGAAAAAACTATGGATGCTTCGGCTTTCTAGAGAAATCAACACAAGAAGGAAAAAGTGGAGAAGAGTTTCGACTTTTAAAGAAATTGGAGAAAAGAAATTGGAGAGGGAGAGGCTAGGGAATTTCGGCATAATGGGAGAGAAATTTAGGGTTTTCAGTGTCAGAATCAAGGAGCTAGCCCCCCTATTTATAGATATTTTGGCACCTACTGCTAAAAACCAAAAACGCCCTTAAAATTCAAGCTAAAAGAGAGGAGAAATTCGGCACCCTCCTTGCCATGTAGTAGCCGATTTTTACACTCCTCTAGGTGGTGGATTTTCGGCCAACACTTCCCTTGAAGATAAGCTCCTAACTTTTCTCCTTTTTATCTATGATATTATCACTTAAAAATCCACATAAATTCTCCTATTTTATAGCCTTGTAGCCGTCCACCTCTACTAATCCCTAATGCCAAATTTAACTCACTTAAATTAAAATATTTGGGCCTCATTAAACTTAATACTTGGGCCCCTAATTCATTGTGTGTGGCGTCACCCTCTCTTCATTTAAAGTGCCGAATTTGGCCTAAAACATGGGCTCCTTGCGACCCAAAACTTGTTCCTTTTAATCATTAATGATGCCACTTTAATCTGGGCCTTTTTGCCTAATTCTAAGCCCAAATTTAGACCCCTATCAATTAAATTAACATAGTAAACATATCCCTACACTAAATGTATAGGCCCGTAAATTTAGGATGTTACACCCTAGGATAGAATGAAGAGATAAGGGAATGTTGAGCTAAGCTCCATTCAATGGGACATGTTGGTGTGTTTGGAGAGTATTTAGCTTTATGCTACACTTATGGGACATGTTAAGACTTATTGAGTCATTCTGAGGTGTTATAAGGAGATCCGCTTATCCAACAATAAAACACACTTTAATAAGATTGTGTTTTCTGAAATATTATGTTTTATTGTTTTAAGCTAACTGACAATGAGTAACTGCGAACTAGACTTCATGTAAGTATAATGAAACCAGTTCGAAGTTCAGAGATTTGGCAAAGCCTTTCCTTAACTTATGTTTTGTGCATGCTTTATGGTTTTTCTTTCCTGCATATTCTCTGAGTTTGTAAGAGGTCATACACTCATTTATAAACACTGTCGATAGTTAAATTGCACAGTCAGTAATGATAAGCCAAGTGATCCTGGTGAAGCATTAATACTGGAAGGAAGGTACAAGCGAACTTTGGACATAAAGGTAATGTATGAATCTGTTTGGGCTTAGAGATATCTTTCTGTTGACTTCGCTGATTGTTTTAGGACTTAGTTACTTTTATGTTTTTTTAAGTTTATTTACTATTAATACTTTATAAACACATCTGAGTTTTAAGCATATAAATATAGTCCAAGTTAGATTTGATGTTTTTCTTAATTTACAAATTTCATACTTAAGTAATTAAATTCTAACTTAGTCTTCGCCAAAACAGGGTTGACGAACTGTTCAATGTGCGAACCCCAACATTTGGCAAACTGGTTTTGCGAACCCTTAATAAATTTTGATATGTAGAATAGGAGAAACCCTATGAACCAAGTTCGCAATATCTAAACACGTAGGGGTAGTTCGCGAAACTTACCCTGTTTAATGAAGTCTTACACTGCTAAGCTTTAGAATGTGCGAGCTACACTAGGAGCAAACCTTAATATTGAGATGTGTAAACTATTTACTTAAACTAGAATACCACCTAAATAAAAGTTAGTTTAAGTGTATTGTAACACTCCTAACCCGTATCCATCGTCAGAATAGGGTTTCAGAGCATTACCGAATAAACGTTACCTAAATCACTCATTTCAAAAGATTTTAATAATCACAACATAATCCATCATTAAGCATGCATATCATCCCTTATTAAAGCCCTCGAGGCCTTAGAATCACTTTAGAAATTATTCGGGACTAAATCGGGAACATTTGAAAATTTGAGGAAAAAGTTAGAAAAATTCAACTACAGGGGTCACATGCTCGTGTGGCCAGGCCGTGTAACTCTCTAACTTGGGTTACACGCCCATGTGTGTTGCCCGTGTGGCTAGGCCGTGTGTGACACAAAAGCACCTTAAAACTCAAGTTTACCAATTCCTACTTGCTTGGGCATTAAGCAACTTAAAAACCATTCGTTTAACCTATTCAAAACACGATCAAACATACTCAAAACATGCCAAAACAATCATCCTAGGTGCCTAACCAATGTACCCTCATTGATACCACAAGTTATATCATCAAAATATATCATCCATGGATCATTCAAATCAAAGTTTTAAACATGCCAAAATTAATCAATTTAGCCTAGTTTATAACTACCTAACATATCTAACTTAAAATTCACATATACCTAACAAGTCTTGGTTCAAACCAACATGCCAATTTATGGCTTCAAACACAAACATATACTATATATACTTAAACCAACATTATACTTTAACTCTATTACAAACCATTCACAAAATAACTATCAACTTAAGACATCCTAGGTACATGCCATCACAAAAGGTAAACTTCACCACATTTGAGATCGGGATCGTTGTTGGATACTGAGTTAGCGATCAAAAGAGAAGTACCTAACCTGCACATAGAAAACAAAACCGTACGCTGAGTAAAACTCAGTGATATTTCTATAATCTGAACAATTAAAGACATAATGATACAAGAATGCATAATTTGAATTATACGAACATACTATTGTCTAAGCTTACAATTACCATATACCATCATTTCAAATTCATGCATATTACCATATCATTTCATACCATACTAAATTTTCACATGCTATCATATTTGATTTGTTTAACAAATATCTCAATTCACATCACTTGCTATATAAATAGCTTTTCACATATCAATCCACATTTCATTTAAACAATAACATTATCCATTCCATATTCAATTCATGAGTACATAACTCATATATTCCATTTGTTCACAACATATTTCACATTTCATTTTCAATTCACTATCTTATTTCCATTTCACATACCATGCCATTTCAATATCAACTATAGAAATTTATTATTTATTTACCCCTATTAACACGACTCAGACTCAGACAAATACACGGATCCAACCAACACACCAGTTTGGCACCCAGTGCCTCATTGGATAAATCCGAAGTAATAACTGCGCCCAGCGCTATATAAATTGACACCCAGTGTCTCATCGGTTAAACCAAAGCAAATTGGCACCCAGTGCCTCATCGAATCGAAGTCGAAGAAATCCCTGAACTCTTCCTATCCTATGGCAGGCCATCTATATCCGACTCAGCCCGATACAGTTAATAGGGTTTTACTTCACTTTTCAAATACAACCAATGTCCTATACTTATATTTTCACATTATCACATTTACATATATATTCATTTCAATTGAAATAATCAATACATTCATAATGTATATACCAATTCACTCCATTTCAATCAACTATAATTTCAATTCACTATCAAAGTGCCAAAATACTCACCTCAACCGCTTACCATATGCATTAAATCAAAATACAACAATTAACAACTAGGTTCGGATTATAGAAATACAAACCATGGATTCCGAGCTATTCGACGTCGATTTTATCCTTCCCCTTTTTAGTCAAGGGTTCCTGTACGATGTTAGCTATGGAATTAAAACAATTAAAATACATCAATAAAACACAATTTAATTCCACATTGAATATTTTAATTTTTACTCAATATTTGCTTAAATTCCAATTTAGTCCCTAAACCGAGACTAATTTTTATTCTTCACATTTAATCACATATTTTTATACTAATTTCACTTTAAGCTAAATTTAGCTCCCTATTTTCAATTAAACCTGTAACAGTCCAGTTTAGACCCTAGTCAGAATAGTGGTTTCGGGACCACAAATCTTAGTCAGAAAAATATTTTAATATTATTTTCCATGCTTATAGTATGTGAATTGATATGTGTGAAAATTTTGTGATTTAATTTATCCGTTTGTGTGTTTAATTTGATAAAAGGACTTAATCGCGTAAAATTTAAAAGTGGCTTGATAATTGTTGAAGTGCTATATTGTTATGGTTTATTAATTGTTAAGCCCTTAAAATGGAATTGTGCCATTAGTATGGTAGATGGACGGTAAAGGTCATTGAATATACATGTTTTATATGTTATTTTAAAAGGTTATTATGGTAAAATATTATTATTGATAATATAATAAAACAAAATTGAAAAGCCATGCATTTGTTCATCTTTTATGCAAAAAATAGAAAGAAAAGAAAAGAAAATAAAAAGAACAAGCTTTATTCGGCCTAGGTTCGGCTAAATTAAGGTATGTTTTATTTCAGTTTTTGATAATTTTTACGTTTTTGTGATCGTTGCTTCGAGTACTACAAAGCCCATGTTTTAATTTTTGAATTTTATGATGATTTTTTGTTTTGCCATTGATGATAGATTGTGATTTTTGTTGTTTGATGATGGAAAATAAAAGATATGTGATGGATTATAATGTTTTGTCTTTGGATTTTTGATGAATTTGAGTAATTTGGGCTAAATTGTGAAAATAATAAATTGAGGGACTAAAATGTGAAATAAATGAAATGTGTGGAATTATATGAGTACAATAAATATTCGGCCAAGCTATAGTGAGGTTAAATTTTGAATATTTTGTGTTTTGTGAAATAAGGACTTATTTTGTGAAAAATGTGAATTTTAGGGGCTTAAGTGTAAAAAGGCCTAAATATGTGTTTGTGGATTAAATTGAATGAATATGTGATTAAATTAGTTAAATTTGAATTTATTTAGATCAAGAACGAGAGAAATCGGAATTAGATCGGGGAAAGTCGAAAGTAGTCGAGTAGTCGATTTCATCCGTCAATATACGAGGTAAGTTCATAAGTAAATAAATGTTGTTAAATTCTATTGTATCTATTTTATTAGTGCCAAATTGAATTGTTATTTATGTGAATGAAAATGCTGAAATGAATTGAGCATGGGAGCAACAATTACGAGCCTGAAATGATCGAGATAAGACGTCCGAAAGCCCCGTACGAACCTTAGGAAATAGTTAGGATACATATGTCATGACATAGGATTCCGATATGTGTTTTCGTGTAAGACCACGTCTGGGATGTTGGCATTGATTTGTGTTTACCTGTAAGACCATGTCTGGGACATTGGCATCGTATTTGATTCATGTAAGACCCTGTCTGAGACAGTGGCATCGATATGTGATTACATGTAAGACTTTGTTTGGGATGTTGGCATTGTACGAGCCTTCCGATTATCTGAGTATCCTTATTAATTTCGAATGGTTCAACGGGCATTATCGAGATGAGATCAGATGTGAAAATGAACTAAAGGATTCAGGTATGTGCTTTGTGGTATGTATATGTAAACACGGTAAGTATATGTTTATGATGAATACAAGAATTGAAAATGGTAAAAGATAAATCTATACGTGCTTATGAGTATATGTCATTTTGAAAGTTGATGCTATATTGCTATTGTAAATGTGATAATATTTGAGTGGTAAAAACATTAATTGTATAATTGGTTAATGATCGTTGTATTTCAGAGTTTTAAATTTATAATGATCGATCCTGGAATTAACTATAACAACGATTGAGGCAAGTGCACCTATCGAACAGTAGTATAGCTTAGGCAAGACCGGATTGTCGAACCCAAAGGAACTAAAAGTACTAATACTAACTTTCTTTCTATTATTTAGCCTAAAATAAGTGAGGTTGTTTATTAATCTAAATTAACTAATTGTAACATCCTGAAATTTGGGATTTTATGTTTTGCGTTATACTATGCGTTAGGCTAGTTAAAATGTTAGTTGTGTATGTTTAGGGGCCCTAAGAAGGCTTGGGGTTGAGTTGGGTCCTAGTAGAAATTTTTGTGTTTAAGCACTTAAGGGGGGAGAAGGTAAATGGTGTCAAGACTTAAAAGAATAAGTGTGTATTTTGCTAGCATAAGTGGATCTAGTAGCAAGGTGGTGAGGCTTCATATGAAGGGGCTTAAGGGGTGGAGTTCGAATCCCACCTATTGCAACTTGTGGATTTAATTTTTTTTGTGATAATCAGGAGGAAGATGGTAAGTGTCGACCATGGCTCTAAAGAAGGTAAGGAAGACTTTCTAATGATGGAAAGAACACTAAGAAGAAGAGTAAGGAGGAGATCAAGGAGAAAATAAGGAAATAAATAAAGGAAAGAGATAAGGGGGGAATATGTTGGCCGAATTTGGGGAGGTGCTTGGGGAAAGAATTTTTGGTCAACCATTACCTTTATGGTGTTAGAGGTATACGGTTTTCGTAGGGGAATGTGGGAGCCGGATTTTCTATAGCCTATTTGCAAGTTTGTGCATGAAAGGTTTTGTTTCTTTTTAACATTTTGGTACTTTATTTTCCAACCTTTTTCCCTTGTTTTGCCGAAACACTCAAGCCAATTTGTTCACCTTTTTTCTTTATTTTGCCGAAACACTCAAGCCATTTTGCTCTTCTTTTCTTGTTTTATTTTCTCACCGTTCCTCCTATATTACTCTCTTCTTTCTTTAGTCGACCATATTTGGAGGACGAATCTTCCTCTTTTCTTTCTCTCAAAGTAGCCGAATACTCTTAGCCATTATCTCTTCTCCATTCTTACGCGTTGGACATTTCTTCCTTGGTTGAATCGGGTAAGTGGCTTCATTCTATTCCTTTCATCTTCTTTTCTCCCTAGCCGAATGTGTGCCCATCATCATTCGGTTGTTTCACTTTGTTTCTAAATCGAAACACCATTCCCTTCTACTCCCTCATATCGTGATCATCTTATTTTTGTAGTGTTCTAATAGGTTGGCCGAATATCACATCCTTGCCGACTCATCTTTTGCTTTAAGTCGAATCGGTGGGAGTCGGGTTCATCATCGATAAGGTAAGGAGTTTCTTCTTGGTTCATTCGATATCTCTCTACTCGGTTATTTTGCAAATCGGATCGAAGGTTATGACTAATCGATTATTTTAGGGACTAAATCACTCGTTCTTCTCTTCTCGTTGACCCTTCGAAAGTAGTGGTAAGCCGAAATCCTCTCCCTAAACAACTACTTTCTCTCATCGTAGTATTATTCTGGTCGAGACTCTTTCAATGGAGGCAAGTGGCAGAGTTATTAAGGGAAAATCGATAGGAGGGTAAAAAGGGAGTGGACTTGCAATCTCTACTCCCAAGTTCAAACGTAGGGCGGTATCGACAGTTCGGGATTTTCCACCAGGTTGTGGACCATCTTCTGGTGAGAGTAGGCAAATCATGGTCATTCACGATACTAAGGGTAAGCATTTCTTTAGATCGTTTGATTTAGATTTGGATTAAGACACTATTTTTGTTAGTTAATAGAGTGTTATGGTGACATAGGTGCCGACGACCAAGAAGGTTTAGTCCTTACCGTAATCAGGTGTGTAATCTCACACCCTTCCGAATGCATGTTTGAAATGGTGTGTAATCTCACACCGAAATCCTGTAAATTCATGATTCACCATCATGTTGGAAAAATAGATCGTTGTTGCTTACAAATCTAATAACCGTAATATGGCATGAATCGAATAACTTGCTTAAACAACATTATTTCTAAAGATTTATCAAAATCGGTATTAATTTGTAAAATTACAAAAATGCCCTTATGGGCCGAATTACTAAAAAGCTTTAATGGGTTGTTTTTACGAAAATGCCCCTATAGGCCGATTTACCAAAATGCCCTCGATAGGCCGATGTGCTAGAATGCCTTAGTGGGTCGAATTACCAAAGTGCTTTAATGGACCGATTCACCGAAATATTTCATTAGATTAATGGTTGTTATTTATGTGGATATATTTTTATTATGTTGCATCTTTACATATTGCATGGGTTGGAAAAAATTGTATGGAGAGCAGTGTAGCCTGGTGGCATAGCCACAATTTGTTTATTATTGTGCTTAATTATGTTTTCGATGGCTTGACCACAAAATATTATACAAATAGCAGCTCGACTGCAAATTGGTGTGAGCGGCGGGGTGGGTTGACTTGATCCCCACAGGTGTGATTGGCTGGTCGGGGGTGTGATGGATGGATGGGTTGGGTTACATTCATTTCATTTATTTATTACTATGTAAATGGGCTTAGGCCCAAGATTATGCTATGCGGGTTCAGGCCCAGTGGATGACGGTAAGGGTATTATACACTGAGTTCTTGAAACTCACCCCCCTTTCTTTTTATAAATCCTTGCAGGTGATGCTCAGTGACGAGGACTTGGGACCATAGATGACTCGGTGGAGGCCATACTTTTGAAATGATATTTTCAAACTTTATTAAATTTCTTTTCCGCTTTATTTCGTTTCTTTTACTATTTTGGGTTTAAAGTTGTAATAAGGCCTCTGGGATTTTTATTTTGTTTTATGTTTGACGTACTTATTATCTTCCATGAATTGTTTTAAACGGGGATTTTCTGAGATCATAAACAACGATTTTTCTTAAAATTTATCAACAAACGGATTTCATAACAAATATGTACGAATAATTTAACTTGTATTTTCCTTCGAATTATCAACAATATTTTCAAAAGTCACGATTTCTAAAAGATCACTAATTTGAATATTGATTCTTCAATCAACCTCTCTAGATTAGTAGTATTTTTATCGAATATTTCTAATCAAACTTATTTTCTTAACTATGACCAAATAACGCCTACTTTAGTAAGAATCGCAAATTCTTTATACGTTTTCTTCATGTGACATGTCAGATTCGGTCATACCGCATGGGCCGGGTTTGGGGTGTTACATTTTATGGTATCAGAGCTCGGTTGTAAAACTCGGCTGTGGTTGGGTTCAAAAGCGTTTTCCAAAGCTGTTTCAAATTTAATTTATAAATGCATGTTTTAGAGGAAGTATGGCACCACGGGTATCCGGCACCAAGTCAGTAAGTTTTTGTTTTCATTTTATGATTATTATGGTATGACTGTAGTATGAAAACTTCACAAAATAGAGATACTCTAGAACTTTTAGCTTTAGGAACTGAAACTATAGAGTTTGAGACTTTAGGATACATTTTGCGAAAACAACTTTTTACTTCCTATACTACATAAAACATTGTTTAATAAACATTGAATAGCATACTGATTCATAAGACTTTTAATCAAATTAAATCGACTTAGCAAACATGTGCGCTAGAGGACGTGGACGTGGTAGACGTGGACGTGGTAGAGGCTGAGGTGCTAGAGTTGTATCTGAGGCATCTGGACATATGCCGGAAATGGACGCCACTGCGCCATCGTAAATCGATCGCCGGGTCAAGTGATTGAATGAGAGAGGACGACGCTCTGTCCCAAGCGATGTTGCGGGTTCTAGAAAGGGTTGCTAGGGCTAGAACCGGGTCGACAGCTCGTGGGTCGATATCTGAGCGACTTAGATCGAATGGGGCCGAAGTTTTTAGGGGTATTTCGGGTGTAGCCCCAAGTGTAGCGGAGTACTGGCTTGAGGCGGTGGAACGAATTATGGATGATCTGGATTGTACAGCTGAGTAGAAACTGAAAGGGGTTGTGTCATTGCTGAGAGACGAGGCGTATCAGTGGTGGCTCACTGTTCGGGAAGGCACTCAGGCTGATCGTATTACCTGGGATTTCTTTAAGACAACATTCCAGGGAAAATATGTCGGGGCTAGCTATGTGGATGCCCGAAGAAAGGAATTCCTGAATCTGGTTCAAGGAAGTAGATCTGTGGCAGTATACGAGGTGGAGTTCTTGCGTCTAAGTCGGTATGCCTGGGGTATAGTGCCGACTGATTATGAACGCTGTGTGCGTTTTGAGGATGGATTGCATGATGAGTTACGGGTGCTGATAGCCCCACAGAAAGAGAGGAATTTTGCTACACTTGTGGAAAAAGCTAAGATAGCTGAGGAAGTTAAGCACTCGGAACGGCAAAATCGAGACAAGGATAGAGACAGGAAAAAGTGAGACTCTGGATATTCAGGTCCTACTAGAGGATTTCAGAAAAAGCCCAGGAATGAAGTACCAGTTCGAGTGGGTGCTTCAGCTACTACCAATCAGTTACCACCTTGGGAGGATTGTGGAAAACTTCACTCGGGTGAGTGCTGGAAGAGAACTGGAGGTTATTTCAGATATGGATCCAAAGACCATCGGTTTAGGATTGTCCTCGAGAGCCTCTTGCACTCGGGTAGTTAAGTAATAGATTTGCGCAGCAGCCAGGGGCGCCTCAGCCGCCGAGAGGCCATGGGCCAGGTCGAGGTGGTAATGGTGTAGGACGAGGTCAGGGTGCACCGGGTAGAGGTACGAAGAATGAGGGTAACGCGAGGCGAGACGGCCGGGTTTGGTCTATGCGGTCAGACGTCGAGAGGCGGCGACGCTGCCGGGACGTTATAATCGTATGCGTTTTCATATCGATGTACCATTACGCTTTAATAGACATTGGATCCACCCATTCATATATTGCATGTGCTGTGTCTGGAACTTTGAATATTAGATCTGAGATTATTGCTAGAGAAACAACTGTGATTAGCCCTTTAGGACAGTCGGTGGTAGTAAATAAATTGTTTAGGGATGTGCCCTTAGAAGTTCGTGGAGTAGTATTTTCGGCGGATTTGATGGAACTGCCGTTCGGGAGTTTCGACCTTATATTGGGCATGGACTGTCGTTAAACACCCCGGGGAACTTGGACTGTCGTTGCAAAGCGGATGGTACTAAGAACTTCAGAGGATAAGGAAGTGATGATGATAGGTGAAAGAAGAAATTATCTATCTAATGTGGTATCTGCTTTAAAGGCGAAAAGGTTGGTATGAAAGGGGTGTGAAGCGTTCTTAGCCTTTATCAGTGCTTTGGATGCCAAAGAGGTGTCGGTAGAGAGTGTTAGAACGGTGAAAGAGTTTTCAGACGTCTTTCTCGAGGAGCTTCTAGGATTGCCTCCGGATCAGGAAGTGGAATTTGGTATTGAGCTACTGCTAGGAACGGCTCCGATGTCTATTGCTCCTTATAGAATGGCGCCGAAGGAGCTAGTGGAACTTAAAGCTCAGATCCAAGAGCTGATGGATCGTGGGTTTATTCGACCAACTGTATCACCGTGGGGAGCACCACTTTTGTTCATTTAGAAAAAGGATGGGTCGATGCGTATGTGTATCGATTATAGACAATTGAATAAGTTGACGATTAAGAACAAGTACCCGTTACTGAGGATCGATGATCTATTCGATCAGCTGCGAGGAGCTTCGGTCTTCTTGAAGATAGACTTGAGATCGGGGTATCACCAGCTAAAGGTCAAGGAGGCGAATATCCATAAGACTACGTTTCGAACCCGATATGGGCATTACGAGTTCTTGGTGATGCCGTTTGGGTTGACAAATGCACCAGCTGCATTTATGGACATGATGAACTGAGTCTTCCAACCCTATCTAGATCGGTTTGTGGTGGTGTTCATAGATGACATCTTGGTGTACTCAAAGACAGAAGAGGAGCATGATTCACATCTACGGGTCGTATTGTAGATATTAAAGGAGAAGCAGCTCTATGCCAAATTCAGTAAGTGTGAATTTTGGTTGAGGGAAGTGACCTTTTTGGGGCATATTGTGTCTGCCGAGGGAATTAGAGTTGATCCCCGGAAGATTGAGGTCAGATGGGGATTGGGGAAGCCACTAAAGTCGATGTGTAAATCCAAAGTTTTCTAGGTTTGGCTGGGTATTATAGGCAATTCGTTGAGGGGTTTTCGTTGATTGCTTCACCCCTAACTAAGCTGCTGCGTAAGGGAGTACCGTTTGTGTGGATCCAAAGGCCATCAGTTTAGGGATTGCCCTCGAGAGCCTATTCAGACTCAGGTAGTTTGTAATAGATTTGCGTAGCCAGCAGGGGGCGCTCAGTAGCCGCCGAGAGGCCATGGGACAGGTCAAGGTGGTAATGGTGTAGGACGAGGTCAGGGTGCACCGGGTAGAGGTACCGGTAACAGGGGTAACGCGGAGGCGAGACAGCCAAGTTTGGTCTATGCGGTCAGACATCGAGAGGATAGCGACGCACTGGATGTTATAACCGGTACATTTTTCATATCTGATGTACCTGTTACCGCCTTAATAGACATTGGATCCACCCATTCGTATATTGCATGTGCTGTGTCTGGAACTTTGAATATTAGATCTGAGATTACTGCTAGAGAAACAACTGTGATTAGCCCTTTAGGACAGTCGGTGGTAGTAAATAAACTGTTTAGGGATGTGCCCTTAGAAGTTCAGGGAGTAGTATTTCTGGCGGATTTGATGGAACTGTCGTTCGGGGAGTTCGACCTTATATTGGGCATAGACTGGCTGGTTAAGCACCGTGTGAACTTGGACTGTGCTGCAAAGCGGATGGTACTAAGAACTTCAGAGGATAAGGAAGTGATGATGATAGGTGAAAGAAGAAATTATCTATCTAATGTGGTATCTACTTTAAAGGCGGAAAGGTTGGTATGAAAGGGGTGTGAAGCGTTCTTAGCCTTTATCAGTGCTTTGGATGCCAAAGAGTTGTCGGTAGAGAGTGTTAGAATGGTGAAAGAGTTTTCAGATGTCTTTCCCGAGGAGCTTCCAGGATTGCCTCCGGATCGGGAAGTGGAATTTGGTATTGAACTATTGCCAGGAACGGCTCCGGTATCTATTGCTCCTTACAGAATGGCGCCGAAGGAGCTAGTGGAACTTAAAGCTCAGATCCAGGAGCTGATGGATCGTGGGTTTATTCGACCAAGTGTGTCACTGTGGGGAGCACCGCTTTTGTTCATTAAGAAAAAGGATGGGTCGATGCGTATGTGTATTGATTATAGACAATTGAATAAGTTGACGATCAAGAACAAGTACCCGTTACCGAGGATCGATGATCTGTTCGATCAGCTGTGAGGAGCTTTGGTCTTCTCGAAGATAGACTTGAGATCGGGGTATCACCAGCTAAAGGTCAAGGAGGCGGATATCCATAAGACTGCGTTTCGAACCCGTTATGGGCATTACGAGTTCTTGGTGATGCCGTTTGGGTTGACAAATGCACCAGCTGCATTTATGGACATGATGAACCGAGTCTTCCAACCCTATCTCGATCGGTTTGTAGTGGTGTTCATAGATGACATCTTAGTGTGCTCAAAGACAGAAGAGGAGCATGATTCGCATCTACGGGTCGTATTGTAGATATTAAAGGAGAAGCAGCTGTATGCCAAATTCAGTAAGTGTGAATTTTGGTTGAGGGAAGTGACCTTTTTGGGGCATGTTGTGTCCATGAGGAATTAGAGTTGATCCCGGAAGATCGAGGTCAGATTTGTTGGAAGCCACCGAAGTCGATGGCGTAAATCAAGTTTTCTAGGTTTGGCCGGGTATTATAGGCGATTCGTTGAGGGTTTTCGTTGATTCTTCGCACCCTAACTAAGTCACGCATAAGGGAGTACCATTTGTGTGGTCGATAAGCGCAAGAAAGCTTTGAGAAATTGAAGAAGATTCGACAAGCGCCAAAGATTGATTCAACCTGAGGCTGGTAAAGAGTTTATTGTTTATTGTGATGCGTCACACACGGGCTTGGGATGTGTGTTGATGCAAGGGGGAAAGTGGTGGCTTATGCATCTCGTCAATTAAGGCCGCATGAGGTGAACTATCCCACTCATGATTTGGAGTTAGCTGCGAGTGGTGTTTGCTCAAGATATGGAGACACTATCCTGCATGACGGGAGAAGTCGATTATCTACACGGACCATAAGAGTCTGAAGTACCTCCTTACCCAGAAGGAGTTGAACTTAAGACAACGGAGGTAGATAGAATTATTGAAAGATTATGACTGCTCAATCGAGTATCGCCTAGGTAAACCTAACGTAGTGGCAGATGCGTTGAGTCGTAAGGTGATATCAGATTTGAGAGCGATGTTCGCTCATCTCAGCCTTTATGAAGATGGTAGCTTGTTAGCTGAACTTCAAGTGAAGCCTGCGTGGGCAAGTCAGATTAAGGAAAAGCAGTTGTTAGATGAAAGGTTGGGTTCTAGGCTTCAACAAATGGAAAGTGGTGAAATAAGGGATTTTGGATTAAATAGTGATGGAGTATTGTGTTTCCGCAGAGGAGTTTGTATGCCCAAAGATTCGGAATTAAGACAAATGATTCTGCGTGAGGCGCATAGTAGCCCATACACTATGCACCCCGGAGGAAACAAAATGTACCGAGACCTCCGTGAGCAGTATTGGTGGCTAGGGTTGAAACGAGAGGTTACTGATTTCGTGAGCAAGTGCTTGACATGTCAGTAGGTGAAGGCGGAACATCAACTGCCTTCAGGGTTGCTACAACCGGTGAATATCCCACTATGGAAATGGAAAAGGATAACGATGGACTTTGTTAGTAGGTTACCTTTAACGCCTACTAAGAAAGATTCAGTATGGGTAATAGTGGATTGGTTAACGAAGTCTGCTCATTTCCTACCTGTTCGTACGGATTATACGTTGCAGAACTTGGCCAAGTTGTATATAGCAGAAGTCGTGAGGTTGCATGGGGTACCAGTGTCTATTATATCGGACAGGGATCCTAGGTTTACATCACGGTTCTGGAAGGCTTTACATGAAGCGTTGGGTAGAAGACTAAATTTCAGCATGGCGTTTCATCCGCGCATGGATGGTCATCGGAGAGAGTAATCCAGATTTTAGAAGACATGTTGGGGCGTGTGTGATCGACTTCTGTGGGTAGTTGGGAAGATTTTCTACCATTGGCGAGTTTGCTTACAACAACGGCTATCAATCCAAAGATCCGGATGGCACCCCTACGAGGCGTTGTATGGTCGTAGGTGTCGACTCCTACTTCTTTGGATTGAGGTGGGGAGCGACAGATTATTGGGTCCAGAGTTGATCTCGAGAGGCGGTGGAAAAGTTAAGGTAATTTGGGCTCGGTTAAAAGAAGCTTGAGACATGCACAGAAATCATACGCAGATCCAAGCGTAAGGATATAGAGTTCTCTCGTGGGTGATCAGTCTTTCAAGGTCTCACCTTGGAAAAAGATCTTAAGATTTGGACGGAAGGGCAAGTTGAGCCCTAGATTTATCGGACCTTACCGTGTATTGAAGCATGTTGGGCCAGTGGCTTATCAGCTTGAGTTACCTCCCAAGTTAAGTCAGATACATAGCGTATTCCATGTCTCGATGTTAAGGCGTTATCGTTTAGATTCGTCTCATGTAGTGGTAGTGGAGGAAGTTGAGATAAGACCTGACTTGTCTTTTGAAGAAGAGCTAGTGCAGATTTTAGATCGGGATATTAAGGTGCTGAGAAGGAATTCGGTTCCATTAGTCAAAGTATTATGGCGTAATCACGGGTCAGAGGAAGCTACATGGGAGCCTGAGGACACGATCCGGCATCAATACCCTCATCTCTTTTAATCAGGTAAATTTCGAGGCCGAAATTTCTTTAAGGGGGTAGAATTGTAACATCCTGAAATTTGGGATTTTATGTTTTGCGTTATACTATGCGTTAGTCTAGTTAAAATGTTAGTTGTGTATGCTTAGGGGCCCTAAGAAGGCTTGGGGTTGAGTTGGGTCCTAGTAGAATTTTTTGTGTTTAAGCACTTAAGGGGGGAGAAGGTAAATGGTGTCAAGACTTAAAAGAATAAGTGTGTATTTTGCTAGCACAAGTGGAGCTAGTAGCAAGGTGGTGAGGCATCACATGAAGGGGCTTAAGGGGTGGAGTTCGAATCCCACCTATTGCAACTTGTGGATTTAATTTTTTTTATGCTAATCAGGAGGAAGATGGTAAGTGTTGGCCATGGCTCTAAAGAAGGTAAGGAAGACTTTCTAATGATGGAAAGAACACTAAGGAGAAGAGTAAGGGGGAGATCAAGGAGAAAATAAGGAAAGAAATAAAGGAAAGAGATAAGGGGGGAATATGTTGGCCGAATTTTGGAAGGTGCTTGGGGAAAGAATTTTTGGTCAACCATTACCTTTATGGTGTTAGAGGTATACGGTTTTGGTAGGGGAATGTGGGAGCCGAATTTCCTATAGCCTATTTGCAAGTTTGTGCATGAAAGGTTTTGTTTCTTTTTAACATTTTGGTACTTTCTTTTCCAACCTTTTTCCCTTGTTTTGCCGAAACACTCAAGCTAATTTGTTCACCTTTTTTCTTTATTTTGCCAAAACACTCAAGCCATTTTGCTCTTCTTTTCTTGTTTTATTTTCTCACCGTTCCTCCTATATTTCTCTCTTCTTTCTTTAGTCGACCATATTTGGAGGATGAATCTTCCTCTTTTC
This sequence comes from Gossypium sturtianum, assembly GCA_025698515.1. NCBI lineage: Eukaryota > Viridiplantae > Streptophyta > Magnoliopsida > Malvales > Malvaceae > Gossypium > Gossypium sturtianum. The sequence goes on from CM046950.1 coordinate 24,253,446, forward strand.
TTTCTCTCAAAGTAGCCGAATACTCTTAGCCATTATCTCTTCTCCATTCTTGCGCGTTGGATATTTCTTCCTTGGTTGAATCGGGTAAGTGGCTTCATTCTATTCCTTTCATCTTCTTTTCTCCCTAGCCGAATGTGTTCCCATCATCATTCGGTTGTTTCACTTTGTTTCTAAATCGAAACACCATTCCCTTCTACTCCCTCATATCGTGATCATCTCATTTCTGTAGTGCTCTAATAGGTTGGCCGAATATTACATCTTTGCTGACTCATCTTTAGCTTTAAGTCGAATCAGTGGGAGTCGGGTTCATCATCGATAAGGTAAGGAGTTTCTTCTTGGTTCATTCGATATCTCTCTACTCGGTTATTTTGCAAATCGGATCGAAGGTTATGACTAATCGATTAGTTTAGGGACTAAATCACTCGTTCTTCTCTACTCGTTGACCCTTCGAAAGTAGTGGTAAGCCGAAATCCTCTCCCTAAACAACTACTTTCTCTCATTGTAGTATTATTCTGATCGAGACTCTTTCAATGGAGGCAAGTGGTAGAGTTATTAAGGGAAAATCGATAGGAGGGAAAAAAGGGAGTGGACTTGCAATCTCTACTCCCAAGTTCAAACGTAGGGCAGTATCGGCAGTTCGGGATTTTCCACCAGGTTGTGGACCATCTTTTGGTGAGAGTAGGCAAATCGTGGTCGTTCACGATACTAAGGTAAGCATTTCTTTAGATCGTTTGATTTAGATTTGGATTAAGACACTATTTTTGTTAGTTAATCGAGTGTTATGGTGACATAGGTGCCGACGATCAAGAAGGTTTAGTCCTTACCGTAATCAGGTGTGTAATCTCACACCCTTCCGAATGCATGTTTGAAATGGTGTGTAATCTCACACCGAAATCCTGTAAATCCATGATTCACCATCATGTTGGAAAAATAGATCGTTGTTGCTTACAAATCTAATAACCGTAATATGGCATGAATCGAATAACTTGCTTAAACAACATTATTTCTAAAGATCTGTCAAAATCGGTATTAATTTGTAAAATTACAAAAATGCCCTTATGGGCCGAATTACTAAAAAGCTTTAATATGTTGTTTTTACGAAAATGCCCCTATGGGCCGATTTACCAAAATGCCCTCGATGGGCCGATGTGCTAGAATGCCTTAGTGGGCCGAATTACCAAAGTGCTTTAATGGACCGATTCACCGAAATATTTCATTAGATTAATGGTTGTTATATATGTGGATATATTTTTATTATGTTGCATCTTTACATATTGCATGGGTTGGGAAAAATTGTATGGAGAGCAGTGTAGCCTGGTGGCATAGCCACAATTTGTTTATTATTGTGCTTAATTATGATTTCGATGGCTTGACCACAAAATATTATACAAATAGCAAACTGACCGCAAATTAGTGTGAGCTGGGTGGGTTGACTTGATCCCCACTGGGTGTGATTACCTGGTGGGGTGTGATGGATGGATGGGTTGGGTTACATTCATTTCATTTATTTATTACTATGTAAATGGGCTTAGGCCCAAGATTATGCTATGCGGGTTCAGCCCAGTGGATGACAGTAAGGGGATTATACACCGAGTTCTTGAAACTCACCCCTTTCTTTTTATAAATCCTTGCAGGTGATGCTCAGTGACGAGGACTTGGGACCATGGATGACTCGGTGGAGGCTATACTTTTGAAATGATATTTTCAAACTTTAGTAAATTTCTTTTCTGCTTTATTTCGTTACTTTTACTATTTTGGGTTTAAAGTTGTAATAAGGCCTCTGGGATTTTTATTTTGTTTTATGTTTGACGTACTTATTATCTTCCATGAATTGTTTTAAACGGGGATTTTTTGAGATCATAAACAACGATTTTTCTTAAAATTTATCAACAAACGGATTTCATAACAAATATGTACGAATAATTTAACTTGTATTTTCCTTCGAATTATCAACAATATTTTCAAAAGTCACAGTTTCTAAAAGATCACTAATTTGAATATTGATTCTTCAATCAACCTCTCTAGATTAGTAGTATTTTTATCGAATATTTCTAATCAAACTTGTTTTCTTAACTATGACAAAATAACGCCTACTTTAGTAAGAATCGCAAATTCTTTATACGTTTTCTTCATGTGACATGTCAGATCCGGTCATACAGCATGGGCCAGGTTTGGGGTGTTACACTAATTACTAAGCTAAATACGCAAAGACAAAAAGAATGAATTGGGGAAATACTTGGGAAAAACTCAGTTGATTAAGACGATACCCTTAGGAAAAATCCACTTAGACTCCACTTGTTATCTAACACTGAACCAGACGATTTATTCGCTTGACTTGATCCGTAGAACTCCCTAACGTATATTAAACCCTCTCTCGAGGCGAATAACGTCTTACCGTAGGTTAATTAATTGAAATCTCTTTCCCATTAATAACCCCCTAGAATAGCAGTAAATCGATCTATGGACTCCCATATTAGGTTTCACCCTAATCCGGTAAAATCTCGTCACCGTATCTCTAGGCGTGCAATTAACTCCGCTTAATTATGCTAGATCTACTCTTAAGCAGGGACTTTTGCTCTACCACCTAAGCACATTCAACTTGAATTAATATCCGCGAAATATCAACACAAGAATTAAGCACGCATAATTAAGAACAAATCAAGTATTTATCATATAGTTCAGAAAATAATAACAAGATTCATCTAGGTTTCATCCCCCCTTCAGGTATCTGAAGGGTTTAGTTCATAACAATAAAGAAAAACATCTCAGAAGAAAAGATAAAACAAAACATAAGAAATCCCTAACACCCCCTGAAGGAATTGAGGAAGAGATCCTCCGTCTTGAGTAGAATTCTGGCTTCTTGAGATGGATCAACTAGCTATCCCTTGAGAGTTTCCCACAAATCTGACCTTTTCGGCTCGGCTCCTTGGCCTAGCTGACCGCCCGTCGACTCCTCGACAGAGGGTTTCTATCGAACTCCCCCGCTTAAGTTGCCCCCTAAGATGTTTATATAGGCTTTGAGATGTGTTACTTGGCCTCCAAGTATCCTAATTTGAGTGCAATTCCTATTTGGGGGTTTAATTAGACTTTGGAGTGTGTTTCTTTGCCTCCAAGCATCCAAATCTGAATAAAACTCCTCTTGGCCGCGGCAGGGACACGGCCATGGTACACGCCCGTGTGAATCGTGGCCAGGCCGTGTTGGACTCTGTTAGTGAGGCACGGCCGTGTAGATCGACATCAGGCTGTGTTCTAGTATATTTGAGGAGGCACGGCCGTGTGGGCTTTAGTCCAGGCCGTGTCGATTTCTTCTTTGGCCCATTTTGGTCCGTTTCGAGCCCGTTTCTCGTTCTTTTTATTCTTGGGTGCTTTCCTGAGTATGAGACATGAAAAGAAAGGATTAAGAGCACCTTTTTACATAAATTAAGGGATAAATCATCCAAAAGTATGCTAAATATGGGATTAAAATATTTTACTATTTCGGTTTATCAAATACCCCCACACTTAAGCTTTTGCTTGTCCTCAAGCAAAATTCTCAACTTACAATTAAAACGAACTTTCTATAATTCATAATTCCTATCAACAATGTTTCATCATAATTCATAGATAATTTATACATGGATAATTCAATTCAAAGAGTCCTAAGGATTCAAACAATCTAAGTCATAGATTTGTAGCTCGAAAATATAGGCGTCTCCGCTTATCTAAATAATTACCTTTAATTCAAAACTGACAAGGATTGACATCCTCTCAAAAGATTCACTCAAATCACTCAAAGTGTTTAAGGTTCAAAATTTTGGCACTCAAAAGTCGAACATGAAAAGTTAATCCCATAGGCTTGCCTGAAAATCAAATCTCCACCACTATAATATGAGATGATGCACAAATCAAAAGGTCTTTGTCAGGGTTGTAACGTGGCTAGGGTTAAGGTGTGGATAAAGGCTGAATTAGAGGGTTAGAATCGAGATTGAATTGATAAAATACCTAACTAGAAACAATAAATTGAATAATTACATAATGGATTGAAACTTTAAACTAATAGTACGAGCTTCTTCTTCAATATTTGGAATTCAAACGTATAAGCTCACTTAATCACAAAACTAGTAATGAATAACGACTATACTTCGATATATATATATATATATATTCAAGAACAAATCATAAATACATAACAAAGGATAAATTACTGAAATAAAAACATAGTTAGGCTATTAATCAAATCAAATCTCGATATAAGGGTAGTCAAAAGGAATGGGGATAACAAAAACAAAGGGTTTCTGGGTTAATATTAGTGGTTATGTCAATAAAAAGGGTTGTTAGGATTAAAAGGGGTTCACTAGGGGTTAATTATGAGGGTAGGTTTTTAGTGGAGTTAGTGGGTTAAAACCTAGGTGCCTTAATCATCTATGTATATCAAATCATGGGTGTGGTCTCGATATGTATAAACGAGGCAAGTTCTAGAATAACAAATCAATGTTGACATACTCATAATCAATAAAGTGAGCATGAAAAAGAATATATGCTCTATAAGGCTCAAAATCTCACAAAAATTATGGGTATTTTGATGTCAACCTCGTAAATTTCAAACTTCAAAGTAATATTTAAATTCAGTTCAACAACCTAGCAAATTTTAATTGAAAAAAATGGACTTATCATGCTTGATTCTCTAGTATTCTTAGAATTTAATTATCAATGCATAATTATCAATGACTTAATTTAAAACACATCAATAAAAATCATAAATCATGGAAATTTCATCCTAATTAGTAATATGAGAAAATTACTTAAAAACAAGGCTAAATTCAGGGATTTGAGAATAATGCAGAAAGTTTGGCACCTAATTTCAGGAATTTGAGAATAATGAAAAAAGTTAGGCACCTTTTTAGGTTGTTCACCCCCCACACTTAAGATGTACATTGCCCTTAATGTACAAAGATAGATAATAGAAAAATAAAATCATAAAATCATAAGATGTGGAGAGAAGTGAAACTTCCTAAATTTTGGATTAAGTTAACGAAAAGAAACCGGATAGGATTGGAGGTGAACGTGGGGAAGCGCCTCGAACTGTTTGAACTTGAATCCTCAAGGTAGCCGGTCTGATTTTATTGTATCCTAAGCTAAATCTAAATGGTATGAAGAATAAGAAGAAAATAAAAAAGAAAATAAAAATAAAAATAAAAATAATAATAAAAATAAAAATAGAAGTAAATAAAAATAAGAATAAAAGTAAATAATGGAAAATGAAAGAAGAAAGACAACTGAACAAGAAAAAAGGAAGAAGGGGGGTCTAAATAGAGATTATGGATCCGGTGGTTGCCCCGCCTTTGTACCTAACTTCTGTGATGGCCACACGGCCACGGCCACGGCCGTGTGCAAGGCCGTGTGGTATGGAAATCTGTACTTTGGTTAGTTTATGGTTAGGTGCTAAAAGGAAAAATAAAAGTAAAAATAAAAAAATGTAAAAATTAATGGGGTTAGTGCTCGGGTTGCCTCCCAAGAAGTACTCGTTTATAGTCTTAAGCTAGACTTTACCTCTCATTCGTATGGTCATGGTGGTTTGAGGAGGTGAAAATCCTTTCTCATGCGATCAATTCGGTTGTGGATATAAAGTTTAAGTCGAGTAGTGTTTACCTTAGAAGTGCTAAATTTAGGATTAGTTACCTCGACTGTTCCATCTGGGAAGATTTTGAGTACCTGATCTCCTATCTTGTCGGGTTGTCCCATCGTTAAGTTCGTCGTGGATTTGCCTCGTTTTTGCTTTGTGTGTTTTTAGTCTCTCCTTGAAGTGTGTCTTCCATTCGTCTAGTTTATCGATCCAAAGCCTTCGTTCCTCATGAATTTCGTCTTTATTGATACGAGGTCTAGGATCTAGCATCTGCGATAGAGCTTCAAGAAACGGCAAGTTAATATGAAATTTCTTTGGAAGTTTAAGAGACTAACCGAATTCTTCCTCTGTGTGGTCTTTCTTTGTCGCATTGGGGTATGGCGCACGAGCTTGGTACTCTGTAATTACCAAGTTTGGTAAATCCTGGCTTACCTCAACCTTACCTCCACTCACCACAGGCTCTTGCCTTGGGTCAGATTCCACTAACCTTTCACTGTCATGAGCTGTTACGGCTTGAATTTGCTCTTTTGGGTTAGTTTCAATGTTGCTTGGCAAGTTTTCTTGTAGTTGTTCAGAAATCAGCTTTGCAAGTTGTCCAACTGACTTAGAAACTTCCTCAACTGACTTAGTGACTTCCCTAACTTGGCTTTCGATCCCTTTGATTGATGCCTGTTGATTCTTAAGGGTGGTCTCAGTGTCTTGGAGACGGTTATCTGTAGCTGCCATGAATTTTGTCAGCATCTCCTCAAGGTTCGACTCCTCTTCCTGTTGGTGATGTGGTTGGTGAAAATTTTGATCATCCCACGAGAAATTGGGATGGTACCTCCAACCTGCATTATAAGTGTTACCATAAAAATTATTTTAAGGTCTAGCATAGTTACCCATATAGTTGACTTGTTCATTTTCCATGCCATATCCGTAGAGTGGGTACTCAGGATTCGCCACGCCTCCTAAATTCGAATCATATTGTATTTCTGGGTGTACCTGTGAGAGACTATTCAAACCATCAAATTTTTTATTCATCATCTCTAATCGATTAGATAACTTTGGTGACCACGTTGAGGTTGAAGACACTGGCTGCTTTAGTAGGAATTGTCCTCATCGCTTGCCACTGATAATTATTCAGTGCCATCTTCTCTATAGACTAAAATTATCTGCCAAAAGCAAAATAGAGGAAAAATTAGCAAAGTAAAAAAAATAAAAAAATAAAAAAATGGCTACAATAATAAAAATAGAGCTTTCTAAATATTTTAGTTCCCCGACAACGGCGCCAAAAACTTGATCGTTGTATTTTAGAGTTTTAAATTTACAATGATCGATCCTGGAATTAACTATACCAATGATTGAGGCAAGTGCACCTATCGAACAGTAGTATAGCTTAGGCAAGACCGGATTGTCGAACCCAAAGGAACTAAAAGTACTAATACTAACTTTCTTTCTATTATTTAGCCTAAAATAAGTGAGGTTGTTTATTAATCTAAATTAACTAATTACTAAGCTAAAGACGCAAAGACAAAAAGAATGAATTGGGGAAATACTTGGGAAAAACTCAGTTGATTAAGACCATACCCTTAGGAAGAATCCACCTAGACTCCACTTGTTATCTAACACTGAACCAAACGATTTATTCACTTGACTTGATCCGTAGGACTCCCTAACGTATATTAAACCCTCTCTCGAGGCGAATAACGTCTAACCCTAGGTTAATTAATTGAAATCTCTTTCCCATTAATAACCCCCTAGAATAGCAGTAAATCGATCTATAGACTCCCACATTAGGTTTCACCCTAATCCGGCAAAATCTCGTCACCCTATCTCTAGGCGTGCGATCAACTCCGCTTAATTATGCTAGATCTACTCTTAAGCAGGGACTTTTGCTCCACCACCTAAGCACATTCAACTTGAATTAATATCCGCGAAATATCAACACAAGAATTAAGCACACATAATTAAGAACAAATCACGTATTTATCATATAGTTCAACAAACAATAACAAGATTCATCTAGGTTTCATCCCCTCTTTAGGTATCTGAAGGGTTTAGTTCATAACAATAAATAAAAACATCTCAGAAGAAAAGATAAAACAAAACATAAGAAATCCCTAACACCCCCTGAAGGAATTGAAGAGGAGATCCTCCGTCTTGAGTAGAATTTCGGCTACTTGAGATGGATCAACTGGCTATCCCTTGAGAGTTTCCCACATATTTGACCTTTTCGGCTCGGCTCCTTGGCCTAGCTGACCGCCCGTCGACTCCTCGACAGAGGGTTTTTGTCGAACTCCCCCGCTTAAGTTGCCCCCTAAGATGTTTATATAGGCTTTGAGATGTGTTACTTGGCCTCCAAGTATCCTAATTTGAGTACAATTCCTATTTGGGGGTTTAATTAGACTTTGGAGTGTGTTTCTTTGCCTCCAAGCATCCAAATCCGAATAAAACTCTTCTTGGCCGCGGCAGGGACACGGCCATGGCACACGCCCGTATGAATCGTGGCCAGGCCGTGTTGGACTCCGTTAGTGAGGCACGGCCGTATAGATCGACATCAGGCCGTGTTCTAGAATATTTGAGGAGGCACGGCCGTGTGGGCTTCAGTCCAGGCCGTGTCGATTTCTTCTTTGGCCCATTTTGGTCTATTTTGAGCCCGTTTCTCGTTCTTTTTATTCTTGGGCACTTTCCTGAGTATGAGACATGAAAAGAAAGTATTAAGAGCACCTTTTTACATAAATCAAGGGATAAATCATCCAAAAGTATGCTAAATGTGGGATTAAAATATGTTACTATTTCAGTTTATCAGTTAATGTTTATGTGATTTTGGTTAGTTGATTTAAATGCAAATGTATATTTGTTCATTATTTGCTTATGACTTACTAAGCTATGAAAGCTTACTTTTTGTGTGTGTTTGTTTGATTGTTTTATAGATTATTAAAGCTACGAGAAGCTCGGGGATCATTGAGGATCATCACCACACTATCGAACTACAGTTTAGTACCTTTTGAGAAAGTATATATTAAAGTATGGCATGTATAGTCTAGAGAATTTATGATATGGTTTGTGATGTATAAAAATAGCCATGTGATATGGCTAATTAATGGATGTGTTCATGAATGAGTTTTGTTTATGCTTATTGATGCATAAGTTGGTAAGTTTTAATGTGCTCAAAAGAAGTTAAATGAATGGTACATACATAAGTGAGTTCATGGTTGATTTTGGAGAAGCAAATGATGAGTAGTTGCTATGAATTGACATGGTTTAGATGAAGTCTTAGTTATGTGTTTTGATGATTGGATGATGTTTTGAATTAGATTAGAAGGATGAATGATTTATTGGTCTTTGTTGTAAAGTTGATGTTTTGATTTAGTATATTTTAGTTGGAATTGTATATGGAAGTGAATGATGTTGTTAAGAGGTAAAATATGCATGCTTTGGTATGTCTTAAATGTATTGGAGGTATGATTTTGGAATGGTGTGATGTTTGTAGGTGTGACCCAAAGTGTGTGTGGCAAAATGGCCATGCAAATGGCTTATATTTGCCCACACGGTTGAGCACACGGGCGTGTGGCTCGACCGTGTCTCTTAAGTTTGCAAGTCAAAACAAGTCAGACTCACACACGGGCTGGACACACAGGCGTGTGACTGGCCGTGTGAAATAATTCAGTGTCGACCACGGGTAAAGCACACGGGCGTGTCTCCGGCCATGTGGATAATTCAGTATGTATGCCTTGTTTTGCCACGGCTTGGACACATGGGTGTGTCTGAGGCTGTGTGAGGCACACGGCATACCCACACGGGCGTGTGACCTCTGTAACTTTGAAAAAAAATGTTTGACTTTTAGAAAAAAATTTGTATGTGCTCGGCTTAGTCCCGACCCCTTTCTAGTGCATGTTTAAGGTCTCATAGACCTTTTAAAGGGACTTTATGAATATAATTTTCTATAATATGATGATATAATATCTTATGATTGTGAAATGACCGTAAAAGTTCTAAAATGTCCGGTAACGCTTCTTAACCCTATTCCGGCAATGGTTACGGGTTAGGGGTGTTACATTTTATTGGTATCAGAGCTACGATTTAGTCGATTCTAGGACTAACATAGCGCGTGTGAGTCTAGCTATACATGCCATATTTATAAACTGCGAAAGTGTGATGATTCTTGACAATTGAAATGTGTTTTCGTATAGTAAATGGATTCCGATCGAGCCGTAGCAGATGATGTAGAAAGTAATGTGCCCGCTAATGCTCAGGGGGCAGCACCGGCTGATTCTAGGCCGATTTCGAGTAACCATGAGAGTGAGGCTAAACAAGCCTTCTATCAAATGATGAACGATTGGTTTACTCAATATATCCGGACGAATCCGGCTGTTCCACAACCTTCTCCCCCATCGATTCCTTCCCAAATACCTGTTATACCACAAGTTGTTGATCCAGTACGAATGAATAAGCCATCGGTTGATAGAATCAAGAAACACGGGGTCGAAGAATTCAGAGCCACTTTTAATGATGATGCCGAGCGAGCTGAATTTTGGCTTGATAATACAATCCGTGTGTTTGATGAGTTATCCTGTACACCTGATGAGTGCATCAAATGTGTTGTATCATTGCTTCGAAATTCTATGTATCATTGGTGGAATACATTGATATCTGTAGTTCCGAGAGAACAGGTTACTTGGGAGTTCTTTCAGACTAAATTTCGTAAGAAATACATTAGTCAAAGATTCATTGATCAGAAGCGCAAAGAATTCCTCGAGCTAAAACAGGGTCATATGACTGTAACAGAATATGAGCGAGAATTTATGAGACTGAGCAGATATGCCCGAGAATGTGTTTCGACTGAAGCAATAATGTGTAAAAGATTTAAAGACGGGCTGAATGAAGATATCAAGCTACTAGTCAGAATTCTTGAAATAAAAGAGTTTGTTGTACTTGTTGAACGAGCTTGCAAAGCTGAAGAGCTCGGAAAAGAGAAAAGAAAAGCTGACTATGAAACTAGAGATGTACGTAAGAGATTTTCAAGTAAGTCTTTCCAATCGGCATCAAAGAAATTTCCAGATGACTCTAACCATTCAAAGACTACTGCGGGTTATTCTAGACGGGATCAAGATAGACCAGTTGTGAGTTCGAGAGCTACCTCAGTAGCTAGTGTTGGTAATGTCAGATCAAATCAACCAGAGTGCAAATATTGTGGTAAACGACATCCCGACAGTTCTAGATTGAATGATCGGGCCTGTTTCAAATGTGGATCATTAGATCATTTCATTCGTGAATGCCCTGAGTTGGTTGAGCAAGACATGAAGCAGAATATGAGGCCGAGTAAAATGACAGCTCGTGGTAGACCACCCAGAAACACGGGTAATGTGAGTAGCAGTCAGAAAGGAACGAAAAATACAACTGTTAGATCTGAGGCTCGTGCACCTCCTAGAGCTTACGCTATTCGCGCCCGCGAAGAAGCTTCGTCTCCAGATGTGATTACTGGTACTTTCACTCTCTATGATACTAGTGTTGTTGCATTGATTGGTCCTGGTTCTACTCATTCTTATGTATGTGAGACTTTAGTATCCAAAGAAGACTTTGCCTGTGAGTCTCATCGAGTTTGTGATTAGAGTATCGAACCCCTTAGGCCGATGTGTTTTGGTTGACAAAGTGTGTAAGAATTGTCCATTGATAATTTGAGATTCGTGTTTCCCGGCTGACTTGATGTTGTTTCCATTTGACGAGTTTGATATAATTTTGGGTATGGATTAGTTAACTTTGCACGATGCTATTGTGAATTGCAAACGGAAGACTATTGATTTGCGATGTCAGAATGATGAGATTATTTGGATTGAGTCTAATGATCTGAATGGTTTACCGGCAGTGATATCTTTGATGTTAGCTCAGAAATATGTGAGAAAGGGTTGTGAAGCTTACTTTGCTTATGTGCTTGACTCTAAAGTAGCGGAAAAGAAGATAGAATCGATTCGCGGTTGTGTGTAGTATCCGGATGTGTTTCTCAAGAATTACCGGTTTGTCCGATTCGAGAAGTAGAGTTTGGTATTGAGTTAGTGCCAGGGACGACTCCGATATCGATAGCTCCGTACAGAATGGCACCGACTGAATTGAAAGAATTGAAAGCTCAGTTGCAAGAATTGACAGATAGAGGCTTCGCAAGACTGAGTTTTTCTCCCTAGGGTGCACCGATTTTGTTTGTGAAAAAGAAAGACGGAACTATGAGAATGTGTATTGACTACAGACAACTCAACAAGGTGACCATAAAGAATAAGTATCCTTTGCCACGAATCGACGACTTATTCGATCATTTAAAAGGGGCTACAGTGTTTTCTAAGATAGATTTGAGATCGGGTTATTATTATATGTGAGTTAAAGACTCTGATGTGCCAAAAATTGCTTTCCGAACGAGGTACGGACATTATGAGTTTTTAGTTATGCCTTTCGGACTTACTAATGCACCTGCTGTTTTTATGGATCTAATGAACTGGATCTTCAGACAGTATTTGGATCGATTTATGGTTGTGTTCATAGATGACATATTGATCTATTCTCATGATGAATCTGAGCATGTTGAACATTTGAGATTAGTGCTACAAACTTTACGTGATAAGCGGTTATATGTGAAGTTTAGTAAATGTGAGTTCTGGTTATGAGAAGTCAGTTTTCTGGGACATATTGTGTCAGCTGCGGGGATACGAGTTGATCCGAACAAGATTTTGGCAATATTAGATTGGAAGCCTCCTAGAAATGTATCCGAAGTTTGAAGTTTTCTGGGATTAGCTGGTTACTACAGATGGTTTGTGAAGGGTTTCTCTATGATTGCAACCCCAATGACACGAATACTTCAAAAAGATGTTAAGTTTGAGTGGTCAGAAAAGTGTCAGAAAAGGTTCGATCGGTTGAAAGCTTTGTTGACCGAAGCCCCAGTGTTAGTTCAACGAGAATCGGGTAAAGAATTCAAGTATCTATAGTGATGCGCCTTTGAATGGTCAGGTTGTGTTTTGATGCAGAAGGAAAAGTCATAGCTTATGCTTCAAGACGATTAAAGCCACACTAAAAAAACTATCCGACACATGATCCGGAATTGGCAAACTATTGTGTTTGCATTGAAGATATGGCGCCACTATCCTGTTTGGTGAAAAATGTCACGTTTATTCCGATCATAAAACTCTAAAATATTTGATGACTCAGAAAGATCTACATTTACGATAGCGAAGATGGTTAGAGTTGTTAAAAGATTATGAGCTTTTGATTGACTACCATTCGGGAAAGGCTAATGTTGTTGCTGATGCTTTGAGTCAGAAATCGTTGTATGCTTTACGAACGATGAATACTCAGTTGAAAGTGAAACCATTGTTTATTCAGCAGATTTGTGAGGTTCAGAAAGTTGATATTGAATTGATAGCAAAACGGGCTCAATGTGATGTGAATATTGATTTAGAGTTTCGAGTTGATACTGAAGGTTGTTTGAGGTTCAAAGACCGAATGTGTGTCCCGAGAAATTCAGAGTTGATTCAGATGATTTTGAAAGAAGCTCATAACAGTCAGTTATCTGTTCACTCGGGTAGTACAAAAATGTATAATGATTTGAAACAGCTCTACTGGTGGCCTGGTATGAAATGAGATATCTCTGATTTTGTTTCGAGATGTTTGATTTGTCAGCAAGTCAAAGCCGGGCATCAGGTACCATCTGGGTTACTTCAGCCGATTATGATACCTGAGTGGAAATGGGACAGAATCACGATGGATTTTGTATCGGGTTTGCCTTTGTCACTGAGTAAGAAAGATGCAATCTGGGTTATCTTTGATAGATTGACTAAATCGGCTCATTTTGTTTCGGTTCGCACGGATTATTCACTTGATAAACTTGTTGAGTTGTATATTTCTCAGATTGTGAGATTACATGGAGTGCCTATTTATATTGTTTCGGATAGAGATCCGAGGTTCACATCGCGGTTTTGGAAGAAACTGCAAGGTAGGTACGAAATTACACTTTAGCACTGCTTTCCATCCGCAGACAGATGGTCAGTCTGAACGAATTATTTAGATACTTGAGGATATGTTGAGATGTTGCATTCTTGAGTTTGAAGGTACGTGGGAACGATATTTGCCACTAATTGAATTTGGGTATAATAAATGTTTTCAATCGAGTATCAAAATGGCACCTTACGAGGCTTTGTACGGTCGCAAATGTTGAACACCATTGTATTGGACTGAACTCAGTGAAAATAAGATATACGGGGTCGATTTGATTAAAGAGACTGAACAAAAAGTGAAAGTGATTTGTGATAGTCTGAAAGCCACGTCAGATCGTCAGAAATCGTATGCAGACTTGAAATGAAAAGATATTGAATTTCAGATCGGGGATAAAGTATTTTTGAAAGTCTCACCGTGGAAGAAAATACTCCGATTCGATCGTAAAGGCAAATTGAGTCCGAGATTCATTGGGTCGTAAAAAATTATTGAGCGTATCGGGTCGGTTGCTTATAGACTGTTGTTGCCACCTGAGTTAGAAAATATTCATAATGTATTTCATGTTTCGATGCTTCGACTATATCGATCTGACCCATCACATGTAATTTCTCCATCTGAGATTGAGATCCAATCCGATATGACTTACGAGGAAGAACCGATCCAGATTATAGATCGCGAAGTAAAAGAATTGAGAAATAAGAAAATCTCATTAGTGAAAGTCTTATGGCATCGACACGGGGTTGAAGAAGCGACGTGGGAGCCCGAAGATGCTATGAGAGATCGTTACCCAAACCTTTTCACCAGTAAGATTTTCGGGGACGAAAATCCCTAAGGAGGGAGAATTGTAACAGTCCAGTTTAGATCCTAGTCAGAATAGTGGTTTTGGGACCACAAATCCGAGTTAGAAAAATATTTTAATATTATTTTTCGTGCTTATAGTATGTGAATTGACATGTGTGAAAATTCTGTGATTTAATTTATCCGTTTGTGTGTTTATTTTGATAAAAGGACTTAATCGCGTAAAATGTAAAAGTGGCTTGATAATTGTTGAAGTGCTATATTGTTATGGTTTATTAATTGTTAAGCCCTTAAAATGGAATTATGCCATTAGTATGGTAGATGGACGGTAAAGGTCATTGAATATACATGTTTTATATGTTATTTTAAAAGGTTATTATGGTAAAAATATTATTATTGATAATATAATAAAACAAAATTGAAAAGCCATGCATTTGTTCATCTTTTAGCCGAAAATACAAAAGAAAAGAAAAGAAAAAGAACAAGCTTCATTCGGCCTAGGTTTGGCTAAATTAAGGTATGTTTTGTTTCGGTTTTTGATAATTTTTACGTTTTTGTGATCGTTGCTTCGAGTAGTACAAAGTCCATGTTTTAATTTTTGAATTTGATGATGATTTTGCGTTTTTCCATTGATGATAGATTGTGATTTTTGTTGTTTGATGATGGAAAATAAAAAGATATGTGATGGATTATAATGTTTTGTCTTTGGATTTTTGACGGATTTGAGTATTTGGGCTAAATTGTGAAAATAATAAATTGAGGGACTAAAATGTGAAATAAATGAAATGTGTGGACTTATATGAGTACAATAAATATTCGGCCAAGCTATAGTGAGGTTAAATTTTGAATATTTTGTGTTTTGTGAAATAAGGACTAATTTGTGAAAAATGTGAATTTTAGGGGCTTAAGTGTAAAAAGGCCTAAATATGTGTTTGTGGATTAAATTGAATGAATGTGTGATTAAATTAGTTAAATTTGAATTTATTTAGATCAAGAACGAAAGAAATCAGAATTAGATCGGGGAAAGTCGAAAGTAGTCGAGTAGTCGATTTCATCCGTCAATATACGAGGTAAGTTCATAAGTAAATAAATGTTGTTAAATTCTATTGTGTCTATTTTATTTGTTCCGAATTGAATTGTTATTTATGTGAATGAAAATGCTGAAATGAAGTGAGCATGGGAGCAACAATTACGAGCCTGAAATGATCGAGATAAGACATCCGAAAGCCCCGTACGAACCTTAGGAAATAGTTAGGATACATATGGCATGACATAGGATTCCGATATGTGTTTTCGTGTAAGACCACGTCTGGGATGTTGGAATCGATTTGTGTTTACGTGTAAGACCATGTCTGGGACATTGGCATCATATTTGATCTCGTGTAAGACCCTATCTAGGACAGTGGCATCGATATGTGATTACATGTAAGACCACGTCTGGGACATTGGCATTGTACGAGCCTTCCGATTATCCGAGTATCCTTATTAATTCCGAATGGTTCAACGGGCATTACCGAGATGAGATCAGATGTGAAAACGAACTAAAGGATTCGGGTATGTGCTTTGTGGTATGTATATGTAAACACGGTAAGTATATGTTTATGATGAATACAAGAATTGAACATGGTAAAAGATAAATCTATACGTGCTTATGAGTATATGTGAGTTTGAAAGTTGATGCTATATTGCTATTGTAAATGTGATAATATTTGAGTGATAAAAACATTAATTGTATAATTGGTTAATGTTTATGTGATTTTGGTTAGTTGATTTAAATGCAAATGTATATTTGTTCATTATTTTCTTATGACTTACTAAGCTATGAAAGCTTACTTTGTGTGTGTGTTTGTTTGATTTTTTTATAGATTATTAAAGCTACGAGAAGATCGGGGATCATCGAGGATCATCACCACACTATCGAACTACAATTTGGTACCTATTGAGAAAGTATATATTAAAGTATGGCATGTATAATCTAGAGAATTTATGATATGGTTTTTGATGTGTAAAAATAGCCATGTGATATGGCTACTTAATGGATGTGTTCATGAATGAGTTTTGTTTATGCTTATTGATGCATAAGTTGGTAAGTTTTAATGTGCTCAAAAGAAGTTAAATGAATGGTACATACATAAGTGAGTTCATGGTTGATTTTGGAGATGCAAATGATGAGTAGTTACTATGAATTGAAATGGTTTAGATGAAGTCTTAGTTATGTGTTTTCATGATTGGATGATGTTTTGAATTAGATTAGAAGGATGAATGATTTATATGTCTTTGTTGTAAAGATGATGTTTTGATTTGGTATATTTGAGTTGGAATTGTATATGGAAGTGAATGATGTTGTTAAGAGGTAAAATATGCATGTTTTGGTATGTCTTAAATGCATTGGAGGTATGATTTTAGAATGGTTTGATGTTTGTAGGTGTGACCCAAAGTGTGGGTGGCAAAATGGCCTTGCAAATGGCTTATATTTGCCCACAGAGTTGAGCACACGGGCGTGTTGCTCGACCGTGTCTCTTAAGTTTGCAAATCAAAACAAGTCAGACTCGCACACGGGCTGGACACACGGGCGTGTGACTAGCCGTGTGAAATAAGTCAGTGTCGACCACGGGTAAAGCATACGGGCGTGTCTTCGATCGTGTGGATAAGTCAGTATGTATGCCCTGTTTTGCCACGGCTTGGACACATGGGTGTGTCTGAGGCCGTGTGAGGCACACGGCCTACCCACACGGGCGTGTGACCTCTGTAACTTTGAAAAAAAATGTTTGATTTTCAGAAAAAAATTTTATGTGCTCGGTTTAGTCCCGACCCCTTCCTAATGCATGTTTAAGGTCTCGTAGACCTTTTAAAGGGACTTTATGAATATAATTTGCTATGATATGATGATATAATATCTTATGATTGTGAAATGATAGTAAAAGTTTTGAAATGTCTGGTAACGCTTCTTAACCCTATTTCGGCAATGGTTACGAGTTAAGGGTGTTACAAAACCCCTAAATTTTGTATTTTTCACAATTTAGTCCCTATTACTCAAAATTTACAATTTGTTCTACAATTTAATCATTTTCCATTTCTAGCTTAAAAATCTATCAATTAAATCACTAATACTAAAACTATTCAACAATAATAATATTTAAAATATTAATCAATGTTAAAATATCGACATGGGTCGAGTAGTACTTAATACTGGGATTCCAAAAATATAAAAGTTACAAGAAAAAAGGACTAAATTAACTAACCAATTGAAGTTTGAATGCTAAAAACGCTTAGGTGCCATGCATTCTTCCTTCTTTTCTTCTTTCTTTTTCTCTCTATTTAATTTTTCATGTCTTCTTTCACATTTCTCCACTTTCTATCTAATATAATTTCAATTATTATATATTATATATTATATATTATATGATACATATACATACTTTTAACTTTTAATTTATTAACTATTAATATATATAATAAGTTTACATATAATATATATATACTTCATAATGTCGTCCACTAACAAGGCAAATGTATATTTGCTACTTTAGTCCCTCAATAAATTTTTAATCTATATTTCAACTTTTACCTTATACGCGATTTAGTCCTTATACAATAATAATTCTTAATTCATGCAAATTCACTTAACCAAAATCTAATTAACTACACAACTAACTTTGTAAATATTTATAATAAATATTTACGAGTTTGATTTATGGGAACGAAGTCTCGAGAATGCACTTTCTGATACCACTGACTATAAGGTCGTTACAATTATTGAAAGTACTTATATGATAATCCGCTACATGTGGGTAACTTAAGCATATTTTGTGCTTGAACTTGTGGTGTGTTGGAGGTTAGGTTGGGCTTTAATGGAGAGTCACATAGGTGGCTAATGTGGCGTTCCATAGCTCAGGTTTGGCAATTGGATCAGGTATGAGGTGTTACATTTGTTGGTATCATAGCTCGCCAGGTTGGTTGGTTAACTTGTTAGGTTTTCTAGGTTGGTTAATTCGATAGGTTCGCAAGATTTGTAAATTATTTGAAGTGATAAGCACGATTATTTGTCGATAGGTTCAACTGTTTCTTTTGTAGGGTTATGCTTCGAATCACTCTCCGCTACTCACCTTCTTAGCATGTTTTGGAAAACTATATTCGCAAATATGTTTTGGTGAACTAAGTTCACAATCGAGTTTGACATGCTTAGGATGCGTAATGGAACATGCTTGAGATTACTTGCTTAATCTTGTGTCTTATGTACGTTTAAATTTAGTAAAACGCCTCTCAAAAGAATGAATGCGAACCGTGTTGATGGAGCTGTGGACCGTCCAGAGGATGATAGGACTTCGACGTCACCTGTGCGATATCGTAGGGAAAATATTTTGGATGAGAGTGTCAAGCCATTGGTACAAGTCATGATTGGGGCTTTCCAACGTGTCTCTGATAATAATGCTGCTCCACTCAGTCGAGGATTGCCATTAGAGCGTCTGTGAGCTCTAGGTGGTAAGGAATTCAGTGGTGTGGAAAAGATCTTTGAGAAGATCGCTTGTGCTGTGGAAGAAAAGTTGGGATGTACTGTGTCCTTCCTTATTGGCGAAACCCATCATTGGTGGGGTACAGTGATGCAAGGAAATACTGCGAATCGATTAACTTGGGAATTTTTCTTGGAAAAATTTAAGAATAAGTTCATGGGCGAACAATACATGAAGTTCGCAAGCGAGAATGCATTAACCGGGTGCAAGGAGAACTTTCTGTAGCCGAGTATGAACTTGAATATTTGTGACTAAACTAGTACGCAGCTGAGATGGTCTCTCTTGAAAGGGATCGCTGTAAAAGGTTTTGTTTTGGGTTACATCGCGACATCCAACTCTATCCGGTTGCTCACGACACGACAATCTTTGATGAATTGGTTGAAAAGGCGGAGTGTTGAGGAGATAAAGGCAGTGGCTCCAAAAGCTATAACTAGGTCGTGAACATCTGGGCAATCTGGATGAACATCCAAGAAGGATCGTGAATAGCATAAATTTGGTAGAAACGTCAGACACAACTTACAATTAGATTAGTCATGGCAGCAGGGTAACACTCAGGCTGAAAAGAAGATTCGCACCAATTACCAAGATGGCCACTTTGTGAACATTGCGAATGTAGGCATCCTGAGGAATGCCAAAAATTGACCAGGGTATGTTTCAAGTGTGGGTCTAAAGAAAACATGTTAAGGTACTGCCTAGAACGACAAGAGAGATCGAAAACCCAGAATGTAACCTCCACACTAGCGTGAGCAGGGGTTTGCGGTCGAGGACGAGGCAGAGGTAGTGTCACAAGACAAGCTGGATAGCAAACCCTAGTGCATACAGTTGCTACTCAAGCTAAAACAGGATGGCTCCCACGAGTGTATACTGTTAGGAAACCATAGGATCAAGGTACGAATGACGCCATTATATGTACCTTTACTTTTCAAACTATTCTGTTGTTTTCTTTAATTTATTCTTGTTCCACACATTCATACATTTTGAGCGAGCTGGATTCTGAGTTGGGTATTTCAGTAGGAAACATTGATAATAGTATAGCTGTCACTAGTTCGTTTGGTGATAGTGTTTTGGTCGGCAGAGCGTATCGTAGGTGTCCATTGATGATTCAAGGTCATGTCTTCTTCACTAATTTGATGGAATTGCCCTTTTATGGGTTTGACATAATTCTAGGGATGGACTAGCTAACTGAGCATAAAGCCAAAATATATTTTGAACTAAAAAGAGTGACGTCGCGAACTAGAGAAGGGGTGAAAATTGTTGTGGGTGGTGAGTGAACCCAATTTCTGCCTAACATGGTTTCAACAATTAGAGCAGAGAAGATGATGGGAAAAGGCTACGAAGCCTACCTCGCTTATGTGATGGGTTTGCAGAACAAAGTGATAGGGGTTCACAACATATGCACTGTAGCATATTTTCCTGATGTGTTTTTAGATGAGTTATCTGGTTTACCCCATATTGCGAAGTGGAGTTCATCATTGAGTTATACCCATGTAGTTCACCAGTTTCTATTACACCTTATCATATGGCACCACGAGAGCTCAAACAGCTAAAGAAACAATTATAAGAGTTGCTTGATAGAGGCTTCATCCGACCAAGTGTGTCACTATGGGGATTGCTAGTTCTGTTTGTGAAAAAGAAGGATGGTAGCCTGAGGATGTGTATCAACTATAGATAGTTTAACAAATTGACCATCAAGAATAAGTACCCATTGCCACGAATTGATAATATGTTTGACCAACTAGAAGGTGTTATCGTATTCTAAAAAATAGACTTGCAATCAGGATATTACCAGTTTAAGGTGAAAGAGTCAAATATTTTGAAAACAACTTTTAGAACAAGGAACGGGCATTATAGATTTCTGGTCATGCCTTTTGGTTTAACAAATGCACCTGCTACGTTCATGGACTTGATGAATCGAGTGTTCCATGAGTACTTAGATCAACACGTGGCGGTCTTCATAGATGATGTCCTGGTGTACTCGCGAATTGAAGAAGAGCATGATGCTCACCTGCAAACTGAAGAAGAGCATGATGCTTACCTACGAACTGTGTTACAGATCTTGTGAGAGAAATAACTGTTTGTGAAACTTAGCAAGTATGAATTTTGGCTAAATGAGGTAGCATTCTTAGGTTATGTAGTTTCGACAAAAGGGGTTCATGTGGACCCAAAGAAGATCGAGGCAATTTTAGAATAGAGATCGTCGAAGAGTATTACTAAAGTGCGAAGCTTTCTAGGGTTAGCAGGATATTATTGCAGATTTTTGAAGGGTTCGCCACCATTACGGCACCTTTAACAAAGTTGCTGTAGAAAGATATGGAGTTTACATGGACAAAGGAAATACAGGAAAGCTTTGAAAAACTTAAGGCGATACTCACTAAAGCACCTATACTAATTTAACTAGAATCTGGGAAAGACTTTGTAGTTTACAGTGATGCCTCGCACATGGGACTTGGCTGCTTGCTAATGCAGGAAGGAAGGGTGATGGCTTATGCTTCGAGACAATTGAAGCCTCATGAGCGAAACTACCCAACTCATGATCTAGAGTTAGTAGTAGTGGTGTTCGCACTCAAGATTTGGCGACACTACTTATATGGCGAGCGATGTACCATCTATAGACCATAAGAGCCTCAAATATATTCTTATGCAGAGAGAACTAAACTTACGACATAGAAGGTGGATAAAAATTCTGAAGGATTATGACTGCAAGATAGAATATCACCTTGGAAAAGAGAATGTGGTTGTAGACGCCTTAAGTAGAAAGTTAATGAGTGAACTGTGAGCTCTATTCACACGTTTGAGTGTAACAAGTGATAGGGAACTGGTTGTTGAGCTGTAAGTAAAACCAACCCTCTCACAACAAATAAAAGAGAAGGAATATGTAGATAGGGACTTGACAAGGTGGGTTCGCCAAGTAGAACAGGAGGTTCAGAGGGGTTTCGCACTGAATGGAAAAGGGATACTCTATTTTCGTGGAAGACTGTACGAACCCTGTGGCGAAGAATTTAGACATGTAATTCTCACTGAAGCTCACAGTAGCCCTTACACAGTGCACCCAGGGAACAATAAGATGTACCGTGACCTTCATGAACTATATTGGTGACTTGGGTTGAAAGGAGTTGTCACAGATTTTGTGGTGAAGTGCTTAGTTTGTTAGAATATGAAAGCATCACATCAATTTCCCTCAACCTTGCTACAACCACTGAATATTTTAGAATGGAAGTGGTAAATGATCACTATGGTCTTTGTTTCAGGCTTGCCCCTGACTTCGATAAAGAAAGATGCAATATGGGTGATTATGGATCGCCTCACGAAGAGTTTGCACTTTCTAGCTATTCACACAATTTATACGTTGCAAAAACTTGCAGAGTTGTACATAACAGAGATAGTGCGACTTCATCGCGTACCAATTCCCACTACCTCCGATTGAGATCCTTGATTCACTTCGAGATTTTGTAAAAGTCTACAAGAAGCTTTGGGTTCAAAACTTAACTTCAGTACTGCTTATCACCCAAAAACATATGGTCAATCAGAGAGGGTAATACAAATCCTAGAGGGCATGTTGCAAAGTTGTCTGTTAAAGTTCGTAGGAAGTTGGGAATGTTATTTGCCTTTGACAGAGTTCGCATACAACAATAGCTATCAAGCAAGCATCCAAATGGCACCCTTTGAGGCATTGTATGGAAGAAAATGTAAAACTCCCTTGTGTTGGATAAAACTAGATGAAAATTGTGTAGTTGGACCAGAGTTGGTTCACGAAACAAAAGAAAAGTTAGAAATGATATGTGAAAAATTAAAGACTACTTCAAACAGATAATAATCCTATGCTAATTTAAAATGACGAAATATTGAGTACCAAGTAGGAGAGAAAGATTTTTTGAAGGTCTCGTCATGGAAAAAGGTCTTAAAGTTCATACGAAAAAGGAAATTAAGTGCAAGATTCATCGGTCCATATGAAGTGGTTGAAAGAATTGGTCCAGTGGCTTATCGACTCAAGTTGCCACCAGAACTTGAGTGTATCCATGATGTTTTCCATGTGTCCATGCTTAGAAAATATCGCGTGGACCCATCCCATTTTATGTCAGTAGATGAAATTGAAGTGCGACCTGACCTTACATATGATGAAGAACCAGTGGAAATTATAGCTCACAAGGAAAAAGTCTTGCGAAATAAGAGAATTCTCTTAGTCAAAGAGTTGTGGTAAAACCACAAAGCCAACGAAGCCACTTGGGAAATAGAGGAAGCAATGAGACGTCAGTATCCTCATCTATTTTAATAGAGGCAATTTCAAGGAAGAAATTTCTTAAAAGGAGGAGAGTTGTAACATCCCAAAATAGGGCCTTTGAGTTTGAGGTCTTGTGAGCTGGGGTTCGCCAGAAGGCTTGGCGAGCTGATGTACACCAGAAGGTCTGGCGAATTAGGGATGCTAGTGGATTTAGAACTATGATCGCTAGTGGGCTTGGCAAAGTATGGATTGCCAATGGGCTTGGCGAAGCAGGGATTGCCAGTGGGCCTTGTCAGCTGTAATCACTGTTTTGGGCTGAGAGTCAAAATTATGAATCGTCAAAGGGTAATTATACCAAAGTTAGGAAATTCAACTTACTTTTTCTTCGTAACACCATCCATGCACGTCTACTTCTACTATGACTAGGTATCCTAAAAATATCAAAATACTTAGTGTCTATGAATTAAGCCCTTTCTATAACAAATCCATATTCTTTGGAATAAAAAAATTCTCTCAAATTCTTTCATTGATTATCTTGTTGTCAAGTTTCTATGAAAACAAGAACCCAGAACTTAGCTATTAAGATCTAAAGTAAGACTCTATTTCTCTGTTGTGTTGATGTTTAGAGGTAATTAAGAAAGGTTCGCAACAAAGGAAACTAGGTTCACCAAAAGACTAACATGTGTAAACCTAGGTTCGCTCGTGTTTATGTATGAGTTTTAATGTGCTTTGTTTGTTAGTGACTTATGTATATTTGTGAAATTGTTAATCTGACAGAATCGTCTACAAGCAAAAACAAGGGAAAAGTGAAGCTTGTTTAAAGTTTCAGCAAATTGGTGAGTGTTCAGGGATCGCCAAATGGATGTGCGAACCATAATGTTAATCATGAGCTTAGGGTTTTAACCAAAGTTTTGAGAGTAAGTCTTTTTTAAACTTTGTTTTGTGAATATGTTAAATATGCGTTTTATGAACAATGATATGCAAGCCCAACCTTGCAAGCTAGATATGAACAGTGATTTGCGAGCTCTATGTTTAAGTAAATGTTTTGACATGATAAATTTCTGAAACCGTTGGATATAATGGCATGCTATAGAATTATGAGTACTGTAACATCCCGGTTTAGACCCTAGTCAGAACGGTGGTTCGAGACCATAAATCCGAGGTTGTATAAATATTTTAATGATATTTTCTATGTGAATATTATGTGACTTAGCCTGTGTGAAAATTCTGTGTGATAATTTAATGGTTTGAGTGTCGAATTTAGAGAAAGGACTTAATCGCGTAAAGAGTAAAAGCTATGTGCTGAATTATAAGTACTAAATTGTGGTTGGCTTTTTAAGGTGGAGGTCTTATGTGTTATTAAGCCATTATTAAAGATAGTGGGTGGCTAACTGACTTATTAGCCTTAAAATATAGTCTTATATGTTTAATAAAGGGGCAAATAGGTAAAATGTTTAATATGATAATATTAATAAAACAAATGAAAGAAAAGATGAATGTTATCATCTTTGTTATTGCCGAAAGTTGGAGGATGAATAAGGGTTTGAAGTTTTGTAATTTTTGGCTTGACTTAAGGTATGTTTGAGCTCGATTTTTGATAATTTTTACGTTTTCGTAATCGTTGCTTAGTGCTCTAGCTAACCCATGTTGAAATTTTGTGAATTGATGATGTTCTTGTGATGAGCCATTGATGAATGCTTGAGCTATGTGCTAGTTAATAGTGAAATATGAAAACTTGGTGTTGGATCAAGATAGTTTGTATTGAGATTTTTGGTGAAATTGAATATTTTGGATTTAATTGAGAAAATGAGAAATTGAAGGGTTAAATTGTGAAATAAATCAAATGTATGAGCTTGTATTAGCATGGGAAGAATTCGGCTAGCATATGAGTTTTTGAAATTTTGTGTATTTGATGATTTTGCGAGATAGGGACTAAAGTGTCGAAATGTGAAAATGTGAGGGCTATTTTGTAAAATGCCCTAAATGTGTGTGTGTGGACTAAATTGAATGAGTTAGTGATTAAATGGACTGAATTTGAATGTGTATAGACCAAGAGAGGAGAAGTTCGGATCGAGATCGAGGTAAAGAGAAAGTACTCGATAAATCAACCGTTTTGGTATTTTGACATCCGAGGTAAGTTCGGATATAATACATGTTATTATCATATGTTTTTGTATTATGAAATGAATGTGTATATGTGTATCAAATTGAGATGCTATGTGTAGGATTTAGTTAAGGGCACTAAATGTGCGATATTAAAATCGAAATAGAAAAGAATAGCACTGTGTGTGCGATGTTATGAAAGCTTCGGCTTATAGAATTGGCACTCGTGTGTGCGCGTTGCACGAGATAAGTCGGGTTGGAAAATTTGGCACTAAGTGTGCGATGACTAATATGTACCGACCATGTATATAGCAATCGAGTGTGCGAATAAGTTGATTGAATATTAAAGGATGATCAACAAGTAATATTGAGCATTGAGTAGCTTGGAAATTGAATAACTATGTGTTAGCCAAGGTATGTCTTGAACCTTTGTGGTTGATGAATTTATAAATAAAGCTATAGATGGATGAATGAGTATCTTGACTAGGGATGATATAGTATGGATAAGAGAGAAATGATCTATGTGATGGTTATTGATTATATTGGTTTGGTTTAATGACACGATTATATTGTATATCGAACTTACTAAGCTATAGAAAGCTTATCTGTGTGATTTCTTTCTCTCGCTTTGCGATGTCGATAAAGCTAGCTCGGATCCAGGATCGCCAAGCATCTCGCCACACTATCGGCAATCTATTTTGGGTATTTTGGAAAGATGTACATAGTTAAAATATGGCATGTATAGGCTGGCCATTTGAATCATGTTTGATGTTTGTAAGTAGCCATGAGATGTGGCTAGATATGTGCTAGTCTTAACATGAATGAATTTGATATATGTGATGCATCTTTTGGCAGGATTTGTGGGTTGAGAAATTGAATATTGAATGGTAACTTTGTGTTGGTAAAATGCTAGTAGGAATTAGTGAAATTGAGAAGGAATGATGTTTGGTATTGAATGTATTATATTTGTGATGAGATAGATTTTTGGTATTGAATTTGTTATGATTGGAATGGGAATTGATTGCATAGATTGGATAGTCATCTTGGTAAGTTTTTGGTTGCCTTATGTGCATGATATGTTTTGGTATGTGTTGCTTGTAGGTTTGACCTAAGTGGGTGGCATGTTGGCCTTGCAAAATGGCCTATAATGTCACACGGTCAAGGCACACGGGCATGCCTACAGACCATAGGTGAATTTGCAGATTACAGCTTAGTATCACACGGCCTCGACACGGGGGTGTCAGCTAACCGTGGTGTATAAGTCAGTAGCTAGCTAAGAGCACACGGCCATGGCACACAGGCGTGCTTGGTGGCCGTGGTGGGGAAGACAGTATAGGACCACGGTCAGGACACACGGGCGTGCCTGGTGGCTGTGGGGACCAAGTCAAGATGAGACACGGAAGGACACACGGGGTGTCTTGAAGCCGTGGAGGGCACACGATCTCCTCCATGGGCGTGTCTCCGTATTTTAGAAAAGTTTCAAATTTTCATGAAATTTTATATGTGTTTCAGTTTAGTCCCGACTCGGTTTATAAGCATGCTTAGGGTCTTGATGACTCATTTAAGGGACACTATGATTGTAATTGAACGTGATTGACTTTGTGTCATAAATTCTAGATGTTAAATGTTCTGATTGATCGGTAATACCTATTAACCCCTTTTCGGCGACGGTCTCGGGTTAGGGGTGTTACATTTTATTGGTATCAGAGCTACGATTTAGTCGATTCTCGGACTAACGTAGCGCGTGTGAGTCTAGATATACATGTCATATATGAAATAGCAATAGTGTGATGAATGCTGACAGTTGAAAATGTGTTTTCTTATAGTAATAGATCCCGATCGGCGCCATCGATGGCGTAGAGAGTAATGCGCTGCTCCCGCTCAAGGGGCGAGTCTTCGCCACATCTAGGCCGAATGAAGGTAGTAAGGAGGAGAGGCTAAGCAAGCCTTCTTCCGTATGATGAGTGAATGGTTTACTGAGTTCGTTCAAATGAATCGACCACTCCACAACCTCCACCCCCACAAGTACTGTTGTGCCACAAGTTGTAGATCCGATCGATTGAATAAACCACCGTAGATAAGATTCAAAAATACAGGTCGAAGAGTTTAGGGCCACATCGATGATGACGATGCCGAGCGAGCCGAGAAGTTTTGGCTCGAGAATACAATCGAGTATTTGATGAGATGTCGTTGAACTCGATGAGTGCATTAAGTGTGCGATTTCCTTGTTGAGACACGGCTTATAGCGGTGGAAAACATTGATATCTGTGGTTCCGAGAGAGAGAATCACCTGGGACTTCTTTCAAGTTGAGTTCAGAAAGAAGTATATCAGTCAGCATTTCATTGATCAGAAACGTAAAGAGTTTCTAGATTTGAAACAGGGTCGTTTGTCTGTTACTGAGTACGAACGAGAATTCGTAAGATTGAGTCAGTACGCGAGGGAATGTGTTTCGACCGAAGCTACTATGTGCAAACATTTCATAGAGGGATTGAATGAAGACATTAAATTGTTGGTTGGGATACTTGATATAAATGAATTTGTTGTGTTAGTTGAAAGAGCATGTAAAGCTGAGGAGCTCATTAAAGAGAAGAAAAAAGCCGATTCTGAGGCTCGTGATGAAAGAAAGAGATCGATGAATAAGTTTTCTCAACCTTCAGCAAAGAGATATAGAGATGTAAGAAATAGTTCAAATGTTTCGTTGGGACATCCAAGTAGAGATAGTTCGAGACAAAGTACTGGTTTATGAATTCAAGCTCCGAATGAACCAAGTGTTGGTAGTGTTAAGAGTAACAAACCTGAGTACAGAGAGTGTGGAAGACGACATGTGGGAGAGTGCTGGGTCAAGTACAACAATAGAGTTTGTTATAAATGTGGATCTCGAGATCATTTTATTCGAGATTGCCCAAAGATGGTCGAAGAGGAGAATGTTCAGAATGAAAGACCAAGTAATGTGACGGCTAGAGGTAGACCACCCAGAAACAATAGAAATGTGAGTGAAAGTCAAAGGGGGACAACTGACACAGCTGTGAGTTCAGAAGCGAGAGCACCTGCCCGAGCCTATGCTATACGTGCACGAGAGGAAGCATCATCTCCAGATGTCATCACCGGTACTTTCACTTTATTTGATACTGATGTCATTGCATTGATAGATCCTGGATCAACCCATTCCTATGTGTGTATGAACTTAGTATTGAATAAGACTCTACTTGTTGAGTCTACTAAATTTTTGATTAGAGTATCGAACCCCTTAGGCAAGTGTGTTTTGGTGGATAAGGTGTGCAAGAATTGCCCATTGATGTTTCGTGATTTATGTTTTCCGGTCAATTTGATGTTACTACCATTCAATGAGTTTGACATAATTCTGGGTATGGATTGGCTTACTCTGCATAACACTATCATGAATTGTAAAGAAAGAGTATTGAGTTGAAGAGTCAGAATGGTGATATAGTTCGAATTGAGTCCAGTGATATGAAAGGATTACCAGCTGTTGTATCTGCGATGAAAGCTATGAACTATGTGAGAAAAGGTTGTGAAGCTTATTTAGCATACGTGATTGATACAAAGGTGTCGGAAAAGAAAGTTGAATCGGTGTCTGTGGTTTGTGAGTTTCCAGATGTATTTCCTGAAGAGTTACCAGGATTACCTCCAATTCGAGAAGTGGAATTTGGCATTGAGTTAGTGCCGGGAACTGCTCCTATTTTGATAGCTCCATATAGAATGGCCCTAACTGAATTGAAAGAGTTG
This sequence comes from Gossypium sturtianum, assembly GCA_025698515.1. Classification (NCBI taxonomy): domain Eukaryota; kingdom Viridiplantae; phylum Streptophyta; class Magnoliopsida; order Malvales; family Malvaceae; genus Gossypium; species Gossypium sturtianum. The sequence continues at coordinate 24,282,380 of CM046950.1, forward strand.
AAATCTCAGTTGCAAGAATTGACTGACAGAGGATTTGCACGACCGAGTTTCTCACCTTGGGGGGCCCCTGTGTTATTTGTGAAAAAGAAAGATGGAACTATGAGAATGTGTATTGATTATCGACAGTTGAATAAAATGACGATAAAGAACAAATATCCATTGCCTCGTATCGATGATTTGTTCGATCAATTGAAAGGAGCTATCGTGTTTTCAAAGATAGACTTAAGATCTGGTTACTATCAGTTGAGAGTTAAAGAATCTGATGTGCCGAAAACTGCTTTCAGAACGAGGTACGTATATTACGAATTCTTAGTGATGCCTTTTGGATTAACAAATGCTCCAACAGTGTTTATGGATCTGATGAATCGGATATTCAGACCGTATTTGGATCATTTTGTTGTGGTACTTATTGATGATATTTTGATTTATTCGTGTGATGAGACGCAGCATGCCGAACATTTGAGAACCGTGCTACAAACACTACGTGAGAAACAGTTGTATGCAAAGTTTAGCAAATGTGAATTTTGGTTGCGTGAGGTTGGGTTTCTGGGACATATTGTATCAGCTGCAGGAATATGAGTTAACCCGAGTAAAATCTCAGCTATTTTAGAATGGAAGCCTCCGAGAAATGTGTCTGAAGTCCGTCATTTTTTGGGACTAGATGGATATTATAGACGATTTGTGAAAGGCTTCTCGATGATTGCAATTCCATTGACAAAGTTGTTACAAAAGGATGTTAGATTCGAGTGGTCGGAAAAGTGCCAATGAGTTTTGAGCGATTGAAAGTGTTGTTGGAAGCAAAGTGTTGATTCAACCCGAATCAGAGCAAAGAGTTTATAGTTTTTAGTGATGCATCTTTAAATGGTTTGGGCTGTGTGCTGATGCAAGAGGGGAAGGTCATTGCTTATGCTTCGAGACAATTAAAACCGCATGAAAAGAACTACCCAACGCATGATCTTGAATTGGCTGGGATTGTGTTCGCATTGAAGATTTGACGTCACTATCTATTTGGGGAAAAATGTCACATCTATACTGATCATAAGAGTTTAAAGTACTTGATGACTCAAAAAGACTTGAACTTGCGGCAGAGAAGATGGTTAGAGTTATTGAAAGATTACGAACTTGTGATAGATTACCACCCGGGTAAGGCTAATGTTGTAGCTGATGCCTTAAGCCAAAAAACGTCATATGCTTTGCGAGCTATGAGTAATCTGATAGATCTATGTGATGATGGTGTGGTTGTAGCTGAATTGAAAGTAAAGTCGATGTTTGTACAGCAAATTAGTGATGCTCAGAAAAATGATGTTGAAATGATGGCTAAACGAACTCAATGTGAATTGAATGTTGAATCAGAATTTTGAGTTAATAGTGATGATTGTTTGAGATTCAGAGATCGGATTTGTGTTCCAAGAAATTCAGGGTTGATTCAAACGATTTTGAATGAAGCTCACAATAGTCATTTGACTGTGCATCTGGGGAGTACAAAAATGTATAATGATTTGAAGCAGTTCTATTGGTGGCATGGCATGAAAAGAGACATTTCTGATTTTGTATCGAAATGTTTAGTTTGTCAGCAAGTCAAAGCTGAACATCAAGTTCCATCTGGGTTGTTACAACCGATTATGATTCCTGAGTGGAAATGGGAGAGAATTACGATGGACTTTGTGTCGGGTTTGCCCTTATCTCTGAGTAAGAAAGATGCAACACGGGTGATAGTAGATGCATTAACGAAATCAGCTTATTTCGTTCCGCTGAGAATCGATTATTCTTTAGATAAGTTAGCTGAACTGTATATTGATGAGATTGTGAGATTGCATGGAGTACCGTTATCTATAGTGTCTGACAGAGATCCCAGATTTACCTCACGATTTTGGAAGAAATTGCAAGATGCTTTAGGCACGAAATTGCATTTCAGTACTGCTTTTCATCCGCAAACGGATGGTCAATCTGAGCGAATCATTCAGATTCTTGGAGACATGCTGAGATGTTGCATACTTGAATTTGAAAGCACGTGGGAAAAGCATTTATCATTGATTGAGTTTGCATATAACAATAATTATCAATCTAGTATCAAAATGGCACCATATGAGGCTCTTTATGGTCGAAAGTGTCGAACTCCATTGTATTGGACTGAGCTGAGTGAGAATAAGATTCACGGGGTTGATCTGATAAAAGAGACTGAACAGAAAGTGAAAGTAATTCGTGATAGTTTGAAAGCAGCCTCAGATTGTCAGAAGTCTTATGCAGATCTGAAACGAAAAGATATCAAATTTGAGGTCGGTAATAAAGTGTTTTTGAAAGTGTCTCTGTGGAAGAAAATACCTTGATTTGGCCGAAAGGGCAAGCTGAGTCCAAGGTTCATCGGACCGTATGAGATTATTGAACGAGTTGGGCCGGTTGCTTATAGATTGAAATTGCCATCTGAGTTAGAAAAGATTCATAACGTTTTTCATGTGTCAATGCTTCGATGGTACAGATCAGATCCGTCTCATGTGATTGCTCCTACTGAAGTTGGGATTCAGTCAGACTTGTCGTATAGTGAAGAACCGATCCAAAATTTGGCACGATAGACTAAAGAGTTGAGAAATAAGAGAATTTCCTTAGTGAAAGTATTATGGCACAAACACGAAATTGAAGAGGCTACGTGGGAGCCTGAGAACGTTATGGGAGAGCAACACCCAAAACTATTCACTGGTAAGATTTTCGGGGACAAAAATCCCTAAGGGGGGAGAGTTGTAACATCCCGGTTTAGACCCTAGTCAGAACGGTGGTTCGAGACCAAAAATTCGAGGTTGTATAAATATTTTAATGATATTTTCTGTGTGAATATTATGTGACTTAGCCTGTGTGAAAATTCTGTGTGATAATTTAATGGTTTGAGTGTCGAATTTAGAGAAAGGACTTAATAGCGTAAAGAGTAAAAGCTATGTACTGAATTATAAGTACTAAATTGTGGTTGGCTTTTTAAGGTGGAGGCCTTATGTGTTATTAAGCCATTATTAAAGATAGTGGGTGGCTAAATGACTTATTAGCCTTAAAATATATTTGTCTTATATGTTTAATAAAGGGGCAAATAGGTAAAATGTTTAATATGATAATATTAATAAAACAAATGAAAGAAAAGATGAATGTTATCATCTTTGTTATTGCCGAAAGTTGGAGGATGAATAAGGGTTTGAAGTTTTGTAATTTTTGGCTTGATTTAAGGTATGTTTGAGCTCGGTTTTTGATAATTTTTACGTTTTCGTAATCGTTGCTTAGTGCTCTAGCTAACCCATGTTGAAATTTTGTGAATTGATGATGTTCTTGTGATGAGCCATTGATGAATGCTTGAGCTATGTGCTAGTTAATAGTGAAATATGAAAACTTGGTGTTGGATCAAGATAGTTTGTATTGAGATTTTTGGTGAAATTGAATATTTTGGATTTAATTGAGAAAATGAGAAATTGAAGGGTTAAATTGTGAAATAAATGAAATGTATGAGCTTGTATTAGCATGGGAAGAATTCGGCTAGCATATGTGTTTTTGAAATTTTGTGTATTTGATGATTTTGCGAGATAGGGACTAAAGTGTCGAAATGTGAAAATGTGAGGGCTATTTTGTAAAATGCCCTAAATGTGTGTGTGTGGACTAAATTGAATGAGTTAGTGATTAAATGGACTGAATTTGAATGTGTATAGACCAAGAGAGGAGAGGTTCGGATCGAGATCGAGGTAAAGAGAAAGTACTCGATTAATCGACCGTTTCAGTATTTTGACATCCGAGGTAAGTTCGGATATAATACATGTCATTATCATATGTTTTTGTATTATGAAATGAATGTGTATATGTGTATCAAATTGAGATGCTATGTGCAGGATTTAGTTAAGGGCACTAAGTGTGCGATATTAAAATCGAAATAGAAAAGAATAGCACTGTGTGTGCGATGTTATGAAAGCTTCAGCTTATAGAATTGGCACTGTGTGTGCGTTACTGAGATAAGTCGGTTGGAAAATTTGGCACTAAGTGTACGATGACTAATATGTACCGACCATGTATATAGCACTGAGTGTGCGAATAAGTTGATTGAATATTAAAGGATGATCAACAAGTAATATTGAGCATTGAGTAGCTTGGAAATTGAATAACTATGTGTTAGCCAAGGTATGTCTTGAACCTTTGTGGTTGATGAATTTATAGATAAAGCTATAGATGGATGAATGAGTATCTTGACTAGGGATGATATAGTATGGATAAGAGAGAAATGATCTATGTGATGGTTATTGATTATATTGGTTTGGTTTAATGACACGATTATATTGTATATCGAACTTACTAAACTATAGAAAGCTTACTGTGTGATTTTTTTCTCTTCTTTGCAGTGTCAGTAAAGCTAGCTCGGATCCGGGGATCGTCAGCATCTCAGTCACACTATCGGCAATCTATTTTGGGTATTTTGGAAAGATGTACATAGTTAAAATATGGCATGTAGAGGCTGGTCATTTGAATCATGTTTGATGTTTGTAAGTAGCCATGAGATGTGGCTAGATATGTGCTAGTCTTAGCATGAATGAATTTGATATATGTGATGCATCTTTCGGCATGATTTGTGGGTTGAGAAATTGACTATTGAATGGTAACTTTGTGTTGGTAAAATGCTAGTAGGAATTAGTGAAATTGAGAAGGAATGATGTTTGGTATTGAATGTATTATATTTGTGATGAGATAGATTTTTGGTATTGAATTTGTTATGATTGGAATAGAAATTGATTGCATAGATTGGATAGTCATCTTGGTAAGTTTTTGGTTGCCTAAGTGGGTGGCATGTTGGCCTTGCAAAATGGCCTATAATGTCACACGGTCAAGGCACACGGGCATGCCTACAGACCGTGGGTGAATTGGCAGATTACAGCTTAGTAGCACACGGCCTCGACACGGGGGTGTCAGCTAACCGTGGTGTATAAGTCAGTAGCTAGCTAAGAGCACACGGCCATGGCACACAGGCGTGCTTGGTGGCCGTGGTGGGGAAGACAGTATAGGACCACGGTCAGGACACACGGGCGTGCCTGGTGTCTGTGGGGACCAAGTTAGTATATAGACACGGAAGGACACACGGGGGTGTCTTGAAGCCGTGGAGGGCACACGGTCTCCTCCCACGGGCGTGTCTCCCCTGTATTTTAGAAAAGTTTCAAATTTTCATGAAATTTTATATGTGTTTCGGTTTAGTCCCGACTCGGCTTATAAGCATGCTTAGGGTATTGATGACTCATTTAAGGGACACTATGATTGTAATTGAACGTGATTGACTTTGTGTCGTAAATTCTAGATGTTAAATGTTCTGATTAATCGGTAATACCTCTTAACCCCTTTCCGATGACAGTCTCGGGTTAGGGGTGTTACAAGTACTCAACTTTATGTTTTGTGATTTGGGCAAGAGGCCTTGGGATAGAATGAAGAGATAAGGGAATGTTAGGTTAAGCTCCATTTAATGGACATGCTGGTGTGTTTGTAGAGTATTTAGCTTTATGCTACACTTATGGGACATGTTAAGACTCATTGAATCATTTTGAGGCGTTATAATGAGACCCGCTTATCCAACACTAAAACACACGTTAATAAGATTGTGTTTTCTGAAATCTTATGTTTTACTATTTTTAAGCTAACTGACAGTGAGTAACTGCAAACCAGACTTCGCATAAGTATGGCGAACCCAGTTCGAAGTTCAGAGATTTGGCAAAGCCTTTCCTTAACTTATGTTTGGTTCATGCTTTGTGGTTTTTCTTTCCTGCATATTCTCTGAGTTTGCAAGAGCTCACACACTCATTTCTAAACACTGCAAATAGTTAAATTGCACATGAGTAATGGCGAGGCGAGTGATCCTAGCGAAGCATTAATATTGGAAGGAAGGTACAAGAGAACTCTGGACATAAAGGTAATGTGGGAATCTGCTTGGGCTTAGAGATATATTTCTGTAAACTTTGTCGATTGTTCTAAGACCTAGTTACTTTTATGTTTTCTTATGTTTTTCTTTATGTGTATTTACTATTAATACTTTATAAACACAAAATTTTAAGCATATAAATTTAGTCCAAGTCAGATTTGATGTTTTTCTTAATTTACAAAGTTCATACTTAAGTAATTAAATTGTAACTTAGTGTTCGTCATAAGCAAAAACATGAAATATTCAAAACTGACAAACTTTTAGAGTTAGCTAAGGTTGCTTTGAAGTGACAGGGTTGGCGAACTCTACAATGTGCGAACCCCAACATTTGGCAAATTGGTTTTGCAAACCCTTAATAAAATTTGATATGCAGAATAGGAGAAACCCTGCGAACCGAGTTCACAATATCTAAACACGTAGGGGTAGTTTGTGAAACTTACCCTGTTTAATGAAGTCTTACACTGCTAAGCCTTAGAATGTGCAAGCTACACTAGGAATGTACCTTGATGTTAAGATGTGTAAACTGTTTACTTAAACTAGAATACCACCTGAATAAAAGTTAGTTTAAGTGTATTATTGAAAGTACTTATATGATAATCCGTTGCATGTTGGTAACTTAAGCATATTTTGTGTTTTAACTTGTGGTGTGTTGGAGGTTAGGTTGGGTTTTATTGGGGGAGTCACTTAGGTGGCTAATGTGGCGTTCCATAGCTCGGGTTCGACAACCAGACCGGGTATAGGGTGTTACATTAAATCCCCAATCCATTTCCTAATTAAAAATCTATAACAATTGGACTTTATAATTTAATCATTGTACCTTAATTAAGCAATTAATAGACAAAGTTGAAGGACCAAACTTTAATATTCTTTTATACTATTTACGGACCCGGTTGACTGAAACGGGGTTTTGAAACTGCATTTTCCAGCACCACTGACTTTCGAGTTTTTACATAGCCCATGTACCAATTTGTAAAACTGTTAAAGTTTTTGAAAGTTGCCATTGTTGAGAATCGAATGAAATTGGTGCGAAATTGTTAGAAATTAAGCTTAGTATATAAAAATGACTAAATTGTAAAGCTTAGTTGTTAGTTCGTACATTAGGAACCAAATTGAATAAAATACAAAAATATCATGAATTGTTGGTAGGAATAGAAAATAGAGAGTCCCTAATGAGTTTTGGTGAAATCAAATTATAAACCGAGGCCTTAAATTGAAAGTTGTGCTTGTCTTGGTTCTAGGGACTAAATTGAATAAATTGAAAAATATGTGAATTTGGATATTTGATTTTGATTTGGCTTGAAATTGATAATGTGATATGTTTTGTGACTTTTCGTAGCTAATAACAACACCGAATAGCCGAGAGGGAAAGGAAAACCAAAAATCGTCAACGAGTGACGCTCAAAAACCTCGATTTGTACTTTTATGATTTGGGATAGATTAATTGCTTGCATATATGTGTTAGTTAGATGTTTTAATGGCATGATCAATACATGGCGGTGTTGCGAAATGTTTTGAATTGGTTTGATATAAAATATCAAAATAGGGACTAAATTGAATAGAATAAGAGTAGTATGATTTATCTAATATATGATAAATGGAATGAAATTGAGTGGAATATGCTATGTTATATGATAGATTGATGATGAATTGTGAATAATGTCATGTGATTTTAATATTGACACCCTATTAACTAGTAGGGTTGAGTCGAAAATGTTGGGAAACGTGCCCATATTGTAATAAACATGTAACAATTTTCTATTTATTTGAACGATGAATAAATAAATAAAGTTAATTTTACATTTCACTATTATGTGCTTTGTATTTATGTCTTTTATATTTTGCATGCATAGTGAAATTGTGTCAAGCAAATATTAGCTCATTGATTATCTATAGTTCAAACTGAAGATAAGTGGCATCGTAAAGAACGTTTACATTGCGAGAAAGACAACTTACTTCAGTAGATAATCTAAATGAGTCCGTAATCCCGTAAAAGAATCAAAGTGAGCATTTGATTCAAATACTGAGAATGATTGTTATGTCGTCTACAATTCCAATTTGGGAGATGGCTAGTCTTGGCTATCGGAGCAGTTGACTCCACGAGTAGAGACATAGATGTATTCATTGGTGAAATGATACATTGGACTGGACCCAAGGTAAATTAACTCTGAATCCGTTTTGTGAATTAATTCACTTGTGACATTTATGGTGTCATTTACCTAAATCCTGAGTTAGTCACCGGCCATGCGTATGCAACTCATGTGCTTTGATATAAGTGGAGGCTTATGCTCTAAAGATGATCGAGCCCATAGCCGGTATGTTGGGTACATGACTTGTGTATGGCATTGATTTTCTAGTGGAATTCATAGCTCAATTAAAGAATTAATGATATCTTTTCATTGGCATTGTGTGGATTGATAAATATGGAACGTGGCCACGGGTTGCTTGTTCTCGAACTAGCAATTTATCACAATACAGTAATCATATTGATCATTAAGAAGACACAATGGTGATAATGAGATAAAATATAATTGTATTGAGTGAATGGATTTAACTAAAGGGAATCAAGGATATCATATGAGGGTAACACACACATGACGAGGTCATTGGACAAAGCAGTTGGATGAATTGCTTTCGTAAAGAGTATGCAATAAAGAGTTTTCAATCATGGTACTTCTTGTGGATTGACTCCATGATTAAGTAATTGCAAATTATCGGAACGATACTTCTTGACATAATTGCAATCACTAGAGCCTAATTGTATATGTCTGATTGGTCCCTCCGCAAGCTCAACAAAAGCTCGATCGGACTACATTTGAATCAGAAGAAAATTCTACGACTTTGGGAATAATTTAATTGAGTCGACTTATTTGATGTGGAATTAAATTAGGTGGTCGTGAGAATTGTTTAACTAGAGAATTTGATTAAAGAATTTTCTTGAAAAATTAACTTGAAAAATCTAAGTGATTTTTGGAGAAACTATTTTTGATCAAGTAAAATTAAATTAATCAAATCAATTAAAATTAATATGATATTTTTGGAAGTTAACTTTTAAGTCAGACAATTGGCCCAATGAGTAACTGAACTTGAAAATTGGACCTAAGATCGTAAATTGGGCCCGACAGCCCAAAATTGATACCAAGACCCAAAAGTTGGTCTAACCGGGCCCGGTATGTGAAACCGGGCCAACGGTCCAACCGGTGGCTAGATCGGACCGGTCGGGTTGTCATTGACCAGGACCGAACCGGTAGCAACTGAACTTGCTCGAGGTGCCGTAAGGGTGTCGCACCTACATCACCGGACACGACAGTGCTGGTGGCTGCGACGATGGCGTCCCAGTGGTCATCGGTGGTTGAGCAGTTGAAGAGTTACACTCCTACTGGATATCTACTAAAGAATTTGATTTCAGATTAACTATTCCAAAAATAATAATATTTTAATAGTTTAATATTAAATTTAATTTAATACTTATCTTAATAGTATTTTATTAATTTAATATGAAAGTGATTATCTTAATATTAAATTTAATTTAATTTAATATTTATCTTGTAGATAAACATTCTATTATTTTAGTAAGATTTAATATTAAATTTAATATTTATCAAGGTAAATATTAGATTTAATTTAATATTAAAGTGATTAAGTTTAATAATAGTTGAACTCTCTAAACTCTCGCTATATAAAGAGAGTCTTGGGTCATTATTTACACATACTTGAATCCAAGAGAAAGTTGTAGAGAGAAAATTCTCTGAAGAGATTATTTCAGAGAATTTCTAGAGATATTTTTCTGATTTATAACTTGACTAAAAAATTTAGAGAAATTACAAAATTACCCCATTTTTAATGTTTATGAAAAAATTTCTGATTCGAAGCGAGCCCACACTCGACAAACGTGAGCTTGAAGATAGCAGAGAAGACTACCCGGTCGAAGTGCTCATCCTAGACGAATCGAAAAGGTACAATTTTGATTAAGTGTTTATTACTTTAGATATCACAACCAATATCTTGTTTTGGAAAAAAAAATTAAAACTCTGGTTTTTCCCTAAATTTATTGGATATAGTTGGCATGCCATAGGATTGGATCATGTACGGGTTTATGCGCTTATGTGCCAGGATGCACTTCATGTGCCAAGATGACCTTTGTGTGCCAGGATGTGCTCGTGCTCCAGTATGCACTATGTTCCTGTTGATTTTCCCCGATTATTCATTGATGTACTTTGTGTGCCAGTATGCACTTCGGTGCCAATTTGTTGTGTTGGTTGGACGATCCGTGTATCCGTCTGAGTCTGAGTTAATGTTAATAAGGGTTTAAAAGATTGACAAATGGTGTTGGAATGAAATGGTATGATGATATATGACCTAATATGTGCCTATATGAATTTAATTAAGAAAGTTAAACCTTATTGCTTGAATCAATTGAAAATGAGCCCTGGGGGTCGAATCGAGTATGAATGAGTCAATAGACTCTAGAATCGAGTTAAAAGGTAAGAGAACAAGGTGAATAACATGAACACCAAGAAACATGAGTGCTATAATGTAAATTGCATATAGAGATATGTGACTATATAGTTGATGTTGTTAGCTAATTAAGTATAATCAATGGAATTTGCCATTCATTTGTTATCCAAGTATTGTTGAATGAATTAATTGGTAAATGTCATTTTCATGTATTGGTTTACATCAAATATGTAAATTATTTAGTTTGATTGATTATGTCTTAACTTGATTTTGTAAATGTGATATATACATGACCATTTATAATGTTTTATCTTGAATCATGGAAATACCACTGAGCTTGTCGCTTAGCGTATGATTTTGTTGTCCCATACACAGGTTCAGGTATTCTCGAAGCCCTGGGACAGTGAAGTTGGCATCCAGACAACAACAATCGACTCATCCTAAGTTTGTATAGTCTTTGTGTTAAATTGATGGCATGTACCTAGGGAATACTTGTTCTAAAGTTTAGAAATGCTTCAAAATGATGTGTAAAAATGTTGTGAATCTATGGAAATGGTTTAGTCATACATATAAGTGAGGTTAATGTTTTGGTAGCTATGTTTTGGCAAGTTTGAATACATGACATGGTTGATTTGGGGCCTTAGGGGCCAAATGTTGGTTCATATGCTAGGTTGAAGATTTGGAAAACATGGACTTAGTGGTCTGTTTTTGTCGTTGCGACACCATACCTTTAATGTTGCAACATCGGCCCTATTTTATTTTGAAAACTTTGCAAAATGGTCCTCGGGTTTGGAAATTGGCTACTGCCTTCAATGTCGTGACACCTAGCCCTAAAAGTCGTGACATTCATCTGAGGTGTTTTGAAAATCTTGCGTTTTAGTCCTTATTCAATCCTGGGATGATATTAGGTTTTCATATCCTTGTATTTGACTTGGAATGACTATTTATTGCATAATAAGCATGTATTATGTAATATTGATTAGAAAATGAGAATAATTGATTATATTTTATTGTAGTTGCTCCGATAATGAAGACACTTTATAACTCGAACCCGGCGATTAGGTCGGATAACGAAATGTTACAACATCAATGTAGATTAAGGAGTTAACATTAGTTTTGAGTTTAGACTTAGGAATACGTTTCCTTCATCTTTCAAATTCATTACTGATTTCTAATCTTTATATTCAATATTAAATATGTTATAACCCTCTTTTTCTATAGGATATTAAGAGACCATAAAATATAGTTAATATTCAAAGTAAATTCTAAACATTGAGAAAAATACATCTAATGTCAAGAGCAGTTAATATTTCGTAGAAATAATATGATTGTTTTTACACTTTTTCCTCTATACAAATCCTTTTCCCTTTTGATTCCATAATTTTCAACGATATATATATATATATTTTTAAAGTTAAAATAATTTATTGCTATTTTTTTTTTTTTTTTTGGTTTCTCAAACTTTTAACTTAATTTTAACATAATTTTTATTTTTCAGTTTATTGAATATCAATAACATTATTATTTTTTATAAATAATTTACTTTTTAATTTGCATCTTTAGAGTTTGAAAATTATCTCAAGGTTTAAACCATTATTAATATTTTTGTAACTTTTTTTAAAATTATTATTTTTTGTAACCGTTAATATTTATTCTTTGTTTCATTGAATTTTTTTAGTAATTAATTTATTATATTTTTATCTATAAATAACACTTTAATTTTTATTGTTTTGATATTGAATCTTTTTTCTCTTTGTAATATTATAGGATCTATATCCACTTTTGATTTAGGAGAGAAAGAGTTGTAAAATCCAAGTATAGTATTTGAAAAGGCAATTGTTTTTTTTTTTTTTTTATCTTACTTTCAGAAATATTTCTATTGCTTTTTGTGTATTTATTTTTGAAATTTGCAAGATTCGTATACGCAAAGAAGATAATTCTATAGTCGTTCTTTAAATGTTAGGGATAAACCTGATTAAGCAACGAACAAGTAAAATAACAAAGAAATTGAAAATATCGAATACAAATATTTTACGTAGAAAAACCCTTCCGAAGAGGATAAAAAACAATGGGCAGACATAATTTCACTAAAACGACAAAAATGAAGATTACAAAGATGGAGATAAAAATTAAACCCCGAAATCCGAAATAAGAACCCTCAAAACGTAAACACAAAATTATTTGAAAGCTTGTAAAAGCTAATACCTAAATGTGTAATGAGTTTATTTTCTAGGGTAGAAAAGGGCCTATTTATAGGCTAAATTCGTAGGTCAAATAATATTAAAATAACCTACACTAATCAGAGTTCGACTAAGACAAATAATCAGAATTTGACTGGAAGAAGAAAACTGAGAAAATTGCATAACACGTCGCCCCGTCGTGACGTGGCTACTACCTCGTCGGGACGCCTTTCATCGGGTCGTCGGGACGAGACGTCTCTTCTTGTCGGGATGTCGGTGGTCACATCATCGGGACGACGCCTCTTCCTCGTTAGGATGTCAACTCTATTTCAGCCAAAAACTGCGAGGCATACTCCACAACTCTTCACCTTGACTCGTATTTCCACAACGCCTTCTTTGCCAAAGCCCGCCACAGGCCTATCTTGAACTATGAAGAATATTTATTGAGTCGAAGTTGTGCTTAGAAGCTGGAAGACTTCTAGTCTTTGACTTGTGCACTGCCAAATCAAAATTGACCCGGGTTTGATTTCCACGAACACAATGCCCTATCTTTTCAAAACTTGCATCCAAAAGAGAACCTCTCTTATACGAAACAGTCATACCTTTTTCCTTCATATGACCAGGTTGCCTCCGCTTCAAATGAGTTGACTTTGATTCCTTAACAGACAAGGACGTCTTGTTTCACCAGTCACCGTTGATCCTTCCAAAACATAAAGACTGCCAATATGTTTACCTTTCATCATAAAAAGAGCCCCATAGGATACCTTAATATCACTTGACTCGATGTTAAATTTACAACCCTTTGAGTCCAAATTTCCCAATGAGATAAGATTTCTTTTTAAATCAGGTACATATCTGACGTCTGATAGTGTCCTGGTTGTTCCGTCGTACATCCTGGTCTAAACAGTACCAATATTGATTACCTAACTGGGTGAACCATTCCCCATACACACAACTCCACCTTCAACTGAACTATATGTGAAAAACTAGTCCTTGTTGGGACACATGTGGAAAGAACACCCCGAATCCAGAATCCACTTGGATGTATGCTTGGAGCTTTCACTTATTGACATCGAGAAGAAATCATCACCCTTGTCATCGGCCAAATTAACACTAGCTAAATCTTCCTCGTTGCTCTCAGCATCCCTTTCATTTCACAGTTTGTAACAATCTGCCTTGATGTGACCTAACTTATTACAATAGCGACATCTCTTATCTCGCTTCCTTGATGCTACCAAAAATGAGGCTTGCCTATCTGACTTGCTACCTGAACCAAACGCATTTTCAAGTTTGTCTTTGCTCAACAAATGTCCCTTCACTTCCTCGAAGAAGAGTCTATCTCTACTATAAATCAAGATCTCCTTGAAAAACTTGTATGAATGGAGTAAAAAGTACAATAATAGCATAGCCTGATCTTAATCGTCAATCTGAACCTCAACATTTTTTAAATAATTCAAAAGAGTAATAAATTGACCGATGTGACCTCTAAGGTACTCACCTTCGTTCATGTGGAACGTGTACAATTGTTATTTCAACACTAATCGATTAGCTAGAGACTTTGTCGCGTAAAGGGTTTCTAACCTTTTCCATAAGGTGTATGTCGTTTTCTCCATTAGCACCTCCTGTAACACATTATTTGTTAGGTATAATTGAATTAAGGATAGAGCATTTTTGTCTAACCTATCCCATTTTGTTTTTTCCATGTTGTCAGGTTTCTTCTCTGCAAGGATCTTATCAATATCACTCTGGATTAAAATTGTCGACATGCAAACTTGCCACAGGTTGAAGTTTGTGATCCATCGAACTTCTCAATGTCGAACCTTGTTACTGTCATCTCTGAATGGGTTGAATGAGGAAATCGACTAAGCTTTAATACTAGTTTGTTTGGGATAAATTCGATTAAGTAACGAATAAGTAAAATAACGAAGAAATTGAAAAGATCGAACACAAATGTTTTACATGGAAAAATCCCTTCGAAGAGGATAAAAAACCATGGGCAAAGATAATTTCAATAAAACGAAAAAAACGAAGAGTACAAAGATGGAGATAAAAACTAAACCCCGAAACCCGAAATAAGAACCATCAAAATGCAAACACAAAATTCTCTAAAAGCTTGTAAAAGCTAATACCTAAGTGTGTAATGGGTTTATTTTCTAGGGTGGAAAATGGACTATTTATAGGCTAATTTCGTAGGCCAAATAATATTAAAATAACCTACACTAATCAGAATTTGACTGAGACAAATAATCAGAATTTGACTGGAAGAAGAAAATCAAGAAAATTGCATAACACGTCGCCTCGTCGGGACGAAACATCTCATCTCGTCGGGACGTCGGTGGTCGCATCGTCAAGACGACAATTCTATTTTAATAAAAAAATGCGAGGCATACTCCACATTAAATTTAATATTTTTAATAGTTAAAAGTTTATTATTTATTTCGATTGGGGTTTAATAGTGATTAATTTTATATACATAAAAGCTTTATTTTTTAAATGTGTAATCATTCTTTTTCTCTTCTTAAGATTTTAGCTCTAAATCCAGTTGTAATTAAGGAAAAAAATCATGACATTCCAAATATAGAATTTGGTGAGGTAATATTGATTTGATATAAAATTATTTTTCATCTCACTTCCAATAATAATTTTGCAAAACTTTGCATATAGATTAATATTTGAACAACATTTAGTATATTTGAACAAAAAGAATGCTATTAAATCTTTTGTAACCTCTATTGTTATGAATTTTTTATTTATTTATAATATTTTAAAATTATTTTAGATTTTAAAATTTTATTTAAACTTAAATACCAAATCTGTTAGAATTACCAAGAATGGTAACAAAAAATCAAAAGAATTAAAATTATACATTTGCACAAAAAATTACATGCACAATATGACCAAGATATAATATAAATTATTAATATATCCAATTCATATAGATATACACATTACATTAAACATCATTGTAAATTTCCTATTCTTTTTTTAATATTTATCATTACAACATCAAAGGATTATATCAACTTTTTAATTTATAGAATAAATTTCTTAAATTACAACTAAACAACTTTTACATTATAAAAAATAGAATTAAAAAATTTTGTTATTATATAATATTATATATTTAAATAGTTTTTTTATTTGAATTTGAAATGATGAATTAAAATGTTCTATATGCATATCGATTTAAGATTTATACTTAATTTACTTAGAAACATTTTTGTATTATTTTAAATGTATTTAAAAAATTAGTCTATCATTTAGCTTTGAATCAATTGAGTATCCATCCTTAATGTTAGTATAATCTCCGGTGAGGAAAATCTCAAACATACGAACGAAACTCGAACAGAAAATGAAGAAATAGGACAAGATTCCAAGGCGTGTATCAAGCCACTATCTTTAAGGTTATATTCACCCCACCTATATTCGATGTGCAAAAGAGTTTCAAGCAAATTAACCTCGATGATACAATGAAGCCAATGATTATTTGCGTTTTGCACTGACGAGAATAGTCCACTAAGCATTGAGCAATTTATAACAAGAAACTCAATTTCTACAAGTAATTTCTGCAGTAATTCTTTATAGAATAATCTAATAATATTAAAAGAATGAAGGAAGGATAGAAAGAATATTAGAACTTGTTGGCCTGATTTCCAAATAAAATCTCATTCCTATTTATAATGATTTTCATGTCTCTTCGTAGGAACATCTTTCAATAGGTGTCTTTTTTTAATAATAATGTCTTTAAAGAGACACATAATTATTCATTTAATATTATAACTATTCAAATAATATTATTTGAATAGTTATAATTTTGTCAAAAATCAAGTGATATGACTCTTGACTAATAATCAAAAGGTTTAAGTTTTGATTAATTACACCATTTCATTTATAGTTATTGAAACACTATAAATATTTGAAAATATTCCAACAATTAACTCATTCAAGAAAAAATATTTTTTTATTTAAAATAATTATCCCATGTGTTAGATTCAATATGAAATTAATATTTAACTCTAAATAATCCTAATAAATTTAATTTTGATAATTAACCAAAAAAACTTAACTAAATCATTATTATTTAGAAAATTCAAAAATAATTTTACATTAACCTTGCTCCCTTCTCTTTTCTCATTTTTCCTTTCTTTACTTCTTTCATTCAATCCGATTAAAAATAATGATAATAAAAAAGTGCCACACAGCAACTTTAGATAATAGAACATCTATGGTGATTGTTTGTTTATGTTATAGATTTTAATATTTTTAATTTTTAGTTTTTAATTTAATATAAAAATAATATTTTTATTTTTTTTCATTTATATTTGAAATTTTCGATATAATAAAAATTAACAGAACTCATATTATAATTTATAGCATAAAAATTGCTAAACAAAATTAAAGATTCAAAAAATAAAGTTAAATAACTAATTTATTTACCAATAAACTATAAACATTGACGTAATTATATAATATTTATATAAAATCAATTTTAAAAAAAATATGTATCTGTATAACATATACGAGTATATATAACCTTGGAGTAATTATATATATATTTCAAATTTTTTACTTATCTAAAAATGCAAGATTTTATTTTTAAAAATTATGGGAAATTTGGCTAAAAATTTCTTTTTTATTTTTATAATAATTTTAGACCGAAAGTTTGAGAAAGCAGAAGCATTCAAGTTAAAAAAAACTATAGTGCCCATTGCACCACCCCGTCTTCCTCCAATCAGTTGTGGCTTCCTGAGTTTTTAATTCAACCATGGTCTTGAATTTGTCCCAACTCAAACAAACCCTTCCCTGGAGGACTGGATTCAAGAATTTGGCTGCTGTGGCGAAAACAAAAAACTTCCCTCAGTTCACTACTCACTAGTTACTTGGTTACAAATAATGTCTTCTTTCCAATTTTTGAAACAGTATGCTCTGATTTTGTAGGACTTTCAAATGATTTGCTTTGAGCTTATTTGTGTTAATTCTTTCAGATTTCACAACCTTCATAACTTTTAATCCTTCAATCCAATGCAGGACTATGTTATTTTATTGCTTTATGGTGTTAAGCGAGTGGACTTTTTCAATGTTTCTTTGTAACCAGATGCACCACAGAATACCAACGACTTTTAACATTTGTTGAGTTTTTTTCCACCTTTTCCAAATAATGTTGAACCAAATGATGCAAAGTTAAGTTTGAACTTTGAACCAAACCAGACTGCACGAGCCAAGTCACATTGTAAGAACAGATGATTAACAGTCTCTCTTTCCTTTTGGCAAAAGATACACCATGGATTGTACCCTTTTTCTCAATCTCATGTTTGCATGGTAAGCTGTCAGAAATAATTTTCCATAGGAACACAATGATCTTAAAAAGAACTTTGAGTTTCCACAGATTCTTCCAATCACTATTTTTTTCCAAAATGGAAGTTTCATTGCAACTTTATAGCCTGATTTCACTGAGTATCTGTTTCTACACCATCTTATCATTACCTCCAAATATGGAGGTATTTTTCACTAGAAGATCCCTGAGCATCATTTCCTGTCCGGTTTCTTTGGTTCATACTTTCACCACTCCATCTAATCCTTTATGACATAAATCTCTTCCATGAATGATTCCTTTCCAAACCCCTGAATTATAGGCCTTGGGATTTACATTCAAGAAAGTTTCACTTGCAGAGTATTTCTTTGGAGTTTTATCTTTTAAAAGCCAACTTTCCCGTCATTATCCTCCAAGCCAGTAGGACTTGATTATAATACAACATTCTTCTAGCTCCACATAATATTATCAATCTGATTTTTAATTGAGGTAGGCGATCTAAAGCAAGAGAGATGATAAATTGGAAGACTAGAAGTGTTGATTTAATGAGAATTAATGGACCTCTAGTAGACAATAGTTTTGCTTTCCATCCCTAAAGTTTGTTAGTTACCTTGCACAGGCTCAAAATTAAACCTAAATATTTCCTAAACATTGTATTAACTTTTACCTTTTAAAACCTTCAACATCCTCTCGAATTGAGGGTGTAATGTAGGCTTTGATTTGTCCAAATTGATTTTTTATCCCGAAAAATTAAAGAATCTCTTCTATGTTATTGTAATCCTCTAGATTAGATTTGAAGAAGATATAGTTGTCATTCATAGACATGTTATTTCTTCCAATTTTAATTCCATAGATTAGCTATCTTCCCTTGCTTTAAGAAATGCAAGAGAGAATATTTTGATAAAGGAGGGGTCTCCTTATCTTAAACCACTATTTAGAACAACATATTTTGATTCATTATCAATCTAAACCTCTTGGGGCTAAAACCCATTTTTTCAAAAACAAATTTGATGAAATTCCAACTTAATCTTTATTCATGTTAAGCTTTAGAGCTTCTAATATTCCTTTCATACTCCATTTTTTTGTCGAATATATGTAAAATCTCTACCTCCTGCTCACCCAAAAATCACATTATCCGTAATTTATTTCCTCTTGGCAAAAGCATTTTGAAATGGTGTGATTAATCCTCCCATAACTAGTTTAAGTCAGTTCACCAGGTCTAAAATCATTAACCAAATATGTACCTGGTTTTTTGAGAACAAAGGGGGTAAAGTTTTAGCATGTTCCCAGTGTCTAGAAAATTCATTGTGAGCTAAAAATATCCCAATTGTACTGAAAGATGATTGTTGGCTTACCATACGATCCATGAGCTTTCCCCGGTTTAAATTGATTAAGGGTTGTAGTAATTTCACTGTCCATAAAACTCTTTTTCCAAGCCAGACCACTAGTTATAAGAAATCTGAGATACTTGAAACTGTTGAATGAACTTTTTAATATCCTCTTCTAAACTATGATCTTGTTCCCCTAGAATATTCTGTGTTAAATGTTTGCTTTAAGGAACGTTAGTTCATTGTTTTGAAATTCAATAAATTTTTTGGTAGTCAAAGCATATCCCTATTCTAAAGGAAATTGTTAATTAGTTTTACTAATGTTTAGGAAGCAGTTACTATCTAAATTTAGCTTGTATTTCAGCTATTTAAAGAGCTGAATATTGAATAAAGTATTGAACTGATTCCTGCAATCTTTTCTCTTTAGAAAAATTATAACTTTCTTATCTCCAGTAATTCTATTTTTCCTCATCTTCTTTCTTTAAACCTTCAATTGGTATCTGAGCCATTTTTTTCTTAAGGGATCTGTGAGTGTAATGGAGATTGAAACCAGTTTTTCTCAAATATCCCCTCCTATCTTTGATGGTGAGAATTATCAACTTTGGGCAGTGAGAATGGAGACTTACCTTGAAGCTTTGGATCTTTGGGAGGCCGTGGAAGAGAATTATGAAGTTCCTCCGCTGCCAACTAATCCTACCATGGCCCAACTCAAAACTCACAAGGAAAAGAAAACCCGGAAGGCCAAGGCAAAAGCAACTCTGTTCGCTGCTGTTTCAACAATAATTTTCACGAAAATTATGTCTCTTCGATCAGCAAAAGAAGTGTGGGACTATCTCAAAGAAGAATACGAATGAGATGAAAGGATACGAGGCATGCAGGTGCTGAATTTAATAAGAGAATTTGAGTTGTAGAGGATGAAAGAATCGGAGACAATCAAAGAATATTCAAACAGATTGTTTGAAATTGTCAACAAGGTAAGGTTACTTGGCACTAAATTTTTAGAGTCTAGAATTGTTGAAAAGATTCTTGTAACGGTGCCTGAAAGATATGAAGCTTCAATAACCACCTTGGAAAACAAAAAAGATTTGTCTAAAATCAGTTTGGCAGAATTGATAAATGCATTGCAAGCTCAAAGGCAAGAGCAAGTCGTTGAAGGAGCTTTGCCATCCAAGCACCATGCAGTTGGAAAGCATAAGAAGAAGAATGATAGAAAAGCACAGGTGACATCTGTAGCAAATTTTGCAAGCTACCACACTCGAGGTAAGGGTCGAAATTCAAAGAAAAACTGTCCACCTTGTCAGCACTGTGGTAAAATAGGTCATCCACCATTCAAATGTTGGAAGAGACCAGATGCAAAATGCAGCAAATGCAATCAACTTGGACATGAAGCTGTGATCTGCAAAAGCAACTCGCAAAAGCTTGAAGAAGTCCATATAGCTGATCAAGACGAGGAAGATCGGATGTTTGTAGCAGTATGTTTATCAACTAAAAGTTCTTTAGAAAGCTGGTTAATTGATAGCGGTTGTACAAACCACATGAATCCAGACAAAACTTTCTTTAAGGATTTGAAGTCTTTTAAAGTCACAAAGGTCAGAATAGGGAATGGTGATTATATCTCTGCAAAAGGATCAGGAACGGTGGCAATTACAACAAGTTCAGGTACAAAAACAATCTCAGATATTCTTTATGTACCTGAAATTGATCAGAATTTATTAAGTGTTGGTCAGTTAGAAAAGGGATTTAAAGTAACCTTTGAAGATTCCCATTGCCTCATTTATGATGCTACTGGAAAAGAGACTTTGCGAGCTAAAATGAGAGGCAAAAGTTTCTCATATGATCCAACGGTGGAGGAGCAAATAACCTTCTTCAACAAAGCTTACACCACAGAAATTTGGCGCAAAAGGCTTGGCCATTGTCATCTTCAAAGAATGCTGATAATGAAGAAAACAGACATGATAAGAGGAATGCCAGAGCTTGACGTTCATCTTCCAAATTGTGTTGCCTGTCACTTTGGTAAACAAAACAGACTGCCATTTCCAAATTCAACTTGGAGAGCTACTCAAAAATTGCATCTAATTCACACAGATGTAGCCGGACCTCAAAGAACGCCATCGTTACAAGGTAGTATTTATTATATCATTTTCGTTGATGATTTTACAAGAATGTGCTGGATTTTTTTTTCTTGAAATTCAAGTCAGAAGTGGCTGGGGTGTTTTGGAAGTTCAAGAAAATGGTAGAAAATCAAAGTGGCTGCAAAATTCAAGTGTTAAGATCCGATAATGGAAAGGAGTACACTTCGACAAAATTTGATTTATTTTGCGAAGAAGCTGGCATTGAACATCAACTTACTGTTCCACACACTCCAGAACAAAATGGGGTTAGTGAGAGAAGAAACAGATCAATAATGGAGATGGCTAGATGTATGTTGCATGAAAAAGAGTTGCCTAAAACATTTTGGGCAGAGGCAGCAAACACAATAGTTTTCTTGCAAAATCATCTTCCAACCAAGGCTTTGAAAGACAAGACTCCATTTAAAGCTTGGTATGGGTATAAACCTTCACTTAGCTTTCTTAAAGTATTTGGTTGCGTATGTTTTACTCATGTTCCACAGGTTAAGTGTGACAAACTTGATAAGAAAGCAATTCCAGGTATCTTCGTGGGATATAGTTCAGTTTCCAAAGCTTACAAGGTGTTCCATCCTCAAACAGGAAAAATGAAAATCGGTAGAGATGTGTAATTCAACGAGGATGAGCAGTGGAACTGGATGATTCTGCAAAAAAAAAAAAAGACATGTCGCAAAAACCAAAAGGTGATTTTTTTGAAACAACAGATGAATGGCTAAATGAGTTGGAAGATGATCCTTCAGTTAGAGGTACAAGGCTACTTTCAAATATCTATCAAAGATGTAATGTAGCGATATGCGAACCTGCTAACCATGAAGAAGCATTAAAAGATCCAAAATGGAAGAAAGCAATGGAGGAGGAGATGTCAATGATAAACAAGAATAAGATGTGGGAGTTGGTTGAAAAGCCTGAAGGAAGAAAAGTCATTGGAGTCAAATGGGTGTTCAGAACAAAGCTTAATGTAGACAGTTCCATCAACAAATACAAGGCCAGACTTGTTGTTAAAGGGTATGCTCAAATTTATGGTGTTGATTATTCTGACACTTTTGCTCCTATTGCAAGATTAGATAAAATCAGATTGTTGCTCACAATATCGGCACAAAAAGGATGGAAAGTGTTTCAATTAGATGTCAAATCAGCTTTTTTAAATGGTGAATTGCAAGAGGAGATATATGTGGAGCAACCTGAGGGATTTGTGAAGCAAGGCAAAGAAGGAAAAGTCTACCTGCTCAAAAAGGCTCTCTATGGCCTAAAGCAAGCACCAAGAGCTTGGTACAGCAAGATAGATGCCCATTTGTTAAGCCTTGGATTTGTTAAAAGTCTTTCAGAATCCACTCTTTATGTGAAACATAAAAATAATGATACTCTCATTGTGTCACTCTATGTTGATGATCTCTTGGTGACAGGAAATAATACAAGGCTGGTTGAAAAATTTAAACAAGAAATTATGCAAGTCTTTGAAATGACAGATATTGGTCATATGACTTTTTCTGGGAATGGAGATCAAGCAAAGCAAAAACAATGTGCTCATCTGCCAGAAGAAATATGCAAAGGAGATGTAACATCCTAAAAGTTAGAGGTTGTAAATTTTTGCTTAATTGCATGTTGTGCTTGCTCAGCTGGTTATTTGAGTGTATTTGGGGGTTCTAGGGAGGCCTGGGTTCGAGTCTGAGCCTAGGAAAAATTTTAGTTTTTGGCCCTTTAGTGGGAGAGGGCTCTGGGAAGTAGGACTTAAGTAAATTGCGTGTGTTTTACTAACACAAGTGGAGCATGTGGTGTGGTGGTGTGGCGTCAAGTGGAGAACCAGGAGGGAGGGTTCGAATCCTCGGGTGGCAAATAAAGAATTTTATTTTGTGGCTTGAGAGGGAAGGAAGCAGAGTTTGGATCAAACTCTTCAATGAGAGTTGGAGAATTGGTCAAACGGTTCAAATGGATGAAGAAGAGGAATTGTAGGAGGAAAAAGGGGAGAAAATCAAGGAGTTGATGGGTGTGGGAGGTGTTGGCTGAAAGTGGGGGTCTAGCTAAGGGGAATTTCGGCTGAAGAGGGGTCTTGGATAGCATTTTCGGTCATTTGGTGTAAGTGTAGAAACTGAAACTTTTGTTGGCTTTTGAGTGTGCCGAATTTCTTTGGGTTCTTTTGGAGAGTTTTTGCATTTGAGGTATTTTGTTCTCAAGCATTTTGGGTTCGTTTCTTTTCTTCTTTTTCCTGTCTTGACTCTGTCGAATTCAGTTCTTCTTCCATTCCTCATTTTTTTTCTCTTCACATTCTTTTTGACCATTCGTGAACTAATAAGCCTCCTTTCTTCAACTCTCTTTTCTTCGTTGTCCTTCATTATTCTCACGAGGATTACCCCTTGGTGCCAAACATCTCTTTTCCATTCAGTTCTTATCTGGTCGAAGTAGGGCCTAAGCGTGTACTCCTCTTTGTTCTATTAGTCTCCGAACTTCTGCAATTGGATGGTAAGTGTGGCTATAACCGAATGTAGGCTTGTTGTTTTCCTCTCATCTTCGGTTTGGGTTCTTCGGGGGCCGAAAGGCTACTTCTTTAGTTATTTTAGAGTAGAGATTCTAACGTGTTCTTCTTATCGATTAATGCTAAGAACTCGTGTTCTTTAACCTCGGAATAGGGCCGATTACAGTTGCGCTGAGGGAGGTTGTATCACGTGGTAAAAAAGGCTTGTTAAGTTAAATACATCAGTATTTTGATTTACCTGAGGTAGAGACTAACTATTGATCAAATGTTTCATAGGTGTCTTGGAAGTTTTCAAATAACAATCGTAAACAAGGTGTGTAAACACACTCCTTGCTTGTTTATTATGGTACTGTTCCGTGAATCGGCTAAAAGCCAAAATGCTGAAAAGTCGGAGTAACGACAACCAAGATTACTCGATCGTGCGAGCGCTCGTAGTGATAAACCGGGTCATTAGTGGTGGCGATAGACTGTTGAGAGTGTCACGAACGCTCTCGTGAAACTGAGGCTGTAATGGGCCTTGTTGAGCCGAAGTGGGCTAAGTGGGCCCAATGCGTTAACGGGCCCACATGAGTGAAACCGATGGTAAGTACCGAAAGATTGCTGCGACTGCGAAGTTCGCAGAACTAAGACCGAAAATGAACTGAATGGGCCACACGAGCGTGTGGGCCCGTTTGGGCCGAAATTGGAACTTTGGCCCAATTACACCGTAATCACCCAAAAGGGAACCTGTGTCGCTTGAGGCGACAATGGGCCTCCAGAAAGGCTGTTGGATGACAAATTACCAAAATAACCTTAGAGGGTAAATTCCTGAAATACCCTTAGAGGGTAAATTACCGAAATACCCTCGATGGGTAAATTACCGAAATACCCCAAGAGGTGAAGTTACCGTTATACCCCTAAATATCTAGATGGCCATTATACCCTTGGTGGTAGCTAAATATCGTTTATGTGATTTTATATATATCTGTTTATAACTGTGATACACTGCATTCATATCATATTGCATGGAGTTGGGATTGTTGACTGGAGGAAGTACCGTTCTAGTGGCTCTGCCACATACCGTTCGAGTGGCATCGCCACATACCGATTTAGTGGCTCAGCCACATATACCATTATTAGCAGCTTGACTGCATTATTTGAGAGTTTTGGCTGGGTGGGTTGACATAGTCCCCACATGGTGTGTTGGTTTGTACGGGTGGAGAGTTAGTCGGTTGGATAGGATTGGGGTGGGGTGGGTACATATCCACTTGCATTGAGATGATTGGGGCTTAAGCCCAGCTTGTTACCGAATAGGGTTAGGCCCAGACCGATACCGTATGGGCTCGGGCCCAGATTATGATTGTTATAGGGGATTACACAATGAGTTCTCGTAACTCACCCCTTTCTCTTAACCGTGCAGGTAATCCCCAGCGTTAGAGGATTTGGAGCTACGGAGGACTCGGAGGTGGCCATACGCCGGATTTGCTAATAAACGAAACTTAGTAATTTTGGGCTTAAATTTATTTTTATTTTTATTTTATTTCTGAGTTAATAATTTATGTAATGTGGCTATTGGGATTTTCTTTTAACTTTCATTGGTAATTATTTTAGTTATGAACTGCCAAACAATTTAACACGATTTTTAAAAAAAAAACAATAATTGCCGTTTTCAAATATCACGTTTCCGCAACTTTTAAAGTCAATCTTCTACTACAAACAATGTTTTGAAAACAATATCATGTTTGCGAGGAAAAAAAATAACCTTAAGAAAATCTTGTTTTGATACGTAACAAAATTCTGGGTTTTTTTAAATGGTAAAAAGTCTTAAATCATGGAAGGGTTTTTAAATGATCGTGTAGTTGAATACAATCATTTGATGTGATATGCCAGATTTGGCCGTAACGTCTGGGCCGAGTTTGGGGTGTCACATTTAGTGGTATCAGAGCCAGGTTGCAAAACTCGGCTGTGGAATGGGTTTCGAAAATTTTTCTACTTTGTTTAAATTTTTTAGCTTGGGAAATGATAGCGCTACTAAAAGTATGGCACACCGAGTCTCCGGCACCAAATCCGTAAGTTTCCTGACCTTATACTTTGTTATATGCTGATATGACTGTACTAAGAAACTACTAGGGATAGTAGTATACTGAACTCCTTAGCTGTAAAAACCGAGTCTATAAGAGATTGAAACTTTAGTAAACTCGATCTGCGAAAACAACTCTTATTACTGTTCTTCATAAAACATATGTTAATAATCATGAGAACTATAAGCTGATTCAAAAAACTCTTAAACAGATTAATACGTTACATCGATATGAGTACAAGAGGTTACGGAAGGGGTACACGGGGCCGTGGTGCTAGGGCTGGGTCTTCAGCGTTAGGGCATATGCCTGAAAGGGAAGCGCCGGCATCACCAGTGACTGAGACGGGGTCTCATGACCGAGCCAGTGGGGATGATGCTTTGTCCCAAGCAATGTTACGGGTTTTGGAAAGGGTTGCTGGAGCGAGTACTGGGTCGATGGCCTGGGGGTTAATTTCTGAAAGACTCCAGTCAAACGGGGCAGAATTTTTCAGGGGTATCTCTGGTGTAGCCCCAAACATAGCGGAGTATTGGTTGGAGGCGGTTGAGCGGATCATGGATGACCTTGACTGCACAGTGGAACAAAAGCTGAAGGGAGCAGTGTCTTTGCTGCGAGATGAGGCATACCAATGGTGGCTTACCGTGAGAGAAGGCACACAGACCGACCGATTAACATGGGATTTCTTTAAGATGGCCTTTTAGGGAAAATATGTTGGGGCAAGTTATGTGGATGCCCGTAGAAAAGAATTTTTGAATCTGGTATAGGGGAACAAATCGGTAGCAAAATACGAGGCAGAATTTCTACGGTTGAGCCGGTATGCTCGGGGCATAGTCGCGACTGAGTATGAGCACTGCGTACGGTTTGAGGATGGTCTTCGAGATGAGTTGCGAGTGCTGATAGCCCCGCAGAGGGAGAGGGATTTTGCTGCCCTAATTGAAAAGACAAAGATTTTCGAGGATGTAAAACGCTCTAAGCGTCAGAACGGTGAGAAGGAAAGGGGCAGGAATAAGAGGGATTTTGGGCCTTCAAGTTCTTCAAGTGGATTTCATAAGAGGCCTAGGTTTGATGGGTCAGCTTGAGTTGGGGTTCCAGTTGTTGCTAGGCGACTGCAACCTTGCGTTGAGTGTGGGAGACCTCATTCGGGAGAGTGTTGGAGAAGAACCGAGGGGTGTTTCAGATGTGGGTCCAAGGATCATCAGTTCTGAAACTGTCTTCGGGAACTTGTTCAGATGCAAGCAGCCAGTCAGGGCTATGTGCAGCCAATGAGAGGTGGTCAGCAGCCACCGAGGGGCCTTGGTCCACCTAGAGGAGGAAATGGGTTAGGACGAGGTTGTGGAGCACCGGGCAGAGGTGCTGGTAATACAGAGGCGAGACAGCCAGGGTTGGTTTATGCTGCTCGGCGTCGAAAGGATGGCGACGCACCTAACGTCATAACTGGTACGTTCCTCATTCATAATGTACCATGTGTTGCTTTAATTGATATTGGGTCGCCGCACTCGTATGTTGCATGTACTGTGTCTGGAACTTTGGGTATACAATTCAAACTTGTTGATAAAGAGATGTCGGTGATTAGTCCTTTAGGACAGTCTATTGTAGTGAATAAGCTGTTTAGAGATGTGCCTCTAGAGGTTCAAGGGGTTGTCTTTCTGGCGAATTTGATGGAACTGCCGTTTGGCGAGTTTGATCTCATTCTGGGCATGGACTGGTTAGTGAAACACTGTGCAAATTTGGATTGCGCTGCGAAACATATGGTATTAAAGTCTTCAGAGGATGAGGAAGTTATCGTGATAGGAGAGCGAATGAACTATTTGTCCAACGTAATCTCAGCATTAGGGGCCAAAAAGTTGGTTCGCAAAGGTTGCGAGGCATTCCTAGCTTATGTCAGCACGTCTGATGCTAGGGATTTGTCTGTTGGGGATGTTAGGACCGTAAAGGAATTTTTAAATGTATTCCCTGAAGAGCTTCCGGGGTTGCCTCCAAACTGTGAGGTTGAATTCGGCATTGAGCTCCTACCGGGGACGGCTCTGGTGTCCATCGCCCCTTACAGGATGGCACCGAAGAAGCTGGTTGAATTAAAGGCTCAAATCCAAGAGCTACTGGATCGAGGATTCATCTGACCGAGTGTGTCACCGTGGGGAGCACCGGTACTATTTGTGAAGAAGAAGGATGGGTCAATGCGCATGTGTATTGACTACCGTCAGTTGAACAAGCTAACGATTAAGAACAAGTACCCGCTACCAAGGATAGACAATCTGTTTGTTTAGCTACGAGGAGCTTCGGTTTTCTCTAAGATAGATCTAAGGTCGGGGTACCATCAATTAAGGGTTAAGGAGGCAGAGGTGTTCAAGACAGCGTTCAAGACTCGTTATGGACACTACGAGTTTCTGGTCATGCCGTTTGGGTTAACGAATGCACCAGCTGCTTTCATGGATATGATCAATTGGGTCTTCCAACCCTATTTAGACTGGTCTGTGGTGGTGTTTATAGATGATATTCTGGTGTATTCAAGAACCGAGGAGGAGCATGACTCACATCTTCAGATTGTACTGCAAATACAGAGAGAAAAGTAGCTTTATGCCAAATTCAGCAAGTGCGAGTTTTGGCTGCGTGAGGTGACATTTTTGGGTCATGTCGTGTCTGCCGAGGGGATTAGGGTTGATCCTCGAAAAGTTGAGGCTGTATTGGATTAGAAGCCACCGAAGTCAGTATCTGAGATCATAAGTTTTAGGTCCATTGGGTACTCTGAGACGATTCGTTGAGGGTTTTCATTGATCATTGCACCCTAACTAAGCTCTTTGCTAAGGGAGTACCATTTGTTTGGGTGATAAATAGCGGGAGAGTTTTGAGAAATTGAAGAAGATTACGAGTGAAGCCCCAAGATTGATCTGACGAGAGGTCGGGAAAGAATTTGTTGTCTACTGTGATGCGTCGCACACGGGTTTGGGTTGTGTGCTAATACAGGAGGGGAAGGTGGTGGTGTATGCATCTCGTCAGCTTAGGCCGCACGAGGTGAACTACCCCACTCATGACTTGGAATTAGCTGCGGTAGTGTTCGCACTAAAGATTTGGAGACATTACTTGTACGGGGAGAAGTCAATCATGTATATCGACCATAAGAGTCTTAAGTACCTCCTTACCCAGAAGGAGCTGAATCTTAGGCAACGAAAATGGATAGAGCTACTTAAGGATTATGATTGTTCGATTGAGTACCATCCGAGAAAAGCTAACGTGGTAGCGGATGCACTGAGCCGTAAGGTTGTGTCTGATCTAAGAGCAATGTTTGCTCGTCTCAATCTATTTGAGGATGGTAGTTTGTTGGCGGAACTGCAAGTAAAACCGACTTGGATTAATCAAATTAAAGAGAAGTAGTTATTGGATGAGTCGTTGGTTTCTCGTTTTTAGCAGGTGAAAAACAGAGAGACTGTGGATTTTGAGCTGAATAGTGAAGGAGTATTATGTTTCCGTGGAAGAGTTTGTGTACCGAGTGACTCTGAGTTAAGACAGTCGATTATGCAGGAGGCACATAGTAGCCCATACGCTATGCATCCTGGTGGAAACAAATTATACCGAGATCTACGTGAACTATACTGGTGGCCAGGGCTTAAGCGTGAGATTACCGACCTTGTAGGTAAGTGTTTGACATGCCAGCAAGTGAATGCTGAGCATCAACTACTTTCTGGATTACTGCAGCATGTGAAAATTCCACTCTGGAAGTGGGAGAGGATAACCATGAATTTCGTTAGTGGGCTACCCCTGACGCCTACTAAAAAGGATTCGGTATGGGTTATTGTTGATCGACTGACTAAGTCCACCCACTTCATACCAGTTCGCACTGACTAATCGTTGCAGAAGTTGGCCAAGCTATATGTGGCTGAAATTGTAAGGTTACATGGGATACCAGTGTCTATCATCTCGGACAAGGACCCCAGATTCACATCTGGGTACGAGGTTGGATTTCAGCCCAGCGTTTCATCCGCAGACTGATGGTCAATCGAAAAGGGTAATTCATATTTTGGAAGACATGTTAAGGAGCTGTGTGATTGATTTCAAAGGTAGTTGGGAAGACTATTTGCCGTTGGAAGAATTTGCTTACAACAACAGTTACCAATCTAGTATTCAGATGGCACCATATGAGGCATTGTATGGTTGTAGGTGTCATACCCTTACTTGTTGGACAGAATTGGGTGAGCGGCGACTGTTGGTTTCAGAGCTAATTTCTGAAACTGAGGAGAAAGTGAAGTTGATCCGGGGTCGGTTAAAAGAAGCGTCTGACAAGCAGAAGTCGTACGCTGATTTAAAGTGTAAAGAGATTGAGTATTTGGTGGGAGATTATGTTTTCTTGAGAGTCTCACCTTGGAAGAAGATTCTGAGGTTTGGGCGGAAGGGCAAACTGAGCCCTAGATTTATCGGACATTACCGGATAGTAAAGCGTGTGGGACCAGTCGCTTATCAGCTGGAACTGCCTCCTGAGTTAAGTCGTATCCATAATGTATTCCACGTCTCTATGTTGAGGCGCTGCCGTTTGGATCCTTCTCATATAGTACCGGTGGAAGATATCGAGGTTAGACCTGATCTGACTTTTGAGGAAGAACCGGTGCAGATTGTGGATCGTGATGTTAAGGTGCTGAGAAGGAAATCTGTTCCATTAGTTAAAGTGCTGTGGCATAATCACGGTTCAGAGGAAGCCACGTGGGAGCCTGAGGAGGCGATGCAACAGCAGTACCCTCATCTATTCTAATCAAGTAAATTTCGAGGCCGAAATTTCTTTAAGGGGGTAGAATTGTAACATCCCAAAAGTTAGGGGTTGTAAATTTTTGCTTAATTGCATGTTGTGCTTGCTCATTTGGTTATTTGAGTGTATTTGGGGTTCTAGGGAGGCTGGGTTTGAGTGCGAGCCTAGGAAAAATTTTAGTTTTGGCCCTTTAGTGGGAGAGAATTTGTGGGAAGTAGGAGTTAAGTAAATTGCGTGTGTTTTACTAACACAAGTGGAGCATGCGGTGTGGTGGTGTGGCGTCAAGTGGAGAACCAGGAGGGGAGGGGTTCGAATCCCTCAGGTGGCAAATAAAGAATTTTATTTTGTGGCTTGAGAGGAAGGAAGTAGAGTTTGGATCAAACTCTTCAATGGGGAGTTGGAGAATTGGTCAAAGCGGTTCAAATGGATGAAGGAGAGGAATTTTAGGAGGAAAAAGGGAGAAAATCAAGGAGTTGATGGGTGTGGGAGGTGTTGGCCGAAAGTGGGGGTCTAGCTAAGGGGAATTTCGGCTGAAGAGGGGTCTTGGATAGCATTTTCGGTCATTTGATGTAAGTGTAGAAACCAAAACTTTTGTTGGCTTTTGAGTGTGCCGAATTTCTTTGGGTTCTTTTGGAGAGTTTTTATATTTGAGGTATTTTGTTCTCAAGTATTTCGGTTTCATTTCTTTTCTTCTTTTTCCTGTCTTGACTCTGCCGAATTCAGTTCTTCTTCCGTTCCTCAATTTTTTTTTCTCTTCACATTCTTTTTGACCATTCGTGAACTGATAAACCTCCTCTCTTCCACTCTCTTTTCTTCGTTGTCCTTCATTATTCTCACGGGGATTACCCCTTGGTGCCGAACCTCTCTTTTCCATTCAGTTCTTATCTGGCCGAAGTAGGGCCTAAGCGTGTACTCCTCTTCGTTCTGTTAGTCTCCGAACTTCTGCAATTGGTTGGTAAGTGTGGCTATAACCGAATGTAGGCTTGTTGTTTTCCTCTCATCTTTGGTTTGGGTTCTTCGGGGGCCGAAAGGCTGCTTCTTTAGTTATTTTAGAGTAGCGGTTCTAACGTATTCTTCTTATCGATTAATGCTAGGAACTCGTATTCTTTAACCTTGGAATAGGGCCGATTACCGTTGCGCTGAGGGAGGTTGTATCACGTGGTAAGAAAGGCTTGTTAAGTTAAATACATCAGTATTTTGATTTACCTGAGGTAGAGACTAACTATTGATCAAATGTTTCATAGGTGTCTTGGAAGTTTTCAAATCACAATCGTAAACAATGTGTGTAAACGCACTCCTTGCTTGTTTATTATGGTACTGTTCCGTGAATCGGCTAAAAGTCGAAATACCGAAAAGTCAGAGTAACGACAACCAAGATCACTCGAGCGTGCGAGCGCTCGTAGTGATAAACCGAGTCATTAGTGGTGGCGATAGACCGTTGAGAGTGTCACGAACACTATCGTGAAACTGAGGCTGTAATGGGCCTTGTTGAGTTGAAGTGGGCTAAGTGGGCCCAATGGGTTAACGGGCCTACATGAGTGAAACCGATGGTAAGTACCGGAAGATTACTGCGACTGCGAAGTTCACAGAACTGAGACTGAAAACGAGCTGAATGGGCCACATGAGCGTGTGGGCCCGTTTGGGCTGAAATTGGAACTTAGGCCCAATTACACCGTAGTGACCCAAAAGGGAACCTGTGCCGCTCGAGGCGACAATGGGCCTCCAGAAAGGCTGTTTGATGACAAATTACCCAAATACTCTTAGAGGGTAAGTTACCAAAATACCCTTAGAGGGTAAATTACCGAAATACCCTTAGAGGGTAAATTACTGGAATACCCTCGATGGGTAAATTACCGAAGTACCCCCAAGAGGTGAAGTTACTGTTATACCCCTAAATATCTAGATGATCGTTATACCCTTGGTGGTAGCTAAATATCGTTTATGTGATTTTATATATATCTGTTTATAACTGTGATACACTGCATTCATATCATATTGCATGGGGTTGGGATTGTTGACTGGAGGAAGTACCGTTCTAGTGGCTCTGCCACATACCGTTCGAGTGGCATCGTAACATACCGATTTAGTGGCTTAGCCACATATACCGTTATTAGCAGCTTGACTGCATTATTGGAGAGTTTTGGCTGGGTGGGTTGACATGGTCCCCACATGGTGTATTGGTTGGTACGGGTGGAGAGTTAGTCGGTTGGATAGGATTGGGGTAGGGTGGGTACATATCCACTTGCATTGAGATGATTGGGGCTTAGGCCCAGCTTGTTACCGAATAGGGCTTAGGCCCAGAACGACACCATATGGGCTCGGGCCTAGATTATGACTGTTATAGGGGATTACACACTGAGTTCTCGTAACTCACCCCTTTCTATTAACCGTGTGGGTAATCCTCAGCGTTAGAGGATTTGGAGCTACGGAGGACTCGGAGGTGGCCATACGCCGGATTTGCTAATAAACGGAACTTAGTAATTTTGGGCTTAATTTTATTTTTATTTTATTTTATTTCTGGGTTAATAATTTATGTAATATGGCCATTGGGATTTTCTTTTAACTTTCATTGGTAATTCTTTTAGTTATGAATTGGCAAACAATTTAACACGGTTTTTTAAAAAAAAACAATAATTGCCATTTTCAAATATCACGTTTCTGCAACTTTTAAAGTCAATCTTCTACTACAAACAATTTTTCGAAAACAATATCATGTTTGCGAGGAAAAGAAAATAACCTTAAGAAAATCTTGTTTTGATACGTAACGAAATTTTGGGTTTTTTTAAACGGTAAAAAGTCTTAAATCGCGGAAGGGTTTTTAAATGATCGTGTAGTTGAATACAATCGTTTGATGTGACATGCCAGATTCGACCGTAACATCTGGGCCAGGTTTGGGGTGTTACAGGAGATATTGAAGAAATTTTAGATGGATGAATGTAAAGCGACGAGCACACCCATGAATCAAAAGGAGAAGCTGAGTAAATAAGATGGAACTGATAAAGTTGACGAGGGTTATTATAGAAGCTTGATTGGGTGTTTAATGTACCTTACTGTAACAAGGCCTAACATCATGTTTACTGTAAGTCTTTTATATCGATTTATGCACTGTGCTAGTGAAATGCATTTAAGAGCGGCAAAAAGAATATTAAGGTACATCAAAGGTACTGTTGATTACGGTGTCAAGTTTGAGATATGCCCAAACTTAAGGTTGTATAGTTTTTCGGATAGTGACTGGGCTAGGTCTATTGATGATATGAAAAGTACATTAGGATATTGTTTCAGCTTAGGCTCGGAAATCTTCTCATTGTCCTCTAAGAAGCAGGAGATTGTAGCACAATCCACTGCAAAAGCAGAGTTCATAGAAGCAACTGCAACAGCAAATCAAACCTTATGGCTGAAAAATATGATGCGTGATTTACATATGGAGCAGGAAAATAGCACTGAGATTTTTGTTGACAATCAGGCAGCTATTGCAATCTCAAACAACCCAGTGTTTCATGGGAAGACTAAACATTTCAACATTAAGCTCTACTTTTTGAGGGAAGTACAACAACAAGGAGAAGTCACTTTAGTTTACTGCAAGTTTGAAGAACAAGTTGCGATTTATTTACAAAACCACTTCGATCGACAAGTTTGAGATTCTAAGGCAAAGAATTGGAGTTTGCAGTTCCTTAAGCAAGGAGGAGTGTTCAATGTTTGCTTTAAGGAACCGTTAGTTCATTGTTTTGAAATTCAATAAATTTTTGGTAGTCAAAGCATATCCCTATTCTAAAAGGAATTGTTAATTAGTTTTACTAATGTTTAGAAAGCAGTTACTATCTAAATTTAGCTTGTATTTCAGCTATTTAAAGAGCTGAATATTGAATAAAGTATTGAACTGATTCCTGCAATCTTTTCTCTTTAGAAAAATTATAACTTTCTTATCTCCAGTAATTCTATTTTTCCTCATCTTCTTTGTTTAAACCTTCATTCTGAAAATGCTTCACAAACGTTCTTTTCATGATCTTCAATAACATTATCATGCTCATCTTTTAAGAATCTGATATGCTTAAATATTTTAATTCAATTTCCAATCATATGGCAAAATTTTGTGTTTCTTCCCCCCTTAACTATCCAGTCAATCCTTGGCTTTTGAAACTAAAATATCTGTTATTGTTCAAGAAGTGTTTCCAACTCTTTTCTCTATTTTATCTTCTCGTGGATATTTCCTTGAAGCTTTGTCATTTGCTCTTCGAGCTTCTTAGGAGCTTTACAGCATTTTAGATTTTGATGAGATGATGCATACTTGTCAACTTGATTTAGGACTTGGTTAAAGTCACCAAAGATAACCCATTTTTCGTCCTTAACATTACAACTTATAATTTTTAATTGATCCCAATTTATTTGTCCATTAATAAAACTTTGTGCATCATAGAAACATGCAACCCAAACTTTTGTACCCCCTCCCCCAAACCATACACCACAAAAGAACTTTGACGTTTACTAATAGATAGAGGAGATGCAAAAAATTATTCACCCCACATAATAGAAACCTCACTTCCCTTTTCCTCACATGACAACTCAACAAAGCCCTTAAGCCTCACATAATAGTTTAGTAGCTTGCCCAAAACATTCTGTTCAAGATCTTGCTCATCCATGTTTGTATGATGCTCCTCTTTGTTATGGAATCTCCATTATAAAATCTTCAAAATTACTTTCATCCTCATCTTCATTATGGCCTTCATTTGTGGTTAATGCCTCTAGAACCTGAACAAAATCATGCGCCTATTGCACCACATTAACTAAAACATATCATAATTTATACCCTTAAACCTTGAAATTCTAATATTAGAGAAGGGATAATTTCAACAAAATATTATTACAAAACATCAGAATTTCTTAAAACTGCAAAGGATAAAAAACTCAAAATTACTTATAAAATCCCCAATGCAAAAATCTGCAATAAAGGTATAAAATATCAAACATGTTTTTTAATGGTAAAAGATATTACCCAGGATGTCATTACCAATTTTCATCCTGTAGGATATTTTCCCTTTTCCTCTTTACAGAGTCTTCTCTTCACTGACTTGAATAACAGTCGTTCCCCCGACGTCGTGCTTCACCTCTGACCCAGTTCCTACCGCCAACCAGCAACACTTCTCAATACTAGTCGTCAGCGTTTATCTTTCTTTCTTGAAGGTAAGAATGAAAAAAAAAATCTCCTTTCCTTTTATTTGTTTTTCCTTTCTTGAATCCAAAATCTACTTTCTAAACACATTTATGCCTAAGCATTTATTCCAAAAAAAAAAAAATCCAAGACTAGAAATAGTTTCCTTTGCGATTCATTAAAGTTTTTCTATTTCATTTGTTTCCCAATTTGTCAGTTGCTTTGAATTTCTTTTGGATTTTTTTATTATTTCTTTCTCTATTTTCTGATGCCCAGTATTAACGTTTACTTGTGGAATACTTTGATTTGGAAAAATTTGGGTCTTAGTGGGTGACTTTGAATTATTCAAAAATGATTAAAAGACAAAAGCTTTTTGATTGGTGTTAGTCTTGCAGTCCAAAATTCTTTAACTTTGGGTGTATTTGATAGGTTGGATTTTAGAGTTAGCAAATTTTATTGTTAAAGTAGGTTATTTTAAATAAATTGTGACTTTATGAAATTTATGTGAATCCCTTTTGCATTGGTAGAGTTTTTCTTTTTTTGAAAGAATTCTCATTCTTCTTGCAATATTCTTGTTAATTGCTAATATGTTCTAGTTTTTCATACAATTATATTGCTTCTTTTGTGTTTAGGAACTGTATTGTAGATGAAAAATGTGTTTCATTATCTAGTCTAGTAAGATTTACTGGAATGCTCATGCTAGGAAATTTGCTAGACTGTAATAGAGAGATTTATGTTTATGTAGTATTGGTTTTGAAATAAACTAAAATCTTATCTAGCTGAAATAGTTTTGACCATTTTCTATGAATGTTTTGGTATGACTACCTTTGTTTCATGAAAAGCATTTTCTTGAATGTGTTATGATGGAGAATATGGTTTAGTGACAACTTACTTACCTTTTGTTTTCTAAAGAGATATTGATTCTATAATCCTTTTTAAGTATTTGTGTGCTCCTCTTTTATAGGCACAATTACTCCAAAACACCAGAGGAACATGATAAGTACCGTTTTATTGTTGAAGGTCAATCAAATGAAGTGTTTCCTTTGCAGATAAGGCTTTCATTTTCACCGAGAACAAAATTCATTATTGTCTTGTTGATTTCATTTCATAAAGTTGTAGATCCACTCAAGAAACACGTAAGATACAAATTTATTAATTAATAAAGCATGGACCATGTTTACGAACAAAATCTTCAAACTCTATAGATGAGGCTTTTGAAATGCACCATATTGAATGGACCAAAAAATTACATTTGTCATTATACTAGTTTATAAAGAAGTATTGTTTATTGTTGATGTTGGCTTCGTTAGTTCCTTAGCTCAAACATAACTTGAAATTATTGAAATATATGCAAAACAATGTAAAGTTCCTGAGCTCAAGCACAATTTGAAATTATTGCAATTTATGCAAAAACAATGTAAAATATTAAGTAACCGCCCAATTTCTTATTGTGGCGTATACGTGTAGACGTATAGTAACCACCACATAAGTAAGTAAGGATTTCATTTCATGATATTCTGCTATATTAAGAAGAAGTTTGTGTTAGGAAATAAAGGTAATTATGGTATGAGTTATTGCCAAAGGTATACTACGCCTTGTCTGTCTGGAGTATTGTGCTAGTTAGATTATAAGTAATCTGGTTAAAAATTAACTGGATAGCCTAGCCTGATAATTGTGAATGCGGAGTACTTATTTATGTTTCTCTCGAAAATTGTAGACCATTAAGAAGGCCAATTCTGAAACGTGTAACACTTGTTAAGTTCCACTAAGTAGGTTAAGTCATATATTTATGTGTGTGATGGGTTTTGAAAAAGGTTCTTCTTCTTCCTTAAATACTGTTCTCTAATTCTTTTTCTTAAATCAAGTGATATATCCTCCTCCTTAAGCTGGAAGCTATGATTCTTGGTTTAATAAGTGGTTATTTCATCTTCGGGTAAGTATTTCAGTTCTACATGTTAAGTTCTGAAAATGTAAGAATGTAAGAGTTATATGAACAATAAAGCATTAAGTACAATGTTTTGCATGAGGTTGTCAGCGATTGAGATGATAAGTAAATTGTATATAAAAGAGTTGTAATAGTGAAATTATGTTTCTAAACAATTATTGTTGGTTCGAGAGGTATGTTTGAGTCTGGAGCTTAGAATTGTAGTACGTGAGAATTAGGTAAGTCTTTACCCTGACTCTCTTGTGTAAACTTTTCAAGTAGACGTATTTATATATAAAGGATGATGATATTTATAGTAATCAATAAATGTATGAACATAGTAAAGAGGAAATACGTGTTATAATGTTATGTTTAAGGTTCTATTGAGAAGAATGCTGATTGGTAAGTATGCATGTAAAGTTTGTGACACGAAAAGTATGAGTCAGCTAGGAATGCGATCACATTTAGGTAAGTAAGTAACGAGAAATGCCCCATCGTGAAGCCTTTGGTAGGGCAGTTATATTGCTAACCAAATTGACATATCACAATATGAAAACAAGTGTAAGATCATGAGGTAGAGACCCATGGCATCTTAAAATGATTTAGAACCACTCATGGTGTATCCTTCAGTAAGATGAATACTGGAATGACAGATAACGATACATGAATATGTGTAAGACCACGTGGTTATGACCCATGGCATGATATGTTTGTATGAATGTTCATAGTACAACCTTCGATGTTGTGTAAATCGAATTGGCAGATCACGATACATGAAATTTTGTATAAGTCCAAGAGGGAGAAACCCATGACACCTTCTGTAAGAGGCTATTGGGATAGTAAACACGTGATTCTGTATGATGCCTTCGCGGTGTATTCTGTATGACGCCTTGTGGCGTATTCTGTTTGGCCCTTGTGTCATACTCTGCTATGACTATATGGTAGAATGTGTCTATTCGCCCTAGTGGTAAATTCTAGATAAACTTTGGATATTCTTTGGCAGGTAAGTCTATGACCAGGTTATGATACGTCTGAAGTAGTTTGGCTAAATTAATTTTGTGATGTAATTGGATAAGTATTTAAGAAGTTCTTGAAAAGATATGTGTATCTGTATTTATTTGGATGTTCAAAAATGGTATTCACCATGATAAATTGATAAGTTTGGGATCTGGGCGTGTTCGTAGATATGAATGAGATAAGTACCAATTGGTTCAAGTCTGTCTGTAACATGTATGGTTGAATCTGAGTTGTATTATGTCTTCTTCTGAAATTATTCAGAATTTGTGTCAGTGTTATCTTGAGTTTGTAAGGTTCTGAAATAAAGTGATGAGGAATTCATCTAAATGATCTACGTATTACATTATTAGTATAGGTTTGTGTGGTTTTGAACCAAGGTATGTTTGAGTGTGAGTTTGATGGTATTCAGTCCGCGTAAGTATTCGCCAAATGTGTATGTATGCGTCTGTGATTAATGTCTGAAAACAACTATTTGAAAATAGAGTAGTGTTAAGGTATGGTCTGTACGAAGTTGGCTCTGAGTGTATGTTATGTTTAAAAGTACATATGTGACAAAGGGATTTATGAAATGTCTAGAAGGATCTTCAATTAGTTAGATAAGGAATATATGGGTATGATAAGAGTATGATAGTTGGCGTGTAAGTGTATACCAAAACTGTAGTGGTATCTACCTGAGTTAGAAGAAAGTGGTCTAAAAAAGATAGTTGATGCACAAATGTTCATTAACCATAATCAATATCTGCCAGGGTATACTTTGGATTAAACCTCGCTAAGTTCTCCTAAACTTACAAAATGTTATATTTATGTTTCGGGTAAGGTGGGATGTATTGCGCCAGGAGGGATGACGCTAGGAGTCCTATAACAGTCTGGTTTTGACCCTAGTCAGAATAGTGGTTTCCAGACCACAAATCCGAGTTAGGAAAATATTTTAATATTATTTTTTGTGTTTGCAGTATGTGATTAAGCATGTGTGAAATTTCTGTGAATTAATTTATCCGTTTGAGTGCTTAATTTGAGAAAAGGACTAGATTGTAGA
The DNA here is from genome assembly GCA_025698515.1 of Gossypium sturtianum. NCBI lineage: Eukaryota > Viridiplantae > Streptophyta > Magnoliopsida > Malvales > Malvaceae > Gossypium > Gossypium sturtianum. The sequence continues at coordinate 24,322,082 of CM046950.1, forward strand.
AAATGCAAAAGTGACTTGCCATTTGTTAAAGGGTCATATTGACATGGCTTTATAAATATGGGGTCCTTATAATGCAATTGGACCATTTGAATTATGGATGAACATTAATGTGCATATGTTAGTGGAATTTATAAGTTAATAATTAAAGGTTAAAATTGTAAATTAGTTAATAAGGTTAATATAATAAAAACAAAGTTAAAAATGTGGACATTTAAGTGTTCATCCACCGAAAATGCAAAGAAAAGATAAAGAAAAAGCTTGTTAGGTATTCTGCCCTTGCTCATGCAAATTAAGGTATGTTTTGGTTTCGGTTTTTTATAATTTCTACGTTTTTGTAGTCGTTGCTTTGTGTTCTTCAAAACCCATGCCTTAATTTTGTGAATTGATGATGATTTTGAAATGTGCCATTGATGAATTCATGATTTTTGTGATGTTTGGTGATGAAATATGAAATATATGTGTTAGATTAACATGTTTTATCTTTGGATTTTTGGTGAATTTGAGTAATTTGGACTAAATTGAGAAAATAATATTTTGAAGGACTAAATTGTGAAATAAATGAAATGTATGGATTAGTATGATCATGGTGAATATTCGGCCAAGCATGGGTAATATGAAATTTGGTGTATTTTGTGATTTTATGAAATAGGGACTAAAATGTCAAAATGTGAAATATGAGGGCTAAATTGTAAATTGCCCTAAATATGTGTTTTTAGATTTAATTGAATTATTTGGTGAATAAATGGATTAAATTTGAATGTTTATAGATCAAGAACTGAAGAAAACGGATTTAGATCGAGGAAAGTCGAAAATAGTTGAATAGCTGTCCGTTTCCGTTTACACGAATCCGAGGTAAGTCTATATACAAATAAATGTATTTGTATTGATTTATATATGTTCATATGAAATTTCATTGTGGTAAATGTGTACGAGATGATAACTATATAAAATTCGAGGAAGTATCGACAATGTATCAATATCCGGGAAGTCCCGTACGAACCTAGGAATAAATAGGATTACGTATATCATGACATAGGTTTTCGATGTGTGATATCGTGTAAGACCACGTCTGGGACGTTGGCATCAATTTGAGATTTACGTGTAAGACCATGTCTGGGACAGTGGCATCGTATTTGATTCGTGTAGGACCCTGTCTGGGACAGTGGCATCGATATTTGGTTACATGTAAGACCACGTCTGGGACGTTGGCATTGTACGACTATTTCGAGTATTCCGAGTGTCCTATTTAGTTCCGAATGGTTCAACGGGCAATTCTGAGAAACTAAAGATGATGTGAAATGTATAATCGTTCAGGTACGTTTGATGTGTATGCTTTGTATAGGCATGAAAGGTGAGTGAATATGTACATAGATGTAATGAAATAAATGTGATATATGTATGTTTGAGATATGAGCAAAAGAGATGCTTGAGATATGATATGTTGGTAAGCAATGGCAAACCAATTGAGCTAAAGAGAAATCTATGTGTTTGAAATGAAGATATGTTAATGAATTTGAATTGATATGTTTATAATTGATTATTTGATAAGTTTATTTGTATATGGCTTACTAAGCTTTTGAAAGCTTACTTTGTGTGTGTTTGCTTTGTTTTATAGATCGTTAAAGCTACGAAAGGCTCGGGGATCATCGAGGATCTTCATCACACTACCTAATCTTATTTTGGTGCCTTTTTAAAGTATATATACTAAAGTATGGCATGTATAGGCTAGTCACTTTGAATTATGTTTGAGACATGTGTATAACCATGTGATATGGCTAGATAAATGGTTGTAATATGAATGAGTAGTCATATTATATGATGCTTTGTTTGGTATGGTTTAATGACTAATGAAATGGTCAAAGTAATGGTAAGTTTATTGATGCAAAGTTGGTATAGTATTGATGAGTAGATGTCATATTGTAGTGGTAAGTTGTGAATGATTTATGTTTAGAAATGCTTGTGAATAAATTGAGATAAATGGCATATAAGTTGGTATGTCTTTAAAAGTACTTGAATGAGTTTTAAAGATGACCATTCGATATATTTTTGGTTGCCAATTGTGTTTGGAATAATGCTTGTATGTGCTTGTAGGGATGAACCAAAGTGTGGGAGGTATTTTGGCCTTGCAAATGGCCTATAATTGCCCACACGGTGGAGCACAACGGGCGTGTGGCTTTACCGTGTCCCTCGTGGTTGAAATTGCGAAACAAGTCAGAATCGACCACGGGCTGGACACACGGGCGTGTGACTAGCCGTGTGGTGCAAGTTAGGCTCGACCACGGGTGAGACACACGGGCGTGTCTCAGTGATAAACCGTAAAAGTAACATATTTTAATCCCACATTTAGCATACTTTTGGATGATTTATCCCTTGATTTATGTAAAAAGGTGCTCTTAATCCTTTCTTTTCATGTTTTATACTCAGGAAAGCACCGAATGATGAAAAGAACAAGAAACGGGCTTAAAACGAGCCAAATGGGCCAAAGCACGAAATCAACACAGCCTGGGCCCAAGACCACACGGCCGTGCCTCCTCAATAATCTCGAACACGGTCTAAGCCACGAAATACACAGCTGTGCCTCATTAATAAAGTCCGAACACGACCTAAAGACAATTCACACGGGCGTGTGCCATGGCCGTGTCCCTGCCGCGGAAAAGAGCAATTTCAATTGGATTTGGATACTGAGGGGCAAAGAAACACATTCCAAAAGCCTATAAATACACCCTAAGTATGACCTAAATAGGGGGAGTCGACGGGAGCCTAAAGCTACTGTTTAGGGGCGTCTTGCTAGGCCAGAGAAGGCAGATTTGTGGGGATTCGCTCAGGGATAGCCAGTTGATCCATCTCAAGAAGCCGGAATTCTACTCAAGACGGAGGATCTCCTCTTCAATTCCTTTAGGGGGTTTTAGGGATTTCTTATGTTTTGTTTTATCTTTTCTTCTGAGATGTTTTCTTTTATTGTTATGAACTAAACCTCGGATACCGAGGGGATGAAACTTAGATGAATCTTGTTATCATTTGCTGAACTATATGATAAATATTTGATTTGTTCTTAATTATGTGTTCTTAATTCTTGTGTTGATATTTCACGGATATTGATTCAAGTTTGATGTGCTTAGGTGGAGGAGCAAAAGTCCCTGCCTAATAGTAGATCTAGCATAGTTAAGCGGAGTTGATCGCGCGCCTAGAGATAGGGTGACGAGGCGTTGCCGGATTAGGGTGAAACCTAATATGGGAGTCCATAGATCGAGTTAATGCAATTCTAGGGGTTTTAATTAGAAAGAGATTTCAATTAATCAACCTAGGGTTAGACGTTATTCGCCTCGAGAGAGGGTTTAATATAAATTAGGGAATCCTACGGATCAAGTCAAATGAATAAATAAATGCGGTTCAGAGTTAGATAACAAGTGAAGTCTAGGTGGATTCTTCCTTGGGTGTCGTCTTAATTAATTGGTTTTTCCTCAAGTATTCTCCCAAATTCATTCTTCTTTTTCTTAGAGTTTTTAAGTTTAGTAGTTAATTAATTTAGATTAAAACAACCATTCGCTTAATTCTTAGGCTAAATAATAGAAAGAAAGTTAGTATTAGTACTTTTAGTTCCTTTGGGTTCGACAATCCGGTCTTGCCTAAACTATACTACTGTTCGATAGGTGCGCTTGCCTCAATCGTTGTCATAGTTAGTTTCCAGGTTCGATCATTATCTTTATAAATTTTAAAACTCTGACTTCACAGCGATCAAGTTTTTGGCGCCGTTTTCGGGGAACTAAAATATTAAGAACACTCTATTTTTATTACTTTAGCCATTTTAATTTTTTTTTGCAATTTAATTTTATTTCTTATTTTATTTGCTAATTTTTATTCTTTTATTTCTTCTTCCTTCCAGGTACCTCTAGTTTATGACTAGAAGGAACCCGAGAGGACCACTAGTATACGATAGTGATATTGAAGCTACCGCTCGCAGGAATCGCAGAGAAATTAGGCGAGCCCTAAATTACCAAGAAAAAGAGCGAGAAGGCGGATCCAATCCTATTGAAGGGATGGATGAGAATAATCCACCACCCCAAGATGTGGCAGAAAATAATGCTCCACGTACTATGTATGATTATGCTAAACCTCATTTAACAGGAGCCAAATCTAGTATTGTTAGGCATGCTATAGCTGCTAATAATTTTGAATTAAAGCCTAACACTATACAAATGATTCAACAATTTGTTCAATTTGATGGTTTGCAGGACGAAGATCCAAACACTCATATAGCTAATTTTTTAGAGTTACGTGATACCTTCAAAATAAATGGCATTTACGATGATGCCATAAGGCTTGAGTTATTTCCCTTTTCATTAAGGAATAAAGCCAAACAGTGGTTAAACTCGTTACCACGAGGGTCAATCACCACATGGGATCAAATGACCGAAAAATTTTTATTAAAATATTTCCCACCGGCCAAAACGGCCAAATTACGGAATGATATCTCTTCTTTCGTGCAGATGGATTTAGAGACATTATACGACGCATGGGAGAGATATAAGGATCTCCTGAAGAGGTGCCCACACCATGGTTTACCCTTGTGGCTCCAAGTCCAAACTTTCTATAACGGTGTAAACCCCTCAACGAGGCAACTAATTGATTCAGCCCCAGGTGGAACCTTGAACAATAGAACTCCTGAAGCAGCCTACGAATTCATAGAGGAGATGTCACTGAATAACTATCAGTGGCAGGTTACAAGGACAAAACCAACAAAATCAGCCGGAGTTTTCAACATCGATGTAGTAACCATGCTATCAGCACAGGTAGAGATGATGAATAAAAAGCTTGATAGTTTGTGTTCTTCGCAGGTACATCCAGTGATGCAGTGCGACGCAAGTGGAACTGTGGCGAATCCTGAGTACCCACCCTACCAATCGGGCACAGAAAGCGAATAGATGAACTATATAGGTAACAATTTCAGATCTAATAATAGTCCTTATAGTAATAATTATAACCCAGGTTGGAGGAACCACCCAAATTTTTCATGGGGAGGACAAGGAAATCAAGGATATCAAAGACAACAACCTCCTCAAAATTTCCAAAATCAGCCCTATCCACAGGAGAAGAAGCCAAACTTTGAAGAGATGCTGACAAAATTCATGGCAGCTACAGATAACTGTCTCCAAGACATTGAAACCACCCTTAAGAATCAACAGGCATCAATTAAAGGGATCGAGAGCCAAGTCGGGGAACTCACTAATACAGTTGGACAACTTATTAACACAGTTGGACAACTTACTAAGATGGTTTCTGAAATTCGATCAGAGATTTTTTCTAAAGGAACAGAATAGGCAAAGGCAGTTACACTGAAAAGTGGAAGGGAGATAGTCGAACCAAAGAAGAAAATACCACATGAAGATGACAAAGCAAAGGATGAGGGAGTTGAGGATGTAACTCTAGTGCGCAAAGAAAGTAAACCACCAATCCCATACCCAGCAAAGTTAAAGAAAGACCGATTAGATGCCCAATACGGTAAATTTCTTGAACTCTTTAAACAAATACATATTAACTTACCCTTTGTTGAGGCTATTTCACAGATGCCGATGTACGCAAAATTCTTAAAAGAACTCCTGACGAATAAAAGGAAGCTCGAAGAAATATCAACAGTGGAGCTTAATGAAGAATGTTCAGCCATCCTCCAAAACAAGTTACCAACCAAATTAAAAGACCCAGGAAGTTTTACTATTCCATGTTTAATTGGTAGTTTGAATATTAAGAAAGCATTAGCTGATCTAGGTGCCAGTATTAATTTAATGCCTTATAAAATGTTTAAACAACTAGATCTGGGGAACCCAAACCCACTAGGATGTGTATTCGATTGGTGATAGATCTATTAAATATCCTAGAGGAGTTATCAGAAGATGTCTTAGTAAAAATTGATAAATTTATTTTCCTGTTGATTTTGTTGTGCTTGACATGGATGAGGACATTGAGGTTCCCTTAATTTTAGGGCATCCTTTTTAGCCACTTGCTAGAGGGTCATTATCGATGTAGGTGATGGAAAACTTGCATTAAGGATAGGCGAGGAGGAAATTATTTTTCAAAATTATGACGCCATGCGATATTCTAGAGAATAAGATGATTCTGTTATTTTGTTGATACCACTGATCATATCATTCAAAACTCATTACAGGAAATTATACATGATGACACGATGGGCGTGTGCTCGACTCAAGAAGAGGGGAAGAAGATGAAGTTGTGAGCTGAATTTGAATACATCTTCATCTAGACATACGAAAGAAGAGAGCATTAAAGTCAATGACGAACCAAAGCAAAAACCCTCCATTGATGAGCCGCCCAAATTAGAATTAAAACAATTACCGAAGCACCTAGAGTATGCATTCCTCGGGGACAATTCTATGCTATCGGTAATTATCTCTTCAGAATTAGAACCCAAGGAAAAAGAGGAGCTGATACAGGTACTAAGAGAACATAAAAAATCCATAGCTTGGAAAATCTCTAACATTAAGGGGATAAGCCCATCGTTTTGCACCCACAAAATTTTAATGGAAGAGGAATACAAGCCATGTGTACAACCTCAAAGACGATTGAATCCCAACGTAAAAGAAGTTGTGAAAGCCGAGGTAATTAAACTTCTAGATGCTGGAATAATTTATCCTATTTCTAACAGCAATTGGGTAAGTCCTGTGCAGGTTGTTCCAAAGAAAGGAGGCATGACGGTGGTAGCCAATAAAAAGAATGAACTAATTCCCACCAGAACAGTCACAGGTTGGAGAGTCTGCATTGATTATAGGAAGCTGAACGACGCCACTAGAAAAGATCACTTCCCTTTGCCCTTCATTGATCAAATGTTAGAAAGGTTATCTGGGCATATGTACTATTGCTTCCTAGATGGACTTTCCGGTTATTTCCAAATCCCAATAGCTTTGAAGATCAAGAAAACAACATTCACATGCCCATACGCAGTACGTTTGCTTATCGTAGAATGCCTTTTGGATTATGTAATGCTCCTGCTACTTTTCAGCGTTGCATGTTGGCAATCTTTGACGAACTTGTGGAAGGCATTATGGAGGTATTCATGGATGATTTTTCGGTATTCGGTAATTCTTTCCATCTTTGCCTTAAAAATTTAGAACGAGTTCTAATGAGATGTGAAGAAACAAACCTTGTTTTAAATTGGGAAAAATGTCACTTTATGGTGCAAGAAGGAATTGTATTGGGACATAAAATTTCTAGTAAGGGAATCGAGGTAGATAAAGCAAAGGTCGAAACCATAGAAAAATTACCTCCTCCTAGTTCGATTAAGGCTATTAGAAGCTTTTAGGACATGCAGGATTTTATAGAAGATTTATTAAAGATTTTTCTAAAATAGCTAAGCCTCTAACGAAATTGCTAGAAAAAGATGTTCCTTTTAATTTCAATCAGGAATGTCTAGATGCATTTAATATCCTTAAAGAGAAGTTAATAAATGCCCCAATTATAATTGCCCCAAATTGGAATCTTCCTTTTGAACTAATGTGTGATGCAAGTGATTTTGCAGTAGGTGCAGTTTTAGGACAGCGAAGAGACAAGCACTTCCAGCCAATCTACTACGCCAGCAAGACATTAACAGCCATGCAAGAAAATTATACCACCACTGAAAAAGAATTACTAGCTGTGGTCTTTGCATTTGATAAATTCAGACAATATTTAGTATTATCTAAAGTTGTAGTTTACACTGATCACTCCGCTCTTCGTTATCTTTTAACTAAACCTGATGCAAAACCTCGACTCATAAGATGGATTTTACTTTTACAGAATTTGATTTGGAAATACTGAGGATAAGAAGGAGTGAAAACCTTGCGTGAGATCACCTCTCTAGGCTTGAAAACCCACATATCGAAGAGCTCGGAAAAGAGAGATAAGCGACTCGTTCCCTGAAGAACAACTCTTTTCTATAACCAACTTCGAGGTACCATGGTTTGCAGATATTGCGAATTATTAAGCAGCTAACATCTTACCTAAAAGGTTAACACATCATCAAAAGAAACGATTCCTTGCTGATGCGAAAAACTATTTTTGGGAAGATCCTTTTCTTTTCCACATATGTGCAGATAAAGTAATTCGGAGATGCGTTACAAGGGCGGAAGCAAGCAAAATCCTAGAACATTACCATTCAGAACCTTCAGGAGGACACTACAGTGGCATTAAGACAACACATAAAATACTCGAATCAGGTTTTTATTGGCCCACTCTATTCAAAGATGCCAACAGGTATGTCACTTCGTTTGATAAATGCCAAAGAACAGGTAATGCTTCTAAACGTGATGAAATGCCTCAAACATATATGCTATCATGTGAAATATTTGATGTATGGGGTATTGATTTTATGGGTCCATTCCCTAGTTCATTTGGAAATAAATACATCCTAGTGGCAGTTGATTACATGTCAAAATGGGTGGAAGCTGAAGCTTTACCTACCAATGATGCTAGAGTAGTAGTTAAGTTTCTCAAGAATCTGTTCTCTCGATTTGGAACACCTAAAGCTATCATTAGTGATAGGGGCACTCATTTCTGTAATACTCAATTTGAAAAATTCTTAAAAAAATATGGAGTACACCACAGGATAGCTACCCCATATCACCCTCAAACCAGTGGGCAAGTTGAAGTAGCAAACCGAGAACTTAAACGCATCCTAGAAAAAATGGTTGAATCAAACAGAAAAGATTGGGCAATAAAAGTAGATGGCGCTTTATGGGCCTATAGAACGACCTTTAAAACCCCTTTAGGAACATCCCCATATAAACTTGTCTCACGGGAAAAAGCTGTCATCTACCATTCGAGTTAGAACACAAAGCTTTTTGGGCTATAAAATTTTTAAATTATGATCTTAAAACTGCAGGAAAGAAAAGAATGATGTAGATGTACGAGCTAAACGAATAGAGAGCTGATGCCTACGAGAACTCGAAACTATACAAGGAGGCAACAAAGTGACACCATGATGCTCGTCTAAAGAAATCGAAACAATTCGAAGTAGGGGACTTGGTCCTGCTATACAACTCAAGGCTTAAATTGTTTTCTGGGAAACTAAAATCAAGATGGTCAGGCCCATTCATGATTAAAACAATCTTTCCCTATGGCACAATAGAGGTAACTCATCCCACTCAAGGCACATTCAAGGTAAATGGTCACCGACTCAAAATCTATAATGGTGAGGATTTCAGGGATATGAGAGAGGAGCTTCAGCTCCGTGAACTTTCTTCTAGAAATGAAAATAGGATAAGTCTAGCTTAAGACTTTAAACGAGTGCTTCTCGGGAGGCAACCCGAGCACTAACCTCACTAACATTAGATTCTTAAATTTTTAGCATTTAATCCCATATTAACTAATTCAATAAAGCGCAGGTTTTAGACCACACGACCTTACACACGGGCGTACTCGTGGCCGTGTGGAAGCCATGGGATGAGACACGAGCATACTTATAGCCGTGCTCGACAAAGACGATTTTTATCCCCAACACGGGCTATGACAATAGCCCCACGCCTGTGCTGAGCAACCGTGGAGTATACTGACTTGCCAAACACGGGCTGGACACGCCCGTGCTGAGCAATCGTGGACTATACTGACTTGTCGAACACGGGCCCAACACGCCCATTCTGAACAACCGTGTAAAGAAGAACACGGGCGTGTCACTTTAAACACAACCGTGGCCAAGCACCCCGATCGCGCCCAAAATTTGAAAATTGCGAAAAGCACGGGCTGAAGAAAATCAAGCACGGGCGTGTCCCCTACCCGTGTCCGATCCCCTATATATAGAACATGACACTCATCTTCCCTAAATGTCATAACCCTAAAACGATTTCTCCCAAAATCCTTACCCCCACTCCGGCCACCACTCACAAAACTCATCCCCATTGCCTTCCACCACCTCTTCAACCCTCTCCCTTTCTCATAAACACAAAAATCTGAAGCCACGCCCGTGTTAGTAGAGTCCACGTCTGCTCCACCACCGTGGTTCCCAGAAATTGTTACAGCACACGCCCGTGCTCCTCCGTTACATACCCGTGTTCCGCTCGTCCACGCCGTAAACTCCACTACTGGTCACAAACTTACTATATCTTTTCCATTCTTTTTCTTCTTTTCTTTCTTTTAACTAATTTTTCAATAAGAATTTCATTTAGTTTAGTTTATATTTATTACTATTGTGAATTAGTAATGATTAAATCCTTAGGATTTTATCATTTTGAAGTACTATCCCGATTACTCTAGTTAAATAAGAATCATTCATCATGCTTACTCATACTATGATTGCAAAATCTTATTATAAGTCTTAGTCTATTGTGATCATTGACCAAAATATATGTGATAGAAATATTACTTGAAGAACTCATACTCTCAGGTAAAATGTCATCGTCCTGAGGAAAGAGAACAACAGCACCAAGCTCAAAAAAGCGAAAAGGACCCGGATCATCAGCCGCAAGCGCATCCGCCGAAGCCCGCCATCCGTTCCTCCAATTTCCTCCAGGGATCCAAGAGGACCGATATAAATTACTTCGTGTGCGACCCCTCGGAACAGGCAGATGTATCGACTGGGTCGCTTTAGAACAGGTCCATCTTGATAGTGACATACGAGCTCTCCTAACCATTGATCCGTGGGAGCGATTCTTCAACATTTTTGAGCACACATTCCTAGAACTCACTTTGGAGCTCTGCTCAACATTTCAACTTCAAACAGTGATGAGCCGTTACGATGATCCTGGCACAATACAACTCTGTCTTGGCGGCACTATCGGCGGTGAACATGCCGCATGATTCGAGTCGCTTTAGGACTTTATCTGACGACGACCGTAGCAGAGAATGACCTTCTGAGTTGCATCGCCATATACATTTCAGCCCCACCCAATGTTGGCACACGATAGCTACCCACTCCTTCGATTATGACCCCAGTCGCTCAAAAGCGACGGCCCTGGCACCGTTTTTGAGGTACGTACACGCGATTTTGGTTCATACTTTGACAGGTCGACGGGAGAGCACCGGCGTCGTCAATACTCATGACGCCTACCACCTATGGTGCATGTCAAATAGACATGTTGTCGACCTAGCATATTTTATAGCCCGAGCTATTCAACATCAGACGGAACAGCATTGACGAGGGATCATATCTATGGGTCCCTACATCACACGCTTAGCTCAGTATTTTGGGCTCCTAAACACCGACTCACAAACCTCCTCACTCACACTGATAGGGCAGATGGCCCCACAGGGCATCTAGACGGTGCTAGATATGAGGATGATCCGGCGTCGACGTGGAATTGATCCCCCTCAATACCGATTAGCCCTCCCCACTGACGAGGAGGAGCCCGAGGACATTACTGATGATGTCCCACCACCACAGGAGCCACCACTCCCAAGCCAACGACCCACCCATACAGCAGCTTCACTTTCAGACATTTCTGCATGCCTTACTCAGTTCGAGCAATACTGTACTCAGCAATTCACTGACACAGCTCGACATTTTGACGGTATTGAGGCCACCCTCCAGCAGATTTTTCATCACTTCCACATCTCTTCACCAACACCACCGCAGGACCCAGCTGATGATGAGGACCTCTGAGTCCTTTTATTTTCCTTATGATTAAGTAGAAATGATGAGGACCAACTCTTTTGCCTTCTATGTTTCATACCCTTATTTTATTCATATTATCATTGGCCATCTAACCTTAGAGTATTACTAACAAACACTTGTTTAATTCCGCCCCCTAGACATCTGACTGATGACTTCGCAGTTTCAATGGTACACTAAAAAATAACGAACAAATCACTAGGAGTAACTCAAGGAATCCACCCAAAATTCAGGAAGTTTCACTTCTCTCCATATCTCTTGAATTTCTACTTAATCGTCTATATATATATAACTTTGTACATTGAGGGCAATGTACATCTTAAGTGGGGGGGTGAACAACCTAAAAAGGTGCCTAACTTTTTTCATTATTCTCAAATTCCTGAAATTAGGTGCCAAACTTTTTGCATTATTCTCAAATCCTGAATTATGTCTTGTTTCTTAAAGTAAGTTTCTCATATTATCATTAGAATGAAATTCTTATGATTTATGACTTTTATTGATATGTTTTAAATTAAGTCATTGATAATTGTGCATTGATAATTAAATTCTAAGAATACTAGAGAATCAAGCATGATAAGTCTATTTTTCAGAAATTAAAAATTTTCTAGGTTGTCTACCTGAATTTGAATATTACTTTGAAGTTTGAAATTTACGAGGTTGACATCAGAATACCCATAATTTTTGTGAGATTTTTAGCCTTATAGAGCATAAAATCTTTTCCTTGACCACTTCATTGATTATGAGTGTGTCAACATTGATTTGTTATTCTGGAACTTGCATCGATTATACATGTCGAGACCACACCTTTGATTTGATATACAGAAATGATAAAGGCACCTAAGATTTAACCCACTTACTCCACCAAAAACCTACCTTCATAATTAACCCCTAGTGAACCCCGTTTAAACCTAACAACCCTTTTTTATTGACTCACCCACTAATTTAACCCTGAAACCCTTTGTTTTTGTTATCACCATTCCTTTTGACTACCCTTATATCGAGATTTGATTTGATTAATAGCCTAACTATGTTTTTTATTTCAGTAATTTATCCTTTGTTATGTATTTATGATTTGTTCGTAAAAAAAAATCATCAAAAGTATATTCATTATTCATTATTAGTTTTGTGATTAAATGAGCTTATACGTTTGAATTCCAACTATTGAAGAAGAAGCTCGTATTATTAGTATTATTAGCTTTCAGTTGATGTAATTACTTTTACTTGGTTCGTTGTTTCTGGTTAGGTAATTTGCCAATTCGATCTCGATTCTAACCCTCTAATTCAGCCTTTATCCACACCTTAACCCAAGCCCCGTTACAACCCTTTCAAAGACCTTTTGATTTGTGCATCATTTCATATTACAGTGGTGGAGATTTGATTTTCGTGCAAGCCTATGGGATTAACTTTTCAGGTTTGACGTTTGAGTGCTTAATTCTGAACCTTAAACACTTCGAGTGATTTGAGTGAATCTTTCGTGAGAATGTCAATCCTTGTAGGTTTTGAACCAGAGGTAATTATTTAGGTGAAGGGAAACACCTATGTTTTTGTGCTACAAATGTATGACTTAGGTTGTTTGAATCTTTAGGACTCTTTGAGTTAAATTTTCCATGTATAAATTATCTATGAATTATGATGAGACATTGTTGATAGGAATATTGAATCATGGAAAGTTCGTTTTAATTGTAAGTTGAGAATTTTGCTTGAGGACAAGCAAAAGCTTAAGTGTGGGGGTATGTATAAAACCGTAAAAGTAACATATTTTAATCCCACATTTAGCATACTTTTGGATGATTTATCCCTTGATTTATGTAAAAAGGTGCTCTTAATCCTTTCTTTTCATGTTTTATACTCAGGAAAGCACCGGAGGATGAAAAGAACAAGAAACGGTCTTAAAACGAGCCAAATGGGCCAAAGCACGAAATCAACACGGCCTGGGCCCAAGACAACACGGTTATGCCTCCTCAATAATCTCGAACACGGTCTAAGCCACGAAATACACGGCCATGCCTCATTAATGAAGTCCGAACATGGCCTAAAGACGATTCACACGGGCGTGTGCCATGGCCGTGTCCCTGCCGCGGAAAAGAGCAATTTCAATCGGATTTGGATACTTAGGGGCAAAGAAACACATTCCAAAAGCCTATAAATACACCCTAAGTATGACCTAAATAGGGGGAGTCGACGGGAGCCTAAAGCTACCGTTTAGGGGCGTCTTGCTAGGCCAGAGAAGGCAGATTTGTGGGGATTCACTCAGGGATAGCCAGTTGATCCATCTCAAGAAGCCGGAATTCTACTCAAGACGGAGGATCTCCTCTTCAATTCCTTCAAGGGGTTTTAGGGATTTCTTATGTTTTGTTTTATCTTTTCTTCTGAGATGTTTTCTTTTATTGTTATGAACTAAACCCTCGGATACTGAGGGGATGAAACTTAGATGAATCTTGTTATCGTTTCTTTGAACTATATGATAAATATTTGATTTGTTCTTAATTATGTGTTCTTAATTCTTGTGTTGATATTTCGCGGATATTGATTCAAGTTTGATGTGCTTAGGTGGAGGAGCAAAAGTCCCTGCCTAAGAGTAGATCTAGCATAGTTAAGCGGAGTTGATCGCGCACCTAGAGATAGGGTGACGAGGCGTTGCTGATTAGGGTGAAACCTAATATGGGAGTCCATAGATCGAGTTAATGCAATTCTAGGGGTTTTAATTAGAAAGAGATTTCAATTAATCAACCTAGGGTTAGGCGTTATTAAGCCTCGAGAGAGGGTTTAATATAAATTAGGGAATCCTACGAGATCAAGTCAAATGAATAAATCAAATGCAGTTGAGTTAGATAACAAGTGAAGTCTAGGTGGATTCTTCCTTGGGTGTCATCTTAATTAATTGGTTTTTCCTCAAGTATTCTCCCAAATTCATTCTTCTTTGTCTTAGAGTCTTTAAGTTTAGTAGTTAATTAATTTAGATTAAAACAACCATTCGCTTAATTCTTAGGCTAAATAATAGAAAGAAAGTTAGTATTAGTACTTTTAGTTCCTTTGGGTTCGACAATCCGGTCTTGCCTAAACTATACTCTTTGTTCGATGGAGGTGCGCTTGCCTCAATCGTTGTCATAGTTAGTTTCCAGGTTCGATCATTATCTTTATAAATTTTAAAACTCTGACTTCACAGCGATCACTCAGGCCGTGTGGTCAAGTCAGTATGTATGCCCTGTTTTGGCACGGCTCGGACACATAGGTGTGTCTGAGGCCGTGTGAGACACACGGCCTACCCACACGGGCGTGTGACCTCTGTAACTTTGAAAAATGTTTGAATTTTGGAAAAATTTCATATGATCCCAGTCTAGTCCCGACCCCTTTCTAATACATGTTTAAGGTCTCGTAGACCTCATTAAGGGACTATATGTTTGTATTCTACTATGATTTGATGATGTTATACTTTATAATACGAAATGTTTGTAAAAGTTTTCGATTGTCCGGTAATGCCTCTTAACCCTAAACCAGCGACGGATTACAGGTTAGGGGTGTTACATTTGATTGGTATTAGAGCTATGGTTTAGTCGATTCTCAGACTAACGTAGCATGTAAGAGTCTAGCTATACATGCCATATATTCGAACTGTGATAGTGTGATGAATCCTGATGTGTAAAATGTGTTTTTTTATAGTAATGGATCCCAAAAGAGCCGTAGCTGATGATGTTGAAAGCAATGCGCCTGTTCCTGCTCAAGGGACAGCGCCATCTGATTCAAGACTAGCTACTAGCGGTCAAGAGGGAGAGGCTAAACAAGCTTTCTTCCAAATGATGAACGAGTGGTTCACTCAGTATATAAGAACTAACCCAGTTGTTTCACAACCTTCGCCCCCGCCTGATCCTCCTCAGATTTCAGTTGTGCCTCCGTTTATGAATATGTATCTGTTGAATAAACCTCCGGTTGACAAAATCCGTAAGCATGAGGCCGAAGAGCTTAGGGCCACTAGTGATGACGATGCCGAGAAAGCTGAGTTTTGGCTTGAAAACACAATACGAGTATTTGATGAAATGTCATTGACTCCTGATGAATGCATAAAGTGTGTTGTTTCTTTGCTACGAGACGCAGTTTATCAATGGTGGAAGACCTTGATTTTCATTTTTCCGAAAGAACGGGTTACATAGGATTTCTTTCAGTCTGAATTTCGAAAGAAATACATCAGTTAGAGATTTATTGATCAGAAACGAAAAGAATTTGCAGAGTTGAAGCAGGTCGCATGTCATCACTTTGAATATGAGCGAGTTCGTGAGACTAAGTCAATATGCTCGGGAGTGTGTCTCAACTGAAGCGATAATGTGAAAAAGGTTTGAAGATGGTCTGAATGAAGATATTCGTTTTCTTGTTGGGATTCTGGAAATAAAAGAGTTTGTTGTGCTTGTTGATCGAGCATGTAAAGCTGAGGCACTCGGGAAAGATAAAAGAAAAGTTGAATTTGAAGCTAGAGATGTGAGAAAGAGATTCTCAAACAAATCATTTCAGTCTGTATCAAAGAAATTCAGAGATGAGCATATCCGCTCAAAGACTAATGTTGGACATTTGAATAGAGACCGAGTTAGATCGCAGTAGAACTCTAAAGCTCCAGCAACTTCAGTAGCTAGTGTTGGAAATGTCCGATCTGATCGACCTGAATGTAAACATTGTGGAAAAAAAACATCCGGGTAGTTATAGATTAAATGGTCGAGCCTGTTTCAGATGTGGATCATTAGACCATTTCATTCGAGATTGCCCAGAACCTGTTGAGCAAGAGATTGTTCAGAATCCGAGATCTGATAATGTTTCAGCTAGAGGTAGACCCTTGATCGTGTCTGAGAGTTTTAATATTTATATAATGAATGATCGAGCCTAGAAACTAACTATCACCACAATTGAGGCAAGCGCACCTATCGAACAGTAGTATAGCTTAGTGGCAAGACCGGAATGTCGAACCCAAAGGAACCAAAATTACTAGTACTGACTTTCTTTTTATTATATAGCCTAAAATAAAGGGGATTGATATTTATCTAACTAATTACTAAGTTAAGGTTGCTAAGACACAGAGAGTGAATTAGGAAAATACTTTTGGGTAAAACCAGTTGATTAAGACAATACCCAAGGAAGAATCCACCTAGACTTCACTTGTTATTTAACTCTGACCAAGACGATTTATTCACTTGACTTGATCCGTAAGATTCCCTAATTTATATTAATACCTCTTTCGAGGCTACTAACGTCTAACCCTAGGTTGATTAATTGAAATATCTTTCTAATTAAAACCCCTAGTTTTGCATTAACTCGATCTATGGACTCCCATATTAGGTTTGACCCTAATCCGGTAGATTTTCGTCATCCTATCTCTAGGGTTACGATCAACTCCGCTTAACTATGCTAGATCTACTCTTAAACAGGGACTTTTGGTCCACTGCCTAAGCACATCAATACTTGAATCAATATCCTGAAATATTAAAACAAGAATTAAGAACACATAATTAAGAACAAATCAAGTATTTATCATATAGTTCAGAAAACAATAACAAGATTCGTCTTAGGTTTCATCCCCCTCAAGTATTTGAGGGGTTTAGTTCATAATTATAAAAGAATACATCTCAGAAGAAGATAAATAACAAAACATAAGAAAAACCCTAAAACCCCCTGAAGGAAATTTGAAGGGAAGATATTCCGTCTTGAATTTGATTTCGGCTTCTGAGATGGATCAACTGTAACACCCTTAACCCGAAACTGTCGCAAGAATAGGGTTAAGAGGCGTTGCCGATCAATCAGAACATTTCACAACCATTTCATGACACAAAGTCAATCATCAATCAAACATATTCAAATATAAACATATAGTCCCTTATCGAGGTCTACGAGACCTCAAACATGTATTGGAAGAGGTTCGGGACTAAACCGAGCACTTAGAAAATTTTCCAAAATTTTAAACATTTTTCAACACCGCAGAGGTTACACGCCCGTGCTGTCATACCGTGTGCCTCACACGGCTACTAGACACGCCCATGTATCCAGGCCATGCCAAAACAGGGCATACATACTGACTAGTCCACACGGCCACCAAACACGCCTGTGTGCCATGGCCGTGTGAAATTAAGCTAGCTACTGACTTGGTCACACGGCCACCAGGCATGCCCGTGTGCCACGACCGTGTAACCTGCCCAGGCACACTTCGAAGTGGCCCTTGAGCCACACGGCAGAGACACACGCCCGTGCCCCTTGGCCGTGTATGCAAAATAGGTCTTTTGCAATGCCAAAATGCCACCCACACTTGGGTCATACCTACAAGCACATACAAGCCTATCTTCACACACAATTAGGCAACCGAATACATGTCAAATGATCAACATATCATCCCATCCAATCTCATTTCTAATCATGTCAACTTATATGCTAAATAGCTCAACCAATTCACATGTAAAACCAAGCATGATTCATCCACAATTTCACTAAATCACTATGGCATCAATCCATTAATAAATTTACCATTCTTAAGACCATTTCATTGCCATCAAGCCATACCAAAACAGACTTCCTTTACCATAATCATTCATGCATATTACCAACATTTATCTAGCCACATCACATGGCTATTTACACATCTCAAACATGTTTCAAAACAACTAGCCTATACATGCCATATTCAAATATACACATCTTCAAAAGTACCAAAATAGATTGCCGATAGTGTGATAGAGATGCTGACGATCCCGGGATCCGAGCTAGCTCTCACGACACTTTGTAAAATAGAGAAACAAATCACCTGATAAGCTTTCAAAAGCTTAGTAAAGTTCGTAATATAATACATATTACTCAATAATACCACATCAATACATAATTAAACCATCACATAGATAAATACACAATTAGGCTCATCATCAATCTCAACCATATGCTCAAGTATCTATTCATTCAACTTTTAAGGCTATCATCCACCACATAGGTTCAAACGTACCTTGATCAACACATAGTTACCCACCATTCATGCTACTCAATTGCTCGATATTACCTCTCGTTCAACCTTTGCTATTCCTTTGATTTATTCGCACACTTAGTGCCAATTTCATAACCGAAACATAATCGTCATCACACACTTAGTGCCAATATGTTAAACTGAACTTATATCGGTATCGCACACACAGTGCCAATTTGATAAGCCGAAGCTTCTATCTTTTCGCACACACAGTGCTAATCATCTTTGCCTCGTTTCTAATTTCGCACACTTAGTGCCCTCTAATTCAATTCCGCACATAGCATTTTTAATCCCATAGTTATATATATATACTCATTCAATTCACATCACATAGATATAGTTTACAACTAGTATTATATCCGAACTTACCTCAGAAGTCAAAATACTGAAACTGGCCGATTAATCGAGTACTTTGTCTTTGCCTCGATCTCGATCCGAATCTCTCCTTTCTTGGTCTAAACACATTCAAATTCAGCCCATTCAATCACCAATTCATTCAATTTAGTCCACACACACATATTTAGGGCATTTTGCAAAATAGCCCTCACATTTTCACATTTTGACACTTTAGTCCCTAATTCATTAAATCACAAAATACACCAAATTCCTACTCACACAAGCTTAGCCGAATTCATCCCATGCTAATACAAGCCCACGCATTTCATTTATTTTACAATTTAGTCCTCCAATTTTAACTTTTCTCAATTAGGCCCAAATTACACAAATTCATCAAAACTTCAAAGACAAACTATATTAATCAAACACATATCTTTCATTTTCAACCATCAAACATTCAAGAACTCACATGTTCATCAATGGCATATTTCAAAGACATCATCAATTCACAAAATTAAGACATGGGTTAGCTAGAGCACGAAGCAACGATCACAAAAACATAGAAATTATCAAAAATCGAGCTTAAAGCATACCTCGATCAAGGACAACAATGGCCGAACCCTAGTGTAGTATTCTTCTTTTCTTTTTCTTATGATTTTCAGCAAAGATGGATAAAAGATGAGCAACAATTTGGTTTTGTTTTATTTATTATAACATTAATAATTGGTTTCCAATTCTACCCTTAATGAGATAAACATTAATACTTATAATAGTTGGTTATAATTGTCCTTTAACCATCCACTAACTATATAGTGGCTAAATTGCATCATAAGTGTAACACCCCTTACTCGAGTTCTACACCGGAATCGGGCCCGAGGTGTTACCGAACTCAAACCACTTGATCGCCACTTAGGCTCGTCGTAACTACTCTCTGAAGTCATCTCAACAACCTCTTTCTCGACTTATAAGGCCTCACTCATACACACGAGGGCTCTCGAGACTAAACCGGGACTTTTTCCAATCTTAAATTTTTTTTCTTTTATACAGGTCTCAAACGCCCGTGCATGGACACACACGCCCATGTCCCCCAACCGTGCCTAAAACCCCAGCATTCTGCCAATGCCCCATGGCCAAGGCACATGCCCGTGCTTACCACCCGTGGTGCACACTGACTACCTTAACACGGCTTAGAGTCTAGACACACGCGCCCGTGTGGCTGGCCCGTGGCCAACAACGGTTAATCCCACACGCCCTAGACACACGCCCGTGTGGCTAGTCCGTGGTCTATTCTGATTTAAAATACTAACATGCAGGGGACGTACGGCCAAAGCACACGCCCGTGGGCTGACCGTGTGTCACACATGGCCTAGACACACGTCCGTGTGTCTATCCACATGGCCAAGAATAAAGCTATTTGCTAAGCTCTCCTCACCCTTATATCTTACACAACATGCACTCATACAACACATCCATAATCAACTCAAATTGAATTACAATCTCACATAGACAACTATAACTTTCTTTCATATAATGTAATAGCCAATAACCATGGCATTATACAAAATAAGCTATCCATCTAAAGGCCAACACTTCTTAGCCATTTACAACAAAATTCACTAACTTGTCTAGCCCCTATACATGCCATATACAAAATATTACGTTTCATGTACCAAAGTGTGCTGATATGTGGGCTGTCTTCTGATGATCCTCGTATCTCGATTCAACGCTTTTAATCTATAAGACAATGGAAAAGAAAGGGAGTAAGCTTTGAGCTTAGTAAGTTTGCACATAAACAATTAAGCATCATAGTATAAACTAACCCACAAATAGCATTATACTAACATATAATATATCATTGTGCTTACTCTTTCTATCCCTTACCATATTTCCAACTCATCATGAGTCACATACTCATAACCATTGAAATGCACCCCTACATTAAATATCACATTTACATAACATACAACACCTCATTATTTCTCGTAATACATCCACACAGTTAATCCACATAACTTATCCACACAGCTTAACCACACAGCTAGTTCACATAACTAATCCACACAGCTATTACACACAGCTAATACACACAGCCAATATAATAAACCAAAATAGTAACATATTTTAATCCCACATTTAGCATACTTTTGGATGATTTATCCCTTGATTTATGTAAAAAGGTGCTCTTAATCCTTTCTTTTCATGTCTTATACTCAGGAAAGCACCCAAGAATAAAAAGAATGAGAAACGGGCTCAAAACAGGCCAAAATGGGCCAAAGAAGAAATTGACACGGCCTGGACTAAAGCCCACACGGCTGTGCCTCCTCAAATATACTAGAACACGGCCTGAAGTCGATCTACACGGCCGTGCCTCATTAACAGAGTCAAACACGGCCTGGCCACGATTCACACAGGTGTGTGCCATGGCCTTGCCCCTGCCGTGGAGGAGAGTAATTTCACTCGGAAAAGGATACTTAGGGGCAAAGAATCCTATTTCAAAAGCCTATATATAGACCCTAAGTATAACCTAGAAGAGGGTGGTTAGCTAGGCCAAGGAGCCGAGCCGAAAAGGTCAGATTTGTGGGAAACTCTCAAGGGATAGCCAGTTGATCCATCTCAAGAAGCCGGAATTCTACTCAAGACGGAGGATCTCCTCTTCAATTCCTTCAAGGGGTTTTAGGGATTTCTTATGGTTTTTTTTTATCTTTTCTTCTAAGATGTTTTTCTTTATTATTATGAACTAAACCCTTCAGATACCTGAAGGGGGATGAAACCTAGATGAATCTTGTTATTCTTTTCTGAACTATATGATAAATACTTGATTTGTTCTTAATTATGTGTGCTTAATTCTTGTTTTAATATTTCGCTGATATTGATTCAAGTATGATGTGCTTAGGTGGTAGAGCAAAAGTCCCTGCCTATTCATAGATCTAGCATAATTACAACGAAGTTGTTCATGCGCCTAGAGATAGGGTGACGAAGCGTTGTCGGATTAGGGTGAATCCTAATATGGGAATCCATAGATTGAGTTAATGCAATTCTAGGGGTTTTAATTAGAAAGAGATTTCAATTAATCAACTTAGGGTTAGACGTTATTCGCTTTGAGAGAGGGTCTAATGTACATTAGGGAATCCTATAGATCAAGTCAAGTGAATAAATCGTCTGGTTCAGTGTTAAATAGTAAGTGAAGTCTAGGTGGATTCTTCCTAAGGGTATCGTCTTAATCAACTGAGTTTTTCCCTAGTATTTCCCCGATTCATTCTTTTTGTCTTTGCGTCTTTAGCTTAGTAATTAGTTAATTTAGATTAATAAACAACTTCACTTATTTTAGGCTAAATAATAGAAAGAAAGTTAGTATTAGTACTTTTAGTTCCTTTGGGTTCGACAATCCGGTCTTGCCTAAGCTATACTACTGTTCGATAGGTGCACTTGACTCAATCGTTGTCATAGTTAGTTTTCAGGTTCGATCATTCTCATTATAAATTTTAAAACTCTGACTTCACAGCGATCAAGTTTTTGGCACCGTTGCCGGGGAACTAAAATATTAAGAAAGCTCTATTTTTATTACTTTAGCCTTTTTTTTATTTTTTTTATTTTTATTTTTTTTACTTTGCTAAATTTCCTTTTATTTGCTTTTGTCAGGAAAATTTTAGTTTATAGAGGAGATGGCACTGAATAACTATCAGTGGCAAGTTATGAGGACAAAGCCAACAAAAGCAGCCGATATCTACACCCTCGACCCAGTAACCAGGCCATCAACCCAATTAGAGATGATACATAAAAAATTTGATTGTTTATACGGTTCCTCGCAAGCACGTCCAGTTATGCAGTGTGAAACAAGTAGAGGCGTGGTGAATCCTGAGTACCCACCCTACGGACATGGCATGGAAAGTGAACAAGTCCACTATATGCGTAACTATGCTAGACCTCAAAATAATTTTTATGATAACACTTATAATGCAGGTTGGAGGTACCATCCCAATTTCTCGTGGGATGATCAAAATTTTCAACAACCACCTCACCAACAGGAAGAGGAGTCGAACATTGAAGAGATGATGACAAAATTCGTGGCAGCCATAGATAACCGTCTCCAAAAAACTGAGACAACACTTAATGACCAACAAGCATCGATCAAAGGGATCAAGAACCAAGTTGGGGAACTTCTCGAGTCGGTTGGGGAACTTACTAAGTCGAGTTATACAACTTGCTAAGTCGATCTCGGAACTACCACAAGGAAGCTTGCCAAGCAATCTTTTGAAACTAACCCGAGAGAGCAAAATCAAGCCATTTACGATAGTGAAGGGTTAGACGAACCAAACCCAAGGGAAGAACCTGTGGTAAGTGAAGGTAAGGTTGAAGTGTGCCATGATATACCAAAACCGGCAATTCTGAGTACCAACCTCGTATGCCATATCCCGATGCAATAAAGAAAGACCACATAGAGGAAGAATTCGGTGAATTCACACTTTGTGTAGACGACGAAACAATCACTCTTCAAGCTCTTGACTCAGCTAGGACATCGAGTAATAAAGGTACGAACGTTAATTCTATTAATAACCATTTGGTTCAACCTTCTTTACTGAGGAAGCATCACGAAATCACCTAGTGAGCTAGATCTTAGACCTCGTACCCATAAAGAAATAATTCATGAAGAACTAAGGCTTCAGGTCGATGAACTAGACGAGTGGAAAACACACTTTAAAGAGAAACTAGGAATACACGAAGTGAAACCAAAGGAAACCCCAGACGAGCTGATAGGAACAACAAATCACTTCAAAATAAGGGATTAGGTATTGTTGAATAAGGAAGACCCTCGAATCACCAATTCAGACCTCAAGACAAACGAAGAAATCACTTTTGAGGTACTTAATGTCTTCCTATACGGCACAGCCGAGGTAAGCAATCCTCAATTCAACACTTTTGAGAAAAACATTACTCGACTTAAACTATATATCCATAACCAAATTGATCGCATGAGAAAGGATTTTCACCTCCTCAAACCACCATGACCATACGAATGAGAGGTAAAGTCTAGCTTAAGACTATAAACGAGCGCTTCTCGGGAGGCAACCCGAGCACTAACCCCATTAATTTTTACATTTTTTATTTTTACTTTTATTTTTCCTTTTAGCACCTAACCATAAACTAACCAAGGTACAGATTTCCATACCACACGGCCGTGGCCGTGGCCGTGTGGCCACTGCAAGAAGGTACAAGGGCGGGGGCAACCACCAGATCCATAATTTATATTTAACCCCCTTCTTCCTTTTTTCTTTTCCAGTTGTCTTTCTTCTTTCATTTTCCATTATTTACTTTTATTTTTATTTTTATTTATTTTTATTTTTTTATTTTCTTTATTATCTTCCTCTTATTCTTCATGCCATTTAGATTTAGATTAGGATACAATAAAATCAGACCGGCTACTTTGAGGATTCAAGTTCAAACGGTTCGAGGCGCTTCCCCACGTTCATCTCCAATCCTATCCGGTTTCTTTTCATTAACTTCATCCAAAATTCAGGAAGTTTCACTTCTCTCCACATCTTATGATTTTATGATTATTTTGCTATTATCTATCTTTGTACATTGAGGGCAATGTACATCTTAAGTGTGGGGGGTTAACTATAAGTATTATTTGAAAAATCCCTGAATTATGCCTTGTCCTAAAGTAAGTTTCTCATATTATTATTAGAATGAAATTCCTCTGATCTATGATTTTTATTGATATGTCTTGAATTAAGTCATTGATAATTGTGCATTGATAATTAAATTCTAAGAATACTAGAGAATCAAGCATGATAAGTCTATTTTTCAGAAATTGAAAATTTTCTAGGTTGTCTACCTGAATTTGATTATAACTTTGAAGTTTGAAATTTACGAGGTTGACATCAAAATACCCATAATTTTTGTGAGATTTTGAGCCTTATAGAGCATAAAATCTTTTTCTTGCTCACTTTATTGATTATGAGTGTGTCAACATTGATTTGTTATTCTAGAACTTGCATCGATTATACATATCGAGACCACACTTTTGACTTGATATACAGAGATGATGAAGGCACCTAGGATCTAACCCACTTACTCCACTAAAAGCCTACCTTCATAATTAACCCCTAGTAAACCCCTTTTAATCCTAACAACCCTTTTTATTGACTCACCCGCTAATTTTAACCTAGAAACCCTTTGTTTTTGTTATCACCATTCCTTTTGACTACCCTTATATCGAGATTTGATTTGATTAATAGCCTAACTATGTTTTTTATTTCAGTAATTTATCCTTTGTTATGTATTGTTCTTGAAAAAAAAATCAAAAGTATATTCATTATTCATTATTAGTTTTTTGATTAAATGAGCTTATACATTTGAATTCCAAATATTGAAGAAGAAGCTCGTATTATTAGTATTATTAGCCTTCGGTTGATGTAATTACTTTATTTAGTTCATTGTTTCTGGTTAGGTACTTTTCAGGTCAGTCTCGATTCTAACCCTCTAATTCAGCCTTTATCCACACCTTAACCCAAGCCCCATTACAACCCTGTTAAAGACCTTTTGATTTGTGTATCATCTCATTTTATAGTGGTGGAGATTTGATTTTTATGCAAGCTTATGGGATTAACTCTTCATGTTTGACTTTTGAATGCTTAATTCTGAACCTTAAACACCTCGAGTGATTTGAGCGAATCTTTAGTGAGGATGTTAATTCTTGTCAGTTTTGGATCAGAGGTAATTATTTAGATGAGGGGAAAACACCTATGTTTTGTGCTACAAATGTATGACTTAGATTGTTTGAATCTTTAGAACCCTTTGAGTTGAATTATCCATGTATGAACTATCCTTGAATTATGACGAAACATTATTAATGACTATTATGATTTAAGGGAAGTTTGTTTTAATTGTAAGTTGAGAATTTTGCTTGAGGACAACCAAAAGCTTAAGTGTGGGGGTATTTGATAAACCAAAATAGTAACATATTTTAATCCCACATTTAGCATACTTTTGGATGATTTATCCCTTGATTTATGTAAAAAGGTGCTCTTAATCCTTTCTTTTCATGTCTTATACTCAGGAAAGCACCCAAGAATAAAAAGAATGAGAAACGGGCACAAAACGGACCAAAATGGGCCAAAGAAGAAATCGACACGGCCTAGACTAAAGCCCACATGGCCGTGCCTCCTCAAATATACTAGAACACAGCCTGAAGTCGATCTACACGGTCGTGCCTCATTAACAGAGTCCAACATTGCCTGGCCACGATTCACACGGGCGTGTGCCATGGCCGTGCCCCTACCGTGGAGGAGAGTAATTTCACACGGAAAAGGATACTTAGGGGCAAAGAAACCTATTTCAAAAGCCTATATAAAGACCCTAAGTATAACCTAGAAGAGGGCGGTTAGCTAGGCCAAGGAGCCGAGCTGAAAAGGTCAGATTTGTGGGAAACTCTCAAGGGATAGCTAGTTGATCCATCTCAAGAAGCTGGAATTCTACTCAAGACGGAGGATCTCCTCTTCAATTCCTTCAGGGGGTTTTAGGGATTTCTTATGTTTTGTTTTATCTTTTCTTCTAAGATGTTTTTCTGTATTATTATGAACTAAACCCTTCAGATACCTGAAGGGGGATGAAACCTAGATGAATCTTGTTATTGTTTTCTGAACTATATGATAAATACTTGATTTGTTCTTAATTATGTGTGCTTAATTCTTATTTTAATATTTCGCAGATATTGATTCAAGTATGATGTGCTTAGGTGGTGGAACAACATTCCCTGCCTATTCATAGATCTAGCATAATTACAGCGGAGTTATTCGCGCGCCTAGAGATAGGGTAACGAAACGTTGCCGGATTAGGGTGAAACCTAATATGGGAATCCATAGATCGAGTTAATACGATTCTAGGGGTTTTAATTAGAAAGAAATTTCAATTAATCAACCTAGGGTTAGTCGTTATTCACTTCGAGAGAGGTTCTAATGTACATTAGGGAATCCTACGGATCAAGTCAAGTGAATAAATCGTCTGGTTCAATGTTAGATAGCAAGTGAAGTCTAGGTGGATTCTTCCTAAGGGTATCGTCTTAATCAACTGAGTTTTTCCCAAGTATTTCCCCAATTCATTCTTTTTGTCATTGCGTATTTAGCTTAGTAATTAGTTAGTTTAGATTAATAAACAACTTCACTTATTTTAGGCTAAATAATAGAAAGAAAGTTAGTATTAGTACTTTTAGTTCCTTTGGGTTCGACAATTCGGTCTTGCCTAAGCTATACTACTGTTCGATAGGTGCACTTGCCTCAATCGTTGTCATAGTTAGTTTTCAGGTTCGATCATTCTCATTATAAATTTTAAAACTCTGACTTCACAGCAATCACAATATCTCGGTGGTTTCGCACTTAGCCTACCACAAAGGTATTCATAGTGGTTCAGCACATAGCCCACTAGATGATATACCTCACGATAGCATCGCACATAGCTAGCTCATCGTCAATATGCATTAGGATGGTATCGCACTTAGCCCACCATTTAGCATTATCACAACACATGCACAAGTCTACTTACTTAATCATTCTATTTAAACCACATAGGTCCTCAATCATTCTCGATCATACTTTCATTCACAATTTCTACTACATTCATCCCACATAGGTTCTCAAACATGCTACACACTAGCCAGCATTAACAAATTGTAAGTATGAATGCATTATTTATGCATAGACTTACCTCGATACTCAAAAGTATAGAAATTTGCAATTTAGTCCACCATCTTGCTTTTGCCTCGGTTACGATCCGGGCTTCATCTTTATTGATCTATAATGAATAAATCGGCTTATTCAATACACACATTGACTAAATTGACCCACATTTCATACTTTAGCAAAATTACTATTTTGCCCCTAAACTTTCTCATATTTACACTTCAGCCCCAAGGCTCGTAAAGTGATTTTTATTCAACTTTCTACCCTTTCATGCTTAGCCGAACCACTTACTCGACTAAAGCATTCATCAATTCTCACTAAATCACACATGTATGACCAAACTAAAGTTTTTCACAAACTAGTCCCTACATGCATTTTCATGGAAAATCACTTAGCAAAAGATGTTTCTACTACATCAAGCTTTCATATTCTTCCATAAAACATCAAAATACATGCAAGTCATACATATGTACATTTTTTAACATCCATAATAGCTCACCAAATAGCTAAAAATAGCTTACTCATGCTACTAGGACTTCAAAAATACGAAGAATATGAAAAACCGGCCTTATGAGCACTTACTAGCAAGCTTGAAAAATTTAAAGAGCCCTAACAATGGCTATTGGAATTTTCGGCAGCTTGGGGGAGAAGATGAGTGAAATTTTGTCATCTTTTCACCTATTTAATCATTTAATAACTAAATGACCAAAATGCCCTTTTTTGATAAACTTCAAATTTTAACTCATCCATGCCCAATTTTGTCCAAAAGTTAGAATTTGGATAAATTGCTATTTAAGGACCTCTAATTAATAATCTAAAGCTACTTCACACATATAGCTTCTAGAAACATACATTTTGCAACTTTTACAATTTAGTCCTTTTGGACAATTCAACCACAATTTCACAAAATTGCTTCATGAAACTTTCACACTAGCATGCATACAAGGCATAAACCTCAATAACTCATTTATAACCCTCGGATTTATGGTCTCGCACCTGATAAACCAAAATAGTAACATATTTTAATCCCACATTTAGCATACTTTTGGATGATTTATCCCTTGATTTATGTAAAAAGGTGCTCTTAATCCTTTCTTTTCATGTCTTATACTCAGGAAAGCACCCAAGAATAAAAAGAACGAGAAACGGGTTCAAAATGGATCAAAATGGGCCAAATAATAAATTGACACGGCCTAGACTAAATCCCACACGGCCGTGCCTCCTCAAATATACTAGAACACGGCCTGAAGCCGATCTACACGGCCGTGCCTCATTAATGGAGTCCAACGCGGCCTGGCCACGATTCACACGGGCGTGCGCCATGGCCGTGCCCCTGCCGTGGAGGAGAGTAATTTCACTCGAAAAAGGATAGTTAGGGGCAAAGAAACCTATTTCAAAAGCATATATAAAGACCCTAGGTATAACCTAAAAGAGGCGATTAGCTAGGCCAAGGAGCCGAGCCGAAAAGGTCGATTTGTGGGAAAATCTCAAGGGATAGCAGTTGATCCATCTCCGAAGCCGGAATTCTACTCAAGATGGAGGATCTCTCCTTCAATTCCTTCAGGGAGTTTTAGGAATTTCTTATGTTTTGTTTTATCTTTTCTTACGAGATGTTTTTCTTTATTATTATGAACTAAACCCTTGAGATACCAAGAAGGGGATGAAACCTGCAGATGAATCTTGTTATTGTTTTTTCGAACTATATGATAAATACTTGATTTGTTCTTGATTATGTGTGCTTAATTCTTGTGTTGATATTTTGCGAATATTAATTCAAGTTGAATGTGCTTAGGTGGTGGAGCAAAGTCCCGCTTAAGAGTAGATCTAGCATAATTAAGCGGAGTTGATCGCGCGCCTAGAGATAGGGTGACGAGATTTTGTCGGATTAGGGTGAAACCTAATATGGGAGTCCATAGATCAATTTACTGCTATTCTAAGGGTTTTAATTAGAAAGAGATTTCAATTAATCAACCTAGGGTTAGACGTTATTCGCCTCGAGAGAGGGTTTAATATAAATTAGGGAGTCCTACGGATCAAGTTAAGAGAATAAATCGTGCAGTTCGGTGTTAGATAACAAGTGAAGGCTAGGTGGATTCTTCCTAAGGGTATCATCTTAATCAACTGAGTTTTTCCCAAGTATTTCCCCAATTCATTCTTTTTGTCTTTGCGTCTTTAGCTTAGTAATTAGTTAATTTAGATTAATAAACAACTTCACTTATTTTAGGCTAAATAATAGAAAGAAAGTTAGTATTAGTACTTTTAGTTCCTTTGGGTTCGACAAATCCGGTCTTGCCTAAGCTATACTCTATTGTTCGATAGGTGCTTTGGACTCAATCGTTGTCATAGTTAGTTTTGAGGTTCGATCATTCTCATTATAAATTTTAAAACTCGACTTCACAAATGATCAAGTTTTTGGCGCCGTTCTTTGGGAACTAAAATATTAAGAAAGCTCTATTTTTATTACTTTAGCCATTATTTTTTTTTTTTCTGCAATTTACTTTTATTTTTTTAAGTTTAAATTTTAACTTTGCTAAATTTTGTTTCTTTCTTTTCCTATCAGGTACCTCTAGTGTATGACTAGAAGGAACCCGAGAGGACCACTAGTATCTGACAGTGATATTGACGCTACTGTCGCGAGGAATCACGAGAAATTAGGTGAGCCCTAAATTATCTGAGAAGAAGAGCGAGAAGACAGATCCAATCCTACTGAAGGGATGGACGAAAATAATCCTCAACCACAAGATGTGGGAGAGAATAATGCTCCGCGTACTATGTATGATTATGCTAAACCTCATTTAATGGGGAAGCGAGAATCAAGTATTGTTAGGCCTGCTATAGCTGCTAATAATTTTGAATTAAAGCCTAACACTATACAAATGATTCAACAATTTTTTCAATTTGATGGTTTACAGGACGCAGACCCAAATACTCATATAGCTAATTTTTTAGAGTTCTGTGATACCTTCAAAATAAATGGCGTTTCTGATGATGCCATACGTCTTCGGTTATTTCCCTTTTCATTAAGAAATAAAGCCAAAAGTGGTTAAACTCATTACCACGAGGGTCAATCACTACATGGGATCAAATGACCGAAAAAAATTTATTAAAATATTTCCCATCGGCCAAAACAGCCAAATTACGGAATGACATCTCTTCTTTTGTGCAGATGGATTTAGAGACATTATATAACGCATGGGAGAGATATAAGGATCTCTTGAGAAGGTGTCCGCACCATGGTTTACCCTTGTGGCTCCAAGTCCAAACTTTCTATAACGATGTAAACCCCTCAACGAGGCAACTAATTAATTCGGCCGTCGGTGGAACCCTGAATAATAGAACTCCTGAAGCAGCCTACGAGTTTATTGAAGAGATGTTTCTGAATAACTATCAGTGGTAGGTTACAAAGACCAAACCAACAAAATCAGCCGGAGTTTTCAACATCGATGCAATAACCATGCTATCAACACAAGTAGAGTTGATGAATAAAAAGCTTGATAGTTTGTGTTCTTCGCAGGTACATCTAGTAATGCAGTGCGACGTAAGTGGAACCGTGGCGAATCCTGAGTACCCACACTACCAACCGGGCACAGAGAGCGAACAGATGAACTACATAGGTAACAATTTCAGATCTAATAATCCTTATAGTAATAATTATAACCCAGGTTAGAGGAACCACCCAAATTTGTCGTGGGGAGGTCAAGGAAATCAAGGAAATCAAAGACAACAACCTCCTCAAAATTTCCAAAATCAGCCCTATCCACTGATGAAGAAAGCCGAACCTTGAAGAGATCTTGACAAAATTCATGGCGACCACAGAAAACTGTCTCCAAGACACTGAAACCACCCTTAAGACCCAACAAGAATCGAACAAAGGGGTCGAGAGCCAAGTTAGGGAAGTCACTAAGTCAGTTGAGGAAGTTTCTAAGTCAGTTGGACAACTCGCGAAGCTGATGTCTGAACGATCGCAAGGGCATCTACCAAGCAACACTGAGATTAATCCAAATGAGCAAATCCAAGCCATAACAGCTCAAGAAAGTGAAGGATTAGATAAACCTAGTCCAATACAAGGAAACGAGGTAGAAATAGGTAAAGTTGAGGAAACACAAGACAAGCCAAAACTGGTAATCAAGGAGTACCAACCTCGAATACCATATCCCGAAGCGTTAATGAGAGACGACACAGAGGAACAGTTCGGTAAGTTTCTTAAACTTTTAAAGAAATTACATATTAACTTACCGCTACTTGAAGCTCTTTCACGGATGCGGTTGAGGAAATTTTTAAAACATCTCTTGACGAACAAATGCAAATTAGACGAGGACCCACATGTGGAATTAAATGTAGTATGCTCAGCAATGTAACAGAATAGATTACCACAAAAGCTAAAAGATCCAGGGAGTTTTACAATTCCATGTTTAATTGGTAGACTAACTGTTGATAATGCATTAGCTTATTTAGGGGCAAGCATAAATGTCATGCCTTATAAATTGTTTAAACAATTAGGTCTAGGAAACCTGGACAAACTAGGATGAGCATTCAATTAGGTGATAAAAGCTGTTAGAATTCTAGGGGTATTATCGAAGATGTTCTTGTAAAAATTGACAAATTCGTTTTCCCAGTAGATTTTGTTGTCTTAGACATGGATGAGGATAATTCGATTCCCTTAATTTTAGGAAGACCCTTTTTAGCAACTGCCAGGACTAAAATTGATGTTGATGCAGGAGAACTCATACTTCGTGTAGGTAATGAGACGGTCACCCTCAAGGCTCTCGACTCGGCCAGAACATCGAGTAATCAAGGTGAGAACGTAAATTCTACTAATAACCATTCGGTTAACCCTTATTTTCAGGAAGCACCACAAAAGAATACAACTGAACTCGATCCTAAACCCCATGCCAACAAGGAAGTAGTTCATCAAGATCGAAGGATTTAGATCAATGATCTAGACAAGTGGAAGACACACTTCAAGGAAAAATTAGGGATACACGACGAAGAACCGGAACCACACAAGGTAAAACCGAAGGAGCCCCCAGAAGAGCTCATAGGAACAACAAACCACTTCAAAATAGGAGACCAGGTACTGTTAGATAAGGCAGATCCTCGAATATCTCCTCCGGACCCTAACACAAACAAAGAAATACCTTTTAGGGTAACCAGTGTTTTCCCATACGGAATAGTCGAGGTAAGTAATCCTATTTTTGGTACTTTTACTATAAACGCATCTCGACTTAAACTTTTTCACGAGGATAAAACTGATAGCATGAGGAAGGACTTCCAACTCCTCAAACCACCCTGATGATGCAAACGAGAGGAAAGTCTAGCTTAAGACTATAAACGAGCGCTTCTCGGGAGGCAACCCGAGCACTAACCCCATTAACTTTTACATTTTTATTTTTTCGTATTTATTCTATTTTATCCTTTCTTTATAGTATCTAGCTTTAAACTAACCAAAAGTGCGATTTCAGGCCACACGACCTAGCACATGGCCGTGGCGTGGCCGTGTGGATGCCCCTGGATCACCGTCTTCGACATGGCGAGTGGAGGTGAGTGCGAGTCGAGAGAATAAAATCTTCGAGTCACGGACTCCAACCACCGTCCCACAGGCACCGACAGAATGCCACGGCCGTACGACGCGGCCGTGGACGACACTAACTTATCACCAACGGGCGTGGCAATCTGTAAAACGGGCGTGGGTGAACCAACACACTCAGACACACGGCCGTGCAAGGCGGCCGTGTGAATCGACACGCCTAAGGCGCACGGGCGTGGGGTTGTACCAGGTTTGAAAATCTATTTAAACCCCCATTTCTTCTCTCTTCTCCTATTAACTTTCAACTTTTCATTTCTCCCTACTTCCCTTCTCCAATACATCCCCAAAACCCTTAAGCTATATCAAATGCCGAAGAAGCGGAAGGAATCAAGCATAGTCTCCCTGAAGGAGACCAATCTACATAAGTTCATGCCGGCCGCTTGATTCATACAACAAGCCAAGGATATTTGAGGCTATCTAGTTTTTATTTCGTTTTTCTCTTTTGCTTCAATTTCTTTATCTTTACTTCTCTTCTGCTTAAATTAGTTTACTTCAATTTAGTTTCTTAGTAACAGGTTCTTCAGGCTGCTAAGGAATCACACCACGACCACCACCATATCCACAGCCTTAGAAATTACACCCAACAATAAGGACACTACGGTCCATTAATTTTTCTTTTAATTTTATTTTAATTTATTTCACTTTAGCATGCTCTTCTTTAATTTTATTAGTATAGTTTTAATTATTTCTCTTAAGAATCCCTGGCTAATCCTGCATGAGCTACCCAATTTCTTCATCTAGCGCAGGATCGTCAACGAGACCGACCCCTCCAACATATCGTTCATCTCAAGGAATTCATCCATAATTCAGGGAGTTTCACTTATCCCCATATCTTCTGATCTGAATATTATCTATCTTTGTACATTGAGGGCAATGTACATCTTAAGTGTGGGGGTGTGAATCTTAGACGTGCCTAACTTTTTGCATTATTCTCAAATCCCTGAATTTAGTCTTGTTCTGAAGTAATTTCCTCATATTACTAATTAAGAAGAAATTTCTAATGATTTATGATTTTTATTGATATGTTCTATATTAAGTCATTGATAATTGTGCATTTATAATTAAATTTTAAGATACTAAAGAATCAAGCATGATAAGTCAATTTTTTCTCAATTAAAATTTGCTAGGTTGTTGAACTGAATTTAAATATTACTTTGAAGTTTGAAATTTACGATGTTGATATAAAAAATACCCATAATTTTTTGTGAGATTTTTGAGCCTTATAGAGCATATATTCTTTTTCATGCTCACTTTATTGATTATGAGTATGTCAACATTGATTTGTTATTCTAGAACTTGCCTCGTTTATACATATCGAGACCACACCTATGATTTGATATACAGAGATGATTAAGGCACCTAGGTTTTAACCCACTAACTCCATTAAAAGCCTACCTTCACAATTAACCCCTAGTGAACCCCTTTTAATCCTAACAACCCTTTTTATTGACATAACCACTAATATTAACCCAAAAACCCTTCGTATTTGTTATCACCATTCTTTTTCAACTTCCCTTATATCGAGATTTGATTTGATTAAGCTACCTAATTATTTCATCCTAGTATATGAATAGATGTATTATATATATAAAAAAATCAAAGAATATTCAGTATTAGTACGATGAAAGGCGAGCTTGTACAGTTAAAGTCTATTTATTGAAGAAGAAGCTCGTATTATTAGTTTAAAGTTTCAATCCATTATGTAATTATTCAGTTTATTATTTCTAGTTAGGTAATTTATCAATTCAATCTCGATTCTAACCTTCTAATTCAGCCTCTATCTACACCTTAACCCTAGCCCCGTTACAACCCTAATTAAAGACCTTTTGATTTGTGCATCATCTCATATTACAGTGGTGGAGACTTGATTTTCAGGAAAGCCTATGGGATTAACTTTTCATGTTTGACTTTTGAGTGCCTAAATTTTGAACCTTAAACACTTTGAGTGATTTGAGTGAATCTTTTGTGAGGATGTCAATCCTTGTCG
This sequence comes from Gossypium sturtianum, assembly GCA_025698515.1. Taxonomy (NCBI): domain Eukaryota; kingdom Viridiplantae; phylum Streptophyta; class Magnoliopsida; order Malvales; family Malvaceae; genus Gossypium; species Gossypium sturtianum. The sequence continues at coordinate 24,357,242 of CM046950.1, forward strand.
GTTTTGAATTAAAGGTAATTATTTAGATAAGGGGAGACGCCTATATTTTCGAGCTACAAATCTATGACTTAGATTGTTTGAATCCTTAGGACTCTTTGAATTGAATTATCCATGTATAAATTATCTATGAATTATGATGAAACATTGTTGATAGGAATTATGAATTATAGAAAGTTTGTTTTAATTATAAGTTGAGAATTTTGCTTGTGGACAAGCAAAAGCTTAAGTGTGGGGGTATTTGATAAACCGAAATAGTAACATATTTTAATCCCACATTTAGCATACTTTTGGATGATTTATCCATTGATTAATGTAAAAAGGTCCTCTTAATCCTTTCTTTTCATGTCTTATACTCAGGAAAGCACCCAAGAATAAAAAGAACGAGAAACGGGCTCAAAACGGACCAAAATGGACCAAAGAAGAAATCGACACGGCCTGGACTAAATCCCACACGGCCATGCCTCCTCAAATATACTAGAACACGGCCGGAAGTCGATCTACACGGCTATGCCTCATTAACGGAGTCCAACACGGCCTGGCCACGATTCACACGGGCGTGCGCCATGGCCGTGCCCCTGCCGTGGAGGAGAGTAATTTCACTCGGAAAAGGATACTTAGGGGCAAAGAAACCTATTTCAAAAGCCTATATAAAGACCCTAGGTATAACCTAAAAGAAGGCGGTTAGCTAGGCCAAGGAGCCGAGCCGAAAAGGTCAGATTTGTGGGAAACTCTCAAGGGATAGCCAGTTGATCCATCTCCAAAAGCCGGAATTCTACTCAAGACGGAGGATCTCCTCTTCAATTCCTTCAGGGAGTTTTAGGAATTTCTTATGTTTTGTTTTATCTTTTCTTCTGAGATGTTTTTCTTTATTATTATGAACTAAATCCTTCAGATACCTGAAGGGGGATGAAACCCAGATGAATCTTTTTATTGTTTTCTAAACTATATGATAAATACTTGATTTGTTCTTAATTATGTGTGCTTAATTCTTGTGTTGATATTTCGTGGATATTAATTCAAGTTGAATGTGCTTAGGTGGTGGAGAAAAAGTCCCTGCTTAAGAGTAGATCTAGCATAATTAAGCGGAGTTGATCGCGTGCCTAGAGATAGGGTGACGAGATTTTGTCGGATTAGGGTGAAACCTAATATGGGAGTCCATAGATCGAAATACTGCTATTCTAGGGGTTTTAATTAGAAAGAGATTTCAATTAATCAACCTAGGGTTAGACGTTATTCGCCTCGAGAGAGGGTTTAATATAAATTAGGGAGTCCTACGGATCAAGTCAAGTGAATAAATCGTTTGGTTCAGTGTTAGATAACAGGTGAAGTCTAGATGGATTCTTCCTAAGGGTATCGTCTTAACCAACTGAGTTTTTCCCAAGTATTTCCCCAATTCATTCTTTTTGTCTTTGCATCTTTAGCTTAGTAATTAGTTAATTTAGATTAATAAACAACTTCACTTATTTTAGGCTAAATAATAGAAAGAAAGTTAGTATTAGTACTTTTAGTTCCTTTTGGTTCGACAATCTGGTCTTGCCTAAGCTATACTACTGTTCGATAGGTGCACTTGCCTCAATCATTGTTATAGTTAATTCCAGGATCGATCATTATAAATTTAAAACTCTGAAATACAACAATCAGCACCACTATTCCGACTAGGCCCTAAACCGGGATGTTACAACTCTCCCCCCTTTAGAGATTTTCGTCCCCGAAAATCTTACCAGTAAAGAGGTTTGGATGTTGCTCTTTCATAGCTTCTTCCATTTCCCACGTAGCCTCTTCCACACCATGTTTCTGCCATAACACTTTCACTAGTGCTATGCTCTTACTTCCCAACTGTTTCACTTCTCGAGCTAAGATCTTAATCGGCTCTTCTTCATAAGACATATCCGATCTTATCTCAATTTCCGTCGAAGGAATCACATGTGAAGGATCGGAGCGATACCGTCGCAATATCGACACATGGAACACATTATGAATCTTTTCCAACTCTCTGCAAAGCCAACCGATACGATCATGAGGCCCAGTGCATCGTGATCTCATACGCCCTATAAACCTTGGACTCAATTTCCCTTTTTGTCCAAATCTCATAATCTTCTTCCACAGGACACTTTCAAAAACACTTTGTCGCCCACTTCGAACTCAATTTCTTTTCTTTTCAAATCCGCTCACGACTTACGCCGGTCCAAACGACTCTCGGACTATTACGGATTACTTTCACCTTCGCTTCAGTTTCTATCACTAGATCGACCCCATGGATCCGCTTCTCACTAAGCTCAGCCCAATACAAAGGAGTCCGACACTTACGACCATACAAAGCCTCATATGGTGCCATCGTATACTCGATCGATAACTATTGTTGTGGCGAATTCGACCAAAGGTAGATATCTCTCCCAACTACCTTTGAATTCTAACACACAGCATAGAAGCATATCTTCAAGAACTTGAATCACTCTTTCAGACTGACCATCGGTTTGCGAATGGAACGCAGTGCTGAAATTCAATCTCGTACCCATGGCCTCTTGCAACTTCTTCCAAAATCTCGAAGTAAACATCGGATCTCTATCCGATATAATAGACACAGGTACACCATGCAATCTCACTATCTCTGCCACATACAACTCAGCTAACTTATCCAGTGAATAATCAACACGTACTGGAATAAAGTGAGCCGACTTTGTCAATCTATCCACAACAACCCACACAGCATCTTTTTCTCGGAGTCATCAGCAACCCCGTTACAAAATCCATGGTAATCTGATCCCACTTCCATTCGGGTACCATTACTGGCTGAAGCAATCCCGAAGGCACTTGATGCTTAGCTTTCACTTGTTGACAAATTAAACACTTGGTCACAAACTCTGAAATATCTCTTTTCATACCCGTCCACCAATACAACTTCTTCAAGTTGTTGTACATTTTCGTACTGCCCGGATGTACTGGCAAACATCCACTATGGGCCTCATGCAAAACCTTTCGAATCAACTCCTCATCTTTAGGAACACAAATTCTATTACGATACATCAGACAACCATTCAAATCCACTCGAAAATCAAAATCACTTTCTGATCCGCACTTAGCTATCTTAGCTTGCATCTCACTGTCATTTTTCTGAGCCTCACATATTTGTTGAACAAATAGTGGCTTAGCTCTCAACTCTTCCAAAATAGCACCATCGTCAGACAATGCTAAACTCGTGCTCATAACTCTTAGAGCATAGAAGGATTTCCTACTCAGGGCATCCGCAACCACATTCGCTTTTCCCGGGTGGTAGTCAATGACTAACTCATAGTCTTTCAACAACTCAAGCCACCGTCTCTGTCTCAGATTCAGATCCTTCTGATCCATCAAATACTTTAAACTCTTGTGATCCGTAAAGATTCGGCACTTCTCACCATATAAGTAATGTCGCCAAATCTTTAACGCAAAAATAATCGCCGCTAACTCCAAATCATGAGTCGGATAATTCTTCTCGTGCGGTTTTAGCTGCCTCGAGGCGTAAGCGACTACCTTACCCTCTTGCATCAAAACGCAACCGAGACCATTAAACGACGCATCACTATAAACCACGAACTCTTTCCCCAATTCTGGTTGAACCAAAATTGGTGCCTCAGTCAACATTGTTTTCAGTCTCTCGAAGCTCTATTGACAAGTCTCAGTCCATTCAAACTTGACATCTTTATGCAATAGTTTCGTCATTGGGGTAGCAATCACAGAGAACCCCTTTACGAAACGTCTGTAATATCCTGCTAATCCCAAGAAACTTCTAGTTTTAGACACATTCCTCGGCGATTTCCAACCCACAATAGCCGATATCTTACTCGGGTCAACTCTGACACCATCACCTGACACCATGTGTCCTAGGAATCCGACCACTCGGAGCCAAAACTCACTCTTGCTAAACTTAGCATACAACTGCTTATCTCTCAAAGTTTGCAAGACAATTCTCAAATGCTCTTCATGATCGTTCTCATCCCGAGAATAGATCAATATGTTGTCAATGAAGACAACTACAAACTTGTCCACATACAATCTGAAAACACGATTCATCAGATCCATAAAAATCGCAGGTGCATTCGTCAAACCAAACGGCATAACCAAAAACTCATAATGGCCATACCTTGTCCGAAATGAAATTTTCAACACATCTTATTCTTTCACTCTGAGCTGATAATAACCAGACCTCAAGTCTATCTTGGAGAACACTGTAGCTCCATTTAGTTGATCAAAAAGATCATCAATCCTTGGTAAAGGATACTTATTCTTCACCGTCACCTTGTTCAATTGTCTATAGTCTATACACAACCTCATAGACCCATATTTCTTCTTCACGAATAATCTAGGAGCACCCACACGAGTAGCTCGGTCTTGCAAAACCCTTATCTGTCAACTCTTGCAACTGAACCTTCAGTTCTTTCAACTCTACAGGTGCCATTCTATATGGAGCAATTGAAATAGGTGCCATTCTCGGAACCAACTGAATTCCAAACTTGACCTCTCTCACTGGAGGTAATCCGGGTAACTCTTAGGAAATACATCCGAATACTCACATACCACTGGCACTGTTTCAAACTCTACTCCAATCTCTCGAGTATTCAACACAAAAGCAAGATAGGACTCACATCCTTTTCTCAAACATTTCTCAGCCACTAGGGAAGAAATCATCACTGGTAGACTATCCGATCCACCTGATTCAACCCGAACCACATCTCCACTCTCACATTTCAATTCAATAAACTTACTACCACAGTTCACTAAGACATTATGGGTAGTCAACCAATCCATGCCTAGGATTAAATCAAACTCATCAAATGAAAACAACATAAGGTTTGCCGGAAAACAATGATTCTCAATCAATAAAGGACAATTCTTACACACTCTGTCCACTAACACATGCTTTCCTAACGGGTTTGACACCTTAACCACTAAGTCCATAGACTCAACGGTCATACTCAAACTAGATGCTAATCTCATGCAAATATAAGAATGAGTAGACCCTGGATCTATTAAAGCAATAACGAAGGTGTCATAGAGAGAAAAAGTATCCGTTCTCACATCAGAGGAGGATGCTTCTTCGGGAGCGCGAATAGCATACGTCCTCGCAGGTGCCCGACCCTCCGGTCTCGTAGCAGAGTCTCTGGACGCACCCCTACCACTATTCCCACCTCTAGGGTTTCTTGGTGGTCTACCCCTTGTAGACACATCCCTAGGTCTCATCTCTTGTTTCTCTTCCTTATCATCCCTCTCGGGGCAGTTTCGGATAAAGTGGTCAGGGGAACCACACTTATAACATTTCAGACTATTTCCCCAACACTCTCCGATGTGATATTTACCAGAACTTGGACACTCTGGTTTGCTCTTCGTATTGCCCACACTTTCCATCGAGGGAGCCTGGACTCTCGAACCCGAGCGAGTATTGCCCAAGTCTCGATGCGAATAACCCACTGGTGTTGTCGTTCGAGGATTCACTTCCTTGGATCTTTTTGACTAGGCTTGGTATGACTTGCCCATCGGCCTCTTTCTAGCATCTCAGGCTTCACTCACAGCCCTCCTCTTTTCTGAACTCAGCTCTTCGGCCTTACTCGCCCTCTCAACTAATAGCACAAATTCTTTCAACTCCAAAATGCCCACTAGGAGTTAGATGTCCTCATTCAGCCCATCTTCGAACCTCTTACACAAGATGGTCTCAGTCGATACACATTCTTGAGCGTATTTGCTAAGCCTAACAAACTCACGCTCATATTCCGCCACTGTCATTCTTCCTTGTTTCAACTCAAGGAATTCCTTCCTTTTTCGATCGGTAAACCTCTGGCTTATATACTTCTTCCGAAATTCTTCCAAAAAGAAGTCCCACGTCACCCGCTCTCTCGGGACCACTAGCGTCAACGTCTTCCACCAATGGTAAGCAGAGTCTCTCAGCAAGGATACGGCACACTTCAAACTCTCTTAAGGCGTACATGAGAGTTCATCGAACACCATCATCGAGTTCTCCAACCAGAACTCCGCCCTCTCTGGGTCATCATCTACCTTAGCTCTAAACTCCTCAGCCCCGTGTTTCCTAATCTTATCCACCGGGGTTTCGATATCTCACTACATCCATACCTTGAGGAGCCTTTGGATTTGGGTGAGGTATAGGAGGAGGAGGTGGGGAGGTTGAGCATTAGGGTTTGCTCGAACATAATCCGAGTACCAATTGCTCATCATCTGGAGAAAGGCTTCTCGTGCCTCTTCCCCTTGACCCCTAACCTAGGGTCCACTTAGAACAGGCACTGTTCCTTGTGCAGGAGTCGGCGCATTACTAGCTGCTTCATTAGCAGTTGATGGATCGGAATCCATATACTATATAAAATAAGATTTAAAATCATCAGAAACCACCACACTATCATTGTACACTTATGGCATGTATAGCTAGACTCTTACACCCGCTACGGTAGTCCTAGAAACGGCTAAACCATAGCTCTGATACCACTAAATGTAACATCCCTTTCCCGGGTTCTATGCCGGAATCGGGCCCGAAGCGTTACCGAACTCAAACCACTTGATCGCCACTTAGGCTCGTCGTAACTACTCTCTGAAGTCATCTCAACAACCTCTTTCTCGACTTATGAGGCCTCAATCATACACACGAATGCTCTCGAGACTAAATCGAAACTTTTTCCAATCTTAAAATTTTTCTCTTTTATACAGGTCTCACACGCCCGTGCAAGATTGGACACGCACGTGCATGGACACACACGCCCATGTCCCCCAACCGTGCCTAAAACCCCAGCATTCTGCCAATGCCCCACGCCAAGGCACGCGCCGTGCTTACCACCCGTGGTGCACATCGACTACCTTAACACGGCCTAGAGTCTAGACACACGCCGTGTGGCTAGCCCGTGGCCAACATCGTTAATCCGACACGCCCTAGACACACGCCCGGGTGTGGCTAGTCCGTGGTCTATTACGATTTAAAATAGTAACATGCGGGGACGACGGCCAAAGCACACGCCCGTGGCTGATGAGTGTGTCACACATGGCCTAGACACACGTCCGTGTGTCTATCCACATGGCCAAGAACAAAGCTATTTGCTAAGCTCTCCTCACCCTTATATCTTACACAACATGCACTCATACAACACATCCATAATCAACTCAAATTGAATTGTAATCTCACATAGACAACTATAACTTTCTTTCAAATAATGTAATAGCCAACAACCATGGCATTATACAAAATAAGCTATCCATCTAAAGGCCAACACTTCTTAGCCATTTACAACAAAATTCACTAACTTGTCTAGCCCCTATACATGCCATATACAAAACATTAAGTTTCATGTACCAAAGTGTTTGATATGTGGGTTGTCTTACGATGATCCTCGTATCTCGATTCAACGCTTTTAATCTATAAGACAAAGGAAAAGAAAGGAGTAAGCTTTGAGCTTAGTAAGTTTGCACATAAACAATTAAGCATCATAGTATAAACTAACCCACAAATAGCATTATACTAACATATAATATACCATTGTGCTTACTCTTTCTATCCCTTACCACATTTCCAACTCATCATGAGTCACATACTCATAACCATTGAAATGCACCCCTGCATTAAATATCACATTTACATAACATACAACACCTCATTGTTTCTCGTAATACATCCACACAGTTAATCCACATAACTTATCCACACAGCTTATCCACACAGCTAGTTCACATAACTAATCCACACAGCTATTACACACAGCTAATACACACAGTTAATCCATACAGCCAATATCTCGGTGGTTTCACACTTAGCACACCACAATTGATTAATAAGGTGGTATCGCACTTAGCCTACCACAAAGGTATTCATAGTGGTTCAGCACATAGCCCACTAGATGATATACCTCACGATAGCATCGCACATAGCTAGCTCATCATCAATATGCATTAGGATGGTATCGCACTTAGCCTACAATCTAGCATTATCACAACACATGCACAAGCCTACTTACTTAATCATTCTACTTAAACCACATAGGTCCTCAATCATTCTTGATCATGCATTCATTCACAATTTCTACTACATTCATCCCACATAGGTTCTCAAACATGCTACACACTAGCCAGCATTAACAAATTTTAAGTATGAATGCATTATTTATGCATAGACTTACCTCGATAATCAAAAGTATAGAAATATGCAATTTAGTCCACCACCTTACTTTTGCCTCGGTTACGATCCGGGCTTCATCTTTCTTGATCTATAATGAATAAATCAGCTTAGTCAATACACACATTGACTAAATTGACCCACATTTCATACTTTAACAAAATTACTATTTTTCCCCTAAACTTTCTCATATTTACACTTTAGCCCCAAGGCTCGTAAAGTGATTTTTATTCAACTTTATATCCTTTCATGCTTAGCCGAACCACTTACTCAACTAAAGCATTCATCAATTCTCACTAAATCACACATGTATGACCAAACTAAAGTTTTTCACAAACTAGTCCCTATATGCATTTTCATGGAAAATCACTTAGCAAAAGATGTTTCTACTACATCAAGCTTTCATATTCTTCCATAAAACATCAAAATACATGCATGTCATACATATGTACATTTTTTAACATCCATAATAGCTCACCAAATAGCTAAAAATAGCTTACTCATGCTACTAGGACTTCAAAAATACGAAGAATATTAAAAACCGGGCATAGGAGCACTTACTAGCAAGCTTGAAAAATTGAAAGAGCCCTAACAATGGCTATTGGAATTTTCGGCAGCTTGGGGGAGAAGATGAGTGAATTTTTGTCATCTTTTCACCTATTTAATCATTTAATAACTAAATGACCAAAATGCCCTTTTTTGAGAAACTTCAAATTTTAACTCATTCATGCCCAATTTTGTCCAAAAGTTAGAATTTGGATAAATTCCTATTTAAGGACCTCTAATTAATAATCTAAAGCTATTTCACACATATAGCTTCTAGAAACATACATTTTGCAACTTTTGCAATTTAGTCCTTTTGGACAATTCAACCACAATTTCACAAAATTGCTTCATGAAACTTTCACACTAGCATGCATACAAGGCATAAACCTCAATAACTCATTTATAGCCCTCAGATTTATGGTCTCGCACCACTATTCTGACTAGGCCCTAAACCGGGATGTTATAATAAGGCATCCTCATTTAAAAGCCACATCAAATTAAGCACTTAACAAACAGCACACAGCATTTTACACTTTATGCGATTAAATCCTTTTTGCATATTAAACACACAATCGATATAATCTTCACACAAAAATTTCACACAGGCTAAATCACATACTGTTAACACAGAAAATAATATTAAAATATTATTTCGACCTTGGATTTGTGGCCTCGATACCACTGTTCCGACTAGGGTCTAAACGGGGCTGTTACAACTCTCCCCCTTAGGGATTTTTGTCCCCGAAAATCTTACCAGTGAATAGGTGTGGATATTGCTCTCTCATAACGTTCTCAGGCTCCCACGTAGCCTCTTATACTCTGTATTTGTGCCACAACACTTTCACTAAGGATATTCTTTTGTTTCTCAATTCTTTGGTCTCTCGTGCCAAAATTCGAATCGATTCTTCACTATACAACAAGTCTGACTGAATTTTCTCTAATTCAGGTTGCAACAGCAATCTATAAGCAACCGGCCCAACTCGTTCAATGATCTCATACGGTCCTATGAACCTCAGACTCAACTTTCCCTTTCGACCAAATCGAAGTATTTTCTTCCACGGAGACACTTTCAGAAACACTTTGTCACCAACTTCGAATTCAATGTCTTTTCATTTCAAGTCTGCATAAGACTTCTGACGATCTGAGGTCGCTTTCAAACTATCACGAATCACTTTCACTTTCTGCTCAGTCTTTTTAATTACATCAACCCCGTGAATCTTATTCTCACTCAGCTCAGTCCAATATAATGGAGTTCGGCATTTTCGACCGTAAAGAGCCTCATATGGTGCCATTTTAATGCTAGATTGAAAACTATTATTATATGTGAATTCAATCAACGGCAAATGTTTTTCCCACGTACTTTCAAATTCAAGAATACAACATCTCAACATATCCTCGAGAATCTGAATGATCCGCATGGATTGTCCATCCGTTTGCGGATGAAATGTAGTGCTGAAATGATTTTTATGCCTAAAGCCTCTTGCAATTTCTTCCAAAATTGCGAGGTAAATCTCGGATCTCTGTCAGATACAATAGATAGTGGCACCCCGTGCAATCTCACAGTCTCAGCAATATACAATTCAGCTAATTTATCAAGTGAATAATCTATTCTCACCGGAACAAAATGAGCTGATTTCGTCAATCTGTCAACTATCACCCAGATTGCATCTTTCTTTCCCGGAGATAAAGGCAATCCCGACACAAAGTCCATCGTAATCCTTTCCCATTTCCACTCAGGAATCATAATCGGTTGCAACAAACCGGATGGAACCTAATGGTCAGCTTTAACTTGCTGACAAACCAAACATTTCGACACAAAGTCAGAGATATCTCATTTCATATCATGCCACCAGTAAATCGTTTCAAATCATTATACATTTTTGTACTTCCCGGATGAACAGTCAAACGACTATTGTGAGCTTCATTCAAAATCAACTGAATCAACTCTAAATTCTTCGGAACACAAATCCGATCTCTGAATCTCAGACAATCATCATTATCGATTCGAAATTCTGAATCAGAATTCAAAACACATGGAGCTCATTTTGCTATCATTTCATCATCACTTTTCTGGGCATTACAAATCTGACGTACGAACATCGGCCTTACTTTCAATTCGGCCAAAACTGAATCATCATCACATAGATCTATCTGAGTACTCATAGCTCGCAAAGCACATAAAGACTTTCGACTCAAGGCATCAGCAACCACATTAGCTTTGCCCGGATGGTAATCAGTTACAAGTTCGTAATCTTTCAATAATTCTAACCATCTCATCTGTCTCAAATTCAATTCTTTCTGAGTCATCAAATACCTCAAACTCTTATGATCGGTATAAATATGACATTTCTCACCAAATAGATAGTGACGCCAAATTTTCAATGCAAACACAGTTGCAGCTAATTCAAGGTCGTGCGTCGGATAGTTCTTTTCATGTGGCTTTAATTGCCTCGATGCATAAGCAATGACTTTGCCTTCTTGCCTGTAAACTATGAATTCTTTACCCGATTCAGGCTGAACTAACACTGGTGCTTCCGTCAATAATGCTTTCAACTGCTCAAAACTCTGATGGCACTTTTTTGACCACTCGAATTTAACATTTTTCTGTAGCAACTTCGTCAACGGAGTCGCAATCATCGAGAAACTTTTCAAAAACTGTCTATAGTATCCCGCTAGTCCCAGAAAACTACGGACTTCAGACACATTTCTTGGAGGTTTCCATTCTAGAATAGCTGAGATTTTACTCTGGTCACCTCGTATTCCCACAGCTGATACAATATGTCCCAGAAATACAACCTCACGTAACCAAAACTCACATTTGCTAAACTTAGCATACAATTGTTTCTCGTGCAAAGTCTGTAACACAACTCTCAAATGCTCAGCATGTTGTGTCTCATCACATGAATAAATCAGAATGTCATCAATAAACACTACAATAAAACGATCCAAATACGATCTAAATATCCATAAACACTGCAGGAGCATTCGTTAGTCCAAAAGGCATAGCTAAGAATTCATAATGTTTGTACCTCGTTCTGAAAGCAGTTTTCGGTACATCTGATTCTTTGACTCGTAATTGGTAGTAGCCCGATCTCAAATCTATCTTAGAAAACACTGTAGCTCATTTCAACTGATCAAACAAATCATCAATACAGGGTAACGGATATTTATTCTTTACCGTCACTTTATTCAACTGCTTGTAATCAATACACATCCTCATAGTGCCGTCTTTCTTTTTCACGAACAACACATGAGCACCCCAAGGCGAGAAACTCAGTCGTACAAATCCTCTATCAGTCAACTCTTTCAACTGAGACTTCAACTCTTTCAATTCCGTTGGTGCCATTCTATACAGAGCTATTGAGATAGGAGTAGTCCCCGGCACTAATTCAATACCGAATTCAAATTCTCTGATAGGAGGTAATCCCAGTAATTCTTCAGGAAGCACATCAGCGAATTCACAAACCACAGGCACAGATTCAACTTTCTTTTCTGACACTTTTGTATCAATCACATATGCCAGATAAGCTTCGCAACCCTTTCTCACATAGTTCAAAGCTTTCATCGCAGATACAACAGCTGATAACCCATTCAAATCACTAGATTCAATTCGAACCATCTCACCATTCTGACTTCTCAAATCAATACTCTTTCATTTACAATTCACAATGGCATTATGCAAAGTGAGCCAATCCATACCTAGAATTATATCAAATTCATCGAATGGTAGCAACATCAAATTAGCCAGAAAGCATATATCCCGAAACATCAATGGGCAATTCTTACACACTTTATCCACCAAGACACACTTGCCTAAGGGGTTCGTTACTCTAATCACAAATCCAGTAGACTCAACAGGTAGAGTCTTACTCGATACTAGATTCACACACACATATGAGTGAGTAGATCCGGGATCTATCAATGTAATCACATCAGTATCAAATAAAGTAAAAGTGCCAGTAATGACATCTGGAGATGACGCTTCCTCTCGCGTACGTATAGCATTGGCTCGGGCAGGTGCTCTTGCCTCTAATCTCACAGCTGTATCGATAATCCCTCTTTGACTTCCACTCACATTCCCGGCATTTCTGGGTGGTCTACCCCTAGCCGTCACATTACTCGGTTTCACATTCTGAACATTTTCTTCCTCAACTAACTTTGGGCAATCTCGAATGAAGTGATCTCGTGATCCACACTTATAACAAGTTCGATTATTATACTTGCCCCAGCATTCTCCCACATGTCGTCTTCCACACTGTCTACACTCAGGCTTGTTACTTTTGGCACTTCCAACACTTGACTCAGTCGGAATTTGAACTCTTGGACCAACACTTTGTCTCGCACGATCTCTACTCAAATGTCCAAATGAAACATTTGAACGATTGCTTGAATCTCTAAATCTCTTCATTGAAGGTTGTGACAACTTACTCATCGATCTTTTTCTTTCATCTCAAGCTTCAGAATCGTCTTTCTTCTTTTCTTTACTGAGCTCTTCGGCTTTACAAGCTCTTTCAACTAACACAACAAATTCATTTATGTCAAGTATCCCAACCAACAACTTAATATCCTCATTTAGCCCTTCAATGAAGTGTTTACACATAATGGCTTCGGTCGAAACACATTCCTGTGCATATTGGCTCAATCTTACAAACTCTCGTTCATACTCAGTAACTGACATACGACCCTGTTTCAACTCTAGAAACTCTTTACATTTCTGATCTATGAATCGTTGACCGATATACTTCTTTTTGAATTCAGCCTGAAAGAAATCCCAGGTGATTCTCTCTCTCGGAACCACAGATGTCAACGTTTTCCACCAATTATAAGCCGTATCTCTCAACAAGGAAACTGCACACTTAATACATTCATCAGGGGTCAACGACATCTCATCGAACACCTGGATTGTATTCTCGATCCAAAACTCAACTCGCTCGGCATCATCATCAGCTGTGGCCCTAAACTCTTCGGCCCCGTACTTCCGAATTTTATCCACAAGAGGTTTGTTCAATCTGATCGGATCTACAACTTGTGGCACAATAGATACTTGTGGGGGTAGAGGTTGTGGAGCAGCCAGATTCATTCGAACGAACTCTGAAAACCACTCACTCATCATTCGAAAGAAGGCTTGCTTAGCCTCTCATCCCTCACTACTATCATTCGGCCTAGATGTGGCCGGCGCTGTCCCTTGAGCTGGAGCAGGCGCGTTACTCTCAACATCGTCAGCAACTGCTTGATCGAGATCCATTACTATATGAAAACACATTTTCATCTGTCAGGATTCATCACATTATCGCAATTATATATATGGCATGTATAGCTAGACTCACACGCGCTACGTTAGTCCGAGAATCGACTAAACCGTAGCTCTGATACCAATAAAATAGTAACACCCTTAACCCGAAACTGTCACCAGAATAGGGTTAAGAGGCATTGCCGATCAATCAGAACATTTCACAACCATTTCACGACACAAAGTCAATCATCAAATTCATTAAATCACAAAATACACCAAATTCCTACTCACACAAGCTTAGCTAAATTCTTCCCATGCTAATACAAGCCCACGCATTTCATTTATTTCACAATTTATTCCTCCAATTTTCACTATTCTCAATTATGCCCAAATTACACAAATTCATCAAAACTCCAAAGACAAACTATATTAATCAAACACATATCTTTCATTTTCCACCATCAAACATTCAAGAACTGACATGTTCATCAATGGCATATTTCAAAAACATCATCAATTCACAACATTAAGACATGGGTTAGCTAGAGCACGAAGCAACGATCACAAAAACATAGAAATTATCAAAAATCGAGCTTGAAGCATACCTCAATCAAGGACAACAATGGCCGAACCCTAGTGTAGTCTTCTTCTTTTCTTTTTCTTATGATTTTCGGCAAAGATGGATAAAAGATGAGCAACAATTTGGTTTTTTTTTATTATAACATTAATAATTGATTTCCAATTCTACCCTTAATAAAATAAACATTAATACTTATAATAGTTGGTTATAATTGTCCTTTAACCATCCACTAACTATATAGTGGCTTAATTGCATCATAAGGCCTCCTCATTTAAAAGCCACATCAAATTAAGCACTTAACAATCAGACACGACATTTTACAATTGTATGCGATTAAGTCCTTTTTGCATATTAAACACACAATCGATATAATCTTCACACAAAAATTTTACACAGGCTAAATCACATACTGTTAACACAGAAAATAATATTAAAATATTATTCCGACCTTGGATTTGTGGTCTCGATACCACTGTTTCGACTAGGGTCTAAAACGTGCTATTACATCAACTGGCTTTCTTGGAGTAATTCCTTGAGTTCAGCCATCTCTGGCTTCGCCCCCGACCAAAGACACTTTTTAGGTTATACCTAGGGTGTTTATATAGGCTTCGGAATGTCTTTCTTGGCCCCTAAGTATCCTATTCCGAATGAAACTTATCTTGGCTAAAGTAGGGACACGCCCATGTGACACGCCCGTGGTCGACTCTCTTGGCCGTAGTCGATCCTATTTGCCACACATGGCCATGTGATCTGGCCGTGTACGATGTTCTAGGCCCTGTCTCGGTTGTTACTCGAAACCTAAGGCTGTGGGTGATAGTCCAGGCCGTGTGAGTCTCTAAGGTAAGCATATTTTCTCCGTTTTTGGCCCATTTCTCGTTCCTTTCATCCTCCGATGCTCTCCTAAGTATAAAACATGAAATTAAAGAATTAAGAGAATCAAATTCCACAATTCAAGGGATAAATCATCTAGAATTATGCTAAATGTGGGATTAAAATATGTATATATTACGATTTATCAAATACCCCCACACTTAAGCATTTGCTTATCCTCAAGCAAAATTCTCAGTTCACAATTAAAATTAACTCCTCTTAATTCATAATATTCATCAATAATGTTTCATCATAATTCATAGGTAATTCATACATTGATAATTTAACCAGAAGGTTCCTAAAGATTCAAACAATCAAAGTCATAGTTTTTATAGTACGAAAAATAGGTGTTTCCTCTTACCTAAATAATTACCTATAATTCAAAATCGACAAAAATTGACATCCTAACTAAAGGTTCACTCAAATCACTCAAAGTGTTTAAGGTTCAAAAATAAGCACTCAGAAGTCGAACATGAAAAGTTAATCCCATAGGCTTGCATGAAAATCAAATCTCCACCACTATAAAATGATATGATACACAAATCAAAAGGTCTTTTATGGGTTGTAACGGGGGCTTGGGTTAAAGGTGCGGATAAAGGCTGAATTAGAGGTTAGTATCGAGACTAAATTGACAAATTACCTAACTAGAAAGTTGGACTAATACTGAATAATTACATCAATAGAAAACTTAATACTAATAACATGAGCTTCTTCTAAAGATAATGAAATTAACAGTTTAAGCTCAAATAACATAGAAATAATAATGAATATACTTTTTTTTTAAGAAAAAATCATACAATAATAATAATAAGATAGAATTTAACAACTGAAATAAAGAAAATAGTTAAGTAACTGATCAAATCAAATCTCGATATAGGGGTAGTCAAGAGAAATGGTGATAACAAATACAAAGTGGGTTTTGGGTTAATATTAATGGGTGAGTCAAGAAGCGGTTTGTTAGGATTCAAAGGGGTTCACTAGGGGTTAATTATGAAGGTAGGCTTTTTATGTAGTAAGTGGGTTAAAACCTAGGTGCCTTTATCATCTTAGTATATCAAATCAAAGGTGTGGTCTCGATATGTATAATCGAAGCAAGTTCTAGAATAACAAATCAATGTTGACATACTCATAATCAATAAAGTGAGCACGAAAAGGAATGTATGCTCTAAGAGGCTCAAGATCTCCCAAAAATTATGGGCTTTTGATGTCAACTTTGTAAATTTCAAACTTCAAGGTAATAATTAGATTTAGGTAGACAACCTAACAAATTTTTAATTCTGAAAATAGACTCATCATGCTTGATTCTCTATTCTCCTAGAGTTTAAATCATCACTGCACAATTAGCTATGACTTAATCCAAAACATATCAATGAAAATCATAAATCAAAAGAAATTTTATTCTAACAGTTAATATGAGAACATTTACTTAAGAACAAGATATAATTCAGGGATTTTGAGAATAATGCAAAAAGTTAGGTACTTTTCACGATAAAATTGACCCCCCCACACTTAAGATGTACATTGTCCTCAATGTAAAAATATAACAATTATAATAAGTTAAGCACAAGATAGGGAAAGAGGTGAAACTTTCTAAATTTTGGATGGAGTCAGAGAAAAAAATCAGGGAAGTTCGGGCCGAGTTGGAGGAAGACATTCCTGTGGCGGCAGTGTCTATGGTCGTGGTGGGGTGATTCCCAAGCAGCCTTTAGAACCTAAAACCAAAAAACTAAAATAAAATAGATTAAATTAAGCACAAGAGAGATAAAGAGAAGGAAAATAAAGGAGAAGAGAAAAGACATAAGTAAAATAAATGGACTCAAATGTCCTTGGCTTGGCGAGTAAATGAAGCGGTCGGCATAAACTTATGTGGATCGGTCTCGCACGGGGAGACTGTGCTAGGGTCCTTTCGCTTCTTCGGCATGGGGATGGTGGTGAGGATGGTGAAAGAAAAGGAATAAGGGGAAGGGAAACGGAAAGTGAATGGAGAGGATAGTGAGAAGAGAAAGGGGTGTGGTGGCTGGGGGTTTAGTGGAAGAAGAATTTGGGGAGAAAGTGAGAAGAAGGGGGGTCTTAAATAAGAAACAAGGACCTGGTGCTGCCCACGCCTGTGTGCTGTGGGCGTGTTTGGTCACACAGTCGTATCGCACGGCCGTGTGGTGGCTCGTTCGTTTCTCCCACGCCTGTGTAGAGGTCTCCACGCCCATGTCTCATTCTCAGTGTCGACCACAGCCTCAAAGCACGGGCACGTCTCATACCCGTGTGACTTCCTCAGTGTCGGCAACGGCCATATTGCACGGCCGTGGCAATTTATAGCCGTTCGTGATGTGGGGACTTTTTGTCCTTGATTCGTACGACCTCTACCATGCCAGTGTGTAAATCCGTGATGCCCACACGGCCACAGCCACGCCCGTGTGGCACAGAAACCTATGCTTTATTTAACTTGGTTAGTCTTTAGTTAGGTACTAAAAATCAAATATATGAAAATAAAGGGGGTTAGTGCTCGGGTTGCCTCCCGAGAAGCGCTTGTTTAAAGTCCTAAGCTAGACTTACCTTTCATTCGCACGATCATGGTGGTTTGAGGAGTTGAAGCTCCTCTTTCTTGCTATCAATTCTAATAATATATGGTTTGAGTCGAGTAGTGTTTACCTTAAAAGTTCTGAATTCAGGATTAGTTACCTCGACTGTTCCGTATGGGAAGATATTCAGTACCGTAACAAAGATTTCTTCGTTTGTATTACGGTCTGAGATGGCGATTCGAGGGTATTTCTTTTCCAACAATACCTAATCCCCTATTTTAAAGTGATTTGTTGTTCCTATAAGCTCGTTCGGGGGTTCCCTCGATTTTGCTTCGTGTGTTCCTAGTTTCTCCTTGAAATGTGTCTTCCACTCGTCTAGTTTCTCGACCTGAAGCCTTCGTTCCTCATGAATCACTTCCTTGTTTGCATGAGATCTAGGATCTGGCTCAGATATGTACTTCCGGGGTGCTTTGTAACATCCCGAAATTGGGCCTAGTAGGATTGGGCCGATTGGACCTTGAGCTTAGGAGTGTTTAAAATCTTTAAGAAAATGAGAATGGTGTTTTTGCAAATTGGATTTATTAGTTAAGTGGATTTGGAAGGTTACGAGGTTTCTATGAATTCTCGGGTTTAATTGGGTGTTAGGAAAAATTTGAGTATCATCTTGTTACTTGTGTTAGCTCGGGTAGGATTGTTTGTGTGCTTAGTATATTTGTGTGAAGGCTTGGAAATATTAACTAAGCTAGAATAAATTTTAGTGTGGAAATTTAGTGAAGAGGATTAAGTAAACTTAACACTTAAGTTAATTTAAGTGTTAAATTTAGAACAAGAGGAGTTAGTGGCAAGATGGTTAGGATGCTTGAAGGGTTGCTTGAGGTTAGAAGTTCGAGTAGCATGATTAACTTTTGGGAGACATTATTTTCATCCTAGTATTTATGGACGGTCAACCTTTATTTATGATAGGTTGGACTCTCAACTTTTGGAAAGTTGAATATTGGTTTAAGGAAAGCTTGAAATAGGGGATAAGAATCTTAAAGTTATGGAAGGTTGGGGAGACAAAGGGCTTGGCTTAAGGAAGATGTTTTGGAAACTCTTTCAAGGCCTTTAGTGCATGTATGTAGGCGGCAAGTGTGGCTAGGGGTGGCGAATGTTGTTAGGTGGTTTGGGGAGGATATTTGGTCAACCTTTGGCATTTGTGCATCTTTTGGCATTGTTTTCTTTCTCTCCAAAAACTCCCCTCTTTGGCCGAATGTTTTTGTGCATTTTGTGCAAATTTTGCTTTTGGTTTAGCCTTCATTTTGTTTGAACCAAAAATGTTATTTCCTTTCTCTCATCTTTGCTCTTGAAACCGAAACCTCACTTGGCTTTTGTGCATTTTCTTTTTGGTAAATAAGTGTTTGGCCGAATCTCTCTCTCTCATATCTCTCTTTTCTTCTTTTGATATTGATTCATAATCACATTTTTTTTACTCTCTCTTGGCCGAATCCTTCTCCTTCTCAAGTTCCATTTCTTTTTCATCCATTTCCATTCTATTTCTCTTTTCTTTTCTTTTTTACTTCACCATAGCCGAATCTTCTTCCTCTCTTTTGGGGTTATTTTGGCCGAATATTCAAGGGTAGATCCTCTTTGGTTTTCTTCAATCGGTTTTGAAAAAGGGTAAGTGTTCATGGCCGTTTTTCCTTCTTTTCTTTCTCCTTTCTATATCATTTTCTTGTGGACAAGGGTCGAACCTATGGGCATTTGTTGCAAGGTTCTAACCATTTTTTTTAGGATTCGATTATTCATTTAGGCTCATTGGGATTTCGGAAGCAATCGATTTAAGCCATATCATTAGCAATCGAAGTTGGTAAGTCAAGTGGTAAGGATTCAATATTCTTAAAGTTGGTTGAGAAAAGTCTAAGGTTATTTGGATTAAGATATGTTGTTGGTTGAATGGTCTTCATTAAAATATTGTGATTTGGTCGATTGTAGCACAAGGTGATCTAGTGTGGTAGATCGGATCTTCGGAAGTTAGTATTTGCGTTAGTAAAAGGTGTGTATCTTACACACTTTATAACTTGGTTTATATATATATGTGTGTTAAATAACTATTCAAGTTGTTAAAGCCGAAACTATGAGATATTGGTATGATACCTTGATGGGTATGAGCAAGGATACGGGTAAGTCCGTTTCGATATGATATTGCTATATGTTGTTTAATATCACGATCTACGATATGTATTTGTTATATGTTCATATCAAAGTATATTGACATGATTTGTTTATTTATTGCATTGGTATGGGCAATATGAGAGGAGGGGGAAGATTGATATTCGTGTCTTCGGACACCAGAGGTTTGGCACCTCCAGTGATTTGGTATCACATTTGTGTCTTTGGGACACCAGAGGTTTGGCACCTCATAGCGACTGCGTCCACGTGGATTAACACCACCGTGGGTTGGCCCCACTTTTGAGATATGGGATTGTCGCGCGGTGATTTGGTATCACACGGGTTGGCCCCACAACTTGATTATTCGTGACTTTGGTCACGGTGATTTAGTATCACATTTGTGTCTTTGGGACACCAGAGGTTTGGCACCTCATAGCGACTCGTCCCTGTGGATTAACACCAACGTGGGTTGGCCCCACTTTTGAGATATGGGATTGTCGCCAGTGATTTGGTATCACACGTGGGTTGGCCCCACAACTTGATTATTCGTGACTTTGGTCACCAGTGATTTGGTATCACATTTGTGTCTTTAGGACACGGTGGTTTAGCACCACCGGTGGTTTGGTACCACGGGGTAGAAAAAGGAGTTACGGATGGCTAGGTTGGGTGCATCATATATATATATACATTGCTTGGTTATAAATTGTGTAAGTATGTGGCATTTACCCGGGAGAGGGAATATACACTGAGTCTTGGTGACTCACCTTCTCCCTTATCTTTTCAGGTGATTCGTGAGATCGCGGATGTGGAGCCGGATGAACTCGAGGAGGCCATGCAATAAAATTTGATTTTACAAGAACTTCCATTTGGGTACTTGATTTTAATTTGGTTTTCATTTTTAAGGGTTTGTAATAAGGCCTCTTTAATTATGTTTTTTTGGATTATTTACATGCTTTGGATTTGTTTTAAATATGGCTTATAAATTACATGATTGATTTAATGATATGTGAACAAATTTTTTAAAATACAAAGTGCGATGGTTTTTAAAACGTTACCATCGGGTAACCTAAATCAAATGATAATTTTAACAACTTAAGTATTTTCGATAACTCATACTATTTTCCAAAACTCCAGTTTCCAAATTTCTATTAGATACGGTTTTCAACCTAATTGCTTTAGTTTCTTTTCAATTTATAAAAGGTTTACAAATCTAAGCTGCAACTAAGTTTTAAAGATTTATTTTCGGGATTTCAAAGTAAATTATCCGTTTTTAATTTATTATACACCTGATTTCTACGAACTTAGAACAACAAAGAGTTTTTCACTAAAATTTAATCGGTAACTCGTTTTTCCTCAAAACGTTTTCCCATGTGACATACCAAATTCGGTCGTGGCGTATTGACCGGGTTTGGGGTGTTACAAATTGGTATCAGAGCCAAGTTCAAAAACTCGGCTGTGGGCCCGAGGCCCAAAATGTTTTAAAGTATGGTTTTAAAATGATTTTGTTGAAAATTGTATGGTTGGAAAGGCATGGCCTCGAATCTCCGACATCAATCCGCCCTGGTAAGTACATCAAACTGTTGATTTTGATGATATGATATAATGATGTTGGCATGACTGATTAGTAGTAGAAACTACTCTAGAGACCCAAAACTATAGGTTTGGTGTACTCGCGAAACAACCTCTTATTAAAACTTTTCATAAAACTGTGCTTTAAAGAAAGTGGAATATTGACTAATGCATAAAACTTTTAAATTGGATAAGTCGAGACTTTAGACATGAATTTTAGGGGACGTGGTTGTCGTGGACGTGGTATAGGCCGAGGTGCTAGGGTTAGATCTTCGGCATCGAGGCATATTTTTGAAAAGCAGGCGTTAGCATCGCTAGTGGTTGAGACGGGGTCTCATGATCGAGTTGGGATTGATGAGCTGACTTAGTTAGTTAAGGAAGTACTGGAGGAGGTTTGGAGCATGCTTGAGATGCGGGTTTAAAGAGCATAAGGCTCGGGTTTGTTTCCTCACCCTCAAGTCAGATATGTTTGGTTGTGTGAAAAAGGATTCAAGATTATGTGAAAAAGTACATTGTATTTTTTAAGGGCAGAGTCTTGCAATGTGAAAGCATAGTGGTGTGATTTGAGCGGTGTGTTAGTAGTTGGTTGGAAATTCGAGAGGACGAAATTTTTTTAGGAGGGTAGAATTGTAACATCCCGAAATTGGGCCTAGTAGGATTTGGGCGATTGGACCTTGAGCTTAGGAGTGTTTAAAATCTTTAAGAAAATGAGAATGGTGTTTTTGCAAATTGGATTTATTAGTTAAGTGGATTTGGAAGGTTACGAGGTTTCTATGAATTCTCGGGTTTAATTGGGTGTTAGGAAAAATTTGAGTGTCATCTTGTTACTTGTGTTAGCTCGGGTAGGATTGTTTGTGTGCTTAGTATATTTGTGTGAAGGCTTGGAAATATTAACTAAGCTAGAATAAATTTTAGTGTGGAAATTTAGTGAAGAGGATTAAGTAAACTTAACACTTAAGTTAATTTAAGTGTTAAATTTAGAACAAGAGGAGTTAGTGGCAAGATGGTTAGGATGCTTGAAGGGTTGCTTGAGGTTAGAAGTTCGAGTAGCATGATTAACTTTTTGGGAGACATTATTTTCATCCTAGTATTTATGGACGGTCAACCTTTATTTATGATAGGTTGGACTCTCAACTTTTGGAAAGTTGAATATTGGTTTAAGGAAAGCTTGAAATAGGGGATAAGAATCTTAAAGTTATGGAAGGTTGGGGAGACAAAGGGCTTGGCTTAAGGAAGATGTTTTGGAAACTCTTTCAAGGCCTTTAGTGCATGTATGTAGACGGCAAGTGTGGCTAGGGGGGTGGCCGAATGTTGTTAGGTGGTTTGGGGGAGGATATTTGGTCAACCTTTGGCATTTGTGCATCTTTTGGCATTGTTTTCTTTCTCTCCAAAACTCCCTCTTTGGCCGAATGTTTTTGTGCATTTTGTGCAAATTTTGCTTTTGGTTTAGCCTTCATTTTGTTTGAACCAAAAATGTTATTTCCTTTCTCTCATCTTTGCTCTTGAAACCGAAACCTCACTTGGCTTTTGTGCATTTTCTTTTTGGCAAATAAGTGTTTGGCCGAATCTCTCTCTCTCATATCTCTCTTTTCTTCTTTTGATATTGATTCATAATCACATTTTCTTTTACTCTCTCTTGGCAGAATCCTTCTCCTTCTCAAGTTCCATTTCTTTTCATCCATTTCCATTCTATTTCTCTTTTCTTTTTTTACTTCACCATAGCCGAATCTTCTTCCTCTCTTTTGGGGTTATTTTGGCCGAATATTCAAGGGTAGATCCTCTTTGGTTTTCTTCAATCGGTTTTGAAAAAGGGTAAGTGTTCATGGCCGTTTTTCCTTCTTTTCTTTCTCCTTTCTATATCATTTTCTTGTGGACAAGGGCCGAACCTATGGGCATTTGTTGCAAGGTTCTAACCATTTTTTTTTAGGATTCGATTATTCATTTAGGCTCATTGGGATTTCGGAAGCAATCGATTTAAGCCATATCATTAGCAATCAAAGTTGGTAAGTCAAGTGGTAAGGATTCAATATTCTTAAAGTTGGTTGAGAAAAGTCTAAGGTTATTTGGATTAAGATATGTTGTTGGCCGAATGGTCTTCATTAAAATATTGTGATTTGGCCGATTGTAGGACAAGGTGATCTAGTGTGGTAGATCGGATCTTCGGAAGTTAGTATTTGCGTTAGTAAAAGGTGTGTATCTTACACACTTTATAACTTGGTTTATATATATATGTGTGTTAAATAACTATTCAAGTTGTTAAAGCCGAAACTATGAGATATTGATATGATACCTTGATGGGTATGAGCAAGGATACGGGTAAGTCCGTTTCGATATGATGTTGCTATATGTTGTTTAATATCACGATCTACGATATGTATTTGTTATATGTTCATATCAAAGTATATTGACATGATTTGTTTATTTATTGCATTGGTATGGGCAATATAAGAGGAGGGGGAAGATTGATATTCGTGTCTTCGGACACCAGAGGTTTGGCACCTCCGGTGACTTGGTATCACATTTGTGTCTTTGGGACACAGAGGTTTGGCACCTCATAGCGACTCGTCCACGTGGATTAACACCACCGTGGGTTGGCCCCACTTTTGAGATATGGGATTGTCGCCAGTGATTTGGTATCACACGTGGGTTGGCCCCACAACTTGATTATTCGTGACTTTGGTCACCAGTGATTTGGTATCACATTTGTGTCTTTGGGACACCAGAGGTTTGGCACCTCATAGTGACTCGTCCATGTGGATTAACACCACCGTGGGTTGGCCCCACTTTTGAGATATGGGATTGTCGCCGGTGATTTGGTATCACACGTGGGTTGGCCCCACAACTTGATTATTCGTGACTTTGGTCACGGTGATTTGGTATCACATTTGTGTCTTTGGGACACACAGTGGTTTAGCACCACCGGTGGTTTGGTACCACACGGGGTAGAAAAAGGAGTTACGGATGGCTAGGTTGGGTGCATCATATATATATACATTGCTTGGGTATAAATTGTGTAAGTATGTGGCATTTACCCGGGAGAGGGAATATGCACTGAGACTTGGTGACTCACCTTCTCCCTTATCTTTTCAGGTGATTCGTGAGATCGCGGATGTGGAGCCGGATGAACTCGAGGAGGCCATGCAATAAAATTTGATTTTACAAGAACTTCCATTTGGGTACTTGATTTTAATTTGGTTTTCATTTTTTTGGGTTTGTAATAAGGCCTCTTTAATTATGTTTTTTTGGATTATTTACATGCTTTGGATTTGTTTTAAATATGGCTTATAAATTACATGATTGATTTAATGATATGTGAACAAAGTTTTCTAAAATACAAAGCGCGATGGTTTTTAAAACGTTACCATCGGGTAACCTAAATCAAATGATAATTTTAACAACTTAAGTATTTTCGATAACTCATACTATTTTCCAAAACTCCAGTTTCCAAATTTCTATTAGATACGGTTTTCAACCTAATTGCTTTAGTTTCTTTTCAATTTATAAAAGGTTTACAAATCTAAGCTGCAACTAAGTTTTAAAGATTTATTTTCGGGATTTCAAAGTAAATTATCCGTTTTTAATTTATTATACACCTGATTTCTACGAACTTAGAACAACAAAGAGTTTTTCACTAAAATTTAATCTGTAACTCGTTTTTCCTCAAAACGTTTTCCCCTGTGACATATCAAATTCGGTCGTGGCGTATTGACCGGGTTTGGGGTGTTACATGCTTCCTGAAAAGAAGGTTGAACCAATTGGTTATCAATAGAATTTATGTTCTCACCTTTTTCACTTGACATCCTAGCCGAGTCAAGCGCCTGAAAAGTGATCATTTCGTCACCTACACACAGTGTGAGTTCTCCTGTACCAACATCAATTTTAGTTCTGGCGGTTGCTAAAAAGGGTCTTCCTAAAATTAAAGGAACATTATTATCCTCATCCATGTCTAAAACGACAAAGTCTACTGGGAATATAAATTTATCAACTTTTACTAGCACACCTTCGATTATACCCCTAGGAACTCTAATGGTTTTATCAACTAATTGGATGCTCATCATAGTTTGTTTGGGTTTCCCTAGACCTAGTTGTTTAAACATTTTATAAGGCATGACGTTGATGATTGCCCCTAGATCTGCTAAAGCATTATCAATAGATAAACTACCAATTAAACAAGGAATCGTAAAACTCCTTGGATCTTTTAATTTCCGTGGTAGTTTGTTTTGTAGAATTGCTGAACACACTGCGTTTAGCTCCACATGCGACGCCTCGTCTAACCTCCTTTTGTTTGTCAGAAGCTCTTTTAAAAATTTCCTTGAATCTAGCATTTGCGAGAGAGCTTCAAGAAACGGTAAGTTAATATGTAATTTCTTTAAAAGTTTAAGAAATTTACCAAATTGTTCCTCTGTGTGGTCTTTCTTCATCGCATTGGGATATGGCACTCGAGCTGTATACTCTTTAATGACCGATTTCTGTGTATCATGGCTTATCTCAACCTTACCTGTATTTACCATGGGTTCTTGCCTAGGCTTAGATTCGGATTCTACTAACCCTTCGCTATCGTGATTAGTAATGGCATGAATTTGCTCCTTTGGGTTAGTTTCAGTGTTGCTTGGCAAGCAACCTTGCGGTCGTTCTGATATTAGCTTAGCTAGCTGACCTAACTGGTTCTCGATCCCTTGAATCGATGCCTGCTAATTTTTGAGCATTGTCTCATTGTTTTGAAAATGGGTTTTTGACACCGCGATAAATTTTGTTAGCATCTCCTCAAGGTTCGGCTTTCTCTCTTGTGGATAGGGTTGCTGTTGAAAGCCTGGAGGGGGTTGTTGTCTTTGATTTCCTTGACCACCCCATGAGAAGTTTGGGTGGTTCCTCCAACCTGGATTATAATTGTTACTATAGGGGTTATTTTGAGATCTAAAATTATTACCCATATAGTTCATCTGCTCGCTTTCTACGCCAGGGTTGTAGGGTGGGTATTCTGTATTGTTCGTCCCTCCTCCATTTGTATCGCACTGCATCACTAGATGTACCTGCGAGGAACCACACAAACCATCAATTTTCTTACTTAAAAGTTCTACCTGATTTGATAGCATGGTTACTGCGTCAAGGTTGAAAACACTGGCAGCTTTTGTCGGCTTTGTCCTCATAACTTGCCACTGATAGTTATTCAGTGACATCTCTTCAATGAATTTGTAAGCAGCCTCAGGTGTTTTATTGTTTAGTGTACCGTCGGCGGATACATCGATAAGCTGCCTAGTTAAGGGGTTCACACCATTATAGAAGGTTTGAACCTGTAGCCATAATGGTAACCCATGATGAGGGCACCTTCTCAATAAATCCTTATATCTCTCCCATGCATCGTAAAGTGTCTCTAAATCCATCTGCATAAAAAAAGAGATATTATTCCTCAATTTAGCCGTTTTAGCCGGCAGAAAATATTTTAACAAAAATTTTTCGGTCATTTGTTACCATGTAGTGATTGATCCTCGTGGAAGAGAATTCAACCACTGTTTGGCTTTATTCCTTAAAGAAAAGGGAAATAACTGAATTTGAATGGCATCATCAGAAACGCCATTAATCTTAAACGTATCGTATAACTCCAAAAAGTTCACTAAGCTCAAAATTATTTGCAGCGACAGCAGGTCTAACAATACTTGATTCAGTTCTTGTTAAATTAGGTTTAGCATAATCATACATAGTTCGAGGAGGAGGATTTTCGGCAACCACAGGAGGAAGTGGATTATTCTAGGGATCAGCCATCTCTTCTGTTTTATTACTATCGTCCTCTTGCTCTTCTTATGTGTATTGTAGGCTTCACCTAATTTCTCTTCGGTTTCTGTGAACGGTTCCTTCTATATCACTATCGTAAAGTAGAGGTCCTGTCGGGTTTCTTCTAGTCATAAACTAGAATACCTGCCAGAAGCAAGGAAAAAGAAAAATTAGCAAGGTTAAAATAAAACAAAAAAATAAAAATAAATTGCAAATAAATAGAATGGCTAAAGTAATAAAAATCAAGTGTTCCTAATATCTTAGTTCCCCGACAACGGCGCCAAAAACTTGATCGTGTCTGAGAGTTTTAATATTTATATAATGGATGATCGAGCCTAGAAACTAACTATCACCACGATTGAGGCAATCGCACCTATCAAACAGTAGTATAGCTGAGTGGCAAGACCGGAATGTCGAACCTAAAGGATCCAAAATTACTAGTACTGACTTTCTTTTTATTATCTAGCATAAAATAAAGGGGATTGATATTTATCTAACTAATTACTAAGCTAAGGTTGCTAAGACACAGAGAGTGAATTGGGAAAATACTTTTGGGAAAAACCAGTTGATTAAGACAATACCCAAGGAAGAACCCACCTAGACTTCACTTGTTATTTAACTCTGAACCAGACAATTTATTCACTTGACTTGATCCATAGGATTCCCTAATTTATATTAATACCTCTTTTGAGGCTACTAACGTCTAAGCCTAAGTTGATTAATTGAAATCTCTTTCTAATTAAAACCCCTAGTGTTGCATTAACTCGATCTATAGACTCCCATATCAGGTTTGACCATAATCCAGTAGATTTTCGTCATCCTATCTCTAGGGTTGCGATCAACTCCGCTTAACTATGCTAGATCTACTCTTAAACAGGGACTTTTGCTCCATTGTCTAAGCACATCAATACTTGAATCAATATCCTGAAATATTAAAACAAGAATTAAGAACACATAATTATGAACAAATCAAGTATTTATCATATAGTTCAGAAAACAATAACAAGATCCATCTTAGGTTTCATCCCCCTCAGGTATTTGAGGGGTTTAGTTCATAATTATAAAAGAATACATCTCAGAAGAAGATATATAACAAAACATAAGTAAAACCCTAAAACCCCTGAAGGAAATTTGAAGGAAGATCTTCCGTCTTGAATGTGATTGGAAGCCACGAGATGGATCAACTGGCTTTCTTGGAGTAATTCCCTGAGTTCAACCCTCTCTGGCTTCGCCCCCGACCAAAGACACTTTTTAGGTTATACCTAGGGTGTTTATATAGGCTTCGGAATGTCTTTCTTGGCCCCTAAGTATCCTATTCCGAATGAAACTCATCTTGGCTAAAGCAGGGGCACGCTTGTGTGACACGCCCGTGGTCAACTCTCTTGGCCATGGTTGATCCTGTTTACCACACACGGCTATGTGATCTGGCCGTGTACGATGTTCTAGGCCGTGTCTCAATTGTTACTTGAAACCCATGGCCGTGGGTGATAGTCCAGGCCGTGTGAGTCTCTAAGGTAAGCCCATTTTCTCCATTTTCGGCCCGTTTCTCGTTCCTTTCATCCTCCGATGCTCTCTTAAGTATAAAACATGAAATTAAAGGATTAGGAGCATCAAATTCCACAATTCAAGGGATAAATCATCCAAAAGTATGCTAAATATGGAATTAAAATATGTATATATTACGGTTTATCAACCCTCTCGAAATACAAGGAATGTCAGTGGTAGTCAGAGAACTACGAAAGACACTGTTGCGAGGTCTGAAGCTAGGGCACCTGCTAGAGCATACGCCATCCGAGCTCGTGAGGAAGCTTCGTCTCCAGATGTTATTACGGGTACATTTACTCTTTATGATACTTTTGTGATTGCATTGATAGATCCTGGATCTACACATTCTTTTGTATGCATGAATTTAGTATCCAGTAAGACTTTGCCTGTAGAGTCTACTGAATTTGTTATTAGAGTATCGAACCCCTTAGGTAAAAGTGTCCTGGTTGACAAAGTATGCAAGAACTGTCCGTTGATGTTTCGAGATATCTATTTTTCAGCTAATCTGATGTTATTACCTTTTGATGAGTTCGATATAATTTTGGGTATGGACTGGTTAACATTGCACGATGCTGTTGTGAATTGCAAAAGAAAGACTATTGATTTGAGATGTCAGAATGATGAAATAATTCGGATTGAGTATAATGAATTGAATAGGTTATCGGCTGTTATATCAGTGTTGAAAGCTCAAAATTATGTGAAAAAGTGTTGTGAAGCTTATTTTGCTTATGTGATCGACTCGAAAGTAACTGAAAAGAAAGTTGAATCAGTGCCAGTGGTTTGCGAATTCCCTGACGTGTTTCCTGAAGAGTTACCAAGATTACCTCCGATACGTGAAGTTAAATTTGGTATTGATCTATTGTCGGGAATGACTCCTATTTCAATAGCTCCGTATAGAATGGCACCGACAGAATTGAAAGAGTTGAAGTCACAGTGCAAGAATTGACTGATAGAGGATTTGCAAGACCAAGATTCTCACCTTAGGGTGCTCCGTTTATGTTTGTGAAAAAGAAAGATGGCACGATGAGAATGTGCATTGATTACCGTCAGTTGAACAAAGTGACTATAAAGAATAAATATCCTCTTCCCAGAATTGATGATTTATTTGATCAGCTTAAAGGAGCCACTGTGTTTTCAAAGATAGATCTGAGATAGAGATATTATCGATTCATGAGTAAAAGATTCGAGATATTCGAAAACTACTTCCGAGCGAGTGCACGGGCATTATGAGTTTTTAGTTATGCCTTTCGGACTAACCAATGCTCCTGCTGTTTTCATGGATTTGATTAATAGAATTTTCAGACCGTATTTAGATCGATTTGTTGTTGTATTCATTGACGACATTTTGATTTATTCACGTGATGAAATTGAACATGCGAAACATTTGAGAATTGTGCTACAAACTCTGCGTGATAAGCAATTGTATGCAAAGTTCAGTAAATGTGAGTTCTAGTTGCGTGAAGTTGGTTTTCTGGGACATATTGTATCAGCCTCTGGAATACGAGTTGATCCGAGCAAGATTTCAGCTATTCTGGAATGGAAACCCCCGAAAAATGTGTCCGAAGTTCGTAGTTTTCTGGGGCTTGCTGGTTATTACCGAAGGTTCGTTAAAGGCTTTTCGATGATTGCTACTCCGTTGACTAGATTGCTCTAGAAAGATGTGAGATTTGAATGGTCCGATAAATTTCAGAAAAGCTTTAATCAGTTGAAAGCCCTTTTGACCGAAGCTCCAATTTTAGTACAACCAGAATCGGGTAAAGAGTTTGTAATTTATAGTGATGCTTCATTAAATGGTCTAGGATGTGTTTTGATGCAGGAAGGTAAAGTTATAGCTTATGCCTCGAGACAATTAAAGCCGCATGAAAAGAATTATCTGACACACGATCTTGAGCTAGCTGCGATTGTGTTTGCATTAAAGATTTGTCGTCATTATCTCTTCGGTGAGAAATGTCATGTATATTCGTATCATAAAAGTCTGAAATATTTAATGACTCAAAAAGACTTGAACCTTCGACAGAGAAGATGGTTAGAGCTTTTGAAAGACTACGAGCTTGTGATAGATTATCATCAGAGTAAAGTAAATGTTGTTGCTGATGCTTTGAGTCAGAAATCACTGTTTGTATTACGTGCAATGAATGCCCATTTAGACACAATCATTGATGGTTCGATTTTATTGAATTGAAAGCGAAACCGTTGTTCTTACAACAAATATGTGATGCTCAGAAAGTTGATAATGAACTGTTAGCAAAACGAGCTCAGTGTGATTCGAACTCTGATTCTAGATTTCGAGTTGATGTTAATGATTGCTTGAGATTTCGAGATCGATTATGTGTTTCAAGGAATTCAGAGTTGATTCAGTTGATCTTGAATGAAGCACATAATAGTCGCTTATCTGTTCATCCGGGAAGTACAAAGATGTATCATGATCTGAAGCAACACTATTGGTGGTCTGGTATGAAACGAGACATCTTTGACTTTGTTTCGAAATGTTTAGTCTGTCAGCAAGTTAAAGCTGAACATCAAGTGCCATCTGGTTTGCTACAACCGATAATGATTTCCAAGTGGAAATGGGATAGAGTAATGATGGACTTTGTTTCAGGGTTACCTTTGACTCCGAGAAAGAAAGATGCAATTTAGGTCGTAGTTGACAGATTAACGAAATCAACCCATTTTATTTCAGTACGATCTGATTACTCACTTGATAAGTTAGCCGAACTTTATATTTCTGATATTGTGAGATTGCACGGAGTGCCACTGTCTATTGTGTCTGATAGAGATCCGAGATTTACATTACGATTTTGGAAGAAATTGCAAGAAGCTCTAGGTACGAAATTGCATTTCAAGATCTGACTTTTCACCTGCATGATGATGGTCGATCGGCGGATTATTCAGATACTCGAGGATATGTTGAGATGTTGTATTCTTGAGTTTAATGGTACGTGGGAACAATATTTGCCATTGATTGAATTTGCGTATAATAATAGCTTTCAGTCATGTATCAAAATGGCACCTTATGAGGCTTTGTACGGACGCAAATATCGAACACCTCTGTATTGGACTGAGCTCAGTGAAAATAAGATACACGGGGTCGATTTGATAAAAGACACTGAACATAAAGTGAAGGTGATCCGAAATAGTCTGAAAGCAGCGTCTGATCGTCAGAAATCTTATGCATATTTGAAATGAAAAGATATTGAATTTGATATGGGTGATAAAGTGTTTTTAAAAGTATCTCCGTGGAAGAAAGAACTCAGATTCGGACGTAAAGGCAAATTGAGTCCGAGATTTATCGGGCCATATGAGATCATTGAGCGTATTGGACCTGTTGCATACAAATTGTTGTTGCCACCAGAATTAGAAAAGATTCATAATGTATTTCACGTGTCAATGCTTTGTCGATACAGATCTGATCCATCACATGTGATTACTCCGTCAGAGATTGGAATCCGATCCGATATGACTTATGAAGAAGAACTGATCTGTATCTTAGATCGTGAGGTGAAAGAATTGAGAAATAAGAAAATCTCGTTAGTGAAAGTGTTATGGCATCAACACAGGGTTGAAGAGGCTACGTGGGAGCCTGAAGATTCAATGAGACAACAATATCTGAATCTATTTAACGGTAAGATTTTCGGGGACGAAAATCCTTAAGGGGGAGAATTGTAACAGTCCAGTTTTGGCCCTAGTCAGAATAGTAGTTTTGGGACCACAAATTCGAGTCAGGAAAATATTTTAATATTAGTTTCTGTGTTTGCAGTACGTGATTAAGCATGTGTGAAATTTCTGTGAATTAATTTATCCATTTGGGTGCTTAATTTGAGAAAAGGACTATATTGCAGAAAATGCAAAAGTGACTTGCCATTTGTTAAAGGGTCATATTGACATGGCTTTATAAATATGGGGTCCTTATAATGCAATGGACCATTTAAATTATGGATGGACATTAATGTGCATATGTTAGTGGAACTTATAAGTTAATAATTAAAGGTTAAAATTGTAAATTAGTTAATATGGTTAATATAATAAAAACAAAGTTAAAAATGGTGGACATTTAAGTGTTCATACACCAAAAATCCAAAGAAAAGATAAAGAAAAAGCTTGTTAGGTATTCGGCCCTTGCTCAAGCAAATTAAGGTATGTTTTGGTTTCAATTTTTGATAATTTCTACGTTTTTTGTAATCGTTGCTTTGTGTTCTTCAAAACCCATGCCTTAATTTTGTGAATTGATGAAGATTTTGAAATGTGCCATTGATGAATTCATGAGTTTTGTGATGTTTGGTGATGAAATATGGAATATATGTGTTAGATTAATATGTTTTGTCTTTGGATTTTTGGTGATTTTGAGTAATTTGGACTAAATTGAGAAAATAATATTTTGAAGGACTAAATTGTGAAATAAATGAAATGTATGGATTAGACTGATCATGGTGAATATTCGGCCAAGCATGGGTAATGTAATATCCGGGATTTTGAGGGGTCTTGCATTTTAATTCATATCTATGTGTTAGTATGCTCTGTATGCTATTTGAGGGGTCTTGCATTTTAATTCATATCTATGTGTTAGTATGCTCTGTATGCTATTTGAGTGTGTTTGGGGGCTTCGAGAAACCTTGGGGCTAGGTAGGAGCCTTAGTAAAATTTTTGGTTCAAAGTTGTTAAGAGGAGAGCGAGAGGAGCTAGGCCTTAAGGGATTAAATGTGGTGAGCATGGACACAAGCAGCGAGGTGGTGGAGTGGCAAGGGGACGCTACTTTGGGTGCAGGGGAGTTTGCGTTAAAGGAGTTGCAAGGGAGGAGGAGGTTCGAGTAGCATGGACAGTATTTTGGGTTGCTTTTTGCGTCAAGCAGGGAGGAGGTAATGGATTCGGCTATGGCACTTGGAAGGTGGAAGTTTGAATGGGTCAAACATTTTGAATATGTGGTGGAGAGTGAGGCATGAGGTTTGAATGAGTCAAACTCATTTGAATGGGTGAAGGAGAGGAAATTTAGGAGGAAAAGAAGGGATGAGGAGAGGGGCTTGAGAGTTGGCCGAATGTGGGGTTCTAGGGGTGGTATTTTCGGCCAAGAGGAGAGTGGTTCGGTTAGGGGGCTTAGGTGCCGAAATAAGGTGTGTGGTAGAGTGTGTGTGGTCATTTTTTCTTCGTTTGAAATCATTTTTCTCTCTTCTCTAGTCTTGTCGAAAGTGTCAACAAGAGTAATTCATTTTCGGTCTTCTTCTTTTACTATAGTCTAAAGCCGAAGGTTATTCTTTCACTCTCTAAAAAGCCGAAATACACCCTCTATCTTCACCATAGCCGAACCTTTTCCTTCACTTTCTCCTATAGCTGAACCTCTTAACCTCAAACTTTCTCTTCTTTTCCTCCATCACTTGTTTCATCATCAAAGCCGAATAGTTTTTCTATACCTTGGCCGAATCTCCCATTCACCATTTCCTTTGTTTTTTTCGTTCATACTCTTTCTTCTCTTCTACTATTGTATTTATTTCTCCAGTTATATCTCTTGGCCGAATCTGTCAGAGCCTGTAAAGGAGACGTTGTCGTTCATCTCCTACCAATCTTCTCAATCGGAATAGTAGTAGTGGAGTATTAAGGATCTTTCGGGACTTGATCAATCAAGGTAAGAAGGTATTTGGTTCGGCCAGAGGCCATTTCTTTTGTCCATAGATGTTAGGCCGAATCTAACATGGCTCGTGTAGGGATTTCGACAACCTTCAAGTTCAAGTGAGGGCCTTCAGGATTTAGGTCAACTTTGATAAGAGTGTTCTTTCGATTTTAGCATTCGTTTGGTTTCGTTTAGATCAGAATTAACGTATTAACACGGGTCTTTGACCAAAGACTTTGTTTGATGGATTCGAATATCGCCAAGGAGAGAAAGGGTTGGACACATAGTCCTAAACCTAAGTTTAAGAAACGGTCTGTTTACGGTTTGGGATTAGCCATCGGGGTGTGGGCGGCGTCGGAAAGAGACAAGCGGATCAACGTAGTCTCTTGAGTGAGGGCGTTAGGGAAATCGAGAGTCTAGTGCTTGAGTTCTCGGTGTGTAGTTAATACAATTGTTTCTTTGTTTAATTAGTCAAATGCTTGTGATATGTGTGGTAGCCGATAAAGTGGTGTGGTGGTATTATTACCCATATTGGGTAATCCTAAGTGTCGAGTTAGTACATTTCCTATATTAAAATGTGGATGGATATATGTGGATCTTTGTAAGCATGTTATATATGGATATCCGTTATGTTCACATGATTACATTGTTATTCCATCATGGTATCTTTGCATGTGCATGGGGCTCGGGATATATTGAATAAGGGAAGTGTGTACATCTATGTACGTGGATTAGTGATGGCCTCGAGCCTCTTTGTGGATTGATGTTGGCCTTAAGTCTCATCGTGGATATTGGTGATTTTAATCACGTGGATCGATGGCTAGACCACTAGGTGGGACGGCATTGACCGCCAAAAAGGTGTGTAGCGGATGGAGGGTCGATTTAGTAATCCCGGTGTGTGTGGTGAAATTTGGATATACGGGTGGTGTGTAGCGGTTGGATACTAGGTTGGGTTGGGTTAACATATTGCATTATTATGCGTGGTATGTGGTTTGATGTGGATTTGGGGTCAAGCCCATTTGTGGATCATGTGGTTAATTACGCCTTTGAGTCGGTTTGACTTACCTATTTTTCTCAAAACCATGCAGTGAGACATGATTCGATGGACCGGTGGAGTGGATTCGAGGTGGCCATGCAAAAGTTGTTTATTTCTATTCACATATTAAACTTTGCATTACATTTTGGGACATTTTTATTGTAATAAGGCCGCTTAAAATGTTTCGGGATTTTTATTATGGTTTGAGTTAGAATTATTAGTGGATTAATAATTGGGAATGATTCCGAGACATATACAACTTAAAAATCAAATTAAAGTTTTCAAACCCGGACTACTTACAAGCACTCGTTCTCTCAAATTTTTATACATATAATGATTTAAACTTTACACAACCTTATAAGTTTTGTTTTCTCGGCAAACTACTATTTTCAGAACGACAAACCCCTTTGTAAATGAAGTAACTATTTTAGAACTTAAAATTGATTCTCTTTCGTCTTCAAAGCCGAATTTTTTTTCAAACATTTTTTCCCAATAACATTCCGAATTCGGTCGTGGTGTTTTGGGCCGGGTTTGGGGTGTTACAATTTGGTATCAGAGCCCAGATTTTAAACTCGGCCTATGGGTTTTGAGGCCCATAATGTTTTCAAACTTGGTATTTCAAAGTTAGTTAAAAGAAATTTTTCGTGGAATAGACTTTTGAAGGCATGGCATTCGAATCTTCCGGCCCAGGTCTGCCAGGTAAGTCCCCTGACTGTATAAATGAATTGAGTGGAAGTGGATATATGATGCATTATTGTGGATATTGTTGTGGATGATAGAATTTAGGGTATTCTCTCTAGAGACTGAAACTTTAGGGATGTGTGCTCTTTACGAAAGAATAACTCGAAATTCGATACCATAAAACTACTCCTTTAATCAATGGGTGGAAAGAAAGCTAATGCATAAAACTTCTTAATTCAGATTAAGACGCAACGTTAGACATGAGTTCTAGGGGACGTGGTCGTAATACCCGTGGGCGTGGTAGAGGCAGGATGGTCATGTCGAGAACCGGTTGGGAGTGCAGTCGGGGATCGAGAACGAGGCGTCGCCACCGGTCGTGGGAGTGGAGTTTCAAGATCAAACGGGTGGAGATGACGTGGTGTCGCAGACTATGCTGCGGGTTTTGGAAAGAGTTGCAGGAGCTAATATGGGTACTGAGGCTCGGAAGTCCGGGTCTCGAGCGACTTGAGCTAATGGAGCGTAGATATTTAGAGGTGTCTGCAGGGTAGCTCGAATGTGGCGGAGTATTGGTTAGAGGCGATCGAGAGGATCATGGATGACTTGGACCGCACCGCTGCGAGGAGAAGTTGAAGGGCGTTGTTTCGTTACTTAGGATGAGGCCTACTACGGTGGTGGCTCACCGTCGAGAGGGTACTCCGCGGATCGAGTGGATTGGGGTTTCTTTAAGATTAAGTTTGAGGGGAAATACGTGACGGGCTAGTTACGTGGATGCCTGAGGAAGGCATTCCCGAACTTAGTGCAAGGGGTAAGACGGTAGCGGAGTATGAGGCAAAATTTTTGCGAGCTTGCCGGTATGTTCGGGAATTGTTGCTACGACACGAAGTACTGTGTTAGATTTAAGGATGGGTGCGAGATGAGTGCGGGTGTTGATCGCTCCTCGTGAGAGAGGGACTTTGCCACTTTGGTAGAAAAAGTGGAATAGCGGAAGAGGTTAAGCGTATTGAGAGGCAGAATAGGGATAGGGACAGAGGCGGGAATAAGAGGAGTTTTGGATCGTCGGCATCATCCGGGGTTTCAGAAAAAGCCTAGGGTTGAGAGTTCGCTCGTGTTTCTATGCCGATTCTTTGGGAATCGATTTCGACCGTGTGCCCGGTGTGGGAGGTCTCATGTAGAAGAGTCTTTGGGAAGGAACAAGGAGTGTTACAGGTGTGGGTCAAAGGATCACTTGGTTAAGAACTGTCCTCAGGACATGGATAGGACTCAAACGGTAGGTCAGGGGTATGTGCAGCCCGGAAGGGGTGGTCAACAGGCGTCGAGGGGTCGTGGTCCGAACAGTGGAGGGAATGGTTCGGCCGAGGTCGTGGAGCACCGGGTAGAGGTTTGGGAGTGCGGATGCTAGGCGCCGGGGTTGGTTTACGCGCCGGATGTCGTGAGGAGGGGGATGCACCTGACGTTATAATGGGTACGTTCCTTATTTCTGGGTTACCCTTTACTGCTTTAATTGATGTTGGATCGACACACTCATATATTGCTAGCATGGTGTTTGGAACGTTGAATGTGAGTCTGAAATTGTCTCTAGGAAGATGACAAAGATGCTTAGTCCTTTAGGGCAATCGGTAGTGGTAGATAAACTTTTAGAGACGTGCCTTTAGAAGTTCGAGTGGGTCGGTGTTTCCGCTAACTTGATGGAGTGCCGTTCGGAGAATTTGACTTGATACTAGGCATGGGTCGGCTAGTGGGGTATCATGCAATTTAGACTGTCTTTGCTAAGCGCATGTCGTTAAGGACTCCCGAGGACAATGAGGTTGTGGTGATAGGTGAGAGGAGAGACTACCTGTCTAATGTAGTGTCTGCTCTTAAGGCGGAGAAGATAGTGAAGAAGGGGTGTATAGCATTCTTAATGTTTGTGAGTGCTCTGGATGCAAAGGAAGCTGCTGTGGGGGAGGTTAGAACAGTGAGGGAGTTTGTGGATGTTTTTCTGGAAGAACTTTCAGGGTTGCCTCCAGATCGTGAGGTGGAGTTTGGAATCGACTTGCTACCGGGTACAGCACCAGTGTCCATCGCTCCTTATAGGATGGCACCAAAGGAGTTGGTTGAACTGAAGGCCCAAATCCAAGAGTTGCTAGATTGCGGGTTTATCCGACCCAGTGTGTCTCCATGGAGAGCACCGGTTCTATTTGTGAAGAAGAAGGACGGATCTATGCGTATGTGCATAGATTATCGCCAGTTGAATAAACTGACGATCAAGAACAAATATCCGCTGCCAAGGATAGACGACTTGTTTGATCAACTCAGAGGGGCTGCGGTCTTCTCGAATATAGATCTGAGGTCGGGATATCATCAGCTTAAGGTAAAGGAAGCGGATATCTATAAGATGGCTTTTCAGACTCGATACGGGCATTATGAATTCCTAGTAATGCTGTTCGGTTTGATGAACGTCCCAGCTGCATTCATAGATATGATGAACCGGGTTTTCCAACCCTACTTGGACCAATTCGTCGTGGTGTTTATAGACGACATCCTAGTATATTCCAAGTCGGAGGAGGAGCATGATGCGCATCTTGGGTGGTGCTGCGAGTTTTAAGGAAAAGAAGTTATATGCCAAATTTAGCAAGTGCGAATTTTGGTTAAGGGAAGTTGCTTTTCTGGGTCATGTGGTGTCTGCAGAAGGGATAAGAGTGGACCCTCGGAAGATTGAGGCGGTATTGGATTGGAAACCACCTAAGTCAATGGCGGAGATTCGCAGTTTCTTGGGGTTAGCAGGCTACTATAGGAGGTTTGTTGAAGGGTTTTCTTCGATAGCAGCACCTTTGACTAAGTTATTGAGGAAGAAGGTACCTTTTGTGTGGACGGACAAGCAGTAGGAGAGTTTCGAGAAATTAAAAAGGGTTTTGATAGAGGCTCCGGTTCTAATTCAGCCTGTGGCAGGGAAAGATTTTATGGTGTATTGTGACGCTTCTCATACGGGGTTAGGTTGTGTGCTGATGCAGGAAGGGAAGGTGGTTGCCTATGCGTCTCGGCAGCTGAGACCACATGAAGTTAACTATCCGACGCATGATTTGGAGTTGTCTGCAGTGGTTTTCGCTTTGAAAGTGGTGAGGCACTATTTGTATGGGGAGAAGTCGGTGATCTACACGGACCATAAGAGTTTAAGGTATCTGCTGACTCAGAAGGAACTGAACTTGAGACAGCAGAGGTGGGTGGAATTATTAAAGGATTATGATTGCTCGATTGAGTACCATTCGGGTAAAGTGAATGTGGTGGCGGATGCGCTAAGCCAGAAAGTAGTGTCGGATTTGAGGGCGATGCTCGCTCATCTTAGTCTTTATGACGACGGGAGTTTGTTAGCGGAGCTGCAAGTGAAGCCGACATGGTTAAGTCAAGTAAAAGAGAAACAGTTGGTGGGTGAGGTTCTGAGTGCTAAACTTCTGCAAGTACAGAATGGGGGATTACAGAACTGCAGTGTGAGCAGCGATGGAGTTTTGTGTTTCCGGGGTAGGGTTTGTATGCTGAAGGATATGGAATTAAGGCAGAAGATTTTGTGGGAATCGCATAGTAGCCCTTGCGCTATGCATCCTGGAGGGAGTAAGTTGTATAGGGATCTGCGAGATCAGTTTTGGTGGCCTAGACTGAAGCGGGAAGTCACGAAATTTGTAGGGAAATGTTTGACGTGTCAGCACATCAAAGCTGAACACCAGGTGCCTTCGGGGTTGCTACAACCTGTGAAGATTCCACAATGGAAGTGGGAGAGAATCGCGATGGATTTCGTTAGTGGGCTTCCCCTTACGCCTACTAAGAAAGACTCAGTATGGTTGATTGTGGATCGGTTGACGAAGTCCGCACATTTCATACCAGTGCGAGTCGACTATTCTCTGCAGAGGTTGGCGAAGCTGTATGTGGCAGAAATTGTAAGGCTGCACGGGGTGCCAGTGTCAATAATATCAGATAGGGATCCTAGATTTACGTCGCGATTTTGGAGGGCATTGCATCAGGCTTTGGGCACCAGATTGGACTTTAGCACGGCATTTCATCCGCAAACGGATGGCCAGTCTAAAAGGGTAATTCAGGTATTGGAAAATATGTTGAGGGGATGTGTTATCGACTTCAGAGGTAGCTGGGAGGAATTTCTACCCTTAGCAGAGTTCGCATACAACAACAGTTATCAAGCTAGTATTAGGATGGCACCGTATGAAGCGTTGTATGGACGGAAGTGTCGAACTCCTACGTGTTGGACAGAGTTGGGTGAGCGTCATGTTTTGGGTCCAGAGATAGTGGCGAAATCAGAAGAAAAGGTTAGGGTAATTCGGGCTCGGTTGAAGGAGGCATCTGACAGACAGAAGTCGTATGCGGATCTTAAGCGAAAAGAGATAAAATTTTTCGTGGGCGATCGGGTGTTTCTGAAAGTTTCACCGTGGAAGAAGGTGATGAGATTTGGACGTAAGGGTAAGCTGAGTCCTAGGTTTATAGGGCCTTATCGTATTTTGAAGCGAGTTGGACCAGTGGCGTATCAGTTAGAGTTGCCTTCAGAATTGAAGCAGATGCATGATGTGTTCCACGTATCAATGCTACGTCGTTACCGATCGGATCCATCTCACGTGGTGCCAGTTGAGGAAGTTGAATTGAGACCAGACTTGTCCTATGAGGAAGAGCCGATTCAGATTTTGGAGCGGGATGTGAAGGTATTACAGAAGAAATCAGTTCCTCTAGTCAAGGTGTTGTGGTGGAACCATGGATCAGAAGAAGCTTCGTGGGAGCCGGAGGAGGCAATGCAACACCAATACCCTCACCTATTTTGACCAGGTAATTTCGAGGTAGAAATTTCTTTAAGAGGGGTAGAAACTGTAATATCCAGGGATTTTGAGGGTCTTGCATTTTAATTCATATCTATGTGTTAGTATGCTCTGTATGCTATTTGAGTGTGTTTGGGGGCTTCGGGAAACCTTGGGGCTAGGTAGGAGCCTTAGTAAAATTTTTGGTTCAAAGTTGTTAAGAGAAGAGCGAGGGAGCTAGGCCTTAAGGGATTAAATGTGGTGAGCATGGACACAAGCAATGAGGTGGTGGAGTGGCAGGGGACGCTACTTTGGGTGCAGGGAGTTTGCGTTAAAGGAGTTGCAAGGGAGGAGGAGGTTCGAGTAGCATGGATGACATTTTGGGTTGCTTTTTGCGTCAAGCGGGGAGGAGGTAGTGGATTCGGCTATGGCACTTGGAAGGTGGAAGTTGGAATGGGTCAAACATTTTGAATATGTGGTGGAGAGTGAGGCATGAGGTTTGAATGAGTCAAACTCATTTGAATGGGTGAAGGGAGGAAATTTAGGAGGAAAAGAAGGGATGAGGAGAGGGGCTTGAGAGTTGGCCAAATGTGGGGTTCTAGGGGTGGCATTTTCGGCCAAGAGGAGAGTGGTTCGGTTAGGGGGCTTAGGTGCCGAAATAAGGTGTGTGGTAGAGTGTGTGTGGTCATTTTTTCTTCGTTTGAAATCATTTTTCTCTCTTCTCTAGTCTTGCCGAAAGTGTCAACAAGAGTAATTCATTTTCGGTCTTCTTCTTTTACTATAGTCTAAAGTCGAAGGTTATTCTTTCACTCTCTAAAAAGCCGAAATACACCCTCCATCGTCACCATAGCCGAACCTTTTCCTTCACTTTCTCCTATAGCCGAACCTCTTAACCTCAAACTTTCTCTTCTTTTCTTCCATCACTTGTTTCATCTAAAAAGCTGGAGTGGATTCGAGGTGGCCATGCAAAAGCTGTTTATTTCTATTCACATATTAAACTTTGCATTACATTTTGGGACATTTTTATTGTAATAAGGCCACTTAAAATGTTTTGGGATTTTTATTATGGTTTGAGTTAGAATTATTAGCGGATTAATAATTGGGAATGATTCCGAGACATATACAACTTAAAAATCAAATTAAAGTTTTCAAACCCGGACTACTCACAAGCACTCGTTCTCTCAAATTTTTATACATATAATGATTTAAACTTTACACAACCTTCTAAGTTTTGTTTTCTCGGCAAACTACTATTTTCAGAACGACAAACCCCTTTGTAAATGAAGTAACTGTTTTAGAACTTAAAACTGATTCTCTTTCTCTTCAAAACCGAATTTTTTTCAAACGTTTTTCCCCAGTAACATTCTGAATTCGGCCGTGTTGTTTTGGGCCGGGTTTGGGGTGTTACAGGTAATATGAAATTTGGTGTATTTTGTGATTTTATGAAATAGGGACTAAAATGTCAAAATGTGAAAATATGAGGGCTAAATTGTAAATTGCCCTAAATATGTGTTTTTGGATTGAATTTAATGATTTGGTGAATAAATGGATTAAATTTGAATGTGTATAGATCAAGAACTGAAGAAAACAGATTTAGATCGAGGAAAGTCGAAAATAGTTGAATAGTTGTCCGTTTCCGTTTACAAGAATCCGAGGTAAGTCTATATACAAATAAATTTGTTTGTATTGATTTATGTATGTTCATATGAAATTTCATTATGGTGGATGTGTACGAGATGATAACTATATAAAATTCGAGGAAGTATCGACAATGTATCAATGTCCAGGAAGTCCCATACGAACCTAGGAATAAATAGGATTACGTATGTCATGACATAGGTTTCCGATGTGTGATATCGTGTAAGACCACGTCTGGGACGGTGGCATCGATTTGAGATTTACATGTAAGACCATGTCTAGGACATTGGCATCGTATTTGATTCGTGTAAGACCCTGTCTGGGACAGTGACATCAATATTTGGTTACATGTAAGACCATGTTTGGGACGTTGGCATTGTACGACTATTCCGAGTATTTCGAGTGTCCTATTTAGTTCCGAATGGTTCAACGAGCAATTCCGAGAAACTAAAGATGATGTGAAATGTATAATTGTTCAGGTACGTTTGATGTGTATGCTTTATATAGGCATGAAAGGTGAGTGAATATGTACATAGATACAATGAAATAAATGCGATATATGTATGTTTGAGATATGAGCAAAACAGATGCTTGAGATATGATATGTTGGTAAGCAATGGCAAACCAATTGAGCTAAAGAGAAATCTATGTGTTTGAAATGAAGATATGTTAATGAATTTGAATTGCTATGTTTATAATTGATTATTGATAACATGATTATTTTGCATGATTTCTTGTATTTAATTCGGTGTATTTTTGAATTAATCCCTGCTAATTTGTGTTTTTATGATTTAATTCTTGTCAGGGACGCAATTGATCGAAAATATGCTGAAAAGGGCTAAATTGAAAGAAAATCATGGAAATAGGGCCAAATCAAAAAGATGGAGGAAGCCAAGGACTCATCTAATAATTTGACTTTGTAAAAAGCCAAAAACAGGAAATTCCATTTTAAGTTTATTTTAATTTATTTATTTTTAATTTTATTATTTTAGATTTTTTTAATCTAGCCTATTTTTAGTAAATCCATTAGTATAAATAGGGGTTATTTGTATTTGGATAATCATCAATCAAATATCTATTTTCCTATTCCTATTTGGTTTTTAATTGCTCTCTTTCTTTGCTTTCTTCTACTTCAATTTGGAGTAGGATTTCTAAATTTTTTTCCCTTTTCAAAGCTCCTCAACATGGACATTACGCCTATTTCAATTCCATTTGTTGGTTTTTCCAAAAATTGGTGCAATTGCCTTCCAAGCCCCTTTCCCTTTCCAAAATTCCATCAACTTTCACACCAAGCCCAAACACCTTTAACAACCTTCAAGCATGATTAAATTCATGCCACACTAAATTCTATCTTAGCCTTAGGCCGGTACTCTGTTCGAT
Source organism: Gossypium sturtianum (assembly GCA_025698515.1). NCBI lineage: Eukaryota > Viridiplantae > Streptophyta > Magnoliopsida > Malvales > Malvaceae > Gossypium > Gossypium sturtianum. Next base: position 24,401,261 of record CM046950.1, read on the forward strand.
CAGGTATCGTGAGATTTGTATCCACGCAAATAATCCTTCCAATCGTTATTCACCTTTTTCCTAAGTATCGGGATTGATAACTCATCCCTTAAGGTTGAATTTGATCCCAAGTCAAAGTGCATGTTGGATTGGGGTCGTATTTGCCGACAGTTGGAGATTCGAGTCGGCCGTGCTGTATTCGAGTTTCCGAGAACAAATCAAGGAAGAGGTGATCGGGTTTAAACGACCCACGCGATTGAGGCCGTTGATTCGAGTTGGGTTCTTCAGAACGCAAGGCTATCGGAATCTTCAATCGGGAACGCGTGTATCTCGGTTAGATAATCGGTAAGGGTTGGTTTGCAGGTCGTACCGGAACCGGCTACGAAAGGAGGAATTGGTGGTTAGGACGTTCTTAATCACTATAACCAGCTTATCGTTTGGAGGAGAAGATCAATTTTCGAGGATCGATTCTTGACTCGAAATTTACCGAGTCTAAGGCTAAGGCTCATTTACTCTGATTATAAATCCAAGTTCAATTTTTATTTGATTTCTAATACGTTTAATTATTTTGTTTCAATTATTTAGTTTTTTTTAATATCTTAAAACCCCCCCTAATTTATTTATTTTCTTTTTTTCAGGTTCGCTTGGAGTTGTGGGCACGACAACTGCCCAAACAAAATTTTGGTCGAGAGAGAACAATTTGAGTAAACCAGTCTCTGTAGGATCGACCCTACTCCCTATACTGCTTAAATTTGCAAATTAGGTGTAGGTTTAATTGGTGGAATCGACAGCCATTATTTTGGCGCCGTTGCCAGGGACTGGCAACACTTATAATTGTTTAAAACGTCTTCATGACCAGATCTTCATCCGGAGATCTCGAATACAACCCAGAGATCGAGAAATCAGCGCGAGCATGACGAAAAGAGACGGAAGCTCTTAATCGTGCAAGTAAAGCAGAAACTGAACTAGGACAAGGGATCCTAGAATCTGACGTCGAAAAGTTGAGCGAAGCAATTCGTACAGAGGCAATTCGACATGGGAAACAAGTCGAAGTGGTTGAACCTGAGACTGAACCATTTTTTGGAACGAAAGGCAACCTTGGTGAACCAGAGAGGATGGCGAACCGAACCATTCGTCAACTAGCTGCTGCTCCCAATGAGCAAACACCGTTATGCATCAACTATCCAACCGGAGGAACCCCGTTCGAGCTGAAGTCAGGATTGATTCACCTTTTACCCACCTTTCGAGGCTTGAAGAATGAAAATCCGCACACCCACTTGAGAGAATTCCATATGGTGCGCGCTCGAGCATGAAATCGCAGGAGTACCCAAGATGAAATCAAACTTGGGCCTTTCCTTTTCTTTAGTTGATACAGCAAAAGAATGGTTATTTTACTTACCCCCGGTTCTATCACAACATGGGATGACTTATCTCGTGTATTTCTTGATAGGTTCTTCCCAGCATCACGAGCAGCTGAACTTTAGAGGGACATAGTGGGAATTCGCCAAATGGATAATAAATCGCTCTACGACTATTGGAAGCGGTATAAAAAACTGTGTGCAAGTTGTCCTCAACACGGGTTGACCGAACAATCACTCCCCTAGTATTTCTATGAGGGATTGCTCCCTATGGAAATGAAGATGATCGATGCTGCAAGTGGAGGGGCGCTTGTCAATATGACCCCTCAAAGGGCAAGAGAACTAATATCCACCATGGCGGCAAATTCTAAACAGTATCGACCAAATTCGGAACCCACAAGATGGGTTCATGGGGTAAACGTTTCATCTTTAGAGGATAAATTGGATAAACTTACCAATGTTGTTCAGTCTTTGCTTACAGAGAAGAAGAATCCGACCCAACTGTGTGGAATTTGTACGTCTGAACATCTGACGGATTCGTGCCCAATCCTTAATGACAATTCAACGACACATGTTGAAGCTGTTGGAGGTTTTCCGGGACCTCCACAAAGACACTATGATCCTTTCTCCAACACCTACAATCCCGAGTGGAAGGATCATCCCAACTTGAGTTACAGAGGTAATCCCTGATATAATCAATCGTTCCTACCGAGACCTCTGCAACCACCACAACAGCAACCCAAGCCGAACACATCTCTAGAAGCTATTGTGGAAAGACTTGCTGCCGATACTACAAAATATCAACAGAGGACAGATGCGTCAATACAAGAACTAACTAATTAGGTTAGTAAACTCTCGATGGCAGTTAATCGCTTGGAGTCTCAAGGTAAATTACCTTCCCAGACAGAGCCGAATCCTCGACAGAATGCAAATGCAATAACCCTTTGTAGCGGAAAGGTTTTGGAAACAGTGCCAGCCAAAAGTCGCAGGCAAGACAAGGAATGGGAAAAAAAATGCCGAATCCAACGACTTGTAAATTGAAACTGGGATTGTGATGCCACCACATTTTCCTGGGAGGCTTGCAAAGGATAAGAAAGAGAAGGAGGAAAAAGAAATCCTCGAGACATTCAGGAAGGTAGAGGTAAATATCCTTTTACTCGACGCTATCAAACAAATCCCTCGTTATGCGAAATTCCTCAAAGAATTATGTTCTAGCAAGAGAAAGTTGATAGGTAACGAAAGAGTAAATGTGGGAGAAAATGTCTCATGAAGATCGCAAAAGAAAGTTCCTCCCAAATACAAGGACCAAGGTATGTTTGCTATTTCTTGTAAGATAGGTAATGTAGGCATTAAGAAAGCCATGTGTGATTTAGGGGCTTCAATTAATGTCATGCCTTATTCTATTTATAAGTTGATTAACGCGGGTCCCTTGAAAGAAATAGGAGTAATAATCCAATTGGCGGGACAGTCGGGTCATCTATCAGAAGAAAGGGTCGCTTGAAGACGCCCTAGCTAAAATTAACGAATTAGTTTTCCCGCAGATTTCTACATTATCAATATGGAAGATGATAACTCAACTAATTAAATCGACATTTTACTTAGAAGGCCGTTTTTAAGTACCGCAAGCGCAAAGATCGATGTTCGGAGCGGAACGCTGACAATGGAATTTGATGGCGAAATCATGAAATTCAACGTCTACGAAGCCATGAGTCATCCTAACTCACTATTAAATATTTCTAGCATTGATATTTTAGATTGCTTAACTCAATCTTATTCCGAATATCATGACTTTGACGAGTTCGAAACTGTCATTTACAGAAGCATTGACATGGACGCTTTACATCATCTCGAGGAATCAGAAATCATAGAAGATTCGTTGAGAGAAATTGTCAAACACTTGGAAACGCAGCCATCGTTGAAGAATCGAGGTAACCAATTTGAACTATTACCATCCCAAACTAAAATGTTACCTTCGGTTTTGCAGCCACCAACCTTGGAGCTTAAAGAATTACCAGACCACCTTAAGTACGTCTTTTTGGGAGAAAAAGACACCTTACCAGTGATAGTGTCAAAGAAACTGACCAAAACGAGGAGGAAAGTCTAGTCCGAGTGCTGAAAGATTATAAGGAAGCTATTGGCTGGACGATAGCCAACATAAAAGGGCTAAGTCCATCAACTTGTATGCACAAAATCTCCATCGAAGATAACACGAAACCAAAGAGAGATGCTCAAAGGCGTCTTAATCCACCCATGATGGAGGTAGTGAAGAAGGAGATCCAGAAGCTGCTAGATGCCGGAATGATGTACCCAATTTTCGACAGTGATTGGGTTAGCCCGGTTCATGTCGTGCCCAAGAAAACTGGCGTGACAGTGGTGAAAAACTCGTCGGGGGAGCTGGTCCCTACACGAGTCCAGAATGGATGGAGGGTTTGCATCGATTAAAGAAAATTGAATGCAGCTACACGGAAAGACCATTTTCCACTTCCCTTTATCGATCAGATGCTCGAACAATTAGCTGGTAAAACCCATTACTGTTGTCTCGATGGATATTCAGGATTTTTCCATATTCCAGTGGCTCCGGAGGATCAAGACAAAACGACTTTCACGTGCCCCTTCGGAACGTTTGCGTATAGACGAATGTCGTTTGGACTCTGTAATGCTCCGGCCACTTTCCAAAGATGCATGGTGAGCATATTCTCTGATTATGTCGAGAAAATCATCGAAGTCTTTATGGATGACTTCACGGTATACGGTAACTCTTTTAACGAATGTCTCGATAATCTTGCTAAAATATTACAAAGATGCCTAGAATTTAATCTTGTTTTAAATTATGAGAAATGCCATTTCATGGTTGACAAAGGGTTAATTTTGGGTCATATAGTTTCCTCGAAAAGAATTATGGTCGATAAGGCGAAAACGAATATTATTAACTCATTACCTTACCCCACATCTGTGAGGGAAGTTCGTTCGTTTCTTGGCCATGTAGGATTTTACAGACGATTCATGAAAGATTTCTTGAAAATTGCGCGACCACTTTGCAGTCTGCTACAAAAGGATAAAGAATTTAAATTTGACCAGACTTATAAAGACGCATTTGACGTGCTAAAGCAGAAATTGGTCTCCGCTCCCATAGTGCGACCACCAAATTGGGACTTCCCGCTCAAATTATGTATGATGCAAGTGACCAAAGTGTGGGAGCCGTGTTCTCGCCAAAGAATAGGAAAGAGCCTCATGTTATCTACTATGCCTCAAAACTTTGGATGTTGCCCAAAGTAATTACACAACCACCGAGAAAGAACTATTAGTCGTTGTGTTTGCTTTAGATAAATTTAGATCTTACCTATTGGGAACTAAAGTAATTATCTTTACGATCATGCGACTTTAAAGTACTTGATAGGAAAGAAGGAGGCAAAACCCCGACCGATCGGTGGATTCTCGCTCCTACAAGAGTTCGACTTTGAAATACGAGATAAAAAAGGATGCACGAAAACCTAGTAGTGACCATTTGAGTCGACACGGTTCCAGAGGCGACACACCATTGAAGGACAACTTTCCAGATGAAAACTTGTTTGCAGCAAATGCGGTTCATCCTTGGTACGCAGGCATAGTAAATTACCTCGTTACAGGTACTCTTCCTTCAGAATTACCAAGTTTTAAAAGAGATAAGATAAAAAAGGATGCGCGGTATTACATTTGGGACGATCCTTACCTTTGGAAACATTGCTCAGACCAGGTAATTCGATGGTTTGTAGCTGAAACAGAGGTACAGTCTATCTTAATTTTTTGTCATTCTTATGCATGTGGAGGACACTTTGGCCCTAAACGCACCGCACACAAAATTCTCGAATGTGGACTATTTTGGCCAAACATATTTCGTGATGCCTTTTTATTCTGCAAAACATGTGAAAAATGCCAAAGAGTTGGCAACCTTAGCCGTCGAAATGAGATGCCCCTTACTCCTATTCATATTTGTGAAATTTTCGATGTGTAGGGCATCGACTTTATGGGTCCCTTCGTTTCTTCTTTCGGTAATTTTTATATACTCTTAGCTATTGATTATGTCTCTAAGTGGATTGAGGCGAAAGCCACTCGTAATGATAATACTAAGACCGTGGTTGACTTTCTTAAAAGTTCTATTTTTTCAAGGTATGGCACTCCACGAGCAATAATCAGTGACAGAGGAACTCATTTCTACAATAAGCTCGTAAGTACACTGATGGAGAAATATGGAGTGACTCAATGAATTGCCACTGCTTACCATCCACAAACGAATGGACAAGCCGAAGTGTCGAATCGAGAGATCAAGTCCATTCTGGAAAAGACGGTTAAACCTAACAGGAAGGATTGGAGTTTGAGACTAAATGACACACTTTGGGCTTATAGGACAGCTTACAAGGGACCAATAGGCATGTCACCTTATCGACTCATTTTGATGAAACCGTGCCATCTTCCTGGTCGAGTTAGAGCACAAGGCATTTTGGGCGATTAAGCGATTGTAATATGGAGATGGAGATCGCAGAAAATAACGGAAATTGGACATCCAGGAACTCGAGGAAATTAGAAACGATGCATATGAAAATGCTCGAGTATATAAAGAAAAGACGAAGGCATTTCATGACAAGTTCATCACTAGAAAGCGGTTTTCAATAGGACAAAAAGTTCTCCTATACGACTCCACCTTAAAAATTTTCGCTGGTAAGCTTCGATCCAAATGGATAGGACCATTTACTATTACTAATTTGTTTTCGAATGGTGCATCGAAATTCAAAGTGAAGAAACACGAAAGTGCTTTAAGGTGAATGGGCAACGACTAAAACCCTTTTCGAGAATTTTCAAACGCATTACAGATTGAAGAGATTGTTCTCGACGAGCCCAAAATTTGAATAAACAGGTCGTCGAGCTAACGACATTAAACAAATGCGCTTTTTGGGAGGCAACCCAAATTTCTTCTCATTTATTTAATTTTATATTTTTAGTAAATTTAGGGTGTAAATAAATAAATTTTTTTACTTAGTTCAATTAATTTGATGTTTTCAGGAAAATAGTGGAGAGCATGAATTTTTCCCAAGAGTCGGATAACTGTGGTGGCGTGGGCACGACATGTTTACATGGTGACAAGTATTTACCAAAATAAAAAAATCCCCAACCCAAATTGCCAACCCAACAAAAACCCAATAAACACAACACCCATTTAACCTAAACACCAAAACCCAAGCTTAACCCAATACCCAAATTTAACCCATTTAAACCATACCCAAACACATACCCATTTACCAACCCAATAACACAAACCCAAACCCAAAATCCAATACCCAATACCCATCCATTTTACCCAACAAATATAACCCAAAAATTTAACCTCCTTTACCATCCATCCATTTAACCCACCTAACCATACCCAATACCCAACCCAATTAAATTACCTACCCAAAAACCAAACTAACCCAACACCCACAAAGCCCAACCGAAATTCCTAGGAAAATATAGAAAAAAAAAAGAAAAAGAAAAAGGAATTTAACACCCAAATTTTTAAACACCCAAAAATCCCTAACACCTTTTCATCTTCTTCATCTTCTTCAACACACAAAAAGAAAAAGAAAAAAAAACCTCAACCCAAGACCTACCCACGCCGTCGCCGTCGTCCTACCATGCTGCCGCCATCATCTTTCCTCCTCCATCACCGTCGCAATGCTGTTGACATCGCACGCCATCACCGACGCCACCACCATCATCGTTTTCTCCTCTCCCTTTGCCGACGCCGAACGCCCCAACCACCACCAATCCCCTCCATTTTCTCTCCACAACGTCGGCCCTCCATCGCTGTTTCACTCCCCCACTGCCACTATCGTCGGTCGACGCTAACACCTCCAGCCACCACCCTTTCCTTATTCATTTTCCTTATTTCTTTTCACAACAAAACCACCTTCCACCACCATAAACAACAACACATTCGAACCCCCACCATCAACCATTTAAAAATCGGCCAAAACAAGCCATTCTCGGTCACCATCGCTGCCGCAACTGCCGCCGTGCACCGCCGTCGACCACCGTCGCCACCTTCGTCGAAACAGAGCCGAATCTTCGTGTCGCTGCCACGGATACAATGGTTCGAACTCGGAACTAAACGATCGACAATGTTTCGATTTCGCTCAACCGAAATCGGCACCATTTTTCAGCACCTTCATTCGTCGATTTAGACGATGAAGACGCTCCTCCGCAACCTCCTCCATAATAAATGGCCAGCCCATCGAGAACCCAACGTCAACGAAGGTTGACCCCGATCGAGTCAGACACTTCGGGTAGTCCCGAAGAAGTCGGGACCTCTAACGACAATGTTGAAGCTACCCCCACCGTCGACGAACGAGTCACTCAACGCCAAACCAGAAGTCGTTGACAATCGACACGAGAGCCATCGACACCCCCGAACAGTAGTACTGATGCTACTGAAGAAGAAAACCCACCCAACCCGCCTAACGAGCACATTCGACCAACCCGAGATGGCCAACGCAACAGACATAGTCGTGCCAATGTAATTCCAACGTAAAGTTGTCTTCGTGGGTTTCTCGACTTCTCGACATCGGAGCATCAAACACGATACAACACCATCCGACAACGCTCGCTCCCGGTTTGTAAGTAAATCGATTTTCCCACTCTTGAACTTTTAGATATGCATGATGTTGTGCTTCATTATTTTGATGCTATTGGTTGGACTTTATATGCTAATATTACTTGTAATGCAAATTATGAAATAGTATATGAATTCTGCACCACTTTTAGCTTCGATATTAATGCTTTGCAAACTGTTGAAATGCAAAATATTGTATGCTTTCGTTTGCTTGGGAGAGACTTTCGGATGTCAATTTCAGAATTTAACATTGCCATGGGTTTCGTCGACTCTGATGATATTCAGTCCGATTCTTATCATTCTGCTTTGTTAGATGTTCCGAACAACTTTGATGCTCAGCATGTTTATCGTGTTTTAACTAATTCTGATCATGTTTATAATCCAAAAACCACAAAAGATTTATTGGTGCATGAACCTGCCTTGAGATATATACACTGATTTTTGGCATTTAGCTTTTTAGGTAGAAATAATGCATCAGCGGCTTTGACTAAAACCGAACTATTCTTTTTGTGGTGCATGCATTCGGGTTTTAAAGTCAATCTAGGATATTGGTTTGTACGAAATTTTCATGCCATTTTGCGTTACAATCGTCCACTTATACTTGGATCATTTATTTCAAATTTAGCCTCTCGACTTTTCTCTGAAATTGATTTCTCAAATTTCACATGTGCATATAGTATGAGTAGCCTAGATAAATATGGTTTGGATTCTATGGGATTGCTTGCCGGCACCCCTACTTCGTGTTATTTTGTTCCTCCAAGTACGCGGACTACTCGCGAACATATGGTTTTTTGCCAACGCCCACACATCAACACTAGAGAGCGCGAGGAGCAACCTCTATCTGTGGAGGATCGTTTAGGCTGAATGTAGGCAATACTTGGAATTATTGAAAATCAAGTCTCCACAATCCTTGATATCTTGCAAAGCCGTTACCCCCAACATCGACAAAATCATTGAAGACATAAATGGGGAGTACTCTAAACTTTTTATTTTATTTATTTGAGCTGTTGTTTTTCTTCTCTATTATATGACACATGCTTGAGGACAAGCATAGAATAAGTAGGGGGGACGAATATAGTAAGTATGCATGGATGGTTGATTAATTTTTGATTAATTTTGGCTGCATGCTTTCTCTTTTGCATATGTTCAATCTTGCATTGAATTCATTCTATAGTTTATTTTCACATTGAGCCTTTAATCTCATACTTAGTCAACTTGGACAATTGGGCAAAATTTTTTGAATTTAAATGCTCAAGTATATAGATTAATCAACACTTGTATTTTAAGATTGATATATGTAGCTAGATTTTAATGAATTGATTGTTTGAAAAAAAAAATATATTTGCTTGTGCATGAATGAAGAAAAGAAAAGAAAAAAAAAAGGAAGAAGAAAAAGAAAAATGGAAAAATGGAAAAATATATAATAGTAAATAAAGGCTCAAGTTATGAGTGAAAGTTTTGAGAACGTGACCGGATTGAGTAACCGGGGTGAGGTGCTTGGGTTGTCATCTCATCTCGCGTAAAAAGGTTCGAGTGACAAGTCGATAGCTTAATAACATTCCGCTAACTGAGCCCAATATTAAAGACTGTTTGAACTGAGTAACCGGGATATGGTGCTTGGGTTGTCATCCTAGTTCGCGCAAAAAAGTTTGACCATGTCTAATTTATTTTTCTAAAGCATAGTTAGTTAATAATGCCTTGCAATTTATTGGATTCGAACTCAATTTAATGAAATTATCTAGTTTGCATATTTTCAAATTTTATGATACTTGCCTTGTTGATTAAACTATATGTTATGAACATTTATTTAATTATTTTTGCCTATGTTGTTTGCATTGACTATGGATGTTGAAAAGAGGCTCAATTCCTAATAAATTGTAGAATTAATTCTATTGTTTGAACGAACAACATGCTTGAGGGCAAGCATGAGCTAAGTAGGGGGATTTGATAACATGATTATTTTACATGATTTCTTGTATTTAATTCGGTGTATTTTTGAATTAATCCCTGCTAATTTGTGTTTTTATGATTTAATTCTTGTCAGGGACGCAATTGATTGAAAATATACTGAAAAGGGCTAAATTGAAAGAAAATCATGGAAATAGGGCCAAATCAAAAAGATGGAGGAAGCCAAGGACTCATCTAATAATTTGACTTTGTAAAAAGCCAAAAATAGGAAATTCTATTTTAAGTTTATTTTAATTTATTTATTTTTAATTTTATTATTTTAGATTTTTTTAGTCTAGCCTATTTTTAGTAAATCCATTAGTATAAATAGGGGTTATTTGTATTTGGATAATCATCAATCAAATATCTATTTTCCTATTCCTATTTGGTTTTTAATTGCTCTCTTTCTTTGCTTTCTTCTACTTCAATTTGGAGTAGGATTTCTAATTTTTTCCTTTTCAAAGTCTGCGTCAGACATTCTACCTATTTCAATTCCATTTGTTGGTTTTTCAAAAATTGGTGCAATTGCCTTCAAGCCCCTTTCCTTTCCAAAATTCCATCAACTTTCACACCAAGCCCAAACACCTTTCACAACCTTCAAGCATGATTAAATTCATGCCACACTAAATTCTATCTTAGCCTTAGGCCGGTACTTTGTTCGATCGGGAATCGTGAGATTTGTATCCGCGTAAATAATCCTTCCAATCGGTATTCACCTTTTTCCTAAGTATCGGGATTGATAACTCATCCCTTAAGGTTGAATTTGATCCCAAGTCAAAGTGCACGTTGGATTGGGGTCGTATTTGCCGACAGTTGGAGATTCGAGTCGACCATGCTGTATTCGAGTTTCCGAGAACAAATCAAGGAAGAGGTGGTCGGGTTTAAACGACCCACGCGGTTGAGGCCGTTGATTCGAGTTGGGTTCTTCAGAACGCAAGGCTATCGAAATCTTCAATCGGGAACGCGTGTATCTCGGTTAGATAATCGGTAAGGTTGGTTTGGTGTGTCGCACAGGGCGAACCGCCACGAAAGGAGGAATTGGTGGTTAGGACGTTCTTAATCACTATAACCAGCTTATCGTTTGGAGGAGAAGATCAATTTTCGAGGATCGATTCTTGACTCAAAATTTACCGAGTCTAAGGCTAAGGCTCATTTACTCTGATTATAAATCCAAGTTCAATTTTTATTTGATTTCTAATACGTTTAATTATTCTGTTTCAATTATTTAGTTTTTTTTTAATATCTTAAAACCCCCCTAATTTATTTATTTTCTTTTTTTCAGGTTCGCTTGGAGTCGTGGGCACGACAACTGCCCAGACAAAATTCTGGTCGAGAGAGAACAATTTGAGTAAAACAGTCTCTGTGGGATCGACCCTACTCCCTATACTGCTTAAATTTGCAAATTAGGTGTAGGTTTAATTGGTGGAATCGACAGCCATCAATTATTTGATAAGTTTATTTGTATATGGCTTCCTAAGCTTTTGAAAGCTTACTTTGTGTGTGTTTGCTTTGTTTTATAGATCGTTAAAGCTACGAAAGGCTCAGGGATCATCGAGGATGGTCATCACACTACCTAATCTTATTTTGGTACCTTTTTAAAGTGTATATACTAAAGTATGGTATGTATAGGCTAGTCACTTTGAATTATGTTTGAGACATGTGTATAGCCATGTGATATGGCTAGATAAATGGCTGTGATATGAATGAGTAGTCATATTATATGATGCTTTGTTTGGTATGATTTAATGACTAATGAAATGGTCAAAGTAATGGTAAGTTTATTGATGCAAAGTTGGTATAGTATTGATGAGTAGATGTCATATTGTAGTGGTAAGTTGTGAATGATTTATGTTTAGAAATGCTTGTGAATAAATTGAGCTAAATGGCATATAAGTTGGTATGTCTTTAAAAGTACTTGAATGAGTTTTAAAGATGACCATTTGGCATATTTTTGGTTGCCAATTGTGTTTGGAATAATGCTTGTATGTGCTTGTAGGGATGACCCAAAGTGTGGGAGGCATTTTGGCCTTGTAAATGGCCTATAATTGCCCACACGGTGGAGCACACGGGCGTGTGGCTCGACCGTGTCCCTCGTGGTTGAAATTGCAAAACAAGTCAGACTCGACCACGGGCTGGACACACGGGCGTGTGACTGGCCGTGTGGTGTAAGTCAGGCTCGACCATGGGTGAGACACACGGGCGTGTCTCAGGCCGTGTGGTCAAGTCAATATGTATGCCCTGTTTTGGCACGGCTCGGACACATGGGCATGTCTGAGGCTGTGTGAGACACACAGCCTGCCCACACGGGCGTGTGACCTCTGTAACTTTGAAAAATGTTTGAATTTTGGAAAAAAATTGTATGATCCCGGTCTAGTCCCGATCCCTTTCTAATACATGTTTAAGGTCTCGTAGACCTCATTAAGGGACTATATGTTTGTATTTTGCTATGATTTGATGATGTTATACTTTATAATACAAAATGTTTGTAAAAGTTTCCGATTGTCCGGTAATGCCTCTTAACCCTAGACCGGCGACAGATTACAGGTTAGGGGTGTTACAAGTACACCAAGGATGCAGCGAAGAAGAGGGTTTTTATGCATACAGTGGAAAAGTGGCGTAGTTTAGGATTATGCCCTAAGAGTCTGCCTTTAATAAACTTTTATAATATATATTGAATCTGTAATAAGCTTGATGTAATAAGTTATTTGAAATATTTTCCTTGTTTTTAGACATAAGTTCCAGTTAAAATAATAAATAAAGTGTTTAAAGAAATGAGTAATTGTCAACTATTTTGATAATTTGTTAAATATTATGATGTAACGCCCGAGATCCGGATCCGGCAAATTGGGTCAAGTTGAGGGCATTACATATCCCATACTCATCAAGAAGATGGCAAAAAAAGGGTGCAGAAAAAGGTCAAAATCTGCTTCTAGCACGTGCAACGGAAGTAAGAAACCCTCTTCGGTATCACTCAATTGCCTTGAACCTTAGACAATTAAGAAGTCATAGGCAAAATTGGGCAATTAAATGCCTCGAATAGCCAAATGACCACTCATTTCTTTGTACTCTTTCATATAGGTATAAGCTTTCGCCTCTATAGGAACACTAGCTTCACGACGTTGTGAGTGCTCACTCCCTGAACCACCGCAGTTACCCTGACCACTATGGCCACATCTTCTTGTCCTAACCATTATACCCAACTAAACCTAGAATGACCAGAATGAGTATTCGAAAATTTTAAGAAGTTTACCTCTGAATCAAGACTGTTCTTCTCATGTCTCTTCCTCAAAAATTTCAAATCTAAACGGTTCAATTTTTAGGGTTAAAACCAGGTCGTTTTAAAGAAATTCAAAGCATTCAAAGCCTGACGATTCGCATATCCAAGAGTGAAGGCCCAATTAGCATTGTACAGTTGTACATCCCTTTAACACGTGACAAAATGTACACAATAATTTTGAGCGAAGAGCGTATATAATAAGTTCCATTCTAAAAATATATATTTCACTTCACTTAGCCAAGTTCTTAGAAGAGCCACTTTATAACTCTTCTTCAAACTAGGTGGATGACAAATTGTTATGGTGTTTGCCATTATTAACTCGGTTACCCGACTGTGACCGACCTGTAGCTTGCATAGTTTGCATCCTTACATGGGCTCGCATGTGATGGGTTCACACGTGGTGAGTTTGCATCTTTACATGAGCTCACACATGGTGGGTTCGCATCACCATGCAAGCGAACCACCACTTAAAGAACACATGTTAATATTAGGATAGGGTATGTGTTGGCATACATGAGGGCTTACCTAGGACATCACATATAGGAATCATATCATATAAATAAAGAAATTAACCTCCTAGAGGGGGAGACACACAAAAAACACTTAACAATTTGTAATTATAAAAACATGAAAATTAATATTTTATTATTTCATTGAAATATAATTAATTTAAATAATAAGAAAAAATAAAACCTATTAATTTGGTTTTATTATAATTTTAAAATTAAAAATACTTTATATAAAAATAATTGCATTTATTAAATAACACATGACAAAATTTTAATGTGAGTAAAAGAGACAAAATTTTAAAGTATTAATGTGTCAAAAATTAGACTCTCCCATAAGATTATTTCTATTTTTTTATAAACTTTAATTTTAAATATTATATATAGTATTATTTAAATTCTTGATTGAGTTGGTGTCACAAGTTAATCGGGTACCAACTCGATTAGAAAATTATAAAATATCATTTCATGTTTAAAATAAGTATGTCATTTTAGGGTACTTTAGTTTTTTTATTTAAAAAATTAATAAATAATTTGTGGGATTTGATTCCATGATATTTACATCAATAAAACTTTAACTTTACCTTAAAACCAAAGTTTTACCTTAAAATGTTTTTGTACATTTTAATTTTATTATGCACCACTTTATGGTATAATGACTTTTTTGGCCCCCAACTTTACGAAAAAAGTCATTTTAGGTCTCCATTTAATTTTTCGCCTCTTTTAGCCCTTGAACTTGTAGTTTTTGTCAAATTACCCCAAAATGGATGGAAGAGTTAACGTTTGTTAACGTGACTTACGTGTGGATTACCACGGAGATGACACGTTAGCATTTAATTGATTTTTTAAGAATTTAAAATATTTAAAATATATTTTTATAATTTTTAAAATATTTTTATTGATTTTTATTTTTTAAAATAGTTTTTATAATTTTTTGAATTTTCAAAAATTAAAAATATTAATTAAATGTTGACATGCAACGCTAGGAAAGTTAAAAAACGTTAACTTTTCTATTCATTTTGAGGTGACTTGACAAAAAAAGGCAAATTTAAGGACTAAAAATGATGAAAAATTAAATGAAAGGCTTTTTTTTTTTTTTTGTAAAGTTGGAGGGTCAAATAAGTCATTATGCTTATACATATTGCATATGTTAATTTATTATTAATTAATTCCAAACCATATACTTCATTATTTATTTTATGTTATTTTTAAACATACATGATAAAATTTCTAATATATATGTCTAAATTGGGCCAAAACTTAATAATATTGCATAAATTATATGGTCAAATAAATCATCACGGTTGCACATATTCTTTCTCTTCCAAAACTTAAAGACAAGTCCTAAATTGGGCCAAGGTCCAAAGCCACAAGTACTGGCCAATAACTTTGGCAGGTAGAAGCAGCGCCTTGATGCGAAAATGGCTTAATATATTATTTGTAATTTGAGTTGTAATCCTATTTCTAATTTAGAAAAGAATATAACACAATTTAACAATACTTAAAATACTTTAGTTTTTATTAAAAAATTGAATATAAAAAAGAATAAAGTTATTATTATTTAAAATTCATTAAATTTAAATACATGATGTAATTATGGGGGTGCGCAGCCGTAGCAAATCCAATCCAAATCAGCCTGATATTGGACATACCCTATAAGTGAGAAACACTATGTTGCTCGAGTTATGGGCTATGGCTTGCCTTTAATTCAAGAGAAGATGGAGGAATTTATCACACAATTACAAGATTTTCTATTTTATATCACTATAAATTTTTCTTTGAAATTAGAATTAAAAGTAAAAGGCTACGAGTCTGTTCACGTCTATGAAATATCCTTATTGTTAATGTCAACGGGAGGACATCAAAAAGCACATGCATGGCTAGCATTAACTACACTTCAAAGTAGCTATATGTGAGTAGTTTAATACTCAACCCTAATATAGGAAATTAAGTTACATAAGATTGCACATGATCCAATGATCACATTCTAAAATTAGCAACTTTTATAACATAAAAACAAAACTCAATCTTCCTTATTTTCCTATTGACTTTGCAAAGCCCCTTCCATATATTGGGGGCAGCATTTATGTGTTCCACAAGCTTTATTAATAATACCTGCCGTAGGATAGAAATTAAAGTCAATAAAAGTTAAGTTATATTGAAAATTGCTTTTGAAAAATGAATTTTTAAAATGAATTTTTTTTAAAAGGTTAATATTTTTTGGTGTTTGGATGAATCTGTGTAAAATATTTTCTGTTATGTTGACAAATTTTCTGAAAATATTTCATAAAAGCTGTTTTCAATGAAACAAACGTATATTTGAGATTTTATTATCTTTTTATTGTTTAATTGAGTTTACTTTATATTTTACATTATTTTTTCATATATTAAAAATATTTTGCTAATTTTAGGTTCATTACAACATCATTTTTTAGTTATATGACTACTAATTGAGTATTTTTTATTCAAAAATGTAACATCAACAAAATTGACCAAAAAAATTAATAAGGTTAACAATTGGACTTGATTTTAAAATTTGAAAAATAAAGAGACTAGATTCTTTAAAATAAAAGTACATGGATTAGATTTTTAAAAATAAAAGTACATGGACTAAAAGTTCAAGGATATTCTAGAGTTAAAGAATTCATTTGATAGCCTAGGGATCATTGGAGGCGTCTTTAATGCGTTGAGTGAGCTTCAATGGGAGGATATTTTCTCTAGGCTGTTATTGGATCCGAAAAAAGTATATTGAGCAGGTTGATATCATTGGTAGAGAGCTTCTTCGCCATTGGTGGGGTTTTCAATGGAAACTTGTTGGGTGTTTTGATGATTTTGTTTCGCTATGTTGAATTGTGAAGTTGACAGGACTCCATAAAAGATTATGGTTGATATCGATTTTGACATCATGTTGAGGCAAGGAGGGCTCATGATGACATTCAATTTTTGAATGATATTAGTGGTATTGGCCTAAGAATTGTAGTTCATTGAGGAGCATAGTCAACCGAGAACAGTTTTCTATGGACTCCACCTTCCCCTAGGGGAATGAAGTTCAATGTCGCAGGTGTTGTAACGGATGTTGAAGTGGGTTGTGGTGGGTTTTGAGAGACGATAAAGGAGCAGCCTACGTGATGTTCATTGGGCCGATTGAAGTTACGGAATTGGGAATGGTTGAGGCAAGAGCCACAAAAATAGCCGTGAAGATATTTTATAGTAAGGGATGGCATGAGAAAGTTCCTCTAGTTATTGAGTTTGACTTGTGTGTTGTTTTGAAGTGGTTGTTGGTTTGGAGCTATAAACTGTGGATGTTGTGGAATCTAGTCATTGATATTGTCTGTGGTTTTAATAAACTGTTGCAGGTTCAATTCGTAATTATACTCCGTCAAGGCAATTGTATGGGCAAAAGCAAGTTTTAGGAGATCTTCGCAGTTTAAAGCATGGTGGCGATTTTTGTGATTGTTTGAGTTGTAGTTGGTTACTTCAAGTCGTGTTGTTCTTTAGTGTGTGAGGCTACTATGGGTGTTTTGTAATCTGGTCGTCTTTGTAAGAGGTTGGATTTCTCTAATGTCTTTCTCTTTTTGTTATCTTTATATTGGCTGAGCAAAAAAAAAAAAAGGACTTATGACATATTTTAACTTTTATATCAAAAAATATTTAGTGTTAATATAGTTATAATTGTAATAGATATTTATTATTAAAATAAAATCAAAATATTAAATAATATTATATAATTAAATATAAGTATGTTTAATAATATTAAAAATTATAATATTTTAGCAAAATGTTACATATGGTCTCTTATTTAGCAAAATGTTATTCCTGCAAAACCTTACTATTTGTTGCTTATTAAAAAGAATGATTTTTAATTTTTTTTTTTTACAAACCAATTTAGCCAAAGACTTAATAATATATTATATATTATATAAAAGTGTAAACTTCAAAACTACAAAAGGTAACTACGTATACACTTTAATTTTTTTAAATTAATAAAGTTATTTTGTTTTAATATATACTTTTATTAAATAATAATTAAATTAACTACAGATATTAATTAGGAGATATTAAAACCTCCTCTCTCTTTTCTAAAAGATAGATACGACATAATGATCTTTTTTGTCTTCCAATTTTAAAATAAAAATCATTTTAGTTTGTTATTTAATTTTTCATCTTTTAACTCCTTAAACTTGTATTTTTTTGTCAAATCATCTCAAAATGAATGAAAAAAATTTGTAACACCCCTAATCCATCTCCGTTGCCCGATTAGGGTTACGAAGCATTACCATACAATCAGAAAACACTTAACATCATAACATTTAAATAAATCAAACATATAATAAATCATTCATTCACATGCATTTTGTCCCTAAACCGAGCCTTTGAGGCCCTAACCATAGCTTAGAAGTGATTCAGGACTAATTTGAAATAAAACAAGAAGTTTAAGAAAAAGTTACAAAATTTAGAAAACAGGGGTCATACGGCCGTGTGACAGCCCGTGTCCTAGGCCGTGTGAATCCAAAATTTACCTAAAAACAAGCCATTTCAAATCCATTTCATAACTAACCATTCAAACCATTTAAGCACACAATCAAGGGATTCAAACACCATCCAAATTCAAACAAACATACCATATCAAACAACCTAAATCACCTAACCAATATGCCATTCAAATGCACCACAATTGTATCAAAACATCAATTACCAAAACATGCAAAGTTTTCCATTTTTAAAACATAATAACCTAGTTCAATGAACTACCACACATGACCATTTGCAATCCATCAAAACATACCAAAAAACCTTATTTACAAGCACTTGAAAGTGACCAATATGACATAACTTTGTAAGGCATCAAAGTACACCAAACCAACATAACTTTAAAGGCTTAAACATACCAAAACTTACATTAACACATTCAATAAATACCATTACAAAATAACCTATACATGTCATTATTAACCTTGGCCAAAATACTCAAAAACTATCGAATTGATTGCTAGATAGTGTGATAGGCCTCCAACGAGCTTCCAACCGGTCGAGCTTCCGATAATCTATAAAACAAAGGAAAATAACTACGTAAGAAACGAGTGCTTAGTAAGCTCATACAAACTTAAACATAACTTGCCACCTTAATAACACAATTTCATAGATTAAGCATAAACCATTACCAAAGCCATGAGATTAGTATAAGCCTATTCAAGCATCATCAAGCTCACATGTTAGTAGGTCCATCAACATCATATATAAGCTCATTTATATCATAAGTAGATTTCATAAGATACATTACACATGCATCAACCTTTTCATAAAATCCTGAACATTTCCATTAACTTACTTACCGTCCCGTTCCTTTTCTTACCTGTTGAACCATCTAGAATTACATCGGATACTCGGGAAAGCTCACACATAGTGTGCCTTTATATATAACCGTAACATTTCCTTTACATCAATGCTCACACGAGCTGTGGGTCGGAATGTAAGCTACACGATGCTGCTCACACGAGCTGTGGAGAATCCACAACAAATGCAAGACCTTAGCCATCGGTAGGATATTCAAGACCAGCACCTGAAACATGAAATCCCTAATGACATGTCATTCGTATCCTAAGAATTCTTAAAGTTCAACCGGGACTCATTATCCGTCAATTCATCATAACATGGATACATTTATATATAGATTCATTTATATTAAAACAACATACTAAACATTCAATATAGCTAACATTAAAACGATCACAGTTTATACGAACTTACCTTGATAACTAGGGTCGTAGAAGTAGAATCGAACACTAATCCAAAGCTTTAGCTTTTCCTCGATTTAAGTTCGAATGTGGTTTATCTTGATCTAAATAGATAATTTCAATCAATTAAGTACTTCTAGTATTCCATTTAATCCATAGTTCATTTTTATGCAAAATTACAAATTTACCTCTAATACTTTGACTTTTCACAATTTAGTTATTAAGCTCATAACTTAAATATAACTCATTTTAGCCTAAATCAAACTTAACCAATGTTACAAGGGACCTTGAAATAACCCATATATACCAACATTTCACAGTAAAACCCATGGATTTACACTTTTAACAAATGAATCCCAAATTCCAAAATTCATCAAAAATCACTTAACAAAACTTGTTTATTTTACAAAAAATATTAATAATCTATCAACTAACATCCAAAAACATTCATGGAAAGTCCCTCAACCTTTAACACTTTTGCAAATTAACTCCCGGGCTAGCTAGATTAAGCTAAAACGAACTCAAAAACATAAAAATCATGAAAAACGGGGCTTGAAAACTCACCATGCAATCACAAAATGTTGGCCGAACCTAGCTTCTTCTTTAATGGATAATTTTAGGTTTTAAAATGAAAGAATAAGGAGGATGATACATAGTTTTAGTTTATCTTTTTCATTTATTTATTAAATTACCAATTTAACCTTTATAAATCATTTAAACTACCATAAAACCTATCCATCACAATCCACTATTTTAATTATGGTATAATTACCTTATAAGTCCATTAGCTTTCCTTTCCATAACCATTTAGCCCTTTTAACTAATAGAATTCAACTTTTACACCTTTTATGATCTAGTCCTTTTTACTTAGTTAATCATTTAAACATCAAAATTTCTTAACGAAATTTTAATACGACCTAAATATAATCCCGTAGACAATAAATAAATAATAAAATAATAACTCACTCGTCAAAATTGTGGTACCGAAACCACTGTTTCTTACACCACTGAAAACGAGCTGTTACAAAAGTAACGTTTTTTAATTTTGTTGACGTTGCATACTCGTAGATTGCCTTGTGAATGACACGTAAACATTTAATTAATTTTTTAAAATTTAGAATTTCAAAAAATTATAAAAACTATTTTTAAAAATTAAAAATCATTAAAATTATTAAAAAATTATAAAAAATTTTTTTAACATTTTAAAAAATTAATTAAATGCTTACGTGTTATCTATGTGGTAATCCACATGTATGCCATGTCAGCAAAGTTAATAAACATTAATTTTTCCATCTACTTTGAGGTGATTTGACAAAAAATTACAAGCTCAAGGACTAAAACAGATGAAATATTAAATGGAGGGTTAAAATAGCTTTTTTTTTTTATAAAGTTGGAGGACTAAAAAAAGTAATTATGCCTAAATAAATAAGCGGAAATATTATATTTTGTATATATTTACTTTCTAATTATTTATATATTAGTTAACAAATTAATATATATATGTATAAATGTATGGGGACATGTCATACATGTTATATATCCTTGATTTATTTAAATGTAGGTTTCTGAATTAATTGGACCAACATATCATATTTTTTTAGTTTTCTTGCTCATAATGTTTTTCATTTCTTCTTCTTCTTCTTCATTGGTGTTGATCAGTGTCATTGAATTTGTATTAATATAGCACTTTTTGTAAGGATATGTTGGCAGGGACCTTTTTTTGTCTGCTAATTAAAAAAAAAAAAAAGACAAAAGAGATGGAACCACATTCATTTAGATTCCTAGTAAGTTAGCTGGTTAGACGTAACTCTTTATTTCCAAATGATTTAGGGGTGAAATTCATGGAAGGATTCAATTTTTATAAATTTGGTAATTCAATTTCGGTTTAAACTTTAGGGTTAAATTAGAATGAGACACAGCTACAATTATTTATATACCATATACATAATACGTACGTACGTACGTGGGTGTGTAATTTTAAATGAAATAGAAGCACGTGTCTCCCTGTGCATGGGATCCCACGCCAATTTAAATCTAAATTTAGGTCAAAGTGATGTTTAATGAAAAAACAATAGCAAGAATTGGGTCATTCTGCCAAACACACTGTTTTGATGAATAAATATTATCCCCTCAACAACAACTAAAAATATAAAATAAGTATGGTGTGCCAACACTTCCAAAACAGCCATGCTCTTATCTGTAAAGTCAGAAAATGACTTGTAAAGAAAGTGATTAGCATGAAACGAATTTTATGACTTAGGCCATGCCATTGAGTAACTATTGTTTAATATACATTCTAGATCGTTGATCCTTTTATTTATTTATTTATTTGGCTTTTGGCTTTGGGTCCCTCTCTAAGGCTTGATAACATCATGAGAAGGTGGATTTCATTTAGCCAAGAGTGGTATCCACCCCAGAAGTTGCCCTTAATATCAAAACAACCTAATAATATATAATATCAAAGTGGGGTAGAAGAGCATGATTTGATTTTATTTCTTTCTTTTTTCCGGCTGTTTATCCCATCCCATCCCATATTGTCTCATTCATTCAAATTTTAAACAGTCACTGTTTATAATTCTATTCTATGCGGATTATATTACCACACATCATTTAAAATCAAATTTTGTATAATATATCATCACCTAATTTACACATCTATACACAGAACAAGAATAATATAATGTCACACTATAATACTGTTACTGTTAAATTTGTAAAATAAATTTAAAATAAAACTTAATAAACTAGGATCTATCATGTCAAATCATCAATAACAAATCAAGAACAAAACGAGATGCGGAAGCGTACCTGCATTCATGAATTTCTTGAAGTTTTACCGGATTTTAGGGATTTGATATTCCAAATTAGCACACAAGAAATTCAGAATTTGGATACCATAACCCTAATATTTATAACATTGGTATATTAGTTCTAATCAAATTCTATTAGCCTATCATTAATCAGAATTTGATTAGAATTCAATTACTAGAGTATCTACACATATTTGACCATACTTTATTTAATAGTTAAAGCCCAATAAAATTTTAATCAAATTAGATCACTTTTAATTTAGACTAAACTATCATAATAATAAATAATAACATGTAATTACTTTATTATATATGTGATGTCCATATTTTTTAAGAGTTACTATTGCTATATATGTTAAATCAGTTCACACTGCGCACATACACAAAACTCAGCAGTAGCAGAGATTGAGAGAGAAGAGAATATTATCTGTATGAATACCCCAACAACACTAGAATAGCCCTCAAAAAGTTGAAACTTATCTTCATTACAAAAAACAAAGAAAGCCAGCACATAATACAATTAATGTTGCAAACCGAGGCTGTCCTGGTTTTGTGTCTCTAAATGGTATTGTGTTTTGTTTTGGCCCATAGAAAAACCGGTATTATTGGCAGTGCCATACGCCCCCATACCTATTTAGCTATGTACGAATTCTTTAGGCATACGGCATGGGCTGGCTTGCATTTAATATTCTCAACCCCCACGTTTGATTATTTATTTTTGCTCCTTCACTGTACGGATATTAAAAAGTTATACTCATTTCAACACTAGCTATTATTTTAATCATCACAACTTGTTTCATGCACGTTTACCAGAGTCATGCAAACTTGTCGTGTTTAATCAATTGGGAAGAAAATGCGTGAGAAATTTCCTGGTCAGAGTTTATGATATTTAACTATCACCCAACTTGCTAAGACTTAAATACAGTGTCACTCACTCTATGATGCGTCTAATTATAAATTCCATTTCTTTATTTTACCAAGATTAATAAATTAAAATTTCTATTTTAATTTATTCTAGTTAAATTAAGTAATATTATTAAACAATTAAATAATTTGTATATAAAAATTAATAAATGTATATAAAAATTAAATTTTAATAAATTAAAGATTTCTCAATCTTCATAAAATAAAAGAAATTTTAAGACATATTATAACCGAAAATGAAAACACATAGAATTATTTAGGTCAAATCACTAAAAAAAGGAAAAACCCAAAAGAAAAATTCAATGTCAAAAAAGGTACTTGCTGTACTAACTTTGAATCTGGTCAATAAAACCACACTTTGATCAAGTGATATTTTTGGTTGCAGAATTGATAACAGCTAATCATGTCTGAAGCTGATTTGACGTTTAAATCAGAGGCTATATGTTGTGGTTTTTGGTTTTGTTGGGAGTGGATTTAGAATGGATGGCCATGCTTAACTAGTCTTACGTCAAAAGGCAAAGAGCATATGGATAGAATTCCTTTCTATCATAAAAAGCTGAAAGCCATACATGCATATGTTATTAAAATTGTTAACGAAACTCGAATTTTAATATTTATCGAAATAATATAGAGCATTCAACCATTTAAACTTATCCATATTAGTGGATTGATGGCACGTAGCCAAAAGTCACAAAGGGAAAAAACAGAATTTGTTAGATTGAAAAAGGAAAGCTGATGTCAAATTCCTACCCTAAAAATTAATAATAATGGGGTCCTTTTTAAGTGGGACTGTGATGGATCCACAACCCTTTCTAAAGATAGGAGGATCTTGCTTTGATCATAATCTTTTAACCTCTTTCTTTTAGTGTATAAGGTTTGTTTGTTTTATGATGGCTACCCATTATGGTAAAATCAGAACTTAATAAAGAAAAGGTTTTTATTTCATGAGACCCAAACAACCAAGTGACTGTCATCTTCAGCAGTCACACACTTTTTAATAGTGGGAAATCTCTCACTATCTTCTCCCCCCTAAAAAGAAGACAAATGATAGCTGGAACCAAGTACCATTCAAAGAAAAGACAATCTGATTCCAAAAATCATTCACAAACAAGGCTTCGAGTCCAAACTTTTTTTGTTTCTTTACTCAATTTAAAATTACCTCATCACACATAGTGCTAATTAATTTATATGGCAACTGATGTTAATGATAGAGCGCTTATCAGGCTATAACAAACCAACAACCACTTTTCATTGTATTTGTATATAAATACTAAACTAAAAATCTGTAAAAGCAAGCAAAATAGGGTTAGTGTCGCGACACTAAAATCAATAAGCTCAATATCGTAACACTAAACTTGGATGTCGCGACACTAACTTGGATGTTGCGACACCAGAGACAAATTACTTTACTTCATGTTCAATGTCGCGACACTGTCACAATATCAGAGACAGATTACCCAAAACACCTAAAACTAAGTCAAAACCATTTTCAAACATATTATATCATATCTAAACACTTTTAAGGCTTGAAATATATCAATTTAACATAAAAAAACTCCATATAACTCATAAGTATACCCATCTAAAGAAGTTCATTCCAAGGTAAAAAATGATATTTAACATGTATGGCATAGTTTTAGAACCACATGACAATTTACAACAAAAATTTATATAATTCTAACCCTATGTACATGCCACTATATAACCAAAATATAAGTTCCATACTCTTCAAAAACTCCTTTAGTGATGTGATCAGGATGAGGTTGACCACTTCACACGAGACTTCCTTCAATCTTTACTTACGTGTTTAAAACGTGCATTAAGCTTGTGAATATAACACCCCATACCCGACCTGATCACCAAGTTCGAGCTACTAGATGCTATCAATTTAGTAATTTCAATTTTTTTTTTTGCAAAATTAATCACTTAAATACATAATTAAATAGAATTCCTGTACATAGAGTATTACACAATTGTTTTTGGGTCTTACACGAGCTTACGAAAGCTCTTTTGTTAACCCGAACTCGAATTAGGCCCAAATTGTAAAGTTTTGAAAATTTAGGGTTGACGTCGTGACCTCACAATCTCCACATCGTGATGTCGCGAACTTAGTAAGTCATGTCGCGACTTTGAACATGCCGACGTCACGACGTCACTCACTGTCGGTACCACGTTGCGATGTTAGATGTTTGTGGTTGTGACGAGGTCCCTGTTTTTGGATAAACATCATTTTGGCTCCAATTTAACCCTATGCAATACTACCTAATTGATTCATACCATCTTATACCATTAAAACCAAATCAAATTCATACAATTTCAAGCCAAACAGACCACCTACCTAATTCAAAAAAACAACCAACTCAAACATGATTTCAACCTATTCAAAATCAATTCAGAACATTACATGCATTCAAATACTACATTTACCTATGCAAAAACATATTAAGTCATGCCATTCAACTTCATCACATGCATTTTTACACATTATAAACATCCATGGCTTATATCCATGGCTTATAGGCCTTTAGCAGGAACATTAACAATCAAGTATCCATCACACATTACAAGCATACTTCTAGGTATCAATTCCAAATATATATATCCATCCCAATCATTCATTAGCCAAGTTACCTTTTCTACCTCAATCTATGCCATTCCACATGTCAAACATATGATTATAGATCATTATTGACTTTAGCATAAAATATAGCCAATACCATATATGTACCAAATCAAAAGGCAACACATTATACAAAATGGTTATGTCATACTTGTCAAGTAGTAAGCATTTTCAAACACTAAGGAACACTCCAAGACACTTGTATACATGCCACAACCTTAGACTCAAAATGATCACATAACTATCGATTCGCTGATAGTGAGCTTCGGGACGATCTGGCTTGATGAGTTTCGCAAGGTGATGATCTACAAGGGAAAGAAAACAAAAAAGCTAAGCATATAGGATGCTCAGTTGTAACACCCAAATATCTTTTTTGACCCGAAATTTAAGGAAAGTTTGGATGAAATTGAATGGGTTGGTGAATTTTCAGACTCCACCGGGAAATTTAAAGATTTTAGTGGCTGAGTTGAGATTAGTTGGATCTCAATTCCGGTTTGGTTAAGATGGAACCGACTGGTTCCATAGTGGGTGACAAAATGATTACCAGTGATTGGCTAAAATGGACTAAGGTGATCATGCAAACTTTGGCTATAAATATTGTGTGTGGAGAGGAAAGAATTCTCCTGAATTTTGTTGGTAATCTCTTTCTCGTATGCAACGTCTTCTTCGGTTGCTCTGAAGAAGAAGATGAGGTTTGAGAAAGCTCTGTATGAGGTGGTAAATGTGAGGTTAAAAGTCTAGGAGACCAAGAATTTGATAAACTGGAAAGGCCTAAGCCTCCCTATATTTATGGATTAGAGAATTAAGGATTCTCAAAAAGTTACTGTATAATTATAGATTCTGAGTTTTTATGGTTTGAGTACCTTCAAGTTAACCGATAAATGATTGTTATGCTTAGCTTCCAGGACGAAGGAGGTTCTGGAGTTTGCACAAGCTAAGTTGTCAAGGATAAATGAAGCAATGTGAGTTTTTGCACTCTTTCTTGGGTGGTTGATGAGATTGAGTTGTTAAATGATCTGTGCTATGACTATTCTGGGTTGTTGAGTATGTCGTTGTATGTAAAAATGGTGATTGAGCATGTTGTATATATATAATCGTGTACGAGTATGTGAGTATTTGTAAGTACGACCATTGAATGTTAAACCGATATTACATGGTGATGAATATATGGCATACTTTGTGTTATGTATCCAGTATCTTGATTGCATGAAAAATATGAAAATATTATATGCGAAGTACGGAGGTAATTTACCTTGACAGGGTAGATGAAGTTAGGAAAAATTAGCGAAATTGAAGGAACGGTTGGATTGTTAATGGGATACAAGGGAGCATGCTTGTGCCGTGGAATGATATCGACTGGTTCACTAGAATGAAGTTGTGATGACGGTTATCGATTGGTCCTTCGAAGTGACACCGTGACGACGATTTATAGGTTCCATAGAGCAATACCGTGACAAAGGTCTACAGGCTCTATGGGGCGACACCATGACGACGGTGTACAGGTTCTACGGGGCGACACCTCAAAAGAGGTTTAATGTGTAAGATCATAGCTCGACTATGGAGACATATAAAGTCTGTCAAGACATTAAACATGGGGTTACAATGTGTAAGACCATAGCTCGACTATGGAAACCAATAGAGTTCGTTAGGACATTAAATATGAGGTTACAAGATGTAAGACCATAGCTTGGCTATGACAACCAATAGAGTCTGCCAAGACATTAAACATGGGGTTACAAGGTGTAAGACCATAGTTTGGCTAAGGCAACCAATAGAGTTCTCCAGGACGTTAAATATGGGTTCAGACTATGTAAGTCCATAGCTCAGCCAAAAAAATATTGGGCTAGAAAGATGACAGGACAAGGTAAGGGAGATCGAAGTATGACCCACTCGGAGAGTAACATGAACGGACGAGTGCGGCGCATCGAAGAATGCAGGTAAACGGGATAGCCCAAGGGTCCACCAAATTACAAAGATAAGAAAGGCGAGTAGGAACATCTAAGAAAACAAGTAAGTTGTTAGTGAGGGGTAACAATGTAGAGGTGTGAGTCCGCGAATTTTAGCAAGTAATCCAAAATTGGAGGGTGATAGTGAAATGATCAAGCGGAACCTAAGTCTAAAGGTCTGCGGGTAAAGGTTAACTAGAAACAGATAAGTCCAGCATGGGTTACCTTGGATGGACAGTTTGCCGAGAAGTAGCAGAGGATATGGTTCGTTAAGAACTATCTGCTAATTTAAATTTTTTAGAGGTTTGGAACAAGGTGAGCTAGTAGCTTAGGGCTAGTTGTAAAGTGCAAATCTGTTAGGATGATGGGGCGTCTAATCAGTTAGCTTAACCTCATGTCTAAATTTGTGATTTTGGACTGGAAGGTGTGTTAGTGGAAAAATATTAAGGCTAATCTATGAGTTTGAACAGATTAGGATAAGGATTTGAATTTAATAACATAAGTGAAAGTCAGCCAGTAGTAGGCAACAAACCTTATTCCCAAGTGTATGGTGGATTGTGAGAGAGTAAACTTATCAAAGCATAAAAGAATTAGAGATGAGGCGAAATCAGGCCGGAACCATAGAGAACCATTGGAACGTGATCGTATGTCAGAGTCTTAAAAATTTATATAATGAATGATCTAGCCTAGAAACTAACTGTGACAACGATTGAGGCAAGCGCACCTATCGAACAGTAGTATAGGAATGTCGAACCCAAAGGAACCAAAAGTACTAATACTAACTTTCTTTCTATTATTTAGCCTAAGAATTGAAGTGAATTATTGTTTAATCTAAAATTAACTAACTACTAAGCTAAAGACGCTAAGACAAAGAGAATGAATTGGGGAAATACTTGTGGGAAAAACCAATTGATTAAGACAATACCCAAGGAGGAATCCACCTAGACTTCACTTGTTATCTAACTTTGAACCAGACGATTTATTCACTTGACTTGATCCGTAGGATTCCCTAATTTATATTAATACCTCTCTCGAGGCTACTAACGTCTAACCTTAGGTTGATTAATTGAAATCACTTTCTAATTAAAACCCCTAGAATTGCATTAACTCGATCTATGGACTCCCATATTAGGTTTGACCCTAATCTGGCAGATTTTCGTCATCCTAACTCTAGGGTTGCGATCAAATCCGCTTAATTATGCTAGATTTACTCTTAGACAGGGTCTATTCCTTATAACATCCCGATTCAGGGCCTAGTCAGAATAGTGGTGCGAGACCACAAATCTGAGTTAGTAAATTGAGTTCTTAAGGTTTATGACATGTTTGCATGATAGTATTAAAGTTCCATGTAGAAATTTTGTGAAATTGACATGGAATGATCAAATAGGACTAAATTGCAAAAGTTGCAAAATATGAGTTTCTAGAAGCTTTTTTTATAAAATAGCTTTAGAATATTAATTAGAAGTCCTTAAATAGAAATTTCCCAAATTATAAGTTTTGGACAAAAAAGAACATGAGTTAGTAATTTGTAAATTTTTTTAAGAGAAGGGCATTTTGGTCATTTACCATTTAAATGATTAAAATAGGAAAAAGATGATAAAAATTTCATTCATCTTCTTCCTCATTGCCGAAATTTTCAAAGAACCCATAGCTAGGGTTTGTTCATCTTTCAAGCTTGCTAGTAAGTTCATCTTAGCCCGGTTTTTAATATTCTTTGTATTTTTGAAGTTCTCGTATTATGAATTAGCTATTTTTAGCTATAAAATAAGCTAAGATGCATGTTCAAAAATCTACCCAAGAGTGACATGCTTGTAAAATGATATTTTATGGAAGTATATGAGATTTTGATGTTAGATAAACATCTTTTCCTTAGTGAATTTCATGAAAAATGATAGTATGGACTAATTTGTAATAGTTATGAAATTAGTCATATCTATTAGAAATAGTGAGGATTGATGATTGCTATAGTAGAGAAAATGAATCAGCTAAGCATGAAGTTTAAGAAAGTTGAATGAGATTCATTTTACGAGCTTTGGGGCAAAAGTGCAAATATGAGAAAGTATAGGGGCAAAACAGTAATTTTTCCAAAGTATGTGTTAAGAGTCATTTTAGTCAATGTGAGTATTAAATGATCTATTTGTGATTATAGATCAAGAAAAACGAAGCCCGGATCGAAACCGAGGCAAGAACAAAGTCGAGGACTAAATTGCATATCTACATTCATTTTTGTATATTGAGGTAAGTTTGTATGATTTCTAAGCCCTATGATTTCTATTATTGAATTGCTTAGTATAATGTACATTATTTTGACGGAATACTTAATGCTATGTTAAATAAAGAAATCAATGAGATTAAGTATGAGTAAGTCCCGATTGAAGATGAATTTCCAAGTATACTCGATCCACCACATGAGATAAGAAAGTCCGTATAAGACCAAGCCAAGGCATGGCATCGACAATCAAGAAGAGTTATCATATAAGTCCAAGGTAAGCTTGGCATTGAACAGAGTTATCATGTAAGTCCAAGGCAAGCTTGGCTTTGAACAGTTGTCATGTAAGTCCAAGAGAAGTCTTGGCATTGAAAAGTTATCAAGAGAAAGAAATTTCATGTAAGTCCCAGCCAAGGCTCGGCATTGACTAGTTCACGAGTAAAGACTTCGTATAAGTCCATGTCAAGACATGGCCTCGAAACCGAGATGAGAAAATCCATGTAAGACCGTATCTAGGATATGGCTTTGGCATCAAGTTACGAGGGATGAGATTTAGTATCCTCGGTTATTCGCTGAAATTCATCGGGTAAAATGAGTAAAGCTAAAATGAGATGGCAAAAAAGTTAAGTAAGAAAAGCTATTATCAAGTTAGAAATGAGTATTACTCATATTATGAATGATGAGCTAGAGATTATAATTATTATTATAGATTATGTTGATCTATGTGATCAAGTGATACAGGTATCTTGTTTACCTCACGAGTATGAGACTAGTAAATATCATGAGATATGTAAGAATCAGTATGAGTAAGTAAGCTTAAATAGCTGAAATTTATGATACCATTATTTATGCTAAATGGGTTATATTGAACAAGAATGTTGCTATGTGCATTATATGCAAACTTACTAAGCTAAACGCTTACGTCCTTTATTCTTTCTTTCCATGTAGTCCCACCAAGCTAATCTCGTGGATCATCGTCATCGGAGCTCGGAGCACACTATCAATCACTATTTTGGTATAGCCAAGTTGTTTATATTAAGTATGGCATGTATAGGAAACATTTCATTTTGAGTTATGTTTTAAAACTAGCCAAAATGTTGGCTATCAAGCTTAGTATTCTTTTTGTATATGGCCAAGGAGATGAGTCATGAATGATTAAGTATATATGTTTTAATCTATCAATGGGGTATGCATCCTTGTTCATGTTAGATGTAATACTTGAGTTCTTTGAATTGAGCTTGAGTTTGGTCTTGATTTCGGGGTGGCAATTGGCTTGGTAAATAGCCTCTAAGTGCCCACACGGATGGACACTGCAGGCGCGTGTCTCAGGCCGTGTGCACCTCGCACCTTTGTATCTTAAGTCAGAATAGACCACGGACTAGTCACACGGGCGTGTGTCTAGACTTTAGGCCGTGTTAAGGTAGTCAGTGTGCACCACGGGTGGTAAGCACGGGCGTGTGCCCTGGCCGTGAGGCATTGGCGAGAATCTTTGGGTTTTAGGCACGATTTGGGGCCCACGGGCGTGTCCAGCCGTGTGTAATTTGCCAATATCCACCACGGGTGAAAGACACGGGCATGTTTTAGGGGTGCACGGGCGTGTCCCATACAACATGGGCGTGTGACCCCTGCTCTAAAGAAAAGTTTCTGAATAAGTTTCGGAAGTTTTTAGATAAGTCTTTAAGGCCTCGTAGGCTCATGAAAGGTATGAATAGACTGAGAAATAGAAGTTTTCAATTCAGAACAAAATTTTATAGCCCGTAATTACATGTTTAAGTGAGTTCAAGCATGGTAATGTCTCGTATCCAGTCTTGGTCTCAGACTCGGGTATGGGGTGTTACATTTAGTGGTATCAGAGCTACGATTTAGTCGAATCTAGGACTAACGTAGCACAAGCACGAGTCTAGCTATACATGCCATACGTAAGAATGTTTTTATAATGATAGTGTGATGACTCCCGACGACTTAAATTATGTTTATACATCTAGTAAATGGATCCCGATAGAGCTGTGGTGGATGATGTAGAAAGTAACGCGCCGGCTCCCGCTGAAGGGACGGTGCCGAACGAGCATGGGAATAGGCCCACTACGGCGAGTCAAGAAGGAGGAGAAGAGGCTAGATAAGCCTTCCTCCATATGATGAATACATGGTATACGGAGTTCGTTCGTACGAACCCAAATGCGCAACCCCCTCCACCCCCACCTATTCCTCATCCTATCCCAGTAGCCCCTCAAGTAGTAGAGGTGGTAAGAGGAGAGAAGCCTCCGGTTGATAGGATTAGGAAACATGGGGCAGAAAAATTCCGAGCTAGAAAAGATGATGATCCGGAAAAGGCTGAGTTTTGGATAGAAAATACTATCAGGGTATTTAATGAGTTGTCATGCACACACGAGGAATGCATGAAGTGTGTAGTCTCTCTTTAAGAGATTCTCGCACCAATGGTGGAACACACCCTTGTGTCGGTGGTACCAGAAGGAAAAGATCACATGGGAATTTTTCCAAGAAGAATTCAAGAAAAAGTATATCAGTCAAAGGTTCGTGGACCGAAAAGAAAGGAATTTCTAGAGTTAAAGCAAGGCAAGATGTCCGTGGATTGATTATGAGCGTGAGTTTGTGCGGCTCGGCAAATACGCTCGAGAATGCGTGTCCACGAATCCATCATGAGTAAGAGATTTGAAGATGGGCTAAATGAGAACATCAAATTGTTTGTTCTTTGTCCTAGAACTAAAGGAGTTCGTTGTGCTAGTAGAGAGGATTGTAAAGCCAGAAGAACTAGTAAAGGAGAAGAGAAAATCTGAAGTAGAGTCTCGTGACTCTAAAAGAGACAGTGGAATAAATCATTCCAATCCTCATCCAAAAAGTCAAGAGATTTCTCCACACGATCGGCTACTTCCACTTTGGGTTTTCAAGGAAGGACAAGAGTAAGCGTATTCGGGAAGTAAGGCACTGGACGACCTCAGTTACTAGTGTGGGGAATATCTGATCGGATAGACCCGAATGCCCCCAGTGTGGCAGACGTCATCTTGGAGAATGTCGAGCACATGAAAATGCATGTTTCAGATGTGGTTCCCAGGACCACTACATAAAAGATTGTCCAGAGACAATGAAAGAAAATAGAGCTCAGAACCCGAGATTCGGGAGTGTGGTCAGAGGAAGACTGCAGAGGAACCCAGGAAGTGGGGCAAGTGGAAGAGGTAACCCTAGAGAGCAGGCTGCGAGACCCGAGGGTAGGGCGCCTGCGAGGACTTATGCCATTCGCGCTCGCAAAGAGGCATTTTCTCCTGATGTTATTACGGGTACCTTTTCTCTTTATGATATCAAAGTTATTGCTTTAATAGATCCCGGATCCACACACTCTTACATTTGTATGAAACTAGTATCCAGTATGAATATGCCTATAGATTCTACAGAATTTACGATTAAGGTGTCTAGTAGTTTAGGCAAGAGTGTGTTAGTTGATGAAGTATTTAAAGATTGTCCCTTAATGATTAGAGGTCATTAGTTTAAAGCAAATCTTATGTTGCTACCATTTGATGAGTTTGACATCATTCTTGGTATGGACTGGTTGACCACTCATGATGTAATAGTTAATTGTGGGAAGAATTATATTGAGATGAGATGTGAGTGGGGATACTCTCCATATAGAATCAGATGAGCAAAGTAAATCACCAGCAATGATTTTTCACATGACGGCACAGAGATACATAAGAAAAGGGTATGACGCATATTTGGCCTTTGTGATGAATGATAAAGAAACAGAGTTAAAGATTGAGATAGTACCAATAGTATGTGAGTACGTAGATATTTTTCCCGAAGAATTACCAGGACTACCACCATTTAGAGAGGTTGAGTTCAGCATTGAGCTAGCTCCCGGTACTGTACCAATATCTATTACTCCTTACAGAATGGCTCCAACGGAGTTGAAGGAGCTGAATTTACAGTTGCAAGAGTTGATAGATAAAGGCTTTGCTAGGTCAAGTTGTTCTCCCTAGGGTGCTCCCGTTTTATTTGTAAAAAAGAAAAATGGCACCATGAGATTGTGCATAGATTACCGTCAACTTAATAAAGTGACAGTAAAGAACAAGTACCCATTGCCAAGGATCGATGATTTGTTCGATCAATTGAAGGGAGCCACCGTGTTCTCTAAGATAGACTTGAGATTGGGGTACTACCAGCTGAGAGTAAAGGATTTAGATGTGTCTAAGACAGCTTTTCAAATAAGGTATGGGCATTATGAATTTTTAGTCATGCCCTTTGGTTTGACCAATGCTCCTGCGATATTCATGGACTTAATGAACCGCATTTTTAGACCATACCTCGACAAGTTTGTAGTCGTTTTCATTGATGACATACTGATTTATTCCTGAGATGAGAATGAGCATGTTGAGAACCTATGGACAGTTTTACAGACTCTTCGAGAAAATCAATTATATGCCAAGTTCAGTAAAAGTGAATTTTGGCTCAAG
The DNA here is from genome assembly GCA_025698515.1 of Gossypium sturtianum. Classification (NCBI taxonomy): domain Eukaryota; kingdom Viridiplantae; phylum Streptophyta; class Magnoliopsida; order Malvales; family Malvaceae; genus Gossypium; species Gossypium sturtianum. The sequence goes on from CM046950.1 coordinate 24,435,660, forward strand.
GAAGTAGGATTTCTGGGACATATTGTCTCGAGAGATAGGGTCCGAGTAGATCCAAGTAAGATTTTGGCCATAATGGATTGGAATCCACCAAGAAATGTCTCGGAGGTTAGAAGTTTTCTAGGCCTAGCTGGCTATTATAGACGATTCGTCAAGGGGTTTTCTATGATTGCAACCCCGATGGCTAAATTTTTATAGAAAAATGTGAAGTTTGAGTGGACAGAAAGATGCCAACAAAATTTTGAGAACCGAAGCGATATTATTGTGAAGCTCGAGTTCGTACAACTGAGAGGCAGGAAAGAATTTGTGATTTACAACGATGCATCCTTAAATGGATTAGGTGTGTACTTATGCAAGAAGGCAAAGTGATTGCTTACGCCTCAAGACAGTTGAAGCCACATGAGAAGAATTATCCGACCCACGATCTAGAGTTGGCTGCCATAGTCTTCGCATTGAAGATATGGAGACACCACCTATATGGTGAGAGATGTCGGATCTTCACCGATCACAAAAGTTTGAAGTACTTGATGACGCAGAAAGAGTTGAACTTAAGGCAGTGGAGATGGTTAGAGTTGAAAAAAGACTATGAATTGGTCATTGACTACCATCCCGGGAAGGCGAATGTGGTCACCGACGCTTTGAGTAGAAAATCCCTATTTGCATTAAGGGCAATGAATTCACGAATGACTTTATTCGGCAATGGTTCTATTCTAGCTGAGTTGAGAGCTAGACCAACTTTCGTCCAAGAGATCATTGAAGCTCAAAAAGAAGATAGTGGATTACAAGCCAAGAGAGCTCAGTGTGAGACAGATGTTGAGTCTGATTTCCGGATTAGTCCCAATGGAAGTCTGATGTTCAAAGATAGAGTTTGTGTACCGATAAAGGAAGAGCTTATTCAGGGAATTTTGCGTGAGGCCCATAACGGATGTTTGCCTGTACATCCGGGTGGTACCAAGATGTATAATGACTTGAAGCAACAGTATTGGTGGCCAAGAATGAAGAAAGATATTTCAGAGTTTGTTTCTAAATGCTTGATTTGTCAGCAAGTAAAAAATTTGAACATCAAGTACCTTGGGGTTTGCTTCAACCCATTTTGGTTTCTGAGTGGAAATGGGACCGTATTACTATGGATTTTATAACGGGTCTACCATTATCTCCGAGCAAGAAAGATGCTGTATGGGTTATAGTTGATAGACTCACGAAGTCAGCTCATTTTATACCTGTACGAGTTGATTACTCACTAGACAAGTTGGCAAACTTGTACATTTCAGAAATAGTAAGGCTTCACGGTGTTCCGTTGTCAATCATCTCGGATAGAGATCCGAGGTTTACATCCAGATTTTGGAAGAAGTTACAAGAGACATTGGGTACAAAGTTGAACTTTAGTACCGCTTTTCATCCTCACAGTGACGGTCAGTCGGAGAGGTTAATTCAAGTACTCGAGGATATGCTCAGATGTTGTATTCTTGAATTTCGAGGTAGTTGGGAAAAGTTTCTCCCATTTGTAGAGTTTGCCTACAATAATAGTTTTCAGTCGAGTTTAAAGATGGCGCCTTATGAGGCTCTATATGGGCGAAAGTGCAGAACGCCTTTATTTTGGACTGAACTCAAGGAAAACCAAATTCATGGGGTTGATTTGGTTAGAGAAGCTGAAGAGAAAGTGAAAGTGTTACGAGAATGTTTAAAAGCTGCATCAGATAGACAGAAGTCCTATTCGGACTTAAAGAGAAAAGAGATAGAGTATCAAGTCGGAGATAAAGTTTTCTTGAAAGTGTCACCATGGAGAAAAGTTCTCAGATTTGGCCGGAAAGGCAAGTTGAGTCCACGTTTTATTGGACCGTATGAGATTACCGAGAAAGTTAGGCTGGTAGCTTATCGATTGCCTTTGCCATTAGAGTTAGAAAAGATTCACGATGTGTTTCACGTGTCCATGTTGCGGCGCTACCGATCAGACCCTTCACCTGTAATTACCCCGTCAGAGATAGAGATTCATCCCGACATGACTTATGGTGAAGAACCAGTTAAGATTTTAGCTCGGGAAGTCAAGCAGCTAAGGAATAAAAGTATTGCCCTTGTAAAAGTATTGTGGCAAAGACATGGAATAGAAGAAGCTACGTGGGAACCAGAAGAAATCATGAGAAACCAGTATCCAAACCTGTTTGCTGGTAAGATTTTCGAGGACGAAAATTCCTAAGAGGGGGAGAATTGTAACATCCCGATTCAGGGCCTAGTCGGAATAGTGGTGCGAGACCACAAATTTGAGTTAGTAAATTGAGTTCTTAAGGTTTATGACATGTTTGCATGATAGTATTAAAGTTCCATGTAGAAATTTTGTGAAATTGACATGGAATGATCAAATAGGACTAAATTGCAAAAGTTGCAAAATATGAGTTTCTAGAAGGTTTTTGTACGAAATAGCTTTAGAATATTAATTAGAAGTCCTTAAATAGCAATTTTCCTAAATTATAAGTTTTGGACAAAAATGGACATGAGTTAGTAATTTGTAAATTTTTTTAAGAGAAGGGCATTTTGGTCATTTACCATTTAAATGATTAAAATAGGAAAAAGATGATAAAAATTTCATTCATCTTCTTCCTTATTGCCGATATTTTCAAAGAACCCATAGCTAGGGTTTGTTCATCTTTCAAGCTTGCTAGTAAGTTTATCTTAGCCCGGTTTTTAATATTCTTCGTATTTTTGAAGTTCTCGTATTATGAATTAGCTATTTTTAGCTATAAAATAAGCTAAGATGCATGTTCAAAAATCTACTCAAGAGTGACATGCTTGTAAAATGATATTTTATGGAAGTCTATGAGAGTTTGATGTTAGATAAACATCTTTTCCTTAGTGAATTTCATGAAAAATGATAGTATGGACTAATTTGTAATAGTTATGAAATTAATCATATCTATTAGAAATAGTGAGAATTGATGATTGTTATAGTAGAGAAAATGAATCAGCTAAGCATGAAGTTTAAGAAAGTTGAATGAGATTCATTTTACGAGCTTTGGTGCAAAAGTGCAAATATGAGAAAATATAGGGGCAAAATAGTAATTTTGCCAAAGTATGTGTTAAGAGTCATTTTAGTCAATGTGAGTATCAAATGATCTATTTGTGATTATAGATCAAGAAAAATGAAGCCCGGATTGAAACCGAGGCAAGAACAAAGTCGAGGACTAAATTGCATATCAACATTCATTTTTGTATATTGAGATAAGTTTGTATGATTTCTAAGCCCTATGATTTCTATTATTGAATTGCTTAGTATAATGTACATTATTTTGACGGAATGCTTAATGCCATGTTAAACAAAGAAATCAATGAGATTAAGTATGAGTAAGTCCCAATTGAAGATGAATTTCCCAGGATACTCGATCCACCACATGAGATAAGAAAGTCCGTATAAGACTAAGCCAAGGCATGGCATCGGCAATCAAGCAGAGTTATCATGTAAGTCCAAGGCAAGCTTGGCATTGAACAGAGTTATCATGAAAGTCCAAGGCAAGCTTGGCTTTGAACAGTTGTCATGTAAGTCCAAGACAAGTCTTGGCATTGAAAAGTTATCAAGAGAAAGAAATTTCATGTAAGTCCCAGCCAAGGCTCGGCATTGACTAGTTCACGAGTAAAGACTTTGTATAAGTCCATGTCAAGACATGGCCTCGAAACCGAGATGAGAAATTCCATGTAAGACCGTATCTAGGATATGGCTTTGGCATCAAGTTACGAGGGATGAGATTTAGTATCCTCGGTTATTCGCAGAAATTCATCGGGTAAAATGAGTAAAGCTAAAATGAGATGGCAAGAAAGTTAAGTAAGCAAAGCTATTATCAAGTTAGAAATTAGTATTACTCATATTATGAATGATGAGCTAGAGATTATAATTATTATTGTAGAGTATGTTGATCTATATGATCAAGTGATACATGTATCTTGTTTACCTCACGAGTATGAGACTAGTAAATATCATGAGATATGTAAGAATCAATATGAGTAAGTAAGCTTAAATAGCTAAAATTTATGATACCATTGTTTATGCTAATGGGTTATATTGAACAAGAATGTTGCTATGTGCGTTATATGCAAACTTACTAAGCTAAACGCTTACGTCCTTTATTCTTTCTTTCCATGTAGTCCCGCCAAGCTAATCTCGTGGATCATCGTCATCGGAGCTTGGAGCACACTATCAATCGCTATTTTGGTATAGCCAAGTTGTTTATATTAAGTATGGCATGTATAGGAAACATTTCATTTTGAGTTATGTTTTAAAACTAGCCAAAATGTTGGCTATCAAGCTTAGTATTCTTTTTGTATATGGCCAAAGAGATGAGTCATGAATGATTAAGTATATATGTTTTAATCTATCAATGGGGTATGCATCCTTGTTCATGTTAGATGTAATACTTGAGTTGCTGAATTGAGCTTGAGTTTGGTCTTGATTTGTGGTGGCAATTGGCTTGGTAAATAGCCTCTAAGTGCCCATTACGGATGGACACACACAGGCGTGTGTCAGGCCGTGTGCACCCTGCACCTTTGTATCTTAAGTCAGAATACACCACGGACTAGTCACACGGGCGTGTGTCTAGACTTTAGGCCGTGTTAAGGTAGTTAGTGTGCACCACGGGTGGTAAGCACGGGCGTGTGCCCTGACCGTGGGGCATTGGCAGAATGCTGGGGTTTTAGGCACGGTTTGGGGCCACGGGCGTGTCCAGGCAATGTGTAGTTTGCCAGTATCCACCACGGGTGAAAGACACGGGCATGTTTTAGGGGTGCACGGGCATGTCCCATACAATATGGGCGTGTGACCTCTGCTCTAAAGAAAAGTTTCTGAATAAGTTCCGGAAGTTTTTAGATAAGTGTTTAAGGCCTCGTAGGCTCATGAAAGGTATGAATAGACTGAGAAAGAGAAGTTTTTAATTCGGAACAAAATTTTATAGCCTGTAAGTACATGTTTAAGTGAGTTCAAGCATGGTAATGTCTCGTATCCAGTCTTGGTCTCGGACTCGGGTATGGGGTGTTACATTCCTCCTCTGCCTAAGCACATCAATACTTGAATCAATATCCTGAAATCTCAAAGCAAGAATTAAGAACGCATAATTAAGAACAAATCAAGTATTTATCATATAGTTCAGAAAACAATAACAAGATCCATCTTAGGTTTCATCCCCCTCAGGTATCTGAGGGGTATAGTTCATAATAATAAAAGAATACATCTCAGAAGAAAAGATAAAACAAAACATAAGAAAACCCTAAAACCCCCTGAAGGAATTGAAGGAGAGATCCGTCGTCTTGAGTATGATTTCGGCTTCTTGAGATGAATCAACTGGCTTTCTTCATGTAAATCCCACAATTCTGACCTCTCTGGCTCGGCTCCTTGGCCTAGCTGGACGCCCCTTACAAAAAAACCTTTAGGGTGTTTATATAGGCTTTTGGAATGCCTTTCTTTGCCTCTAAGTCCCTATTCTGAGTGAAATTCCTCTTTGTCATGGCAGGGACACGCCCATGTGGCACGCCCATGTAAATCGAGTTGTAGGTCGTGGTTGGGTCTGCTAGGGAGGCATGGCCGTGTGGCTACCTCCAGGCCGTGTTGATTTCTTACTTTGGCCCTTTTGGTCTGTTTTTAGCCTGTTTCGTGTTCTTTTCATCATCTGATGCTTTCCTAAGTATAAAACATGAAATAAAAGGATTAGGAGTATCAAATTCCACGAATCAAGGGATAAATCATCCAAAAAGCATGCTAAATATGGGATTAAAATATGTATAAACTACGGTTTATCAAATACCCCCACACTTCTCAACTCACAGTTAAAATAGAATTTCCTCAATTCATAACCTTCATCAATAATGTTTCATCATAATTCATAGGTAATTCATACATTGATAATTTAACCAGAAAGTTCCTAAAGATTCAAACAATCAAAGTCATAGTTTATAAAGTACGAAAAATAGGTGTTTACCCTTACCTAAATAATTACCTTTAATTCAAAATCGACAAAAATTGACATCCTCACTAAAGGTTCACTCAAATCACTAAAAGTATGTAAGGTTCAAAAATAAGCACTCAGAAGTCGAACATGAAAAGTTAATCCCACAGGCTTGCATGAAAATCAAATCTCCACCATCAGAAATGATATGATACACAAATCAAAAGGTCTTTTATAGGTTGCTTGGGCTTAGGTTAAAGGTGTGGATAAAGGCTTGAATTAGAGGGTTAGTATCGAGACTGAATTGACAAATTACCTAACTAAAAAGTTGTACTAATACTAAACAATTACATCACGGAAACTTAATACTAATAACTTGAGCTTCTTCTAAAGATAATGAAATTAACAATTTGAGCTCAAATAACATAGAACTAATAATGAATATACTTCGTTTTTTTTAAGAACAAATCATACAATAATAATAAGATAGAATTTAACAACTGATAAAAAGAAAATAGTTTAAGTAACCGATCAAATCAAATCTCGATATAGGGGTAGTTAAGAGAAATGGTGATAACAAATACAAAGTGGGTTTTGGGTTAATATTAGTGGGTGAGTCAATAAATGGTTTGTTAAGATCAAAGGGGTTCACTAAGGGTTAATTGTGAAGGTAGGCTTTTTATGGAGTAAGTGCGTTAAAACCTAGGTGCCTTTATCATCTCAATATATCAAATCATAGGTGTGGTCTCGACATGTATAATCGAAGCAAGTTCTAGAATAACAAATCAATGTTGACACACTCATAATCAATAAAGTGAGCACGAAAAATGTATGCTCTAAAAGGCTCAATATCTCACAAAAATAAAAATTATGGGTTTTTTATGTCAACCTCGCAGATTTCAAACTTCAAAGTAATAATTAGATTCGGGTAGGCAACCTAACAAAATTTTTACTTCTGAAAATAGAATTATCATGCTTGATTCTCTCCTATCTTAAAGTTTAAATCATCAATGTACAATTAACTATGACTTAATCCAAGACACATCAATAAAAATCATAAATCAGATGAAATTTCATTTTAACCATAATATGAGAAAATTATTTAAGAACAAGATATAATTCAGGATTTGAGAATAATGAAAAAAGTTAGGCACTTTCCTGAATAAATTTCACCCCCCACACTTAAAATGTACATTGCCCTCAATGTACAAATATAACAATTATAATAAGAAAAGCACAAGATAGGGAAAGAGGTGAAACTTCCTGAATTTTGGATGGAGTCGGAGAGAAAAATCGGGAAGTTTGGGCGCGTTGGAGGAAGACATTTCGTAGAGAGGTGGATACTAGGGTCGTGGTGGTGTGATTCCCAAGCAGCCTGAAGAACCTAAAACCAAGAAACTAAACTAAAATAAACTAGATTTAGCACAAGAGAGTCAAAGAGAAGGAAAATAAAGGAGAAGAGAAAACAAAAATAAAAACTAAATGGCTTCAAATGTCCTCGGCTTGGCGAGTAAATGAAGCGGCCGACATGAACTTATATGGCTTGGTCTCGCACGGGACGACTGTGCTAGGGTCCCTTTGTTTCTTCGGCATTGATAATGTTAAAACGGAGATTTTGGGGCAAGAGAATGAGAGAAAATGGAAAGGGGGGGAAGAGTGTAAAGGGTATGGATGGAAGGGAATGGGTGACAAAGGGAACAAGGGGTGTTTTAAATAGAAGTTTCAAATCTGGTACATCCCCACGCCCGTGTACTATGGGCGTGTTGAGTCACACGGTCATGTCGTACGGCCGTGTTGTGCTTCGTTCGTTTCTCCCATGCCATTTTCGTTGTCACCACGCCCATGTTTGATAAACAAAGGTCGCGACCTCGATCGTATCGCATTTACCGTGGTATGTAGTCGAGCCGTGTATCTTTCTCGATGTGTCGCCATCGCCATATTGCACGGCCGTGGCGCTTTTTAACTGTCCGTGATCTGGGGATCTTTTGTCATCGGCTCGTACAACCTCTGCCATGTCAGTACGAAAATCTGTGCTGTCCACACGGCCACGGCCGTGTGCAGGGCCGTGTGGTATGGAAATCTGCACTTTTGTTAGTTAATAGTTAGATGCTAAAAAGGAAAAATAAAAGTAGAAATAAATGTAAAAATAAACGGAGTTAGTGCTCGGGTTGCCTCCCGAGAAGCGCTTGTTTAAAGTCTTAAGCTAGACTTACTTCTCATTCGCATATTCAGGGTGGTTTGAAGAGTTGAACATCCTCTTTCATGCTATCAGTTCTTCTATCATGATATAACTCGAGCCGAGTAGCGTTTACTTTAAAAGTGCCGAAAATAGGATTACTTACCTTGACTGTTCCGTATGGGAAAACATTGATTACCTTAAAAGAGATTTCTTTGTTTGTATTAAGGTCTGAAGGAGATATTCGAGGGTCTGTTTTATCTAATAATACCTGATCTCCGATCTTAAATTTGTTTGTCCCATGGAATGGCGTTGGTTCTGCTGCGTGTATCCCTAATTTCTCTTTAAAATGTGTCTTCCACTCATCTAGTTTATCGATCTGAAGCCTTCGTTCCTCATGAGTTATTTCCTTGTTTGCATGAGGTCTAGGATTTGGCTCCGTTGTGTAGTTCTGTGGTGCTTCCTGTGAGGAAGGTTGAACAAATTGGTTATCAATTGAATTTACTTTCTCACCTCTATCACTCGATGTCCTAGCCGAGTCAAGAGCTTGAAGAGTTACTGTCTCGTCACCTACACGAAGTATGAGTTCACCTGTATCAATGTCAATTTTTGTTCTAGCAGTTGCTAAAAAGGGTCTTCCCAAAATTAAAGGGATCGTATTGTCCTCATCCATGTCTAAAACGACAAAGTCTACTGGGAATACGAATTTATCAATTTTTATGAGTACATCTTCAACTATACCCCTAGGAATTCTAATAGTTTTATCAGCTAATTGAATGCTCATCCTAGTTTGTTTGGGTTTCCCTAGACCTAGCTGTTTAAACATTTTATAAGGCATAACATTTATACTTGCCCCTAAATCAGCTAAAGCATTATCAACAGATAAACTACCAATTAAGCACAGAATTGTAAAACTCCCTAGATCTTTTAATTTCTGTGGTAGTCGATTTTGCAACATTGCTGAGCATACTGCGTTTAGTTCCATATGCGACTCCTCGTCTAACTTCCGTTTGTTTGTCAAAAGCTCTTTTAAAAATTTCCTTGAATCTGGCATCTGCGAAAAAGCTTCAAGAAACGGTAAGTTAATATGTAATTTCTTTAGAAGTTTAAGAAATTTACCGAATTGTTCGTCTATGTTGTCTTTCTTCATCACATCAGGATATGGCACACGAGGTTGGTACTCTTTAATTACCGGTTTTGGCTTATCATGACTTACCTCGACCTTACCTTCCTCTACTACATTCTCTTGCCTTAATTTGGGCTCATCTAACCCTTCACTATCATGAGCGGTTATGGCTTGAAGTTGCTCCTTTGGGTTAGTTTCAGTGTTGCTTGGCAAGCTACCTTGTGGTCGTTTTGATATGATCTTGGTAAGTTGTCCTAACTGATTCTTGATCTCTTGAATCGATGCTTCTTACTTTTTGAGTGCTGTTTCGGTATTTTGGAAACGGGTTTCTGACACCGCGATGAATTTTGTTAGCATCTCCTTAATGTTCGGCTTTTTCTCTTGTGGGTAGAAATTTCTTTGTTGGAAGCCCGGGAGGGGTTGTTGTCTCTGATTTCCTTGGCCACCCCATGAGAAATTGGGGTGGTTCTTCCAACCTGGATTATAAGTATTACTATAAGCGTTATTTTGAGGTCTAAAATTGTTACCCATATAGTGAGCTTGCTCGTTTTCAGTGCTCAGGTTATAAAGTGGATATTCTGTGTTGCTCATTCCTCCTCCATTTGTATCGCACTGCATAACTGGATGTACCTGTTAAGAACCACAAAAACTATCAATCTTTTTATTTAACATCTCTACCTGATTTGATAGCATGGTCACTGCGTCGAGGTTAAAAACACTAGCGGCTTTTGTTGGCCTTGTCCTCGTGACTTGCCACTGATAATTATTCAGTGACATCTCTTCAATAAACTCATAGGCAGCCTCAGGTGTTTTGTTATTCAAGGTTCCGCTGGCGGCTGAATCAATCAACTTTCTGGTTGAAGGGTTTATACCATTATAAAAGGTTTGGACTTGTAGCCACAAGGGTAATCCAAGGTGTGGGCACCTTCTTAATAGATCTTTGTATCTCTCCCATGCATCATAAAGTGTCTCTAAATCCATCTGCACAAAGGAAGAGATATCATTCCTTAACTTAGCCGTTTTAGCCGGCGAAAAATATTTTAATAAAAATTTCTCGGTAATTTGATCCCATGTAGTAATTGACCCTCGTGGAAGAGAATTCAACCACTATTTGGCTTTATTCCTCAAAGAAAAGGGAAACAACCGAAGACGAATGGCATCATCAGAAACGCCATTTATTTTGAAGGTATCGCAAAATTCTAGGAAATTTGCTAAGTGTGTGTTAGGATCCTCATCCTGCAAACCATCGAACTGGACAAACTATTGTATCATCTGTATAGTGTTAGGTTTCAATTCAAAATTATTTGCAGCAATAGGAGGTCTAACAATACTTGACTTAGTTCCTGTTAAATTAGGTTTAGCATAATCATACATAGTTCAAGGAGCATGATTTTTGGCCACCTCCGGAGGTAGCAGATTATTTTCAGCCATCTCTTCGGTGGTATTGGTTTCGTCTTCTTGCTCTTCTGCTATGTAATTTAAGATTCACCTTATTTCTCTACGGTTTCTGCGAGCGGTACCTTCAATATCACTGTCGTAAATTAAGGGTCCTGTTGGGTTCCTTCTAGTCATAAACTAGAGGTACCTGCTAGGAACAAAATAAAAGAAGAAGAATTAGCAAAGTTAAAATCAAAATAAAAGTAAATCGCAAAAATAAAAAAAATGGCTAAAGTAATAAAAATTGAGCGTTCTTAATATTTTGGTTCCCCGGCAACGGCGCCAAAAACTTGATCGTATGTCAGAGTCTTAAAAATTTATATAATGAATGATCTAGCCTAGAAACTAACTGTGACAACGATTGAGGCAAGCGCACCTATCGAACAATAGTATAGTTTAGTGGCAAGATCGGAATGTCGAACCCAAAGGAACCAAAAGTACTAGTACTAACTTTCTTTCTATTATTTAGCCTAAGAATTGAAGTGAATTATTGTTTAATCTAAAATTAACTAACTACTAAGCTAAAGACGCTAAGACAAAGAGAATGAATTGGGGAAATACTTGTGGGAAAAACCAATTGATTAAGACAATTAGGAGCATCAAAACAATTAGGAGCATCAAAACAATAAACATTCATGTTTATGATCACAAAATAAACTGAAGAGATTAAGAGAAGGAAACTAGAAGACAAATCTCAGTGATTCTCCGAAGCCAGACTAGTGTGCTTCTCTTCCTCTTTACTTGTTCTCTCGATCAAAGGCCTTCAAGATGCTTGATTCCTACTGCTCCAAGAGGGGAAATCAGCAAGGGAAAGAAACAAAAATGGACAGTCAAAGGAGAGTGAATGAGATAAGTGAATGGTGAATAAAGAGATTAGTGAGGGATTAGAAATGAGGAGGTGAAGGGTGTATTTATACGTTTATTTGGCTAAAAATAACATCCAATCCCCCTTCTCATGGCCAGTCCTTGATAGTAAGGAGAGGGGTCGAAATGGCTTTGCTAAATTTAGCTTAATGCCACAAGTGAGAATGCACTAAAAGATAAGGGGTTAGAATGAGTTTTGGGTGAAAGTTAAGGGCTACTTTGCAAATATTATAATTAGCTTAATTAGCTGATTTGGGCAGAAATTGGGTCAGCATTGGGCTGCTCTTCCCTTGGTGGATCAGTCCCTTTCATATTAATAAATTTGGGCCCCTTTCTCTACATCAGGCTAGGAGAAAATTCAACCCAATTTTTGTTGGATCAAAAATAAGTTTTCAATGGGTCCAAGGAGTTGATTTGAGGCATCCATGGCTAAAAAAATGATCAGCCTTCCTCATGTGTCAAATGCTCTGAAAGGTGCTTCAAAAATTCGATCTTCTCAAGGTGACTACCGAGCTGATTTTTCACCCTTTGTGCAAAACTGTTGAAAATTGGCCAAATTATACAAATTTAGTATAAAAATAATTAAAATTCAAAAATTTTCATAAATTAAGTTCAATTTAATTATTTTATAATAAAATTATAAAATTTGATAGAAGTTACTTAGAAACTGCATGAATTAGTCCTCAAAAGCTGATGAAAATGTCTATATATTTTAGTGTTTCCAACCATCCGTAAAGGTCACATGTACATCCAAGATAGAGAATAAATCTGTTAGTGATCAATCATGGAAATGGGGCAAGATTTCGACCACTCTGGTGAAATTTGCAGAAGGCCAAGGATAGATAGGGAGTTTGAAATCTTCGCTTAAAACTTTGTTTCTTAAAGATTCTGAATTTTTCTATAGCGCTGCTTTGCAGAATGTGACTAAGTTCATTTGAACTTACGTGCTTGTTGCCTGATTGTAAGACAAATGTGTGACTAGGACATCAAGTGGAGGGACCAAGCCAGGCTTTGCAGAATTTGAAGGTTAGGAGTGGAAGTTGTACATGCGTATAAAGGGGTTCCCTTAGGGGCCATGCCTTGAGGATTAAGTCGAATGTAAAAATATTTAAGTTTAAACTCAGAATAGTAAATACTACTAAGATTGTAAGGTAGTAACTTTTAGATTTTATATTTCTTAACATAGTTTAAAGTGTAAATTGAGCATTTAAGAATGAAATAAGAATATAATTCGAAACCTCTTTAAGTTAATTGGGTCTTGGTGTCATCCAGTACCCGGACCTGGTGATCGGGTCGGGTATAGGGAGTTACATTAGTAATTTCATATGTATTATACAAGACTTACCTTATTTTTTTCCTAAACATTTTAAGCTACCTTAACTTGGCATAACTTTGGCTAGACATGACAATCAAAACACTAACAAGGTGGGCATTGACTTATAATCAAGATCATTTAATACTACAAGCACTTAACATGCCAATTCATGTCACTTTTATGTAACTTATCTCAAAGGCACATTCATTCAACATATAATAAGATATTAACAAGTATACATGATTCAAGTCAATCATCAATGCTATTATCGATAAAAAAAATTGTATCATTTACAATTCAATCCATTTAATGAATTTTCAATCTAGATATCAAGTTCATTTATCACAATTCAAATTCTCAATTTCAATTAAACTGTTTCACCTGATGAACATTAGTAAATAGACTCGGATACATATGTAATTTGTAACAACTTGAAAGTCAGTGGTGTTAGAAAATGCAATTTTGAAACCCCATTTTTGATGTTCGAGTCCGTAAATATTATTATTTAATATTTATGAGGTTAGTATTACGGTTAATTTAAGTTTGGTTCCTCAACTTTGTCAAATTTATAGTTAATTAAGGTACAAGGACTAAATTATAAAAGTTGTAAAAGTTAATCGCTATGAATTTTTAAATAATCGGAGGATCAATTGACCAATTGGACCAATTGGTAATGTACCAAACAGTGTTGGGAATTATTTTTCATCCACTAACTATATTAATTATAATTAAGTTTAGTTAATTATAGTTAATTAGGCTAATTTTGATTAATTAATAGTTAATCTAATTATAAAAGTAAAAATTAAAAGAAACCAAGTCACTTATTTCCCCCACTCGTGTTCTCCACCAAAACATAAAGAAAATAATAGGTTTTAAGCATTTCAACTTTTGGTCCCTCAAATTGGTAAGTATACAAGTCATTTTACTTGTAATTTTTATGCTTTTTTGAGGTTGTGGGAGCTTAATTTAGCTAGCCCATGTACCATTTTGCAAAACCGTTAAAGTTTTAAAAAGTTTCCATTGATTAATTCTTGAAGAAATTGGTATTAATTTGTTAGATTTTAATTTTAGAAGTGAAAAAAGACTAGTTTGTAAAGTTTAATTACTAGTTTTTGAACATAGAGACTAAAGTGTATAAATTTTGAAATTGATGTGAAATTTTTGTAATTATATATAATAGAGGGTTATAGAAGGATGTAATTGAGATCGGTTTTGAAATCAAAGCTCAAGTTTGAAAGTTATGGCAAATTCAATTTTAGGGATTAAAATGAATAAAATGTAAAGTTTTAGGGAAAATTTGAAAAATGAAATTGAACTGATATGTAACACCCCAAACTCGGACAAGACACCACGCCCGAATCTGGCATGTTACGGGGAAAAACGTCTTTGAGTGATCAGATTTTTTTTTTTTTGTTTAGAAGTGGGGTGAAAACATAGTGAATTTGGGGAAGTTTGAGTAGGCTTGTTTGATTAGATTTTGAAAACTTATCCGAGTATATAGTTAAAACGAGTTGATTTCATTTAGCACTTCCAATAGTTTCTTAGTGCCATTTTGAAACATTTTAGACTTAGTAGAAAAATCAAGTTCGATTTGGAAATCATTTGAGTTTATTGTATAGCAAAACATAGCGAGATACCCGATGGTATAGTTTAAAACACATTGCGATATAATTATGAAAACGTTGTCTTTCCAAGTTTTAGTAAAATTTCATGCCAAGTTATTTGTTAAGCAGGTTGGGAATCTAATTAAAACATACCCATCATAAAACATAATTTAAAGGCCTTTTACAAATCCAAATTAAAACCCAAATAAAAGTAATTAAACTAAAGTACCCAAATGATAGAGTTGGAGTAAAACTTTATTAAGCATGGCATGAGCACCCCGAGTCCATCCCGGCCCATGTCCGCTTCACGAAGTCACCTGAAATGTCAAAGGAGAGGGTGAGTCGAATGACTCAAATGCATAAATCCCGCTCCCGATGAAACAACATGCTAACACACATCATACATAGCAACATAGTTAATGCAACCCAATCCTAGCCATCCGTATCTCCTTTCCTACCCCGTGTGGTACCAAACCACCTGGTGGTGCCAAACCACTGGTGACATATAGTCACAATGTGTTACTAAAACACTGGTGTCCCAAAGACACAAATGTGCTAATAAAGCACCGTGACCGAAGTCACAAATCAATTGATGGGGCCAACCCATCGTGGTGATACCCAATCACTAGTGCATTCGATCCCATATCTCAAAGTGGGGCCAACCACACGGTGGTGTTAACCACGAGGACAAGTCGCAATGAGGTGCCCAACCTCTCGTGTCCCAAAGACACAAATGTGCTACCAAAGCACTGGTGACCGTAGTCACAATAATCGAATGATGGGGCCAACCCATCGTGTGATACCCAATCACTAGCGACGATCCCATATCTCAAAGTGGGGCCAACCCACGGTGGTGTTAACCATGTGGACGCAGTCGCAATGAGGTGCCCAACCTCTGGTGTCCCAAAGACACAAATGTGCTACCAAAGCACGGTGACCCAAAGTCACAAAGTGTGTTACTAAAACATCGGTGCTCACAAAGACAAAATATCATGCTCCTCCACTCATATCACCCATCAACAAACCAACTCATGTAATCATGCATATCATACAAATTATGCATATCATGCTAATATGTTTGACTCATGCCCCATATCACATACATACATAGTCATGATACCGTATAGATCATCGTAATCTAGTAACAATACCGACTTACCCGGATACGCATACATACCCCGGTTGGGTATCCAATAATCCATCATACTGTCATGATTTTAATAGGCAAACAGGTTTAATAACAATATCACAAAATATGGGTGTGTTAGTTACACACCTGGTAAATCGCAAGTCTAAATCCCAAAGACCCCGCCTAAATCCCTCGATCAACTTGCTCCTAGAATCGCCAAACATAGGTTAGCCATCTATACCATTCGGCGATATCGATAACACAAGAGGTTTAACACTTAAACCCTTACCTTGCAGATGGTTTGTTTCTACCAAATCCGAATCAAACAATGATTCTCCTTTAGCAATCGGCTACACCATAAAAGATGAACAGTTAAACCTTAATAATTTTGACTCAATCGAAACCAAAAGATTGAATGATTAATGCCAATACCAATCACTTACCACCACCACTGTTTACCAATCGGTTACTAGAGTAGAACTCCTCTTGGTTACTTTCACTATCCAAAGACCCTATATGAAAAAGGTTAAACAAGTGATTAACTTACTTCCATCTACAACCATCATAGGCTTTGAACAAACCGCAATCAATATAATACTTGAGATGAGAGAGATGGCCATTCGCCAACCACTTACCCCAACACCAACCACCAAGAATTCGCCACAAGAAACCCCTAGAAGAGAAGGGAAATTCGGCTTCAAACACCCAAGAGAAAGAGGAAAACGGCTAGAGTTTTGGAAGTAGAAACAGAGGAGATGTGATTCAAGAAGAAAAAAATCGGAAATAAAAGTTTAGAAGGGAGAAAGGAAAGATTCTGGTCTAACCCCAAGGAAGGAAAACACCAAAAGAGATGGAAGGAAGAGGGTGATATTAGGCCTATGCTCAAAGAAGAAGGAAACAAAAGTTTTGGCTAAGAGAAAATGCAAATTCGGCACAAGGGTTGTAGAAATAAAGAAAATATGAGAAGAAAATAATGGCTAGTTTCGATTTACTCAAATGAACAAGAAGAGAGACATGTAAGGGACATTCGACTTAACAAAGAATATTGAGAAAACAACACAAAAATTCGGCAAGCCTTAGAGAGGTTTTGATTTTCGGGTTGCTTTTGGCAAAAAGAAAAGAAATGGCTCCACAAATGCTTTTGGCCGAAAATGCACAAATGGGAAGTGCATTTCGCACACCTCACTTCCCCTTACCAAACCGCCCACACTCCCACATCAACACCCCACAAAATCGGCCAAAAATCCCCATTCACTCCACTCCCCACATTCAAACAACAAGACCAAGTCTTCCTCCTAAACTCACTCTCCTCCCACCATTTGAACGGTTTGACCAAGTCCAAAGAAGAATTCCACTTGCCTTCTACCTCTTCCTCCATGCCGCCCAAAATGGGAACCAAAATGGGAGCTCTACGACTTGAACTCTGGACCTCCTCACCGAAGATGACGCCACACCAAACTCCCAAGTGACGCATGCCTTGCCACTCCACTAACTTTTCTTTTATGCTCAAGAACACCAAATAATATTCATATACCCCCACCTTCATCAACTCCTCTTACTTAAACCTAAAAACAAAAAGTTTCCCACCTACTCGAGACATACCCCTAGTCTACAATTAAGCCCCTAAAACACCAAAATAGCCACATAGCAAGCCAACACATGCAAAACATGCCATAATAAAAATAGCCCCTAACCCGGATATTACGCTTCTACCCTCTTAAAATAATTTCGACTCAAATTACCCGATCAAAAGAGTTGCGGGTATTGTTGTCTCATCATATCCTCGGGTTCCCACGCCGCTTCTTCCACGCCATGATTCCGCCAAAGAACCTTAACCAAAGGCACGGACTTCTTACGCAGTAACTTTCACATCTCGATCAAGAATGCGCACAGTTCCTCTTCCATGGTCAAATCGGGATTTACCTCGATCTCTTCCATTGCTACCACATGCGACGGATCTCGAACGATAACGTCGAAGCATCGAAACGTGGAACACGCCGTGAATCGACTAAGCTCTGCGGCAACTCAAGCCGATACGCCATCGTCCAACTCGCCTCGTAACCTTATACGCCCAATGAACCTCGGACTTAGCTTGCCTTTCTTCCCGAACCTCAACACCTTCTTCCAAGGCGATACCTTCAGAAAACTCGATCCCCACAAATAACTCTATATCTCTTCGCTTAAGATCGGCATAAGACTTCTGCCGTCCAAGCTTCCTTCAATCTAGATTGAATCGCCTTAACCTTGTCTTCGGTCTCGTAAAACCAACTCGGGTCCCAACAACCGACGTTCACCTAACTCCGCCCAACACGTAGGTGAGCGACATTTCCTACCATACAACGCTCAGATGCGGTGCCATCTTGATGCTCGCTTGGTAATCGTTGTTGTAGGCAAACTCACCAATGGTAGAAACTCCTCCCAACTACCTCTCAAATCCAAGATACAACCTCTCAAAGATATCCTCTAAGACCTGAATAACCCTTTTCGATTGACCGTCGATTGCGGGTGAAAAGCCGCATCGAAATCCAAACGAGTACCCAGAGCTTGATGCGGTGCTTTCCGTAACCTTGACGTAAATCTAGGATCCCTATCCGAGATTATCAAACCGCACACCGTGCAACCTCACTATCTCTCGACATACATACTTCGCTAGCTTCAAGTGAGTAGTCAACCTCACCGAATAAAGTGAGTCGATTTAGTCGGCCGATCCACCACTACCCAAATCGAATCTTTCTTGCTTGGCGTAAGCGGTAACTCCACCGACGAAATCCATGGTTATCCTTTCCCACTTCCATCGAGGAATCTTCACAGTCGAAGCAAACCCGACGGCAATCGATGTTCGGCCTTGACTACGACAAGTCGACACTTCCCAACAAACTCGTCACCTCCTTCTTCAAGCCGTGCCACCAAAATCGCTCTCTAAGATCCCTATACATCTTACTACCTCCGGGATGCATAGCATAAGGATCATGCTATGTGGCCTCAAGAATCTTCTCGCCTCACTCAACATCTTTAGGCATACAAGCCTTACCTTGAAAACACGTAACCCCATCACCAGATAAGTCAGAACCCTCTAAACCACCATCCCGCGCACTTGCAACCTTTGCGCACTCGTAACCTCATCCAATAATCTGCTTTCTCTCGACCGCGCTCAACCCAAGTAGGCTTAACCTACAACTCGCTGAGAATACTCCCATCGCCATACAA
This sequence comes from Gossypium sturtianum, assembly GCA_025698515.1. Lineage (NCBI taxonomy): Eukaryota > Viridiplantae > Streptophyta > Magnoliopsida > Malvales > Malvaceae > Gossypium > Gossypium sturtianum. Next base: position 24,454,436 of record CM046950.1, read on the forward strand.
ACTCAAATGGGCAAACAATGCTCTTAAGTCCGAAACAACCTTACAGCTCAACGCGTCACCACCACGTTAGCCTTGCCCGGATGATACTCAATCGAATCGTAATCTTTCAAAGAACTCGACCCATCTGCATACGCCTCAAATTCAAATCCTTTTGAGTCGCCAGATACTTTGCACTCTTGTGATCGTGTAGACTATCGATCTCTCCCCGCACAAGTAGTGCCTCCAAATCTTTAAAGCGAAGACCACACCGCTAGCTCCAAGTCATGCGTCGGATAGTTGACCTCATGGGCTCTCACTGCCGAGAAGCGTAAGCCACAACCTTACCTTCTTGCATCAAGACACAACCCAAGCCCGTATGTGATGCGTCACAATAGATCGTGGAATTCCTTACCACCTCAAAGTTGAATTAGAACCGAGCCTCGGTCAAAATCTTCTTTAACTTATCGAAGCTTTCCATTGTTTCTCATCCATACGAACGGAACTTCTTTCCTCAAAGAACTTGGTCATCGGCGCCGCTATCAACGAAACCCTCAACAAACCTTCGGTAGTATCCCGCCAAACCAGAAAACTCCAATTTCAGCCACCGACTTAGGCGGCTTCCAATCCAAAATCGCCTCAATCTTACGAGGATCTACTCAATCCCCTCACCGACACTACATGACCCAAGAAAGTCACTTTCTAAGCCGTAACTCGCACTTCATCGAACTTAGCATAGAGTTGCTTTTCCTCAAAATCTGCAACACCACCACTCGCAAATGCTTATCATGCTCTTCCTCCGCCCTGAGTACACCAAGATGTCGCTTCTATGAAAACCACGATTTAATCGATCCAGATATCGTTGAAACACCTGCTCATCATGTCCATAAACGCCGCGGTGCGTTAGTCAACCCAACGGCATTACGTAAATTGTAGTGCCCATACCGAGTCCAAACATTTGTTTTATGGATATCCGCCTCCTTAACCCTTAATCGGTGATACCTGACCTCAAGTCGATCTTCGAGAATACCGTAGCACCCTTGGTGATCAAACAAATCATCTATCCGTGGCAACGGATACTTGTTTTTAATCGTCGCCTTGTTCAATCTGGCGATAGTCTATACACATCCGCATCGTGCCATCTTTCCTTTTAACAAAGAGTACCGGCGCACTTACCGGCGTAAACACTTGGCCTAATAAAACCTCGATCCAATAACTCCCCCGGATCTCGAGCCTTAAGCTCCACCAATTCCTTTGGCGCCATCCTATACGGCTAATAGACATCCGGGCGCAGCTCCGGTAATAGATCTATCCGAACTCCACCTCGCGATCTGGCGGCAAACCCGAAGCTCCTCAGAAAAACATCAAGAAACTCCTTAACTGCATTTAACCTTCTCCATGCAGCACTCCTTAGCCTCCAACGCATACACATGAACTACATACGCCTCACGGCCTTTCCTCGACCATCTTCTCTCGCTTTCAAAGCAGATACCACATTTGATAAGTAATCTCTCCTATTACCTATCATAGCCACCTCTTCACCCTCGACCGTCTTAAGAACCATGCGCTGGGCGCGCAATCTAACCTCGCCCGGTACTTGACCAACCAATCCATCCCAAGAATCGATCGAACTCCCCAAACGGCGGTTCCATCAGATCAAGAACAAACACTACCCTTGGAGTTCTAAGGGTACCTCTCTAAACAGCTTTATCTACTACTACAGAGTGACCTAGAGGGCTAATCACCGTCATCCGCTAGAAGATATCTCGAGTCTAAATCCATGGTCTCTACTATACTATCGGCAACATAAGAGTGCGTTGAACCCACATCAATCAAAGCAAAGATATGGAGAACCAAAAATCAAAAACGCACGGTTATGACGCCCAGGTGCGTCGCTCTCCTCTCTCGCGCCGCAAAGATACACTAATCCAGCCGCCTAGCATCGAACTACTCGCACCGCGCCCGGTGCTCCACGGCCCCGACTGCACTCCATTACCACCTCCGCCATTACCACGGCCCCTCTGCGGTGGCATCCATTACCTCTCGATTCGACACGACCCGGGTGAATCCTAGCCAACCTACGCGCACAATCCCTCACACGATGCTCCAGAGAACCACACTCGAAGCAACCTTTTCCTCCATCCAAAGAACCACCCCAATGAGATTTCCCACACCGATCACATCACAAGGCGGTCCACGCCTAGCGAAGAACAAACCTAGCGGTGCTGGTTTCGCCCACTCGGCCTAGCCCTCTTTTGCGGATTACCCGACGATCCGTAAGACCCAAAGCTCCTCTTATGTCTATTTCGGTCCATACCCCGCCTCACCGACTCCTTAACACCCTCGGCCACCTTAGCCTTCTCAACTAGGACAAAGAACTCGCGCTCCGCCGAGGAGCAATCAGCGACCTCAAGTCGTCTCGCAGACTATCCTCAAACGAACACACCTCTCATGCTCGGTGGCCACAATGCCCTCGGCATACCTACTCGCCGGGAACTCACCTCGCACTCGAAACAAATTTACTCCCGAACAAGCCTCGTAAAAGCCTTTTTTGGGAGTCGACATAACTAGCTCCGATGTACTTCTTTTGATATACAGCCCTGAAATAATCCCATGTTAGATCCTCCGCTGCCACAATGTCTCGAACCGTGAGCCACCACTGATATGACTCATCCGGAGAAGCGATACGATGCCCTTCGGCCTTCTCTTCATTTGTCAAGTCCAGATCATCCATGATCCGCTCACGCCTCCAACCAATATTCAAGAAAGGCTGAGAGCAACACCGAAACCCCCTCGGAAGAATTCGGCCCCATTTGCCCGAAGTCGCTCAGGAACCGATTTCCTAACTCTTGAACCACCACCTACACCAGCTACTCTTTCTAACACTCGCAAAGATCGCTCGTGACACCGCTCGCGTCGCCCCGGGCCGGTCTTGGAACTCACCACCTCCGGTGGTGGCGGAATCCCAGTATCTCATTTTTCTCGATTTCACTGGATCCTACGGGCTCGTAAACCGTCATCCTACCACGACCCTCGCCCACGACCACGCCCACCTCTAGCGCTCATGACTAATCTTCCACGATTCGATTAAGAATTTTTATGCATCAAGATTTATTACACTTGTTTAAAAGCAAGTCTTATGAATATTTTGAGAGGATTTGTTCTCGCGAGTTCACGTAATCCTATCGGTTTCAATCTCTAAAGTAGTATACTATTGCTATTCATCAAATCATATCACATCCAATCAATTCACAAGCAATAGTACGGTACTTTACCGAGCAAACTGGTGCCGGAGACTCGGTGCCATGCCTTTCAAACCATACTCTAAGAATAAAGACTAACAAAACAATCTTTTGAAAACATTTTGAGCCTCGGCCCACAAATAGAGCCTTTGAACTTGGCTCTGATACCACAATTGTAACACCCCAAACTCGGACAAGACACCACGCCCGAATCTGGCATGTTACGGGGAAAAATGTCTTTGAGTGATCAGATTTTTTTTTTTTTTGTTTAGAAGTGGGGTGAAAACATAGTGAATTTGGGGAAGTTTGAGTAGGCTTGTTTGATTAGATTTTGAAAACTTATCCGAGTATATAGTTAAAACGAGTTGATTTCATTTAGCACTTCCAATAGTTTCTTAGTGCCATTTTGAAACATTTTAGACTTAGTAGAAAAATCAAGTTCGATTTGGAAATCATTTGAGTTTATTGTATAGCAAAACATAGCGAGATACCCGATGGTATAGTTTAAAACACATTGCGATATAATTATGAAAACGTTGTCTTTCCAAGTTTTAGTAAAATTTCATGCCAAGTTATTTGTTAAGCTGTGTTGGGAATCTAATTAAAACATACCCATCATAAAACATAATTTAAAGGCCTTTTACAAATCCAAATTAAAACCCAAATAAAAGTAATTAAACTAAAGTACCCAAATGATAGAGTTGGAGTAAAACTTTATTAAGCATGGCATGAGCACCCGAGTCCATCCGGGCCCATGTCTGCGTCACGAGTCACTGAAATGTCAAAGGAGAGGGTGAGTCGAATGACTCAAAGTGCATAAATCCCGCTCCCGATGAAACAACATGCTAACACACATCATACATAGCAACATAGTTAATGCAACCCAATCCTAGCCATCCGTATCTCCTTTCCTACCCCGTGTGGTACCAAACCACTGGTGGTGCCAAACCACCTGGTGACATATAGTCACAATGTGTTACCAAAACACCGGTGTCCTAAAGACACAAATGTGCTACTAAAGCATCGTGACCGAAGTCACAAATCAATTGATGGGGCCAACCCATCGTGTGATACCCAATCACCAGCGCACGATCCCATATCTCAAAGTGGGGCCAACCCACGGTGGTGTTAACCACAGGACAAGTCGCAATGAGGTGCCCAACCTCGGTGTCCCAAAGACACAAATGTGCTACCAAAGCACCGTGACCGTAGTCACAATAATCGAATGATGGGGCCAACCCATCGTGTGATACCCAATCACTAGCAGACGATCCCATATCTCAAAGTGGGGCCAACCTACTGGTGGTGTTAACCATGTGGACGAGTCGCAATGAGGTGCCCAACCTCCGTGTCCCAAAGACACAAATGTGCTACCAAAGCACTTTGGTGACCCAAAGTCACAAAGTGTGTTACAAAAAACACTGGTGCTCACAAAGACAAAATATCATGCTCCCTCCACTCATATCACCCATCAACAAACCAACTCATGTAATCATGCATATCATACAAATTATGCATATCATGCTAATATGTTTGACTCATGCCCCATATCACATACATACATAGTCATGATACCGTATAGATCATCAAGAATCTAGTAACAATATCGACTTACCCGGATACGCACACATATCCGGTTGGGTATCCAATAATCCATCATATTGTCATGATTTTAATAGGCAAACAGTTTAATAACAATATCACAAAATATGGGTGTGTTAGTTACACACCGGTAAATCGCAAGTCTAAATCCCAAAGACCCCGTCTAAATCCCTCGATCAACTTGCTCCTAGAATCGGCCAAACATAGGTTAGCCATCTATACCATTCGGCGATATCGGATAACACAAGAGGTTTAACACTTAAACCCTTACCTTGCAGATGGTTTGGTTTCTACCAAACCGAATCAAACAATGATTCTCCTTTAGCAATCGGCTACACCATAAAAGATGAGCAGTTAAACCTTAATAATTTTGACTCAATCAAACCAAAAGATTGAACGATTAATGCCAATACCAATCACTTACCACCACCATTGTTTACCAATCGGTTACTAGAGTAGAACTCCTCTTGGTTACTTTCACTATCCAAAGACCCTATATGAAAAAGGTTAAACAAGTGATTAACTTACTTCCATCTACAACCATCATAGGCTTTGAACAAACCGCAATCAATATAATACTTCGAGATGAGAGAGATGGCCATTCGGCCAACCACTTACCCCAACACCAACCACCAAGAATTCGGCCACAAGAAACCCCCTAGAAGAGAAGGAAATTCGCTTCAAACACCCAAGAGAAAGAGGAAAACGGCTAGAGTTTTGGAAGTAGAAACAGAGGAGATGTGATTCAAGAAGAAAAAGAAATCGGAAATAAAAGTTTAGAAGGGAGAAAGGAAAGATTCGGTCTAACCCCAAGGAAGGAAAACACCAAAAAGAGATGGAAGGAAGAGGGTGATATTCGGCCTATGCTCAAAGAAGAAGGAAACAAAAGTTTTGGCTAAGAGAAAAATGCAAATTCGGCACAAGGGTTGTAGAAATAAAGAAAATATGAGAAGAAAATAATGGCTAGTTTCGATTTACTCAAATGAACAAGAAGAGAGACATGTAAGGGACATTCGGCTTAACAAAGAATATTGAGAAAACAACACAAAAATTCGGTAAGCCTTAGAGAGGTTTTGATTTTCGGGTTGCTTTTGGCAAAAAGAAAAGAAATGGCTCCACAAATGCTTTTGGCCGAAAATGCACAAAATGGGAAGTGCATTTCGGCACACCTCACTTCCCCTTACCAAACCGTCCACACTCCCACATCAACACCCCACAAAATCGGCCAAAAATCCCCCCATTCACTCCACTCCCCACATTCAAACAACAAGACCAAGTCTTCCTCCTAAACTCACTCTCCTCCCACCATTTGAACGGTTTGACCAAGTCCAAAGAAGAATTCCACTTGCCTTCTACCTCTTCCTCCATGCTGTCCAAAATGGGAACCAAAATGGGAGCTCTACGACTTGAACTCTGGACCTCCCTCACCTGAAGATGACGCCACACCAAACTCCCAAGTGACGCATGCCTTGCCACTCCACTAACTTTTCTTTTATGCTCAAGAACACCAAATAATATTCATATACCCCAGCTTCATCAACTCCTCTTACTTAAACCTAAAAAAAAAAAGTTTCCCACCTACTCAGACATACCCCTAGTCTACAATTAAGCCCCTAAAACACCAAAATAGCCACATAGCAAGCCAACACATGCAAAACATGCCATAATAAAAATAGCCCCTAACCCGGGATATTACATGATACATGCTTGCAATAGGATGAAATAAGAGGGTTGGAATTGATAAATTGAATTGAATTATTGTTTAGATCGAGAATTGAATCAAATTGAAGATAATTGAGGAAAAAGGCAAAATTGTTGATTAATCTTCAAAGACTGTTCGTTTTTTGTTTTGCTCAACAAGTTCATAAGGTATGTTCATATTTAAATTATTTTATATTTGAATTATGAATTTGTATATGAGTGATAGTAATTTGAATTGTTTACAAATAGGTACAAAAGGTGAGATATGGACTAAATCGTAAAGAAATGATAAATTGACTGATAAATTGAATATGATGAATTGCAATTTGATAAATTTAATGAATGGATAGATTATTATGATTGAACAAATTGTATCGATATGTTTTTGAATGATTATTAAGAAAGAGAACTACACTGAATAAAATTGAAAATAGTATAACTTGATGAAACTGTGAAATTAGCTTGGAATTTAGATGAATTATACTATGTTATGTGCGAAATGATAATGTAATTAATGAATTGATGATATTGAAATCGGTAGAATGGGAATCAAACTGATAAACCATAAAAGTAACACATTTTTATCCCATACTTAGCATGTTTTTGGATGTATTATTATACAATTTTGTGAATTTGATGCTCCTAATCCTTTAATTTCATGTTTCTATACTTAGGTGAGCATAGGGGAGCGAAAGGAGTGAAAAACGAGCCAAAATCAAGCAAAGAGAGCTGATTTCAGTATCACACACGGGCTGGCAACATGCCCGTGTGCCAGCCCGTGTCAATCTCGAATCATGTCAGCATTGCACACAGACTGGGTACCTTAACACGTGCCTCTCACACTCCCGTGGGAGACGCACGGGATGGCCACATGCCCGTGTGCCATACCGTGTTGATTTCTAACCATGTCAGTATTGCACACGACCTGGGCATTTTTACACGGGCTAATCACACGCCCGTGTCCCTATCGCACCCTGTTTTGTTTTCACGCCAAAAAAGACAATTTTTAGGCATTTTGAGCATTCCAAAGTCTATAAAAACACACTAGAAAAAGACCTAAAGAGACACGCAGAGTAGAACGGAGAAATTACTCGAAGGAAGCCGTCGGAATCAATTCAGAAGTAGGATCTCATTCAAGATTGAAGATCTCCATCAAATTTCCTTAGAAGTTTTTGGGTTCTTTATGTCTTGTTGTTTTCCTTATTTTGAGATGTTTTCATTTTACATTATGAACTAAAATCCCTAAAATACCTAGGGAGGATGAAACCTATGATGAATCTTATTATTTAATTATCTGAATTACATGATAAATGCTTGTTCTTGTTCTTAATTATGTGTTCTTAATCCTTGCCTTAATATTTTCAGGATATTAATCCAAGTTTGATGTGATTAATCAGTAGAGCAAAAGTCCTTGCTTAAGAGTAGATCTATCATAATTGAGGATTGCAATCCTAGAAATAGGACGTCATAAATCTGCCGGATTAGAGTCAAATCTAATAAGGGAATTCATAGATCGAGTTAATGCGATAATAGGGGTTTTAATTAGAAAGAAATTTCAATTAATCAACCTAGAGTCAGTTGTTAGTAGTCTCGAAAGAGATATTAACATAACTTAGGGATTTCTACAGATCAAGGCAAGTGAATAAATCGTTTAATTCAGAATCATAATAATAAGTGAAATCTAGGTGGATTTCTCCTTGGGTATTGTCTCTCTCATTGGTTTTCTTCAAATATTTTCCCAATTTTACCTCTGTCACGCTCATAGTTAATTAGTTAGTTCAATTTTAGATTAAAAGGCTCCTTTAATTATTAGGCTAAATAATAAAAAGATAGTAATTACTAGTACTTTTAGTCCTCGTGGATGCAATATTCCGGACTCACCATAGCTATACTATTGTTCGATAGGTGCGCTTGCCTTTTTCGTATTTTAGTTATTTCGTGACGTCATCAAGTTTTTTGCGCCGTTTTCGGGGACTAAAATATTAGGAAAACTTAATTTTTATTACTTTAGCCATTTTTTATTTTCTGCAATTTATTTTTTGTTTTTAGTTTATTATTTTTTTCTAATCTTTCTTTTGTTTTGATTCTGGCAGGTATCTTTAGTTTATGACTAGAAGAAACCCGACTGGACCTCTATTATTTGATAGGGAAATTGAAAGCATAGCTCGCAGAAATCATAAAGAAATAAGGCGAAGTCTACAGTATATAGAGGAAGAGAAAGAGGAGGATACCAATATTACCGAGGAGATGGCTGAAAATCAGAATAATCCGCTACCTCCTGTGGTTGCCGCGAATCCTGTAAATCAGAATCCTGCTCCTCGTACTATGTACGATTATGCCAAGCCCAATTTAACTGGGGTTGAATCGAGTATTGTTAGACCTGTTATTGCTGCAAATAATTTTGAACTGAAACCTAACACTATTCAAATGATTCAACAGTTTGTTCAGTTTGATGGTTTGCAGGACAAAGACCCAAATACTCATTTGGGTAATTTCTTAGAATTCTGCGACACTTTTAAAATTAATGGCGTTTCTGATGATTCTATTCGCCTTCGGTTATTTCCTTTTTCATTGAGGAATAAAGCTAAACAGTGGTTGAACTCATTACCACGAGGTTCCATCACTACTTGGGAACAAGTGACTGAAAAGTTTCTATTAAAGTATTTTCCGCCGGCTAAAATGGCAAAGTTGAGGAATGATATCTCTTCTTTTGTGCAGATGGATTTAGAAACTCTTTACGATGCATGGGAGAGGTATAAGGCAACTGATTGATACAGCCGCCGGTGGGACTTTGAATAACAAAACACCTAAGCGGCTTATGAGTTTATAGAGGAGATGTCACTGAATAATTATTAGTGGCAAGTCATGAGAATAAAGCCGACAAAAGCCGCTGGTGTTTTCAACCTCGACGCGGTCACCATGTTATCAAACCAGGTAGAGCTCTTAAATAAAAAGATTGATGGTTTATGTGTTTCTACGTAGGTACATCCGGTGATGCAATGCGACACAAATGGAGGAGGGATGAATACCTCAGAATATCTACCCTACAGTCCTAGCATGGAGAATGAGCAATTGAATTATATGGGTAATAACTCTAAACCTCCAAATAATCCTTATAGTAATACATATAATCCAGGATGGAGGAACCACCCAAATTTTTCATGGAGTGGTCAAGGGAATCAAAGACCACAACCCCCTCCAGGTTTCCAACTACCCTACCAACAAGAGAAGAAGCCGAACCTTGAAGATATGCTAGCAAAATTTATTTTGGTGTCAGAGACTCATTTTTAGAATACCAAGACAGCATTGAAAAATCAGCAAGCATCGATTCAAGGGCTTGAAACTCAAATTGGACAGCTGGCTAAATTAGTTTAGTCTACCTAGTAACACTGAACCTAACCCAAAAGAGCATGTGAAGGCAGTTACACTAAGAAATGGGAACGTGTTGGTTGAAGCTGAAAAGAAGATGCCACGGGAAGCTGATAAGGCGAAGGGTGAGGAAGTAAACCCGGACGAGAGTGTAACACCGGTGTTTAAAGAATATAAACCACCGATCCCATATCCAACAAAGTTGAAGAAAGACCGCATGGATGCACAATTTGGTAAATTTCTTGAACTTTTTAAACAATTGCATATTAACTTACCTTTTGTAAAAGCTATTTCGCAGATGCCTACATATGCAAAATTTTTAAAAGAGCTTTTAACAAATAAAAGGAAGTTTGAAGAGCTATCGACCGTGGAACTCAACGAGGAATGTTCAACTATTCTTCAAAATAAGCTATCAACCAAATTGAAAGATCCAGGAAGTTTCACTATTCCCTGTTTAATCGGTAGTTTAAATATTGAGAAAGCATTAGTTAATTTAGGTGCCAGCATTAATTTGATGCCTTACAAAATGTTCAAGCAGCTTGGTCTTGGGGAACCAAAACCCACTAGGATGAGTATCCAATTAGCTGATAGATCTGTTAAATATCCTAGGGGAATTATTGAAGATGTTTTGGTAAAAGTAGATAAATTCATATTCCCTGTTGATTTTGTTGTGCTTGACATGGATGAGGATGTTGAGGTACCTTTAATTTTAGGTCGCCCATTTTTAGCTACTGCTAGGGCTGTCATTTATGTAGGTGATGGTAAACTTGTGCTTAGGGTAGGTGACGAAGAAATTATTTTTAAGATTTATGATGCTATGCGATACTCTAGAGAACAAGATGATTCCTGTTACTTTATTGACTCTATTGATCATTCTATTCAAGATTCTTTTCAGGAAATCATTCATAAAGACGCGTTGAAACTGTGTCTTGTCTAAAGTGAGGACACAGATGACGATACCACTGAGATAGGGGAGATAAAAATTGAGTTAAACTCTAACGAGTCTTTCCCAAGACAAAAGAAGTATGAGGGCATTGAAATGAATGACGAACTAAAACAAAAACCCTCTATTGAAGAACCTCCCAAATTGGAATTGAAGCAATTACCAAATCACTTAGAGTATGCGTTCCTCGGAGATAATTCTACACTACCAGTAATTATTGCTTCAGACTTGCAACCTAACGAGAAAGATGAGCTACTACAAGTATTAAGGGAGCATAAAAGAGCCATAGCCTGGAAAATTTCTGACATTAAAGGGATCAGCCCTTCGTTTTGCACCCACAAAATTTTAATGGAAGATGAATATAAACCGTGTGTGCAAGCTCAAAGACAACTAAATCCCAACATGAAAGAAGTTGTTAAAGCTGAGGTAATTAAACTTCTAGATGTTGGAGTTATTTATCCTATTTCTGACAGTACGTGGGTTAGCCCTGTGCAAGTTGTTCCAAAGAAGGGATGCATGATTGTTGTAGCCAACGAGAAGAATGAATTAATTCCAACAAGAACAGTCACAGGTTGGAGAGTTTGCATTGACTATAGGAAGTTGAACGATGCCACGAGAAAAGATCACTTTCCCTTACCATTCATTGATCAAATGTTAGAAAGATTATCTGGGCATATGTATTATTGCTTCTTAGACGGACTCTCTGGCTACTTCCAAATTTCAATAGCTCCCGAGGATCAAGAGAAGACAACATTTACATGTCCATATGGTACATTTATGGTATGTTTTCTTATCGTAGAATGCCTTTTGGATTATGTAATGCTCCTGCTACTTTTCAGCGCTGCATGTTAGCCATCTTTGATGAACTTGTGGAAGATATTATGGAGGTATTTATGGACGACTTCCCGGTATTCAGTAATTCTTTCCACCTTTGCCTTAAAAATTTAAAACAAGTTCTAATGAGATGTGAGGAGATGAACCTTATGCTTAATTGGGAAAAGTGTCACTTCATGGTTCGAGAATGGATTGTGTTAGGACACAAAATTTCTAGTAAAGGGATTGAGGTTGATAAAGCAAAAAATTGAGACCATAGAAAAATTACCTCCTCCTAGTTCAGTTAAGGCTATTAGAAGCTTTTTAGGACATGCTGGGTTTTACAGAAGATATGCTATCATGTGAAATATTTGATGTATGGGGCATTGATTTTATGGGTCCATTCCCTAGCTCATTTGGGAATAAATACATCTTAGTAGCAATTGATTATATGTCAAAATGGGTGGAAGCTCAAGCTTTACATACTAATGATGCTAGAATGGTAGTGAGATTTCTTAAGAAGCTCTTCTCTCGATTCGGAACACCTAGAGCAATTATTAGTGATAAGGGTACTCATTTTTGTAATGCTCAATTTGATAAAGTCCTAAAGAAATATGGAGTGTACCACATAATAGCTACCCCTTATCACCCTCAAACTAGTGGACAAGTTCAAGTAGCAAACCGAGAGCTTAAGCGTATCCTAGAGAAAACCATAGAATCAAATAGGAAAGATTGGGCAATAGAAGTAGACGACACTTTATGGGCCTATAGAACCGCTTTTAAAACTCCAATAGGAACATCTCCGTACAAACTTGTTTATGGGAAAAGCTATCATTTACCATTTGAATTAGAGCACAAAGCATTTTGGGCTATAAAATTCCTAAACTATGATCCTAAACTTGCAGGTGAGAAAAGATTGATGCAGTTGAACGAGCTAGATGAGTGGCGAGCAAATGCTTATGAGAACTCAAGATTATACAAATAAGTGACAAAGCAAGGCCATGATGCTCATTTGAAGCAACCTAAGCAATTTGCAGTCGGAGATCTTGTTCTGCTATACAATTCAAAGCTCAAATTGTTCCATAGAAAGCTGAAATCAAGATGGTCAGGTCGATTCGTAATCCAAACCATCTTTCCCTATGGCACAATAGAGGTAACTCACCCGACTTATGGCACATTCAAGGTAAACGGTCAACGACTTAAAATTTATAATGGTGAGGATTTTAGAGATAATAGAGAGGAGTTTCAGCTCCGTGAACCTTCGTAAGCAATGAAAACAAGGTAAGTCTAGCTTAATACTTTAAACAAACGCTTCTCGGGAGGCAACCCGAGCACTAACACTACTAATTAGTTTATTTTTATCTATTCTTCGTGTTTAGAATGCAAGTTTTTAACTCATACGGCCTGGACACACGGGCGTGTCTTTGGCCGTACGGACCCCATGGCCTAGACATCCGGGCGTGTTTTCGGCCGTGTAAACTCTCATGACTTAGTTTCAAAACTTTATGAAAATCGACAGTGACCCACACAGCCTGGACACACGGGCGTGTTCTTGGCCGTGTGCAAACAGGACTTAAATTTTTCCCAAAAATGACAATGACACAGTCTACGATTAATACCCACGGCCGTGTGATACGGCCGTGTTTGACACACGGCCTGGACACACGGGTGTGACTTAGGCCGTATGAACCCTAGAGCTAAACTTCCTAAGTTTAAAACAAGTCAGGAAGAAACACGGGCAAGACATACAGCTGTGTGCGTGATCGTGTCCAAACTAACTATGACAACGAATAAGGCAAGTGCACCTATCGTTTGGTAGTATAGCTATGGCAAGACCGGAAATATCGTATCCTCAAGGACCAAGGGTACTAGTAGTTACTATCCTTTTATTATTTAGCCTAAGTATTAAGGGAATCGATGTTTAATTAACTAATTACTAAGCTAAGGATGCTAAGACACAGAGAGTGAATTGGGAAAATACTTTTGGGGAAAAACCAGTTGATTAAGACAATACCCGAGGAAGAATCCACCTAGACTTCACTTGTTATTTAACTCTGAACTAGACGATTTATTCACTTGACTTGATCCGTAGGATTCCCTAATTTATATTAAAACCTCTTTCGAGGCTACTAACGTTTAACCCTAGGTTGATTAATTGAAATATCTTTCTAATTAAAACCCCTAGTGTTGCATTAACTCGATCTATGGACTCCCATATTAGGTTTGACCCTAATCCGGCAGATTTTCGTCATCCTATCTCTAGGGTTGCGATCAACTCCGCTTAACTATGCTAGATCTACTCTTAAACAGGGGCTTTTGCTCCACTGCCTAAGCACATCAATACTTTAATCAATATCCTGAAATATTAAAACAAGAATTAAGAACACATAATTAAGAACAAATCAAGTATTTATCATATAGTTCAGAAAATAATAACAAGATTCGTCTTAGGTTTCATCCCCCTCAGGTATTTGAGGGGTTTAGTTCATGTTTAATAAAGAATACATCTCAGAATAAAGTAAATAACAAAACATAAGAAAAACCCTAAAACCCCCTGAAGGAAATTGAAGGGAAGATCTTCCTTCTTGAGCGTGATTCTGCCTTCTGAGATGGATCAACTGGCTTTCTTGGAGTAATCCCCTGTGTTCAGCCCTCTCTGGCTTCGCCCCTCTTTTAAGTCATACTTAGGGTGTTTATATAGACTTCGGAATATCTTTCTTCGCCCCTAAGTATCATTTTTCGAGTAGAATTACAACGGGTCACGGCAGAGACACGCCCGTGGAGCACGCCCGTGCGAATCGAGTTCAGGCCGTGTTCGGGACTGCTAAGGTGGCACGGCCGTGTGATTCGAGCCCAGGCCGTGTTGATTTCTTACTTTTGCCCATTTTCTCCATTTTCGGCCTGTTTCTCGTTCTTTTCATCCTCCAATGCTCTCCTAAGTATAAAACATGAAATTAAAGGATTAGGAGCATCAAATTCCACAATTCAAGGGATTAAATCATCCAAAAGTATGCTAAATATGGGATTAAAATATGTATATATTAGGGTTTATCAAATACCCCCACACTTAAGCATTTGCTTGTCCTCAAGCAAAATTCTCAACTCACAATTAAAATCGAATTTCCTCAATTCATAACCTTCATCAATAATGTTTCATCATAATTCATATGTAATTCATACATTGATAATTTAACCAGAAGGTTCCTAAAGATTCAAACAATCAAAGTCATAGTTTTTATAGTACGAAAAATAGGTGTTTCCCCTTACTTAAATAATTACCTTTAATTCAAAATCGACAAAAGTTGACATCTTCACTAAAAGTTCACTCAAATCACTCAAAGTGTTTAAGGTTAAAAAATAAGCACTCAAGTGTCAAACATGAAAAGTCAATCCCATAGGCTTGCCTGAAAATCAAATCTCCACCACTATAAAATGAGATGATACACAAATCAAAAGGTCTTTTATGGGTTGTAACAGGGCTTGGGTTAAAGGTGTGGATAAAAGCTGAATTAGAGGGTTAGTATCGAGACTGAATTGATAAATTACCTAACTAGAAAAATAACTAAAACTTAAATAATTACATCAATTAAGAATTCATCACTAATAACACGAGTTTCTTCTCAAAATGTGAAATTAACTGATTAAGCTCCAATAACAAAGAACTAATAATAAATACACTTTGTTTCTGTTTTTTTAAGAACAAATCAAGTACAATAATAATATAGAATTTAATAATTGAAATAAAGAAAATAGTTAAGTAACCAATCAAATCAAATCTCGATATAGGGGTAGTCAAGAGAAATGGTGATAACAAATACAAAGTGGGTTTTGGGTTAATATTAATGGGTGAGTCAAGAATTGGTTTGTTAGTCTCAAAGGGGTTCACTAGGGGTTAATTATGAAGGTAGGCTTTTTATGGAGTAAGTGGGTTAAAACCTAGGTGCCTTTATCATCTTAGTACATCAAATCAAAGGTGTGGTCTCGACATGTATAATCGAAGAAAGTTCTAGAATAACAAATCAATGTCGACATACTCATAATTAATAAAGTGAGCACGAAAAATGTATGCTCTAAAAGGCTCAAGATCTCATAAAAATTATGGGCTTTTGATGTCAACCTTGTAAATTTCAAACTTCAAGGTAATCATTAGATTCAGGTAGATAACCTAACAAATTTTTAATTCAGAAAATAAACTCATCATGCTTGATTCTCTAGTCTCCTAAAGTTTAAATCATCACTGCACAATTAACTATGACTTAATCCAAAACATATCAATGAAAATCATAAATCAAAAGAAATTTCATTCTAACAGTAATATGAGAAGATTATTTAAGAACAAGATATAATTCAGGGATTTGAGAATAATGCAAAAAGTTAGGCACTTTTCACGATAAAATTCACCCCCACACTTAAGATGTACATTGCCCTCGATGTACAAAGATAGATAATGATTAGTAAGGAAGTAATAAGAGAGGGAGAGAGGTAAAACTTCTTGAATTATGGATGAAATCCTTAGGGGACGGTCAATGATGAACATGATGACTAGGTATAGGTGATGTGTTCGTTCCTTGAGTGGCACATTGAACCTTTTTACATTACGAAGTCATCAGTTAAATTTTAGGGATTACTAGTTAATGAATGTTGTTATAGATACTCAGAGTTAGACAGCCAGTGATTAAGGAAATTCAACTATACTGATGAAAGTTTTAAAACAAGAAAGGTAAAAAGTTTAATTATAAAATAAAATAAACTAAAATAAAAATAAAAATAACAATAAAAATAAAGAAAATCAAAGGACTCAAAAGTCCTCGTCATCTGCTGGGTCGCGAGGTGGGGGCGGCGATGAAATGTGAAGGTGCTGACATATCTTGTGGAGGGTGGCGTCGATGTGATCGAAACGCTAGAAGCATTGCTACTTGAATCGTGTTAGGCGCTCAGATATGTCTGGACTTGAAGCAGTCGCATGAACTGGTCGGCGAGGGGGGTGTGGTGCCGAAGGTGGTTCCTCATGCTGTGGAGGGACATCATCAGTAATGTCCTCTGGGTCGACAGTAGCTCGTGATAGCCTATACTGGGGAGGATCGAACCCACGGTGGTGCTCAATCATCCTCATGTGGAGCATCGTCTGGATGCCCTGTGGGGGCATCTGTCCTATCAGTGTGAGTGAAGAGGACTGCGCGGCGGTGTTGAGGAGTCCAAAATACCGAGCCAGACATGTGATGTAGGGACCCATGGAGATGAACCCTCTCCTATGCTACTCCGTCTGATGTTCAATGGCGCGAGCTATGAAGTAGGCTAAGTCGAAGACGTGCCCATTCGCCATGCACCATAGGAAGTAGGCGTCGTGAGTATTGACGACGCTGGTGCTCTCTCGCCTACCTGTCAATGTATGAGCTAAGATGGCATGTAAGTACCTCAAGGATGGGGCGAGAGCTATCGCCTTGGAGCGGCTGGGGTCATAGGTGGCAGAGGCGGGGGCTATGTTATTCCAACATCTAGAAGGGGAGTTATGGATATGGCAGTAGAGGTTCTCGAGATCATTGTCCGCCATGAATTTGTCGGTGTAGAGCCCCAAGGCGACCCCGAACTGTGGGACACTCAGTTCACGTACAATGCCTCCGAGACAGAATTGGGCTATGCCTGGGTCATTGTGGTTCGTCATCACCGTCTGGAGCTCCAAAGTGAGCTCTAGATATGTGGGCTCGATGATCTCGAAGAATTGCCCCCATGGGTCGATAGTTAGGAGGACCCGGACATCGTCGGCTAGTTGGACCTGCTCCAAAGCGGTCCAGTCAATGCACCTCCCTACGCTGAGGAGCCGCGCGCAAAGTATCTGAAAAAGGTTCTCCTGTGATCCCGGAGGAAATCATAGGAATGGATGGCGCACTTCGGCGGAAGCGCTTGAGGAAGTTGCACTGGTACCTTTCCATTTTTTGGAAACGAGAACGGCGGTCTTTTTTCCTCGTGGTGGACTCATTACGTACCTAAAAATAAAGGGTATTCAATGATTCAAGTATTATTGCCAGCCAAGAATGCAATTCCTAATAGTTCTAAATAGTTTCTTTAAGTAAATCATCAAGGACTGTTAAAACTATGAAGAAATATCAGAATAGAATTAAACTAAGTAAAGCAAATACTAAGAAAATCATAAAAATCTAAATCATGAAATAGGAACAATGAAACAAATAATAAAATGAAAAATAATGAAAAATTAAAGAAATAAGCAAACGATAGTGGAGAAGGGTGAACCGGTGGAGATTGTCGAGGGAAGTGGCGCGGTTGAGGCGGTGGTCGGATTGTGTATTACATGCTTATATATATATCCTTGTACATTGAGGGCAATGTACATCTTAAGTGTGGGGGGGTGAACAACCTAAAAAGGTGCCTAACTTTTTTTCATTATTCTCAAATTCCTGAAATTAGGTGCCAAACTTTTTGCATTATTCTCAAATCCCTGAATTATGCCTTGTCTTGAAATAAATTTCTCATATTATCATTAGAATGAAATTCCTATGATTCATGACTTTTATTGATATGTTTTAGATTAATTCATTGATAATTGTGCATTGATAATTAAATTCTAAGATACTAGAGAATCAAGCATGATAAGTCTATTTTTCAGAAATTAAAAATTTTTCTAGGTTGTCTACCTGAATTTGAATATTACTTTGAAATTTGAAATTTACGAGGTTGATATCAAAATACCCATAATTTTTGTGAGATTTTGAGCCTTATAAGAGCATATATCCTTCTTCATGCTCACTTTTTGATTATGAGTGTGTTAACATTGAACTGTTATTCTAGAACTTGCATCGATTATACATGTCGAGACCACACCTTTGATTTGATATACAGAAATGATAAAGGCACCTAGGATTTAACCCACTTACTCCATAAAAAGCCTACCTGCATAATTAACCCCTAGTGAACCCCTTTGATCCTAACAACCCTTTTTATTGACTCACCCACTAATATTAACCCAAAACCCTTTGTATTTGTTATCACCATTCTTCTTGACTACCCTTTTTTGTCGAGATTTGATTTGATCAGTTGCCTAACTATGTTCTTTATTTCAGTTGTTAAAGTTCTTTATTATGATTTGTTCTTAAAAAAAAAATCGAAGTATATTCAGTATTAGTATGATGAAAAGCGAGCTTGTACGGTTAAAGTCTATTTATTGAAGAAGAAGCTCGTATTATTAGTTTCAAAGTTTCAATTCATGTAATTATTTATTTTTCAGTTCGTTGTTTCTAGTTAGGTAATTTTTTAGGTCGGTCTCTATTCTAACTCTCTAATTCAGCCTGTATCCACACCTTAACCCAAGCCCCGTTACAACCATTTCAAAGACCTTTTGATTTGTGCATCATCTCATATTACAGTGGTGGAGATTTGATTTTCATGCAAGCCTATGGGATTAACTTTTCAGTTTGACATTTGAGTGCTTAATTTGAACCTTAAACACTTGAGTGATTTGAGTGAATCTTTTGTGAGGATGTCAATCCTTGTAGGTTTTGGATCAGAGGTAATTATTTAAATGAGGGGAAACACCTATGTTTTGTGCTACAAATGTATGACTTATATTGTTTGAATCTTTAGGACTCTTTGAGTTAAATTATCCATGTATAAATTATCTATGAATTATGATGAGACATTGTTGATAGGAATACTGAATCATGGAAAGTTCGTTTTAATTGTAAGTTGAGAATTTTGCTTGAGGACAAGCAAAAGCTTAAGTGTGGGGGTATTTGATAAACCTAA
This sequence comes from Gossypium sturtianum, assembly GCA_025698515.1. Lineage (NCBI taxonomy): Eukaryota > Viridiplantae > Streptophyta > Magnoliopsida > Malvales > Malvaceae > Gossypium > Gossypium sturtianum. The sequence goes on from CM046950.1 coordinate 24,473,840, forward strand.
AAGTAAATATTTTAATCCCACATTTAGCATGCTTTTGGATGAATTATCCCTTATTTTATGTAATTTGGTGCTCTTAATCCTTTATTTTCATGTTTTATACTCAGGGAAGCACTGGAGGATGAAAAGAACAGAAAACGTGCTTAAAACGGGCCAATTGGGCCAGATCACGAAATCGACATGGCTTGGGCCCAAGACCAGACGGCCGTGCCTCATTAATAGACCCAACACGGCCTGGCCACGATTCACACGGGCGTGTGCCATGGGCGTGTCCCTGCCGCGGCCAAGAGGAGTTTTACTCGGATTTGGATACTTAGGGGCAAAGAAACCTATTTCAAAAGCCTATATAAACACCCTAAGTATAACCTAGAAGGGGGCGGTGAGCTAGGCCAAGGAGCCGAGCCGAAAAGGTCAAATTTGTGGGAAACACTCGAAGATAGCCAGTTGATCCATCTCAGGAAGCCGGAATTCTACTCAAGACGGCGGATCTCTCCTTCAATTCCTTCAGGGGGTTTTAGGGATTTCTTATGTTTTGTTTTATCTTTTCTTCTGAGATGTTTTCTTTTATTGTTATGAACTAAACCCTTCAGATACCTGAAGGGGATGAAACTTAGATGAATCTTGTTATCGTTTGCTGAACTATATGATAAATACTTGATTTGTTTTTAATTATATGTTCTTAATTCTTGTGTTGATATTTTTGGGATATTGATTCAAGTTTGATGTGCTTAGGTGGAGGAGCAAAAGTCCCTGCTTAAGAGTAGATCTAGCATAATTAAGCGGAGTTGATCGTGCGCCTAAAGATAGGGTGACGAGATTTTGCCGGATTAGGGTGAAACCTAATATGGGAGTCCATAGATCGAGTTAATGCAATTCTAGGGGTTTTAATTAGAAAGATATTTCAATTAATCAACCTAGGGTTAGACGTTATTCGCTTTCGAGAGAGGGTTTAATATACATTAGGAGTCTTACGGATCAAGTCAAGTGAATAAATCGTTTGGTTCAGAGTTAGATAACAAGTGAAGTCTAGGTGGATTCTTCCTAAGGGTATCGTCTTAATCAACTGAGTTTTTCCAATAGTATTTCCCCAATTCATTCTTTTTGTCTTTGCGTCTTTAGCTTAGTAGTTAGTTAAATTTAGATTAAATAACAACTTCACTTATTTTAGGCTAGATAATAAAAAGAAAGTTAGTACTAGTACTTTTGGTTCCTTTGGGTTCGACAATCCGGTCTTGCCTAAGCTATACTACTGTTCGATAGGTGCGCTTGCCTCAAATCGTTGTCATAGTTAGTTTCCAGGTTCGATCATTCTTTTTATAAATTTAAAACTCTGAAATCACAGCGATCATTAACCCTTAATGAACCCCTTTGAGCCTAAATTAGCATTCTTGATTTACCTTTAATATAAACCCATAGCCCATTTTTGTGGAGAATTTTTCCCATTTATTTGACTCTATATTTGTCGAGATTTGAATTGGTTAGTTTCCTAACTATGTTCTTATATTTCAATTGTTAAATTATCTATGATTTGTTCTTGTTCAATTTAAAAAAAAAATTCATCTATCAGTTCTATGATTTTTGAGCTCGAACAGTTTAATTTCATTCTTTGAGGAGAAGCTCAGTTTATTCTCATTAATTTGTGAATTGATGTAATTATTCAGTAGTAATTTATTTTTCTAGTTAGGTAATTTATCAATTCGATCTCGATTCTAACCTTCTTTTTCATCCTTTATCCATACCTTTAACCCAAGCCCCATGTAGCACCCCAAACCCGGCCTAGACGTTATGGCCAAATCTGGCGATGTCACATAATAGCGTGTTGAAACTAAGTTATTACGATAAAACCGTTTTCATTTATTAACTCTTGTTGACTCCAAAATCGCTTACTTATTTAATCGATTGTTTTAAAACACAATTCGTTGCAGAAGCTTTAGAAATCATTTATTTTATGAAAAACCGAGTTAATTAGGTAAATCCGTCCATCTTAGAAAAACCCCTTTGTTTTAGAGAAAACCGCTTGTTCGTTGAGTTTGTGCGATTTTTAAATCCACTAAAAACAATCTAAAATACGAAATAAAAGCAACATATTCCAAAAGTTCAATTTACATAAAAAATAACCCAAAAAATAATTAAGAAATAAATACCAAAACTGAAATTAAAACTGTTTAAAACACGTGTGGTCATTGTCGAGTCCTCCGCTGCACCAATCCGTCAAGTCTGGGGATTACTTGTGCACATTAAACAAAAAGGGCGAGTTTACATAAACTCAGTGTGTAATCCCGCAGAAACAAGCAAATAATCAGTATTCACAAGGCACGCTTGAACAGCTTTTGGCCTAAGCCCTTTTCATGATCAAGTGATGATTTGGGCCTTAGCCCATCTCAAATCTGATGTCAAAATGCAAGAGGGCCTTAGCCCATCACGATATCGATAGCGATGAACAGATTATGCAAAGAGCAAAATCCTACCCAACCAGCCTCTACACACCATCTCCATCCAACCCAACACTCCATGTGGGGATATAATCAAGCCACCCATCCCTACACTCCAAGTAGTACCGAATGCGCACAATACTGAGAGTTTGCAAATCGAGCCGCCAGAAATTAGGCTTAAAGCCTTTCGGTTTACTTCCTCCGAATAACAACCCCAACCCAATGCAATGCAACACACAATGGATGACATGCTATTATGCAATTTCAAAGACATATATTCATTCAGATATTAACATGCCCAAGATGATATCATTCATCATTTCATACATTTAGGGGTCTAAGTAGTGCTTACCGACCCTACAGTAGGTTCACAGTCGACTTGGGCGACCCGTGCAACCTTAAAAACATTTCTGTAAAAATGGGCCCACATGCCCATATGATCTGCCCGTGTGGGCCCACACGCCCGTGTGGCTTACTCGGCCCAAATTGGCCTTGGCCGTGTGATCCATTTTTAAAGTAACCCATGCTAGCTCAATACTCATATTTGTTTTCACTATTTACTTATATGTTCATTCAAAGCTGTCTACTTGAGTCATTATCACTAAATTATTTATATCTTGAACTACAGTATTCCAAATTAAGATCTGCTTGGTTTTTTTGAAACTAGACTTAAATACCTTCCTACCATAAAATTTTTAGAATTTATAGTTTATCAAATAAGTATAGTAAAATCTTTAAAATTATCCCTATTCTGTTGTTTGAAAGCTTCGACCTTTCCTTACTAAAAATTATTTATCTCTTAGTACGGAATTTAGATGATGTTTCTGTTTATTTCTCTTGAAAATAGACTCATTAAGGATTTAAAGACATAAATTTATGCCACTAATTATTTTTTTAAAATTTTTGATGATTTTACAAAGTCAGAAACGGGGAACCTGAAATCATTCTGACATTGTCTCACAAAATTTATTCAACCTCTAACTCAATTTACACTATTTTTGATGATTTTTGAAAGTTAGACTACTGCTGCTATCCAAAACTGTTTTAGTGCAAAATGTTGATTTCCTATTTTTTAACACCCTTATTTCCTTTCTCTACAATTTTTTGCATCATTTTCTCTTATTTCTCGACAAAGAAGCAATTTTAGCTTTACCGAACCCCTTTTTCTCGAAGTTTGGTACACACTGTATCGTTTTGATGCCTAATCACTCCCGAGCACTTCAAGGCCTAAAATCAAGATACTCAACATCAATTTAACGGATTTACAAGTGAATTGACAACCAAGAACGAACAGAAACCCAACTTACCGCCAACAATAACCCTCTTTTTAGCTATTGTTAAAATGGGAACACTGAATTCCCCAGTCCGAGCCTCCCCCTACTCCCAAATTGCAGAGAAAAAACATTACCACTTCAGTCGCTAAGAGAGTCATGACAGAAACGAAGAGAAACACTTACCGAAACTAAGCAAGCACTAACCGCGTGCGAAAACGAAGGAAAATAAATGGATTAGGGAAAATCAAGAAGAAGAAAAAGAAGAGAAAGATGGAAAAACTCAGAGAATTTCGGCAAGAGGAGAGGGAGAAGAATAGATGGCAGATTTTTTTTTTTTGGAAAAGGGAGCCAAAATTCGGTTATGAGAAAAAAATAAAATACAATCCCGATAACCCCCAAAATCCCTTAATATTCTCCCATAATTCCCACTTCACATCCACTACTCAGAATCCCCCTATTACACAACTCTATCCCGAAATCTGAGCAAAAAAATAATACCTTTACCTGTGCAGGGATTCGAACACAAGACCTCCACCATAATAACACACCACTTAACCACCAGACCAGCAGGACCATTCTACTGTAATTCACCCAACATTTAAACTTAAGCCCTTTGCACAAGGGTAAGGCTTTATTTATAAAAATACCAAAATTTGCCCAAGTAAAGCTTGAACTTGGGACCTCTCACACACACCCAGAACACATAACCACTGAAGTAGATAGACATTGTGTGTCACACATACACGAAATCAAAAATTAAAATTTTGGGGCGTTACAATTCTACCCCCTAAAAGAAAATTTCGTCCTCGAAATTTACCCGGTCAGAACAAATGAGGATATTGCTGATGCATCGTGTCCTCAGGCTCCCACGTAGCCTCCTCAGTGCTATGATTACGGCAAAAAACCTTAACCAGTGGAATAGATTTCCTCCTCAGTACTTTTACATCTCGATCCAGAATCTGAACCGGCTCCTCCTCAAAGGTCAAGTCTGGCCTAACCTCAATCTTCTTAACAGAAACGATGTGAGTAGGATCAGAGTGGTAGCACCTCAACATCGAGACGTGGAACACGTCATGGATACGATCCAACTCTGGAGGTAGCTCCAACTGATAAGCGACTAGTCCTACTCGCTTCAAAATATGGTAAGGTCCAATAAACCTAGGGCTCAACTTGCCCTTACGACCACACCTCAGTACTTTCTTCCATGGCGATACCTTAAGGAATGCAAAGTCCCCCACCGAATACTCAATCTCACGTCACTTCGTGTTCAGATAGGATTTCTATCGCCGAAGCCGCCGCCACTGGTCGATCCCGAATCAGTCTAACCTTATCCTCTGTCTCAGAAACCAACTCAGGACCCAGAACACGTCGCTCACCCAACTCAGTCCAACATAAAAGAGTGCGACACTTACGACCATACAGTGCCTCATAAGGTGCCATCTAGATGCTAGACTAGAAACTGTTATTATAGGCAAACTCTGCTAACGGTAAATACTCCTCCCAACTACCACGAAAAATAAAACTCGCGCTTGCTAAACTTAGCATAGAGCTGCCTTTTCCTCAAAGTCTGAAGGACAACTCTAAGGTGCTCATCATGCTCATCCTCAGTCTTCGAATAAACAAGTATGTCGTTGATGAACACCACCACAAACCGATCCAGATATGGCTGGAATACTCGGTTCATCAGGTCCATGAAAGTTGCCGGTGCATTCGTTAGTCCAAAAGGCATCACTAGGAACTCATAGTATCCATAACGAGTCCTAAATGCCGTCTTAAATACATCAGCCTCCTTAACCCTCAACTGATGATACCCATATCGGATGTCAATCTTGGAGAATACCGAAGCTCCTCGAAACTGGTCAAACAGATCATCTATCCTCGGTAAGGGGTACTTATTCTTAATGGTTAACTTGTTCAGTTACCGGTAGTCGATACACCTCCGCATGGATCCATCCTTCTTCTTCACAAACAGTACCGGTGCTCCCCAGGGAGACACACTAGGGCGGATGAACCCACGATCCAATAACTCCTGAATTTGAGCCTTCAGCTCCACAAGCTCCTTCAGTTCCATTCGATAGGGAAAGATGGACACTGGAGCTGTACCAAGTAGGTGCTCAATACCAAACTTGAACTCGCGATTCAGAGGTAACCCCGATAGCTCATCAAGAAAGACATCCGAAAAATCCTTTACCGTTCTGATATCCTTAACTGTAGAATCCCTAGAATCTGAAACACTTACGTAGGCCAAGAATGCCTCACATCCCTTACAAACCATCTTCTCTGCCACCAGTGCAGAGATCACATTAGATAAGTAATTCCGGCGTTCTCCAATCATGACTACCTCAGTATCCTCCTCGGTGATCTTCGCATTCTCCACCAGTGCAGTAAAATCTCGCTCCCTCTGCGGAGCTATCAGAACCCTCAGATTATCCCTAAGACCAACTAGAACACTGAATTCACCAGTCTGAGCCTCCCCCTACGCCCAAATCGCAGAGAAAAAACATTACCACTTCTGTCGCTAAGCGAGCACTAACCGCGTACGAAAACGAAGGAAAATAAATGGATTAGGGAAAAATCAAGAAGTAGAAAAAGAAGAGAAAGTGAAACACCCCAAACCCGGCCCACGAGCCCTGACCGGATCGGGTATGTTCCTTGAGTAAAACAGTACAAAACTTATTTGTTTCTTTTGGAAAGTTTGGGTGGTTTTGAAGAAGATTTGATTTGTGTTTGGTTCAACGTTGAAAACAACATTATTTTTTTTGAAGTCTAGGTTTTAATAAAACTTTATTTTCAAAACAATAAGTTAAAAATATTGCCGAGTTCTTAAAGTTTACTATTTAAACTGAAAACCATTTGTGCTAGGTGTCAGAACATTTTAAGGTTTACTTTTAAGAAAAGTTACTTAAACTTTAATTTGATAAGAATCGTGTCATAATAAAATAATTAAAAGTGCATGCATAAACTCCTATCATAATTATCGCCTCATCCTCCGGCGTCCTTAACTCCATTCGCTTAGCTGCACAATCCAATATAGCCCGGTGTTCTACTAGCCAGTCCATGCCAAGTATGAGGTCAAATTCTCCGAAGGGAAGTTCCATTAAGTCGACAGAAAATATCACTCCCTGAATTTCTAAGGGTACACTCCGAAAGATCTTATTCACCACTACAGTTTGGCCTAATGGGCTTACTACAGTCATCTCCCTATCAGATAGTTCAGAGTCTATGCCTAGTGTTTCAACTACACTACATGCAACATAGGAATGGGTCGACCCCACATCAATCAGAGCAAAATAAGACTTGTCAGTTATAAGGAATGTACCGGTTATGACGTCCGGTGCATCTCCCTCCTCCCTCCGATGAACCGCATACACTAGGCCTGGCTGTCTAGCCTCTGTATTACCAACACCTCTGCCCGGGGTCCCACGTCCTCTTCCAGCACCATTACCTCTGTTATTCGGACCACGACCCCGCTGAGGCTGCTGTCCACCTCTTCCAGCCTGATTATAGCCCTGACCTATTGGTCTACTCCCGTCTATCATTATTGGACAGTCCTTAATCATATGATCCTTAGATCCACACTTGAAACATCCTCCTGTCTTTTTCCAACACTCTCGTAGGTGCCTCTTCCCACACTCAGCACAAGTACGGTACTGCCCTCCGATACCAACTTGCTGACCTCGCTGCCCATCAACCCTAGGCCTCTTCTGCGCATTTTCTGATGACTCTGATGATCCAAACCCTCTCTTTTGCCTTTTCCAGTCAGTATTCTGCCTTACAGAGTCCTTAACTCCTTCGGCTACTTTAGCCTTCTCTACTAACACGGCAAATTCCCGTTCCTGCTGCGGAGCTATCAACAACCTTAGATCGTCCCTAAGTCCGTCCTCAAACCAGACACATCGCTCATGCTCCGTAGCCACCATTCCTCAAGCATACCGGCTCAACCTTAAGAATTCAGCCTCGTACTCTGCTACGGACTTATTCCCTTGAACCAGCCCCATAAATGCCTTCCTCTGCGCATCAATATAATTAGTACCAACATACTTCTTTTGGTATGCCGCCTTAACATAGTCCCAAGTGAGTTCCTCAGCCGTAGCACCATCCCGAACTGTGAGCCACCATTGATATGACTCATCGCGAAGAAGCGACACCATTCCTTTCAGTTTCTCCTCAGCAGTTAAATCGAGCTCATCCATGATTCGCTCTGTCGCCTCCAACCAATACTCAGCCGTACTGGGTGCCACACCAGATACACCACGAAACACCTCAGCCCTATTGGCTCGGAGTCGCTCAGGTATAGATTTCCGAGCTCCCAAATTTCCTCCTGCTCCAGCCACCATTTCAAGAACTCGCAGTACAGCCTGTGATACTGCATCATCCCCTGTCTGATCTTGCTGCTCACCACCAACAGCTGGTGGTGGGGGTGGTGGTACCTCATTCTCAGATCTTTGACCCGATCTAACGGGTTCCGATACGGCCATTCTGCCTCTACCACGTCCTCGTACATTACGACCACGTCCCCTAGAACTCATTTCTACGATCGCGCTTTAATCTGATTACAAAGTTTTATGTATTAGCCTTTGTTCCACTAATTACCCGCGAAGAAATTTTATGAAAAGAAGATTAATAGAGGTTCTTTCGATCATTCAGAGTTTTCGTTCCAAGTTTTCTATCCTAATTTAGAGAAACACAATCATTCAGTAGTACCTACCGCACACATTCCACTATTCAAACATTTTCGTCCGTTCCTATCCCAGGGGTATTTTCGTCATTTCTCCTATAGGGGTATTTTGGGTAATAAAGCGGGGTCAATTTAAAAATCTTAATAAATTAGGGCACTTTGAAATTTTCAAAACTCGAGGGTACTTTTGAAAATTTTCTCAAATCAGAGGTATGGCAGAAATTTTAAAAATCGGGGTCATTTTGGTAATTTTGTAAATCAGGGGTAATTTTGTAAATTTTCCAATTCAGGGTATCTTAATATTTTGCAAAATAGGGGTTTCTAGTATTTTGAAAAGTATCTTAGTAAAAATCGAGGGTAGTATGGTACTTTAAATTCTTTTCAACCAAAGCTTTTTAGTAAATTTCACAACCAGGGGTATTTAAGTAATTTTTTAAATTGGGAATATTTTGGAAAATTTTCAAAATAATTTTGCTATGAATCAAAGGGGTAATTTGTTTATTTTTAAAACTAGGGTTTTTATAAAAATACGGCTAGTCCCTTTCGGGTTTTAATTATTGAGTTTAGCCTGTGAATGAGTCCTCTTGGTTAGGATGAACCGTAGCTACGCACCAGGTAGGATTCGAGCGAAGAGGAGGTGAGTCACTAGGACTGCTTAAATACCAGGCTCTTCCTGAATCCAATCCTAGACATGCGCACAATGGTTGCCACACCCTAACTCGGCGACTTAGTCACAGGTTTGTTTAGTTAGGCATTGAGTCTTATGTAATTCTTATGTTGGGGTAAACTAATCCTATGGCTCAAGTACTTAATATACTAATCTACGTTCCCGATATACCCTTCTACAAATCATACTATAATTCACACAACAGTTAGGAGTACTTACCTGGTGGACTTCGGGTCGGAGACTTAGGTGCCATGCCAGAAAACCTGCTCATGTCACAAAAATTTTCACAAAATTTATTTGGGCCAAATCTTGAAAATATTGTGGGCTTCAAACCCAAGGCCGAGAGTTTTAAAACTGGGCTCTGATACCAAGCTAAAACACCCCAAACCCGGCCCACGAGCCCTGACCAGATCGGGTATATTCCTTGAGTAAAACAGTTCAAAACTTATTTGTTTCTTTTGGAAAGTTTGGGTGGTTTTGAAGAAGATTTGATTTGTGTTGGGTTCAACGTTGAAAACAGCATTATTTTTTTTGAAGTCTAGGTTTTAATAAAACTTTATTTTCAAAACAATAAGTTAAAAATATTGCCGAGTTCTTAGAGTTTACTATTTAAACTGAAAACCATTTGTGCTAGGTGTCAGAACATTTTAAGGTTTATTTTTAAGACAAGTTACTTAAACTTTAATTTGATAAGAATCGTGCCATAATAAAATAATTAAAAGTGCATGCATAAACAGTTTCATACTAGTGGCCTTATTACATCAAAACAAAACCCAAAATAAATTCGAAATACTAAAAACAATAAAAAGTCCAAAATAAAATAAATCCCGTGGCTTTGAGCATGGCCACCACTAAGCTCCCACGACCCGGTCCATCACTGAGCGTCACCTGAAAAATATCCCACAACGGGGTGAGTCAAACAGACTCAGTGCGTGACAACCAACACTAAGTCCCAACGATTCAGGCATAGCAGATCATACATATACATATAGCAATTAAATATAATGATGCAATCCCGAACCCAAACCTATATAACCATCCGCTACACATCACCCGTACCAACCATCACACCGTGGGGACTACTAAGTCGACCCGCCATCCACTACACATTATCGAAGGCAGTCGCTGCAGACGACTAGCTCATCGCCCTTATAATTTTGTGGCGTAGCCACCAGATAAGAATTTTGTGACATAAGTCACCACATTCAGATATTGTGACATGAGTCACCACATTCGGATTATGTGACCGAAGTCACCACATTCGGATATTGTGGTATAAACCACTGATCACTTCCCTTTCCATATAACCCATATGCCCCATGTCATACAAATCATGCAATTATCATGGCTTAGGCCTTATTTCACATTCTTATCAATGTTCACATATGTGCCACAACAGATATTCATAATATCATAACTACAAAGAGTAGTAAGTTAACGCACTGAGTACTTTGTACCCTTGCATGGTACCCTTAGCCACATCTTACTTATTCTTACTAACACATTCAATAAAACATAACCATAAATCTATTAAGGCTTAGTGCGGGGTACACACTGGTTTACTTAACGCTCCATCGAAATCCGAAAATCCCGATCTAACGCTTTAGATCTCAAATTCCTACATTCGGCCAACCCTTAGTATTTTAGCAAAAGCCTATTCGGCTATAAAGTCAAATCCTGAAGGATTATTGTAACCAAAAATCCTTACCTTGCCGATTTGATTACTAGTCAAATCCCGAAACTGTCACTTGCTCCTTGGGTAGTCGAAATCCCTGCCTACTAACTGTCAGAATCGGCTTATGCATAAACCTATGGAAAATGGCCCTTGGCCGAATACTACATATCACTTACCTTGATCACTTCAAATCTCGAAAGATTCTTTCTTGAAATCGGCTACAAGAGAAATCCCGGAAGACCCTTCAAAGTTTTGGCCAAAGAATTCTAATGGGATTAGTGCTTTGATTTCGCCACAAGAAAAAGAAATAAAACGATGATGGTAGAATCCTTACCCTTAATATTGAAATCGGCAACACCTTTACTCGAACCCACTGTGGCTATCCTGGCTATGGCTTAGATGTTAATTGATTTCGGCTTTTGATGAACACTAGAGGGTTTGGCTTCAACAAAGGAAAGAAAAGAAAGAGTATGAGGCTTAGGAGAATTGGCTATGGTGGGATTTTGAGAGGAGGATGTTCGGCCTTTGATGGGAAGAAGAAGAAAGTGTGGCTCACTGAAATTCGACTTATGGAAGTGAGTAGCAAAAAGGAAGAAAAGAAAAGGGACACAAGCTGATCTTTTTGAGAATTTCTGGCACAAATGAAAAGATGAGAAGAGAAGAATTTTGGCACACCTACCTTGCTATCATTAAACCGAAAATACCATCCCTTGTACCCCATATTTGGCCAACTCCTCATCCCTTATCTAATCCCTTATTTTTTCTCTTTATCACTTCATTCAAAAATTAATAAAAATAATCCATCATTTATCCCTTATCTTAGCCAAATTTTTAAAAAGGATTAAACTCATCGCTTTAGTGCCTTAATGCCGTCCACTCATTGTTTCACTCCTGCAAAGAAAATAAAACCCTTTTATTTGCTTCCCTTGCACTCGAACCTAGCCCCTTGCCCATCGTGATATGGCGTCACTTACAGAGGCTTTAAGTGGCGCTCCAAGTCACTTTAACAAGCTGATTTTTGTGTTGTGTTTTCCTACAATTTCTCTTAGGGCCTCCTCTCGCCTAGCTTTTCTTTTAAGCTTAAAATCGAATAATTTCTAAGGCATTTTCCTACATTCTAAGGTTCTCAAAAATTCATAAAACACATTTATCACACACATAGACATAATTTCACATTTATTTAAGCACAAATGCATAAACCCAAAAATCCAGGATATTACAGAAAGATGAAAAAACTCAGAGAATTTCGGCAAGAGGAGTGTAACACCCCAAACCCGGCCCATGCGGTATGACCGGATCTGACATGTCACATGAAGAAAACGTATAAAGAATTTGCGATTCTTACTAAAGTAGGCGTTATTTGGTCATAGTTAAGAAAATAAGTTTGATTAGAAATATTCGATAAAAATACTACTAATCTAAAGAGGTTGATTGAATAATCAATATTCAAATTAGTGATCTTTTAGAAACCGCGACTTTTGAAAATATTGTTGATAATTCGAAGGAAAATACAAGTTAAATTATTCGTACATATTTGTTATGAAATCCGTTTGTTGATAAATTTTAAGAAAAACCGTTGTTTATGATCTCAGAAAATCCCCGTTTAAAATAATTCATGGAAGATAATAAGTACGTCAAACATAAAACAAAATAAAAATCCCAGAGGCCTTATTACAACTTTAAACCCAAAATAGTAAAAGTAACGAAATAAAGCGGAAAAGAAATTTACTAAAGTTTGAAAATATCATTTCAAAAGTATGGCCTCAACCGAGTCATCCATGGTCCCAAGTCCTCATCACAGAGCATCACCTGCAAAGATTTATAAAAAGAAAGGGGGGTGAGTTTCAAGAACTCAGTGTATAATCCCCTTACCATCATCCACTGGGCCTGAACCCGCATAGCATAATCTTGGGCCTAAGCCCATTTACATAGTAATAAATAAATGAAATGAATGTAACCCAACCCATCCATCCATCACACCCCCGACCAGCCAATCACACATGTGGGGATCAAGTCAACCCTCCCCGCCGCTCACACCAATTTGCAGTCGAGCTGCTATTTGTATAATATTTTGTGGTCAAGCCATCGAAATCATAATTATGCACAATAATAAACGAATTGTGGCTATGCCACTAGGCTACACTGCTCTCCATACAATTTTTCCCAACCCATGCAATATGTAAAGATGCAACATAATAAAAATATATCCACATATATAACAACCATTAATCTAATGAAATATTTCGGTGAATCGGCCCATTAAAGCATTTTGGTAATTCGGCCCACTAAGGCATTCTAGCACATCGGCCCATCGAGGGCATTTTGGTAAATTAGCCTATAGGGGCATTTTCATAAAAATGGCCCATTAAAGCTTTTTAGTAATTCGGCCTATAAAGGCATTTTTGTAATTTTACAAATTAATACCGATTTTGACAGATCTTTAGAAATAATGTTGTTTAAGTAAGTTATTCGATTCATGCCATATTACGGTTATTAGATTTGTAAGCAACAACGATCTATTTTCCCAACATGATGGTGAATCACGGATTTACAGGATTTCAGTGTGAGATTACACACCTGATTACGGTAAGGACTAAACCTTCTTGATCGTCGGCACCTATGTCACCATAACACTCGATTAACTAACAAAAATAGTGTCTTAATCCAAATCTAAATCAAAAGATCTAAAGAAATGCTTACCCTTAGTATCGTGAAAGACCACGATTTGCCTACTCTCACCAGAAGATGGTCCACAACCTGGTGGAAAATCCCGAACTGCCGATACCGCCCTACGTTTGAACTTGGGAGTAGAGATTGCAAGTCCACTCCCTTTTTGCTCTCCTATCGATTTTCCCTTAATAACTCTACCACTTGCCTCCATTGAAAGAGTATCGATTAGAATAATACTACGATGAGAGAAAGTAGTTGTTTAGGGAGAGGATTTCGGCTTACCACTACTTCCGAAGGGTCAACGAGTAGAGAACAACGAGTGATTTAGTCCCTAAAATAATCGATTAGTCATAACCTTCGATCCGATTTGCAAAATAACCGAGTAGAGAGAGATATCAAATGAACCAAGAAGAAACTCCTTACCTTATTGATGATGAACCCGACTCCCACTGATTCGACTTAAGGCTAAAGATGAGTCGGCAAGGATGTGATATTCGGCCAACCTATTAGAGCACTACAAAAATGAGATGATCACGATATGAGGGAGTAGAAGGGAATGGTGTTTCGATTTAGAAACAAAGTGAAACAACCGAATGATGATGGACACATATTCGGCTAGGGAGAAAAGAAGATGAAAGGAATAGAATGAAGCCACTTACCCGATTCAACCAAGGAAGAAATGTCCAATGCGCAAGAATGGAGAAGAGATAATGGCTAAGAGTATTCGGCTACTTTGAGAGAAAGAAAAGAGGAAGATTCGTCCTCCAAATATGGTCGACTAAAGAAAAAAGAGAGAAAGATAGGAGGAACAGTGAGAAAAAAAAAACAAGAAAAGAAGAGTAAAATGGGTTGAGTGTTTCGGCAAAACAAGGGAAAAAGGTTGGAAAAGAAAGTACCAAAATGTTAAAAAGAAACAAAACCTTTCATGCACAAACTTGCAAATAGGCTATAGGAAATTCGGCTCCCACATTCCCCTACCAAAGCCGTATACCTCTAACACCATAAAGGTAATGGTTGACCAAAAATTCTTTCCCCAAGAACCTCCCAAAATTCGGCCAACATATCCCCCCTTATCTCTTTCCTTTATTTCTTTCCTTATTTTCTCCTTGATCTCCTCCTTACTCTTCTCCTTAGTGTTCTTTCCATCATTAGAAAGTCTTCCTTACCTTCTTTAGATCCATGGTCGACACTTACCATCTTCCTCCTGATTAGCACAAAAAAAAATTAAATCCACAAACTGCAATAGGTGGGATTCGAACTCCACCCCTTAAGCCCCTTCATGTGATGCCTCACAACCTTGCTACTAGCTCCACTTGTGCTAGCAAAATACACACTTATTTTTTTAAATCTTGACACCATTTACCTTCTCCCCCCTTAAGTGCTTAAACAAAAAAATTTCTACTAGGACCCAACTTAACCCCAAGCCTTCTTAGGGCCCCTAAACATACATGACTAACATTTTAACTAGCCTAACGCATAGTATAACGCAAAACATAAAATCCTGAATTTCAGGATGTTACAATTCTACCCCCTTAAAGAAATTTTGCCTCAAAATTTGCCTGATTAAAAGAGATGAGGGTATTGATACCATAAAATGTAACACCCCAAACCCGGCCCATGCGGTATGACCGGATCTGGCATGTCATATGAAGAAAACGTGTAAAGAACTCGTGATTTTTACTAAAGTTGTCGTTATTTGTTTATAGTTAAGAAAACAAGTTTGGTTATAAATATTCGATAAAATACTACTAATCTCGAAAGGTTTATTGAATCAAAAATCGATCTAGTGAACTTTAAAACCGTGACTTTTGAAAATGACGTTGATAATTCGAAAGAGAATCCAAGTTAAATTATTTGTATATACATTTGTTATGAAATCCATTTGTTATTCAATTTTGGAAAACCGTTATTTATGATCTCAGAAAAATCCAGTTTAAAACAATTCATGGAAAATAATAAGTACGTCAAAACATAAAACAAAATAAAAATATCAGAGGCATTATTACAACTTTAAACCCAAAATAGTAAAAGTAACGAAATAAAGCGGAAAAGAAATTTACTAATGTTCGAAAACATCATTCCTAAAGTATGGCCTCCACCGAGTCATCCATGGCCCCAAGTCCTCATTACTGAGCATTAGCTGCAAGGATTAAGAAAAAGGAGTGAGTTACAAGAACTCAGTGTATAATCCCCTTACCGTCATCCAATGGGCCCGAACCCGCATAGCAACATCTTGGGCCTAAGCCCATTTACATAACAGTAATCAAATGAAATGAATGACACCCAACCCATCCATCCATCACACCCCCGACCAGCCAATCACACCTGCGGGGATTAAGTCAACCCACCCCGCCGCTCACACCAATTTGCAGTCGAGCTACTATTTGTATAATATTTTGTGGTCAAGCCATCGAAATCATAATTAAGCACAATAATAAACGAATTGTGGCTATGCCAACAGGCTACAATGCTCTCCATAAAAAATTTTCCCAACCCATGCAATATGTAAAGATGCAACATAATAAAAATATATCCATATATATAACAACCATTAATCTAATGAAATATTTCGGTGAATCAGTCCATTAAAGCACTTTGGTAATTCAGCCCACTAAGGCATTCTAGCACATCGGCCCATCGAGGCATTTTGGTAAATCAGCCCATAGGGCATTTTCAGTAAAATGGCCCATTAAAGCTTTTTAGTAATTCAGCCCATAAGGGCATTTTTGTAATTTTACAAATTAATACCGATTTTGACAGATCTTTAGAAATAATGTTGTTTAAGCAAGTTATTCGATTCATGCCATATTATGGTTATTAGATTTGTAAGCAACAACGATCTATTTTTCCAACATGATGGTGAATCACGGATTTACAGGATTTCGGTGTGAGATTACACACCTGATTACGGTAAGGACTAAACCTTCTTGATCGTCGGCACCTATGTCACCATAACACTCGATTAACTAACAAAAATAGTGTCTTAATCCAAATCTAAATCAAAAGATCTAAAGAAATGCTTACCCTTAGTATCGTGAAAGACCACGATTTGCCTACTCTCACCAGAAGATGGTCCACAACCTGGTGGAAAATCCCGAACTGCCGATACCGCCCTACGTTTGAACTTGGGAGTAGAGATTGCAAGTCCACTCCCTTTTTGCTCTCCTATCGATTTTCCCTTAATAACTATACCACTTGCCTCCATTGAAAGAGTCTCGATTAGAATAATACTACGATGAGAGAAAGTAGTTGTTTAGGGAGAGGATTTCGGCTTACCACTACTTCCGAAGGGTCAACGAGTAGAGAAGAACGAGTGATTTAGTCCCTAAAATAATCGATTAGTCATAACCTTCGATCCGATTTGCAAAATAACCGAGTAGAGAGAGATATCAAATGAACCAAGAAGAAACTCCTTACCTTATTGATGATGAACCCGACTCCCACTGATTCGACTTAAGGCTAAAGATGAGTCGGCAAGGATGTGATATTCGGCCAACCTATTAGAGCACTACAAAAATGAGATGATCACGATATGAGGGAGTAGAAGGGAATGGTGTTTCGATTTAGAAACAAAGTGAAACAACCGAATGATGATGGACACACATTCGGCTAGGGAGAAAAGAAGATGAAAGGAATAGAATGAAGCCACTTACCCGATTCAACCAAGGAAGAAATGTCCAACGCGCAAGAATGGAGAAGAGATAATGGCTAAGAGTATTCGGCTACTTTGAGAGAAAGAAAAGAGGAAGATTCGTCCTCCAAATATGGTCGACTAAAGAAAGAAGAGAGAAAGATAGGAGGAACGGTGAGAAAAAAAACAAGAAAAGAAAAGCAAAATGGCTTGAGTGTTTCGGAAAAACAAGGGAAAAAGGTTGGAAAATAAAGTACCAAAATGTTAAAAAGAAACAAAACCTTTCATGCACAAACTTGCAAATAGGCTATAGGAAATTCGACTCCCACATTCCCCTACCAAAACTGTATACCTCTAACACCATAAAGGTAATGGTTGACCAAAACTTCTTTCCCCAAACACCTCCCAAAATTCGGCCAATATATCCCCCATTATCTCTTTCCTTTATTTCTTTCCTTATTTTCTCCTTGATCTCCTCATTGCTCTTCTCCTTAGTGTTCTTTCCATCATTAGAAATTCTTCCTTACCTTCTTTAGAGCCATGGCCGACACTTACCATCTTCCTCCTGATTAGCACAAAAAAAATTAAATCCACAAGTTGAAATAGGTGGGATTCGAACTCCACCCCTTAAGCCCCTTCATGTGACGCCTCACCACCTTGCTACTAGCTCCACTTGTGCTAGCAAAATACACACTTATTCTTTTAAGTCTTGACACAATTTACCTTCTCCCCCCTTAAGTTCTTAAACACAAAAATTTCTACTAGGACCCAACTCAACCGCAAGCCTTCTTAGGGCCCCTAAACATACACAACTAACATTTTAACTAGCCTAACGCAAAACATAAAATCCCGAATTTCAGGATGTTACAAGGAGAGGGAGAATTATAGACGGCAGAATTTTTTTTTTGGAAAAGGGATCCAAAATTCGGTTATGGGAAAAAAATAAAATACAATCCCGATAACCCCCAAAATCCTTTAATCTTATCCCCTAATTCCCACTTCACATCCACTACTCAGAATCCCCCTATTACACAACTCTATCCCGAAATCTGAGCAAAAAAATAATACCTTTACCTGCACAGGGATTCGAACACAAGACCTCCACCATAATAACACACCACTTAACCACCAGACCAACAGGCCCATTCTAATGTAATTTACCCAACATTTAAAATTAAGCCCTTTGCACAAGGTTAAGGCTTTATTTATAAAAATACCAAAATTTGCCCAAGTAAGGCTTGAACTTGGGACCTCACACACACACACCGAGAACACATAACCACTGAAGCAGATAGACATTGTGTGTCACACATACAAAAAATCAAAAATTAAAATTTTGGGGCGTTACACCCCATTACAACCCTTTAAAGACCTTTTTATTTATGTATCATCTCATTTTATAGTGGTGGAGATTTGATTTTCATGCAAGCCTATGGTAATAACTTTTCATGTTTGACTTTTGAGTGCTTAATTTTTGAACATTAAACACTTTGAGTGATTTTGAGTGAATCTTTAGTGAGGATGTCAAATCTTGTCGGTTTGAATTAAAGGTAATTATTTAGATAAGGGGAAATACCTATGTTTTCATGCTTTAAAAATGTGTGACTTGGATTGTTTGAATCTTTAGTACTCTTTTAGTTGAATTATCAATGTGTGATTATTTGTGAATTATGATGAAACATTATTTATGAGAATTATGAATTGAGAAAGTTTAATTTTAATTGTGAATTGAGGATTTTGCTTGAGGACAAGCAAACGCTTAAGTGTGGGGATGTTTGATAAACCATTAAAGTAACACATTTGTATCCCATACTTAGCATGTTTTTGGATTTTTTATTATACAATTTTGTGAATTCGATACTCATAATCCTTTAATTTCATGTTTCTATACTTAGGTGAGCATAGGGGAGCGAAAGGAGTGAAAAACGAGCCAAAATCGAGCAAAAAGAGCCGATTTCAGTATCACACACGGGCTGGCAACACGCCCGTGTGCCAGCCCGTGTCAATCTCAAACCATGTCAGCATTGCACAAAGGACTGGGTACCTTAACACGTGCCTCTCACACTCCCGTAGGAGACACACGGGATGGCCACACGCCCGTGTGCCATCCCGTGTCGATTTCTAACCATGTCAGTATTGCACACGGCCTGGGCATTTTTACACGGGCTAATCACACGCTCGTGTCCCTATCGCACCTTGTTTTGTTTTCACGTGGAAAAAGACAATTTTTAGGTATTTTGAGCATTCCAAAGTCTATAAAAACACACTAGAAGAAGACCTAAAGAGACACGCAGAGTAGAACGAAGAAATTACTCGAAGGAAGCCGTCAGAATCAATTCAGAAGCAGGATCTCTTTCAAGATTGAAGATCTCCATCAAATTTCCTTAGAAGTTTTTGGGTTCTTTATGTCTTGTTGTTTTCCTTATTTTGAGATGTTTTCCTTTTACATTATGAACTAGACTCCATAAAATACCTAGGGAGGATGAAACCTATGATGAATCTTATTATTTAATTATCTGAATTACATGATAAATGCTTGTTCTTGTTCTTAATTATGTGTTCTTAATCCTTGCCTTAATATTTTCAGGATATTAATCCAAGTTTGATGTGCTTAATCAGTGGAGCAAAAGTCCCTGCTTAAGAGTAGATCTAGCATAATTGAGGATTGCAATCCTAGAAATAGGACGACATAAATCTGCCGGATTAGAGTCAAATCTAATAAGGGAATTCATAGATTGAGTTAATGCGATAATAGGGGTTTTAATTAGAAAAAAATTTCAATTAATCAACCTAGAGCCAGTTGCTAGTAGTCTCGAAAGAGATATTAACATAATTTAGGGATTTTTACGAATCAAGGCAAGTGAATAAGTCGTTTAATTCAGAATCATAATAATAAGTGAAATCTAGGTGGATTTCTCCTTGGGTATTGTCTCTCTCATTTGTTTTCTTCAAATATTTTCCCAATTTTACCTCTGTCGCACTTATAGTTAATTAGTTAGTTCAATTTTAGATTAAAACACTCCTTTAATTATTAGGCTAAATAATAAAAAGATAGTAATTACTAGTACTTTTAGTCCTCATGGATACGATATTCCGGACTCACCATAGCTATACTATTGTTCGATAGGTTTGCTTGCCTTTGTTGTATTTTAGTTAGTTCGTGACGTCATCACAAACCTATAATAAAATTGGACTGTTGACTACCCTATTAACAATTTGGGCAGAGTCACATATAGTTGACATGTCATAGGATAGATAGAGTACGAGTTACTTCAACTATGGGTCGATGAGTGTGGGGCACAAATTTTACTTCGGCTATACCAATTAGCGTTAGGCACAAACTATTTGCTTCGGAATTTTTTGATGAGGCACTGGGTGCCAAATGGTTTATTGGTTCGATCCGTGTATTTGTTTGAGTCCAAGTCAGGTTAATAGGGATAAAAGTAAAATGTAAATTGGGTAAATGATATTCGAATTTATTCGAGATTATGATTTGATGATACAAATACATATTGCGATATACGAATACCGATAGCATATGAAAGATCATGAGAACCTATTATATGAGCTCGGAGGGTCAATATGGAAATGTGACGAATCAATGAAATCGATTCGAAATTTGAATAATGAAATAAAATAGTCATAGACATTAAATGAAATTTGATGTATTATTGATAAATAGATGGAAAATGATATGAAATTGTCATTGAATCAAATAAATGTTGATTTATTACATGAATGGCATTGAAATGTTGATTATAAGTGAAATGGAATGTTGTATGGTTGAGTTAGTATATGATGCGATATATTTTGATACTCACCTTGTTGATATATGGTTGCCTTGTTTAGGCAAGCTTGTCAAACTAATAGCGTATCGTATTAAATTGTAAATTGGGGTAAGTTATTGTTTAATGCCTATGAACTTACTAAGCATTCGAAATGCTTACCCTATTGTTTTCTCCTTCCTTGTAGATTTCTAACTTGCGGAACATGTCAAGCGGATCGTCGAGAAGATCACAGTATCCTGTTATTGATTCGTTAGCATTTTAATCGTTTAAAGCTCAATTTTTGTGGCATGTATATAGGTGTCAAGGAGTATGTATTTTGATATGTGGATATGTACCTTATGGCAAGTTTGTTTTAACCTTTACCTAGTATATTTGAATTGGTATTAGGTTGGCATATGTTCTAGATTTATAAGTACTTATATGTTAGTGGTATGATGTTTCAAATAGTACAAGAATGGCATATGGAATGGCCTGAAATAAATTAGTGGTGATAGCTTGAATTGGTTAGTGAATGAAATGGTAATGCATTTAAACACATAAATCATGAAATGTGCTTGTGAAATCCACCTGAACATGGTTAGCTGATAGTTTAACATAAGCTATATATGTTATTGTAACACACCTAACCCGTCTCCGTCGCCGGATTAGGGTTACGGAGCATTACCGAAAAATCCAAAAACATTTAAGATCATAACATTAAATAAGTTAATCTTATTAAAAACCAATCAAACATATGCATTTGGTCCCTAAATCGAGCCTTTGAGGACCTAAAAATAGCTTAAAAGCAATTCGAGACTATTTGAATCAAAATAGAAGACTTGGGAAAAAGTTGAAAATTTTGAAAATAGGGGTCACACGGTTGTGTGGCGAGGCCCTGTGACATAGCCCAGGCAATGTAACAATCGAATAAGGGACACATGGCTATGTCCCAACCCGTGTCCTCACCTGTGTAACTCACTGAGTTGGGTCACACGACCGTATCGCAGGCTGATTGCCAGACCGTGTAACTCTCTAAGTTGCAACACACAGCCATGTCGCAGGAGGTGTAACTCATTGACTTAAAACACTAGAAATTTACAAATGACACACGACCGTGTAACCAAGCCGTGTGTGTCACACGACCATGTGACAGCCCGTGTCCCAGGCCGTGTGATCCATAAATTAACACTAAATTCAAGCCTTTTCAAGGCCAAACCATACCTGACCAACCATTCCATTTGTGCACACATTTAAGGGACTTAAACATCATTCAAACACACTTAAACATACTATTTCAAACATTCTATTTCATCTAACCAAAATTCCATTCAAAAGTACCACAGTGATACCAAAACATCACTAACCAAAACAAGACAATATTACCATATTCCAAGCATAAAACCTAGTTCCTTAACTACCAAATAACATCATATACAAACATTTGCATATCATCACCAACATACCAACAAAGACCATGCATTTCAAGTTCCTAAAAGTGGTCAAAATAACTTAACAAGGCATTACAAATCCATCAAACCAAACATAAACTTCATAGGCATATACATACCAAATCAACCATTAACACATTCATAAACTACCATTACAAAAGATCATATACATGCCATTTATAAACTTGGCCAAAATACACAAAAACTACCAAAATGGTTGCTGGATAGTGTGATTGATCCCAGACAAACTTCCAACCGGTCGAGCTTTCGATAATCTATAAAACAAAGGAGAGTAACTACATAAGCAAACAATGCTTAGTCAGTTTGTAAACTAAAAAAAAAACTTACCATTTCATTAGCACAATTTATAGAATAAATATAAGGTCATTACCAAGACCATAAACTTAGTAAAAACCTATACAAACATCATCAAACTCACAAGTTAGTAAGTTCATCAATGATACATATGAATTCAACCATAATATAAATAGACTTTCATATGCACATAATTTATTACATTAGCCTTTTCATAGATCAAGATTCAATATCCAATTATATACTTACCATGCCATTCATTTTCTTACTCATTGAACCATCTAGAATTACATCAGATACTCAGGAATACTCACACACAGTGTGCCTTTCCATATAATAGTAACCTTTCCTTTTCAATTGTGCTCACACGAGCTATGAAATGACCTGCTCACACGAGCTGTGGGTCGGAATGTTAGCTGCACGATGCTACTCACACGAGCTGTGGACAATCCGCAACAAATGCAGAACCTCAGCCATCGATAGGACATTCAAGACTAGCACCTGAAACATGAAACCCCTAATGACATGTCATTCGTATCCTAAGAATTTTTAAGGTTCAAGCGGGATTCGTTGTCCGTCACTTATTCATACATTGATACGTATACAATTTCAAGTCCGTTTATATTAACACAACATAGTAAATAATCAATTGAGCTAATCGTCAATACGATCATAATTCATATGAACTTACCTCGATAGCTTTGGTCGTAGATGTAGAGTTGAACACTAATCCGTAGCCTTAGCCTTTCCTTGATTTAAGTCCGATTGTTGTTTAATCTAAATAAATAATTTCATTCAATTAAGTACTTCTAGTATTCAATTTAATCCATAATCCATATTTATGTAAAATGATGAAATTACCCCTAACATTTTAACTTTTCACAACTTAGTCCTTAAGCTCATAATTTGAAATTTAACCATTTTAATCATCCATTCAAGCTAGCCGAATTTCTTAGGGACATACAACCCACCTAAATCATTATTTAATAATTTTACCATGAAATTTTTCTATTTTTACAAATAAATCCCTAAATGCAATTTCATCAAAAATCACTTAACAAAACATATTTATTTTGCAACCAAGATTAATAATCTATCAAATAACTTTAAAAAAAACCATGGCAAGTCCCTCAACCTTTAACAGTTTTGCAAATTAACCCCCGGGTTAGTTAGATTAAGTTAAAACGAACTCAAAAACATAAAAATAATTAAAAATGGGTTGAAAAACACATACCATGCATTAGAACAAGCTTAGCCAAGCATTCAACAATGGAGTTCCTCTCCTCTTTTACAATTGGTTAAAGAAAAAATAAAAAGATGATAACATGTTTTAATTTTTTTTGTTTTAATTTACTTACTAAATTACCATTTTAACCTTGGTTATTAACTTACAAAACAACTATTTCATGTCCATATTTGTCCACCATCAACATATATGGTATAATTACCATCTAAGCCCATTAACTTTCCTTTCCTTAGCTATTTAGCTCTTTTAACTAATAGATACTGTCGAAACCATTTTTAACTCTATAAGAAAAAAAGACGGGGATCAACTTTAAAAATGAAAATGGAGTCGCCACCAATCCCTTTTTACATAGGTGTGATTGGATCACCTTGTAAAACGTTTTATTTCAAAACATTAATTTTGGTCCACGAAATACAAGAAAACGGGTTCGGGAGTCGGTTACGTATGAGGAAGGGTTAGCACCCTCATAACGCCCAAAAATTGGTACCTAATTGATAAAATCATGTCCTAATGTTGAAAGTTTGAAAACTTTAAAATATGATCCTTTTATATGAAAGGAAAAAAAAACAAGACTTACCTATCTCAAAGAAATAAAATGCTATACCCAATAAGTTAGGATGTAACATCTCGTGACTTCGAAGCTAGGCTCACCTTTATTTGAAGAAAATTCTCACCTCGAAACACGAAACATCATATTTAGTAAGTTAGGATACAACATTTTGAATTCCTGAGAATAAGTTTTTTATTTGAAGTTTGTAAGTTTCAATTTTAAAAGAGAAGGGATACTTGATACCTTAAGTTCCACGAGAAAAATTAAAACCCAGTAAGTTAGGGTATAATTCCTCTCGAAGTCCCCAAATATCATATATCGCTGTTTAAAAAGTCGTTGAATAAAATGCGTCAATTTAGCAAAATATGTTTTATAAAGGAATGGTTTGAATAAGTGATAAACCGTAAAAGTAACATATTTTAATCCCACATTTAGCATGCTTTTGGATGAATTATCCCTTATTTTATGTAATTTGGTGCTCTTAATCCTTTATTTTCATGTTTTATACTCAAGAAAGCACCGGAGGATGAAAAGAACAAGAAACGGGCTTAAAACGGGCCAAATGGGCCACATCACGAAATCGACACGGCCTGGACCCAAGACTACACGGCCGTGCCTCCTTAACAATCTCGAACACGGCCTGAGCCCAAGACCACACGGCCGTGCCTCATTAGTCGACCCAACACAGCCTGGCGACGATTCACACGGGTGTGTGCCATGGCCGTGCCCCTGCCGTGGCATAGAGAAGTTTCATTCGGATTGGGATACTTAGAGGCAAAGAAACACATTCCAAAAGCCTATATATACACCCTAAGTATGACCTAAAAGGGGGAGCCCAGTACCTTTGACAGGGGGCGTCTTGATAGGCCAGAGAAGGTAGATTTGTGGGGATTCGCTCGAGGATAGCCAGTTGATTCATCTCTAGAAGCCGGAATTATACTCAAGACGAAGGATTTCTCCTTAATTTCCTTCAGGGAGTTTTAGGGATTTCTTATGTTTTGTTTTATCTAATTTTCTGAGATGTTTTCTTTTATTGTTATGAACTAAACCCTCAGATACCTGATGGGGATGAAACTTAGATGAATCTTGTTATCGTTTACTGAACTATATGATAAATATTTGACTTGTTCTTAATTATGTGTTCTTAATTCTTGTGTTGATATTTCGCGGATATTAATTCAAGTTTGATGTGCTTAGGTGGAGGAGCAAAAGTTCCTGCCTAAGAGTAGATCTAGCATAGTTAAGCGGAGTTGATCGCGCGCCTAGAGATAGGGTGACGAGATTTTGCCGGATTAGGGTGAAACCTAATATGGGATTCCATAGATCGAGTTAATGCGATTCTATGGGTTTTAATTAGAAAGACGTTATTCGCCTCGAGAGAGGGTTTAATATACATTAGGGAATCTTACGGATCAAGTCAAGTGAATAAATCGTCTTGTTCAGAGTTAGATAACAAGTGAAGTCTAGGTGGATTCTTCCTTGGGTTTCGTCTTAATCAATTGGTTTTTCCTCAAGTTATTTTCCCAAATTCATTCTTCTTTGTCTTAGAGTCTTTAATTTAGTAGTTAATTAGATTTAGAACAAAAAATTCCCTTTATTTTAGGCTAAATAATAAAAAGAAAGTTAGTATTAGTACTTTTAGTTCCTTTGGGTTCGACAATCCGGTCTTGCCTAAGCTATACTACTATTCGATAGGTGCACTTGCCTCAATCATTGTCATAGTTAGTTTCTAGGTTCGATCATTCTCATTATTTAAATTTTTAAAACTTTGACACACGATCAAGTTTTTGGCGCCGTTGCCGGGGAATTAAAATATTAAGAAAGCTCTATTTTTATTACTTTACCCTTTTTTTTGCAATTTACTTTTATTTTTATTTTTATTTTTACCTTAGTTTTAACTCTTCTAATTTTCTTTCTTTATTTTTCCTAGCAGGTACCTATAGTTTATGACTAGAAGGAACCCGAGAGGACCTTTAGTATACGATAGTGATATTGAAGCTACCGCTCGCAGAAATTGCAGAGAAATCAGGCGAGCCCTATATTACCGAGAAGAAGAGCAATAAGACGAATCCAATCCTACTGAAGGGATGGATGAGAATAATCCACCACCACAAGATGTGGGAGAAAATAATGCTCATCGTACTATGTTTGATTATGCTAAACTACATTTAACAGGAGCCAAATCGAGTATTGTTAGGCCTGCTATAGCTGCTAATAATTTTGAATTAAAGCCTAACACTATACAAATGATTCAACAATTTGTTCAATTTGATGGTTTGCAGGACTGTAACGCCCCGTACCCAAGACTGATGCTAGGGCTGGATACGAGACATTACCATACTTGGATTCACTTAAACATTCTTTTATAGGTGGAAAAATTTCGTTCCGACATAAAAACTTCTCTTTCTTAGTCTAATCATACATTTCACGGGCTTACAAGGCCTTAGGCACATAACCGATAACTTTCGAAACTTAATCGAAAACTTTTCTTTGAAGCAGGGTTCACACGCCCATGTGACTTAGAACACGGCCGTGTACCCTTAGACACGCCCATGTCTACAGACCGTGGGGAGTTACTGACTATATTCACACGGCCGTGCATGGTTAGACACGCCCGTGTATAGACACACACGCCCATGTCCCCAGTCCGTGAGTAAAAACACAGGCATTCTGCCAATTTGCCCACGGCCAAAGCACGCCCATGCTGCCCAACCGTGGTCGACATTGATTAAATCCACACAACCTGAACACGCCCGTTTCCTAACTGTGTGTCATACACGGCACATACAAATGACCGTGGGATATGATCGTGGTATATCCTGACTCATAACATTATGGTGTAGGGTACACACGGCCTAGACACACGCCCGTGCGTCTAACCGTGTGGGAACTTAAAGGCTATTTACCAAGCCATTTGCCACCCTGAAATCAAGATCAACTCAACTCAATTCAATGCATCTCATAGACAATACTACATACTTCATTGACTTCAATAAAGATACATACATAGACAATTTTAGCCCATTACCTAGCCAAATACTAAAGAATAATAAAAGAGGTTTACACTTCATTAATTTCATCTTCATTGAAAAACAAAGAGTTTTCCAAATATTTGCCTAGCTCAAGAAATCGTTTACAAAATGCCTTACGGTCAACACTTTAACTAACAATTACAACTTGACAAAATACCCAAGTCCTATACATGCCATATTCAAAACAAGTCTAAAATTGTTATACCAAAGTGTTGTTGATAGTGTGATCTCCGAATCCCTGCGTCTACGATCTTCGAGTTATCTTGGTAATACTATAAGAAAGAAGGGCAATGGGAAGGGGTAAGCAATAAGCTTAGAAAGTTGCATGATAATAATTAGAAATCATACTCCTCATAAAAGAATAATTCATCCATAGTATTAGATAATTTTATACAAACCAGGACCTCTTGACCATCCTTACTTACAATCGCCCATATCTAACGTTTATCGTAACACATATAGAGCCAATTTCTCATGACTCATTCAATAACATTTGTATTCATTCACATCTCTACGATAAGTATAAGGTCAATATCACATTCTCTGAGTGGTCTTACATGAAGTCTCCTCTAGATACCAATGCCATGTCCTGGACATGGTCTTATAGAGAAATTACCTCTATGTGCTAATGCCATATCCCGGATATGGTCTTATGCCAGCTCTTGTCCCAACGCCGATGCCATGTTCCAAACATGGTCTTACACTGGCACTTGTATCAACGCCGATGCCATGTTCCAAACATGGTCTTACACTGGCACTCATAATGTGGCCGATGCCATGTCCCAGACATGGTCTTACACTGGCACTCATAATGTAGCCGATGCCATGTCCCAAACATGGTATTACACTGGTACTCATAATGTGGCCGATGCCATGTTCCAAACATGGTCTTACACTGGCACTCACATTGGATGATAGTATTTTTCGTATACCTCATGGTCGATTAGAACTTCTATATCACATTCATATAAACTTCTCAAATTATTGAAGTATCATGCATCAATAAGACATCAAGCATTCTCAATTATGCTAATACAATATTGTATTAAAAATCACACACAACTTACCTCGTTTTAAAAATAAGCTAGTTCTTCGGTTTAGTCCACGATTTTGTCCTTTCCCCGATCGAGGTGAATTCTCGTCTCCTCTTACTCTATAATAGCAAATTAGCTCATTTTAATCATTACATTAACATAAGCATCTCAATAATTATGCTTAGGTAAAATTACTATTTGACCCCTAAATTTTGGCAAAAGACCATTTTGCCCCTAGGCTCAGAAATTAATCCTAATCACATTTTTATCCTCCACAAGCCTAGGCAAACATTTAATGCTCTTAAAGCTATCAACAAAAATCAATATTCTACATACTTACTACAAAAGTTATAACCTTTTCATTAAGGTCCTATTTGGTGTTTTCATGCTAACACCCTTTTTAAAAGTTGTTCTTCTAGTAACTAAAACTCAAGTCTTTCCATAAAAATGCAGCAAATAACTAAGGTAGCTCTCATGGTAGAACTCTAAACCTTTCACAACATTGCACAATAGTCCCCTCATTTGAAAGCTTAAGCTTTAGGGGTCTCAAAAGTACAATTATTTTCAAGAAAAGTTCACTAGAACACTTACTTGAGTAGATGAGAGCTTGCTGAAATTTTTGAAGGTTTCTACCCCTTCTATGCTGCAAATTTTTGGTGGAAGATGATAGGGAAAAGATGATATCTTTTCTCTCCTTATTTTATTATTACAAGTCAAATTAGTCCACCTACTACTACTAACTTTGACACTAATTGAAAAATCTTGTCTCTCATGCTTTCTTATGGCTGGCCAAGCCTCTTCCAAAGGCTAAATTGCCTTTTAAAGACCCCCAATTAGCATATCATGGCCATTTGGTACTTTTAGCATGTAGAATGGAACTTTTGCACTTTATGCGATTTAGTCCTTTTCCGAAATGACACATGAAATCGCTAAAATTAAAGTACCAAAATTGTCATGTTCATATGCTATTATGTTCTAACTCATAATATATCATGAAAATAATTTCTCTAATCTTGGATTAGTGATCCCGAGATCACTATTCTGACTAGCCCCTAAATCGGACTGTTACAATTCTCCCCCTTAAGGATTTTCGTCCTCGAAAATCTTACCAGTGAAAAGGTTGGGGTATTGGTTTCTTATCGTCTCCTCGGACTCCCATGTAGCCTCTTCTATTCCATGCCTTTTCTATAGGACTTTCACTAGGGCTATGCTTTTATTTCTTAACTACTTGACCTCACGAGCCAATATTTTAATTGGTTCTTCACCATAAGTCAAATATGATTGTATCTCTACCTCTGTCGGCTCTATAACATGTGAAGGGTCTGAACGGTATCGGCACAACATAGATACATGGAAGACGTCATGAATCTTTTCTAACTCAGGCGGCAAAGCTAGTCGATAAGCTACCGGTCCTATCCTTTCGATAACTTCATAAGGTCCGATAAAGCGCGGACTCAATTTGCCCTTCTGGTCCAAATCGAGGACTTTCCTCCAAGGTGATACTTTTAGGAACACTTTATCACCAACTTCGTACTCTATCTCTTTCCTCTTTAAATCAGATAGGACTTTTGTCTATCTCGAGGCGGCTTTCTGTGCGATTCTGAATCACTTCTACTTTCTCTTGATTTCTTTAATAAAATCAACCCCGTGTATCTGTCTCTCTCGAGTTCGACCAATACAAGGGAGTTCGACACTTACGCCCATACAATGCTTCATAAGGTGCCATCTTCGGACTTGATCAAAATCGTTATTATAGGCGAATTCCACCAATGGTAAGTATTTCTCCCAACTACCGTGTGGAATTCCAAAACACAACATCTAAGCATGTCTTCTAGTATCTGAATTGTTCTCTCTAACTGCCCGTCGGTTTGGGGATGGAAGGCAGTACTGAAACTCAATTTCGTGCCCAAAGCTTCTTGCAGCTTTTTCCAAAACCGTGACGTAAATCTCGGATCCCTATCTGAAATGATTGACAACGGTACGCCGTGAAGTCTCACTATCTCAGACATGTACAAGTCTGCCAATTTATTGAGTGAGTAGTCGACTCGCACTGGTATAAAGTGGGCCGACTTAGTGAGTCTATCGACCACTACCCAAACTGCATCTTTCTTCTTGGGAGTCAACGGTAAGCCCATCACAAAATCCATAGTAATACGGTCTCACTTCCACTCAGGAACCATAATAGGCTGAAGTAAACCCGAAGGTACTTGATGTTCAGCCTTCACTTGTTGGCAAATCAGGCATCTTGTTACAAACTCAGAAATATCTTTCTTCATACCTAGCCACCAGTACCATTTCTTCAAATCTTGGTACATCTTTGTGCTGCCTGGATGCACGTTCAAGCATCCGTTATGAGCTTCCTGCAAAATTTTGCGAATAAGCTCATCATTCCTGGGTACACAGACCCGATCTCGAAATGTCAAACATCAATCAAGATTTACTCGAAAGTCTGACTCAACGCCCGACTCACATAAATCTATTTTGGCTTGCAAACTATTATCGTCCTTCTGAGCTTCACAAATCTCTTGGAGGAACAATGGTTTAGCCCTCAACTCGGCTAATAGGGAACCATCATTTAACAAGGTTATCTGGGTGCTCATAGCTTTTAATGCAAATAATGATTTTCTACTCAAAGCGTCAGCGACTACATTTGCCTTTCCCGGATGATAGTCAATTACTAGTTCATAATCTTTAATCAATTCTAGCCATCTTCGTTGCCTCAAATTTAATTCCTTCCGGGTCATCAAATATTTTAGGCTTTTATGGTCGGTGAAAATTCGACACCTTTCACCATATAAATGATGCCTCCAAATTTTCAACGCAAACACCATTGTGGCCAACTCTAAATCATGAATCGGGTAGTTCTTCTCGTGCGGCTTCAACTGTCTAGAGGCGTATGCAATGACTTTACCCTCTTGCATAAGTACACAGCCTAAACTGTTCAGAGATGCGTCACTGTAAACCACGAATTCTCTTCCCAGCTCTGGTTGCACTAATACAGGAGCCTCAGTCAACAGTGTCTTCAATTTCTCGAAACTCTGTTGACACTTTTCCGTCCAGTCAAACTTTACATCTTTCTGCAGAAGCCTCGTCATCGGTGTAGCTATCATAGAAAACCCTTTGACAAAACGCCTATAATAGCCTGCTAGGCCTAGGAAACTCCTTACTTCAGTTACGCTCCTTGGCGGTTTCCATTCGACAATTGTCGAGATTTTACTCGGGTCGACTCTTATCCCATCTCCTGAGACAATATGCCCCAAAAATCCCACTTCATTGAGCCAAAACTCACTCTTACTGAATTTAGCATACAATTGTTTCTCTCTTAAAACTTGTAGAACTATCTTCAAGTGCTCAGCATGATTATTCTCATCTCGAGAGTAGATCGGTATGTCATTGATGAAGACCACAACGAATCTATCCAAATACGGTCAAAAAATGCGGTTCATCAAATCCATGAAGATAGTGGGGGCATTCGTTAGACCAAAAGGCATGACAAAAAATTCATAGTGGTCGTACCTAGTTCTAAACGCGGTTTTCGGTATGTCCGAGTCCTTGACTCTCAACTGATAATACCCTGACCTCAGATCTATCTTAGAAAATACTGTAGCTCCCTTCATCTGATCAAATAGATCGTCAATTTCTCGGCAACAGATACTTATTCTTCACAGTCACCTTGTTGAGTTGTCGATAATCTATACATAGTCTCATGGAACCATCTTTCTTCTTCACGAATAGAACGGGAGCGCCCCATGGGGAAGAACTCGGCCTCACAAAACCCTTATCCATTAATTCTTGGAACTGTGCTTTTAGCTCTTTTATTTCGGTTGGAGCCATTCTATACGGAGCAATAGAAATAGGGGCAGTACCTAGAACTAAATCAATTCCAAATTTAATTTCTCTCTCCGGAGGTAGCCCTGGCAACCCTTCTGGGAAAACATCTAGGCATTCACATACTATGGGTACTGACTCAATTTTCGAATTAATCTCTTTAGTGTTTAACACAAAGGCAAGATAAGCCTCATACCCCTTCCTTATATATTTCTGAGCTAACATGGTCGATATCACTATTGGTGAACTATCCAATTTATCTGACTCAACACAAATAAGATTACCGTTTTCATCTCTCAACTCTATATGCTTCCTCCCACAATTCACGATTACATTATGAGTAACTAAACAATCCATCCCGAGAATGACATCAAACTCGTCAAACGGTAATATCATAAGATCGACAGGGAAACAATAACCTTTAATTATCAAAAGACACCCTTTACAAACTCTATCAACCAACACGCACTTACCTGGGGGATTTGACACTCTTATGATGAATTTAGTAGACTCTATAGGCATACTCATGCTAGAGACTAGTTTCATACATATGTATGAGTGGGTAGATCTCGGGTCAATTAAAGCTATAACACGAGTATTATGGAGAGAAAAGATACCCGTGATTACGTCGGGGGAAGACACTTCTTCACGAGCACGGATGGCATAAGTCCTCGCCGGTGCTCTACCCTCAACTGTAGCAGCTCGTTCCTTGGGTGGATTCTTGTTTCCCATCTCACTCCTCAGATTTTTCAACGGTCTTCCCTTAGGGGTACTTCCCGATCTCGCATTCTGAGGCCTTCCCTTCACATCTACCTCGGGGCAGTTTCTAATAAAATTGTCCAAGGACCCACATTTGAAACAACCTTTTTCATTAGCTCGGCACTCACCAAAATGGTGCCCGCCACACTAAGGGCACTCTGGTCTATTTGGACGGACATTGCCCACACTAGCAACTGATGTAGTTTGCCCTTTTGATCCCGAGAATTGCCTGCCCTTATTTGGGTTGAAAACCCGCATGTATGACTCGATCGAGTAGTGAAATCCTCACTTTCTTGGATGAGGATAGGTGAGACTTGTTCAATTGTCTCTTCCTCGAGTCATGGGACTCGTATTCTGCTCTTCTCTTCTCTTTAGCCAACTCTTCGGCTTTACAGGCCCTACCCACCAACACGACAAACTCTTTTAATTCGAGAGCTCTCACGTACAAGCGGATATCTTCATTTAATCCGTCCTCGAACCTCTTACACATGATGGCTTCGGTAGACACGCACTCTCGTGCATACTTGCTAAGTCTGACAAACTCCCGTTCATAGTCTGTTACTGACATACGGCCTTGCTTCAACTCCAAGAATTCCTTTCTCTTGTGGTCAATGAATCTTTGGCTGATATACTTCTTCCGATATTCTTCTTGGAAGAATTCCCAGCTAACTCTCTCCCTGGGTACCACCGACACCAAGGTGCTCCACCATCGGTAGGCTGAATCTCTCAGGAGAGATACTGCACACTTTAAGCACTCCTCAGGTGTGCAGGATAACTCATCGAATACCCGAATGGTATTTTCAAGCCAGAATTTTGCTTTTTTCGGGTCATCATCCTTATTCGCCCGAAATTCTTCGGCTCCTTGCTTCCGAATCTTATCCACCGGAGGCCTTTCTCTCCTCACCACCTCAACCACTTGAGGAGCTACTGGAGCGGGTTGAGGGATAGGTGGGGGCGGAAGGGGCTGAGCATTGGGATTTACTCGGGTATACTCAGTATACCAGTTGCTCATCATATGGAGAAAAGCTTCTCGAGCCTCATCTCCTTGACCCAAGGTCTCGGGTCTACTATTAGCTGGCGCGATCCCTTGAGCGGGAGCCGGCACATTACTCATAGATTCATCGGCTGCAGTTCGGTCGGGATCAGAATCCATTTACTACATAAAACACCAATTTATACGTCAGGAGCTATCACACTATCATTACTCAGACACTCTTACATATGGCATGTATAGCTAGACTCATACTTATGCTACGTTAGTCCTAGAATCGACTAAACCGTTGCTCTGATACCACTAAATGTAACGCCCCGTACTCGAGACTGATGCTAGGGCTGGATACGAGACATTACCATACTTGGATTCACTTAAACATTCTTTTATAGGTGGAAAAATTTCATTCCGACATAAAAACTTCTCTTTCTTAGTCTAATCATACATTTCACGGGCCTACAAGGCCTTAGGCACATAACTGATAACTTTCGAAACTTAATCGAAAACTTTTCTTTGAAGCAGGGTTCACACGCCCATGTGACTTAGAACACTCCCGTGTACCCTTAGACATGCCCATGTCTACAGACCGTGGGGAGTTACTGACTATATTCACACGGCCGTGCATGATTAGACACGCCCATGTATAGACACACACGCCCATGTCCCCAGTCCGTGCCTAAAAACCCAGGCATTCTGCCAATTTGCCCACGGCCAAAGCACGCCCATGCTGGCCAACCATGGTCGACACTGATTAAATCCACACGACCTGAACACGCCCGTGTCCTAACCGTGTGTCATACACGGCTCATACAAACGGCCGTGGGATATGATCGTGGTATATCCTGACTCATAACATTATGGTGCAGGGTACACACGGCCTAGACACACGCCCGTGCGTCTAACCGTGTGGGCACTTAAAGGCTATTTACCAAGCCATTTGCCACCCTGAAATCAAGATCAACTCAACTCAATTCAATGCATCTCATAGACAATACTACATACTTCATTGACTTCAATAAAGATACACACATAGATAATTTTGGCTCATTACCTAGCCAAATGCTAAAGAATAATAAAAGAGGCTTACACTTCATTAATTTCATCTTCATTGAAAAACAAAGTGTTTGCCAAATATTTGCCTAGCTCAAGAAATCGTTTACAAAATGCCTTACGGTCAACACTTTAACTAACAATTACAACTTGACAAAATACCCAAGTCCTATACATGCCATATTCAAAACAAGTCT
Source organism: Gossypium sturtianum (assembly GCA_025698515.1). Lineage (NCBI taxonomy): Eukaryota > Viridiplantae > Streptophyta > Magnoliopsida > Malvales > Malvaceae > Gossypium > Gossypium sturtianum. The sequence continues at coordinate 24,509,081 of CM046950.1, forward strand.
AAAATTGTTATACCAAAGTGTTGTTGATAGTGTGATCTCCGAATCCCTGCGTCTACGATCTTCGAGTTATCTTGGTAATACTATAAGAAAGAAGGGCAATGGAAATGGGTAAGCAATAAGCTTAGTAAGTTGCATGATAATAATTAAAAATCATACTCCTCATAAAAGAATAATTCATCCATAGTATTAGATAATTTTATACAAACCAGGACCTCTTGACAATCCTTACTTACAATCGCCCATTTCTAACATTTATCGTAACACATATAGAGCCAATTTCTCGTGACTCATTCAATAACACTTGTATTCATTCACATCTCTACAATAAGTATAAGGTCAATATCATATTCTCTAAGTGGTCTTACGTGAAGTCTCCTCTAGATACCAATGCCATGTCCCGGACATGGTCTTATAGAGAAATTACCTCTATGTGCTAATGCCATATCCCGGATATGGTCTTACGCCAGCTCTTGTCCCAACGCCGATGCCATGTTCCAAACATGGTCTTACACTGGCACTCGTATCAACGCCGATGCCATGTTCCAAACATGGTCTTACATTGGCACTCATAATGTGGCCGATGCCATGTCCCAGACATGGTCTTACAATGGCACTCATAATGTGGCCGATGCCATGTCCCAGACATGGTCTTACACTGGCACTCATAATGTGGCCGATGCCATGTCCCAAACATGGTCTTACACTGGCACTCATAATGTGGCCGATGCCATGTCCCAGACATGGTCTTACACTGGCACTCATAATGTGGTCGATGCCATGTTCCAAACATGGTCTTACACTGGCACTCACATTGGATGATAGTATTTTTCGTATACCTCATGGTCCATTAGAACTTCAATATCACATTCATATAAACTTCTCAAATTATTGAAGTATCATGCATCAATAAGACATCAAGCATTCTCAATTATGCTAATACAATATTGTATTAAAAATCACACACAACTTACCTCGTTTTCAAAATGAGCTAGTTCTTCGGGGTTTAGTCCGCGATTTTATCATTTCCGATCGAGGCGAATTCTCGTCTCCTCTTGCTCTATAATAGCAAATTAGCTCATTTTAATCATTACATTAACTTAAGCATCTCAATAATTATGCTTAGGTAAAATTACTATTTTACCCCTAGATTTTGGCAAAATGACTATTTTGCCCCTAGGCTCAGAAATTAATCCTAATCAAATTTTTATCCTCCACAAGCCTAGGCAAACATTTAATGCTCTTAAAGCTATCATCAAAAATCAATATTCTGCATACTTACTACAAAAGTTATAACCTTTTCATTAAGGTCCTATTTGGTGTTTTCATGCTAACACCCTTTTTAAAAGTTGTTCATCTAGTAACTAAAACTCAAGTCCTTCCATAAAAATGCAGCAAATAACTAAGGTAGCTCTCATGGTAGAACTCTAAACCTTTCACAACATTGCACAATAGTCCCCTCATTTGTAAGCTTAAGCTTTAGGGGTCTCAAAAGTACAATTATTTTCAAGAAAAGTTCACTAGAACACTTACTTGAGTAGATGAGAGCTTGCTGAAATTTTTGAAGGTTTCTACCCCTTCTATGCTGCAAATTTTCGGTGGAAGATGATAGGGAAAAGATGATATCTTTTCTCTCCTTATTTTATTATTACAAGTTAAATTAGTCCACCTACTACTACTAACTTTGACACTAATTGAAAAATCTTGTCTCCCATGCTTTCTTATGGCCGGCCAAGCCTCTTCCAAAGGCTAAATTGCCTTTTAAAGACCCCCAATTAGCATATCATGGCCATTTGGTACTTTTAGCATGTAGAATGGAACTTTCGCACTTTATGCGATTTAGTCCTTTTCCGAAATGACACATGAAATAGCTAAAATTAAAGTACCAAAATTGTCATGTTCATATGCTATTATGTTCTAACTCATAATATATCATGAAAATAATTTCTCTAATCTCGAATTAGTGATCCCGAGATCACTATTCCGATTAGCCCCTAAATTGGGCTGTTACAAGGACGAAGACCCAAATACTCATATAGCTAATTTTCTAGAGTTCTTTGATACTTTCAAAATAAATGGCGTTTATGATGATGCCATACGGCTTCGGTTATTTCCCTTTTCATTAAGGAATAAAGCCGAACAGTGGTTAAACTCGTTACCACGAGGCTCAATCACCACATGGGATCAAATGACTGAAAAATTTTTATTAAAATATTTTTCGCCGGCCAAACCAGCCAAATTAAGGAATGATATATCTTCTTTTGTGCAGATGGATTTAGAAACTTTATACGACGCATGGGAGAGATACAAGGATCTCTTGAGGAGGTGCCCACACCACGGATTACCTTTGTGGCTTCAAGTCCAAACTTTCTACAATGGTGTGAACCCCTCAACGAGGCAACTAATTGATTCAGCCGTCGGTGGAACCCTGAACAACAAAACTCTTGAAGCAGCCTACGAATTCATAGAGGAGATGTCACTGAATAACTATCAGTGGCAAGTTACAAGGACAAGGCCAACAAAAACAGCCGGATTTTAACCTCGATGCAGTAACCATGCTATCAAACCAAGTAGAGATGATGAATAAAAAGCTTGATAGTTTGTGTTCTTTGCAGGTACATCCAGTGATGCAGTGCGACACAAGTGGAAGTTCGGCAAATCCTGAGTACCCACCCTACCAACCGGGCACAGAGAGCGAAAAGATGAACTATATAGGTAACAATTTCAGACCTAATAATAATCTTTATAGTAATAATTATAATCCAGGTTGGAGGAACCACCCAAATTTTTCATGGGGAGGTGAAGGAAATTAAGGAAATCAAAGACAACAACCTCCTCAAAATTTCTAAAATCAGCCCTATCCATAGGAGAAGAAGACGAACCTTGAAGAGATGCTGACAAAATTCATGGCAGCCACAGATACCCATCTCCAAAAAATTAAGACAACGCTTAATGATCAACAAGCATCGATCGAAGGGATCGAGAATCAAGTTGGGGAACTTACTAAGTTAGTTGGACAACTTGCAAAGTTACTTTCCGAACGACCGCAAGGGCGTCTACCAAGCAATACTGAGATTAATTCAAATGAGCAAATTCAAGCCATAACAGCTCAAGAAAGTGAAGGATTAGACGATCCCAATTCAAGGCAGGAGAATGTGATCAAAGAAGGTAACATTGAGGTAAGTAATAATAAGCCAAAACCGGTAATCAAAGAGTACCAACCTCGTATACCATATCCCGAAGCATTAAGGAGAGACGACACAGAGGAACAGTTCGGTAAGTTTCTTAAACTTTTAAAGAAATTACATATTAACTTACCGTTACTTGAAGCTCTTTCACAGATGCCAGATTCTAGAAAATTTTTAAAAGAGCTTTTGACGAACAAACGAAGGATAGACGAGGCATCACATGTGGAACTAAACGCAATGTGCTCGGCAGTCTTGGAAAATAAACTACCACGGAAATTAAAAGATCCAGGGAGTTTTACAATTCCATGCTTAATTGGTAGTTTATCTATTGATAATGCGTTAGCTGATTTAGGGGCAAGCATAAATGTCATGCCATATAAATTGTTTAAACAACTAGGTCTAGGGAAACCCAAACAAACTAGGATGAGCATTTAGCTGATAAAACAGTTAGAATTCGTAGGGGTATAATCGAAGATGTACTCATAAAGATTGATAAATTCGTATTCCCAGTAGACTTTGTCGTTTTAGACATGGATGAGGACAATAGTATCCCCCTAATCTTAGGAAGACCATTTTTAGCAACTGCCAGGACTAAAATTGACATTGATGCAGGAGAACTAATACTTCGTATAGGTAATGAGACAGTCATTCTCCAAGCTCTCGATTCGGCTAGAACATCGAGTAATCCAGGTGAGAAAATAAATTCTATTGATAACCCTTCGGTTAACCCTTCTTTTTAGGAAACACCAGGAAAGACTACAACTTAAGCCGATCCTATACCCTGTGCCAACAAAGAAATAACGCATGAGGAACGAAAGATTCAGATCGATGATCTAGACGAGTGGAAGACGCATTTGAAGGAAAAAATAGGGATACACAAAGCTGAACCAGAGCCATTCCACGAAGCAAACAAGTTCAAAATCAGAGATCAAGTATTGATTGAAAAACCAGACCCTCGAATATCTCCTCCTGACCCTAACACTAATAAAGAAATCCCTTTTAGGGTAATCAGTGTTTTTCCATACGGAACAGTCGAGGTAAGTAATCCTATCTTTGGCACTTTCAATATAAGCGCATCTCGACTTAAATTCTATCATGATAATGGAGCTGCCAGCATGAGGAAGGAATTTCAACTCCTCAAACCACCATGAATATACAAATGAGAGGAGAGTCTAGCTTAAGACTATAAACGAGCGCTTCTCGGGAGGCAACTCGAGCACTAACCCCATTAACTTTTACATTTTTATTTTGTCCTATTTATTCTATTTTATCCTTTCTTTATAGTACCTAACTATAAACTAACCAAAAGTACAGAATTCCAGGCCACACGGCCTTGCACACGGCCGTGGCCGTGGCCGTGTGGATATATCGAATCTCCGTACTGACATGGCAGAGATGGTACGAGTCAGAGCGAATGAATTTTCAAATCACGGACTCCAACCACCACACCACGGGCACCGACAAAACCCCACGGCCGTGCGATACGGTCATGGTCGACACTGGTAGTTTACACACGGGTGTGGCACCCTGAACATGGGCATGGGAGAAACGATATGATGCTCAACACGGCCGTGCGAGGCAGCCGTGTGACATAGCACGCCCACGGTACACGGGCGTGGGGCTGTACCAGGCCTGAAAATCTATTTAAACCCCCTCCTTTCTCTCTTCCCTTACTCACTTTCCTACTCCCCATCCCCTTTATTCTATCCCATTATTCAGACCTCCCCCTACTTTTCTTCTCCAATACATTCCCAAAACCCTTGAGCTACACCAAATGCCGAAGAAGCGGAAGGAATCAAGCATAGTCTCCCAGAGGGAGACCGATCTATATAAGTTCATGCCGGCCGCTTCAATCATTCGACGAGCCAAGGATATTTGAGGCCATTTAGTTTTTACTTTTTTTTTCTTTTTTGCTTCAGTTTCCTTATCTTTACATCTCTTCTACTTAACTTTGTTTATTTTATCTTAGTTTCTTAATTTTAGGTTCTATAGGCTGCTAGGGAATCACACCGGAACCACGACCACCAACTCATCGCAGCCTTAGAAATCACGCCCACCTCGCGAACCATCCAACAATAAGGACTCTACAGTCCATTTATCTTTTCCTTTAATTTTATTCTATTTTTTATTTTTATTTTTCTTCACTTTAGCTTGCTTTTCTTTAATTATTTAATTAGTATAGTTTTAATTATTATATCCTGGCTAATCCTCCATGAGCTACCCAATTTCTTCATCTAGCGCAGGATCGTCATAAAGAACGACCCCTCCAACTTATCTTTCACCTCCAACGCAAGGATTTCATCCATAATTTAGGGAGTTTCACCTCTCTCCATATCTTTTGAATTTATACTTAATTGTCTATATATATATCTTTGTACATTGAGGGCAATGTACATCTTAAGTGTGGGGGGTGAACAACCTAAAAAGGTGCCTAACTATTTTCATTATTCTCTGATTCCTGAAATTAGGTGCCAAACTTTTTGCATTATTCTCAAATACCTGAATTATGCTTTGTCCTAAAGTAAGTTTCTCATATTATTATTAGAATGAAATTCCCCTGATTTATGATTTTTACTGATGTGTCTTGGATTAAGTCATTGATAATTGTGCATTGATAATTAAATTCTAAGATACTAGAGAATCAAGCATGATAAGTCTATTTTTCAGAAATTAAAAATTTTCTAGGTTGTCAACCTGAATTTAAATATTACTTTGAAGTTTGAAATTTACGATGATGACATCAAAATACCCATAAATTTTGTGAGATTTTGAGCCTTATAGAGCATATATTCTTTTTCTTGCTCACTTTTTGATTATGAGTGTGTCAACATTGATTAGTTATTCTAGAACTTGCATCGACTATACATGTCGAGACCACACCTTTGATTTGATATACAGAGATGATGAAGGCACCTAGGATTTAACCCACTCACTCCACTAAAAAAACCTACCTCCATAATTAACCCTTAGTAAACCCCTTTTAATCCTAACAACCCTATTTATTGACTCACCCACTAATATTAACCCAAAACCCAGTCTGTATTTGTTATCACCATTCCTCTTGACTATCCTTTTTCTCGAGATTTGATTTTGAGCAGTTACCTAACTATGTTATATATTTCAGTTGTTAAAGTTCTTTATTTTTATTTGTGATTTGTTCTTAAAAAAAATCGAAGTGTATTCATTATTAGTTTTGTGATTAAGTGAGCTTATACATTTAAATTTCCACCATGAAGAAGAAGCTCGTATTAGAGTATTATTAGTACAAGTTTTCAATTGATGTAATTATTTATCAGTTCATTTTTTCTAGTTAGGTAATTTGTCAATTCAATCTCGATTCTAACCCTCTAGTTCAACCTTTATCCACACCTTTAACCCAAGCCCCATTACAACCCTATTAAAGACCTTTTGATTTGTGTATCATCTGATATTATAGTGGTGGAGATTTGATTTTCATGCAAGCCTATGGGATTAACTCTTCATGTTTGACTTTTGAGTGCTTAATTCTGAACCTTAAACACTTCGAGTGATTTGAGTGAATCTTTAGTGAGGATGTCAATTCTTGTCGATTTTGAATCAGAGGTAATTATTTAGATGAGGGGAAACACCTATGTTTTATGCTACAAATGTATGACTTAGATTGTTTGAATCTTTAGGACTCTTTGAGTTGAATTATCCATGTATAAATTATCCTTGAATTATGATGAAACACTATCGATGACTATTATGAATTGAGGGAAATTTGTTTTAATTATGAGTTGAGAATTTTGCTTGAGGACAAGCAAAAGCTTAAGTGTGGGGGTATTTGATAAACCATAAAAGTAACATATTTTAATCCCACATTTAGCATGCTTTTGGATGAATTATCCCTTATTTTATGTAATTTGGTGCTCTTAATCCTTTATTTTCATGTTTTATACTCAGGAAAGCACCGGAGGATGAAAAGAATAAGAAACGGGCAAGAAACGGGCCAAATGGGCCACATCACGAAATCAACACGGCCTGGACCCAAGACCACACGGCCGTGCCTCCTTAATAATCTCGAACACGGCTTGAGCCCTAGACCACACGGCCGTGCCTCATTAGTCGACCCAACACGGCCTGTGTAACATCCCAAAATTGGGCCTAGTAGAATTAGACCTATTGGGCCCATTGGACCTTGAGCGTAGAAGCGTTTTAAAATTCATGGGAATTTGAGAACGACATTATTTCAAGTTGGACTTATTAGGAAGGTGATTTTGGAGAGTTACAAGGTTTCTAGGAAGTTCCGGGTTCAAGTTAAGTTATAGGAAGAATTTTGTGTTTAAGGACTTTAAGGAGAGATACTAAGTGACCTCAATGTTTATGGAATTAAATGAGTAATTTGCTTGCATAATTGAGCATATGGTAAAGAGGTTATGGCGCCACATGAAGTACCTTGAGGGAAGAGGTTCAAATCCCATTGTGTGCAAATTTTGACTATTATTTTTGCATTCTTTCCCTAAGTGTCGGCCAAGCATGTAAATAAGGCAATGTGGACTTTTTATTTTTGGCAAGGTGGCTAAGAAAATATGGTAAGGAAGAGTGGATGGAAAGAAATCAAGAGAAAGGGGAAAGTAAGGGGAACATGTGGCCTTTTTCGAGGGAAGTGTTATGGAAAGTGTGGTTGGCCAATTTTTGACCATTATGGTCATGAATGTGGACGGTTTTGGGTGTAGAGGGAGGTAGCCGAATTTTCTTTGGCAATTGGTAAAAGTTTTGGTGTTGTTTTGGCCAAAAACTCCTATTTGCAACTTTTGTGTCATTTTTCTTTTCTCTCCAAATTTCCTTCTCCTTCTTGCCGAATCTTCAAGCTTTGAGTGTACATCTTTCTCCTTTGTTTGGCCGAATCACTCACCTTTTTGTTCATCTCCCCTTAGATAGCTGAAACAATCTAGCACTCTTCTCTCCATCCATTCTTTTCTTTTGACCTTTTCATCCACATTTTCTCTATTCTTAATTCGACATTACCTTGTGATCAAATCATCCTCTTTTCATAGTGATTTAGTGAGTGGCGCTACAAGGAAATTAACAATCGGTAAGTAGTAGTTCTCTCTTTGTCAATAACTTTGTTTCATCCGAGTTTTTCCTTAATAATCGAGTGTTCTTCTTTCTATCTCGTTGGGTCTGAGTTACATTCTTTTCTGTGATATGGCCATCGTTGGATTTAGGGCTTTCAACAAGGTGAAGGAGCACAAGTGATTTGTATTAACCAAATTGTTATCGTCGACTTGTCAAGCAAGTGGGGTAAGAACGTTGTTATAAGATTTGTTTTGATCAAAGGTGGGATAATTGCTAACGACTCTTTCGCTCCCCAAATATTGTTAGGACGGGATTTCAGTAGCCAAAGGGTAGGATCAATTTTTTGTGCACTGAGGGAGATCACATTCGTGGTGTTGAAACGGTAGAAAGCACAACTTGTAATCAAGGTGTGTAATCCCGTACCCTTCCGAATATATGTTTGAAATGGTGTGTAATCTCATACCTCTCTGGATGTTTGTATGAAATATTCTGTGATTCGGCTGAAATACCGAAGAAAATCGGAAACCGGCATCCGAGACCACTCGGGAGTGCGTATGTTCATAGTAGTAACCATATTTTGCAAAGAAACAGTTTGGTCAGCAGCAGTGACATGATTTTGGAAAAATCACGAAAAATAGGATAAAGGGAATTAGAAAGAAAAAAAGATATTGAATTAAATCTTACTGTGTCTATTTTGATATGAACGAAACAGAAAATGAAAAGGAATTTTATATTCTGAGATATCTTAATTTTAGTGAGACTGGTTCTGATGGACTTCGTGGTTCCCTATTCTGTCTTGGAAAAACTGGTTAAAATTGTGCAAAGTGAATTATGAGTTATAAGTTATATGTATGGATTCCTTAGAGAACCTATTTTTAATAGAAACAAGTGGGAGCAGTATATGAAAACCGTACAGTGAGATATTTGAAATTAAGGTAAGAGAGGTCAGAATCGTTGGATAGTGAAACAAGGGAAACTTTAAGAAATAAACTATACTAAACGGCTAAGCTAAAAATTCTGGAAAAATTGTAGTAAGAATGTATATGAGTCTAGTTTCAAGGAAAATTTACAGATTTAAATTTTGAGTTTTCTAACTCAAGTTATAGTCAATTTAGTCAGTATGACGCAGATGGATAGTTTTAAATTTTTATGCCCAAATTAGTAGTTAAGTCCGGGGTTGCGAAATTACCAAAATACCCTTGGAGTGTAAATTACCGAAATACCCCTGGGTTGCGAGATTACTGAATTACCCTTAGTGGGTAAAATTACCGATTTAACGAAATGCCCCTATGGGCCGAATTACGAAAATGCCCCTAATGGGTCGAATTGTTATATTGCCTTAATGGGCTGATTTGTTATATTGCCCCTATAGGCCGATTTGATAGATTGTTATAATGGGCCGATTTACCGAAATGTCCTTATGGACTGAATTACTGAAATGCCCTATGGGCCGAATGATCGTATTACTTTAATGGGCTGATTCATAAAAAGTATTCAATAGGTTAATGGATGTTATTTTTATATGGATGTTTTACGATTATGTATGATGCATCTTTACATATTGCATGGGATGGGAAAATTTGAACGAAGAGAAGTATAGACCGGTGGCTTTGCCACAATTATTATGAAATGGCATCTTGCCTGCGAATTAAATGGCATCTTGCCTGCGAATTATTATAAATGCAACTTGCCTGCGATTGGAGAGACTGGCGGGGTAGGTTGACTTAATCCCCACAGGAGAGACTGGCTGGTACGGGGGAGAGATTGGATGGATGGGTTGGGTTGCATACTTTTCATTCATATATATACTGTTTTGTAATTGGGCTTCGGCCCAAGATTATCTTAAATTGGCATAGGCCTAAGATATTTCTAAGTGGGTTCAGGCCCAGTGGATAACGGTAAGGGGATTATACACTGAGTTCTTGTAACTCACCCCCCTTTTTCTTAACCCTTGTAGGTAATGCTCCGTAATGAGGACTTGGGCCCATGGATGACTCGGTGGAGGCCATACTTCAGAAATTGTGTTAATGAAATTTTAAATTTCTATTCCCGTTTATTTTATTATTTTGCTATTTTGGTTTAAGTTGTAATAAGGCCTCTGGAGTGTGTTTTATTATTTGCTTTATGGTTGATATACTTATTATTTTGCTTAAAATGATTAAAACGAGAATTTTTCTAAAAAATTAAATAAAGGTTTTCCAAAAACGATTAACAAATGGATTTCATAATAAATTTTATAAATATTTTAACACGGAAGTTTTCACTCGAACTATCAAACGATATTTTCAAAAGTCATGTTTTTAAAGTTCACTACCTTGATTGTTGACTCATCAATCAATCTTTCAAAAATACTTGTATTTTATCTACGTTTCCGCAACGATTTCAAAATGCTTCTGCAAGTCTATTTCTAAACATCACATTTTTATAAATTGTTCATTTCAAATATGCTTTCGCTACTAAAAAGGTTTTTAAAGATTATTACGTTTTCAAATATGCTTTCGCTACTGAAGGGTGCCTCGGTGTTTTCGAAGATAGACCTTCGGTCAGGTTACCATCAACTTAAGGTGAAGGAGGTTGATGTTCACAAGACGGCATTCAGAACTCGGTATGGACACTACGAATTTCTGGTGATGCCATTTGGGTTGACTAACACGCCGGCAGCATTTATGGACTTGATGAATAGAGTATTCCAACAGTATTTGGACCAATTTGTCGTGGTATTCATAGACGACATATTGGTCTATTCTAAGACGGAGGAGGAACATGACATGCATTTACGGATAGTTCTGCAAGTGTTGAGGGAAAAGAAATTATATGCCAAATTCAGTAAGTGCAAATTTTGGCTGAGGGAAGTGGCTTTCTTAGGGCACGTGGTGTCGGCTGAAGGAATTAGAGTAGACCCTCGCAAGATTGAAGCAAAGATTGGATTGGAAACCACCTAGGTCGGTGGTGAAATACGAAGTTTTCGGGTTTAGCAGTGGTACTATCGGAGATTCGTGGAAGGATTCTCTCTAATAGCAGCGCATACTGTTAACTAAGTTACTAAGGAAAGGAGTCCCATTTGTATGGACGGAGAAGCAGCAAGGAAGCTTTGATAAGCTAAGGAAAATTTTGACGGAAGCTCCGATTTTGGTACAGCCTGAAGCAGGAAAGTTATTCACAGTCTATTGTGATGCATCTCACACCGGTTTGGGATGTGTGTTGATGCAGGATGGGAAGGTAGTAGCCTATGCATCCCGTCAGTTAAGACCGCATGAGGTTAACTACCCAACGCACGACTTGGAGTTAGCGGCGATCGTCTTCGCTCAAGATATGGAGACATTACCTGTATGGGGAGAAGTCGATAGTCTACACGGATCACAAAAGCTTGAGGTATCTTCTGACTCAAAAGGATCTGAATCTGAGACAGCGTCGGTGGATTGAACTACTAAAGGATTACGATTGTTCAATCGAGTACCATCCGGGTAAGGCTAATGTGGTAGCTGACGCATTGAGCTGGAAGGTTGTGACGGACTTAAGAGCAATGTTCTCTCGGTTGAGTCTATATGATGATGGGAGTCTTTTGGCGGAACTCCAAGTAAAGCCAACATGGATTGAGGAGATTAAGGAAAAGCAGTTAGTGGATGAAGGCTTGAGCGCTAAGAAGGTACAAGTTCAGGATGGTGGTTTGGAAGGGTACGGTCTGTCTAGGGATGGAGTGTTATGTTTTCAAGGGCGAGCATGCATGCCGAAGGACGAAGAGTTGAGGCGGAAAATCCTCCATGATGCACATAGCAGCCCATACGCTATGCATCCTGGGGGCAGCAAAATGTATGGAGACTTGCGGAAACAGTTCTGGTGGTCGGGGTTGAAGCGTGAGATAACTGAGTTCGTAGGGAAGTGTCTGACGTGCCAGCAGGTTAAGGCTGAACATCAGTTACCATCGGGACTACTTCAACCGATAAAGATCCCTCAATGGAAATGGGAGAGGATCACCATGGATTTCGTTAGTGGGCTACCCCTTACGCCCAACAAGAAGGATGCAGTTTGGGTAATTGTGGATCGCCTAACTAAATCAGCTCACTTCATGCCGGTGAGAATGGATTACTCACCCGAAGAAGCAAGCGGTCGTATGTGGGTGAAATAGTGAGGTTGCATGGTGTGCCAATATCGATTATCTCGGATAGGGATCCCAGATTCACGTCAAGGTTTTGGAAAGCGTTGCATCAAGCTTTGGGTACACGGTTAGATTTCAGTACGGCTTTCCATCCACAATCTGACGGACAATCGGAAAGGGTCATACAGATTTTAGAAGACATGTTAAGAGGTTGTGTCTTGGATTTTAGTGGTAGTTGGGAAGAGTACCTACCATTAGCAGAATTCGCTTATAACAATAGTTATCAAGCGAGTATTCAAATGGCTCCATATAAGGCCCTATATGGACGAAAATGCCGCATACTCCTACATGTTGACGGAGTTGGGGGAACGACAAGTTCTGGGTCCAGAACTGGTAATGCAGATCGAAGACAAAGTCAAGGTGATTCGGTCTCGTCTCAAGGAAGCATCGAGATAGGCGTAAGTCTTATGCCGATCTCAAACGCAAGGAAATGGAGTATGCTGTGGGAGACAAAGTCTTTCTGAAAGTGTCGCCTTGGAAAAAGGTGTTGAGATTTGGACGAAAAGGGAAGCTGAGCCCAAGGTTCATCGGGCCATATAAAGTTGTAAAGCGAGTAGGACCGGTAGCTTATCGCTAGAGAGTCGCGGCAGAATCGAATCGATTCATGACGTATTTCATGTATCAATGCTGAGACGGTATCGGTCAGATCCTTCGCACGTTGTGCCGGTAGCAGAGATTGAGGTGAATTCAGATTTATCATTTGAAGAAGAACCGGTTCAGATTGTAGACCGAGATGTGAAGGTTCTTCGTAGGAAGGCAGTGCCTTTAGTGAAAGGGCTATGGCGGAACCACGGAGTGGAAGAAGCTACGTGGGAGCCCGAGGAGGTGATGCGGCAGCAATACCCCCATCTCTTTTGATTAAGGAATTTCGAGGATGAAATTTATTTTAAGGGGGTAGAACTGTAACATCCCAAAAATGGGGTTAATTGGAATTTAATTATTTTTCTTATTATGAACTGCTGTGATATTATTTATGGAATAATAGAGCTTAATTTAAGGCTTTGAGTGTGCCCGGTTTGATAGAAAAATTTCAGTTTTAACTTCAAAGGCAAGGAGCATCAGCAGGAGGGTGTTATAAGAATAGATGTGGGTATTTTAACACAAAGATGAGCCTAGAATAAGTGGCAAAGTGAGCCCACTTAAGAGCTAGCATGTGACGCCACCAAGGAGCAAGGAGAACCTTGGTTCGAGTCACAACAATTCCTTTTTTTGCACTTTGGTTGACTGGCAATAAAGAGAGTTTTTCTCTCTTTAATTTCTTTTAATTATCTTTTAGATAATAGGGTAGTAGGAGATAATTAAGGATATTAAGAAGATTATTTGGTTAAAAGGATTAATTAGTTATTATTATTATTTAGATATCATGATAATAGCAGATAAAAGGGATATTTGATGGATTATGGAGATTAATTCAAGTTATTTTGAATTAAATCAAATAAGTGGCCAAGAGGATTTTTAGGTGGTAGCCGAAATTTGAACTCCTTGAGCAAGGAGAAGTGGACGGCAAGAGGCTACTAGGGGGGCCGAATCCTATTTAAGGCACATACCTAACACCTTATTTTCCTTTTCTTCATCCATGCACATAGCCGAATTCCCTAGAAAGCAACCTTGCTATTTTCGTTTCTTTTACAAACGTGTTCAAAATTCCAAAACCTCAATCTTTTGTTTCCCTTTTTGCCATAATCCCATCATCTTCTCTTTACCTCTCTGTTGGCCGAATATTGAGCATAGTATCTTCCTGCATCTCCTTTGTTAATCGATTTGGATCAAGGTAAGTAATGGTCGAATATCTATCTCCCTTTTCCTTCTTTTTTCTCATCGATTTCTTTTACAAGGAGGTGCCGATTTCGGCAATGGTTATAAGGCTTCTAATCGAGTAGTGAACGATTCTTCTAGGTGCTCAGGGAATGAAAGCAGTCGACTCAGGCCCTGATCTCTAGCATTCGATTTCGGTAAGTGGTGGTAAGATCAATTTCTTTATTATAACAATTCGATTAAAAGCCGAAGGCTATTAGTTTTACTTACTAATCAATGGTGATTGACGAAAGCGATTCGGGAATCAAGTATTGCGATTAGTATCCAAAAGTGTGAAGGTAAGGATTCGGGTTCACAAGGAACCCTCTCAAATTAATTGGTTGGCCGATTAGGCCATAGTACTAACTGGGTATTTGGCCGAATATAGGGATCGTAGATCTAGGGTGGTCGACCCTTCTTTTCTGATTTAGAGCATCCAAGGGTGACAGTGTGTACATACACACGTATAATCATTTAAATGTTTGAGTGCTTTGTATGCTAACTCGATTTGTGTAGCATCGGATTAATACCATAACGGTATGAGTGGTGATTCTGTAAGTACTGTTAATATGAATGTGTTATTGATGCTTTTGGGAAGCATGGTTCATATGTTACATGTGATAAATGTATGAGATCTATTCATGATTATTTGACTATTGTGGGTTAAATGAGTGGAGGGGCAAAGTGATATTTTGTGCCGACGAGCACAGTGTTTTGGTAAACACATCGTGACTATATGTCACCAGAGGTTTGGTACCTCCAGAGGTTTGGTACCTCATAGCGACTCGTCCCTGTGGTTAACACCACCGTGGGTTGGCCCCACTTGAGATATGGGATCGTCTGCCAGTGATTTGGTATCACACGATGGGTTGGCCCCATCACCCGATTTGTGTCCACGGACACCAGTGTTTTGGTAACACATCGTGACTATATGTCACCAGTGGTTTGGCACCACCAGTGTTTTGGTAACACATTGTGACTACGGTCACCAGTGGTTTGGTACCACATGGGGTAGACAAAGGCGTTTGGTTGGCTAGGTCGGGTGCATGACTTAGTACATGATGATTGATTATATGTTTGTGTATGAAATTGTTTACATACGGGGAAGGATTACATATCGAGTCTTGGTGACTCACCTTCTCCTTTAACATTTTTCAGGTGACTCGTAGATGGCGGTTGAGGAGCCGGTTGGACTCGAGGTGGCCATGCAGTGGACTTGAATAAATTGAACTTTAAACTTCGCTATTTTATTCTATTATTGGTTTATTTTTATTTTGGATGTAATAAGGCCTCCATATACTTTACTTTTGTTATTTCTCATATGTTGGATACTTTGTTTAAACTATATTATTAAAATTAAATTAAAATCACATGTTTTCTTAAATTAACACGAAAATGTTTTATGGTGCCATCGGGCACATTTGAAATTTGTATAATAAGCTGACTCAACTAAATTTCCAAATTAAATCTAAGTATGGTTTCGGCAAGATAACCAAAAACGAGAAGTTTTCAACAAAACTTAAATTGGTTTTAAAATGGTTTTCAAAAGTTTTCTCCGTAACAAACCAAATTCGGTCATAATGTTTGGGCGGGTTAGGGTTGTTACAAAATTGGTATCGAGCCCGTTCAAAGCTCTACTTTGTAGCCCAAGGCCCAAAAATGTTTTGGTAGGCCTTATGGAATGATTTTTGATTTTGAACAGCATGGCCCGAGTCTCCGGCACCAATCCGCCTGTAAGTATATCTAAACCTCTTGGTGAATTATATTCAGTAGAAGGGTAGGAAGCATGGAACGTAGATAGACTTATAGGACTTGGACCCTAAGGTTAGATTACTCAAACACAAACGAAGCATAAGACTTAAGGAACTAAACCAACCTATGACTTAGTCAATGAGCTAGGTGTGGTAACCCCGTGCACGCATGTCTAGGATTGGATCCGAAAGAGCACGGTATTTAAGCAGTCCTCGTGGCTCACCTCCTCTTCGCAGTATCCTACCAGTGCGTAGCTTCTGCTCACCCTAACTCAGAGGGCTCGGTGGTGTGGCAACCTCTCGTGCGCATGTCTAGAAAGGTCAAAGTGGGAGCTTGGTATTTAAGCGGTCCGCGTGACCCACCTCCTCTTCACTCGAATCCTGCCTGGTGCGTAGCTTTGGTTCACCCTGACCAGGAGGGCTCGGTCATAGGCTAAACACAATGATTAAAACCCGAAAAGGGAATTAGCCATGTTTTTCGAAATATAATGAAACAACAAACCCTAATGTTTTCAAAACTTATGCAATAACTTTCTCAAATCCTAGAACATTACTTTTACAACGTTTTTCTCGAAAAACTTGACTTGTGAAAAATTACAGAAATACCCTTAGGGGTAAAATTACTAAAATGCCCTCGGTTCATAAAATATCAGTACAATGGTTTTGCTCAAAAATTTCAACTATTTTACAAATATTCAACAACTTAGCTTTGGAAATCATCAGCAAAATATTTTGGTTCTAGAAAATTACAAAAATACCCCTGTAGGAAAAAGACGAAAATACCCCTGGGATAGAAATGGGCAAAAATGTCCGATGAGCGAATAGGTATGGAAAGTATTAAGGAATGGATGCATGAACTTCTTTGTGTGAACTAGGAAAGAAGACTGAAACATTGTTTGCTCGAAAGAATCTCTGATTAAAACCCTATCCATAAAATTCCTTCGTGAATAAGAAAGTGGAACAAATGCTAACGCATAAAATTTTTCTTAATCAGATTAAAAGCGCGGTAGATAGAATGAGTTCTAGAGGACGTGGATGCCGTGGGACGTGGTAGGGTAGGATGACGGTGTCCGAACCCGTCAGTCGGGACAAGGTTCTCGAAAATGAGGTACCATCGCCACCACCACCTCCTACTTTTAGAGTCGAGGAGCCGGATCGACCGGTGGCGAAGCGGTATCGCAAGTCGTGGTTGCGAGTCTTGGAGATGGTGGTCGGGCTGGTGGAAATGTGGAAGCTCGTAAATCTGTCTCGAGCGACTCGATCTAACGGAGCGGAGGTATTCCGAGGTGTGTCAGGTGTGGCACCCAGTGTAGCGGAATACTGGCTAGAGTCAACTGAAAGAATCATGGATGACCTTGACCTGACTGAGGAAGAAAAGCTGAAAGGGGCAGTGTCGCTTCTAAAGGATGAAGCGTATCAGTGGTGGCTTACGGTTCGAGATGGGGCTACAGCAGATGATTTGACTTGGGAGTATTTCAGAACCACCTATCAGAAGAAGTATGTGGGTACCAGCTACACTGACGCGCAGAGAAAGGCTTTTCTGGGATTAGTACAAGGAACTAAGTCCGTGTCGGAATATGAGGCGGAATTTTTAAGGCTGAGTAGGTATGCGAGAGGCATCGTGTCTACTGAACATGAGCGCTGTGTCCGCTTTGAGGACGGACTCCGAGATGATTTAAGGTTACTGATTGCCCCACAGCAGGTTCGTGAGTTCTCATCCCTAGTGGAGAAGGCTAAGGTAGCCGAAGGGATCAAGGAGGCTGTGAGGCAAAGCTATAGTAGGAACAATCAGAAGAGAGGATTTGGGTCAGCTGGATCAAGCGGTAATGTTCAGAAAAAGGCTAGGCCAAGTGGGCCAAATCAGGCGGCAAGGCCCACGACTACTAATCAGAGGCCGACTCAGTGTAACCGCTGTGGAAAGACCCATTGGGGAGGTTGTTGGACCGGTGATAAAGGATGTTTTGAGTGTGGATCTTTGGAGCATCGTGTCAGAGATTATCCCCGGAAACTAGCTAAGAATCAGCCGGAGGGGCAGAATCGTACTCAGAATAGAAGTGTGGGACCATAGAGGGGTCGTGGTAATGGCAGAGGAAACAACGGTCCTAACCGAGGTCGTGGAACTCAAGGCAGAGGTTCAGGCAACACAGAGGCTAGGCAGCCTGGCTTAGTTTACGCAGCGAGGTGTCGCGAGGAAGGTGACGCACCGGATGTCATAACCGGTACGTTTCTAATTTTTGGTTTTCCTTATGTTGCATTGATTGATGTGGGCTCGACGCACTCGTACATTGCTAGTAGTGTGGTAGGAACTATGGACCTAAACTCTGAAACTGCTTCTAGGGAGATGACTGTAGTTAGTCCTTTAGGTCACTCTGTAATAGTAGACAAACTTTATAGAGGCGTACCCCTAGAACTCCAAGGGGTAGTATTTGAGGCTGATCTAATGGAACTACCGTTTGGGGAGTTCGATTTGATCCTTGGAATGGACTGGCTGGTTAAGTATCAAGTTTAATTTGGATTGCGCTAAGCGCATGGTTCATAAGGCGGTGAAGGTGATGAAGTGGTTATGATAGGAGATAGAAGGAATTACCTATCCAATGTAGTGAGATCGCCTTGAAGGTGAAAAGATGGTCAAGAAGGGTTGTGAGGCGTATTTGGTTCGAATCGTGCTTTGGAAGCTAAGGGGTTAGTAGTTGGAAAGGTCCGAACGGTTGGGGAATTTCTTGATGTGTTCCCGTAAGAGCTTAGGGTTTGCCTCCAGATCGGAAGTCGAATTCGGTATAGACTTGCTACCTGGAACGGCACCTGTGTCTATAGCACCATACCGAATGGCACCAAAGGAATTGGTGGAGCTAAAGGCTCAAATTCAGGAGCTCTTGGATAGAGGGTTTATTCGACCAAGTATATCTCCGTGGGGAGCACCTGTGTTGTTTGTTAAGAAGAAGGACGGTTCTATGCGGATGTGCATCGACTACCGTCAGTTAAACAAGTTAACGATCAAGAAAAAGTATCCGTTGCCTCGGATTGACGACTTGTTTGATCAACTGAAGGGTGCCTCGGTGTTTTCGAAGATAGACCTTCGGTCAGGTTACCATCAACTTAAGGTGAAGGAGGTTGATGTTCACAAGACGGCATTCAAAACTCGGTATGGACACTACGAATTTCTGGTGATGCCATTTGGGTTGACTAACGCGCCGGCAGCATTTATGGACTTGATGAATAGAGTATTCCAACAGTATTTGGACCAATTTGTCGTGGTATTCATAGACGACATATTGGTCTATTCTAAGACGGAGGAGGAACATGACATGCATTTACGGATAGTTCTGCAAGTGTTGAGGAAAAGAAATTATATGCCAAATTCGAGAAGTGCGAATTTTGGTGAGGGAAGTGGCTTTCTTAGGGCACGTGGTGTCACCAAGGAATTAGAGTAGACCCTCGCAAGATTGAAGCAAAGATTGGATTGGAAACCACCTAGGTCGGTGGTGAAATACGAAGTTTTCTCGGGTTTAGCAGGTACTATCGGAGATTCGTGGAAGGATTCTCTCTAATAGCAAATACCGTTAACTAAGTTACTAAGGAAAGGAGTCCTATTTGTATGGACGGAGAAGCGACAAGGAAGCTTTGATAAGCTAAGGAAAATTTTGACGGAAGCTCCGGTTTTGGTACACTGAAGTAGGAAAGTTATTCACGAGTCTATTGTGATGCATCTCACACCGGTTTGGGATGTGTGTTGATGCAGATGGGAAGGTAGTAGCCTATGCATCCCGTCGCTTAAGACCGCATGAGGTTAACTACCCAACGCACGACTTGGAGTTAGCGGCAATCGCCTTCGCTCAAGATATGGAGACATTACTGTATGGGGAGAAGTCGATAGTCTACACACGGATCACAAAAGCTTGAGGTATCTTTCGACTCAAAAGGATCCGAATCGAGAGATGGCGTCGGTGGATTGAACTACTAAAGGATTACGATTGTTCAATCGAGTACCATCCGGGTAAGGCTAATGTGGTAGCTGACGCATTGAGCCGGAAGGTTGTGATGGACTTAAGAGCAATGTTCGCTCGGTTGAGTCTATATGATGATGGGAGTCTTTTGGCGGAACTCCAAGTAAAGCCAACATGGATTGAGGAGATTAAGGAAAAGCAGTTAGTGGATGAAGGCTTGAGCGCTAAGAAGGTACAAGTTCAGGATGGTGGTTTGGAAGGGTACGGTCTGTCTAGGGATGGAGTGTTATGTTTTCAAGGGCGAGCATGCATGCCGAAGGACGAAGAGTTGAGGTGGAAAATTCTCCATGATGCACATAGCAGCCCATACGCTATGCATCCTGGGGGCAGCAAAATGTATGGAGACTTGCGGAAACAGTTCTGGTGGCCGGGGTTGAAGCGTGAGATAACTGAGTTCGTAGGGAAGTGTCCGACGTGCGCAGCCAGTTAAGGTGAACATCGATTACCATCGGGACTACTTCAACCGATAAAGATCCCTCAATGGAAATGGGAGAGGATCACCATGGATTTCGTTAGTGGGCTACCCCTTACGCCCAACAAGAAGGATGCAGTTTGGGTAATTGTGGATCGCCTGACTAAATCAGCTCACTTCATGCCGGTGAGAATGGATTACTCACTCCAGAAGCTAGCGAAGCTGTATGTGGGTGAAATAGTGAGGTTGCATGGTGTGCCAGTATCGATTATCTCGGATAGGGATCCCAGATTCACGTCAAGGTTTTGGAAAGCGTTGCATCAAGCTTTGGGTACACGGTTAGATTTCAGTACGGCTTTCCATCCATAATCTGACGGACAATCGGAAAGGGTCATACAGATTTTAGAAGGCATGTTAAGAGGTTGTGTCTTGAATTTTAGTGGTAGTTGGGAAGAGTACCTACCATTAGCAGAATTCGCTTATAACAATAGTTATCAAGCGAGTATTCAAATGGCTCCATATAAGGCCCTATATGGACGAAAATGCCGTACTCCTACATGTTGGACTGAGTTGGGGAACGACAAGTTCTGGGTCCGAATTGGTAACGAGATCAAGACAAAGTCAAGGTGATTCGGTCTCGTCTCAAGGAAGCATCGAGATAGGCGTAAGTCTTATGCCGATCTCAAACGCAAGGAAATGGAGTATCTTTGTGGGAGACAAAGTCTTTCCGAAAGTGTCGCTTGGAAAAAGGTGTTGAGATTTGGACGAAAAGTGGAGTTGAGCCCAAGGTTCATCGGGCCATATAAAGTTGTAAAGCGAGTAGGACCGGTAGCTTATCGCCTAGAGCTGCCGGTAGAACCGAATCGATTCATGACGTATTTCATGTATCAATGCTTTGAGATCAGATCGGTCAGATCCTTCGCACGTTGCCGTGAGCGCAGATTGAGGTGAATTCGGATTTATCATTTGAAGAAGAACCGGTTTGATTATAGACCGAGATGTGAAGGTTCTACTACGTAGGAAGGCGGTGCCTTTAGTGAAAGTGCTATGGCGGAACCACGAGTGGAAGAAGCTACGTGGGAGCCCGAGGAGGTGATGCGCAAAGCAATACCCCCATCTCTTTTGATTAAGGAATTTCGAGGATGAAATTTATTTTAAGGGGGGTAGAACTGTAACATCCCAAAAATGGGGTTAATTGGAATTTAATTATTTTTCTTATTATGAACTGCTGTGATATTATTTATGGAATAATAGAGCTTAATTTAAGGCTTTGAATGTGCCCGGTTTGATAGAAAAATTTCAGTTTTAACTTCAAAGGCAAGGAGCATCAGCAGGAGGGTGTTATAAGAATAGATGTGGGTATTTTAACACAAAGATGAGCCTAGAATAAGTGGCAAAGTGAGCCCACTTAAGAGCTAGCATGTGACGCCACCAAGGAGCAAGGGAGAACCTTGGTTCGAGTCACAACAATTCCTTTTTTTTTGCACTTTGGTTGGACGGCAATAAGAGAGAGTTTTTCTCTCTTTAATTTCTTTTAATTATCTTTTAGATAATAGGGTAGTAGGAGATAATTAAGGATATTAAGAAGATTATTTGATTAAAAGGATTAATTAGTTATTATTATTATTTAGATATCATGATAATAGCAGATAAAAGGGATATTTGATGGATTATGGAGATTAATTCAAGTTATTTTGAATTAAATCAAATAAGTGGCCAAGAGGATTTTTAGGTGGTAGCCGAAATTTGAACTCCTTGAGCAAGGAGAAGTGGACGGCAAGAGGCTACTAGGGGCCGAATCCTATTTAAGGCACATACCTAACACCTTATTTTCCTTTTCTTCATCCATGCACATAGCCGAATTCCTAGAAAGCAACCTTGCTATTTTCGTTTCTTTTACAAACGTGTTCAAAATTCCAAAACCTCAATCTTTTGTTTCCTTTTTGCCATAATCCCATCATCTTCTCTTTACCTCTCTGTTGGCGAATATTGAGCATAGTATCTTCCTGCATCTCCTTTGTTAATCGATTTGGATCAAGGTAAGTAATGGTCGAATATCTATCTCCCCCTTTTCCTTCTTTTTCTCGTCGATTTCTTTTACAAGGGAGGTGCCGATTTCGGCAATGGTTATAAGGCTTCTAATCGAGTAGTGAACGATTCTTCTAGGTGCTCGGGAATGAAAGCAATCGACTCAGCCCCGATCTCTAGCATTCGATTTCTGTAAGTGGTGGTAAGATCAATTTCTTTATTATAACAATTCGATTAAAAGTCGAAGGCTATTAGTTTTACTTACTAATCAATGGTGATTGACGAGCGATTCGGGAATCAAGTATTGCAATTAGTATCCAAAAGTGTGAAGGTAAGGATTCGGGTTCACAAGGAACCCCTCTCAAATTAATTGGTTGCCGATTAGGCCATAGTACTAACACCGGTATTTGGCGAATATAGGGATCGGTAGATCTAGGGTGGTCGACCCTTCTTTTTGGATTTAGAGCATCCAAGGGTGATGTGTGTGTACATACACACGTATAATCATTTAAATGTGCTTGAGTGCTTTGTATGCTAACTCGATTTGTGTAGCATCGGATTAATACCATAACGGTATGAGTGGTGATTGTGTAAGTACTGTTAATATGAATGTGTTATTGATGCTTTTGGGAAGCATGGTTCATATGTTACATGTGATAAATGTATGAGATCTATTCATGATTATTTGACTATTGTGGGTTAAATGAGTGGAGGAAGCGTGATATTTTGTGTCACGAGCACCAAGTGTTTTGGTAAACACTGCGTGACTATATGTCACCGAGGTTTGGTACCTCCAGAGGTTTGGTACCTCATAGCGACTCGTCCCTCGTGGTTAACACCACCGTGGGTTGGCCCCACTTGAGATATGGGATAAATGCGCCGGTGATTTGGTATCACACGATGGGTTGGCCCCATCACCCGATTTGTGTCCACGGACACCAGTGTTTTGGTAACACATCGTGACTATATGTCACCAGTGGTTTGGCACCACCAGTGTTTTGGTAACACATTGTGACTACGGTCACCAGTGGTTTGGTACCACATGGGGTAGACAAAGGCGTTTGGTTGGCTAGGTCGGGTGCATGACTTAGTACATGATGATTGATTATATGCTGTGTATGAAATTGTTTACATACGGGGGAATGGTTAGATACTGAGTCTTGGTGACTCACCTTCTCCTTTAACATTTTTCAGGTGACTCGTAGATGGCGGTTGAGGAGCCGGTTGGACTCGAGGTGGCCATGCAGTGGACTTGAATAAATTGAACTTTAAACTTCGCTATTTTATTCTATTATTGGTTTATTTTTATTTTGGATGTAATAAGGCCTCCATATACTTTACTTTTGTTATTTCTCATATGTTGGATACTTTGTTTAAACTATATTATTAAAATTAAATTAAAATCACATGTTTTCTTAAATTAACACGAAAATATTTTATGGTGCCATCGGGCACATTTGAAATTTGTATAATAAGCTGACTCAACTAAATTTCCAAATTAAATCTAAGTATGGTTTCGCAAGATAACCAAAAACGAGAAGTTTTCAACAAAACTTAAATTGGTTTTAAAATGGTTTTCAAAAAGTTTTCTCCGTAACAAACCAAATTCGGTCATAATGTTTGGGCCGGGTTCGGGTTGTTACAATAATAATCTAATACATATATATTTCATATAAACAATATAAACAATATATGTTATATAATATAAATAAATTTTATACAAAATAAGATTTTAGAGGTAATATATATAATATAATATAATAATACAAAATTTTAAAAATGTATAAATAACTAATATACAAATTATAAAATAATATATAATATAAATAATATTAAACCAAATAAAGTAACACATAGTAGTAATTTAATATATATATATATATATATATAAAGATAATATGAAAAAAATACATACTTAATTTATAATATTAATAAATTAATATACCAATGATAAAAATAATATAAAATTTTTAATATGATAAAATAATTCAATATAGTATTAGAATAATTTAAAAATAAAATAAAATAAAAAGGTTTTAAAAATAAATAAAGAAATAAGGATTAAATAACAATAGAAATAAATACAAAAGGACTAAATTAAAACGCGCGTCACACTGTAGGGACTCATTAGGCAATTATGCCTTCTCTCCAAAACGACGCCTGTTCGATATTGGCCTTTAAGTAGCCCGAGGACTCAATTGAAACAAAATATAAATTTTAGGGCTAATTTAATAAAAAATAAAAATTTAAATTGGACTGAATTAAAAAAACTAAAATAGCGGAAGGACCAAATAGGCAATTAGACCTTTAAAAAAAACGCGCGGATCCTCCCCTGATTTTCGGGTCAACGCGCGGATCTAGCCTTAAAACGACATCGTTTTGGGAGTTAATAGCCAATCCTAAAACGGCGTCATATGATGGCTTTATAAAAGCTAATTTTTATTTTCAAAAATCATTTTGAACCACAGAGAGAAAAAAAAATTAAACCGAGTTCAAAAACTCTCTATGCCCTTTGGCCTTCGGCCAGGGCTCCGATCTAGGCTCCACCATACGCGCCGCCACTCGCGCTACCACACACAGCGGCCGGAAGGTCAAAAACCTTCATTTTCAATGCCAGTTAAAACGGTAAAATCCTTTTCTTTATTTATACTCAAAAATAAAACGAAGATGAGAAAAAAATATATAAACAGCATAATACTGTCGAAAATCACCTTCTGTATTTCGAAGGTTTGGTTCTTTTATTTCTGTATTTTTCGTTGCCTAGTGTATATCTGTTTGCCTCTGTATGTATCTCTGTGTATGTTTTTTTTCGTGTGCTCGTTTTACAGATTATGTTGGGTTATTTATAACCCAAAAATAAAATTGGAAAATGAATATAAAGTCGTAATCTGCTGCTAATGTCCATATTTGTTGTGTTCTTCTTTCCTTCTTTGCAGGTAAATGGCGAGAAGCCCGGCGTCGAAGTGATTCGTGTGCTGATAACGCGCGACCAGAAGGTGGCGTTAAGGGCATTGTAGGTGTGCTGCGCGTGGAAACCAAGGGTTTCCTGCGTCCGCAAGCTGTTTGGGCTATTGGGCTTAGGTTTAGGTTGGGTTAGGGTTCAGTTTTGGGTCTGTTTTGGGTCTGGGGTGTAATGGGCTTCGGGTAATTTATTTTAGGTATTGGGTTTATGTAATCTATTTTTTGGGCTGCTGTAATGTATTAGGCTGTTTTAATTGGTTTTGGGTTTGTAATGGACTGTAACAGGACTTTATTAAACATTTTTTTTTTGTTTTTTCTGAATGGAATGGGTTTCTAATGGGCCGGGCGAAATGGGCCTATTACAGCTGCCCCTCTTTGCTCATTATCGTGAAACGAGAATGGAGCAAAGACTATAAAAGGACCAATTTTGCCCGGTCTTGTCGAGCCTTAAGTTCTTGGTCCTCGTCTTCTTCAAATGGCTTCCAATCCCAACTGCATCTTGTGGGTATTGGGCGTAACTTTAGAAGTATTGAACTATAACCGACGGCTTCAATGCGCTTCACGCCACTTCGGGAAGGCAATATTCGCTATCTTCACCGCTGCTACAACTTCGGGGATGCGGACGAGTATCTTCGATCCGCTTCTCGCAACTTCGGGAAGATAAGATCTGCTATCTTCAATCGCTCTCCTTCGCAAACTCAGGATGATGTCGATCGATGTCTTCGATCTACTTCGCAACTTCGGGAATGCCAGTCCGCTATATTCAATCGCTCCATCGCAAACTCGGGAGACAAGATCCGAAAGTGTCTTCGACCGCTTCTTGCATCTTCAGGAAGATGAGATTTGTTGTCTTCAGTCTACTCCGCTGCAACTTCAGGGAGACAAGGCTGAAAGTGTCTTCGATCTGCTTCCTGCAACTTCAGGGAGACAAGGCTAAAAGTGTCTTCGATCTACTTCCTGCAACTTCAGGAAGATGAGATCTGCTGTCTTCAATATGCTCCACTGCAAACTTAGGGAGACAAGATCTGATGTCTTCGATCTACTTCCTGCAACTTCAGGAATGCCAGATCTGCTGTCTTCGATCTGCTCTACTACAAACTCAGGGAGACAAGATCTGATAGTGACCATTTACCCTACTACATCGTCCTATGACCTATAGAATGGGTATATGCTTATGCAGAATGATTAGGATGCCGTAATCGAAATGAGTCAAATGCTCCTATTCAGACATGCCATAATATGTGAATGCAAAAATGATATGAGTATGATTCCTACTCAAAGTGTTATCACTCATTTATCCGTCAAGGTTTCATCTTCGTTCCCCTTGAGGTATCATTTTCTTTCTCAAATAATTTGCCCCATGCAAAATTTTAGGGCCCATTCCTCTTGAACCTTGGGGATACGGGGCGTATATCACCTTCAAACGTCCCACTAGGAATCGAAACTTTTCAAGCCTGTCCTTACTGTAATCTAAGGATACAAGATTTGTTTCAACTCCAATTCATTCTACCATCATTTAGGAGTTTTGAATTTTCCCATCAACTTGGTCTGTCATGTCATTCTCCAAACGACCAACTGACATTGCCTTCTTTCGTCACAACAACTCATTATTCTGTCTAATTATCAATTGGACACAGAATTCAGAGAAATAGTCTCCATTAAGACTCTTATTTCTCAAATATTTCTAATCTATGTACATGGAAATTCTAAACAATTGTCCTATTTCGGTTTCTTGTTTTATCTACAAATTTCCAAAGTAATATGTAGAACTTGTTTTGTGAAATTATTAGTTCATCAATCATTATTTCAATGCAACATGCTTATGAATAATGGGTAACAAATAAATTGATTTCAAAGAGAGTTAAATGAATTATAAAAAATACAAAGAAAGTTAACTAGGAACATATCTTTGAGAAGAAAAAGAATCCAAAGATAGTAAAATAAATAGGACAAAGATCAAGTGCCTTAGATATCGCAGATTGGGCTCCTATATACAAACTTCATGAAGACTGCTCTGAGCTTAACAAGTGTTTAGAAGACCCAAATTGTTGATGCCCCAATATGCAACATACTTCATTTCTTATTGATTCAAGTATAGCAAGATCACTGCATGTCTATTCAAAATTTGAGCAGCCCTTTTCGGGTTTTCAACTCAAAACCCCTTTGGTCTCAAGGCGCCCTTTGCGGGTTTTCACCTTGGCCTCTCCTTTTTTTTTTTTTTTTTGAAGTCTCAAAGCGCCCTTTACGGGTTTTCACCTTGGCCTCTTCTCCTTTTTAAGCAAAATACTTTTTGACTGAATCCGAGTCCACAGGATTAGGTAAGCTTTTCCCGTCCATTTCAGTCAGAATCAGTGCACCTCCAGAGAAAGCTTTCTTCACCACATAAGGTCCTTTCCAATTCGACATCCATTTTCCTCTGAAATCCTTTTGTATAGGAAGGATCTTTTTCAGTACAAGGTCCCCCTCGTGAAACTCTCTTGGGCGGACTTTTTATCATAGGCTCGTATAATTCGTTTTTGGTACATCTGACCGTGACGAATAGCCCTTAGCCTCTTTTCTTCAATTAAGTTCAATTGATCATATCGAGCCTGGATCCATTCAGCTTCATCCAGCTTTATTTCTAACAAAACTCGAAGAGAAGGTATTTCCACTTCAATAGGTAGAACTGCCTCTATCCCATAGACCAGTGAGAAAGGCGTTTCCCCAGTAGAGGTTCTGACGGACGTCTGATAAGCATAGAGTGCAAATGGTAATTTCTCGTGCCAATCCTTATACGTCTCGGTCATTTTTCCTACTATCTTCTTGATGTTTTTATTGCCCGCTTCCACTGCCCCATTCATTTTGGATGATACGGAGACGAGTTGTGGTGTTTGATGTTGAATTGACTACAAACCTCCGCTATCGTACTGTTGTTCAAGTTCAGTGCGTTGTCTGATATGATCCTCTCGGGCATTCCATATCGACAAATGATCTCATTCTTTAAGAACCGACTGACTACTGACTTAGTAACGCTAGCGTATGAAGCAGCCTCTACCCATTTCGTGAACTAGTCAATGACCACGAAGATGAACCGATGCCCATTCGAAGCTTTCGGTGAGATTGGTCCAATAACATCCATGCCCCACATGGAAAAAGGCCATGGGGAAGTCATAACATGCAAAGGTGACGGAGGCACATGAATTTTGTCTCCATAAATCTGGCATTTATGGCATTTTTTGGCATAATTGATACAATCTCCTTCCATGGTGGACCAATAATATCCAAATCTCATTATATGTCTAACCATTGTGAATCCATTAGCATGGGTTCCACAAACGCCCTCATGAACTTCTTCCAGGAATTTCCTAGCTTCAACAGCATCCACGCATCTCAATAGTACTTGATCTTTTCTCCTTTTATACAAGATGTCCCCATCTAAGACATAGTCAGAGGCCAATCTTCTTAATGTCCTTTTATCATTCTCAGTTGCATGCTCCGGGTATTCACGATTTTTTACATATCGCAATATATCATGATACCAAGGGTGGTCATCTTTTTCCTCCTCTTCCAGGTTATAACTATGAGCTAGAGCTTGAAAATACTCATCCGAATAGGTCTCATGTCCTGCAGTGCATTTACTTTGATCATAGAAGCCGGGGTTGCCAAAGCATCCGCCATCCGGTTTTCATCACGTGGGAGATAATTAAAAGTAATTTCATCGAACTCCTCAATCAATCCCCGAACTATTTTTGGTAATCACTTAGTTTGGGATCTCTTGTCTCCCATTCTCCTTTAAGTCGGTAGATTACTAAAGCGAGAATCTCCATAAACTTCTAGCACTCTGATTTTACACTCTACAGCTGCTCGAATTCCCATGATGCATGCTTCATACTCTGCCATGTTGTTTGTGCAATCAAAATCCAATTTGCATGTGAATGGATAATGATCACCACTAGGGGATACCAAGATTGCCCCAATTCCATTTCCCACAGCATTAGATGCC
This sequence comes from Gossypium sturtianum, assembly GCA_025698515.1. Taxonomy (NCBI): domain Eukaryota; kingdom Viridiplantae; phylum Streptophyta; class Magnoliopsida; order Malvales; family Malvaceae; genus Gossypium; species Gossypium sturtianum. Next base: position 24,538,394 of record CM046950.1, read on the forward strand.
CCATCAAAATTTAACTTCCACGGACATTCTTCAGTAGCTGCCACATACATTAGCTCTTCATTTGGGAAATCAAAGCTCAAAGGTTCATAATCCTCCAAAGCCCTGCTAGCCAAAAATTCTGCTATTGCACTCCCTTTTATAGCCTTCTGGTTTACATATACTATATCAAATTCAGAAAGCAAAATCTGCCACCTTGCCATCCTTCCATTCAAAGCAGTTGACTCCATCATATACTTTAACGGGTCAAGCTTCAAAATTAACCAGGTTGTATGATATAGCATATACTGCCTCAATCTCCGAGTTGTCCAAATCAAGGCGCAACACAATTTTTCAATCGACGAATATCTCATCTCACATTCAGTGAACTTTTTACTGAGATAGTATATCGCCTTTTCTTTTCTTCCTGACTCATCATGTTGACCAAGCACACATCCCATGGAGTTATTGAACACTGTCAAATACAGTATCAATGGTCTATCTGGATTAGGCGGAGATAACGCTGGTGCATTTGACAGATATTGTTTGACTTTGTCAAAAGCTCTCTGGCATTCCTCGTCCCATACACCTTGGTTGTGTTTCTTGAGAAGATGAAATATGGGATCACATTTCTCGGTTAATTGTGAAATAAACCGAGCAATGTAATTTAATCTTCCAAGAAAACCTCGGACTTCCTTTTGAGTGCGTGGTGGAGGCAGTTCTTGTATAGCTTTGACCTTATTTGAGTCAACTTCGATTCCTCTTTCACTGACTACGAAACCCAGTAATTTCCTTGATCGAGCTCTGAAAGTACACTTTGCCGGGTTGAGCTTCAATTGAAATTTTCTCAATCTTAAAAACAACTTCTTCAAAACTTCAATGTGTTCCTTTTCTGTTCGAGATTTGGCGATCATGTCATCAACACATACTTCAATCTCTTTATGCATCATGTCATGGAATAAAGTTACCATGGCTCTTTATATGTCGCTCCTGCATTCTTTAGTCCGAATGGCATTACTTTATAACAAAAGGTACCCCACAATGTTATGAAAGTAGTTTTCTCCATATCCTCAAGGTGCATCTTGATCTGATTGTATCCCGAAAAACCATCCATGAAAAAAACAATGAGTATCCTGCCGTATTATCTACCAACGTGTCAATATGCGGCAAAGAGAAATTGTCCTTTGGGTTGGCTTTCTTTAAGTCCCTATAGTCTACACACATCCGGACCTTTCCATCTTTCTTAGGGACAGGAACAATGTTGGCAACCCACTCTGAGTATTTGAGCACCTGTAGAAAACTAGCATCAAACTATTTCTTAACTTCCTCCTTTATCTTCAACACCACATCAGGCCTCATCCTTCGTAGCTTTTGCTGAACTGGCTTGCACTCTTCTCTTATGGGAAGACGATGTACTACAATGTCAGTACTTAGCCCAGGCATATCTTGGTATGACCATGCAAAGACGTATTTAAATTTCCATAATAACTCAACGAGGTCTTGCTTCGTCTCCTCGGTTATGCGCGTTCCAATTTTCACAACTTTTCCTTCCTCCAAGGCTATGTTCTCTACCTCCTCTTCATGGGGTAAAATTTGTTTCTCCTCTTGCTTTACCATTCTTAACAGATCTAGAGATAAGTCACAATCTCTGTCACCTTCAAAATCCTGAGATTCCTCTAAACACATGTCTTGCTCAAAATGGACCTCTGGATTTGTAGTATCATTGCTCATGTCATTGATATCTAGGGATCTGTGGTAGGCACAAAAGAATGTACAAAAAACAAATGAATTCAAGGACAACTATTCACATGATATGAATGCGAATAAAAAATTTGGAATGAAATTAGAAAATCAAAAGAATGTAAGAAATGAAAGAATATTTGCCAAATTTGATCATTAAAAATGTATTTTATTGAAACAAAAGATGTCTGAACATGAGCCTATTTCACAAAAGGAATCTTATTATTTCTAGGCTTTAAAACAACAAGTGTGTTCTGAACATTACTCTGTGTAATCTCTAAAAACTACAGGAAGATCCTCTGCAGTCCAATTGTTCAAAACGCTTCCAGGTTCATAAGGGCGAATGCCCAATAGGTTTCTTTGCCCAGTTTCTTCCTCGTGTATGGCATTGATATGAAGATTTTCATTTTCCAATAATCCTCTCTCTCTCTCTCTGTGTGTGTGTGTGTGTGTGTGTGTGTGTGTGTGTTAATTTCAACTAATTAGGCTCTCTCTATGGACTTAAATGCATATGATGTTATGTAATGCAAATGCATGAATGCAATGAGGCATCGATTCAGATTCAACTTCATTTTAGAAAACTTTATTAGAAAACAAAATCCTTTACATAAAATGGACTACAAATATGCTTTCGCCCTAAGGCCCAAAGTTTTGATTTTCCCAAACAAAGAGGTTACCTCTTGACCACGATCCGACTGTAGCTCATACTTCATGCTCAATATATCAGCCTGTGCTGCCAAAGTCTATAGATGATCAGCTACCTCTCGAATCTGAACTATTGCTTCACCCATGAGGTAATCCCGACTTCTAACTTGGTCATGGGAATGATGGAGCTCTTCCTTCCAATGCCCTTCTCTTGCTTCAAGATGCTCAATTCGGAGTTCACAGTTCTGCAATGCCAATTCTAATCTTTCAATCTTGCCCTTCATTTCCTCGATCTTGTTCAAACTCGACTTCAGCTCGTTTGCAGAATTACAGCTTCGATGATGGTGAAGAGACCGTCCCAATTCAGCCACTCTAGCTTTTAATCCACTCTTTTCCTTTTGGCTTTCTGCTAACCTATTTTCTAGGGCCTCGTTTTGCATCTGTATCTCTAGGAACTTCCTCTCCCAATGGTCAGCTTTGGCCTTTCCTCTTGAACCTCCTGTTGCCACTATTCCGAAGTCTTCCCCAATCCGGCATTTTTCATCGATAGCCGCAGCTTCTTATACTCTGTCTTTAGGTCATTTAGATCTTCCTCGAACCTTTTCTTCCCTTTTCTTAACTTATTGGCCTCCAGTTTATGAACACCCACGTCTAAACTCAGGTACATTTTTTCCTCTTCCAACTTCTTTATTCTCCTTCCGAGCTCTGAATTCCTCCTTTCGAAATCTTGTTTTATAATCTCCAATTCTGATGGGACCACTCGCAAGTAATCTTCGATCGATCGAGCGCCTTCTAGACTTGGCATAGGGATATTATCATTGACTATTCTACTCCACCATCCACTATACTCTGGGGTCGTCATTGGGCTTACGTCCACTCTCTTCATGCGACGGGTCTGATTCCAAGCATTAGAAATCTCTTTAACCTTTTTCTTGTAGCTATCTCCTTTATACGAAAACTCGCTTTGAGCTAATCCATGTGTAGCCGGTACAAACTGCCTTGATCTGTATTGTCTTAGTACGAGCAAGGGTGCATATCCAATGGCTCCCCAAATTTCAAGTAGAGGGACCCAATCAAAATTTCGCACCTGCAGACAAAGACCTCATCGAGAACCATCCAGGGAGCTCTCCACTCAACGTCTCCGTCTTGAAGATTTCATAGAAGCGCTATCCAATTTTCCTCTGATATGTCATCTTTCCTCGGGGTAGCCACTATCTCCTTTAATGGGGAATAATTTTTCAAGAAGACCCGATAGGAAACCTTATCCACCTTCCAAAAATGACTGTGGAACCAAGCCAACAACATCTGCGCACGTCCTATGAATATGCCTTCGCCAGCTCTCCTACATGCATTCAGCGATCGAAATGTCTCAGCCAAGATTGCAGGAACAGGTGTGACTTGTTTATCAAGTCGATAAAAAATATCTGAGACTGCTTCATCCACATATCCTAATGCCCTAGGGAAAATCACTAACCCGTATATACTCAAAGCAAAAACATCTATCCTCTTTTTCATATCAGGATGTACTAAAATCAAATCTTTCAAAACTTTCCAAGGGATGCACTTACACTCACCTTTTTGCTTGATTCTAGCTGTGACCCATTGTTCGCTCATCCCCGTAATACTCATCAACTTTCTCAGAAAGGTTGGAACACTTGCAGCCCTTGAGTAAGCTTTGTCAACTTGAATCTTGGGACAATGCAATAGAAATGTATACTCTTCCACCGTGGGTACCAAATCAACCCTTCCGAAAGTAAAGCAACTATACGCAGGATTCCAATATTGGGTGATGGCTCGAAATAGATGCCCATCTACCTGAATGTCCAACAAGTACGACAAGTCTCCATAGCTGCTGTAAAACAACTGCTTGGTCTCGTCGCTCCACTGATCCCATATCTCTCTTAATTCCTGGAGATTATTCTGCGTCACACTGACGTGAGTGTAATCCCATAATTCTTATGTGTACCCTTCAGCTAGACTATCCCCTTTCTCTAATTGCGTTTGCTCTGACCACCTACGGACAGCTGCATTGTCCTCCACTTTATCAAGGAAATCATTCTCCATAACCAGCTTTCTAATTTAGTAAATGATCGTGAATCGATACCTCTTTAAAATATGAAATGACATGCAACAAAATAAAACTCAATCAGTTAGTAACACAAAGTAAAACATAAAGAAAATAATCAAGCATACATCTAGGTGATTGCTAAGGTTTGGTATAGTTCTACCTAGGGTAAGTCCTTAGGTTTTCTACATGCGGTTTAGCTCTAAAGTTGAGGTACCTGAACTAGCAGATTCCTCGATCCTCACCCATTATAGGCTCATATGGACCGAGTTCAGTTCAGGGGAATACATTTCCCTATGGCTGCACGGAGATGAAAATCTCACAAAGACATAGGTACGGATGTATCCCGAAAGCGATTCACTATCCTGCACGGAGGTGAAAATCTCACGAAGGAGTAGCTTCTCACTCCCACTTAAAGGGTATGACCACAACAGTCATGCAATGCAATGTAGAGATATTTTATAAAAATAGAACCTCATGAAATAAAAAGGATCATAGTTTTTCAAATCAGATTTTTAAATTTGAACAAAAGGACAGGAAATAATCAATTTTACGGCTTGACTCTCTTCGATCCCCAGTGGAGTCGCCAAGCTGTCGAAACCATTTTTAACTCTATAAGAAAAAAGACGGGGATCAACTTTAAAAATGAAAATGGAGTCACCACCAATCCCTTTTTACATAGGTGTGATTGGATCACCTTGTAAAATTTTTATTTCAAAACATTGATTTTGGTCCACGAAATACAAGAAAATGGGTTCGGGAGTCGGTTACGTATGAGGAAGGGTTAGCACCCTCATAACGCCCAAAAATTGGTACCTATTTGATAAAATCATGTCCTAATGTTGAAAGTTTGAAAACTTTAAAATATGATCCTTTTATATGAAAGAAAAAAAAAATAAGACTTACCTATCTCAAAGAAATAAAATGCTATACCCAATAAGTTAGGATGTAACATCTCGTGACTTCGAAGCTAGGCTCGCCTTTATTTGAAGAAAATTCTCACCTCGAAACACGAAACATCATATCCAGTAAGTTAGGATACAAAATTTTGAATTCCCGAGAATAATTTTTCTATTTCAAGTTTATAAGTTTCAATTTTAAAAGTGAAGGGATACTTGATACCTTAAGTTCCACGAGAAAAATTAAAACCCAGTAAGTTAGGGTATAATTCCTCTCGAAGTCCCCAAATATCATATATCGTTGTTTAAAAAGTCTTTGAATAAAATGCGTCAATTTAGCAAAATATGTTTTATAAAGGAATGGTTTGAATAAGATATTACCTTAATACATTATAACATACATATCTAATAGCAATTCACCATAACTATAAATTATATTAACATTTACTACTAATAGATAAATTAAAGAAAGAATAATATAAAACAACAAGTGATACAAATAATAGAATAATTATACTAATGCAAAACATACAAATAATAAATGAATAAAAAATAAGCAAATATAGGATATAATGCAATTAAATAACAAAAGAAAAAAAAATATAAAGCTTTACATGCATGTAAGATAAAATAACAACATAAAATGAATAGATATTGTAAATTAAGAAACATATGGCTTTAAATAAAATGATGTGGAATAATCAAGAATAATATATATATTCAAAAAAAATAAGTTAAATATATAGTTAAATAAATAAATAATATATAACTTGAAACAAAATTATATTTATAATATAATAATCTAATACATATATATTTCATATAAACAATATAAACAATATATGTTATATAATATAAATAAATTTTATACAAAATAAGATTTTAGAGGTAATATATATAATATAATATAATAATACAAAATTTTAAAAATGTATAAATAACTAATATACAAATTATAAAATAATATATAATATAAATAATATTAAGCCAAATAAAGTAACACATAGTAGTAATTTAATATATATATATATAAAGATAATATGAAAAAAAATACATACGAATTTATAATATTAATAAATTAATATACCAATGATAAAAATAATATAAATTTTTTTAATATGATAAAATAATTCAATATAGTATTAGAATAATTTAAAAATAAAATAAAATAAAAAGGTTTTAAAAATAAATAAAGAAATAAGGATTAAATAGCAATAGAAATAAATACAAAAGGACTAAATTAAAACGCGCGTCACACTGTAGGGACTCATTAGGCAATTATGCCTTCTCTCCAAAACGATGCCGTTCTGATATTGGCCTTTAAGTAGCCCGAGGACTCAATTGAAACAAAATATAAATTTTAGGGCTAATTTAATAAAAAATAAAAATTTAAATTGGACTGAATTAAAAAAACTAAAATAGCGGAAGGACCAAATAGGCAATTAGACCTTTAAAAACGCGCGCGGATCCTCCCGGGTTTTCGGGTCAACGCGCCGGATCTAGCTTAAAAAACGACGCGTTTTGGGAGTTAATAGCCAATCCTAAAACGACGTCGTATGATGTCTTTATGAAAGCTAATTTTTATTTTCAAAAATCATTTTGAACCACAGAGAGAAAAAAAAATTAAACCGAGTTCAAAAACTCTCTATGCCCTTTGGCCTTCGGCCAGGGCTCCGATCTAGGCTCCGCCATACGCCGCCACACGCCACGCCACGCCACACAGCAAGGAAGGTCAAAACCTTCATTTTCAACGCCAGTTAAAACGGTAAAATCCTTTTCTTTATTTATACTCAAAAATAAAACGAAGAAGAGAAAACAAATATATAAACAACATAATACTGTCGAAAATCACCTTCTATATTTCGAAGGTTTGGTTCTTTTATTTCTGTATTTTTCGTTGCCTAGTGTATATCTGTTTGTCTCTGTATGTATCTCTGTGTATGTTTTTTTTTTGTGTCCGTTTTACAGATTAGGTTGGGTTATTTATAACCCAAAAATAAAATTGGAAAATGAATATAAAGTCGTTATCTCTTTGCTAATGTCCATATTTGCTGTGTTCTTCTTTCCTTCTTTGCGAGTAAATGGCGAAGAAGGCTGTCGGAGTGATTCGCGCTGCTGATTGATTGCGCGACGAAGAAAGGTGGCGTTGAGGCATTGTGGGTGCCTACGGCGTAGTGGAAACCTAGGGTTTCCTGCATCCGCAAGCTGTTTGGGCTATTGGGCTTAGGTTTAGGTTGGGTTAGGGTTCAGTTTTGGGTCTGTTTTGGGTCTAGGGTGTAATGGGCTTCGGATAATTTATTTTAGGTATTCGGTTTATGTAATCTGTTTTTTGGGCTGCTGTAATGTATTAGGCTGTTTTAATTGGTTTTGGGTTTGTACTGGACTGTAACAGGACTTTATTAAACATTTTTATTGTTTTTTTGTTTTTTTCTGAATGGAATGGGTTTCTAACGAGCCAGGCAAAATGGGCCTATTACAAATACTCAGTTTTGTAAACTTTATGATTTAGTCCTTTTTACTTAATTAACTATTTAAACTTCAAATTTCTTAACAAAATTTTAATACGACCTTAAAATAATCTCGTAGACATTAAATAAATATTAAATTAATAATTCACTCATCGGAATTGTGGTCCCGAAACCACTGTTTTCGACACCACTAAAAACGAGCTGTTATATTTATAGCTTGGTATATGTGTTTTAGGTGATTGAAATGAAAGTGTAATGACATGGTTCAAAATTTTTTAGCTTAGTTAAAGTTGAAAGGTGAATAAAGTATTTGATATGCTTGAATAACATTGAAATGCCTAAGTATAATTGGTGAATTTGAATTGAATATTTTTTAAGAAAGTTAATTTGATTGTTTAAGCTTATTTTGTAAGGTTTTGGGTATGTTTTGAACCTTTTGAAATTGGTGTTTCATGTATGTAATGATAGGTATGTGGAAACATTGAAATAAGTATCAAATGACCTAACATATACCAAAAGCAGAGTCCATGTCGTGACATCGGGCGATGGTCGTCACAACGAGCTCTAAATTTCAGGTCACGGCGTGACGAGGAACCCCCTTACGTCGCGACGTCAATCTATAATTTTAAAACTTTTACAAACTGGTTAAACCATTATCACAACACATCAGGTTGCTCATCCGAGCTAAACTTGGTCACATAGATATCGAAAATCTGCAACAAATGTTGGATCTCATTAACATTTGTAATAGATTTCGTACAAGCACACACAAGGCCCTATTGGCATGTCAATCGGATCCTAACCCTTTACTAAGTTCACATAGACATCTTTTACACATATAAATGTCACATTTCAATTCTATCCAATTCTAGCCTTTCATAACAATTCACAACTAATCAATCCAGAATCAAACATACATATATAAAATAAAATATATGACAACCTACAATAATAAATACCATATGAACTAACCTATTCAAAACACCAAACAAGTTGATTCTTTAGGGACTAATCAACAATTTTAGTTTTTCCTCGGTTAACTCCACTTTGATCCGATTCTTGATCTATACAATTATTTTATACTATCAATCAATACTAAAATTTTTCATATTATGCCATGACATGAATGAACCTATATAAACTCAATTTTTGATACCCATAAAATTTTACATTTTATTCAATTTAGTTCTTGAATTTGAAATAGCCATAACTTTCAATTTTGAACTTCGGTTTAAAATCCGATTTCACATACATTCATTAGGGACCCTATACTTTCTATTCCTACCGAAATTTCATAATAGTTTTCCATTTTATTTACTTTAGTCCCTATGTACAAAACTAACAATTAACTTTACAATCTAATTCTTTTCATAATCTAAGCTTAAAATTTATCAATTTCAAGCCTAAATCTTCAAGAAATCAACAATGGAAATTTTCAAAAACTTTATAATTTTTTTACAAATTGGTACATTGTTAGTTAAATCAAGCTCCCATTACCTTAAATCTATAAAAATTACAAGAAAAAGACTTGAAATTATCTTAAAATCTATGGCCGAATGCTTTTGGGATAAAAACCTTTCTCCTTAGGTTTTCAATGGCTTTGGATGGTTGAATAGGTGATAAAAATGACAAGCTTCCACTATTCTAGCTTTATATACCTTGATTAACGTTTAATTAGCATAAATTAATTAATTTAACATAGTTTAGTTAACATAATTAACCTTTTAATTATCAATAGAGGAAAATGTCATCATTAATCACTAAATCCTATTAAAAAATGGTTAATTTAACATTTTAAACATTTGGTTAATTTCAACCTAAGTCCCTAAGCCTTTGGCTAATTAAAAACCTATAGTGATTGGACTTTACAATTTAGTCCCTAAGCCTTAATTAACTATTTAATTGAAAAAATTGATAGACAAAACATATATATAATTTTATACTAACCTCATAAATATTTATATTTAATATTTACGAATTCAGTTTACAAAAATGGGGTTTTGAAACCACATTTTCTGATACTATTGAAAATCGGGTTGTTACAGTGAAAGCTTAGTAAGTACTAGATAATCCAAATCTTACCTTGAGTTTAATCAACTATTCTAACAAGTAAATGAATAAATATTTTTAGCATGATCATAACAATTAGCTATAGATAACGTGTAACACCCCTAACCCGAAACCGTCACCGAAATAGGGTTAAGAGGTATTACCGATCAATCAAAACATTTAACATCTAGAATTTACGACTCAAAGTCAATCATCTTCAATCTCATTCAATTACAATCATGGTGTCCCTTATCGAGGTCTATGAAACCTAATTCACATGCTATAGAGGGGTAGGGACTAATTTGAAACACATACAGAATTTCTCTGAAATTTAAAACTTTTCTAAGATACAGGGGAGACACGCCCGTGGGAGGAGGCTGTGTGCCCTCCACGGCTACTAGACACCCTCGTGTGTCCATCCGTGTCTATATACTGTCTATTTCAACACGGTCACTAGGCACGCCCGTGTGCCCATTCGTGTCTATATACTGTCTATTTCAACACGGTCACTAGGCACGCCCGTGTGCCATGGCCGTGTATAACTAAGCTACATACGCCAATTCACCCATGGTCTTAGCACGCGCTGCGTGTGCCTCAACTGTGTGACATTATAGGCCATATTGCAAGGCCAACATGCCACCCACTTAGGTCAAACCTACAAGCAACACATACCAAAACATATCATGCACACAAGGCAACCAAAAACTTACCAATATGAGTATCAAATCTATGCATTCAATTCCCATTCCAACATAACAAATTCAATACCAAAAATCTATCTTGTCACAAGTATAATACATTCAATATCAAACATCATTCCTACTCAATTTCACTAATCCCTACTAACATCTTACCAACACAAAATTTGCCATTCAATATTCAATTTCTCAACCCACAAACCATGCCAAAAGATGCATCACATATATCAAATTCATTCATGTTAAGACTAGCACATATCTAGCCATATCTCATGGCTACTTACAAACATCAAACATGATTCAAATGACCAGCCTATACATGCCATATTTAACTATATACATTGTTCCAAAATACCCCAAAATAGATTTGCCGATAGTGTGACCTGAGATCTTTGACGATCCCCTAATCCGAGCAAGCTTTGATCGACTTTGCAAAGTAGAGAAACAAATCACCTGATAAGCTTTATAAAGCTTAGTAAGTTCATAACATAATACATAATATCAACATGTCATCACATAGATTAATTTTACTATCACAAATAATACCATCCACAACCAATATGTTCAATTAACTCATTCACAACCACATTCATAGCTTCACCAACCACATAGATTCCGAGCGTACCTTAGCCAACACTTAGTTGTCAAATACTTTTGCTATCAATAATCAAGATTCATTTCGATCCACATTCGTTTCTTCCTCGATTCATTCGTACACTTAGTGCCTAAATAGTTACTCGAAGCTTAATTAGCATCGTACACTTAGTACATCCATCTCAAACCGATCTTAAATCGGCATCGCACACACAGTGCCAACCACAAAGCTGAAGCTTATTCTACTCCGCACACACAGTGTTGTTTATCCTAATCATGTTTTCGAATACGCACACTTAGTGCTATTTAACTCAATCTATCACATAGCATCCATTTTATAATAATATCACACCACTTATTTCATAGCATTAAACATAGTTAAATACGGGTATTATGTCCGAACTTACCTCGAGCGTCGACTATCGATATGGTCGATTAATCGAGCACTTTATCTTTGCCTCGATCTCGATCTGAACCTCTTCTCTCTTGGTCTATACACATTTAAAATCAATCCATTCAATCATCATTTCATTCAATTTAGCCCACATACACACATTTAGGGCATTTTGCATAATAGCTCTCATATTTTCACATTTCGACACTTTAGTCCCTATTTCACACAATCATCAAATTCACCACATTCCACCTAGCACAAGCTTAGCCGAATTTTACTAGTGTCCATACAAACCTACACATTTCATTTATTTCACAATCTAGTCCTTCAAAATGCTATTTTCACAATTTAGCCCTAATTAGCTAAATTCATCAAAATTTCAAGAATAACACATGTTCATTAAACACATATCTTTCATTTAACACCAACACACATCACAAAGCTCCTCATTTCATCAATGGTACATTCTATAAACATCATCAATTTACAAAATTACAACATGGGCTTTGTAAAGCACAAAGCAACGATCACGAAAATGTAGAAATTATCAAAAACAGATCAAAAACTAACCTTTAATCAAACCAAAACCATGGCCGAACCCTTAAGCTTCTTTTCTTTCTTTTTCTTTGTGTTTTTCGGCAAAGATGAGTAAAGATGAGCAAAATTTTAGTTTTGTTTTATTTATTATAACATTAATAATTGATTTCCCATTCTACCCTTTTATTAATCATATAAGACAAATAAATATTATGGTTATTTAGTCATTTAACACCCCACTATCTTAACAATGGTTTATTAACACATAAGGCCTCCACCTTAAAAAAACCAACCACAAATAAGTACTTATAATTCAGCACCTAGCTTTTACTCTTTACGCGATTAAGTCTTTTCTCTTAATTTGACACTCAAACAATCAAATTATCACACAAAATTTTCACACAGGCTATTTCACATACTATTCACACAGAAAATATCATTAAAATATTTTTACGACCTCGGATTTGTGGTCTCGAACCACTGTTCTGACTAGGGTCTAAACTGGGATGTTACATAATGTACACAATAACAATAAGGTTAATCTACATATTTCACACTACAATACTTTCATCATTTACACAAAATTAATGTATCTCTTAATTTCTCCCATTGTAGACTCGAGTAAAAAAGAAGGATAAACAAAATGAAATTATAAATACACGAGCACATAAGTGCTAAATCAGAAGCCCTGAAGTGCTAAATTCAAGAGCACACTATGGTATTCCTAATGGCATGCCATCTATATCCTACAAGTTCAATACTTGTTTACAAGGGCTTTAACATTATTACAAATTCCATATTCATCACAAGCACAATCAAGTTTCATATTTTCATATTCACACATAACTTTCCAACATTCACAAATTAGTATTTTTCTTCTTCACATATATTCATATCAACATTAATCACATTCATTTACCATTTCTATGGATTATTCACATACATTATTAAGCTACAAGTACTTAAATTCATGTCACTATTAGTTCATTAGTATATAAATTAAAAACCTAATTAAAAAAGAATTCTAAAGTTCTTACATAATTTAACCAACTATACTTTCTTCAAGCTTTGTCCACTTGTTTTCCTTTGTCTATACCTTTTCCATCTTCTTCCTTGTCTTTCTCTGTATTCCATATATATATCATAAAACAAAGAAATCAAAATAATGGTTTTCACAACATTTCCTTGCTCAAATAATTATAATAAACATGATACTAAGTACTAAATCATGAAAATCTTACCTTATAACCTTAGTTTCTCACATCATCTTGATTTTCTATCTCTTTAAACATGAAATCACCACTTCTATTTAAAATATAAGCTAGCTAGGTTGTGGGTAACTTGATTTAACTAAGGTTTTCTAGGACACTTTAACGATGGTGGAGGACTAAATGGAAAATGAAAAAAAAATTCTTTCTTCTTTTTAGGGTGACTTGAATAAGATGGAGAAGATCCATCTTCCCTAAATTATCTCATGATAAACTAATAATAAAAAATATAATGATTAAAAATAAATAATAAGATAATCATTATCCACTAGATCTTGGTAAAAATTGCTCTCCATGTCCTCACATATTTAACCATTAATTCTATTTAATCATTCTTACTTTTAATTTCCCACTTTAACCTCAACACTTTGTAAAAATTTACGATTTTGTTTATACCCCATATTAATATCTCCCAATACACCTATCTTTTAAATTTTCTCCCGTCTCCTACTGCCTTCTCCACTAACACTTATAAATCACATTTTATTTATTCTAAAAAATTTGACTCGTAATTGCTCAAAATAATATTATTACAGCCAAGGGATTTTTTAGGGTGTTACAGATGATTTATCGTAATTTAAAATGTCAAATGAGGCTCTCCAAAACACTTGATGAGCTTATTCTCAAGAAACTTATGAGTCTTTTCCACATTATTTTTTATTTTTAGTTTTTATTATTAATATTTTTTTTTGCTAAGTTTTACTCCTTTTGAGACTCAAATTGGAAAAATTGTGCCATGGGGAACTTAACAGTGTGTTTGAGTTGGTGTAGAAAGACGATTATGGCCCTACCTTGGGGAGAACTACATTTGACATGGATGTCATGACACTAATGCTAGGATGTCGTGAGACCGAGCTTCTTTTGCCTCGAGGGTGCAAGACTTCAACAAGAAATCAATCTGGAGTTGAGTGTCTAGAGAGTTACGACACTAAGGGTGTTGTGTCGCAACATTGAACCTCCAAGGTCGTGATATCACTAAAGGTTGTTGAAGTGAAGAACTTGTGGTCACCACCTAAGATGTTGCGAGACTAGCAAGTGAATGTCACAACATCGAGAACCCTTAGAACTAGCCACTGTCTAGGGTGTCACGACACTAAAGCTTGGATGTCGCGACACTGTTACTTGACAGGGTGATAAATGTTGCAGGTGTAGTCTTTTTTCCAACACTACCCCAACTCAACACACACATTTTAAAGGCAATTTTGTCATTGTTGGGGTTGAATTTTCAGTTGTATTAAAGACTCTTGGCTATCAACTTTAAAAAATGACATTTCTTTTCATCTTTTTAGGTATTAGTTGGTTGTCTTTTCTCCACTGTTAGGTTTAGACTTTACCTTTGTAAGCTTAGTTGTTGTAGTTATTAGTTTTGTTAGTTTTTACTATAGATTTCATTTCTTTGCACTTAGGTACAAAAAATTTGCTTTGTATTTGGAATTATTTTCACATCCATTAATATATTTCATCTTTTTTTTTTACTTTAAAAAGTGTAAAAATCTTAAATTTAGTTGTGTTTTCACCTCCATTGTTACTTCTATCATCATCCTCAAAGCATCCATCAAAACCCCCTAAGATTTCTCTGACTTTTCTTTTCTATTTTCTTTAGTGAATCGTGTGAACATGTGTTTGGTTGTTGTTTGTGTAATGATGATGAATGGTAACTAAATCTATAGTGTTTGATTGATGGAAATGTTGTTTGGTTAGTACACCGTAATAGTTATAATTGTATTTGTGTTGATTCATAGCCTCGACGCACGCATGCTAAGGCGCACTCAACAGATTGAACCAAGAATTGGTACAAACTAGTTGAATCGGGTGATTGAACTTGTTAAATCGAATTTTTTTATTTTTTTTAAATTTTGTAATAATTTTTTAATCTAACCAGCAAACCGGTGACTTGACTAGTTTGACCACTAATCCGGCTGAAAAAACATTGAATTTTGATTTTATTTTCACATAACTTTGAAAAACAACAAGCTAGTATTTTTTAAATGTTCAAGGTTGGCACTAGGTAAAAATTTACCTCTTTGCTTCAAAATGAAATGCAATATGGTTAAAGTACTCCCTTTTATAATGAAGGGACTAATTTACTTTTCAAACCTAAAATATAGGGATTTGTAAAGCAATTTAACCTGAAAAGGGGTGCGGCATTTCTTAATTGTATGAATCAGTTGACAAAGGCGAAGCTAAAAAATTATTTTAGGGGTCATTAATGAATTATAATTTTTGAGAGGGAAAAGTGAAAATTTTCTATTATACTAGTAATTTCACAAATTTTAATGGGATTAAAGAAGAGATTTACCATTTGGGGGGGGGGAGCAATGCCCCTATTTATCCCTCTTGCCTACGCCCATGTCTGTTGAAAATGGTTAGGTTAAGACTTATAAATTACATTAATTATGTTACAAATTATCTTGAGTGTGCAAGTTTGAGTCCTACCCTTGTGAAAATTATGTGCGAGGTAGTTAATTTTTTAAAGTTCAATAACAGGGCTGGGGTTGAGGGTATCATAGTTTGAACCTGTGCCAAACGAGTGTCTGACAAAAGCTTTAACCATCGCTTCATACTAATTAAGATGTCAGCCAATCTCTTAACTGAGTTGAGTTCAACTATTTAGCTCAATTCTTGTAATAGTTGATATTGATTGGAAATGTTCCGATTCATATTTTTCATAGATATTTCTCTGATCACCTACTCGAAATCATATAAGAGCTTGTTATAAGTGGATTTATTGAAGTGATTCATCAACGGTGGCGTGCCACAATTCCATTTTCCTTTTTACTCTGTGCCAGTAATTCCACTACTATTAGTGAACAATATTGGAAGAAATAAATTCCTTCATAGAACAAGATCCATTTTGCATCATATATAAGGGATTTTCTAGCTCAGACCGAAAAAGCAATGTCACTCAATCAGTATCAAACTAACTGTAATCTTTTTCTGTCTGAGAGGATCCCACTAGAGCGCCTTCTACTTCTAGTAGGCCATGGACTAGATAAGAATACTTCTCAACGAGCCTATAAGAAATGATCCAATTTATTTAATAGGGTCCGAGTAGAGACCAAAGGTATTGAGTGATCGATCCGGCAGAACAACTTAAAAGATAAAGAAGTATCATTAATTTCTTCATGCTCGTTCCAAGCTCAACGTACCATTTGTACAAATAAGAATCCGCTTCATTACATGATTTATTCTTCATATAGATAGATATAGGATCTAAGGGGCAATTACTTAGGATCTAAGGGGAAATTACTTAGAATTACTTAGAATTACATGAGTTTGTCAATGAATTGCAAAAAAAAATGTTTGACTGAGTTTGGTGTCAAGAGTTAACTTGTAACACCCCTAACTCGTCTCTGTCATCGGATTTAAGGTTACAGAGTGTTACAGTAAAAATCATAACACTTAATGATAATTAATCATTCAAATACAAAATTAAAACTCAAATATTCAAATTCAAATGTCATTCATAGCACAATTGATCACTGTGATTTGTCAAAGTTTTAAAATTTATAAAGAGAATGATCGAACCTAGAAACTAACTATGAAAATGATTTGAGGCAAGCGCACCTATCGAACAGTAGTATAGTTAAGGCAAGACCGAATTGTCGAACCCAAAGGAACTAAAACTACTAATACTAACTTTCTGAAGAATAGGATGGGAGAACGGAGGTGGGGAGTAGGTAAGAGGAAGGAGGAGGGGTTTAAATAGAATTTTCATGTCTGGTACACCCCACGCCCGTGTACCATGGGTGTGTCATGTCACACGGTCGTGTCGCACGGCCGTGTTATGCTTCTTTTCGTTTCTTCCACGCCCAGGTTCAGGTCACCACGCCCGTGTAGGATCAAACAGTGTCGACCACGGCCGCATCGCACGGTCGTGGCGAGTTAGTTGGAGCCCGTGTGACTTCCCTTAGTGTCGACCACGGCCATATCACAAGGCCGTGGCAATTTAGAGTCGTCTGTGATCTGGGAATCTTTCGTCATTAGCTCGTACTACCTCTACTATGTTAGTACGAAAATTCGTAGTGTCCACACGGCCACGGCCACGGCTGTGTGCAAGGCCGTGTGGTATAGAAATCTGCACTTTAGTTAGTTTAAAATTAAATGATGGAAAGGAAAAAATAAAAGTAAAAATAAAAAATGTAAAAATTAATGGAGTTAGTGCTCGGGTTGCCTCCCGAGAAGCGCTCGTTTATACTCTTAAGCTAGACTTACCTCTCATTCGCATAATCAGGGTGGTTTGAAGAGTTGAACATCCTCTCTCATGATATCAGTTCTATTATCATGATAAAGTTTGAGTCGAGTAGTATTTACTTTAAAAGTGCCGAAGATAGGATTACTTACCTCGACTGTTCCGTATGGGAAAATATTGATTACCTTAAAAGAGATTTCTTTGTTTGATTAGGGTCGGGCGGAACAATTCGAGGATATTTCTTATCTAACGATACCTGATCTCCTATTTTAAAGTGATTTGTTGTTCCTATTAGCTCGTCTGGTGGTTCCCTCGGTTTTACTTCATGTATTCCTAGTTTTTCCTTGAAATGTGTCTTCCACTCGTCTAGGTCATCAACTTGAAGCCTTCGATCCTTATGAGTTATTTCCTTATTGTTATGAGATGTAGGATCTGGCTCGAGTGTGTAGTTCCGTGGTGCTTCATGAAAAGAAGGTTTAACCGAATGGTCATTAATAGAATTTATTTTCTCACCTTGATTGCTCGATGTCCTAGTGAGTCAAGAGCACAAGACCGATCGATTCGTCACCTACACGGAGTATTAATTCACCTGTACCCACATCAATTTTAGTTCTGGCAGTTGCTAAAAAGGGTCTCCCTAAAATTAAGGGGATACTATTGTCCTCATCCATGTCTAAAACTACAAAGTCTACTGGGAATACGAATTTATCAATCTTTACGAGAACATCTTCGATTATAACCCTAGGAATTCGAATAGTCTTATCAGCTAATTGAATGCTCATCCTAGTTTGTTTGGGTTTCCCTAGACCTAGTTGTTTAAACATTTTATAAGGCATAGCATTTATGCTTGCCCCTAAATCAGCTAAAGCATTATTAATAGATAAAATACCAATTAAACATGGAATTGTAAAACTCCCTGGATCTTTTAATTTTCGTGGTAGTTTATTTTGTAGAATTGCTGAGCACATTGCGTTTAGCTCCACATGCGATGCCTCGTCTAACCTTCGCTTGTTTGTCAAGAGCTCTTTTAAAAATTTTCTTGAATCTGGCATCTGCGAAAGAGCTTCGAGAAACGGTAAGTTAATATGTAATCTCTTTAAAAGTTTAAGAAACTTACTGAACTGTTCCTCTGTGTTATCTTTCTTCATTGCTTCGGGATATGGTATGCGAGGTTGGTACTCTTTGATTACCGGTTTTGATTTATCATGACTTACCTCGACCTTACCTTCCTCTACCACATCCTCTTGCCTTAATTTGGGTTCATCTAACCCTTTACTATCATGAGCGGTTATGGCTTGGAGTTGCTCCTTTGGGTTAGTTTCAGTGTTTCTTGGCAATCTACCTTGTGGTCGTTCTGACATGATCATGGTAAGTCGACCTACCTGATTCTTGATCTCTTGGATCGATGCTTGCTGACTTTCAAGTGTTGTCTCAGCTTTTTGAAGACGGGTTTCGAGATCGCTATGAATTTTGTCAACATCTCCTCAAGGTTCGGCTTTTTCCGTGGGTAGGGCTGATTTTGAAAATTTGGAGGGGTTGTTGTCTTTGATTTCCTTGACCACCCCATGAAAAATTGGGGTGGTTCCTCAACAACTGGATTATAAGTATTACTATAAGGGTTATTGTTAGATCTAAAATTGTTACCCATATAGTTCATCTGTTCGCTCTCTGTGCCCGGATGGTAGGGTGGGTACTCAGGATTCACCACGCCTCCACTTGCGTCGCACTGCATGACCGGATGTACCTGTGAAGAACACAAACCATCAATCTTTTTATTTAGCACCTCTACCTGATTTGATAGCATGGTTACTGCGTCGAGGTTGAAAATTCCGTTTGCTTTTGTTGGCCTTGTCCTTGTAACTTGCCACTGGTAGTTATTCAATGACATCTCTTCTATAAACTCATAGGCCGCTTCAGGATTTTTGTTATTTAGGGTTCCACCGGCTGCTGAATCGATTAATTGCCTTGTTGAGGGGTTCACACCGTTGTAAAAAGTTTGGACCTATAGCCACAAGGGTAATCCATGGTGTGGGCATCTTCTCAACAAATCATTGTATCTCTCCCATGCATCGTAAAGTGTCTCGAAATCCATCTGCACAAAAGAAGAGATATCATTCCTTAACTTGGCCATTTTCGCCGACGGAAAATATTTCAATAAAAAATTTTCGGTCATTTGATCCCATGTAGTGATTGACCCTCGTGGAAGAGAATGCAACCACTGCTTGGCTTTATTCTCAAAGAGAAGGAAATAACCAAGACGGATGGCATCGTCAGTAACGCCATTTATTTTGAAAGTGTCGCAAAATTCTAGGAAATTTGCCAAGTGATTATTTGGATCTTCATCCTGCAAACCATCAAACTGAACAAATTGCTGTATCATCTGAATTGTGTTAGGTTTCATTCAAAATTATTTTGCAATAGCAGGTCTAACAATACTTGACTCAGTTCCTGTTAAACTAGGTTTAGCATAATCATACATAGTTCGAATAGCATGATTGTCGGCCATCTTTGGAGGTGGTGGATTATACTCAGCCATCTCTTTGGTAGTATTAATTTCGTCTTCTTGCTCTTCTTCTATGTAGTTTAAGCTTCGCCTTATTTCTGTACGATTTCTACGAACCGTGCTTTCAATTTCACTATCATAAAGTAGGGGTCCTTTCGGGTTCCTTCTAGTCATAAACTAGAGGTACCTGAAAGGAATAAAATAAAGAAAATTAGCAAAGTTCAAAACAAACTAAGAAATAAAAGTAAAGTGCAAAAAAAAAGGCTAAAGTAATAAAAAATGAGATTTCTTAATATTTTAGTTCCCCGGCAATGGTGCCAAAAACTTGATCGCTGTGATTTGTCAAAGTTTTAAAATTTATAAAGAGAATGATCGAACCTGGAAACTAACTATGATAATGATTTGAGGCAAGCGCACCTATCGAACAGTAGTATAGTTAAGGCAAGACCGGATTGTCGAACCCAAAGGAACTAAAAGTACTAATACTAACTTTCTTTTTATTATCTAGCCTAAAATAAAGGGAATTGTCGTTTAGTCTAAATTAACTAACTACTAAGCTAAAGACTCTAAGAAAAAAGAAGAATGGATTTGGGGAAATACTCGCGGGAAAAACCAATTGATTAAGACAATACCCGAAGAAGAATCCACCTAGACTTCACTTGTTATCTAACACTGAACCAGACGATTTATTCACTTGACTTGATTTATAGGATTCCCTAAGTTATATTAATACCTCTGTCGAGGCAACTAACGTCTAACCCTAGGTTGATTAATTGAAATCTCTTTCTAATTATGTAACAACCCAAACCCGGCCTAGAAGTTAGGCCTGAATCTGGCGTGTCACATTGAGGTGTTTTTCGAAAACCGCATTTTCATTGAAATCCCTTCTTGATATTTAAAAACTAAAGTCCCAGTTTTGCAATTGTTATTAATAATCAACATTTATTAAGAAGTCATTACCTTCAAAACCTTGTTCGATGCGGAAGCTTAATTTAAAACAATTGACTTATGAAAACGTGATATTTACAACTCAGTTGCGAAAGCGTAGTGTTTTGAAAACAAATATTGTTTTGGAAAACCACGATTAAATGTTGAGCAGATTTAAAACATAATAAACTAAAAATCCCAAACTAAAAACTGAAATTTAAGAGAGGCCTTATTATAAAATATGAACCCAAAATAAAATAAAAATAAGTATAATACGAAAATCTGAAACTGCTCGTAGTGTGGCCACCTCCGAGTCCTCTAATACGTCGAACCGCCTACTGAGGATTACCTGAAACAAAAAAATTAAAAAGAGGGGGTGAGTTTACGAAAACTCAGTGTGTACAACCCTTATCCGTAAGAACATGAACCACAACAATCCGGGCCGAAGCCCATTACAGTAACGGTGGCAATTGGGCTTTAACCCAAATAGCCTCGGTTGGGCCTTAACGCATATCATATGTCACATATCATAAATATCTGGGCTTAAGCCCATCTCAATAATATAATCTGTATATGCAATGCATTAATGCCCAAACAAACCCTGCACTCCGTCTCCTGTCCAACCGTGCACTCCTGTGGGGATTTAATCGACCCACCCATCCATACACTCCTTATGTAGCACCGGTTGCGGCACTACCTTATCGGTGCAGCATGGATGCTCGGTGGCTAAAAAGCCTTCGGTGGATTCACAGTCGTCAAGCGACCATGCGATCCTATTAGCACTTCCTCCGTAATAATAATCCCATCCCCATGCAACAAAATAGCACATGAATGCAACATAAAATAATAACCATACGATAACAATCATAAATCGCATACAAGAATAACCATATAACATGTAGGGGCGTTTTTATCATTTTTCCCTTCAGGGGCATTTCGATCATTTTATCCATCGAGGGTATTTCAGTAATTTTACCCACCAAGGGTATTTCAGTAATTTACCTACCAAAGGTATTTCGGTAATTTACCAACCAATGGTATTTCAGTAATTATACCCACCAAGGGTATTTCGGTAATTATACCCACCAAGGGTATTTCGGTAATTGGGCCTTCTAACGGCCTTTTCGGAGACCTACTATCGCTTCGAGCGACACAGGTTCCCTTTTTGGTCAAAACGATGCAATTGGGCCTAAAGCCCAATTTTAGCCCAAGCGGGCCCACACTCTCGTGTGGCCCATTTAGCCCAAATCTAACCACAGACATGAGATTCACCTAGTCCAATACAATATCTACTATACAATCATACAATTTATTCATATGGGCCCACGGGCCCATTGGGCCATCATGGCCCAAACAGCCTGAACCCACAAGAATACTCATGATGGCCTCGACTATGGCGTCGAAGCTCCCACACGTCCGCTCGCACGCTCGTGTGGCTACCATTGCCTTGTGACCGGCATTTCGGCATTTGCCGCTCTACAGCTAGAGTAGGGCGAAATACACACCTGATAGGAATATGAAGCTGCTAAACCGCGTTCCGAGCACTCCTATGCCCAACGCCAACCAGGTATCCTTCCCCTCCTCATAGACAGCTCCATTTATAGCCAGCTTCTCACCTTCTCTCTTGATAGCTTTCCGATGTGGGATCCCTCCTTCAGTAAAGTTTAAATCCAACACAAACTCTGGCCGTCCAATCCGCAAAATAAATACTCCCTTGCTTGTCATGAGATTCGAACCCAGGCTCTCCCATCAGCCAATTCATGCCACTAGCCACTAAGCCACTAGCTCCTCTTGTGTCTAAAATCATGCGCAGCTAAATATAAGTCTATGGGCCAAGGTCTAAGTTCACTTAAAAATAAAATCAAAATGCAAGCGCCAAGACTTGAACCTTGGACCCCTTGCTTCCTTGTGGCGTCATTCCCTTCCTCCCTAAGTGGCGTCACTTGCCACTAGACCACAACTCCTTTTGTGTCATTTTTCTCTACATTTTATTCTTAAAGTCTACTTACTAACTTCTAGGGTTTTATTCACCTAAAACCAAAATTTTTCTAAAGCCTAAATTTGATCTCGGGATTTCATAGAAGCCCTCTAACCTTCCAAAATCAATCACCTAATAGGTCCAACTTGCCTTAGTGCCATTCTCTTGTTCTCAAAAATTTTTAAACGTTCCCCTGCCCAAGGCCCACTGGGCCAAATTCTAGTAGGCCCAAATTCGGGGCGTTACAAATCTACCTCCCTTAAAGAAATTTCGTCCTCGAATTTTCCAACTATCTAATAGCCGCACAATACCGATTATATCACTATGCTTCTGTTGCGCACTCTAGTCCCAATTGCAACCTAGATAAATAGCACATTATCACTTCGCGTATTATCTGAATTAGAAATTTTATGAGTAAGCCCATAGTTCCAATAATTAAACAAATGTTTTATGGAAGTAGTAGTTAAGAGTTGTTTTCAAAATCGCAAGCTCACTACAGTTTTAGTCTCCTACGGGCTTCAGTTTTACTCTAACTAAGAGTCTTAGTATAGTCTATTATCTAAAATAAGCCCAATAACTATCTACAGCATAACAGTTTAAAACAGATAGGAGAACTTACTTGGTTCGACGCCGGAGACTCGGTGTGCCACACAAAAACCTTCCAAAACCACTTCAAAATCACTTGTAAACATCTTTAAAATAGAAACTAAAGCCCATTTCACATCCCGAGTTTTGCAACTGGGCTCTGATACCACTAAATGTAACACCCCCAAACTTGGCCTAGAAGTTAGGCCTGAATCTGGCGTGTCACATTGAGGTGTTTTCTGAAAACCGCGTTTTCATTGAAAACCCTTCTTGATATTTAAAAACTAAAGTCTCAGTTTTGCAATTGTTATTAATAATCGACATTTATTAAGAAGTCATTACCTTCAAAACCTTGTTCGATGCAGAAGCTTAATTTAAAACAATTGGCTTATGAAAACGTGATATTTACAACTCGGGCTTATAAAGCGCATCGTTTTGAAAACAGATATTGTTTTGGAAAACTGCGATTAAATGTTGAGCAGATTTAAAACATAATAAACTAAAAATCCCAAACTAAAAACCGAAATTTAAGAGAGGCCTTATTACAAAATATGAACCCAAAATAAAATAAAAATAAGTATAATACGAAAATCTAAAACTGCTCGTAGTGTGGCCACCTCCGAGTCCTCCAGTACGTCGAACCGACTACTGAGGATTACCTGAAAAAAAAAATTAAAAAGAGGGGGTGAGTTTACGAAAACTCAGTGTGTACAACCCTCATCCGTAAGAACATGAACCACAACAATTCGGGTCGAAGCCCATTACAGTAACGGTGGCAATTGGGCTTTAACCCAAAATAGCCTCGGTTGGTCCTTAACCCATATCATATGCCACATATCATAAATATCTGGGCTTAAGCCCATCTCAATAATATAATCTGTATATGCAATGCATTAATGCCCATACCAACCCTGCACTCCGTCTCCTTTCCAACCGTGCACTCCTGTGGGGATTTAATCGACCCACCCATCCATACACTCCTTATGTAGCACCGGTTGCGGCACTACCTTATCGGTGCAGCATGGCTGCTCGGTGGCTAAAAAGCCTTCGGTGGATCCAAAGTTGTCAAGCGACCATGCGATCCTATTAGCACTTCCTCCGTAATAATAATCTCATCCCCATGCAACAAAATAACACATGAATGCAACATAAAATAATAACCATATGATAACAATCATAAATCGCATACAAGAATAACCATATAACATGTAGGGGCGTTTTCATCATTTTTCCCTTCAGGGGCATTTCAGTCATTTTATCCATCGAGGCTATTTCAGTAATTTTACCCACCAAGGGTATTTTAGTAATTATATCCACCAAGGGTATTTCGGTAATTATACCCACCAAGGGTATTTCGGTAATCGGGCCTTCTAACGGCCTTTTCAGAGGCCTACTGTCGCTTCGAGTGACACAGGTTCCCTTTTTGGTCAAAATGGTGCAATTGGGCCTGAAGCCCAATTTCGACCCAAGCGGGCCCACACTTTCGTGTGGCCCATTTAGCCCAAATCTAACCACAGACATGAGATTCACCTAGTCCAATACAATATCTACTATACAATCATACAATTTATTCATATGGGCCTACTTGGCCCCTTTCGACCTATCGTGGCCCAAACAGCCTGAACCCACAAGAATACTCATGATGGCCTCGACTATGGCGTCGAAGCTCCCACACGTGCGCTCACACGCTCGTGTGGCTACCATTGCCGTGTGATCGACATTTTGGCATTTGCCACTCTACAGCTAGAGTAGGGCGAAATACACACCTGATAGGAATCTGAAGCTGCTAAACCGCGCTCCGAGCACTCCTATGCCCAACGCCAACCAGGTATCCTTCCCCTCCTCATAGACAGCTCCATTTATAGCCAGCTTCTCACCTTCCCTCTTGATAGCTTTCCAATGTGGGATCCCTTCTTCAGTAAAGTTGAAATCCAACACAAACCTTGGCCGTCCAATCCGCAAAATAAATACTTCCTTGCTTGTCATGAGATTCGAACCCAGGCTCTCCCATCAGCCAATTCATGCCACTAGCCACTAAGCCACCAGCTCCTCTTGTGTCTAAAATCATGCGCAGCTAAATATAAGTCTATGGGCCAAGGTCTAAGTTCACTTAAAAACAAAATCAAAATGCAAGCGCCAAGACTTGAACCTTGGACCCCTTGCTTCCTTGTGGCGTCATTCCCTTCCTCCCTAAGTGGCATCACTTGCCACTAGACCACAACTCCTTTTGTGTCATTTTTCTCCACATTTTATTCTTAAAGCCTACTTACTAACTTCCAGGGTTTTATTCACCTAAATCCAAAATTTTCCTAAAGCCTAAATTTGATCCCAGGACTTCATAAAAGCCCTCTAACCTTCCAAAATCACTCACCTAATAGGTCCAACTTGCCTTAGTGCCATTCTCTTGTTCTCAAAAATTTTTAAATGCTCCCCTGCCCAAGGCCCACTGGGCCCAATTCTAGTAGGCCCAAATTCGGGGCGTTACAAATTAAAACCCCTAGAATTGTATTAACTCGATCTATGGACTCCCATATTAGGTTTCACCCTAATCTGACAAAATCTCGTCACCCTATGCCTAGGCGTGCGATCAACTCTGCTTAATTATGCTAGATCTACTCTTAGGCAGGGACTTTTGCTCCTTCACCTAAGCACATCAAACTTGAATCAATATCTCGGAAATATCAAAACAAGAATTAAGAACACATAACTAAGAACAAATCAAGTATTTATCATATAGCTCAGAAAACAATAACAAGATTCATCTTAGGTTTCATCCCCCTCAGGTATCTGAAGGTTTAGTTCATAATGATAAAAGAAAACATCTCAGAAGAAAAGATAAAACAAAACATAAGAAAAACTCTAAAACCCCCTGAAGGAATTGAAGAGAGATCCTCCGTCTTGAGTATGACTCCGGCTTCTTGAGATGAATCAACTGGCTTTCTTCGAGTAAATTCCCACAAATCTGCCCTCTTTGGCCTAGCTGGATGCCCCCTGACAAAAGCCTTGGGCTCCCCCCTTTTAGGTCATACTTAGGGTGTTTATATAGGCTTCAGAATGTGTTACTTCGCCTCTAAGTATCCTAATCCGAATAGAATTTCTCTTTGCCACGGCAGGGACACGCCCTTGGCACACGTCCATGTAAGTCGTGGCCAGGCCGTGTTCGAGTCCATCAATGAGGCACGGCCGTGTAGTCTTGGGCCCAGGCCGTGTCGATTTCGTGATTTGGCCCATTTGGTCCGTTTTAAGCCCGTTTCTCGTTCTT
This sequence comes from Gossypium sturtianum, assembly GCA_025698515.1. NCBI lineage: Eukaryota > Viridiplantae > Streptophyta > Magnoliopsida > Malvales > Malvaceae > Gossypium > Gossypium sturtianum. The sequence continues at coordinate 24,565,174 of CM046950.1, forward strand.
TTCATTCTCCGGTGCTTTCCTGAGTATAAAACATGAAAACAAAGGATTAAGGGCACCAAATTACATAATTCAAGGCTTAAATCATCCAAAAGCATGCTAAATGTGGGCTTAAAATATGTTATTATTGTAACGACCCGAAATTGGGCCTAGTAGGATTGAGCCCATTGGACCTTGAGCGTAGAAGCGTTTTAAAATTTATAGGAATTTGAGAACGGCATTATTTCAAGTTAGACTTATTAGGAAGGTGATTTTGGAAAGTTACGGGGTTCTATGAAGGCTCGGGGTTGAATTGGGCCCTAGTAAAAATTTGGTGTTTAAGCCTATTTAGGAGAAATAGTAAGTGGCATCAATACTTATGAAAATAAGTATTCAATTTTCTAGCATAATTGAGCATATGGCAAAGAGGATATGGCATTAAGTGAAGAGTATGGAGGGAAGAGGTTCGAATCCCCTTGATGCAAAATTTTGACTATTTTTTTTGTGTTCTTTCCCTAAGTGTCGGCCAAGCTTGTAAATAAGGCAAGTTGGACTTTTTAATTTTGGCAAGGTGGCTAAGGAAATATGGTAAGGAAGAGTGGATGGAAAGGATTAAAAGAAAAGGGAAGGAATAGGGAACATGATGGCATTTTTCGTGGGGGATGTTTTGGAAAGGTTTTATTTGGTCTATGTTCATCTTTTGGTAAAGATGATAATGGTTTGGGAAAGGGAGAGGGTAGCCGAATTTTTGATAGGAGCATTTTGATAGTTTTGGTGTTGGTTAGGCCTAATTCCTTTTGGCATCCCTTGTGTTCATTCTTCCAACTTCTCCTCTCATTGCCGCAACTTCAAGACAATAGTGGGTATTTTCTCTTTTCTTTCTTGTCTTGCCGAAAACACCTAGCCTTTGTGACCAATTATTTTCACTCATCTTCTCTTGAAAACCGAAACTACCGATCCTTCTTTGTTGTTTTGCTACTAGTGCCAAACCTTGTTCTTCATTTCGGTTCATCCCTATTATTAAGGTAAAGGTTCTTTCTTCTTATTCATGTTGTTTGTTCTTTCTTCTCTTGACTTGGCTAAGCCGAAAACTCTCATCCCTTGGCTGTTTCTAATCTAGCCACTTGTTGTTATTTTAAACTCCTCTTATTCTCTTTTGATGAAGGCCGAATCAAGCCATCCTTGCTGCTACTTATCTTTCTCTTAGCCTTGGTTTCAAAAGTTGATTAGGACTCGTTGCAATAGCCAAGGTGCAAGACCGGATTTTAGAATCTAGTAGGGAAGGATCGCGATTGTGGTAAGTGACTCTTGTGAGTGAGTACTTTTGGAATTTTGGAACTTTTAAGAAATCGAGGCTAACTTTTGATCGATTTTATTTTTAGGGGGCAACGAAGAGTGGTTCTTTAGGGAATCCTTATCAGGTGTGTATTCCCGTACCCTTCCGAATATATGTTTGAAATGGTGTGTAATCTCATAAATCTATGAAATTTTGCATGAAATGTTCTATGATTCGGTCAAAATACCGAAGAAAATAAAAAACTGGCATCCGAGACCACTCGGGAGTGCGTATGTTCATAGTAGTAACCATATTTTGCAAAGAAACAGTTTGGTCAGCAGCAGTGACGTGATTTTGGAAAAATCACGAAAAATAGGATAAAGGTAATTGGAAAGCAAAAAAGATATATAATTAAAGCTTACTATGTCTATTTTTATATGAAAGAAACAAAGGAGGAAGAGGAAGTTTATATTCTGGGATATCTTAATTTTAGTGAGACTAGTTCTGATGGACTTCGTGGTTCCTTGTTCTGTCTTGGAAAAATTGGTTAAAATTGTAAAAAGTGAATTATGAGTTATAAGTTATATGTATGGATTCCTTAGAGAACATATTTTCAATATAAACAAATGGGAGCAACATATGAAAACCGTACAGTGAGATATTTGAATTTTGGGTAAGAGAGGTCAGAACCATTGGTCAGTGAAACAAGAGAATCTTTAATGAATAAACTGTACTAAACGGCTAAGCAAAAAATTCTGGAAAAATTGTAGTAAGAATATATATGAGTCTAGTTTCAATTAAAATTTATGGATCTAAATTTTGAGTTTCCTAACTCGAGTTATAGTCAGTTTAGTCAGTATGACGCAGATGGACAGTTACAATCTTTATGCCTCAAATTAGTAGTTAAGTCCGGGGTTGCGAAATTACCAAAAATACCCTTGGAGGGGAAATTAACGAAATACCCCTGGGTTGCGAGATTACCAAATTACCCTTAGTAGGTAAAATTACCGAATTACGAAAATGCCCTAACGGGCCGAATTACGAAATTGCCCCTAATGGGCCGATTTGTTATATTGCCTTAATGGGTCGATTTGTTATATTGCCTTAATGGGCCGATTTGATATATTGCCTTAACGGGCCGATCTGATATATTGCTAAATAGGCCGATCTGATATATGACTAATGGGCCGATTTGATATATTTTGCTTAATGGGCCGATCTGATATATTACTAAATGGGCCGATCTGATATATGGCTTAATGGGCCGATTTGATATAATGCCCTAATGGGCCGATTTTGTAAAGTTTTAATGGGCCAAATTGTTTGTAATAAATCTATGAGTTATTAATTATCGTGGTTATATTGTAAATATTATGATTTACGGTGTATGTTGCATTTACATAAGTTGCATGGGATTGGGATATTGATGATCGGGGGAAGTGAAATTTGGTGGCTCGCCACATATTCTGGTGACTCTGTCACATTTTGTCTGGTGGCTATGCCACGTATATTCTGTTATTCTGGTGGCTTGTCCACAATTCAAATTTGATATAAATGGCTAAATGTCTACGATTGGTGTGTTGGCGGGGTGGGTTGACAAAAGATCCCCACAGGTGTGATGGATGGTACGGGTGGTGTGTAGCGGGTGGATTATTAGGATTGGTTTGGGATTGCATACATTCATACATTTGCTTCATTTTAAGATTTTTATGTAAAAGGGCTTAGGCCCAAATTTTTGCTATATGGGTTCAGGCCCAATGGATGACGGTAAGGGGATTTCACACTGAGTTCTTGTAACTCACCCCCTCCCCCTTTTTCTTAACCCTTGTAGGTAATGCTCAGTGATGTGGACTTGGGCCATGGATGACTCGGTGGAAGCCATACTTCAGAAATGGTGTTTTATTTTGAACGTTAGATTTTTATTTCCGTTCACTTTACTATTTTGGGTTTTTATGTTGTAATAAGGCCTCTGGAGTATTTTATTATTTTCTTTATGGTGGATATTCTTATTATTTTGCTTAAATTGTTTAAAAAGGGAATTTTCTAAAAATATAAATAATGGTTTCCAAAATTGATTAATAAATGGATTTTATAGCAAACTTTTTACAAATGATTTAATTCGGATTCTCTTTCAAAATTATCTACGACATTTTCAAAAGTCACGGTTTTAAAGCTCACTACCTCGATTTTCGACTCATCAAACGATCTTTCAAAATACTTGTATTTTATGTACGTTTTCGCAACGATTTAAAAATGCTTCTGCAACTCTATTTCTAAACATCACATTTTTGTAAATTGTTCATTTCAAATATGCTTTCGCTACTAAAAAGGTGTTTTTTAAAGATTATTACGTTTTCAAGTAGTTAACAATTGCTTAAGTGTTTTTGGTTTTAACAAAGAGGCTGTATTTCTCAAGAAAGTTTTTAATAATCGCAAAGATGGTTTTTTTTTATTCCATGTGACACACTAGATTCGGGCCTAACTTCTAGGCCGGGTTTGGGGTGTTACAACTATTGCGGTTTATCAACAATCATCGTTACGGGCCTTATATCAAGCTTACGGTACCCTAAAAATAATTTGGGAACAATTAGGGACTAATTTAAAATAAAACAAAAAGTTTTAGAAAATATAAAAAATTTGAAAACAGGGTTCACACGGTCGTGTGGCTAGGCCGTGTGACAAAGCCTAGGCCATGTGACATAGGGACATGGCCATGTGGCCAACCGTGTGTTAGACCGTGTAGCTTATGAAATAATTTCGCCCGACCGTGTCATAGGTTGTGTGCCAGACTGTGTAACATTTGAAATACCCTCACACGGCCGCGTTGCTAGCCGTGTGCTAGACCGCGATGCTGGATCACATGACCATGTCGCGGGCCGTGTGCTAGACCGTGTTACATATTGACTTGAAATACACAGCCATGTAAAGAGACCGTGTACAGAACACGGCCATGCAACTGACTGTGTCCCAGGCCGTGTACCCCTATTTGTGCCTTCAAATTCAAGTTTACCAATTCATGTTTACTTAGACATTAAGCAACTCATATACTAGCAATTAAACCAACTCAAAACATGATCAAATCTTCCCGAAACATGTCAAAAACATCCAACCTAAGTGCCTAACCAATGTGCCCTCATTGACACTACAATTCAATAAACAAATACATACACAAAACATACCACAACAAGTGTCATTCAAGCTTATAAGTTCATACGTAAAAACACATACCATACTTTGTAACACCCCAAACCCGGCCCAAACATTACGACCGAATTTGGTATGCTACGGAGGAAAAACTTTTGAAAATCCCTTTTTAAGTCGTTTTAAATTTTGATAAAAGATATTGTTTTGATTTAAAACAGATTGAGGTGTTATGAAGAAAGCATTACTTAATGTCATTTAAAAATATACTAAGTTAGGTTGTTCAGAGTTTCAAGTGTACCGATGGCACAATAAAACATTTTTACGAATTAATTTGAGAAAAACATGTGTACCCATTTTAATATCATAAAATAGTTAAGCAATTTATCAAAACATAAAATAATCCAAGTGCAAATTTTAGGAGGCCTTATTACATCTTAAACAAAATAAATCAAACCCATATTAAAATAAAAATAGTTCCAAATCCACCTAGTCCATATTTTCATTGCATGGCGCCTCGAGTTCATCCGGCTCCTTATCCGCAACTACGAGTCACTGAAAATGTTAAAGGAAAAAGGTGAGTCATCAAGACCCAATGTGTAACCCTTTTTCCCGGTTTAATGTAACATCATACACAAATCATAATTAATTTAATATGCACAAGTTTAATATGCACCCAACCTAGCCATCCGTGACGCCTTTCTCTACCCGTGTGGTACCAAACCACCTTTGGTGGTGCCAAACCACCGTGACGTATAGTCACGAAATGGTCAATATTGTGGTACCAAAACCTTTGGTGACCGAAGTCACAATCAAATGATGGGGCCAACCCATCGTGTGATACCAAATCACTTACGTCAATCCCATATCACAAATGTGGGCCAACCCACGGTGGTACTAAGCCACGAGTGGACGAGACACTATGAGGTGCCAAACCTCCGGAGGTGCCAAACCTCGGTGACCGTAGTCACAATGTGTTACTAAAACACGGTGTCCGTCGACACGAATATAATCGCTTCTCCACTCATAAAACCCACATCAATCAATGATAGTTAATGAGAAATCATGCCAACATACTCATTTAGCAACATATATAGGATTTACCAATAATCATTTATAAGTCACATATACCAAATATGTCATGCTTCCCAAAAGCATCAAATAGCAAATCATATTGTCAAGGACTTACTCAAGCCTTGCTATACCTTTATGGTATTAAACTCAAATCTACACAAATCCGATTAGCATACACATAATACTTTGCACGTTAATTAATTATAAAGTGTGTATGTACACACTGTCACCAACGATAGTCTAAATCCCTAAGGAGACAATCGGCCACACAAGTTTCCCTTGCCCTATATTCGGCCATTACCCAAAGTTAGTACCAAGGCCATTCGGCCAAACCAAAATAATCTCGAGGGGTTATCATTTGAATCCAAAACCTCACCTAATCGCGTCGAGTACTAACTCACTGACAAAGAACAGACGCTGTGGCGCTTCACTTCCCTACAATCGGCAACCATTAATGTAATAGCCTTCGGCTTTTGAATAATCAAAAGAATAATCCCTTAAAATAAATCCTTACCACCTTCAATATTCGACCAAGATACTTCTAAATGGAAGAAGAGAGTTTGGCACACCCAAAGGAGTATATTTGGCTAATAAAGAAATTATTGAGAAGAAAGGAGAAATAGGGGATTCGGTTTTGAGAAGAAAAGAAAAGTAGTAGATGAAAGATAATGGTGTAGGAGATTCGGCCAAAGTTTAGAGAAAGAAAGAATGGTTTTTGGTTTTGATAAAATTTGAAAAGAGAATGAAAAGAATTGATCAAAGGAAGAAAAGAGAAATGGAAGAAATGATATTCGGTCACCACAAACTTTACTAAAGAAGAAAATGCACAAGATGCAAAAATGTAGTTTGGTTCAAAAGACAAATGAGAGAAAGAAAGTGGTATTTTGTTTCCAACAAAATGAAGTTGTCATCAAAAGAAATATTTTTGCACCAAAAGTACCTATACATTCGGCCAAAGATGAGAGCTTTTGGAGAGGAAAAACAAACACAAAATGATGCACAAAACAAAAGGTTGGTCAACATCCTCCAAGCTACCTACCAAAAATTTGGCCACTCCCCTAGCCTTACATGCCGTCCACATTCATGCATTAAGGCATAGGATTTCTTTCCAAAACATCCCCACCTTCCATGCCTTTGTCCCTCATTATACCATAAACTCAAGATTCTTATCCCTATCTTCAAGCTTTCCATAACAAATTTTCAACTTACCAAAAGGAATAGTCCAACCTATCATAAATAAGTTTGACCGTCCATCAATGCTAGGATACAAAAATAAACCTTCAAAATGTTAAACATGCTACTCGAACCTCTAACCCCAAGCTATAAGTTCAAACACCATAACCACTTTGCCACTAATTCCTCATGTGCTTTAATTAACACTTAAATTAACTTAAGTGCTAAGCTCACTTAATCCACTTTATTAAATAAACCATACAAAAATTTATTCTACTAAACCGAACCTACTCAAAGTCCATAATTAAGCCTTACCACACCACAATTAATAACACAAAAGTTCAAACACATGAAAAATAATTCAATCACAAATAACCCCGATTTCGGGATGTTACGCTTCTACTTCTTAAAATAATTTCGACCTCGAAATTACCCGATCGAAAAGATGGGGGTATTGTTTGATGTATCACATTCTCGGGTTCCCACGTCGCTTCCTCCGTACCATGGTTTCGCCATAATACTTTCACCAAAGGTACCGACTTCCCACGCAGAACCTTGACATCACGATCTAAGATCCGAATCGCTCCTCCTCGAAAGATAAGTCCGAATTAACCTCAATCTACGCCACGTGGCTGGCGTGCGATGGATCGGACCGATATCGCCTAAGCATTGACACATGGAAGATGTCGTGAATTTGCCTTAACTCTACGTGGGTAACTCGGTGATAAGCTACCGGTCCCACTCGCTTCAACACCTTTGTATATGGCCCAATGAACCTAGGGCTTAGCTTCCTTTTTCCCAAATCGCAACACTTTCTTCCAAGGCAACACCTTGAGAAAGACTTTATCTCCTACCTCGTATTCCATTTCTTTGCGCTTGAGGTCGGCATAAGACTTTTGCCTATCGATGCCTCCTTGAGACGCAGTCCGGATTAACTTAACTTTATCTTGATTTCGCTACCAAATCTGGACCCAAGACATGTCGCTCCTTTAATTCCGCCCAACACATAGGAGTACGGCACTTCAGTCCATACGATTGCCTCGAATGGTGCCATTTGAATGCTCGCTTGATAATGTTGTTATAAGCGAATTCCGCCAATGGTAGATACTCTTCCCAACTACCACCGAAATCCAAAATGCAACCTCTTAGCATATCTTCTAAAATCTGTATCACTCTTTCCGATTGTCCGTCGGTTTGCGGGTGAAAAGTCGTCTTTGAAGTCCAATATCGTTCCCAAGGCCTGATGCAAAACTCTCCAAAACCTTGATGTAAACCTCGGATCCCTATCCGAGATAATCGACATCTTGGCACACCATGCAATCTTACTATCTCGGCTACATATAGCTTTGCTAGCTTCAAGGCGAATAGTCTACCCTCATCGGTATGAAATGCGCCGACTTAGTTAGTCGATCCACAATTACCCAAACCGAGTTCTTCTTACTAGGCGTGAGGGGTAATCCGCGACAAAATCCATAGTGATCCTCTCCCATTTCCATCGAGGAATCTTCACCGGTTGGAGTAACCACGATTGCAAGCGATGTTCGGCTTTAACTTGGCGACACGTCGGACACTTACCCACGAATTCGGTTACCTCACGCGCTCAACCTGGGCCACCAAAACTCTTCCCGCAAATCTCCATACATCTTGCTACCTCCCGGATGCATAGCGTATGGGTGCTATGTGCATCTTGGAGAATTCTTTGCCTCAACTCCACATCTTTCGGCATACAAGCTCGCTCTTGAAAACATAACACTCCTCGCTGGACAAACTGTACCCTTCCAAACCACCGTCTTGAACTTGCAACCTCCTTGCATTCAAACCGTCATCCACCAACCGCTTTTCCTTAATCTCCTCGATCCAAGTCGGTTTAACTTGCGATTCGCCAAAAGACTTCCGTCGTCAGATAGATCGAGATGAGCAAACATCGCTCTTAAGTCCATCACGACTTTTCACTCAAGGCATCGGCCACCACGTTCGCTTTACCCGGATGGTACTCAATCGAACGATCGTAGTCTTTTAATGATTCAATCCACCGACGCTGTCTCAAATTCAAATCCTTCTGAGTCAAAAGATACCTCAAACTTTTATGATCCGTGTAGACTATTGACTTTTCCCCATACAAGTAATGCCGCCATATTTTCTAAGCGAAAACTACTGCCGCTAACTCCAAGTTGTGCGTTGCATCAATACGCATCCCAAACCAGTATGGGACGCGTCACAGTAAACCGTAAACAACTTTCCTACCTCAGGCTGTACCAACACCGGAGCTTCCGTCAAAATCTTCCTTAGCTTGTCAAAACTTTCTTGTTGCTTCTCCGACAAAACAAATGGAACTCCCTTTCTTAACAACTTAGTCAATGGTGCTGCGATTAAAGAGAATCCTTCCACAAACCTCCGATAATATCTTCGCTGGACCCAAAAGCTTCAATTTACGCCATCGACCTAGGGGTTTCCAATCCAACACCGCTTCCACCTTGCGAGGATCTACTCTAATCCCTTCCACGACACCACATGACCTAAGAAAGCCACCTCTCTAAGCCAAAATTCACACTTACCGAATTTGGCATATAATCGCTTCTCTCTCAAGACTTGTAGAACTATACGCAAATGCATGTCATGCTCCTTCTCCGTCTTTTGAGTAAACCAATATGTCGTCTATAAACACCACGACAAATTGATCCAAGAAATCTTCTTTGAAACACTCCTATTCATTAAGTCCATGAATCCGCTTTGGTGCATTAGTCAACCCAAAAGGCATCACCAAAAACTCGTAATGCCCATACCTTGTTCGGAATGCCGTCTTGTGCACATCAACCTCTTTCACTGGAGTTGATGATATCCCGACCTAAGATCTATCTTCAAAAATACCGATGCACCCTTGGTTGGTCAAACAAGTCATCAATCCGAGGCAGCGGATACCGTTTCTTGATCGTTAACTTGTTCAATTGGCGGTAGTCGATACACATCCGCATTGAACCATCCTTCTTCCTAACAAACAACACAGTGCTCCCCACGGAGATATACTTGGTCGGATAAATCCTTGGTCCAAAAGCTTTCGAATTTGAGCCTTCACTCCACCAATTCCTTTGGTGCCATTGATAAGGTGCTATTGACACAGTGGCGTTCGGTAGCAAGTCTATACCAAATTCAACTTCTCGATCGGGAGGCGCACTCGGAAGTTCTTCCGGGAACACATCGCGAATTCCCTCACTCGTTCGGACCTTCTCAACCACGACTCCTTAGCTTCCAAAGCACAAATTCGAACCAAAAACGCCTCGCAACCTTTCCCGACCATCTTTTCACCTTCAACGCAGAGACACTACATTAGATAGGTAATCTCTTCTATTACCTATCATGACCACTTCATCACCCTCACCATCTTAAGAACCATGCGCTTAGCGCGTATGATCCAACCTTGCTCGATACTTAACCAACCACCCATACCAAGGATCAAATCGAACTCCCCAAACGGCGGTTCCATCAGATCGACCACAAACACGACCCCTTGGAGTTCTAGAGGTACATCTCTATATAGCTTATTAACAACTACAGAGTGACCTAAAGGACTAATTACAATCATCTCCCTAGAAGCGCCTCAAGTCTAAGTTCATAGTCTCTACCACACTACTAGCAACGTATGAATGCGTCGAACCCACATCAATCAAAGCGCTTTATGGAACACCAAAGATTAAGAACGCATCAGGTTATAACGCCAGTGCGCCACCTTTCTCGACGCTCGCGCATGATAGACTAGACCAGTCGCTTTGCTTCAGGTCGCTTTGCTGTGTACCTGCCAGAAATTCTCGCGACTCGATTAGATCCATTTCCTCCTCTACCATTACCACGACCCTCCGTGGTGGTCCTACATTCCTAGCCCGAGCACGGTGCTCGACCTATGACCGATTCTTGGCTAACTTCCGAGGACAATCCCTTACACGGTGGTCCAAAGACCCACATTCAAAGCAACCCTTCTCACCGGTCCAACAACCTCCCCAATGCGATTTGCCGCTGGGCTGACATAGTGAGCCGGCGGTCTCGGGTTAGCGACCATGGGCCTTCCCGCCGATTCGATTCGCCCACTCGCCTCGCCCTTTTACGAACATTACCACCCGATCCAGACGACCCAAATCTCTCTTTTCTCGCTTGTTCCTATCATAGTTCTCGTCTCACGGACTCCTTGACCCCTTCGGCTACCTTAGCCTTTTCCACCAAGACAAGAACTCACGCCCGCTGTGGAGCAATCAGCAACCTTAACTCATCCCTAAGTCCGTCTTCAAAGCGGACACAACGATCATGCTCGTTGACACTATACCACGAGCATAGCGGCTCAACCTCAAGAATTTCGCTTCATACTCCGACACGCACTTATTTCCTTGTACCAAACCCGGAAAAGCTTTCCTCTGTGCATCAATGTAGCTTGTGCCCACATACTTCTTCTGATAAGCAGCTTTGAAGTATTCCCAATTCAGATCATCTGCCGTAGCACCATCTCGAACCGTGAGCCACCATCGATATGACTCATCCTTGAGAAGCGACACCGCTCCTTTCAGTTTCTCCTCATTCGTCAGATCTATCTCATCCATGATTCTTTCGATCTATTCTAGCCAATACTTAGCCGTATTGGGCGCTACACCGGACACACCTCGGAAAAATTTAGCTCCGTTAGCTCGAAGTCTCTCAGGTACCGACTTCCGAGCTCCTCCACCTCCACCCATTCCAGCTACTCTCTCTAGAACCCGCAGCATCGCTTGTGACACTGCGTCATCACCCGTCTAATCCTCGCTCCTCGGCTCCAAAGGTTGGGGGTGGTGGTGGTGTGGTACCTCATTCTCGAGATCCCCGACCCGATCCGATGTGTTCGACACACGGTCATCCTACCCTTCCGCGCCCACGATGGCCACGCCCTCTAAAGCTCATTCTAACTATCGCGCTTTAACTGATTAGGAAATTTTTATGAATTAGTACATGTTTCACTTGGTTATCCGCGAAGAAATTTTATGAAAAGAATTTAATAGAGATTCTTTCGATCAATCAAAGTTTTAAGTCTTCTGTCTCTAATTTACATAGAAAAGTACATCCATTCCCTATACCTTTCATACCTATGCACTCTTTGGGCATTATCGTCGCTTTCTATCCCAAGGGTATTTTTCAGTAATTTTGCCACTAGGGAAATTTCAGTAATTTTGGTAAGTTGAAGAATATTTTGAAAATTTTCTCAAAGTAAATTTTTGTTGCTATTGAAATGAGTATCATAACGATTTTTAAAACTTAGAGCTTTCACAAAACAGGTTAATCCCTTTGGGTTTTATTTAACGTGTTTAGCCTATGACCGAGTCCTCTTGGTTAGGGTGAACCGGCTACGCACCAGGTAGGAATCCCATGAAGAGGAGGTGAGTCACGAGGATCGCTTAAATACCAAGCTCTTGGGATCCAATCCTAGACATGCGCACTAAGGTTACCACACCCTAACTCTGGCGACTTGGTCACTGGTTGGTTTTAATTAGGCCATTAAAGTCTTGTGAGTTTTGTTGGGGTGGACTAGTCCTAAGGTTCAACACCTATCACACTAACTACGCTCCCTACTTACCCTTCTATAATAATAATCCATACAAAAAGTTAGAGGTACTTACCAGGCGGATCGGTGCCAGAGACTCGGTGCCATGCTTATTCAAAACCAAAATATTTCAAATAGACCTACCAAAACATTTTTGAGCCTTGGGCCCCCACAGCTGAGCTTTGAACCGGGCTCTGATACTAATTTGTAACACCCCAAACCCAAAGCCCAAACATTACGATTGAATTTGGTATGCTACTTGAGGAAAAACTTTTGAAAATCCTTTTTAAGTCGTTTTAAATTTTGATAAAAGATATTGTTTTGATTTAAAACAGTTGAGGTGTTATGAAGAAAACATTACTTAATGTCATTTAAAAATATACTAAGTTAGGTTGTTATTTCAAGTGTACCCGATTGCACAATAAAATATTTTTACTTAATTAATTTGAGAAAAACATGTGTACCCATTTTAATATCATAAAATAGTTAAGCAATTTATCAAAACATAAAATAATCCAAGTGCAAATTTTAGGAGGCCTTATTACATCTTAAACAAAATAAATCAAACCCATATTAAAATAAAAATAGTTCCAAATCCACCTAGTCCATATTTTCATTGCATGGCCGCCTCGAGTTCATCCGGCTCCTTATCCGCAACTACGAGTCACCTGAAAATGTTAAAGGAAAAAGGTGAGTCATCAAGACCCAATGTGTAACCCTTTTTCCCGGTTTAATGTAACATCATACACAAATCATAATTAATTTAATATGCACAAGTTTAATATGCACCCAACCTAGCCATCCGTACGCCTTTCTCTACCCCGTGTGGTACCAAACCACTGGTGGTGCCAAACCACTGGTGACGTATAGTCACGAAATCCGTCAATATTGTGGTACCAAACCACTGTGACCCGAAGTCACAATCAAATGATGGGGCCAACCCATCGTGTGATACCAAATCACCGCATCAATCCCATATCTCAAATGTGGGGCCAACCCACGGTGGTACTAAGCCACGTGGACGAGACGCTATGAGGTGCCAAACCTGCGGAGGTGCCAAACCTCCGTGACCGTAGTCACAATGTGTTACTGTAACATCGTGTCCGTCGACACGAATATCACGCCCCCTCCACTCATAAAACCCACATCAATCAATGATAGTTAACGAGAAATCATGCCAACATACTCATTTAGCAACATATATAGGATTTACCAATAATCATTTATAAGTCACATATACTAAATATGTCATGCTTCCCAAAAGCATCAAATAGCAAATCATATTGTCAAGGACTTACCAAGCCTTGCTATACCTTTATGGTATTAAACTCAAATCTACACAAATCCGATTAGCATACACATAATACTTTGCACGTTAATTAATTATAAAGTGTGTATGTACACACTGTCACCAACGATAGTCTAAATCCCTAAGGAGACAATCGCCACACAAGTTTCCTTGCCCTATATTCGGCCATTACCCAAAGTTAGTACCAAGGCCATTCGGCCAAACCAAAATAATCTCGAGGGGTTATCATTTGAATCCAAAACCTCACCTAATCGCCTTCGAGTACTAACTCACGCAATGCAGACGCTAAACCGCTTCACTTCCCTACAATCGGCAACCATTAATGTAATAGCCTTCGCTTTTGAATAATCAAAAGAATAATCCCTTAAAATAAATCCTTACCACCTTCAATATTTGACCAAGATACTTCTAAATGGAAGAAGAGAGTTTCAGCACACCCAAAGGAGTATATTTGGCTAATAAAGAAATTATTGAGAAGAAAGGAGAAATAGGGATTCGGTTTGAGAAGAAAAGAAAAGTAGTAGATGAAAGATAATGGTGTAGGAGATTCGGCCAAAGTTTAGAGAAAGAAAGAATGGTTTTGGTTTTGATAAAATTTGAAAAGAGAATGAAAAGAATTGATCAAAGGAAGAAAAAGAGAAATGGAAGAAATGATATTCGGTCACCACAAACTTTACTAAAGAAGAAAATGCACAAGATGCAAAAATGTAGTTTGGTTCAAAAGACAAATGAGAGAAAGAAAGTGGCATTTTGTTTCCAACAAAATGAAATTGTCATCAAAAGAAATATTTTTGCACCAAAAGTACCCTATACATTCGGCCAAAGATGAGAGCTTTTTGGAGAGGAAAACAAACACAAAATGATGCACAAAACAAAAGGTTGGTCAACATCCTCCAAGCTACCTACCAAAAATTCGCCACTCCCCTAGCCTTACATGCCGTCCACATTCATGCATTAAGGCATAGGATTTCTTTCCAAAACATCCCCACCTTCCATGCCTTTGTCCCTCATTATACCATAAACTCAAGATTCTTATCCCTATCTTCAAGCTTTCCATAACAAATTTTCAACTTACTAAAAGGAATAGTCCAACCTATCATAAATAAGTTTGACCGCCCATCAATGCTAGGATACAAAAATAAACCTTCAAAATGTTAAACATGCTACTCGAACCTCTAACCCCAAGCTATAAGTTCAAACACCATAACCACTTTGCCACTAATTCCTCATGTGCTTTAATTAACACTTAAATTAACTTAAGTGCTAAGCTCACTTAATCCACTTCATTAAATAAACCATACAAAAATTTATTCTACTAAACCGAACCTACTCAAAGTCCATAATTAAGCCTTACCACACCACAATTAATAACACAAAAGTTCAAACACATGAAAAATAATTCAATCACAAATAGCCCCGATTTCAGGATGTTACGTTCTACCCCTTAAAATAATTTCAACCTCGAAATTACCCGATCGTAAAAGATGGGGGTATTGGCCGATGTATCACATTCTCGGGTTCCCACGCCGCTTCCTCCGTACCATGGTTTCGCCATAATACTTTCACCAATGGTACCGACTTCCCACGCAGAACCTTGACATCACGATCTAAGATCCGAACCGCTCCTCCTCGAAAGATAAGTCCGAATTAACCTCAATCTTCGCCACGAGCACAACGTGCGATGGATCGACCGATATCGCCTAAGCATTGACACATGGAAGATGTCGTGAATTTGCCTTAACTCTACGTAACTCGAAATGATAAGCCACCGGTCCCACTCGCTTCAACATCAGATATGGCCCAATGAACCTAGGGCTTAGCTTCCCTTTTTCCCAAATCGCAACACTTTCTTCCAAGGCGACACCTTCGTAAAGACTTTATCTCCTACCTCGTATTCCATTTCTTTGCGCTTGAGGTCGGCATAAGACTTTTGCCTATCCGATGCCTCCTTGAGACGAGTCGGGATTAACTTAACTTTATCTTGGCTCGCTACCAAATCTGGACCCAAGACATGTCGCTCCTTTAATTCCGCCCAACACGTAGGAGTACGGCACTTCCGTCCATCTGAAGGCCTCGAATGGTGCCATTTGAATGCTCGCTTGATAATCGTTGTTATAAGTTTAATTCCGCAAATGGTAGATACTCTTCCCAACTACCTTTGAAATCCAAAACGCAACCTCTTAGCATATCTTCTAAAATCAGTATCACTCTTTCCGATTGTCCAGTCGGTTTATGGGTGAAAAGTCGTCTTTGAAGTCCAATCTCGTTCCCAAGGCCCGATGCAAAACTCTCCAAAACCTTGATGTAAACCTCGGATCCCTATCCGAGATAATCGATCTTCGCACACCATGCAATCTTACTATCTCGGCTACATATAGCTTTGCTAGCTTCAAGCTTAATAATCTACCTCATCGGTATGAAATGCGCCGACTTAGTTAGTCGATCCACAATTACCCAAACCGAGTTCTTCTTACTAGGCGTGAGGGTAATCCACTAACAAAATCCATAGTGATCCTCTCCCATTTCCATCGAGGAATCTTCACCGGTTGGAGTAACCCCGATTGCAATCGATGTTCGGCTTTAACTTGCGACACGCCGACACTTACCCACGAATTCGCCACCTCACGCTTCAACCTGTGCCACCAAAACTGCTTTCGCAAATCTCCATACATCTTGCTACCTCCCGAATGCATAGCGTATGGGCCGCTATGTGCATCTTGGAGAATTCTTTGCCTCAACTCCACATCTTTCTGGCATACAAGCTCGCCTCTTGAAAACATAACACTCCTCGCTGCATAAACTGCATTCTTCCAAACCACCGTCTTGAACTTGCAACCTCCTTGCATTCAAACCATCATCCACCAATCGCTTTTCCTTAATCTCTCGATCCAAGTCGGTTTAACTTGCGCTTCGCTAAAAGACTTCCGTCGTCGATAGACCGAGATGAGCAAACATCGCTCTTAAGTCCATCACGACTTCTCGGCCAAGGCATCGCCCACGACGTTCGCCTTACCCGGATGGTACTCAATCGAACAATCGTAGTCTTTTAACAGATTCAATCCACCGACATTGTCTCAAATTCAAATCCTTCCGAGTCAAAAGATACCTCAAACTTTTATGATCCGTAGACTATTGACTTTTTCCCATACAAGTAATGCCGCCATATTTTCTAAGCGAAAACTACCGCCGCTAACTCCAAGTCGTGCGTTGCATCAATACGCATCCCAAACCAGTATGGGACGCGTCACAGTAAACCGTAAACAACTTTCCTACCTCAGGCTGTACCAACACCGGAGCTTCCGTCAAAATCTTCCTTAGCTTGTCAAAACTTTCTTGTTGCTTCTCCGACCAAACAAATGGAACTCCCTTTCTTAACAACTTAGTCAATGGTGCTGCGATTAAAGAGAATCCTTCCACAAACCTCCGATAATATACTGCCAGACCCAAAAAGCTTCGAATTTCGCCGCCATCGACCTAGGGGTTTCCAATCCAACACCGCTTCCACCTTGCGAGGATCTACTCTAATCCCTTCCACGACACCACATGACCTAAGAAAGCCACCTCTCTAAGCCAAAATTCACACTTACCGAATTTGGCATATAATCGCTTCTCTCACAAGATTTGTAGAACTATACGCAAATGCATGTCATGCTCCTTCTCCGTCTTTTGAGTAAACCAATATGTCGCCTATAAACACCACGACAAATTGATCCAAGTCTTCTTTGAAACACTCTATTCATTAAGTCCATGAATGCCGCTTTGGTGCATTAGTCAACCCAAAAGGCATCACCAAAAACTCGTAATGCCCATACCTTGTTGGAATGCCGTCTTGTGCACATCAACCTCTTTCACCTTGAGTTGATGATATCCCGACCTAAGATCTATCTTTGAAAATACCGATGCACCCTTCAGTTGGTCAAACAAGTCATCAATGAGGCAACGGATACATTCTTGATCGTTAACTTATTCAATTGGCGGTAGTCGATACACATCCGCATTGAACCATCCTTCTTCCTAACAAACAACACTGGTGCTCCCCACGGAGATATACTTGGTCGGATAAATCCTTGGTCCAAAAGCTCCCGAATTTGAGCCTTCACCCACCAATTCCTTTGGTGCCATTCTAAGGTGCTATTGACACGGTGGCGTGCCTGTAGCAAGTCTATACCAAATTCAACTTCTCGATCTGGAGGCAGACCCGGAAGTTCTTCTGGGAACACATCAGCGAATTCCCTTACTGTTCGGACCTTCTCAACCGCTGACTCCTTAGCTTCCAAAGCACAAATTCGAACCAAAAACGCCTCGCAACCTTTCCCGACCATCTTTTCACCTTTCAACGCAGACACTACATTAGATAGGTAATCTCTTCTATTACCTATCATGACCACTTCATCACCCTCACCATCTTAAGAACCATGCGCTTAGCAAATAAGATCAACCTTGCTCGATACTTAACCAAACGGTCCATTCCAAGGATCAAATCAAACTCCCAAAACTAGTTCCATCGATCGACCACAAACACGACCCCTTGGAGTTCTAGAGGTACATCTCTATATAGCTTATTAACAACTACAGAGTGACCTAAAGGACTAATTACAATCATCTCCCTAAAAGCGGTCCCTCAAGTCTAAGTTCATAGTCTCTACCACACTATTAGCAACGTATGAATGCGTCGAACCCACATCAATCAAAGCGCTTTATGGAACACCAAAGATTAAGAATGTACCGGTTATAACGCCCGGTCGCCACCTTCCTCTCGACGCCTCGCAGATAGACTAGACCAGCCGCTTTGCTTATACGTCTTTGCTGCACCTCCGCCCGAAATCTCGCGACCTCGATTAGATCCATTTCCTCCTCTACCATTACCACGACCCTCTTTGGTGGTCCTACATTCCTAGCCCGAGCACGGTTCGACCCTCTCGACCGATTCTTGGCTAACTTCCGAGGACAATCCTTTAAACGGTGGTCCAAAGACCCACATTCAAAGCAACCCTTCTCACCGGTCCAACAACCTCCCAATGCGATTTGCCACAGCCCGACATAAAGTGAGCCGGTCTCTCGTTAGCGACCATGGGCCTTCCCGCTCGATTCGCCCACTCGCTCGCCGCTTTCTCGAACATTACCACCCGATCCAGATGACCCAAATCCTCTTTTTCGCTTGTTCCTATCATAGTTCTCGTCTCACGGACTCCTTGACCCCTTCTGGCTACCTTAGCCTTTTCCACCAAGACAAGCAAACTCACGCTCCGCTGTGGAGCAATCAAGCAACCTTAACTCATCCCTAAGTCCGTCTTCAAAGCGGACACAACGATCATGCTCGCTGACACTATACCTCGAGCATAGCGGCTCAACCTCAAGAATTTCGCTTCATACTCCGACACGCACTTATTTCCTTGTACCAAACCCGTAAAAGCTTTCTCTCTGTGCATCAATGTAGCTTGTGCCCACATACTTCTTCCGATAAGGCGCTTTGAAGTATTCCCAAGTCGATCATCGCCGTAGCACCATCTCGAACCGTGAGCCACCATCGATATGACTCATCCTTGAGAAGCGACACCGCTCCCTTTCTCCTCATTCGCCGATCTATCTCATCCATGATTCTTTCGACGATTCTAGCCAATACTTAGCCGTATTGGGCGCCACACCGGACACACCTCGGAAAAATTTAGCTCCGTTAGCTCAAGTCTCTCAGTACCGACTTAGAGCTCCTCCACCTCCACCCATTCCAGCTACTCTCTCTAGAACCCGCAAAGATCGCCAGACACACTGCGTCATCACCCGCCTAATCCTCGCTCCTCGGCTCCAAAGGTTGGGGGTGGTGGTGGCGGTGGTACCTCATTCTCGAGATCCACGACCCGATCGGTGTGTCTCGACACGGTCATCCTACCCCTTCCGCGCCCACGACGGCCACGCCCTCTAAAGCTCATTCTAACTATCGCGCTTTAACTGATTAGGAAATTTTTATGAATTAGTACATGTTTCACTTGGTTATCCGCGAAGAAATTTTATGAAAAGAATTTAATAGAGATTCTTTCGATCAATCAAAGTTTTAAGTCTTCTGTCTCTAATTTACATAGAAAAGTACATCCATTCCCTATACCTTTCATACCTATGCACTCTTGGGCATTATTGTCCGTTTCTATCCTGTGGGTATTTTTCGTAATTTTGCCACTAGGAAATTTCAGTAATTTTGGTAAGTTGAAGAATATTTTGAAAATTTTCCGAAAGTAAATTTTTTTTTGCTATTGAAATGAGTATCATAACGATTTTTAAAACTTAGAGCTTTCACAAAACAGGTTAATCCCTTTTGGGTTTTATTTAACGTGTTTAATTTATGACCGAGTCCTCTTGGTTAGGGTGAACCGGCTACGCACCAGGTAGGAATCCCGCGAAGAGGAGGTGAGTCACGAGGATCGCTTAAATACCAAGCTCTTAGGATCCAATCCTAGACATGCGCACTAAGGTTACCACACCCTAACTCGCGACTTGGTCATCGGTTGGTTTTAATTAGGCCATTAAAGTCTTGTGAGTTTTGTTGGGGTGGACTAGTCCTAAGGTTCAACACCTATCACACTAACTACGCTCCCTACTTACCCTTCTATAATAATAATCCATACAAAAAGTTAGAGGTACTTACAGGCGGATCGGTGCGTGAGAGACTCGGTGCCATGCTTATTCAAAACCAAAATATTTCAAATAGACCTACCAAAACATTTTTGAGCCTTGGGCCCCACAGTAGAGCTTTGAAGGGCTCGATACTAATTTGTAACACCCCAAACCCAGCCCAAACATTACGATCGAATTTGGTATGCTACTTGAGGAAAAACTTTTGAAAATCCCTTTTAAGTCGTTTTAAATTTTGATAAAAGATATTGTTTTGATTTAAAACAGTTGAGGTGTTATGAAGAAAGCATTACTTAATGTCATTTAAAATATACTAAGTTAGGTTGTTACAGCTTTCAAGTGTACCCGATGGCACAATAAAATATTTTTACGAATTAATTTGAGAAAACATGTGTACCCATTTTAATATCATAAAATAGTTAAGCAATTTATCAAAACATAAAATAATCCAAGTGCAAATTTTAGGAGGCCTTATTACATCTTAAACAAAATAAATCAAACCCATATTAAAATAAAAATAGTTCCAAATCCACCTAGTCCATATTTTCATTGCATGGCCGCCTCGAGTTCATCCGGCCCTTATCCGCAACTACGAGTCACCTGAAAATGTTAAAGGAAAAAGGTGAGTCATCAAGACCCAATGTGTAACCCTTTTTCCGGTTTAATGTAACATCATACACAAATCATAATTAATTTAATATGCACAAGTTTAATATGCACCCAACCTAGCCATCCGCACGCCTTTCTCTACCCCGTGTGGTACCAAACCACCACTGGTGGTGCCAAACCACCGTGGTGACGATAGTCACGAAATCCGCCAATATTGTGGTACCAAACCTTTGGTGACCGAAGTCACAATCAAATGATGGGGCCAACCCATCGTGTGATACCAAATCACCGGCATCAATCCCATATCTCAAATGTGGGGCCAACCCACGGTGGTACTAAGCCACGTGGACGAGACGCTATGAGGTGCCAAACCTCCGAGGTGCTAAACCTCCGTGACCGTAGTCACAATGTGTTACCAAAACACCGTGTCCGCCGACACGAATATCACCGCTTCTCCACTCATAAAACCCACATCAATCAATGATAGTTAATGTAAATCATGCCAACATACTCATTTAGCAACATATATAGGATTTACCAATAATCATTTATAAGTCACATATACCAAATATGTCATGCTTCCCAAAAGCATCAAATAGCAAATCATATTGTCAAGGACTTACTCAAGCCTTGCTATACCTTTATGGTATTAAACTCAAATCTACACAAACCGATTAGCATACACATAATACTTTGCACGTTAATTAATTATAAAGTGTGTATGTACACACTGTCACCAACGATAGTCTAAATCCCTAAGGAGACAATCGGCCACACAAGTTTCCCTTGCCCTATATTCGACCATTACCCAAAGTTAGTACCAAGGCCATTCGGCCAAACCAAAATAATCTCGAGGGGTTATCATTTGAATCCAAAACCTCACCTAATCGCTTCGAGTACTAACTTCACGCAACCCAGACGCTAAACCGCTTCACTTCCCTACAATCGGCAACCATTAATGTAATAGCCTTCGCTTTTGAATAATCAAAAGAATAATCCCTTAAAATAAATCCTTACCACCTTCAATATTTGACCAAGATACTTCTAAATGGAAGAAGAGAGTTTTGCACACCCAAAGGAGTATATTTGGCTAATAAAGAAATTATTGAGAAGAAAGGAGAAATAGGGGATCTTGGTTTTGAGAAGAAAAGAAAAGTAGTAGATGAAAGATAATGGTGTAGGAGATTCGGCCAAAGTTTAGAGAAAGAAAGAATGGTTTTTGGTTTTGATAAAATTTGAAAAGAGAATGAAAAGAATTGATCAAAGGAAGAAAAAGAGAAATGGAAGAAATGATATTCGGTCACCACAAACTTTACCTAAAGAAGAAAATGCACAAGATGCAAAAATGTAGTTTGGTTCAAAAGACAAATGAGAGAAAGAAAGTGGTATTTTGTTTCCAACAAAATGAAGTTGTCATCAAAAGAAATATTTTTGCACCAAAAGTACCCTATACATTCGGCCAAAGATGAGAGCTTTTGGAGAGGAAAAACAAACACAAAATGATGCACAAAACAAAAGGTTGGTCAACATCCTCCAAGCTACCTACCAAAAATTCGGCCACTCCCCTAGCCTTACATGCCGTCCACATTCATGCATTAAGGCATAGGATTTCTTTCAAAACATCCCTCACCTTCCATGCCTTTGTCCCTCATTATACCATAAACTCAAGATTCTTATCCCTATCTTCAAGCTTTCCATAACAAATTTTCAACTTACTAAAAGGAATAGTCCAACCTATCATAAATAAGTTTGACCGTCCATCAATGCTAGGATACAAAAATAAACCTTCAAAATGTTAAACATGCTACTCGAACCTCTAACCCCAAGCTATAAGTTCAAACACCATAACCACTTTGCCACTAATTCCTCATGTGCTTGTAACATTCCAAAATTGGGCCTAGTAGGATTGAGCCGATTGGGAATTGGGCTTTAGGAAAATTTGAGTATTATTTTTGTGTTGGCTCGGGTAGGAATTTTGTGTGTTAGAATAGTTTTGTGAAGGCTTGTTTTATTTAGGAAGTTAGAATAATTTTTAGTTTGGGATATTTAATGAAGTAGGATTAAGTGAGCTTGACACTTAAGTTAATTAAGTGTTCATTTAAAGCACAAGAGGAGTAAGTGGCAAGATGGTTAAGGAGCTTGAAAGGTAGCTTGAGGTTAGAGGTTCGAGTGGTATGTTTAGCATTTTGAAGGTTTATTTTTGTATTAGCATTGATGGTGGTCAAACTTATTTATGATAGGTGGACTAATAACTTTTGGTAAGTTGAATTTATGATTAAGGAAAGCTTAATTTAGGGGATAAGAATCTTGAACTTATGGCATGATGAGGGGACAAAGGCATGGAATGGGGAGGATGTTTTGGAAAGTAATCCTAGGCTTTAGTGCATGTATGTGGACGGCATGGGTGTCTAGGTGGGTGGCCGAATTTTGTTAGGTGGTTTAGGGGGGGAATATTTGGCCAATTCCTCTTTTGTGCATCTTTTGCATTTTGCTTTTCCTCTCCAAAACTCTTCTTTGGCCGAATGTTTATTGTACATTTTGTGCAAATTTTGCTTTTGTTTTAGCCTTCATTTCATTGAACCAAAAATACTATTTTCTTTCTCTCATCTTTCCACTTGAAACTAAAACTTCATTTTGGCATTTTATGCACTTTTCTTTTTGGTAAACAAGGTGTTGGCCGAATCTCATTTCTCCCATCTCTCTCTTTTCTTCCTTTGATTTGTGCTCAAACACAAATCCCTTTTCTTTCATTTGGCCGAACCTCTTTCTTCCTCAAATCCTCTTTTCTTTTCTTTCTTCCATTGTTGATTAAACCGAATCCCCATTCACTCATTGTTATTCTCTTTTCTACTTATATTCCTCACTTTTATTCACATATTTTCTCCTTTCATTACTATATAGCCAGAAATCTTTCCTTCTCCATTAGAGTTACTTTGGTCGAATATCAAGGGAGCACAAGATCCTTTTTGGGATTTTTTTCAAGCATTAGTAAGAGGGAAGCCATAGCCATTAAGGGAAGCTTTTGGGATTTATTCTCCTAAGGAAAGGTGGTAAGTAACATTCGGCTATAGGCTTTGGTTATGAATAGATGTGCAAGCTAATTATTATCAAGTGTTTTGGTAGGAATCTCGATAGGACAAGTGACAAACACGGAATTCGGTGAATTGGAGGAAACAACGTCTCGGAATTTCGCTAGTATATTCGAGAATTGCTAGAAAATAGGTGTGTAAGATCTCTATACACACTTTATTAATTTACGTGCTATTATTATTTGCCTTAGATCTTTTGGTTGTGATTTGCTTATGGCTAAGCATGGAATTGTAAGTCCCTAATTTTTAATTTTTGATATATGATTTGTATGCCATTACATGATGTTAAATGCTATGACATGAAACATGATAATTGATATATAAGCATGTGATGGTGGGATTGATGAGAGGAGGGGGATGAATTATGGATCGCCGTCCGTGGTTTTGACCACAAGATGGGTTGGCCCCATCAGATTATTGTGACCTATGGTCATCGGTGGTTTTGACCACGGCGATTGATTAATTGCGACTAAGTCCCGTTGGTTTGGTACCACCAAAGTGGTTTTGACCACATTTGATAAATTGTGACTCATGGTCATCGGTGGTTTTGACCACACGATGGGTTGGCCCCATCATCCGATTTGTGACTCTAAGTCATCGGTGGTTTTGACCACCATGGTTTTGACCACACGGGGTAGAAAAGGAGTATGGATGGCTAGTTGGGTTGCATGTGCATGTTTATTAATGACTTGTGTATGAGTTACTTTACCGGGTGGGGATTACACATTGAGTCTTGGTGACTCACCCTTTCCCTTAATATTTTGCGGATGAGTAGATCGCGGAAATGGGCCGGATGGACTCGAGGTGGCCATGCAATGGAGTTTTTAATAAATGAATTTTGGGTTTAATTATCTTTCTTTTGGATTTATGTTGTTTAATTGTAATAAGGCCTCCTAGGATTATTTTATTATTGTTTGCATGTTTTGAATGTTTTGTTTAAACTATTCGAGGATGTTAAAACGGATGCACATGTTTTCTCAAATTAAACGCAAAATGTTTTAAGGTACCATCGGGTACATTTGAAATTTGTAAACAACTCGACTCAACAAATATTTATTAAGTATGGTTTTTAACAAAGAAATTTAATTTGAAAGGCATTTCGACAAATTTTAAAATCAGTCTTAAAATGGTTTTCAAAATGTTTTCTCTGTAGCAAACCAAATTCGGTCGTAATGTTTGGGCCGGGTTTGGGGATGTTACAAAAATTGGTATCAGAGCCCAGTTCAAAGCTCGGCTGTGGGGGCCCAAGGCCCAAAAAATGTTTTAGTAGGCCTTTGAGAAATATTTTTGGTTTTGAATAGCATGGCACCGAGTCTCCGGCACCTATCCGCCTGTAAGTACTCCTAACTTACATGCGATTTATTTTTTCGTAGAAGGGTAGGAAGCATGGAACGTAGATAGTAATAAGTACTTTAAACCTTAGGATTAGTTTACCCCAACAAGGATATAAAACTTTAAAAGCCTAATTAAACAAACCTAGGACCAAGTCGCGAGAGTTAGGGTGTGGTAACCTCAGTGCGCATGTCTAGGATTGGATCCGGGAAGAGCTTGGTACTTAGCGGTCCTCGTGACTCACCTCCTCTTCGCAGAATCCTACCAGTGCGTAGCTTCTGTTCACCCTAACCAAGAGGACTCGGTCATAGGCAAAATCCTAAATAAAACCCGAAAGGGATTAGCCATGTTTTCATGAAAACTCGAGTTTTAAAATTGTTTAAGTACTCTCTAGATATTAGGAAAAATTTATTTTGGAAAAATCTTCAAAATATTCAGGTTTACCAAAATTACCAAAATGCCCCTAGTGGCAAAATTACGAAAATGCCCTTGGTTCTAGAATTACAAGATTACCCCGATTTCAATAAAATCTTCTTACTTTGCAAAAGTAGCCGAAAATCTTGTATTTCAAAATATATATACACCGACTTTTGGAATTTACTGAAATTACCCTTGATTGACAAAATTACCAAAATACCCCTAGTTTCCAAAATTTTGCCATACCTTTAATTTGAGAAATCTTTGAAAAGAACCCTCTAGTTTTGGGAAATTTCAAAAGTTCTGAATTACGAAAGTTTAAAAAAACTTCGATTTATTACGAAAATACCCCTATAGGAAAATGACGAAAATACCCTTGGGATAGAAACCGGACGTAAAACGTCTCAAGAGTGAATAGGAATGAAAGGTATTAGGGAATGGATGTTCTTCTCTGTGTGAACTAGGATAGAGGACTTAAAACCTTATGTGATCGAAAGAATCTCTATTAAACTCCCTTCATAAAAATTTCTTCATGAATAACCAAGTGAAACAAAGTACTAATCCATAAAATTTTTTCTAAATAGATTAAAAGAGCGATAGTTAGAATGAGCTCTAGAGGACGGGGGTCGTCGTGGACGCTTGGAAGGAAGGATGGCCGTGTCCGAACCCGTTAGGTCGGGTCAAGGTTCTCGAGAATGAAGTACCACCGCCACCACCACCACCAACTTTTGGAGCCGAGGAGCGAGGATCGCACCGGAGGTGAGGCGGTGTCGCAAGTCGTGTTGCGAGTCCTTGAGTTGGTGGTGGGGCTAGTGGAAATTTGGGAGCTCGGAAATCTGTTTCCGAGCGACTCCGATCTAACTGAGTGAGGTATTTGGGGTGTGTCGGGAGTGGCACCCAGTCTTGTGAGTATTGGTTGGAATCCACCGAAAGGATTATGGGTGATTTGGATTTCACCGGCGAGGAGAAGTTGAAGGGTATTATCTCCTTGCTTCGGGATGAGTCTTATCGGTGGTGGCTCACCGTAAGGGATGGAACAGTGGCGAGAAAATCTCACGTGGGAATTCTTCAGGAAGCTTACCAAAAAGAAGTATATTGGAACTAGCTTTGTAGACGACAAATAAAGGCTTTCTTGAACTCGGTTCGGGGAAATAAGTCGATGGCGGAATATGAGGTCGAGTTCCTCCGGTTGAGTAGGTATGCTCGTAGTATGGTGGGTACCGAGCATGAACGTTGTGTTAGATTCAAGATGGGGTGAGAGATGGCGAGAATGATGATAGCTCCACAAATAGAGCGGAGTTCTTTGTCCTAGTAGAGAAATCAAAGGTTCTTTGAAGAGGTAAGACAGTCCGTTAAGCGGAACCAAGAACGGAATTGGAATAAGAGGAGCTCGTAACCTTCAAGGTTCTCGGGTAATGAGCAGTAAGAGGACGAGGTTTGATGGGTCAGATCAAGCTGCTAGGCCTGCTGCTGCTACTAATCCTCAATGGCCGCCACGGTGTGATAAGTGTGGCAAGTTTCACAAGGGGGAGTGTTGGAATGGTAATCGAGGATGTTTTGAGTGTGGATCGTTTGATCACGTGTAAGGGATTGTCCCGGAAGTTAGATAAGAATCAGCCCGGAGGGTCGAACCGTGCTCAGGTTAGAAATGAAGGACCACCACAGAGAGGTCGTGGTAATGGTGATGGTAACGGGCGTGGCCGAGGTGCTGAAGGTACAGAGGCGAGGCAACCAAGGTTGGTTTATGCAGTTGGCCGTCGCGAGGAGGAAGATGTGCGGATATGACAACGGGTAAGTTCTTATTTAGGAATACCCTCAATTGTCTTATTTGTGGTTACGTTAGTTTGTTCTTTTGAGTTGGTGAAGTGTGGGAAAATTTTGATTATGAACTTGGAGAATGTGTTTAGAAATATGATAATTCTTTAAGATCAGAATGCGCAGTAGGAGCGTAGTGTGGCGAGATAGGAGGTACGACTGTGAGCTAGTTGGAAATTTCGAGGACGAAATTTCTTTAAGGAGGGTAGAATTGTAACATTCCAAAATTGGGCCTAGTAGGATTGAGCCGATTGGGAATTGGGCTTTAGGAAAATTTGAGTATTATTTTTGTGTTGGCTCGGGTAGGAATTTTGTGTGTTAGAATAGTTTTGTGAAGGCTTGTTTTATTTAGGAAGTTAGAATAATTTTTAGTTTGGGATATTTAATGAAGTAGGATTATGAGCTTGACACTTAAGTTAATTAAGTGTTCATTTAAAGCACAAGAGGAGTAAGTGGCAAGATGGTTAAGGAGCTTGAAAGGTAGCTTGAGGTTAGAGGTTCGAGTGGTATGTTTAGCATTTTGAAGGTTTATTTTTGTATTAGCATTGATGGTAGGTCAAACTTATTTATGATAGGTGGACTAATAACTTTTGGTAAGTTGAATTTATGATTAAGGAAAGCTTAATTTAGGGGATAAGAATCTTGAACTTATGGCATGATGAGGGACAAAGGCATGGAATGGGGAGGATGTTTTGGAAAGTAATCCTAGGCTTTAGTGCATGTATGTGGACGGCATGGGTGTCTAGGTGGGTGGCGAATTTTGTTAGGTGGTTTAGGGGAATATTTGGCCAATTCCTCTTTTGTGCATCTTTTGCATTTTGCTTTTCCTCTCCAAAACTCTTCTTTGGCCGAATGTTTATTGTACATTTTGTGCAAATTTTGCTTTTGTTTTAGCCTTCATTTCATTGAACCAAAAATACTATTTTCTTTCTCTCATCTTTCCACTTGAAACTAAAACTTCATTTTGGCATTTTATGCACTTTTCTTTTTGGTAAACAAGGTGTTGGCCGAATCTCATTTCTCCCATCTCTCTCTTTTCTTCCTTTGATTTGTGCTCAAACACAAATCCCTTTTCTTTCATTTGGCCGAACCTCTTTCTTCCTCAAATCCTCTTTTCTTTTCTTTCTTCCATTGTTGATTAAACCGAATCCCCATTCACTCATTGTTATTCTCTTTTCTACTTATATTCCCTCACTTTTATTCACATATTTTCTCCTTTCATTACTATATAGCCGAAATCTTTCCTTCTCCATTAGAGTTACTTTGGTCGAATATCAAGGGAGCACAAGATCCTTTTTGGGATTTTTTTTCAAGCATTAGTAAGAGGGAAGCCATAGCCATTAAGGGAAGCTTTTGGGATTTATTCTCCTAAGGAAAGGTGGTAAGTAACATTCGGCTATAGGCTTTGGTTATGAATAGATGTGCAAGCTAATTATTATCAAGTGTTTTGGTAGGAATCTCGATAGGACAAGTGACAAATCACGGAATTCGGTGAATTGGAGGAAACAACGTCTCGAATTTCGCTAGTATATTCGAGAATTGCTAGAAAATAGGTGTGTAAGATCTCTATACACACTTTATTAATTTACGTGCTATTATTATTTGCCTTAGATCTTTTGGTTGTGATTTGCTTATGGCTAAGCATGGAATTCAGGTAAGTCCCCTAATTTGTAATTTTTGATATATGATTTGTATGCCATTACATGATGTTAAATGCTATGACATGAAACATGATAATTGATATATAAGCATGTGATGGTGGGATTGATGAGAGGAGGGGGATGAATTATGGACTGTCGTCAGTGGTTTTGACCACAAGATGGGTTGGCCCCATCAGATTATTGTGACCTATGGTCATCAGTGGTTTTGACCACAGCGATTGATTAATTGCGACTAAGTCCCAGTGGTTTGGTACCACCAGTGGTTTTGACCACATTTGATAAATTGTGACTCATGGTCATCAGTGGTTTTGACCACACGATGGGTTGGCCCCATCATCTGATTTGTGACTCTAAGTCATCAGTGGTTTTGACCACCAGTGGTTTTGACCACACGGGGTAGAAAAGGAGTATGGATGGCTAGTTGGGTTGCATGTGCATGTTTATTAATGACTTGTGTATGAGTTACTTTACCGGGTGGGGGATTACACACTGAGTCTTTGTGACTCACCCCTTTCCCTTAATATTTTGCAGATGAGTAGATCGCGGAAATGGAGCCGGATGGACTCGAGGTGGCCATGCAGTGGAGTTTTTAATAAATGAATTTTGGGTTTAATTATCTTTCTTTTGGATTTATGTTGTTTAATTGTAATAAGGCCTCCTAGGATTATTTTATTATTGCTGCATGTTTTGAATGTTTTGTTTAAACTATTCGAGGATGTTAAAACGGATGCACATGTTTTCTCAAATTAAACATAAAATGTTTTAAGGTACCATCGGGTACATTTGAAATTTGTAAACAACTCGACTCAACAAATATTTATTAAGTATGGTTTTTAACAAAGAAATTTAATTTGAAAGGCATTTCGACAAATTTTAAAATCAGTCTTAAAATGGTTTTCAAAATGTTTTCTCTGTAGCAAACCAAATTCGGTCGTAATGTTTGGGCCGGGTTTGGGGATGTTACAGTGCTTTAATTAACACTTAAATTAACTTAAGTGCTAAGCTCACTTAATCCACTTCATTAAATAAACCATACAAAAATTTATTCTACTAAACCGAACCTACTCAAAGTCCATAATTAAGCCTTACCACACCACAATTAATAACACAAAAGTTCAAACACATGAAAAATAATTCAATCACAAATAGCCCCGATTTCAGGATGTTACATACTTATCATTTCATTTTTGTCCATTCACAACCAATATGACATTTCTCAACTACTTTCAAGAGTTTATACCAACTAGCCAAAACATAGTTATATGCAAATTTCATATTAAAACCAAAAGCAACTATACAAGCAAGTTATTACCAAGTTTAACAACTTTACACTAACCTATTATGTAACACATGAAATAAGTATTCATCATATATACAAAACACACCCATTACATGACAAGTTCCACACCATATTTGGGTTTTCATACCAAACCATGAACAAGCACAATATTAACTAAAAGCATACATTCATTGCACAAGTATGAAACATACCACTTCTCGTAAGTACTTAAAACATATACGAGATACTCCTATTACATGCCACATATCTCGAAATTAAACGTTTTCAAAATCTACCAAAAAGAATCTAGATAGTGTGATATTCGTGTTGATTTAATCGCCCAATTCCGTAAAATGTTATCTACAAGGAAACATGAAAATGACACAAGTAAGCTTTAATAAGCTTAGTAAGTTCATAGGTTAAAACGATAAGACTTACCAAATAAACATAATAAATCATTTAATAACAATGTTAATAGACATTAGTCTTGTCAACCACAATTAATCAATTGTGAGTTATACAAATATACAAGTTGCCTAATCTATTCAATAATACAAATCCAATCAATATCAAGTCACGGTATACTATCAGAAATTAAGCAAATATTTATAGAATTCAATACGCAAGTCATTTAACCATTTAAAAATTTGTCTGATGAAAGATATCACAAATATGGATACATGGTTATCCATCGTAACACGCCACAACGCTCCAACGAGCCAAACCAACCGAGAACACGTCTTGGTACCAAGTGCCTAGCCCGTAGGCTAACATCTCTCCAAAACACACCTCGACACCAAGTGCCAAGCCCGAAGGCTTTACATCCGCCCCAGGTAACACGCTAGAAACACTGCAAATATAACATGATTGTCCGCAACAAATGTTAGACTTCGGTATATTTAGTGAACATGAATAAATCAGTAATCATCATCTAATCTCAAGTCAGACCTATACAGCACGCAATGTAACCTATTGGCATGCCAATTGTATCCTATCCTATGTTCATCCGGGCTCGATATACAAAACCGCATAATATCTTACAATTCAATTACATTTCTCACCTTGAATCATCTTTATGATTATTTCATTAAATAAATATAAGTATTCACAATTCATAATTCACAAGTCAATAAAATAATGCAAATTATACTAAATTAAACTATATGAAGTTACAAGGGACTAGTTAATAATTTTCTCTTTTTCATAATTATGTACCTATTCTTGATCTATACGGTGATTTTATTTCAATTATCAGTCCCCATATACATTATAAGTCCATTTGATGCATATGATCTTAATTAACATTTTTCAGAATTTCCCTAAAGTTTTACATTTTGTTCAATTTAGTCCCTAATCCCGAAATTCCAAATTTATCAAAATTTCATAATTTCTCATGCTAACTGAATTTTCACTTATACAACTACAGCTCATAATTATTCCAAATTCACAAGGATTCCCTATCAATTTTAATCTTTTATCAATTGAGTCCTTTAACCAAAAACTAACTAAAATTCCTTTACAAAATAGTCATAAACAACAACCAAGATTATAAACCTCATATTTAACATCAAGAACAACTAAAATTCATAAATGGAAAAATCCAAAATCTTTAACAGTTTCAAAAACGAAGGTACGAGTTAGCTGGACCTAGTTGCAATGATATCAAAAACATAAAAATTACAAGAAACGAGTTCAAAACGAACTTACATGCAAGAAATTTTCAATGGCCAAACCTTGAAAGTATTTCCATGGAGTTTTCTTTCTATATTCGGTGGAAAAACCCTTGTTAAGGAAGGTGATGACAATTTACTTTTATTTTACTTAAGTTTAATTACTTAATTACAATTTATACCTTTAATAAAACATACATTTTAATTTAAAACATAGCCTCAAACCGTCCATTTAGATCCATTATGGTCTAATTACCTCATAAATTCTCTTTCTTGTAGTAATTAAGTCATTTAATCATTAAAATTCAATAACAACTAAGTTTTATGTCTTTTCCAATTTAGTCCTTTTTCTTTAATTAACTAATCAAACAATAAAATTTCTAAACTGAACCTTCACCTACAAAAATAATAACTTCATAAATATTTAATAAAAATTATTTACAATTTTGGTTTACAGAAACGTGGTCTCGGTACCTCATTTTCCGAAACCACTTAACTTTCAAAACCACCACTTATACTTGACCAATTATTTAATTACTTAAAATTCATCAACTAAAAGTTCAATATAAAATTATTGTTGGATCATATAATTTAAATACTAATTATTACGGGCTTACTCGTTAGATTTGTGGTCCCAAAACCACTATTTTCGACACCACTAGAAAACAGGCTATTACATAACTGACACCAACTTAGTCATTAAATTGAAAAAAAAACTTCATATTTTCTAAAATAAATAGTGAATACAAAATATAATTATGCCATTTAAGTTTTGTAAAGATTTATATCTCTGATAAATAAATAAAGCAATAATAGAGATGATGACACTAGAAGTAACATACGAAAGAAATTGACTAGAATTTGTCTACTTGTTCTATTAATTAAAATTGTAATATCTGTGAAGATAGAGAAGAGCTATTTATACAACTTCGAATTTAATTCGGTAAAGAGATTTTGTGACTAACAATATACCTAAACAAATCTGTAACACCTTGGAACATGACCCGATCGCCAGGTCCAAGTTACAAGGTGTCACATTCGTTGCCAGAGTAACTACGATCAATCATAGTCAATTCATACTATCATATGATTAATTTTCAACTCAATCACGCATACCATACAATATACAACGATTTCCAGGTCTTATACGATCTTACGGAAGCTCTAAGGTTAACCCGAGACTGAAAAGGACCAATTTATAACAATTTCAGAACATTTAGTTGGCGTTGCGACTTCAAGGGTTCCTCGTCTCGACGCTACATACTATCTTGCCTCATCTCAACGACCAAAGTCTAGCGTTGCACTATGCAATACCATTCAGATCTTTACGTCGCGACGTCACATGCTATTTCTATAATTTTAATGCACATCAACCTGTAATTTTTCCATTCAACCCATATAAACAATTATCTCACATAACTAATTAACATATGCTATCCTCAATTAACATTTCAAGAGCTACAACATTAATACAATAACATACTAATTTCATATTACTTAAAAGTTAATTTCATAACATAATTCACTTTTTTCCTAAACACATACACACCTATTTATCAACACCATTTACATTTGCAGCATTAAACACATTTCAAACCATTGATTTACTTATGTACATATAACATTCACACACATATCAACTTCTACTCAAAAGTTCACAGTTACATAATGTTATACCAAAAATGACTCAACTAGGTACATGACATATAACTAATGAGAGAAATACATAAACATTGTTGAGTCCAAGATCTTTGACTGGATGCTAAAGTTGATGCTTGGAATATTAAATTGAACCTAACTTGCGCACAGAAAACAAACCCTATACTAAGTGATAAAGCTCAGTGGTATTTCTATATTTCAAATTAATATAACATATGAAATAGTCAATAACATATAATTTACATGTTTATACTATCAATCAATACAAATAAACCATATAACCAATCTCATTCAATACAACTCTTTATGCAAATATCACCATTATGTCAATACTTAAGATGAATTGTCTAAACATTTCATAAACTAGTAATCTATATGAATATTTCATACCATCTATACAATGCTAATTAAATTTGTATATTTACTCAGCTTGTAACATTTTATCAATTTCAATTATCATTCAGCCAATTAATATATTATACTCCTGATTAACATGACAAGGAGCCGAACGGATACACGAATCCATCCAACACACCACTTCGGCACCCAGTGCCTCATCAAAACGTCCAAAGTCAGTAAAATCCACCCAATGCTCAGTTGTTTAACTAAAGTAATAATTGTGCCTTGCACTCGTCAGAACATCAGAAGGAAAAATGTGCCAAGCACTTATCGACCTATAGTGAAATTAATCCATATTAGATCTATTGATAAACCATAATTTACACATATTTTAACCCCATGCCTGGCTTAATTTTGGATGAATTTTCATTAGATTTGATGAATTCGATGCTCATAATCTCTTAATTTCATGTTTTATACTCAGGAGAGCTTAGGAAATTGAAAAGAACGAGAAAAAGGCTAAAAAGACAAAATTGGCCTACCTTAGAGACTCACACGGCCTGGGCTATCACCCACGACCGTGTGCTTCGAGCAAAAACCGAGACACTGTAACACCCTGGTTTAGGGGCTATGCATGTTGGGTATAATTCATGTTCTAGTAGGTTTTGGGTATGCTTGGATGTGTTTGAGAGGTGGTAAGAATGTTTGGACTCAAGGGGAAGACTTTAGAAAATTTTGGATTTTTAAGTGCAAAAAGGGGAGCTTGGCGATGGGTGTCTTAAGAGAATTATTTTGGGATTTATGTTTTGGCTGAATGGTCTTAGTGCTGATATTTTTGCCTTGGCCGAATGGCCCTAGGTGTTCTCTGATATTGTGTTAAGGCCGATTGTAGGGGGGAGAAGAACCTAACGTAGGAGACCTTTTCGGGATTTAATCGTTTGTGCCTTAGCAGGTGCGTAATCAACGCACTATTTCTACGATTGTTGGTTTGTTAATGTGTTTACATATATGTGATGTGTGGTTGCCGAATGTGATGGCTTGTGTGGTGAATGGTTATTTTGGGTAACCATATGTCAGGTGAGTAAAGTCTTTTGTATGAAATTATTTATGATAAATACATGATTTGGTATTTAACATGAGATGCCTTCTCTTTTGTTATGATTTGACATATTACCTTTTTCATACATATATGGGAGGTGGATTGATTCGGTGGAGGAAGAAGTGTACACATGATGTACGTGGTCTAATGTTGGCTCAGGCTACATTAGCGCTTGATGGTTAGCTTTGTGCTACCTCAAGGGAGGTGTTGGCTAGGTGCCCATCTCGGCGGTCGATGGCTATGTGCATCACCGTAAGCCGAGTATGTTGTTGGATCACTTTGGGTGATCGGTGGCTCAGCCACGGCCTTGAGCAGTGAGCTTGCCAAGGTAAGATGTTAGGGATCACGATGTGATCGGTGGGGAGTTTCCCACGGGCTTAGGCAGGGAGTCTGCTAAGGTTGGTGTCACGGTTGGATTTTAAGTGGGGCTGAAGTGCATTCTTGCATGAACTGTTTCGATGGCTGTGTGGGTATGGGCCAAGCCCATACATGTGGAAATCTGTGTTTTGATTATGCACTGAGTCATTATGACTCACCCCATTATTTTTCTAACATTTCAGGTGACGCGTAGTTGGATCGGGTTCGGAGAGGACACATGGTGGCCCATGCAGAAAGAAGAGTTTAAACGTTTTAGGCTTACTTTAAGTATTTTGTTTTAAATAGAATATGTAATAAAGGCCTTTTGACTATTATTTATTTTAGTTATTATTTTATTAGTATTTATTATGGTTTGAGGAATTTGAAACACTATGTGAAGATGATTATATTTTTCTAACCTACTCATTCAATTTGGCTTGTATATATTAAACTTATAGAATGAGTATATTTTAATAACAAAGTTTTACTCATAAGTTTAAATAAACATGGATTTTTCAAAAGGTAGCAAGCTTTACTAAATTTTTCTAAGTTAAATAGATTTTTCCACCGTCTTTTCCGCTCTAACATAACCAGATTCGGTCGTAGTGAATGGGCCGGGTTTGGGGATGTTACAGACACAGCCTAGATCAACGTGCACGGCCAGATCACACGGCCGTGTGTGGCGAGCAGGATCGACCACGGCCAAGAGAGTCGACCACCAGCGTGTCACACGGGTGTGTCCCTGCCGTGGCCAAGATGAGTTTCATTCGGATTAGGATACTTTTGGGCCAAGTAAGGCATCTCAAAGCCTATATAAACACCCTAGGGGGCAACCTAAAAGGGGAGCTCGACAGATCTTATTATTATTTGATTTATGAGATAAATACTTGTGCTTATTCTTAATTGTGAGTTCTTATTCTTGTTTTGATAATTCAGGTTATTGATTAAAGTCGAATGTGCTTATTCAGTGGAGCAAAAGTCCCTGTCTAAGAGTAGATCAACACAATTAAGCGGAGTTGATTACAACCCTAGAGATAGGGCGACGAAAATCTGCCGGATTAGGGTCAAACCTAATAAGGGAATCCATAGATCGAGTTAATGCGACAATAGGGGTTTTAATTAGAAAGAGATTTCAATTAATCAACCTATAGTCAGTTGTTAGTAGCCTCGAGAGAGGTATTAATATAATTCAGGGATTTCTACGGATTAAGCCAAGTGAATAAATCGCATGAATCAAAAGTAATAAGTGAAGTCTAGGTGGATTCTTCCTTAGGTATTCTCTATCTCATATAAGTTGTCCAAAGGTATTTTCCCCAATTTACTCTCTGTCGCGTTCATAGTTAGTTAAATTAGTTAATATATTTTAGATTAAAAATAAATCCCCTTAATTATTAGGCTAGATAATAAAAATATAGTTAATACTAGTACTCTTGGTCCTTTAGGATATGATATTCCGGACTCACCACAGCTATACTACTGTTCGATAGGTGCGCTTGACTTTGTTGAAATAATAGTTAGTTTCGAGCTCCATCAAGTTTTTGGCGCCGTTGCCGGGGACTAAGATATTAGGAAAACTAAATTTTCATTACTTTAGCCATTTTATTTATTTTCAATTTATATTTATTTTATTTTTAACTTTGCTAATTTTTCTTTTATTTGCTTCGGGCAGGTAATTCTAGTTTATGACTAGGAGGAAGCCGTCAGGACCCTTAATTTTTGACAGTGA
The DNA here is from genome assembly GCA_025698515.1 of Gossypium sturtianum. Classification (NCBI taxonomy): domain Eukaryota; kingdom Viridiplantae; phylum Streptophyta; class Magnoliopsida; order Malvales; family Malvaceae; genus Gossypium; species Gossypium sturtianum. The sequence goes on from CM046950.1 coordinate 24,602,353, forward strand.
TATAGAAGGTACCGTTCGCAGAAATCGTAGGGAAATAAGGCAAAGCCTACAGTACATAGAAGAAGAGAAAGAGGACGATACCAACACTACCGAAGAGATGGCTGATAATAATCCGCTACCTCCTGTGGTTGCCGCAAACCCGGTGAATCAAAATCCTGTTCCTCGAACTATGTATGATTATGCTAAACCTACTTTAACAGGGACTGAATCAAGTATTGTTAAACCTACTATTGCTGCAAATAATTTTGAACTGAAACCTAACACTATACAGATGATCCAACAATTTGTTTAGTTTGATGGTTTGCAGGATGAGGATTTAAATAATCACTTGGCAAATTTTCTTGAGTTTTGCGACACTTTCAAGATTAATGGCATTTCTGATGATGCCATTCGCCTTCGGTTGTTTCCCTTTTCATTGAGGAACAAAGCTAAACAGTGGTTAAACTCGTTACCACGAGGATCAATCACTACATGGGAACAAATGACTGAAAACTTTTTGTTAAAATATTTTCCGCCGGGTAAAATGGCTAAGTTGAGGAATAATATTTCTTCTTTTGTGCAGATGGATCTAGAAACACTCTACGATGCAATGGAGAGATATAAGGATCTACTAAGGAGGTGCCCTCACCATGGGTTACCCTTGTGGCTACAGGTTCAAACCTTTTACAACGGTGTGAACCCCTCAACTAGGTAGTTGATTGATTCAGCCGCCAGTGGAACCCTAAATAACAAAACCCCTGAAGCGACCTATGAGTTTATAGAGGAGATGTCACTGAATAACTATCAGTGGCAAGTTACAAGGACAAGGCCAACAAAAGCCGCCAGTGTTTTCAACCTCGACGCAGTAACAATGCTATCAAATCAGGTAGAACTTCTTAGCAAGAAAATTGATGGTTTGTGTGGTTCTTCACAGGTACATCCAGTGATGCAGTGCGATACAAATGGAGGAGGGACGAACAGTACAGAATACCCACCCTACAACCCTGGTGTAGAAAGCGAGCAGATGAACTATATGGGTAATAATTTTAGATCTCAAAATAACCCCTATAGTAACAATTATAATCTAGGTTAGAGGAACCACCCAAACTTCTCATGGGGTGGTCAAGGAAATCAGAGACAACTGCCATCTCCAGGCTTTCAACAGCAACCCTACCCGCAAGAGAAGAAGCCGAACCTAGAAGAAATGCTCACAAAATTCATCGCAGTGTCAGAGACACGTTTCCAAAACACTGAAACAGTGCTCAAAAATCAACAAGCATCGATTCAAGGGATCGAGAACCAATTAGGACAACTTGCTAAGATCATATCTGAACGACCACAAGGTAGCTTACCAAGCAACACTGAAACTAACCCAAAGGAGCAAATTCATGTCGTCTCTGTTCACGACAGTGAGGGGTTAGACGAACTAGAACTGAGGCAAGAGAATGTGGTAGGGGAATGTAAGGTTGAGGTAAACCATGATAAACCAAAACCGGTAATTACAGAGTACCAACCTCGAGTGCCATACCCCAATGCGATGAAGAAAGACAACACAGATGAACAATTCAGTAAGTTCTCAGGAGGTAAGTCTAGCTTAAGACTTTAAACGAGCGCTTCTCAGGAGGAAACCCGAGCACTAACCCCTTTAAATTTTATATCTTTGATTTTTAGCACCTAACTAAAAACTGACCAAGTTAAATAAAGCGTGGGTTTTCGTACCACACGGCCTTGCACACGGGTGTGGTCGTGGCCGTGTGGACATCACGGATTTGCACACTGGCGTGGCAGAGATCGTACGACCCAAGGACGAAAAATCCCCAAATCACGGACAGCGATAAAATGCCACGGCCGTGCGATACGGCCGTGGTCGACAAGGAGAAAGTCACACAGGTATGAGACACGCCCGTGCTTCGAGGCTGTGGCCGAGACTGAGAAAGATACACGGGCGTGGAAACCTCTACACAAGCGTGGGGAAACGAACAAGCCACCACACGGCCGTGCGATATGGCTGTGTGACTTAACACGCCCACAACACACGGGCGTGGGAAGCAACCAGGTCCCTGATTCTTATTTAAAACCCCCTTCTCACTTTCTCCCCAAATTCTTCTTCTCCCAACCCACAGCCACAATAACCCTTTCTCTTCTCACTATCTTCTCCCTTCATTTTCCTTTCCCCTTCCCCTCATTCTTTTTCTTTCACCATCCTCACCACCATCTCCATGTCGAAGAAGTGAAAGGACCCTAGCTGTAACACCCGAAACCTGACCCAAACACCATGACCGGATCTGGCATGTCACTTAGGGAGATTTTAAAAGATGTCACAATTTTGAAAAATATTTTTCTTGAGTTTAACACTTTATTCGAGAAAACTAAATGGTTGGATGATTTGTAAAAGATATACATTTTATATTTATGCCTTAGTGGATTAAAAACCGAAATTTGATATTTTCCTTAACTTAATTAAAATGTAAAATGTAAATGTCTAATAATAATAAAAGCCCAAAACAACTGAAAATATGAAGCTAGTGGCCCATGGCCTTATTACAATGAAATTTAAACCCACTAATTAAAAATATTAAAAATAAATAAACTAGTAAAGTCTTTTGCTGAATCAAAATAATCCTTCGCATGGCCACCTTGCGCTCTTCTCCAACCCGGTCTGATGCACTAGGTGCTACCTGAAAGATGTTAAATAATGGGGTGAGTCGCGAGACTCGGTGTGCAACCCTCGTGCACCATCAGTTGGGCCTTAGCCCCACGTAGCAGATAATGAGTATAATATATCGGAAAATATGCAAAGCCCAACCCAATCCTAGGTTTCCATCCGCTATACACCACCCTTACCGCCAATCACACCATTGGGGATTTCTACAATCAACCCACACCGCTACACACCATCGATGACGGTCATGCTGCAGATAGTCGCTCATCATCGCCGATCATGGCAATAGCCACTACAACAGATCATGGCATTAGCCACTACAATGATCATGGCAAAAGCCACTACAATGAGATCATGGCATTAGCCACTACAATGAGATCATGGCAAAAGCCACTACAACAGAACACTTCCCTTTCATCAATCACCCAACCCCATGCATACATAGAAATTGGCATACATATAAAGCATATCATCTCAATGAAACATTCACTTTAGAATGATAGAGATCACTAACACGGTGATTCGCCTTTACCCCTTTCGGGTTTTCAATGACCATGCGGTATTTCGGCATTTAACGAGAATATCTGAGAATGTAACAGTTTGTATGCATACTAATCAAGCAATCTAAATGGTGTGAGAGTGTTACACACGATTAACGCGTAAGACTACCTCTATGTTGATACCCTCGCTAATCGGATCTATCGCCTCTGTCTATAACTTTGCTCAAAAGCCGGAAAAACGCGAATATAAGGCCTCTCCTATATTCGGCCAAGGGTTAGTGTTTACCCGAATCTATACTTTTAGATTAACAGGTCTCCTTACCTCGATCGATTAAATCCCGAAAGTAGTATGATTTGTATGCTACCTAGGCGATTGGATCTCCTTCATTATTGGAATACCGCCCATGAAAGATAATACGAGGTTAGTCAACCATCTAGCCATTCGGCTATGGTCTCCAAAAGCCAGAAAAGATTAAAAGAATAACATAATCGACACTTACCACTTCAGAAGATTTTGGCTACCCTTGTAGGAAGATTCGGCAAACACCAGAGAAGAGATCTAAGAATTTCAGCTTTTAAGAAAATCCCAAAAAAGTATGAACAAAAGAAGGCTGATGCGTTTTCGGCTTCTAGAAGAACTGAGTGAAGAGTTTCAGTTTCTAGAAAAAGAAAAGAAGAAAAGAAATCAAGAGAGAAGCTTGGAGATTTCGGCTAGGAAGAAAAAGAATGGAAAGGATTTCGTCAACTGATAAGGCTTCAAAGGGTTTCGGTTCTTAATGAATGGAAGAAGAGATGAACAAATGGGTAGGGAGAATTCAAATTTTTAGAGAAATCAACACAAGAGGAAAAGAATGGAAAAGAGAGTGAAGGGAGAGGTTTCGGCTTTTGAAGAAATTAAAGAAAAGAAATTATAGAGGGAGACTGAGGATTTCGGCACAGGAAGAGAAGAAAAGGGTAGGGTTCAAATGCCATAATTGATGAGCTATCCCCCTATTAATAGAAACTTAGGCACACCTTTAGCCTATACTCAACTGATTTTCCCCCCTCTCCTGTGTTTGATTTTCGGCCAACACTAGCCTTCCTGATAGATCCTCATCCTATCCCTTATCCCTATCAAAACACCCATCCAAAAGAGGCTTAATTATCTCTAACTCTTCCCTCCTTTATCAGCTTTAATTATCCACATATTAAAACAATAAAATCCCCTAAATAATAGCCTTATTGCCGTCCAACCTACTCCTCCTTATAAGTGTCGAATTTGGCCCAAAAACATGGGCTCCAAACAGCCACAAATTGGGCCTCTCCTCTTGCCTATTGACGCCAACTCCCTTCCCTCTTAGTGGCGCCATTTTGCCAATGGGCTACAAGCCCATTTTACCATTTAAGCTACCAAAACTTTATTTTAAGCCCTAGAGTATCTAAACAGAATATTTAATCAAGGCCTCCGCCCAAGCCTGAGCCCAATTTGCACCTCAAATTCTCAAATTAACACATTAAACACATCCACACCCTAAACGCATAGGCCCAAAAATTTAGGATGTTACAGTTCTACCCCCTTAAAAAAATTTCGTCCTCGAAATTTCCAATTAACTATTAATCGTACTACCCTAGTCTCACCACTATGCTTTTGCTGCGCACTCTAATTTTAAAGCCAAAAGAAACACTTAGTATACTATGGTAGAGTACGCACCGGTACTCGCATCTGGAGCATCCTCATCCCCTTGTACTCATTCTACCGATTCGCGTTTATCTGATTAGAAATTTTATGAATTATTAGTTTTCTTCCACTGATTAACCACGAACAGTCTTATGAATAGTAGTTTTAAGAGTAGTTCTTTCGGATTCGCAATTATATCTACAATTCAGTCTCAAGTCCGCATCTTCTAGTTTTAGGAAGCACATACATCCAACCATCACACATCAACATACAGACAACATCCACAAACCCACATTCAACACATAGGGTATTTTCGTCATTTTACTACCCAGGGGTATTTTTTGTAATTTTATCCTATAGGTATTTTTGTAATTTTCCAAAATAGGGTTCTTTTGTGAAATAAGGTAATTTTACATTTCGTGGGTATTTTGGTAATTTGAAAATTCGGGGGTATTTTGGTAATTTTGCCAACCGGGGTGTTTCAATTTTTTTTTTAAAACTAGGGACATCTCAGTAATTTCGTGAAAATTCGGTGGCTGGTCCCTTTCGGGTTTTAGTTGTAGATTTTGGCCCGTCAACAAATCCTCGTGGCTAGGGTGAACAGTCACTACGCACCAGGTAGGATTCCAGCGAAGAGGAGGTGAGTCACTAGGACTGCTTAAGGACCAGGCTCTTCCAGATCCAATCCTAGACATGCGCATGCCTGATGCCACACCCTAGTCTTGCGACTTGTCTACAGGTTTGTTCGGTTGGATTAAGTCTTATGCAATTGAGAGTTGTTTAACTAGGCCTAAGGTCCATCAGGCTCTAACTAGAATAATCTACGTCCCTTAAAGCCCATCAAGCCTACATACATATATAACACACAGCGAGTTCAGAATACTTACCTGGCGGACTTGGGCCGGAGACGTAGGTGCCATGCCGAGAAAACCCTCATGTATGATTTATAAATATACATGTTTTTAAAAAAAACCTATTTTTAGAAAACGTTTTGAGCCCAAAACCCCTAAAGCCGAGCTTTGAACCTGGCTCTGATACCAATTTGTAACACCCCAAACTCGGCCCAAACACCATGACCGGATCTGGCATGTCACTTAGGGAGATTTTAAAAGAGTCACAATTTCGGAAAATATTTTTCTTGAGTTTAACACTTTATTCGAGAAAACTAAATGGTTGGATGATTTGTAAAAGATATACATTTTATATTTATGCCTTAGTGGATTAAAAACCAAAATTTGATACATGCCATAACTTAATTAAAACGTAAAATGTAAATGTCTAATAATAATAAAAGCCCAAAACAACCGAAAATATGAAGCTAGTGGCCCATGGCCATATTACAATGAAATTTAAACCCACTAATTAAAAATATTAAAAATAAATAAACTAGTAAAGTCTTTTCTTTGAATCAAAATAATCCTCGCATGGCCACCTTGCGCTCTTCTCCAACACTGGTCCGATGCACTAGGTGCTACGAAAGATGTTAAATAATGGGGTGAGTCGCGAGACTCGGTGTGCAACCCTCGTGCACCATCGATTGGGCCTTAGCCCCTGTAAGCAGCATAATAGAGTATAATATATCTGAAAATATGCAAAGCCCAACCCAATCCTAGGTTTCCATCCGCTACACACCACCCTTACCGCCAATCACACCATTGGGGATTTCTACAATCAACCCACACCGCTACACACCATCGATGATGACGGTCATGCTCGCGAGATAGTAATCGCTCATCGTCGGATCATGGCAATAGCCACTACAATGATCATGGCATTAGCCACTACAATGAGATCATGGCAAAAGCCACTACAACAGATCATGGCATTAGCCACTACAATGATCATGGCAAAAGCCACTACAACAGAACACTTCCCTTTCATCAATCACCCAACCCCATGCATACATAGAAATTGGCATACATATAAAGCATATCATCTCAATGAAACATTCACTTTAGAATGACGAGAGATCACTAACACGGTGATTCGCCTTTACCTCTTTTGGGTTTTCAACGACCATGCGGTATTTCGGCATTTAATGTAATATCTGAGAATATAACAGGTTTGTATGCATACTAATCAAGCAATCTAAATGGTTTGAGAGTGTTACACACCTGATTAATGCGTAAGACTACCCTCTATGTCGATACCCTCGCTAATCGGATCTATTGCCCTATGTCTACAACTTTGCTCAAAAGCCAGAAAAACGCGAATATTAGGCCTCTCCTATATTCGGCCAAGGGTTAGTGTTTACCTGAATCTATACTTTTAGATTAACAGATCTCCTTACCTCGATGAAGTAGTATGATTTGTGTGCTACCTAGGCGATTGGATCTCCTTCAAATCCTGGAATGCCGCCCATGAAAGATAATACGAGGTTAGTCAACCATCTAGCCATTCGACTATGGTCTCCAAAAGCCGGAAAAGATTGAAAGAATAACATAATCGACACTTACCACTTCAGAAGATTTCGGCTACCCCTTGTAGGAAGATTCGGTAAACACCAGAGAAGAGATCTAAGAATTTTAGCTTTTAAGAAAATCCCGAAAAAGTATGAACAAAAGAAGGCTGATGCATTTTCGGCTTCTAGAAGAACTGAGTGAAGAGTTTCGGTTTCTAGAAAAAGAAAAGAAGAAAAGAAACCAAGGGAGAAGCTTGGAGATTTTGGCTAGGAAGAAAAAGAATGGAAAGGATTTCGTCAACTGATAAGGCTTCAAAGGGTTTCGGTTCTTAATGAATGGAAGAAGAGATGAACAAATGGGTAGGGAGAATTTGGCTTTTTAGAGAAATCAACACAAGAGGAAAAGAATGGAAAAGAGAGTGAAGGGAGAGGTTTCGGCTTTTGAAGAAATTAAAGAAAAGAAATTGTAGAGGAGGCGAGGATTTTGCACAGGGAAGAGAAGAAAAGGGTAGGGTTCAAATCACAGTAATTGATGAGCTATCCCCTATTTATAGAAATTTTGGCACACCTTTAGCCTATACTCAACCGATTTTTCCCCCTCTCCTGTGTTTGATTTTCGGCCAACACTAGCCTTCCTGATAGATCCTCATCCTATCCCTTATCCCTATCAAAACACCCATCCAAAAGAGGCTTAATTATCTCTAACTCTTCCCTCCTTTATCGACTTTAATTATCCACATATTAAAACAATAAAATCCCCTAAATAATAGCCTTGTTGCCGTCCAACCTACTCCTCCTTATAAGTGTCGAATTTGGCCCAAAAACATGGGCTCCAAACAGCCACAAATTGGGCCTCTCCTCTTGCCTATTGACGCCAACTCCCTTCCCTCTTAGTGGCGCCATTTTGCCAATGGGCTACAAGCCCATTTTGCCATTTAAGCTACCAAAACTTTATTTTAAGCCTAGAGTATCTAAACAGAATATTTAATCAAGGCCTCATTTCAAGCTTTGAGCCCAATTTGCACCTCAAATTCTCAAATTAACACATTAAACACATCCACACCCTAAACGCATAGGCCCAAAAATTCAGGATGTTACAGTTCTACCCCCTTAAAGAAATTTCGTCCTCAAAATTTCTAATTAACTATTAATCGTACTACCCTAGTCTCACCACTATGCTTTTGCTGCGCACTCTAATTCTAAAGCCAAAAGAAACACTTAGTATACTATGGTAGAGTACGCACCGGTACTCGCATCTAGAGCGTCCTCGTCCCCTTGTACTCATTTTACCGATTCGTGTTTATCTGATTAGAAATTATATGAATTATTAGTTTTCTTCCACTGATTAACCACGAACAGTCTTATGAATAGTAGTTTTAAGAGTAGTTCTTTCGGATTCGCAATTATATCTACAATTCAGTCTCAAGTCCGCATCTTCTAGTTCTAGGAAGCACATACATCCAACCATCACACAGCAACATACAGACAACATCCACAAACCCACATTCAACACATAGGGTATTTTCGTCATTTTACTACCCAGGGGTATTTTTGTAATTTTATCCTATAGGGGTATTTTCATAATTTTCCAAAATAAGGTTCCTTTTTGAAATAAGGTAATTTTACATTTCGGGGGTATTTTGGTAATTTGAAAATCTAGGGGTATTTTGGTAATTTTGCCAACGGGGGTGTTTTAAATTTTTTTTTTAAAACTAGGGACATCTCAGTAATTTTATGAAAATCCAGTGGCTGGTCCCTTTCGGGTTTTAGTTATAGATTTTGGGCCGTCAACAAATCCTCGTGGCTACGGTGAACAGTCACTACGCACCAGGTAGGATTCCAGCGAAGAGGAGGTAAGTCACTAGGACTGCTTAAGGACTGAGCTCTTAGGATCCAATCCTGACATGCGCATGCTGTTGCCACACCCTAGTCTTGCGACTTGTCTACCGGTTTGTTCGGTTGGATTAAGTCTTATGCAATTGAGAGTTGTTTAACTAGGCCTAAGGTCCATCAAGCTCTAACTAGAATAATCTACGTCCCTTAAAGCCCATCAAGCCTACATACATATATAACACACAGCGAGTTCAGAATACTTACCTGGCAGACTTGGGCGTAGAGGCGTTTGGAGATTTCAGCTAGGAAGAAAAAGAATGGAAAGGATTTCATCAACTGATAAGGCTTCAAAGGGTTTCGGTTCTTAATGAATGGAAGAAGAGATGAACAAGTGGGCAGGGAGAATTTGGCTTTTTAAAGAAATCAGCACAAGAGGAAAAGAATAGAAAAGAGAGTGAAGGGAGAGGTTTGGCTTTTGAAGAAATTAAAGAAAAGAAATTGTAGAGGAGGCGAGGATTTTGCACGGGAAGAGAAGAAAAGGGTAGGGTTCAAATGCCGTAATTGATGAGCTATCCCCCCTATTTATAGAAATTTCGGCACACCTTTAGCCTATACTCAACCGATTTTTCCCCCCTCTCCTGTGTTTGATTTTCAGCCAACACTAACCTTCCTGATAGATCCTCATCCTATCCCTTATCCCTATCAAAACACCCATCCAAAAGAGGCTTAATTATCTCCAACTCTTCCCTCCTTTATCAGCTTTAATTATCCACATATTAAAACAATAAAATCCCCTAAATAATAGCCTTGTTGCTGTCCAACCTACTCCTCCTTATAAGTGTCGAATTTGGCCCAAAAACATGGGCTCCAAACAGCCACAAATTGGGCCTCTCCTCTTGCCTATTGACGCCAACTCCCTTCCCTTTTAGTGGCGCCATTTTGCCAATGGGCTACAAGCCCATTTTGCCATTTAAGCTACCAAAACTTTATTTTAAGCCCTAGAGTATCTAAATAGAATATTTAATCAAGGCCTCAGCCCAAGCCTGAGCCCAATTTGCACCTCAAATTCTCAAATTAACACATTAAACACATCCACACCCTAAACGCATAGGCCCAAAAATTCAGGATGTTACACTAGCACAGTCTCCCCGTGCGAGACCGATCTACATAAGTTCATGCCGGCAGCTTCATTGACTCGGCAAGCCAAGGACATTTGAGTCCATTTAGTTTTCCTATTTCTTTTCTCTTCTCCTTTATTTTCCTTCTCTTTATCTTTCTTGTGCTTAATTTATTTTATTATATTTTGATTTCTTTTATTTAGGTCCTAAAGGCTGCTAGGGAATCACCACACCACGACCCTAGTATCAACCACCACCGGCGCATCCTCCTCCAACTCGGCCTGAATTTCCCTCGTTTCTTTTCTTTGACTCTATCCAAACTTCAGAAAGTTCCACTTCTCTCCCTCTTATGATTTTCTTACTATATTGTGGATATCTATTTTTGTACATTGAGGACAATGTACATCTTAAGTGTGGGGGGTGAATTTTATTCAAGTTCCTAACTTTTTGCATTATTCTCAAATCCTCGAATTTTGTCTTTTCTCAAGCCACTTTCTCATATCACTGTTAGAATGAAATTTCTTTTGATTTATGATTTCCATTGATATGTTTTGGATTAAGTCATAGTTAATTGTGCATTGATGATTTAAACTTTAAGATATTAGAGAATCAAGCATGATAAGTCTATTTTCCGTAATTAAAATTTCTAGGTTGTTTTCCTAAATTTAAATATTACTTTGAAGTTTGAAATTTACAAGGTTGACATCAAAAACCATAATTTTTGTGAGATTTTGAGCCTTTTAGAGCATATTCTTTTCTTGCTCACTTTATTAATTATGAGTGTGTCAACATTGATTTGTTATTCTAGAACTTGCTTCGATCATACATGTCGAGACCACACCTCTGATTTGATATACTGAGATGATAAAGGCACCTAGGTTTTAACCCACTTATTCCACTAAAAAGCCTACCCGTTTAATTAACCCCTAGTGACCCCTTTGAATCCTAACAAACAATGTCTTGACTCACCCGTTAATATTAACCCAAAACCCATTTTGTATTTGTTATCACCATTTCTCTTGACTACCCTTATGTCGAGATTTGATTTGATCAGTTGCTTAACTATTTTCTTTATTCCAGTTATTAACTTCTATCTTATTATTGTATGTGCTTATTCTTAAAAAAAGCGAAGTATATTCATTATTAGTTCTATGTTATTTGAGCTTATGCGTTAATTTCACATTTTGAAAAGAAGCTCGTGTTATTAGTGATGAATTCTTAATTGTTGTAATTATTTAAGTTTTAGTTATTTTTTCTAGTTAGGTAATTTGTCAATTCAATCTCGATTTTAACCCTCTAATTCAGCCTTTATCCACACCTTTAACCCAAGCCCCATTACAACCCTTTTAAAGACCTTTTGATTTGTGTATCATATCATTTTACAGTGGTGGAGATTTGATTTTCAGGCGAGCCTATGGGATTAACTTTTCATGTTTGACTTTTTGAGTGCTTAATTTTAACCTTAAACACTTTGAGTGATTTGAGTGAATCTTTAGTGAGGATGTCAATTCTCGTTGATTTTGGATCAAAGGTAATTTATTTAGATGAGGGGAGACACCTATATTTTCGTGCTATAAAAATTTATGACTTAGATTGTTTGAATCTTTAGGACTCTTTTAGTTAAATTATCAATGTATGAATTATCTATGAATTATGATGAAACATTATTGATGAGGATTATGAATTGAGGAAGTTAATTTCAATTGTGAGTTGAGGATTTTGCTTGAGGACAAGCAAACGCTTAAGTGTGGGGGTATTTGATAAACCATAATTTACACATATTTTAACCCCATGCTTGGCTTAATTTTGGATGAATTTTCATTAGATTTGATGAATTAGATGCTCCTAATCTCTTAATTTCATGTTTTATACTCAGGGGAGCTTAGGAAATCGAAAAGAATGAGAAACGAGCCAAAAAGGGACAAAATGGGCCTACTTTAGAGACTCACACAGCCTGGGCTATCACCCACAGCTGTGTGTTTCGAGTAAAAACCGAGACATGGCCTGGATCAACGTGCACAGCCAGATCACATGGCCGTGTGTGGCGAGCAGGATCGACCACGGCCAAGAGAGTCGACTACGGGCGTGTCACATGGGCGTGTCCCTGCCGTGGCCAAGATGAGTTTCATTCGAATTAGGATACTTTTGGGCCAAGTAAGGCATCTCAAAGCCTATATAAACACCCTAGGGGGCAACCTAAAAGGGAAGCTCGACAAGACGTCGAATAGACACCGAGTAGAAGGAGAAAATACTCCAAGACAGCCGTCAGGAACAGCTTAGGAGAAGGATCTCCATCAAGACTGAGGATCTCCCATCAAGTTCTTTAGAAGTTTTTGGGTTTTTCTTATGTTTTGTTGTTTTTCCTCTTTTATGATGTTTCCCTCTTTTAGTATGAACTAAATCCCTTAGATACCTAAGGGGATGAAACCTAAGACAGATCTTATTATTATTTGATTTATGAGATAAATACCTGGGCTTATTCTTAATTGTGAGTTCTTATTCTTGTTTTGATAATTTAGGTTATTGATTCAAGTCGAATGTGCTTATTCAATGGAGAAAAAGTCCCTATCTAAGAGTAGATCAACACAATTAAGCGGAGTTGATTGCAACCCTAGAGATAGGGCAACGAAAATCTGCCGGATTAGGGTCAAACCTAATAAGGGAATCCATAGATCGAGTTAATGTGACAATAGGGGTTTTAATTAGAAAGAGATTTCAATTAATCAACCTAGAGTCAGTTGTTAGTAGCCTCGAGAGAGGTATTAATATAATATAGGGATTTCTATGGATTAAGCCAATTGATTAAATCGCATGAATCAAAAGTAATAAGTGAAGTCTAGGTGGATTCTTCCTTAGGTATTGTCTATCTCATATAAGTTGTCCAAAGGTATTTTCCCCAATTTACTCTCTGTCGCATTCATAGTTAGTTAAATTAGTTAATAGATTTTAGATTAAAAATAAATCCCCTTAATTATTAGGCTAGATAATAAAAAGATAGTTAATACTAGTACTTTTGGTCCTTGAGGATACGATATTCTGGACTCACCACAGCTATACTACTGTTCGATAGGTGCGCTTGCCTTTGTCGAAATAATAGTTAGTTTCGAGCTCCATCATCTATCCTATGGCATTCCAACTATATCCGACTTTACCCTAACAATTAATAAGGTAACCAATTATCCATTTCATCATATAGCTCATTTCACATTTCATTACTCTCAATCCAATAGCCAATCCATCCTTTCATCATATATCGTAACATATTTCAACTCAATTAGATGTTAATTTCGCATATTCATCAAATTACTCTATTTTCCATTCTATTCAATTTAGTCCTCTATTTCTATAATGAATCACAAACATAACATTTCAAATTCCATTAATCATTTTCAACTTACCCCGTTATCATACAACGCAAAATAGTATAAATATGTAACAATTATAATGATTTGAATTATAGAAATACAAACCAAAAATCTAAATTACTCGTCATCAACTCTCGTCTTTTATTTCCCTCTCGATGTCCTCGCATAGTTTTTAGCTACTAATAATAATCCAAAAATTCAAGATATCAAGTTCTATATCAAATCACGTTCAATTCAAAGTCACGCATATTTTGAATTTATTCAATTTAATCCCTAAAACCAGGACTAGAATAACTTTCAATTTAAAGCCTCTGATTAAAATTCGATCTCACTAAAACTTATTTGGGACCCTCTATTTTCTATCCCTACCAATAATTTATGATAGTTTTTCATTTTATTTAATTTGGTCCCTTATATACGAAACTAAAAATTAAGCTTTACAACTGAGTCATTTTCATATACTAAGCTTAATTTCTAACAATTTATCACCAAAATCTTCAAGAAATCAACAATGGCAACTTTTTAAAACTTTAACAGTTTTACAAATTGGAACATGGACTAGCTAAATCAAGCTCTCATGACCTCAAATTTATAAAAATTACAAGAAAAGGACTAAATTGTCATTTAAGTCCTCAAGTCATTTTCTAATTAACAATCTATAGCGATTGGACTTTTACGATTTAGTCCCAAAGCCACAATTAATCACTCATTCGACTAATTTACTTACTAAAACTTAGATTCATAAATAAACTAGCTCTGTAAATATTCTTATTTACTATTTACGGAAATGACTCCCGAAACCACATTTTTTTACTAAACCTCATGATGCTAACAAGTTTGCAACTTTTATGGAATGGTGTAATTTTTCAGGTCTTTGTGCGCCACATAAGAGAATTCGTGTAACATCCTAAAATTCAGAATTTTATGCTTTGCATTATATCATGCAATAGGCTAGCTAAGAATGTTAATTGTGTATGATTAGGGGTCCTTAGAAGGCACGGGATTGAGTTGGGCCTTAGCAAATTTTTTGTGTTCGAGCACTTTAAGGAGAGAAGGTAAGTGGCGTCAATGCTTAAGGAAATAAGTGTGTATTTTGCTAGAATAAGTGAGCATATGGCAAGGAGGTAGTGGCGTCTAGTAGAGAGCTTGGAGGGAAGGGGTTTAAATCCCACCTAGTGCAAAATTTTTGATTAATTTTTGTACTTCTCTTCCATGTGTCGGCCATGGTGATAATTAAGGTAAGGAAGACTTTTTTTATTTATGGAAAGATGACTAAGGATTATGGTAAGGAGGAAAACAAGGGAAAATGAAGGAAAGAAATCAAATAAAAAGGCAAGGGAGGGAACATGTTGGCCAATTTTGTGGAAGATATTTTGGAAAGAGTTTGTGGTCAACCAAGACCTTTTTGGTGCTTAGGATGCACAATTTTGATAGGGTAAAGAGGGGAGCCAAATTTCTTTAGGCATTTGGCAAATTTTGGTGCATGAGAGGTTTTTTTTTTTTTAGCATTTTGGTGTCTTCTTTTCCTATTCTTTTCCTTCATTTGCCGAAACTCTAAAGCCAAAGATTGTCCACTTTTCTCCCTTGATGCCGAAGCACTCACCTTGTTGCTCATCTTCCTTTGGTTAGCTGAAACAAATCTAGAACACTTCTCTCTTCCATTTCTTCTTTTCCTTCCTCATTATTTTTCCAACCTTTTGGCCGAAACACTCTAGCCTTTTGTTCTTTTCTCCTTTCTTTTGGTTTTGCCAAAACACTCAATCCAATTGGGTTCATTTTCTTTTGGTAATAGCCGAACCTCTATACTCATTTGTTTATCACTTCTTTTCTTCTTCACCATTTCCTCAATCATTCTCCCTTTCTCTTAAATCGACACTACTTTGTGGCTGAACCTTCTTTCTTCCTTTCTCTTCAATAGCCAAATCTTTAACATCTTCTCGCTTCTCTATCTTGTGTGATGTACATTTCCTTCTTGGTTGAATAGGGTAAGGGCTTCATTCTACACTCTTTATTTTCTTCTTCTCCTTAGCCGAATGTATGTCTTTTATCATTAGATTACTTCACTTTGTTTTAAATATAAATATCACTCCCTCCTAATCCCTCATATTGTGATCATCTTCTTGTTGTAGTATTATAGTGGGAAGCCTAATCTTACATCCTTGTTAATTCATCCGTAGACATAAGTTCAAACGGTGGAAATCGGATCTATCAATGTTAAGGTAAGAAGTTTCTTTATGGATTATTTCAATCTCGCTCATTGTTTGATTAGTTTGCTAAACGGAATGATGGTTGTGACTAATCGGCTATTATAGGGATTATATCGCTCGTTTCATCCACTCGTTGTTTCTTCAGAATAAGTGGCAAGTGGTAACGATTTGAAGGGAAAAGCGTTAGTAGGAGACAAAAGGAGTGGATTTACAATTCCTACTCCTAAGTTCAAATGAAGGGCGTTATCGGCGGTTCGAGATTTTCCACCGGGTTGTGGACCATCATCTGTTGAGAATAGACAAATCGTGGTCGTTAACGATACTAAGAGTAAGCAATTCATTAGATCGTCTGATTTAGTTTTGGATTAATAAAATCTCGTTTGTTGGTTAATCGAGTGTAATGGTGATTTAGGTGCCGACGATCAAGAAGGTTTAGTCTTTACCGTAATCAGGTGTGTAATCTCACACCGAAATCCCGTAAATCTGTGATTTATCATCATGTTAGAAAATTGATCGATGTTGCTTAAGAACATAAAAACGGTATTATGTTATAAATCGAGTGATTTGCTTAAACATCGTTAATACTAAGATTTGACAAAATCGGAGTTAATTTGTAGAATTACAAAAATGCCCTTATAAATTTGGACTGAAAATACCCTCAATGGGCCGTTTTTATGAAAATGCCCCTATGGGTGAATTGCGAGAATGCCTTAGTGGATCGAATTACAAAGTTCTATAATGAGCCGATTCACCGTAATAAATTATTGGATTAATGACTGTTGTACATATATGTGGATATTATGCTTTATTATGTATGTTCCATGTTACATATCGCATGGGTTGGGAAAAATTGTATGAAGAGCAGTGTAGCCTGGTGGCATTGCCACAAAATCTCACTTATGATTTCGGTGTCTTGGCCACAATAAACAAATATATTATAAATGGCAACTTGCCCTGTGAATTGTGTGTGGCGGCGGGGTAGGTTGACTTGATCCCCACAGTGTGATTGGTACGGTCGAGGGTGTGATGGATGGATGGGTTGGGTTACATTCATATCATTTTAATATTGTTATGTAAATGTGCTTAAGCCCAAGTTATTGCTAAATGGATTCAGGCCAAGTGGATGACGGTAAGGGGATTATGCACTGAGTTCTAGTAACTCACCCCTTTTCCTTAACATTTGCAGATAATGCTCAGTAATGTGGACTTGGGCCATGGATGACTCGGTGGAGGCCATACTTTAGAAATGGTGTTTCGAACTTTAGTAAATTCCCTTTTCCGTTTATCTTGTTACTTTTACTATTTTGGATTTTAAAGTTGTAATAAGGCCTCTAGACTATTTTTATTTTGCTTTATGTTTGGGATGTTTTTATTATTTCACTTAAATTGTTTAAAAAGGCGATTTTTCTAAAAGCATAAATAACGGTTTCCAAAGTTGATTAACAAATGGATTTCATAAACTCACTTGTACAAATAATTTAACTTGGAATATCTTTCAAATTATCAACAATATTTTCAAAAGTCACAGTTTTAATATCACAAATTTGAATATCGATTCTTCAATTAAACCTCTCGGGATTAGTAGTATTTCTAATCAAACTCGTTTTCTTAACCATAACCAAATAATACCTATTTTAGTACGAATCACAAGGTTTTTATACATTTTCCCTTATGTGACATGTCAGATCCGGTCGTAACGCGTGGACCGAGTTTGGGGTGTTACATTTTATGGTATTAGAGCCCGGTTGCAAAACTCAACTGTGGTTTGGGTTCAAAAGTGTTTTCCAAAGCTGTTTAAAATTTTAAATTATAAATGCATGATCTAAAGGAAGTATGGCACCATGGGTATCCGACACCAAGTCAAGTAAGTTTATGTTTTCATTTTATGATTATTGTAGTATGATTGTAGAAACACTCTAGAACTTTTAGCTTTAGGAGCTGAAACTATAGAGATTGAGACCTTAGGATACGTTTTGCGAAAATAACTTTACTTCCTATACTTCATAAAACATTGTTTAATAAACATTGAATAATATACTGATTCATAAGACTTGTAATCAGATTAAATCGATTTAGTAAACATGAGCGCTAGAGGACGTGGACGCGGTAGACGTGGCCATGGTAGAGGCCGAGGTGCTAGAGTTGTATCTGAGGCATCGGGACCTATACCAGAAATGGATGCCCCTGCGTCACTAGTGACTGAAGCTGGGTCACACGAATGAATGAGAGAGGACGATGCTTTGTCCCAAGCAATGTTGCGAGTTCTAGAAAGGGTTGCTAGGGCAAGAACTGGGTCAGCAGCTCGTGGGTCGGTATCTGAACGACTCAGATTGAATGGGGCTGAAGTTTTTAGAGGTATTTCGGGTGTAGCCCCTAATGTAGCAGAATACTGGCTTGAGGCAGTGGAGCGGATTATGGATGACCTGGATTGCACCGCTGAGCAGAAGTTGAAAGGAGCTGTGTCATTGCTAAAAGACGAGGCGTATCAGTGGTGGCTCACTATTCGGGAAGGCACTCAGGCTGATCGTATTACATGGGAATTCTTCAAGACAGCATTCCAGGGGAAATATGTCGGGGCTAGCTATGTGGATGCCCGAAGGAAGGAAGTTTTGAATCGGTCCAAGGAGGTAAATCAGGCAGCGACATATGAGGCGGAGTTTTCTGCGTGCCCGAGTCGGTATGCCCGAGGTATAGTGCCGACCGATTCAGCGCGTGTGTGCGTTTTGAGGATGGATTGCATGATGAGTTACAGGTACTGATAGCCCCGCAGAAGGAGAGGAATTTTGCTACACTGGTGGAGAAAGCTAAGATAGCCGAGGAGGTTAAACACTCAAAACGGCAAAATCGAGACATGGACAAGGGCAGGAACAAGAGAGACTCTGAGTACTCAGGTCCTGCTAGAGGGTTTCAGAAAAGGCCCAGAAATGAGGAGCCAGCTCGAGTAAGAGTTCAAGCTACTACCAATCAGTTACAGCCTTACGTGGATTGTGGGAAACTTCACTCGGGTAAATGCTGGAAGAGAACTGGTGGTTGTTTTAGATATGGGTCCAAGGATCACCGGTTTAAGGATTGCCCTCGAGAGCCTGCTCAGACTCAGGTGGCTCGTAATAGATTTGCACAGCCAGCTGGAAGCGCTCAACAGCCGCCGAGAGGCCGTGGGTCAGGTCGAGGTGGTAATGGCGTAGGGCGAGGTCAGGGTGCACCGGGTAGAGGTACTGGTAATAGGGGTAACACGGAGGCAAGACAGCCAGGTTTGGTCTATGCGGTCAGACGTCGAGAGGATGGCGATGTACCGGATGTCATAACCGGTATGTTCTTCATATCTGATGTACCTATTACCGCTTTGATAGATATTGGATCCACCCATTCGTATGTTGCTTGTGTTGTGTCTGGAACTTTGAATATTAAATCTGAGATTACTGCTAGAGAAACAACTGTGATTAGCCCTTTAGGATAGTCAGTGGTAGTAAATAAGTTGTTTAGGGATGTAACCTTAGAAATTCAAGGGGAAGTATTTTTGGTGGATTTGATGGAACTGCCATTTGGCGAGCTCGATCTTATTTTGGGTATGGATTGGCTGGTTAAACACCGTGTGAACTTGGATTGTGCTACGAAGCAGATGTCACTAAGAACTTCGGAGGATAAGGAGGTGATGGTGATAGGTGAAAGACGAAACTATCTGTCTAATGTGGTATCTACTTTAAAGGCAGAAAAGTTGGTGCGGAAAGGGAGTGGAGCATTCCTAGCCTTTATCAGTGCTTTGGATGCCAAAGAATTATCGGTAGAAAGTGTTAGAACGGTGAAAGAGTTTTCAGACGTTTTTCCCGAGGAGCTTCTAGGATTACCTCCGGATTGGGAGGTGGAGTTTGGCATTGAGCTATTGCCAGGGACGGCTCTGGTGTCCATTGCTCCTTAAAGAATGGCGCCGAAGGAGTTAGCGGAGCTTAAGGCTCAAATTCAGGAGTTGTTGGATCACGGATTTATTCGACCAAGTGTGTCACCGTGGGTAGTGCCGATTTTGTTCGTTAAGAAAAAAGATGGGTCGATACGTATGTGCATCGACTATAGACAATTGAATAAGTTGACGATCAAGAACAAGTACCCGTTACCAAGGATCGCTGATCTGTTCAATCACTTGCGTGACGATTCAATTTTCTCGAAGATAGATTTGAGGTCGGGATATCACCAGTTAAAGGTCAAGGAGGCGGATATTCATAAGACTGCGTTTCGAACTCGATATGGGCATTACCAGTTCTTAGTGATGTCGTTTGGGTTAACAAATGCACCAGCTGCATTTATGGATATGATGAAACGAGTCTTCCAACCCTATCTAGACCGGTTTGTGGTTGTGTTCATAGATGACATCCTGGTGTACTCAAAGACTGAAGAAGAGCATGACTCGCATCTACGGGTAGTATTGCAGATATTAAGGGAGAAGCAGTTGTATGCCAAATTCAGTAAGTGTGAATTTCGGATGAGAGAAGTGACCTTTTTGGGGCATGTAGTGTCTGCTGAAGGAATTAGAGTTGATCCCCGGAAGGTCGAGGTTGTGTTGGACTGGAAACCCCCGAAGTCAGTGGCAGAAATTCAGAGTTTTCTAGGCTTGGCTGGGTATTACAGGTGTTTTGTTGAGGGGTTTTCATTGATTGCTGCACCCCTAATTAAGTTGTTGCGTAAGGTAGTACCATTTGTGTGGTCAGATAAGCAACAAGAGAACTTTGAGAAATTGAAGAAGATTCTGACAGAAGCGCCAGTATTGATTCAACCTGAGGCTGGTAAGGAGTTTATCGTTTATTGCGATGCGTCACATACGGGCTTGGGATGTGTGTTGATGCAAGGGGGAAAAGTAGTGGCTTATGCATCTCGTCAATTAAGGTCGTATGAGGTTAACTATCCCACGCATGATTTGGAGTTAGCTGCAGTGGTGTTTGCTCT
This sequence comes from Gossypium sturtianum, assembly GCA_025698515.1. Classification (NCBI taxonomy): domain Eukaryota; kingdom Viridiplantae; phylum Streptophyta; class Magnoliopsida; order Malvales; family Malvaceae; genus Gossypium; species Gossypium sturtianum. The sequence goes on from CM046950.1 coordinate 24,623,010, forward strand.
GAAGATATGGAGACACTATCTGTACGGGGAGAAATCGATTATCTATACGGATCATAAGAGTCTGAAGTACCTCCTTACCCAGAAGGAGTTGAACTTAAGACAGCGGAGGTGGATAGAACTATTGAAAGATTATGACTTCTCAATTGAGTATCATCCAGGAAAAGCTAATGTAGTGGCAGATGTGCTGAGTCGTAAGGTGATATCGGATTTGAGAGCGATGTTCGCTCATCTCAGTCTTTATGAAGATGGTAGTTTATTAGCCGAACTTCAGGTGAAGCCTGTGTGGGTAAGTCAGATTAAGGAAAAGCAGTTATTAGATGAAGTGTTGGGTTCTCGACTTCAACAAGTGGAAGGTGGTAAGATAGGGATTTTGAATTGAATGGTGATGGAGTATTGTGTTTCCGCGGAAGAGTTTGTATGCCGAGGGATTCAGAATTGAGACAAATGATTCTGCGTAAGGCGCATAGTAGCCCATATGCTATGCACCTCGGAGGAAACAAAATGTACTGAGACCTCCGTGAGCAGTATTGGTAGCCAGGGTTGAAACAGGAGGTTACTGACTTCGTGAGTAAGTGCTTGACATGTCAGCAGGTGAAGGGGGAACATCAACTGCCGTCAGGGTTGCTACAACCGGTGAAAATTCCACTATGGAAATGGGAAAGGATAACGATGGATTTTGTTAGTGGGTTGCCCTTAACGCCTACTAAGAAAGATTCAGTATGGGTGATTGTGGATCGGTTAACGAAGACTGTTCATTTCCTACCTGTTCGTACGGATTATTCATTGCAGAAGTTGGCCAAGTTGTATGTAGCAGAGATCGTGAGGTTACATGGGGTACCAGTGTCTATCATATCAGACAGGGATCCTAGGTTTACATCACGATTCTGGAAGGCTTTACATAAAGCTTTGGGAACAAGGCTAAATTTCAGCATGGCATTTCATCCGTAGACTGATGGTCAGTCGGAGAGAGTAATCCAAATTTTAGAAGACATGTTAAGGGGCTGTGTGATCGATTTCAGGGGTAGTTGGGAAGATTTTCTACCATTGGCGAGTTTGCATACAACAATGACTATCAATCCGGCATTCGGATGGAACCCTACGAGGCGTTGTATGGTCGTAGGTGTCGTACTCCTACTTGCTGGACTGAGCTGGGTGAGCGTCAGCTATTGGGTCCTGAGTTGATCTCAGAGACAGAGGAGAAAGTTAAGATAATTTGGGCCCGGTTAAAAGAAGCCTCGGACAGACAGAAGTCGTATGCGGATCTGAAGCGTAAGGATATAGAGTTTTCGGTGGGAGATCAAGTCTTTCTGAAGGTCTCACCTTGGAAGAAAATCTTAAGATTTGGGCGGAAAGGCAAGTTGAGCCCTAGGTTTATCGGACCATACCGTGTACTGAAGCGTGTTGGGCCAGTGGCTTATCAGCTGGAGTTACCTCCGGAGCTAAGTCAGATACATAGTGTATTCCATGTCTCGATGTTAAGGCGTTATCGCTCGGATCCATCTCATATCGTACCAGTGGAGGAAGTTGAGATAAGACCTGACTTGTCATTTGAAGAAGAGCCAGTGCAGATTTTAGATCTGAATGTTAAGGTACTAAGAAGGAAGTCGGTTCTATTAGTCAAAGTTTTATGGCGTAATCACGGGTCAGAGGAACCTACATGGGAGCCAGAGGATACAATTCGGCAACAATATCCTCATCTCTTCTAATCAGGTAAATTTTGAGGCCGAAATTTCTTTAAGGGGGTAGAATTGTAACATCCTGAAATTCAGAATTTTATGGTTTGCATTATATCATGCAATAGGATAGTCAAGAATGTTAATTGTGTATGATTAGGGGTCCTTAGAAGGTACGGGATTGAGTTGGGCCTTAGCGAAATTTTTGTGTTTGAGCACTTTAAGGAGAGAAGGTAAGTGGCATCAATGCTTAAGGAAATAAGTGTGTATTTTGCTAGCATAAGTGAGCATATGGCAAGGAGGTAGTGGCGTCTAGTGGAGAGCTTGGAGGGAAGGGGTTCAAATCCCACCTAGTGCAAATTTTTGATTAATTTTTGTACTTCTCTTCCAAGTGTCGGCCATGGTGATAATTAAGGTAAGGAAGACTTTTTTATTTATGGAAAGATGACTAAGGATTATGGTAAGGAGGAAAACAAGGGAAAATGAAGGAAAGAAATCAAATAAAAAGGCAAGGGAGGGAACATGTTGGCTAATTTTGTGGAAGGTATTTTAGAAAGAGTTTGTGATCAACCAAGACCTTTTTGGTGCTTAGGATGCACGATTTTGATAGGGTAAAGAGGGGAGCCGAATTTCTTTAGGCATTTGGAAAATTTTGGTGCAATAGAGGTTGTTTTTTTTTTTAGCATTTTGGTGTCTTCTTTTTCTATTCTTTTCCTTCATTTGCCGAAACTCTAAAGCCAAAGATTGTCCACTTTTCTCCCTTGATGGCGAAACACTCACCTTATTGCTCATCTTCCTTTTGTTAGCCGAAACAAATCGAGAACACTTCTCTCTTCCATCTCTTCTTTTCCTTCCTCATTATTTTTCCAACCTTTTGGCCAAAACACTCTAGCCTTTTGTTCTTTTCTCCTTTCTTTTGGTTTTGCCAAAACACTCAATCCAATTGGTTTCATTTTCTTTTGGTAATAGCCGAACCTCTATACTCCTTTGTTCATCACTTCTTTTCTTCTTCACCATTTCCTCAATCATTCTCCCTTTCTCTTAAATCGACACTACTTCGTGGCCGAACCTTATTTCTTCCTTTCTCTTCAATAGCCGAATCTTTAACATCTTCTCTCTTCTCCATCTTGCGTGAGGCACATTTCCTTCTTGGTTGAATCGGGTAAGGGCTTCATTCTACACTCTTTATTTTCTTCTTCTCCCTAGCCGAATGTATGTCTATTATCATTCGGTTACTTCACTTTGTTTTAAATCAAAAGATCACTCCCTCCTAATCCCTCATATTGTGATCATCATCTTGTTGTAGTATTATAGTGGGAAGCCGAATCTTACATCCTTGTTAATTCATCCGTAGACATAAGTTCAAACGGTAAAAATCGGATCTATCAACATTAAGGTAAGAAGTTTCTTTATGGATTATTTCGATCTCGCTCATTGTTTGATTAGTTTGCTAAACGGAATGATGGTTGTGACTAATCGGCTATTATAGGGATTATATCGCTCGTTTCATCCACTCGTTGTTTCTTCGGAATAAGTGGCAAGTGGTAACGATTTGAAGGGAAAAGCGTTAGTAGGATACAAAAGGAGTGGATTTGCAATTCCTACTCCTAAGTTCAAACAAAGGGCAGTATCGGCGGTTCGGGATTTTCCACCAGGTTGTGGACCATCATCCGGTGAGAATAGACAAATCGTGGTCGTTCACGATACTAAGAGTAAGCAATTCATTAGATCGTCTGATTTAGTTTTGGATTAATAAAATCTCGTTTGTTGGTTAATCGAGTGTAATAGTGATTTAGGTGCCGACGATCAAGAAGGTTTAGTCCTTTCCGTAATCAGGTGTGTAATCTCACACCAAAATCCCGTAAATCTGTGATTTATCATCATGTTAGAAAATCGATCGATGTTGCTTAAGAACTTAAAAACGGTATTATGGTATAAATGGAGTGATTTTATTAAACATCGTTAATACTAAGATTTGACAAAAACGGAGTTAATTTGTAGAATTACGAAAATTCCCTTATGGGCTGAATTACGAAAATACCCTTAATGGGCCATTTTTATGAAAATGCCCCTATGGGCCGAATTACTAGAATGCCTTAGTGGACCGAATTACAAAGTTCTATAATGAGCCGATTCACCGTAATAAATTATTGGATTAATGATTGTTGTACATATATGTGGATATTATGCTTTATTATGTAGGTTGCATGTTACATATCGCATGGGTTGGGAAAAATTGTATGAAGAGCAGTGTAGCCTGGTGGCATTGACACAAAATATCACTTATGATTTCGGTGGCTTGGCCATAATAAACAAATATATTATAAATGGCAACTTGCCTGCAAATTGGTGTGAGCGGCGGGGCAGGTTGACTTGATCCCCACAGGTGTGATTGGCTGGTCGGGGGTGTGATGGATGGATGGGTTGGGTTACATTCATATCATTTTAATATTGTTATGTAAATGGGCTTAAGCCCAAGTTATTGCTAAATGGATTCAGGCCCAGTGGATGACGGTAAAGGGTATTACATGACCGAGTTCTAGTAACTCACCCTTTTCCTTAACCTTTGCGGGTAATGCTCGAAGTAATGTGGACTTGGGCCATGGATGACTCGGTGGAGGCCATACTTTAGAAATGGTGTTTCGAACTTTAGTAAATTCCCTTTTCCAATTTATCTTGTTACTTTTACTATTTTGGATTTTAAAGTTGTAATAAGGCCTCTGGACTATTTTTATTTTGCTTTATGTTTGGGATGTTTTTATTATTTCCCTTAAATTGTTTAAAAAGGGGATTTTTCTAAAAGCATAAATAACGGTTTCCAAAGTTGATTAACAAATGGATTTCATAAACTCACTTGTACAAATAATTTAACTTGGAATATCTTTCAAATTATCAACAATATTTTCAAAAGTCACAGTTTTAATATCACAAATTTGAATATCGATTCTTCAATTAAACCTTTCGGGATTAGTAGTATTTCTAATCAAACTCCTTTTCTTAACCATAACCAAATAATACCTATTTTAGTACGAATCAAAAGGTTTTTATACGTTTTCCCTTATGTGACATGTCAGATCTGGTCGTAACGCAGTGGCCGGGTTTGGGGTGTTACAATTCAAAAGTGAGCAAGGATAAAGAGGACATTACGATTCTTAAAAGGCCTTAGTCGAACATCGAACAAGAGGCGTATCCAAGTTTTGAGGACACTGATGAAACATTATTTCGGTAGTGAGACTTATTGCCCCCAGTTACATTTTTAATTTGCCGCATGTGGCAAGGAAACCCAAAAAAATTTTAAATAATTAGATGTTTTGAGCATGGACTCCAAGTGTTTTTGCATGTAGCGTAGGATTTTAATTCGTAGTTATTTTCATTTTAGACTTGTTAGGGTATAATTTTGATCATTGAGATGAAAAATAATGCTTTGGTAGATGTTTTTGGGGAATGTTCAGTGAAATTGCGATACCTAAGGGTGGATATCCTGATTCCTATGAAATATTTAAAGGGGGCCAAAAATATTTTCGGTATCATGATATTAGACCCCTGATATAGCAATACCCATGGAATTTGGAAAGCAAAAAGTTTGGTATCACAATATCAGACCCCTGATATCGCGATACTCAACTTTCGGTATCGCGATGCCTCTAACAAACTCAAAAATGGGGGTTCTAAAAACATGGGATATCGCAATATCCAACCCTGGGTATATCGGTATCCAAGCCGAGTCAGGTGATATCCAATTTCAAGTATTGTGATCCACGTGTTTTGGAGGCTTAAGCCTCCAAACACCTTATTTTTCTCATTTTCCCCAAATCTTCAAATCCTAATCCCTAAAAACTCCCCCTCTCTATTTTCTCTCAATCTCTCTTTTAATTTCTTCTATTTCTCTTTGCAATCTCTTTTCTATTTGCTTTATTTTGGGGTTAGTTTCTTCTTTTGCTGGTATTTCAATCTATTGGCTTGGGAAACACGGAACTTCATTGACTCATACAATAAATCTATCGAAACTAACACGATTTAAGTTTCCCTTTTTGCCTTTTCGTTTGCATTTTTTATTTTTGCTATCTTCATTTTGATTTTATAGTGATTTGTTGTGGATTAGGTGGTTACTCCATATTTTCTAGATAGATTGGTTTAGAAGTTGATAATCATGCCCCCTAAAACGACAAAACGGGCAAGATCCCAACCACCCCCAGTATCGGAGTATGTTTCGGATAAATTTGTTGTAGGTTAGTTGGTTACTCCATATTTGTCTTTGTGTTTGTATTATGTGCAGTTAGTCTGATGCTCCATTTAGGGGAAGTACAATAATCCCCTATCTTTTATTTGGGACACATTAAGGACAATGTTTAGTCTAAGTGTGGGGAGTGCACATAATACTATGTGTTTTATTTTTCTTATTGTTATGTTTGTTTGTGTGTTTATTTTAACTTTTTTTCCCTTTTCAAAAAAAAAATTAAAAAAACTTCAAAAATATTTTTCGTTTTTGTTTTAAATTATTCAAAAATACCAAAAAAAAATTCACTTTCATTTTTATTTTGTGTGATTGCATGGTGCTTGGACTGTAATTAGGTAATAAGCTACTAGTTGTGCATATCAAATAAGTATATAGAATTACCAAACTAGAAAATTTTGAATGTTACTAAATAATTTATTATTCTTAATTGTAGACTAAGTAGTTCTATTAGTTAATGTGTATAATAGACTAGAGGCAATAACCGAAATGAAAATGTATAAAGTGTAATGTAGGATGAATAAAATATACGGATACTTGTAGATAAATAATTCAAATTGCTAATTGTTCGTTTAAGTAGATGTATGCTTAAAAGAATTGGTGCTAGGTGATTAATTCGGGAAAGACCTTAGGCATTGTTTGATATAGCCTAGAGCCTAAAAGCTTACCCGTTGCTATGTACCTTAGTTCCTATATCTTTGAGCCTCGAGTATTCTTTTCTTGTAAGCCTTAATTTCAAAGCCTCGAGCATAAACAAGTGTAATACTCGATCATTCTTTGTCTTGTTCTTTAAATGCACTATGTAATGGACATCAAGCCATAGACATTGAGGCATAAGTAGAGACTTTATGGTGGCTTCATGTGCAAAAAAGGGAAAACAAATAGATTACATGAATTAGTATGTAAAAAAAAAAAGAAGTGAATGAAAGAGTGAAAAATAAAGAGAGAGAGAGAGAGAGCTAAATCAAAATTAAGCTAAAAAATGAAAATCTGTCAGTTCACAATTAAAAATTTTGCATGTACTAAGTTCATGTAATACCTTCTAACATTTTGGAGAAATATGGTAGACGAGAGAAGGAGAAATAAGGAGGTGAGCTTGTAAACAAATTGGGGACAAGTAGGGAACAATGTCATATGCTTAACTGTTTCTAGTGTTTGAACCCGTTTTGAGTATCCATTGTTTGAATTCTAAACCGTCCTAAGCCTCAGAACATTAAAAGCCTAAAATACCTTTGGGACTCGAATGAATCACCAACACAATAATTTATAAATATCTTGCATTTGTTTGAACCAACACGACCAATTCTTTATAAATATATATGAGTGATCCGCATATTTATTTTGATGGATACACTTGTACATATATTCATTTACATTGCCTCTACATCTATTGACATTTTAACTTAGTGAACTAATTGTGTTTGCATTAGGAATAAACAAATTAGATAGATATCACTCTTAAGTTGTATGCTAGGTAGTTCTCGTATGAGTTGATATTTCATCACTATTTAACTTAATTGCCTAATTTAGTCTGAGATTCGTCCTTTCTTTTGCATGTTTGGTGTGTTTGCTTGAGGACAAGCAAAAAATTAAGTATGGGGGACTTGATTTGCAACAAATTGATGTGGAAATTCAGGATTTCCCAGCATACTTGAGGAGCTTATTCTCGAGCAAAATAGCGTCTTTTGAATATTTTAGTTCTTATTTTTTGATTTTAAGTTAATAAGTGAAAATGACTCATTTTTGCCAATTTTGTGACCCAATTTGGCCAATAGTGCCATTGGGAGGCCTAACGTGTGATTGAGTGGTGTAGGGACATCTTGGAGGTCGAAAATGAGTGAGAACGATACCAAAGGCAAAGGGATCACAATACCTACCTCTTGGAATCGCGATACCTCCAATAGGATTGAAGATTGGAGACATCTTTCAGTGGTATTATGATATCCTCTTTGGGTATCCCAATATCCACCCTTCAAAGAGGACCCCAAAGCTCGAAACTACCCGAGGTATTGCGATATCGACTTCTGGGTATCGTGACACCGCCTTTGTTAGGGGGATAAACTTAGACAAAGAAGGTATTCTTTGTCCACCCAATTCACCAATCACCCAAGGCCCGTGTAGAAACATTTTTGGCAACAAAAACTCATTAGAAGACAGGCTAAAACAACCAAAATTGGTTGAGGAGAAGAGAAACACAGATTAGCTTAGTTTTAGGTTTAAATTTCTCTAAGTTTTCTCTTAGTTTTTTCTGCATTTTTCTAGGGTTTTCATTTTTTCTTCTTCTACCTTAGTTTAAAGTTTAGTTTTATGCATTTACTTCTTGTTCTTGTTGTTCTTAGTGTTAGTTAAGTTAGTTACCACTGTAGTTAGGGTTATTTACACTTTCAATCCCTGTACTTTGGATGTAAGACTTTGTTAGCTTTAGTTTAATAAATTTCAGTTTCGTTCACTTTAGATTTGTTAAAGTTTGTTCCTTTTATGTTTTTCGCTTTAGATTTTCTTATTGAATGCCTTTAGTTTCAAGTTCTTTCAGTTTTCTAGTATAAAAATTCAAACTTTTATATTTTTCTAGAGCTTTACTTTAATGGCTAATTTTAGTTCCATTTCCATGTTCATCCTCTTTATTTTCAGCATGAGTAGCTAAACATATAAAGGGGTTTGGTTGATGGAGATGTGGGTATGTAACAGCCCGATTTAGGGGCTAGTCAGAATAGTGGTTTCGGAACCACTAATCTGAGGCCGGAGAAAATTTTTTTATGCTATTCTATGAGTTAGAGCATGATTATATAAGTGTATGAAAATTAGCCCCTTAAATAATAGTTGGCCGGCCATAGGGGACAAACAATGTCAAAAATTGGTCAATGTTGTTAGATTAGGTGGATTAAATTGAGGAAATAAAATAAAATAAAGAAAGGAAAAAGATATCATCTTTCCTCTCTTCTTCTCCACTGAAATTTTCAGCAAACAAGGGGTTTGATAACTCAAAAATTTTAGCAAACTTCTCTCTTTACAAGTAAGTGTTCTAGTGATCCTTTCTTGATAAAAATTGTACTTTTGGAACCCCTAAAGCTTAAGCTTTCTAAAGAGGGGACTATTTTGCAATATGGTGAAAATTTTAGAGTTTTGCCATGTGAGCTTTTAAGTTTTTTGCTGCATTTTTATGGAAGAAAATGAGTCTTAGTTGTAAAATATGTAGTAAATGTGTGAAATGTTGAGTTTTGATGGTAGCCATAAGAGAAACAAATGTTCACCTAGGCTCGATAAAGGTAGAAATTTGATTAGAATTGATTTTCGAGCCTAGGGGTAAAATAGTCATTTTGCAAAAATTGTAAGGGCAAAATAGTAACTTTGCCAAAATATGATTTTTGAAATGCAATTATTAATGTGTTTATTAAATGAGCAAATTTGCTATTATAGCTCAAGAAGAACCAAGAATTTACCTCGACCGGGGAAAGAACAAAGTATCGGACTAGATCGACGATCTAGCTTATTTTGAAATCGAGGTAAGTTTGTATGTGATAAATTCAACATTTATGCTAGTATGTTTGAGAATGTTTGATATTATAATGATACATGATATTCTATGAAATTGAGTATTGGTGTTGAATGAGAAAGATAATAAAAGTTGAGATGTGGAAGTCCCGGTTGGACTATGATAAATGTGAGAATACTATCATCGAGACATGAGATGGATAAGGTCCCGTGTAAGACCATGTCGGGGGTATGGCCTCGGCACCGAATTGAGATTTCGTATAAGACCATATTTGGAATATGGCTTTGGTATTGAATATGAGAATTGTATAAGACCATATCCGGGATATGGCATCGATACTTGAAGTAAGATTCCGTATAAGACCATATCCGGGATATGGCATCGACACTCAGAGGTGACCCCATATAAGACCACATCTGGGATGTGGCATTGGCTTCGTGTTTATGTTAGTGACGATGAATATGCATCTTTGAGTATCCCTCGTGATTTAGTGGGATAAATAGATAAGCTTGGAAATAGCAATGAGATTAGTACTAAAGTAATGTGATTGAGTGAATACAGGTACCCGTGAATAATTCAAGAGGAATGTTTACGATATGCGGCCTGGTATATGCTAGATAAGAACAAGTACGAGTAAGTTATGGCAAAGTGCTTATGACCTTGTGTGGTTATCTAATGCCATAAATTGATGTCACTATGAACTTATTTGCTGCTATTTATTTTCATGCAAACTTACTAAGCTTTATGCTTACCCCTCTTATTTCCCTTTTCCTTGTAGTATTGCCAAAATAATTCGAGAATCGTGGGACGTCGGAGTTCGGAAATCACACTATCGACATCTCTTTGGTATAACAAGTTAGACATATTTTGAGTTTGGCATGTATAGGACTTGGGTATTTTTTATGTCACTTTGATAGCCAAAGTGTTGGCTATTTATGTTATCAAAGTCATTTTGTAAATGGTCATTGGAATTGGGCCAATTCATGACAAGTTTATTTATATTCAATGATGAAATTATGAAGTTTATGCTTGTGTGGATGCTTTGAATTGAGTCTTTGAAAGTGCCTTAGGGACATGAGTTATGTAGAAATATATTGGTATAAGTATGGTTGCTATGTAGGGTGGCATTTGGCTTGGAATATAGCCTCTTTAATGTCCACACGGGTAGATACACGGGCGTGTGTCTAAGCCGTGTGTGACACACGGTCAGCCCCATGGGCGTGTTGATCGGCTGTGTGTCCCCTTGCAAGCTAGGTTTGCAAGTTAGTATGCTTAGTAGTAAACACACGGGCAGAGACACGGCCGTGTGTCTCAGCCGTGTGGGAGGCACGGCCATGGACATGGGCGTGTGCCCAGGCCGTGTGAAGTCTGCACCTAAAATTAGGAATTTAATTCGACACACGGTCTAAGGACACGGGCGTGTGCCTTAGCCGTGTGACCACAGTGAGGTGATGATGTCATAAACAGAATGTCAAGGTTTTGGCACACGGGCGTGTCGAGGCCGTGGGAGGGACACAGGCGTGTGTTCGGGCATGTGAAATAAGTCAGTGTCGACCACGGGTGAATAACACGGGCATGTCTCAGGGGCACATGGGCGTGTCCCTTGGACAACACGGGCGTGTGGCCCCTGTTTAGGCAAAAACTTTCTAAGTGCGTAAAAGTTTCTGGTTTAATTCCGAAACCCTCCATAAGTCTGTTTAAGGCCTTATAAGCCCCGGATGAGGGTGTTATAAGTTTGAATGGAAAGTTTTAAGTTGGAACAAAACTTTATGGCCCGATGTGGTATGTTTAAGCAAGTTGAGTTAGGTAATGCCTCATATCCAGTTCCGGCTTTGAACTCGGGTAAGGGGTGTTACATTTAGTGGTATCAGAGCTACGGTTTAGTCGGTTCTCGGACTAACGTAGCGTAAGTATGAGTCTAGCTGTACATGCTATACATATGAGTATTTACCTAATGATAGTGTGACGACTCCTAACGTTTTAAATTGTGTTTTTATATAGTAATGGATCTTGATCGAACTGCAGCTGATGATGCTGCGAGTAATGCACCGGCTCCCGCGTAAGGGACTGCGCCAGTAGAGAGTAGACCTGAGACTATGGGTCAGGGAGAAGAGGCTCGAGAAGCCTTTCTCCATATGATGAGCAATTGGTACACTGAGTACATTCGAGCAAATCCTAATGCTCAAATCCTAATCCTAAGGAGAGAAAGGCCTCCGGTCGATAAGATCCGAAAACAATGAGCCGAGGAATTTTAGGCTAGTAAGGATGATGACCTAGAAAGAGCAAAATTCTGGCTTGAGAATACCATTAGGGTATTCGATGAGTTGTTATGCACGCCTGAAGAGTGCATGAAGTGTGTGGTATCTCTCTTGAGAGATTCGGCCTATCAGTGGTGGAACACCCTTGTGTCGGTGGTACCAAGGGAAAGAATAAATTGGGAATTCTTCCAAGAAGAGTTTTGATAAACCATAAAAGTAACATATTTTAATCCCACATTTAGCATGCTTTTGGATGAATTATCCCTTATTTTATGTAATTTGGTGCTCTTAATCCTTTATTTTCATGTTTTATACTCAGGAAAGCACCAGAGGATGAAGAGAACAAGAAACGGGCTTAAAACGGGCCAAATGGGCCACATCACGAAATTGACACGGCCTGGACCCAAGACCACACGGCCGTGCCTCATTAGTCGACCCAACATGGCCTGGCCACGATTCACACGGGCGTGTGCCATAGCCGTGCCCCTGCCGTGGCAAAGAGAAGTTTCATGCGGATTGGGATACTTAGGGGCAAAGAAACACATTCCAAAAGCCTATATATACACCCTAAGTATGACCTAAAAGGGGGAGCCTAGTACCTTTTACAGGGGGCGTCTTGCTAGGCCAGTGAAGGTAGATTTATGGGGATTCGCTCGAGGATAGCCAGTTGATTCATCTCTAGAAGCCGGAATTATACTCAAGACGGAGGATTTCTCTTTAATTTCCTTCAGGGAGTTTTAGGGATTTCTTATGTCTTGTTTTATCTTATCTTCTGAGATGTTTTCTTTTATTGTTATGAACTAAACCCTCAGATACCTGAGGGGGATGAAACTTAGACGAATCTTGTTATCGTTTACTGAACTATATGATAAATATTTGACTTGTTCTTAATTATGTGTTCTTAATTCTTGTGTTGATATTTTGCGGATATTAATTCAAGTTTGATGTGCTTAGGTGGAGGAGCAAAAGTCCCTGCCTAAGAGTAGATCTAGCATAGTTAAGCGGAGTTGATCGCGCGCCTAGAGATAGGGTGACGAGATTTTGCCGGATTAGGGTGAAACCTAATATGGGATTCCATAGATCGAGTTATTGCGATTCTAGGGGTTTTAATTAGAAAGATATTTCAATTAATCAACCTAGGGTTAGATGTTATTCGCCTCGAGAGAGGGTTTAATATACATTAGGGAATCTTACGGATCAAGTCAAGTGAATAAATAAATGCAGTTGAGTTAGATAACAAGTGAAGTCCAGGTGGATTCTTCCTTGGGTGTCGTCTTAATCAATTGGTTTTTCCTCAAGTTATTTTCCCAAATTCATTCTTCTTTGTCTTAGAGTCTTTAATTTAGTAGTTAATTAATTTAGATTTAAATCAACAAATTCCCTTTATTTTAGGCTAAATAATAAAAAGAAAGTTAGTATTAGTACTTTTAGTTCCTTTGGGTTCGACAATCCGGTCTTGCCTAAGCTATACTACTATTCGATAGGTGCACTTGCCTCAATCGTTGTCATAGTTAGTTTCCAGGTTCGATCATTCTCATTATTTAAATGTTTAAAACTCTGACACACGATCAAGTTTTTGGCGCCGTTGCCGGGGAATTAAAATATTAAGAAAGCTCTATTTTTATTACTTTAGCCTCTCTTTTTTTTGCAATTTACTTTTATTTTTATTTTTATTTTTACCTTAGTTTTAACTCTTCTAATTTCCTTTCTTTCTTTTTCCTGGCAGGTACCTATAGTTTATGACTAGAAGGAACCCGAGAGGACCTTTAGTATACGACAGTGATATTGAAGCTACCGCTCGCAGAGACCGCAGAGAAATCAGGCGAGCCCTAAATTACCGGGAAGAAGAGCAACAAGACGAATCCAATCCTACTGAAGGGATGGATGAGAATAATCCACCACCACGAGATGTGGGAGAAAATAATGCTCCTCGTACTATGTTTGATTATGCTAAACCACATTTGACAGGAGCCGAATCGAGTATTGTTAGGCCTACTATAGCTGCTAATAATTTTGAATTAAAGCCTAACACTATACAAATGATTCAACAATTTGTTCAATTTGATGGTTTGCAGGATGAAGACCCAAATACTCATATAGCTAATTTTCTAAAGTTCTGTGATACTTTCAAAATAAATAGCATTTCTAATGATGCCATACGGCTTCAGTTATTTCCCTTTTCATTAAGGAATAAAGCCAAAAAGTGGTTAAACTTGTTACCACAATGGTCAATCACCACATGGGATCAAATGACCGAAAAATTTTTATTAAAATATTTTTTGCCGGCCAAAATGGCCAAATTAAGGAATGATATCTCTTCTTTTGTGCAGGTGGATTTAGAAACTTTATACGACGCATGGGAGAGATACAAGGATCTCTTGAGGAGGTGCCCACACCACGGATTACCTTTGTGGCTTCAAGTCCAAACTTTCTATAATGGTGTGAACTCCTCAACGAGGCAACTAATTGATTCAGCCGCCAGTGGAACCCTGAACAACGAAACTCCTGAAGCAGCCTAAGAATTCATAGAGGAGATGTCACTGAATAACTATCTGTGGCAAGTTACAAGGACAAGGCCAACAAAAACAACCGGAGTTTTCAACCTCGATGCAGTAACCATGCTATCAAACCAAGTAGAGATGATGAATAAAAAGCTTGATAGTTTGTGTTCTTCGTAGGTACATCCAGTGATGCAGTGCAATGCAAGTGGAAGTGTGGCGAATCCTGAGTACCCACCCTACCAACCGGGCACAGAGAGCGAACATATGAACTATATAGGTAACAATTTCAGACCTAATAATAATCCTTATAGTAATAATTATAATCCAGGTTGGAGGAACCACCCAAATTTTTCATGGGGAGGTCAAGGAAATCAAGGAAATCAAAGACAACAACCTCCTCAAAATTTCCAAAATTAGCCCTATCCACAGGAGAAGAAGCCGAACCTTGAAGAGATACTGACAAAATTCATGGCAGCCACAGATACCCATCTCCAAAAAATTGAGACAACGCTTAATGGTCAACAAGAATCGATCAAAGGGATCGAGAATCAAGTTGGGGAACTTACTAAGTCAGTTGGACAACTTGCAAAGTTACTTTCCGAACGACCGCAAGGGCGTCTACCAAGCAATACTGAGATTAACCCAAAGGAGCAAATTCTAGCCATAAAAGCTCAAGAAAGTGAAGGGTTAGAAGATCCCAATTCAAGGTAAGAGAATGTGATCAAAGAAGGTAAGGTTGAGGTAAGTAATAATAAGCCAAAACCGGTAATCAAAGAGTACCAACCTAGCATTCCATATCCCGAAGCATTAAGGAGAGACGACACAGAGGAATAGTTCGGTAAGTTTCTTAAACTTTTAAAGAAATTACATATTAACTTACCGTTACTTGAAGCTCTTTCACATATGCGAGATTCTAGAAAATTTTTAAAAGAGCTTTTGACGAACAAACGAAGGATAGACGAGGCATCACATGTGGAACTAAACGCAATGTGCTCGGCAGTCTTGCAAAATAAACTACCACGGAAATTAAAAGATCCAGGGAGTTTTACAATTTCATGCTTAATTGGTAGTTTATCTATTGATAATGCGTTAGCTGATTTAGGGGCAAGCATAAATGTCATGCCTTATAAATTGTTTAAACAACTAGGTCTAGGGAAACCCAAACAAACTAGGATGAGCATTCAATTAGCTGATAAAACGGTTAGAATTCCTAGGGTTATAATCGAAGCTGTACTCATAAAGATTGATAAATTCGTATTCCTAGTAGACTTTGTCGTTTTAGACATGGATGAGGACAACAGTATCCCCCTAATCTTAAGAAGACCATTTTTAGCAACTGCCAGGACTAAAATTGACATTGATGCAGGCGAACTTATATTCTGTGTAGGTGACGAGACAATCACTCTTCAAGTCCTCGATTCAACTAGAACATCGAATAATCAAGGTGAGAAAATAAATTCGAATGATAACCATTCGGTTAACCCTTGTTTTCAGGAAGCACCACAAAAGAATACACTTGAACCCGGTCCTATACCATGTGCCAATAAAGAAATAACTCATGAGGAATGAGGGATTCAGATCGATGATCTAGACGAGTGGAAGACACATTTTAAGGAAAAATTAAGGATACACAAAGCAGAACCAGAGCCATCCACGCGGCAAACAAGTTCAAAATCGGAGATCAAGTATTGATTGATAAAGCAGACCCTCAAATATATCCTCCTGAGCCTAGCACTAACAAAGAAATCCCTTTTAGGGTAATCAGTGTTTTTCCATACGGAAAAGTCGAGGTAAGTAATCCTATCTTTGGCACTTTCAATATAAGTGCATCTCGACTTAAATTCTATCATGATAATGGAGCTGCCAGCATGAGGAAGGACTTTCAACTCCTCAAACTACCATGAATATACAAATGAGAGGAGAGTCTAGCTTAAGACTATAAACGAGCGCTTCTCGGGAGGCAACCCGAGCACTAACCCCATTAACTTTTACATTTTTATTTTGTCCTATTTATTTTGTTTTATCCTTTCTTTATAGTACCTAACTATAAACTAACCAAAAGTATAGAATTCCAGGCCACACGGCCTTGCACACGACCGTTTGGATGTATCGAATCTCCATACTGACATGGCAGAGATGGTACGAGTCAGAGCAAAACAATTTTCAAATCACGGACTCCAACCACCACACCACAGGTACCGACAAAACCCCACGGTCGTGCGATGTGGCCGTGGTCGACACTGGTAGTTTACACACGGGTGTGGCACCCTGAACATGGGCGTGGAAGAAACGATACGATGCTCAACACGGCTGTGCGAGGCAGCCGTGTGACATAGCACGCCCATGGTACACGAGCGTGGGACTGTACCAGGCCTGAAAATCTATTTAAACCCCCTCCTTTCTCTCTTCCTTTCTCTCTTCCTTTACTCACTTTCCTACTCCCCATCCCCTTTATTCTATCCCATTATTCAGACCTCCCCCTACTTTTCTTCTCCAATACATTCCCAAAACCCTTGAGCTACTCCAAATGTCGAAGAAGCGGAAGGAATCAAGCATAGTCTCCCAGAGGGAGACTGATCTATATAAGTTCATGCCGGCCGCTTCAATCAATCGACGAGCCAAGGATATTTGAGGCCATTTAGTTTTTACTTCGTTTTTCTCTTTTGCTTCAATTTCATTATCTTTACTTCTCTTCTGCTTAACTTAGTTTATTTTATCATAGTTTCTTAATCTTAGGTTCTACAAGCTGCTAGGGAATCACACCAGACCACCACGATAACCTCAAGCTTAGAAATCACACCCAACAATAAGGACACTACGGTCCATTTATCTTTTCTTTTAATTCTACTTCATATTTTATTTCTCTTCACTTTAGCTTGCTTTTCTTTAATTATTTAATAAGTATAGCTTTAATTATTATTAGTATATCATGGCTAATCCTTCACAGGCTACCCAATTCCTTCATCTAGCACAGCAATAATGGGTAGCCACCACGACCACAACCATAGCCACTACAACCCCCTCCAACGTCTATGTCATGGAACATCCTCCGAGGATTTTCATCCATAATTCAAGAAGTTTCACTTCTCCCCATATCTTATGATTTTTTTATTATTTTTGCTATTATATATCTTTGTACATTGAGGGCAATGTACATCTTAAGTGTGGGGGGTGAATCTTAAGGATTCCAAACTTTTTGCATTATTCTCAAATCCCTGAATTATGCCTTGTCTTAAAGTAAGTTTCTCATATTATGATTGTAACATCCTGATTTTGGGGCTATGCATTTGATGTGTTTTGTGTGTATGCCTTGTTTAATGTGTTGTTTTAGGGTGTATGGGAGTCTAGGAAAGGCCCAGGGAAAAGCTGGAGCCCTGGCTAAAATTTTCTTTTTAGGTACTTTAGTGGAGAAGTTAGCTGGAATAGGATCTAAGGGATGATGTTGGTGGTTGGTTGACACAAGAAAAGGAGTGGCAGAGTGGCAAGGAGGCGCCACTTAAGATCTTTGGTAAGTGATGCCACGAGAGAATAGAGAGAGGAGCGGAGTTCAAGTCACAAGGAGCTCATTTTGGGAGTTCTTGTTGGCGTCGAGAGAGCAGAGGCAGAGTCAGTGGGACACTTGGGATAGGGGAGTCGGTCGAGTCAAATAATTTGAATCAATGGCAGAGAGGAAAAAAGGGAGCTTGAAGTGTTCAAAATATTTCAAACGGGTGATCAGGAGGAATTTGAGGAGAAAAGAAAGGGATGACCATTGTGAGCTTGGTGTTGGCCGAATTTCAAACTCATAGTAGAGGGGGGAAATCGATTTTGTCTTGCTAAGTGTATGCCAAATTTCAACTTGGGAAGCATAGGCTTTTTGTTCTCAAAATAGTGCATTTTCGGTTTTGAGGTTAGTAGCTGCCGAATTTGTTTGAAAGTGTTTAGTAGTCAAGTGAGAATTTCCTTCCCATTTCGGCATTTGAGGTTTTTATTTTACTCCTTCTTGAACCCTTTTCTATGTGTAAGCCGCAATTACCATTTACTTTCATTCTCTTCTTCATCTCCATTTCTATGCTATAGCCGAATGTCCCTTATCCAAAGTTCTCTTCTCTGATTTCTTCTACAAACCAAATCTTCATAGCCTTCTCTTTTTCATCTTTTCTTTTGGTCACTTCTAAAACCGAAAACTCCTAAGTTCCATTGGTAGTTTTTTTAGTTTTCGGCTCTTTCATCTTCTTTCCTGTTATTGTTGAATCTTCTCTTCTACCATGCTAGTGTCGAATTCTCTTAGGTGATAATTGAATCTCCTGTGTTAAGGTAAGTGGCGATTTCTTCTATATCTTTATCTTCTCTTTTGGTTTTTGGAAGCCAAAGCCGAATGGCTAGTTGGCTTGGTGAGGCCATCGTTTGGACTTATGTTTCTTCTTATTTTCTTGTGTTCTTTGGGCCGCCTATTTCAGGAATTGAAGAAAGTCAAATCGTCGGGATCTCTAAACCGGAAATCATTAATCTCTGAACCCTATATCTCTCTTTTCTGGATTTCAAGGTAAGGGTGTTCTCTTTAGATTTTGTTTAGGTTCGTTATTGTATTCATTACCTTAACCCTATATTGTGGTTTAACAAACCATATTTCATTATAGTATCATTTGACGAGATCTTTTGATGGAATCCAATACCGATCAGGCAAAGGAGGGGGTTGGACCCGTGAACCCAACCCCTAAGTTTAAGAAGCGTGCCGTATCAACAGTCTGAGATTGGCCACCAGAGTGTGGACCGGTTTCAAAACAGAGTCGTAGGTAGATAGCAGTTGTTTCTGCTATCGATAGTGTCGATGTAGAGACTATTATTTTGCGTGTTACCAGGTGTGTAAACCCTAACACACTTTACATAATTGTATTATTAATTGTATGGGCTGAAAAGCCGGAAAAGGCTGTGAATACAGTCGAAATACCCTTGTGGTTAAGGCAGGAAGTGCCAGGTACGTATCTGTAATTATCTGATATGAGTTGGTTGTATGTGATGATATATTGCCTTACTATTAGCATGATACCTTTGATTCGACATAAATTTTGTGCATGGGATATGGGAATGTTGATAAAGGGGAAGTGATTTTAAGGTCACATAGTGATCGGTGGCTCTGGCACATTGTTTTAAGGTCACATAGTGATCGGTGGCGCTGCCACATCTATTTATGAGGTCACGTAGTGATCGGTGGCTATGCCACAGTTAATTTTAAGGTCACATAGTGATCGGTGGCTCTGCCACATTTTACGACGATATATTTGTCAAGGCGATGTGTGTAGCGGATGGAGGGTTGATTGTAGAAATCCCCACAGTGTGATGGTTGGTACGGGATGGCGTGTAGGGGATGGAAATACTAGGTTAGGCCGGGCTTAATGCATTCATGAATTTGTATGATATCATGTATGAGCTTAATACGAGATTGTGGGCCATGGGCCAGTTTAAGTGTTTAATGGTTTTACACACTGAGTCTCCGTGACTCACCCTTTCCCTAAACTTTTCAGGTAATCAGTAGATCGTGGATATTGGAGCCGAGGTGGACTCGTGGAGGCCATAAAAGACGTATTATTTTATGAACTTTTTTTACTTCTTAAAGTTTTTCTTTAAATTTGGGTAATTTTTGATGTAATAAGGCCTTTTAAATTTATATTTGGTTTTATTTAGTATTTATGCCTGACACTATGGAAAATTTTAGTCACGAAAATTTAAATGAGGTTTTATAAATGTGAGTTCACTAAGTAACGTTTTTTTTCAAAATCGCACCTCGTCTAATAAATGATTGCTTAATTAAAATTGTGAAATTTTTCCCAAGCTAACAAATCTTGGTTTTCGAGACATCGCTTAATCAAAAGGTTTTTAAAAATATATATATTATGATTTTTCCCAGAGTAGATAGGAAATCGTTTTCACTCAACCCTGTGACATGCCAGATTCGGTCGTAGCGTTTAGGCTGGGTTTGGGGTGTTACAATGATTAAAATGAAAATTTCCATGATTTATGATTTTTATTGATATGTTTTAGATTAATTCATTGATAATTGTGCATTGATGATTAAATTCTAAGAATATTAGAGAATCAAGCATGATAAGTCTATTTTTCAGAATTAAAAATTTTCTAGGTTGTCTACCTGAATCTGAATATTACCTTGAAATTTGAAATTTACGAGGTTGACATCAAAATACCCATAGTTTTTGTGAGATTTTGAGCCTTATAGAGCATATATTCTTTTTCTTGCTCACCTTTTTGATTTTGAGTGTGTCAACATTGATTAGTTATTCTAGAACTTGCATCGATTATACATGTCGAGACCACAGCTTTGATTTGATATACAGAGATGATGAAGGCACCTAGGATTTAACCCACTCACTCCACTAAAAAAACCTACCTCCATAATTAACCTTTAGTGAACCCCTTTTAATCCTAACAACCCTATTTATTGACTCACCCACTAATATTAACCCAAAACCCAGTCTGTATTTGTTATCACCATTCCTCTTGACTACCCTTTTTGTCGAGATTTAATTTTGAGCAGTTACCTAACTATGTTCTATATTTCAGTTGTTAAAGTTCTTTATTTTTATTTGTGATTTGTTCTTAAAAAAATAAATAAATAAATAAATAAAATCGAAGTGTATTCATTATTAGTTTTGTGATTAAGTGAGCTTATGCGTTTAAATTCCAATTACTGAAGAAGAAGCTCGTATTAGAGTATTATTAGTACAAGTTTTCAATTGATGTAATTATTTATCAGTTCATTTTTTCTAGTTAGGTAATTTGTCAATTCAATCTCAATTCTAACCCTCTAATTCAGCCTTTATCCACACCTTTAACCCAAGCCCCGTTACAACCCTATTAAAGACCTTTTGATTTGTGTATCATCTCATATTATAGTGGTGGAGATTTGATTTTCATGCAAGCCTATGGGATTAACTCTTCATGTTTGACTTTTGAGTGCTTAATTCTGAACCTTAAACACTTCGAGTGATTTGAGTGAATCTTTAGTGAGGAGGTCAATTCTTGTCGATTTTGAATCAGAGGTAATTATTTAGATGAGGGGAAACACTTATGTTTTATGCTACAAATGTATGACTTAGATTGTTTGAATCTTTAGGACTCTTTGAGTTGAATTATCCATGTATAAATTATCCTTGAATTGTGATGAAACACTATCAATGACTATTATGAATTGAGGGAAGTTTGTTTTAATTATGAGTTGAGAATTTTGCTTGAGGACAAGCAAAAGCTTAAGTGTGGGGATATTTGATAAACCGTAAAAGTAACATATTTTAATCCCACATTTAGCATGCTTCTGGATGAATTACCCCTTATTTTATGTAATTTGGTGCTCTTAATCCTTTATTTTCATGTTTTATTCTCAAGAAAGCACCGGAGGATGAAAAAAACGAGAAATGGGCTTAAAACGGGCCAAATGGGCCACATCACGAAATCGACATGGCCTGGACCCAAGACCACACGGCCGTGCCTCATTAATAATCTCGAACACGGCCTGAGCCCAAGACCACACGGCCGTGCCTCATTAGTCGACCCAACACGGCACGGCCACGATTCACGGGCGTGTGCCATGGCCGTGCCTCTGCTGGTGGCAAAGAGAAGTTTCATTTGGATTGGGATATTTAGGGGCAAAGAAACACATTCCAAAAGCCTATATATACACCCTAAGTATGACCTAAAAGTGGGAGCCCAGTACCTTTGATAGGGGGCGTCTTGCTAGGCAGAGAAGGCAGATTTGTGGGGATTCGCTCGAGGATAGCCAGTTGATTCATCTCTAGAAGCCGGAATTATACTCAAGACGGAGGATTTCTCTTTTATTTCCTTCAGGGAGTTTTAGGGATTTCTTATGTTTTGTTTTATCTTATCTTTTGAGATGTTTTCTTTTATTGTTATGAACTAAACCCTCAGATACCTGAGGGGGATGAAACTTAGATGAATCTTGTTATCGTTTACTGAACTATATGATAAATATTTGACTTGTTCTTAATTATGTGTTCTTAATTCTTGTGTTGATATTTTGCGAATATTAATTCAAGTTTGATGTGCTTAGGTGGAGGAGCAAAAGTCCCTACCTAAGAGTAGATCTAGCATAGTTAAGCGGAGTTGATCGCGCGCCTAGAGATAGGGTGACGAGATTTTGCCGGATTAGGGTGAAACCTAATATGGGATTCCATAGATCGAGTTAATGCGATTCTAGAGGTTTTAATTAGAAAGATATTTCATTTAATCAACCTAGGGTTAGACGTTATTCGCCTCGAGAGAGGGTTTAATATACATTAGGGAATCTTACGGATCAAGTCAAGTGAATAAATAAATGCAGTTGAGTTAGATAACAAGTGAAGTCCGGTGGATTCTTCCTTGGGTGTCGTCTTAATCAATTGGGTTTTCCTCAAGTTATTTTCCCAAATTCATTCTTCTTTGTCTTAGAGTCTTTAATTTAGTAGTTAATTAATTTAGATTTAAATCAACAAATTCCCTTTATTTTAGGCTAAATAATAAAAAGAAAGTTAGTATTAGTACTTTTAGTTCCTTTGGGTTCGATAATTCGGTCTTGCCTAAGCTATACTACTATTCGATAGGTGCACTTGCCTCAATCGTTGTCATAGTTAGTTTCCAGGTTCGACCATTCTCATTATTTAAATGTTTAAAACTCTGACACACGATCAAGTTTTTGGCGCCGTTGCCGGGGAATTAAAATATTAAGAAAGCTCTATTTTTATTACTTTAGCCTCTCTTTTTTTGCAATCTACTTTTATTTTTATTTTTATTTTTACCTTAGTTTTAACTCTTCTAATTTTCTTTCTTTCTTTTTCCTGGCAGGTACCTATAGTTTATGACTAGAAGGAACCCGAGAGGACCTTTAGTATACGACAACGGCCCCCTAGGGTGTTTATATAGGCTTTGCGATGTCTTACTTGGCCCACAAGTATCCCATTCCGAATAGAATTTGTCTTGATTTTGGCAGGGACACGCTTGTGTGACACGCCCGTGGTGGACTCCCTTGGCCGTGGTCGATCCTGCTCGACACACACTGTAACGCCCCAAAAATGAAGGGTTAGTAATTTTGCTTAATTTCCTTGTTGTGCATGAACGGCTAGCTATTTGAGTGTATTTGGGTGTTCTAAGGTGGCCTGGGTTTGAGTCAGAGCTGTGGAAAAAATTTAGTTTTTGCCTATAAGGGGAGCTAGCAGTTGGCAGTAGGACTTATGTATGATTATGTGTATTTAAGTGACACAAACTGAGCATGGGACCTGGTGGCTATGGCGTCACTGGGATAACAAGGGGGAGTGGAGTTCGAATCTCTTGGCAAGCAAATGAGGGAATTTATTTTATGCCTTAGGAGTGGAAGAAGTAGAGTTTGGATCAAACTCTACAAGAGAGGTTGAGGACTTGGTCAAATATTTCAAACAGAAGCTGAAGAGAAATTCTAGGAGATTTTGGTGGAGAAAATCAGGGAAGTGATGTGTGTGGGAGTGTTGGCCGAATTTGGGAGTGTGGCTAAGTGAGAAATTCGGCTAGAGGGGTGTCATTTGGAGCATTTCAGCAACCTTGAGTGTTAGTAGAAACCGAAAATTCCTTTTTACTTTTCAAGTTCTCTTTTTGTTCATTTCGGGTTTCTTTCTGAGGTGACGTCTCAAGCAACTTTGTTACCATTCGAGTTTTCATCTTGTTCATTATTTCCCCAACTGCTGCCCACTCCCTGCCCACATTTTTTTTCTTTTTTTAGGTTCCTTGGCCGAATTCAACATCCTCTTTTCCTCTCATCTTTCTTTTTGTTCTCTTCAAGTTAGCCGAACCTATCCTCCCCCTCTTCTTCTCAACGCTTCATTTTTTGTTCTTTTGAGTGAGCCGAAGTTAACCTCTGCTTTTCTTCTAGTATACTTTCATCTCTAGGGCCGTACGTGTTTATTCCTCTTTACTTAAAGGAACCTGTCCTTGCCGAATTTGAGGGTAAGTAGTACTGACTGTCTTCTAGTTATTTCGTGATGGTACTATTCTTTTCTCTCCACTGCCAAATCTTCCCTTTCTTCTTTAGTTTGATGTTGATTGGTTGTTAGGGTCTCTCGAAGTGTGGAAAGGGCCTAGCGACGGAAGTAATCGATACGTTGTTCTTAACTTTGATCAAGTAAGTGTTCTCGCTTTGTGTTTGGATTGAGGGCTGATCTTATCTGAGGGTTTATATTGGTCGAGGGTGGATTTTACTCGCATATTTATTTAATCCCTCTTAATAAGGGTGTATTGTAACGCAGAATCCATCCAGGGGTTCTTAATCTTCGCTAATATTTGGAGAGGCTTAACAAAACTCGGTCAATCAAGGTAGGTGTAAGTATGGTTTCAGTTTTGGGTTGTGTTAAAGGAGGGTAACTCCTTTGAGTGGATGACTAACTGATAGTCTTTTTAACGTAGGATCGGTGCTAGGAGATTGGTGGCACGTTTCATAATCAAGGTGTGTAATCGTACACCCATTACCATACTATTCAAACACAGGATACTGTTGTTTCTCACTTCTGTGCTACTGTATATCGATAAAAGCCGAAAAGCCATGTTTTCGGCATCTGAAGGCCCTCGAGCGTGCGAATGCTCGTAGGGATAAATCGAGCCATAATCATTGGCGTTAGATCGTAGAGGCCGCCACGAACTTTTCCGTGGGTTTAGGTCGTAATGGGCCTCGATGGGCCATGGGGGCCCAAATTGGCCCCACATGGGTAAAGTCCTCAGTAAAATGATAACAATGAATGGGGTGCGAAGTTCGCATAGCAGCAACCGATATTGGGTGGAGTGGGCCACACGAGCGTGTGGGCCCACTTGGGCCGAAGATTGGGCTTTGGGCCCAATTGCACCGTTTGACCAGAAAGGGTATCTGTGTCACTCGAGGAAACTGTAGGCCTCTGAAAAGGCCGTTATATGACTAAATTACTGAATTACCCTCAACGGGTGAAATTACTGAAATACCTTCAAAGGGTGAAAATACTGAAATAACCTCGATAGGTAAAATTACTGGAATACCCTCAGGGGGTGAATCACCATTTTACCCCTCCGATTGACCAAATGACCGTTATGCCCTTAGTGGTAATATAAGTGATGTATGTGTATTTCTGTATGATTGATTATGTTTATGATATACTGCATACATGGGTTATATATATATGACATGACATGTTGCATTGGGTTGGGTTTTGTATTTTGGAGGAAGTACTGTACTGGTGGCTATGCCACGTTTTACTGATTTAATGGCTTTGCCACGCATACTAATTTAAGTGGCTCAGCCACGTATACTGTTATTAGCAGCTTAGCTGCGTTGAAATTAGCAGCTCGGCTGCGTTATTGGTGTACAGGGCTGGGTGGGTCGACTTGGTCCCCACATGGTGTGTAGGGTTGGTACGGGTGGTGTGCTGGTTAGACTGGGTTGGGCTGCATTCTGTTTTGCATTGGCATGATTTTGGGCTTAGACCCACTCTGATTCTGTATGGGGCTGAGACCCAGACCAAACTGTATTGATTAGGGCTTGGGCACAGACTGTTACCATAATAGGGGATTACACACTGAGTTCTCATAACTCACCCTTTCCTTTAACTGCGCAGGTAACCTTCAGCCTTAGAGGATTTGGAGCTGCGAGGGACTCAGAGGTGGCCACATGCTTGATACGTTTTTTTTAATTTAAACTTATTATTTCATTTGCTTTTAATATGCTGGAGTAATGTTTTTGTAATAAGGCTTTTTGGGGATTTTTAACTTTTGTTTGGAATTTTCTTTTGATTACTATCTGCTAGACTAGGAAACGCGGGTTTTTCATACGATAACGTTTTTCAAGTATATCACGATTTCCACAACTTAAAGTTGATTCTTTGAATAAGCTTCCGCAATATTTAATCATGTTTAATAAACATTTTGACCAATAAGGGAAAGTCGAGTTTATGATTTTACTACCTTAACGTCTCAAAGTAAACTAACGTTTAGTATTGAGTTTTTATCGAACTAGCCCTTTTTTTTACGTCACTTCGTGTGACACGTCAGATTCGGGCCTAACGTCTAGGCCGGGTTTGGGGTGTTACACACACGGCCGTGTGATCTGCCCGTGGTTGATAGTCCAGGCCGTGGTTGATCCTTGCTCGAAACACACGGCCGTGTCCAATTGTAACATACTGAATCAGGGCCTTTGCATTTTATGTGTTTGTATGTGAATACTAGGTTTGACATGCTAGTTTAGGGTACTTTAGGGTCTAGGAATGAGTTAGGGGTAAGCCGGAGTCTTGGTGAAAATTTGCTTTTTGAGCACTTTTAGGGGAAGCTAGCTGAGTTGGGTCTTAAGGGATATTGTTTGTGTTAGATGACACAAAAGAAGTGCCTTAGCAAAGTGGCAAGGAGGCGCCACTTAAGGGTAAGGTAGGTGACGCCACAAGGGAGCTGGAGGGAGCAGGTTCAAGTCGCGTTGTTCTCATTTTGAGAACTCTTTTTGGCGTCAAGGGGAGCAGAGGTGGAGTTCGGCTGGGATGCTTGGAAAGGGGAGAATGGATTGAGTCAAAAGTTTTGAACATATGGTGGACAGGAATTTTAGGAGTTTGAATCATTCAAACTTGTTTGAATGAGTGGAGGAGAGGGAATTAAGGAGGAAAAGAAGGGATTGAAGGGTGTGAAGGGTTAGCCGAATGGTGAAGGTGTTAGGTGGGGTTGAGCATTCGGTTTTTCGGTGTTAGCTTAGGGGTGACCGATTGTTGGTGATAGCCTTGGGGGTGTTGAATCTTCGGCTAGATAGGGAGCCTCTAGGGCCTTTTTCCTCTCATTTTCTTGGTGCCTAAACCGAATCACTCCCACACTCTTGGCTTGCATTCTTTCTTTTCTTTCAATTACCCAAAAACCGAATTGTTCCTAAGCCTCTTCTTCTTTTCTACTTTTTGGTGTTTGGCGAAACCTACATTTGCTCTCTACTCATCATCTTTGTTTATTTCCTTTGCCAATAACATCAAAGCCGAACCCTCCTTTCATTTTGGTTTTTCTCTTCTCTCAATTTCTTCTTCAAAGAAACTCCTAACTCTCTTCTCATCTCGAATTTCTTGCAAGAGCCGAATACCTCTTGCCCATATTTTCTTTCTTCAAAGCCGAATCTCCTAGCTATTCTCTCTTGCGTTTTCTCTCAATCTCCCTAGGAGCCAAATTTTGTTTCTCATCGTTTCCCTTCTCTATTTGTTTATTCTCAAAACTAAAACCTCAAACTCCCATTCCCTATTCCATTTTTCCCTAAAAGCCGAAACTTCTAAGCCTCCATTTGAAGATCTTTATTGCTATTTTTGGCTTTCCTATCTGATTCTCTTCTACCTTAGCCTTTGCCGAATCTTCTCTAGGGTGGTGTGGTGCCGATTCTTCCTAGGTGTTGGTCGAATCTGTTGAGTTAAGGTAAGGGGCGATTTCTCTTATTTTGTTATCTCTCTTTCGGGTTTTCATGCCAAAGCCGAATGGCTACTTGGCCTAATGGTTGGATGCTTGGTCGAATATAGGTGGAAGTGGTGTCGCATTCTTTTGGAGATCTCTGGGATTCGTTTGGCTTGTGAATCAAGCCTAAAGCCTCGGGATTTGTCGATTTAGGTAAGGGTCTTAGCTTTGAGTGTTAATTTTCCAATTTCACTGCTTTAATCCGGTCTAGTGACCAAGGTTTGTTCATGGACTCAAATGTCAGCCAAGCGATAGGAGGGTTGGACACTGTAAACCCCACCCTAAGTTTAAGAAGCGGCGATGTCGGCAGATTTGGGATTGGCCACCGGGTTTTGGGCCGACTTCTGAGCAGAGTAGTAGGCAGATAGTGGTGGTGCCTGTCAACGAGAGTGTCGACGTAGAAAGTATTATGTTACGCGTTATCAGGTGTGTAACTCTTGCACACTCTATATGTTAAATGTGTTATTATCTGTGTACTGCCAAAAGCCGAAGTGATGGTAGGGATCACTAAGTTACCCTTGTGGGTAAAAGCGAGGACTCCGGGTATGTCTATTATGGTTGCTAACATTAATTGCATATATTGAAACCTAAATGTGCCATGTTATTTAAATCGTTAAGTATGAACATACCATATTGTAATGCGTGTACATGCAATTGGGGCATGATGAGAAGAGGGAGAAAATAAGATCTTTCAGACTGTCACCAGTGGTTAGGTACCACAAGTGGGTTGGCCTCACATATCATCATTTTGTGACTAAGTCTCAGTGGTTTGGAACCACCAGTGGTTAGGTACCACATTTATTTATTTTTGTGACTCGTCCCAGTGGTTTAGTACCACAGTGGGTTGACCCCACATATTGATATAAGGGATTGTCACCAGTGGTTAGTTACCACAAGTAGGTTGGCCCCACATATGATTATTTGTGACTTTTGTCACCAGTGGTTTGGAACCACCAGTGGTTAGGTACCACAAGTGGCTAGGTGCCACAAATGTTGGGTAGACACAGGAGATGCGGATGGATATCTAGGTTGGTTGGGTTGCATGACATACATATTTTGCATATGAATCTGTGTGAGAGCCTAAAATCTATTGGACGGGGATTTACACACTGAGTCTCGGTGACTCACCCCTTCCGTTATTTTTTTGCAGGTAATCCTTAGATCGCGGATATAGAGCCGAGGTGGACTCGTGGTGGCCATGCACGATATTTCGATTTTTATTTTAAATAGTTATTTCAGATTTATTTTACTTTAAGTTAGATTTTGGTAATGTAATAAGGCCATCTATATTTTAACTTGGATTTATTTATTTTGTTAATTTTCTTTAATTTTGTTTTGAGCGTTAAGGCATGCCTAATAAATTATGAAATGGATGTTTTCAAAACTTAAATAAATTTCAGGATTTTTAAGATTTTACAATCGGGTAATTAGCAATCGAGTATTAATAACAAGCAACGCAACTTTTCAAACTAAGTCTCAAAATGGTTCAATTTGGTCACATAATACAAACTCTGTTTTTATAAATTCAAAGGTTTTCTTTCCAAATCAAGACGATAACTCGGTTTTCAAAAATATTTTCTTCCCTGTGACATGCCAGATTCGGTCGTAACATTTTGACCGGGTTTGGGGTGTTACAATTGTGGTATCAGAGCCAAGATTCAAAAGCTCGACTGTGGGTATAAAGCCCAAATTATTTTACAATAGAGGGTTTGCAAAATGGTTTTGATGAAATACATGTTTTGGGAAGCATGGCACCTGAGTCTCTGGCCCCGATCCGCGACGGTAAGTCTTCTAATTGCTGATTGTATGATTTAAATGTTTTGTGATATGAATGCTAGTATTAGGAAATTTACCTTAGAGACTGAAGCCTGTAGAACTGTGTGCATTTTCGAGAACAACTACTCTGATAATATACTCATAAGACTGTGCCGTAATAAACAGTGGAAAGAAAGCTATCTCATCTTAAAATCAGATTAAATCGTGAACGTTAGACATGAGCACTCGAGGACGTAGGCGTAATGTGCGTGGTCGTGGTAGGGGGGTAGGATTCTTCGATCGGAACCGGTGAGGGTCGGCCATGGGTCAGAGAATGAGGTGCTACCACCGCCAGCTGTGGGCGCAGAGTTTCAGGATCAAACGGGTGGAGATGATGCAGTGTCTCAGGCGATGCTACGGGTCCTAGAGAGAGTCTTTGGGGCGGCGTGGAGTGCGGGGCTCGAGAAATGCGTGTGCGAGCGACTCGGGCTAATGGAGCGGAGGTATTTAGGGGCGTTTCTGGTGTAGCCCCTAACACAGCTGAATACTGGTTAGAGGCGACTGAGCGCATAATGGATGATCTTGACTTCACGGCTGAGGAGAAGTTGAAAGGGGTCGCGTCTCTTCTTCGGGACAAATCCTATCAGTGGTGGCTCACGGTCAGGGACGGTGCGATGGCTGAGGATATCACAGGATTTCTTCAAAGCGGCATATCGGAGAAATACGTCGGGTCGATTATGTGGATGCGCGGCG
Source organism: Gossypium sturtianum (assembly GCA_025698515.1). Classification (NCBI taxonomy): domain Eukaryota; kingdom Viridiplantae; phylum Streptophyta; class Magnoliopsida; order Malvales; family Malvaceae; genus Gossypium; species Gossypium sturtianum. The sequence goes on from CM046950.1 coordinate 24,653,117, forward strand.
TAAGGCATTTTGAATTTGGTTCGGGGAGTAAGTCGTTGTGTGCGAATATGAGGCGGAATTCTTACAGTTAAGCCGTTATGCACAGGGTGTTATGGCTACGGACCATGAGCGCTGTGTTAGGTTTGAGGACGAGCTGAGGGATGAGTTGCGGGTGTTGATTGCTCCACAGCGAGAGAGAAAATTTACCATTCTTGTGGAAAAGGCCAAGATAGGCGAGGAGGTGAAGCGGTCGAGAAGCAGAATCGGGACGAAATAGGAATAAAAGGAGTTTTGGGCCATCGAGTCTGTTGGGGTTTCGAAAAGGGCTAGATTTGGCGGGCGAGTCGGTAGCGGCTCGCTTGCGCTTGCTCGATGGCCACCACGGTGTGCTCGATGCGAGGAAGTTTCATTCGGGAGTGTGTTGGGCAGTAACAGAGGGTGGTGCCGAGTGTGGGTCGATGGATCATCAGATTAGGGATTGTCCGTGGAGGCGGTTAGGACACGATCGAGGTCAGGGCGTGCACAATTCGAGAAGAGATGGTCGAAGCAAGCTGCAGAGAGGGTCGTGGTGGTCGGCCAGAGGTGGTAATGGTAACAGACGGGACCGTGGAGCACCAGGGGAGAGTCTTTGGGAATCTGAGATGCAAGACGACTGGGTTGGTCTATGCGGCTAGGCATCGAGAGGAGGCGGCGCACGGACATCATAACCGAGACGTTCTTGATTTATGGGTTGCCTTATACTACCTTGATTGATATTGGTTCGACGCACTCTTATGTTGCTAGTATTATAGCGGGAACTCTGAACCTAGCCTATGAGACTTCTTCTTGGGAGATGACTGTAGTTAGCCCTCTAGGATACTCTGTGGTAGTGAACAAACTGTATAAGGATGTACCCTTAGAACCGCAAGGGGTAGTGTTTCCGGTGATCGATGGAAGCGCCATTTGGGGAGTTTAATTTGATCTTAGGTATGGATTAGTTAGTAAAATATCAAGCAAGTTTGGGTGTGCGACCAAGCGCATGGTGTTGAGAACTCGTCGAGGATGAAGAGGTGGTGGTGATAGGTGAGAGAAGGAACTACCTATCTAATGTGGTATCCGCTTTGAAGGCCGAGAAAATGGTGAGGAAAGGATGTAAGGCGTTTGTGGCGTATGTTTGTGCTTTGGAGGTTAAGGAATCAACTGTGGGGGATGTCCGAACGGTAAAGGAATTTTCTGACGTTTTCCCGGAAGAGCTACCGGGATTGCCTCCAGATCACGAGGTTGAGTTTGGTATTGACCTTCTACCCGGAACAGCGCCAGTGTCTATTGCCCCATATAGAATGGCGCCAAATGAGTTAGTGGAGCTGAAAGCACAGATTCAGGAGTTGTTAGACCGGGGTTTTATCCGGCCGAGTGTGTCGCCTTAGAGGGCACCCGTGCTCTTTGTTAAGAAGAAGAACGGATCGATGCGAATGTGTATAGATTACCGTCAGCTGAATAAGTTAACGATTAAGAATAAGTATCTGTTGCCGAGGATAGACGACCTGTTCGACCAACTTAAGGGAGCATCAGTCTTCTCCAAGATAGATTTGAGGTCGGGGTATCACCAGCTTAAGGTCAAGGAGGTGGATATTCATAAGACGGTGTTTCGTACTCGTTATGGTCACTACGAATTCTTCGTGATGCTGTTTGGATTGACCAATGCACCAGCAGCGTTTATGAATATGATGAATCGGGTTTTTCAACCGTATTTGGATCGGTTTGTCGTAGTGTTTATAGACGATATTATGGTGTACTCGAAGTCCGAGGAGGAGCATGATGCACATCTTCATATGGTTTTGCAAATTCTGAGGGAAAAGCAGTTATTCGCAAAGTTTAGTAAGTGCGAATTCTGGCTAAGGGAAGTTACCTTTTTGGGTCATGTGGTGTCAGCTGAGGGGATTAGAGTTGACCCTCTGAAGATTGAAGCTGTGTTAGACTGGAAACCACCTAAGTCTGTGGCGGGGATTCGAAGTTTTCTGGGTTTAGCGGGGTACTACAGAAGGTTTGTGGAAGGGTTTTCTTTGATTACAGCACCGTTAACCAAGTTGCTAAGGAAAGGGGTTCCATTTGTGTGGTCAGACAAACAACAAGAAAGTTTTGAGAAGTTAAAGAAGATTTTGACGAAAGCTCCGGTATTGATTCAGCCTGAAGCAGGGAAAGAGTTTATGGTTTATTGTGATGCGTCGCATACAGGGTTAGGATGTGTGCTGATGCAAGAGGGGAAAGTAGTAGCGTATGCTTCTCGATAGTTGAGGCCTCACGAAGTGAATTATCTGACGCATGATTTGGAGTTGGCTGCAGTGGTTTTCACCCTGAAAATTTGGAGACATACTTGTATGGGGAGAAGTCTATTGTTTACACGGATCATAAGAGTTTGAAATACCTCCTTACTCAGAAGGAATTGAATTTAAGGTAGCGGAGGTGGATTGAGTTGTTGAAGGATTATGACTGCTCGATTGAGTACCATCCGGGTAAGGCTAACGTGGTGGCAGACGCGTTGAGCCGTAAGGTAGTATTAGATTTAAGAGCAATGTTTGCCCACCTTAGTCTGTATGATGATAGAAGTCTGATAGCAGAACTGCAAGTGAAGCCGACATGGGTGCATCAGGTTAAAGAGAAACAACTATCAGATGATGTCTTGGGCGCTCGATGTTTGCAAGTGCAGAATGGGGGATTAGAGGGGTATAGCTTGAACAGCGATGGAGTGTTATGTTTCCATGGGAAGGTTTGCATGCCAAAAGATGTGGAGTTAAGGCAGAAGATTCTTCAGGAAGCACATAGCAGTCCATACGCTATGCATCCTGGAGGTAGTAAGATGTACCGAGATTTGCGGGAGCAGTTTTTGTGGCCGGGTCTAAAGCGAGAGGTAACTGAATTTGTGGGTAAGTGTTTGACATGTCAGCAGGTAAAGGCAGAACATCAGTTACCTTCGGGATTGTTGCAATCGGTGAAGATTCCGCAGTGGAAAATGGGAAAGGATTACGATGGATTTTGTCAGTGGGCTACCCCTCACGCCTACTAAGAAGGACTGGTTTGGGTGATTGTTGACCGTTTGACAAAGTCTGCTCAGTTCATACCTGTGCGTGTGGATTACTCTCTTCAGAAGTTGGTTGGATTATACATAGCGGAGATTGTAAGGTTGCATGGGGTGCCAGTGTCGATCATTTCGGACAGAGACCCTAGATTTACGTCAAGATTTTGGAAGGCGTTGCATCAGGCTTTGGGTACAAAGTTGGATTTCAAGATCTGACGTTTCATCCACACGATCGATGGGCGATCGAAAGGGTAATTCGATTCGGAGGATATGTTGAGGGGCTGTGTCTTAGACTTCAGAGGTAGTTGGGAAGAATTCCTACCATTGGTGAAATTAGCGTATAAGAATAGCTACCATCGAGTATTCGGATGGCACCGTATGAAGCGCTATATGGGCGAAGTGTCGTACCCTACGTGTTGGGACGAGTTGGGTGGCGTCAATTGTTGGGTCGAGTTGGTGGTGAAAGCGGAAGATAAGGTTAAGTCGATTCGAACTCGTTTGAAGAAAGCTTGAGCAGCGAAGTCCTATGCTGATCTTAAACGGAAAGATATAGAATTTGCAGTGGGTGACAAGGTTTTCTTGAAGGTGTCACCGTGGAAGAAGGTGCTAAGGTTTGGTCGGAAGGGCAAGTTGAGCCCCAGGTTTATCGGGCCTTATCGGGTGTTGAAGCGTGTGGGACCAGTAGCTTATCAGCTCGAGTTACCTTCAGGGTTGAGTCAGATCCATGACGTATTCCATGTTTCGATGCTTAGACGTTATCATTCGGATCCGTCTCATGTTGTGCCAGTAGAAGAAATTTAAGTAAGCCCAGATTTGTCTTTTGAGGAGGAACCAGTGCAGATCTTGGATCGGGATGTCAAAGTATTGCGTAGAAAATCAGTTCCTTTGGTGAAGGTGTTATGGCGGAATCATGGATCAGAAGAAGCCACGTGGGAGCCAGAGGAGGTTATGCGGCAGCAATACCCTCAACTCTTTTGACCAGGTAATTTCGAGGCCGAAATTATTTTAAGGGGTTAGAACTGTAACATCCTGAATCAGGGCCTTTTCATTTTATGTGTTTGTATGTGAATACTAGGTTTGACATGCTAGTTTAGGGTATTTTAGGGTCCATGAATGAGTTAGGGGTAAGCCGGAGTCTTGGTGAAAATTTGCTTTTTGAGCACTTTTAGGGGAAGCTAGCTGAGTTGGGTCTTAAGGGATATTGTTTGTGTTGGATGACACAAAAGAAGTGCCTTAGCAAAGTGGCAAGGAGGCGCCATTAAGGGTAAAGTAGGTGACGCCACAAGGGAGCTAGAGGGAGCAGGTTCAAGTCACGTTGTTCTCATTTTGAGAACTCTTTTTGGCGTCAAGGGGAGAAGAGGTGGAGTTCGGCTAGGATGCTTGGAAAGGGGAGAGTGGATTGAGTCAAAAGTTTTGAACAGATGGTGGAGAGGAATTTTAGGAGTGTGAATCATTCAAACTTGTTTGAATGAGTGGAGGAGAGGGAATTAAGGAGGAAAAGAATGGATTGAAGGGTGTGAAGGGTTAGCCGAATGGTGAAGGTGTTAGGTGGGGTTGAGCATTCGGTTTTTGGGTGTTAGCTTAGGGGTGACCGATTGTTGGTGATAGCCTTGGGGGTGTTGAATATTCAGCTAGATAGGGAGCCTCTAGGGCCTTTTTCCTCTCATTTTCTTGGTGCCTAAACCGAATCACTCCCACACTCTTAGCTTGCATTCTTTCTTTTCTCTCAATTACCCAAAACCGAATTGTTCCCTAAGCATCTTCTTCTTTTCTACTTTTTGGTGTTTGGCCGAAACCTGCATTGCTCTCTACTCATCATCTTTGTTTATTTCCTTTGCCAATAACATCAAAGCCGAACCCTCCTTTCATTTTGGTTTTTCTCTCTTCTCTCAATTTCTTCTTGGGGCCGAAACTCCCTAACTCTCTTCTCATCTCCAATTTCTTGCAAGAGCCGAATACCTCTTGTCCATACTTTCTTTCTCCAAAGCCGAATCTCCTAGCTATTCTCTCTTGTGTTTTCTCTCAATCTCCCTGGGAGCCGAAATTTGTTTTTCATCGTTTCCCTTCTCTATTTGTTTATTCTCAAAACCGAAACCTCAAACTCCCATTCCTTATTCCATTTTTCCCTAAAAGCCGAAACTCCTAAGCCTCCATTTGAAGATTTTTATTGCTATTTTCGGCTTTCCTATATGATTCTCTTCTACCTTAGCCTTTGCCGAATCTTCTCTAGGGTGGTGTGGTGCCGATTCTTCCTAGGTGTTGATCGAATCTGTTGAGTTAAGGTAAGGGGCAATTTCTCTTATTTCGTTATCTCTCTTTCGGGTTTTCATGCCAAAGTTGAATGGCTACTTGGCTTAATGGTTGGATGCTTGGTCGAATATAGGTGGAAGTGGTGTCACATTCTTTTGGAGATCTTCAGGATTTGTTTGGCTTGTGAATCAAGCCTAAAGCCTCAGGATTTGTCGATTTAGGTAAGGGTCTTAGCTTTGAGTGTTAATTTCTTTTGATTCTATTTCACTGCTTTAATCCGATCTAGTGACCAAGGTTTGTTCATGGACTCAAATGTCACTAAGCGATAGGAGGGTTGGACCTATAAACCCGACCCTAAGTTTAAGAAGCGGCGATGTCGTGATTCGGGATTGGCCACTGGGTTGTGGACCGACTTCTGAGCAGAGTAGTAGGCAGATAGCGGTAGTGCCTGTCAATGAGAGTGTCGACATAGAAAGTATTGTGTTACGTGTTATCAGGTGTGTAACTCTTACACACTTTATATGTTAAATATGTTATTATCTGTGTATTGCCAAAAGCCGAAGTAATGGTAGGGATCACTAAGTTACCCTTGTGGGTAAAAGCGAGGACTCCGGGTAAGTCTATTATGGTTGCTAACGTTAATTGCATATATTGAAACCTGATGTGCCATGTTATTTAAATCATTAAGTATGATCATACCATATTGTAATGCGTGTACATGCAATTGGGGCATGATGAGAAGAGGAGAAAATATGATCTTTGATTGTCACGGTGGTTAGGTACCACAAGTGGGTTGGCCCCACATATCATCATTTTGTTACTAAGTCTCGGTGGTTTGGAACCACCGGTGGTTAGGTACCATATATATTTATTTCTCGTGACTCGTCCCGGTGGTTTGGTACCTGAGTGAGGTTGGCCCCACATATTGATATAAGGGATTGTCACCGGTGGTTAGGTACCACAAGTGGGTTGGCCCCACATATGATTATTTGTAACTTTTGTCACAGTGGTTTGGAACCACCGGTGGTTAGGTACCACCCAGTGGCTAGGTGCCACAAATGTTGGGTAGACACAGGAGATGCGGATGGATATCTAGGTTGGTTGGGTTGCATGACATACATATTTTACATATGAATCTGTGTGAGAGCCTAAAATCTATTGGACGGGGATTGACACACTGAGTCTCGGCGACTCACCCCTTCCGTTATTTTTTTGCAGGTAATCCTTAGATCGCGGATATGGAGCCGAGGTGGACTCGAGGTGGCCATGCACAATATTTCAGTTTTTATTTTAAATAGTTATTTTGGATTTCTTTTACTTTAAGTTAGATTTTCGTAATGTAATAAGGCCATCTAAATTTTAACTTGGATTTATTTATTTTGTTAATTTTCTTTAATTTTGTTTTGAGCGTTAAGGCATGCCTAATAAATTATGAAGTGGATGTTTTCAAAACTTAAATAAATTTCGGGATTTTCATGATTTTACAATCGGGTAATTAGCAATCGAGTATTAATAACAAGCAACGCAACTTTTCAAACTAAGTCTCAAAATGGTTCAACTTGTCACGCAATACAAACTCTGTTTTTATAAATTCAAAGGTTTTCTTTCCAATTCAAGACGATAACTCAGTTTTCAAAAATGTTTTCTTCCCTGTGACATGCCAGATTCGGTCGTAGTGTTTTGACCGGGTTTGGGGTGTTACACCAATGGTCTAGGCCGTGTTGATTTCCTAAGTAGGCCTGTTTTGCCCCTTTTTGGCCTGTTTCTCGTCCTTTTCGACTTCCTAAGCTCTCCTGAGTATAAAACATGAAATTAAGAGATTAGGAGCATCGAATTCATCAAATTCAATCAAAATTCATCCAAAAGTAAGCTAAGCATGGGGTCAAAATATGTGTAAATTATGGTTTATCAAATATCCCCACACTTAAGCCTTTGCTTGTCCTCAAGCAAAATCCTCAACTCACAATTAAAATTAACTCCCTCAATTCATAATCCTCATCAATAATGTTTCATCATAATTCATAGATAATCCATACATTGATAATTTAACTAATAGAGTCCTGGAGATTCAAACAATCTAAGTCATAAATTTTTATAGCATGAAAACATAGGTGTTTCCCCTTACCTAAATAATTACCTCTTATTCAAAGTGTTTAAGGTTCAAATTAAGCACTCAAAAGTCAAACATGAAAAGTTAATCCCATAGGCTTGCATGAAAATCAAATCTCCACCACTATAAAATGAGATGATACACAAATCAAAAGGTCTTTTAACGGGTTGTACTGGGGCTTGGGTTAAAGGTGTGGATAAAGGCTGAATTAGAGGGTTAGTATCGAGATTGAATTGATAAATTACCTAACTAGAAAAATTGGACTAATACTGAATAATTACATCAATTGAAAACTTAATACTAATAACACGAGCTTCTTTTAAAGATAATGAAATTAACAGTTTAAGCTCGAAACACTAATAATGAATAAATTTCCCTCTATTTTTTTTAAATAAGTATTTACAGTAATAAGATAGAATTTAACAACTGAAATAAAGAATGTAGTTAGGCAACTGATCAAATCAAATCTCGATATAAGGGTAGTCAAGAGAAATGGTGATAACAAATACAAAATGGGTTTTGGTTTAATATTAGTGGTACATCAAGAAATGGTTGATTAGGCTTCAAAGGGGTTCACTAGGGGTTAATTATGAAGGTAGGCTTTTAATGGAGTAAGTGGGTTAAAACCTAGGTGCCTTTATCATCTCTGTATATCAAATCAAAAGTGTGGTCTCGACATGTATAATCGAAGCAAGTTCTAGAATAACAAATCAATGTTGACACACTCATAATCAATAAAGTGAGCAGGAAAAGAATGTGCTCTAAAAGGCTCAAAGACTCACAGAAATTATGGTTTTTGATGTCAACCTTGCAAATTTCAAACTTCAAAGTAATATTTAAATTTAGGAAAATAACCTAGAAATTTTAATTTCGGAAAATAGACTTATCATGCTTGATTCTCTAATATCTTAAAGTTTAAATCATCAATGCACAATTAACTATGACTTAATCCAAAACATATAAATGAAAATCATAAATCAAAAGAAATTTCATTCTAACAGTAATATGAGAAAATTACTTAAGACAAGATATCATTCAGGGACAGTATTGTTGACACCTCCCCACACTTAAGACGTACATTGTCCTCAATGTACAAATATAGATATCTACAATGTATAAAATCATAAGATAGGGAGAGAAGTGAACTTCCTGAACTTTGGATGGAGTCAAGGAAAAGAAACGGTAAGTTGGGCATAGATGAAGGTGGAGGTGGATACTAGGGTCATGGTGTGGTAATTCCCTAACAGCCTTTTAAACCTAAATTAAAGAAATCAAAATATAATAATATAAATTAAGAAAAAGAAAGATAAAGAGAAGGAAAATAAAGGAGAAGAGAAAAGAAAAAGAAAAATTAAATGGACTCAAAGTTCCTTGTCTTGTCGAGTAAATGAAGCGGCCGGCATGAACTTATGTAGATCGGTCTCGCACGGGGAGATTGTGCTAGGGTCTTTTCGCTTCTTCGACATGGGGATGGTGGTGTAAATAAGGAATGAAGGGAAGGGGGAAAGGAAAATGGAAGGAGAAAGATAATAGAAAAGGAGAGGGGTGTGGTGGTTGGGGTTTGGGAGAAGAAGAATTTGGGGAGAAAGTGAGAAGAATGGGGGTTTTAAATAGGAATCAGGGACCTAGTTTCTGCCCACGCCCGTGTGCTATGGGCGTGTTAAGTCACACGACCATATCGTACGGCCGTGTGGTGGCTCATTCGTTTCTCCCACGCCTGTGTAGAGGTTTCAACGCCCGTGTAGCTTTTTCAGTGACGGCCAAGGTCGTGGCATTTTATCACCGCCCGTGGTTTGGGGATTTTTTGTCCTTGGTTCGTACGATCTCTGCCACGCTGGTGTGTAAATTTGCGGTGTCCACATGGCCACGGCCACGCCCGTGTGCAAGGCCGTGTGGTAGGGAAACCCGCGCTTCATTAATTTGGTTAGTTTTGAGTTAGGTGCTAAAAATAAAAAATATGACATTAGTGAAGTTAGTGCCCGGGTTGCCTCCCGAGAAGTGCTCGTTTAAAGTCTTAAGCTAGACTTACCCTTCATTCGCATAATCATGGTGGTTTGAGGAGTTGAAACTCCTCTCCCCTGCTATCAGTTCTATGATCACTATATAGTTTGAGTCGAGTAGTGTTTACCTTAAAAGTGCCGAACTTAGGATTATTTACCTCGACTGTTCCGTATGGGAAAACATTGAGTACCTTAAAAGGGTTTTCTTCATTTGTATTAAGGTCTGAAATGGCGATTCGAGGGTCTGTCTTGTCCAACAATACCTGATCCCCGATCTGAAATTGGTATGCCCCATATTTAAGTTTGACATGGAGTTGCCTCGTTTTTGCTTCGTGTGTTTTTAGTTTCTCCTTGAAATGTGTCTTCCACTCGTCTAGTTCATCGATATGAAGCCTTCGTTCCTCATGAGTTATTTCCTTGTTGGTACGAGGTTTAGGATGTGGCTCAGATGTGTAATTTCGTGGTGCTTCCTAAAAAGAAGGCTGAATCGAATGGTCATTTATAGAATTTATGTTCTCACCTTTATTACTCGATGTCCTAGCCGTGTCAAGAGCCTGAAGAGTGATCATTTCGTCACCTACACGAAATGTGAGCTCACCTGTGCCAACATCAATTTTAGTTTTGGCAGTTGCTAAAAAGGGTCTTCCTAAAATTAAAGGAACATTGTTGTCCTCATCCATGTCTAAAACAACGAGGTCAACTGGGAATATAAATTTATCGACTTTTACAAGCACATCCTCAACAATGCCCCTAGGAAATCTAATAGTTTTATCTGTGAGTTGAATACTCAACCTAGTTTGTTTAGGTTTCCCAAGACCTAGTTGTTTAAACATTTTATAAGGCATAACATTTATGCTTGCCCCTAAATCTGCTAAAGCATTATTAAGAGATAAACCACCAATTAAGCAAGGAATCGTAAAACTCCCTGGATCTTTTAATTTGCGGGGTAGTTTATTCTGTAAAATCGCTGAGCAAACTACATTTAGCTCTACATGCAACGCATCATCTAACTTACGTTTGTTTACCAAAAGCTCTTTTAAAAATTTTGCTGAATTGGGCATCTGCGAAAGAGCTTCAATAAACGGTAAGTTAATATGTATTTTTTTTAGAAGTTTAAGAAATTTACTGAATTATTCATCTGTGCGGTCTTTCTTCGTCACATTGGGGTATGGCACACGAGGTTTGTACTCTGTACTTACCAGTTTTGGTTTATTATGGCTTACCTCAACCTTACCTTTATCTACCACGTTCTCTTGCCCCTGTTTTGGTTCGTCTAACCCTTCACTATCGTGAATAGTAATGGCATGAATTTGCTCCTTTAGGTTAGTTTTAGTGTTGCTTGGCAAGTTTCCTTGTGGTCGTTCTCAGATCAGCTTAGCAAGCTGACCTATTTGGGTCTCGAGCCCTTGAATCGATGCATGTTGATTTTTGAGTGCTGTTTCGGTGTTTTGGAAACAGGTTTCTGACACCGCGATGAATTTCGTTAGCATCTCCTCAAGGTTCGGATTTTTCTCTTGTGGGTACGGTTGCTGTTGAAAGCCTGGAGGGGGTTGTTGTCTCTGATTTCCTTGGCCATCCCATGAGAAATTTGGATGGTTTCTCCACCCTGGATTATAAGTGTTATTATAAGGGTTATTTTTAGTTCATCTGTTCGTTTTCTATGCCATGGTTGTAGGGTGGGTATTCTGTATTGTTCGACCCTCCTCCATTTGTATCGCACTGCATCACTGGATGTACCTGCGAAGAACCACACAAACCATCAATCTTTTTATTTAACAGTTCTACCTGGTTTGATAGCATGGTTACTGCGTCGAGGTTGAAAACACTGGTGGCTTTTGTTGGCTTTGTCCTCATAACTTGCCACTGATAGTTATCCAGTGACAGCTCCTCTATAAACTCATAAGCCGCTTCAGGGGTCCTATTATTTAGGGTTCCACCAATGGCTGAATCAATCAACTGCCTAGTTGAGGGGTTCACACCATTGTAAAAGGTTTGAACCTGTAGCCATAAAGGTAACCCATGGTGAGGGCACCTTCTTAGTAAATCCTTGTATCTCTCTCATGCATCGTAAAGTGTCTCTAGATCCATCTGCACAAAAGAAGAGATATCATTCCTCAACTTAGCCGTTTTAGCCGGCGGAAAATATTTAAGTTACAATTTTTCAGTCATTTGATCCCATGTAGTGATTGATCCTCGTGGCAACGAGTTCAACCACTGTTTAGCTTTGTTTCTCAACTAGAAGGGAAATAATCGAAGGCAAATGGAATCATCAGAAACACCATTAATTTTGAAAGTGTCGCAGAATTCCAGAAAATTCGCCAAGTGATTGTTTGGATCCTCATCCTGCAAACCATCAAACTGAACAAACTGTTGAATCATCTTTATAGTGTTAGGTTTCAGTTCAAAATTATTTGCAGCAATAGTAGGTCTAACAATACTTGATTCAGTTCCTGTTAAATTAGGTTTAGCATAATCATACATAGTACGATGAGCAAGATTTTGATTCACCGGGTTTGCGGCAACCACAGGAGGTAGCGGATTATTATCAGCCATCTCTTCTGTAGTATTAGTTTTGTCATCTTGCTCTTCTTCTATGTATTGTAGACTTCGCCTTATTTCTCTTCTGTTTCTGCAAGCTGTACCTTCTATATCACTGTCAAAAAGTAATGGTCCTGACGGGTTCCTTCTAGTCATAAACTAAAAGTTCCTGCCAGAAGCAATGAAAGAAAAAAGTAGAAAAGTAGAAAAGAAATTAAATTGAAGTAAAATAAAAAATAATGGCTAAAGTAATGATAAACCGTAATAGTAACATATTTTAATCCCACATTTAGCATGCTTTTGGATGGTTTATCCCTTGAATTATGGAATTTGGTGCTCTTAATCGTTTAATTTCATGTTTTATACTCGGGAGAGTATAGGAGGATGAAAAGAACAAGAAACGGGCCGACAACGGACCAAATGGGCCAAAGTAAAAAATCGACACGGCATGGGGTTTCACCACACGGCCGTGCCTCTTTAGCAGGCTTGACCACGGCCTACAACTCGACTTACACGGGCGTGTGCCATGGGCGTGTCCCTGCCGTGGAAAAGAAGAATTTTATTCGGATTAGGGTACTTAGAGGCAAAGAAACACATTCCAAAAGCCTATATAAACACCCTAAAGGCCAACCTTTAGGGGGCGTCCAGCTAGGCCAAGGAGCCAAGCTGGAGAGGTTATAATCGTGGGATTTACTCGAAGAAAGCCAGTTGATTCATCTCAAGAAGCCGGAGTCATACTCAAGATGGAAGATCTTCTCTTCAATTCCTTCAGGGGGTTTTAGGGTTTTTCTTATGTTTTGTTTTATCTTTTCTTCTAAGATGTATATTTTTATGATTATGAACTAAACCCTCAGATACCTGAGGGGGATGAAACCTAAGACGAATCTTGTTATCGTTTGCTGAACTATATGATAAATACTTGATTTGTTCTTAATTTTGTGTTCTTAATTCTTGTTTTGATATTGCAGGATATTGATCCAAGTATTGATGTGCTTAGGCAGTGGAGCAAAAGTCCCTGTCTAAGAGTAGATTTAGCATAGTTAAGCGGAGTTGCTCACGCGCCCAGAGATAGGGTGACGAAAATCTGCCGGATTAGGGTCAAACCTAATATGGGAGTCCATAGATCGAGTTAATGCAATTCTAGGGGTTTTAATTAGAAAGAGATTTCAATTAATCAACCTAGGGTTAGACGTTAGTAGCCTCGAGAGAGGTATTAATATAAATTAGAGAATCCTACGGATCAAGTCAAGTGAATAAATCGTCTGGTTCAGAGTTAGGTAACAAGTGAAGTCTAGGTGGATTCTTCCTTGGGTATTGTCTTAATCAATTGGTTTTTCCCACAAGTATTTCCCCAATTCATTCTCTTTGTCTTAGTGTCTTTAGCTTAGTAGTTAGTTAATTTTAAACTAAACAATAATTCACTTCAATTCTCAGGCTAAATAATAGAAAGAAAGTCAGTATTAGTACTTTTGGTTCCTTTGGGTTCGATATTCCGGTCTTTCCACTAAACTATACTACTGTTCGATAGGTGCACTTGCCTCAATCATTGTCATAGTTAGTTTCTAGGCTAAATCATTCATTATATAAATTTTAAGACTCTGACATAACAATCAAGTTTTTGGCGCCGTTGCCGGGGAACCAAAATATTAAGAACGCTCAATTTTTATTACTTTAGCCATTTTTTTATTTTTTGAGATTTACTTTTATTTTGTTTTTAACTTTGCTAATTTTTCTTTTTTTATTTTATTCCTAGCAGGTACCCCTAGTTTATGACTAGAAGGAACCCGTCAGGATCCTTGATTTTTTAAAGTGAAATAAAACATACTGCTCACAGAAACTGAAGAGGTGTCACTGAATAATTATCAGTGGCAATACATGAGGACAATGCCTAATAAAGCAGCCGGTGTTTTCAATCTTGACGCGGTCACCATGTTATCTAACCAAGTAGAGCTTTTGAATAAAAAAATTGATGGGTTGTATGGTTCTACGCAGGTACATCCGGTAATATAGTATGATACAAATGGAGGAGGGGTGAATAACACAGAATATCTATCCTACAACCCTAGCACAGAGAATGAACAAGTCAACTATATGGGTAACTATTCTAGACCTCAAAATAATCTTTATAGTAACACTTATAATGCAGGTTGGAGGTACCATCCCAATTTCTCGTGGGGTGGTCAAGGAGCGCAATTTCCTCCAGGTTTTCAACAACCACCTTACCAGCAGGAAAAGAAGCCGAACCTTGAGGAGATGCTAACAAAATTTATCGCGGTGTCAGAAACCCGTTTTCAAAACTACAAGACAATGCTCAAAAATCAGCAGGCATCGATTCAAGAGATCGAGAACCAAATAGGTCAGCTTGCTAAGCTGATCTCAGAAAGACCACAAGGTATCTTGCCTAGCAACACCGAAACTAACCCAAGAGAGCAACCACAAGCAATAACTGCTCACGATAGTGAAGGGTTAGATGAACCAAAATTGAAGCAAGAGATTGTGGTAGAGGAAGGTAAGGTTGAGGTAAGCCATGATAAACCAAACACGGTAATTACAGAGTACCAACCTCGTGTGCCATACCCCAATGCGATGAAGAAAGACCACACAGAGGAACAATTTGGTAAATTTCTTAAACTTCCAAAGAAATTACATATTAACTTGCCGTTTCTTGAAGCTCTTTCGCAAATTCCAGATTCAAGGAAATTTTCAAAAGAGTTTTTGACAAATAAACGAAAGTTAGACGATACGTCGCATTTGGAGCTAAACGCAGTGTGCCCGACAAATTCTGAAATAAACTACCACGTGAGCTCACATTTTGTGTAAGTGGCGAAACGATCACTCTTCAGGTTCTTGACATGGCTAGGACATCGAGTATTAAAGGTGGAACCAATCACTTCAAAGTTGGGGACCAGGTACTGTTAGATACAACCGACCCTCGAATAGTCGCTTCAGAACTTAATACAAACGGCGCGACTCCTTTTATGGTACTTAAAGTCTTTCCATACGGAACGGTCGAGGTAACACATTTTAATTTCGACACTTTTGAGGTAAATATTATCCGACTCAAACCATATGTTGATAGAATTTATAGTAAGGAGAAGGAGTTTTGAATCCGTAAACCACCATGGCCATACGAATAACAGGTAAGTCTAGCTCAAGACTTTAAACGAGCGTTTCTCAGGAGGCACCCCGAGCACTAACCCCACTAACGTCCATATTTTCAAACTTTAGCATCTAACTAAAAACTAACCAAATTTTTAGGCGTAGGTTTCCATACCACACAGCCTTGCACACGGGCGTGGTCATGGTCGTGTGGACACCACGAGTATGCATATCGGCGTGGCGGATATCGTGCAGAAACAGGACAAAATTTTCCCCAAGACACGGGCTCCGAATAAAAACGGTCGTGCAACGCGGCCGTGGTCGAAACTGCCTAAAGAACACAGGCTGAGATAAATCCACACGGCCGTGCGAGGCGGCCGTGGTCGATATTATCAGCTTTTTCACATGTCGCCGCCACCACCACCTCAAGATCACTCCGATGATGAGGACCTTTGAGTCCTTTTTATTTTCTTTATTCTTATTTTTATTTTTATTTATTTATTTTTATTTTAGTTCATTTTCCTTTATTATTAAACTCTTTAAATTTTTAAGTATAATTTAATTTCTTTTATCTCTAGCTGTTTAACTATCGAGTAACTATAACAAACGTCCATTAAATAAGAACTCCCTAAAAACTTTACTGATGACTTTGCAGTTTAAAAACGTTCAAGGTGCCACTCAAGGAACGAACACACTACCGGAGTATTATCCACCACCTTCACCTATGCCTAGTCATCATGTTCATCATTGATCATCCTCCAAGGATTTCATCTATAATTCAAAAAGTTTCACTTCTCCCTCTCTTTTGATTTTCTTAAAATATTGTTCATATATATCTTTGTACATTGAGGACAATGTACATCTGAAGTGTGGGGGGTGAATTTTATCGTGAAAAAGTGCCTAACTTTTTGCATTATTCTCAAATCCCTGAATTAGGCCTTGTTCTTAAATAATTTTCTCATATAACTGTTAGAATGAAATTTCCTTTAATTCATGGTTTTCATTGATATGTTTTGAATTAAGTCATAGTTAATTATGCAGTGATGATTTAAACTTTAGGGGACTAGAGAATCAAGCATGATAAGTCTATTTTTCAGAATTAAAAATTTTGTTAGGTTGTCTACCTGAATTTAAGTATTACCTTGAAGTTTGAAATTTACAAAGTTGACATCAAAAGCCCATAATTGTTGTGAGATCTTGAGCCTTTTAGAGCATACATTCCTTTTCGTGCTCACTTTATTAATTATGAGTGTGTCAACATTGATTTGTTATTCTAGAACTTGCTTCGATTATACATGTCGAGATCACACCTTTAATTTGATATACTAAGATGATAAAGGCACCTAGGTTTTAACCCACTTACTCCCAAAAAGCCTACCTCCATAATTAACCCCTAGTGAACCCCTTTAATCTTAACAACCCTTTTATTGACTCACCCACTAATATTAACTCAAAACCCATCTTGTATTTGTTATCATCATTTCTCTTAACTACCCCTATATCGAGATTTGATTTGATCGGTTACTTAACTATTTTCTTTATATCAGTTGTTAAATTCTATCTTATTATTATTGTATGTGACTTGATTTGTTCTTAAAACAAAAAAAATGAAGTATATTCATTATTAGTTCCATGTTATTTGAGTTCAAACTGTTAATTTCATTCTCTTTAGAAAAAGCTCGTGTTATTAGTATTAAGTTTCCGTGATGTAATTATTTAGTATTAGTACGACTTTTTAGTTAGGTAATTTTTCAATTCAGTCTCGATACTAACCCTCTAATTCAAGCCTTTATCCACACCTTTAACCCAAGCCCGTTACAACCCATAAAAGACCTTTTGATTTGTGTATCATATCATTTTACAGTGGTGGAGATTTGATTTTCACGCAAGCCTATGGGATTAACTTTTCATGTTCGACTTCTGAGTGCTTATTTTTGAACATTAAACACTTCGAGTGATTTGAGTGAATCTTTAGTGAGGATGTCAATTTTTGTCGATTTTGAATCAGAGGTAAATATTTAGGTAAGGGGAAACACCTATTTTTCGTACTATAAAAACTATGACTTTGATTGTTTGAATCTTTAGGAACTTTTTTTGGTTAAATTATCAATGTATGAATTACCTATGAATTATGATGAGACATTATTGATGAAGGTTATGAATTAAGGAAATTCGTTTTAATTGTGAGTTGAGAATTTTTGCTTGAGGACAAGCAAAAGCTTAAGTGTGGGGGTATTTGATAAACCGTAATAGTAACATATTTTAATCCCACATTTAGCATGCTTTTGGAGGGTTTATCCCTTGAATTATGGAATTTGGTGCTCTTAATCCTTTAATTTCATGTTTTATACTCAGGAGAGCATAGGAGGATGAAAAGAACGAGAAACGGGCCGAAAATAGACCAAATGGGCCAAAGTACAAAATCAACACGGCCTGGGGTTTCACCATACGGTCGTGTCTCCTTAGCAGGCTCGACCACGGCCTACAACTCGACTTACATGGGCGCGTGCCATGGGCGTGTCCCTGCCGTGGAAAAGAAGAATTTTATTCGGATTAGGGTACTTAGAGGCAAAGAAACACATTCTAAAAGCCTATATAAACACCCTAAAGGCCAACCTTTAGGGGGCGTCCAGCTAGGCCAAGGAACCAAGCCGGAGAGGTTAGAATCGTGGGATTTACTCGAAAAAAGCCAGTTAATTCATCTCAATAAGCCGGAGTCATACTCAAGACGGAAGATCTTCTCTTCAATTCCTTCAGGGGGTTTTAAGGTTTTTCTTATGTTTTGTTTTATCTTTTCTTCTGAGATGTATATTTTTATGATTATGAACTAAACCCTCAGATACCTGAGGGGAATGAAACCTAAACGAATCTTGTTATCCTTTGCTGAACTATATGATAAATACTTGATTTGTTCTTAATTATGTGTTCTTAATTCTTGTTTTGATAATTCAGGATATTGATCCTAGTATTGATGTGCTTAGGCAGTGGAGCAAGAGTCCCTGTCTAAGAGTAGATTTAGCATAGTTAAGCGGAGTTGCTCGCGCGCCTAGAGATAGGGTGACGAAAATCTACTTGATTAGTGTCAAACCTAATATGGGAGTCCATAGATCGAGTTAATGCAATTCTAGGGGTTTTAATTAGAAAGAGATTTCAATTAATCAACCTAGGGTTAGACGTTAGTAGCCTCGAGAGGTATTAATATAAATTAGGGAATCTTACGGATCAAGTCAAGTGAATAAATCGTCTGGTTCAGAGTTAGATAACAAGTGAAGTCTAGGTGGATTCTTCCTTGGGTATTGTCTTAATCAATTGGTTTTTCCCACAAGTATTTCCCCAATTCATTCTCTTTGTCTTAGCGTCTTTAGCTTAGTAGTTAGTTAATTTTAAACTAAACAATAATTCACTTCAATTCTTAGGCTAAATAATAGAAAGAAAGTCAGTATTAGTACTTTTGGTTCCTTTGGGTTCGATATTCCGATCTTGCCACTAAACTATACTACTGTTCGATAGGTGCGCTTGCCTCAATCGTTGTCACAGTTAGTTCTAGGCTAGATCATTCATTATATAAATTTTAAGACTCTGACATAACGATCAAGTAATAAAAATTTTAGTGTTCCTAATATCTTAGTCCCCTGCAACGGCGCCAAAAACTTGATGGATCTCGAAACTAACTATTATTTCGACAAGGGCAAGCGCACCTATCGAACTGTAGTATAGTTGTGGTGAGTCTGGAATATCGTATCCTCAAGGACCAAGAGTACTACTATTAACTATCTTTTTATTATCTAGCCTAATAATTAAGGGGATTTATTTTTAATCTAAAATTTAACTAACTAATTTAACTAACTAAGAACGCGACAGAGAACAAATTGGGAAAATACTTTTGGACAACTTATATGAGATAGGCAATACCTAAGGAAGAATCCACCTAGACTTCACTTATTACTTTTGATTCATGCGATTTATTCACTTGGCTTAATCCGTAGAAATCCCTAAATTATATTAATACCTCTTTCGAAGCTACTAACAACTGACTCTAGGTTGAATAATTTAAATCTCTTTCTAATTAAAACCCCTATTGTCACATTAACTCGATCTATGGATTCCCTTATTAGGTTTGACCCTAATTGGGTAGATTTTGATCGCCCTATTTCTAGGGTTGTAATCAACTCCCTTAATTGTGTTGATTTACTCTTAGACAGGGACTTTTGCTCCATTGAATAAGCACATTCGACTTGAATCAATAACCTGAATTATCAAACAAGAATAAGAACTCACAATTAAGAATAAGCACAAGTATTTATCTCATAAATCAAATAATAATAAGATCTGTCTTAGGTTTCATCCCCTTAGATATTTAAGAGATTTAGTTTATACTAAAAGAGGGAAATATCGTAAAAGAGGAAAAACAACAAAACATAAGAAAACCCAAAAAAACTCCTAAAGAACTTGATGGGAGATCTTCAGTCTTAATGGAGATCCTTCTCCTAAGTTGTTCCCTACAGCTATCTTAGAGTATTTTCTCCTTCTGCTCGGTGTCTCTTCGACGTCCTGTCGAGCCCTCCTTTTTAGGTTGCCCCCTAGGGTGTTTATATAGGCTTTGAGATGCCTTACTTGGCACACAAGTATCCCATTCCAAATAGAATTCATCTTGATTTCGGCAGGGACACGCCCGTGTGACACGCCCGTGGTGGACACCCTTGGCCATGGTCGATCCTGCTCGCCACACACGACCGTGTGATCTGCCCGTGGTCGATAGTCCAGGCCGTGGTTGATCCTTGCTCGAAACACACGGCCGTGTCCAATGGTCCAGGCTGTGTTGATTTCCTAAGTAGGCCCATTTTGCCCCTTTTTAGCCCGTTTCTTGTCCTTTTCGACTTCCTAAGCTCTCATGAGTATAAAACATGAAATTAATAGATTATGAGCATCGAATTCATCAAATTCAATAAAAATTCATCCAAAAGTAAGCTAAGCATGGGGTTAAAATATGTGTAAATTATGGTTTATCATACCCGTGAATAATTCACGAGGAATGTTTACGATATGTGGCATGGTATATGCTAGATAAGAACAAGTACGAGTAAGTTATGGCAAAGTGCTTATGACCTTGTGTGGTTATCTAATGCCATGAATTGATGTCATTATGAACTTATTTACTGCTATTTATTTTCATGTAAACTTTCTAAGCTTTATGCTTACCCCTCTTATTTCCCTTTTCCTTGTAATATTGCCAAAATAATTCGAGAATCGTGGGATGTCGAAGTTCGAACATCACACTATCGACATCTCTTTGGTATAACAAGTTAGACTTATTTTGAGTATGGCATGTATAGGACTTGGGTATTTTGTTATGTCATTTTGATAGCCAAAGTGTTGGCTATTTATGTTATCAAAGTTATTTTGTAAATGGTCATTGGAATTGGGCCAATTCATGACAAGTTTATTTATATTCAATGATGAAATTATGAAGTTTATGCTTGTGTGGATGCTTTGAATTGAGTTTTTGAAAGTGCCTTAGGTTCATGAGTTATGTTGAAATGTATTGGTATAAGTATGGTTGCTATGTAGGGTGGCATTTGGCTTGAAATATAGCCTTTTTAATGTCCACATGGGTAGATACACGGGCGTGTGTCTAAGCCGTGTGTGACAAATGGTCAGCCCCATGGGCATGTTGATCGGCCGTGTGTCCCCTTGCAAGCTAGGTTTGCAAGTCAGTATGCTTAGTAGTAAACACACGGGCAGAGACACGACCGTGTGTCTCAGCCGTGTGGGAGGCACGGCCATGGACATGGGTGTGTGCCCAGGTCATGTGAAGTCTGCACCTAAAATTAGGAATTTAATTCGACACACGGTCTAAGGACACGGGTGTGTGCCTTGGCCGTGTGACCATAGTGAGGTGATGACGTCATAAATAGAATGTCAAGGTTTTGGCACGCGGACTAAGACACGAGCGTGCCGAGGCCGTGTGAGGGACACGGACCAAGGACACGGGCGTGTGTCTGGCTGTGTGAAATAAGTCAGTGTCGACCACGGGTGAATAACACGGGCATGTCTCACGATATAGGCATTAGGGTGTCGCGACATCAGTCCTATACTGGAAACACTTACGATCCAGGGGCATGTTGGCCCACTCAATCAAAAGTTAAATTTGATAGCGTTAGCTGGCCTAGGGTTGAGGACAACGACAAGCCTAACTCTATAAATAGGCTCTTAAACACTTGTTAAAGGGCAGATTTTCATATTATTAGTTTCCTTTGTAAAATTTAGTTTTCAATTTATTTTTCTTTCTCTTAAGGTTTAGACTTATTTTCAGTTCTTTTCATTCATGTTCTTTGGAGAACTTGATTTGTAGATGCAATCAAACGTGTGAGGATTTAAACACTTCATATATCAAATAAAAAAAAGATTCTCTAAACTCTACTCTTGTTTTATTCTTTATGCATATATTCAATATCAAGTTTATGATGTTTATTGATTCCGTGAGGAATTAATTCTCTTATAACGGATTAGAGAGTGAAGGTATGAATAATTAACTATTTTGTAGGGATCTCTTAACAGATCAGTTGTTCAGGAAAAGAAGAACCTAAACCCTAGGCCTGACAACCCTAGGAATTCATTAAGATAGGAATTCTCCTAAATTTGGTATGGCCTATCCGTGAACACCTTAACCTTGAATCGGTCTGGACTGCGAGGCCGGAAGATAAATAGTTCTTGCTGACTCAGTTTTCTAGTGGACATATCGAAAGATCCTGCTGGAGTATTGACTAGTTGATTGAACAAGAAAACTCGATACGACAATTGATTATAACTACCTAAGCGAGCTAATCACCCATGTTTACTTTTGATCCAGTTTATAATCTAGTTTTACGAAGACTCCTTTTATTTATGTTATTTTCAGTTCTTTAATTATAAAAACCAAAAAAAAATTATTTATGTTTATTCGTAATATATTTTATTTAAAATACTAATCAGATCTATTGGCGTTTAGGTTAGATTTAATTTAGTACTCGCCTCCCTTAGGTACGATCCTCGGAGTACTCACTTACTTTGTTATAACTATTTTACAACCTGAACCATATACTTGCGAACACCGCCTCAATTCCACATCTTTAGTTGCAATATTCACACTCCGAGCGTTAGTATGACCGGAGATGGTCACACCCCTAAGGGAATATCTAGGCAAGTGAGACCGAAAGGTAATCTTGTTGCGCACCCGTTCATTAGTCCTGAATTAACCAATGGATCGGTAGATAAATCAAAACTAATTCGTCTAAGTCAGTAAAATTGAGATCAGAATATAAAATGGAGTCACTTAGTAATTTAAGTCCCTTGTCCAATAATCGGTGAACCATATCTAAATCAACCAATCATCGGTAGTCATTTATTTCGTTGAATTCGTAGCTTTATATTCTTTACAATTTAGCTCCTAGATGAGAATATTTAATTTTCTTGCAAATTTTTCTTGTTATGCTTTGCCGTACTTTAAGACCGTATTAGTAGCCGTTTAGATTCTATCGTGTATGCTATCTATTTCTTAATTGCCATCTTTTTTGGATTCAATCCTTGGAATACTCTGGTGTTCCATTGTCACACTACAAATATCACAACTAACTTGTACACTTGCAATAAAGTCGTGCTTTAAAATTGTTTTATAAAATCATTTTTTTACGCACATGTGAAAACTCGGTCAGAAGCCTCCGAGGAATGTTTCAAAGGTACGCAGTTTTCTAGGTTTGGTTGGGTATTTGATCGCTGTGAAGTCAGAGTTTTAAATTTATAAAGATAATGATCGAACCTAGAAACTAACTATAACAACGATTGAGGCTAGCGCACCTATCAAACAGTAGTATAGTTTAGGCAAGACCGGATTGTCGAACCCAAAGGAACTAAAAGTACTAATACTAACTTTCTTTTTATTATCTAGCCTAAAATAAGTGAAGTTGTTGTTTTAAATCTAAATTAATTAACTACTAAATTAAAGACTCTAAGACAAAGAAGAATGAATTTGGGGAAATAACTTGAGGAAAAACCAATTAATTAAGACGACACCCAAGGAAGAATCCACCTAGACTTCACTTGTTATCTAACTCGAACTGCACGATTTATTCATTTGACTTGATCCGTAGTATTCCCTAATTTATATTAAACCCTCTCTCGAGGCGAATAACGTCTAACCCTAGGTTGATTAATTGAAATCTCTTTCTAATTAAAACCCCTATAATTGCATTAACTCGATCTATGGACTCCCATATTTGGTTTCACCCTAATCTGGCAACGCTTCGTCACCCTATCTCTAGGCGCGCGATCAACTCCGCTTAACTATGCTAGATCTACTCTTAGGCAGGGAATTTTACTCCTCCACCTAAGCACATCAAACTTGAATTAATATCCGCGAAATATCAACACAAGAATTAAGAACACATAATTAAGAACAAATAAAATATTTATCATATAGTTCAGTAAACGATAACAAGATTCATCTAAGTTTCATCCCCCTCAGGTATCTGAGGGTTTAGTTCATAACAATAAAGGAAAACATCTCAGAAGAAAAGATAAAACAAAACATAAGAAATCCCTAAAACCCCCTGAAGGAATTGAAGAGGAGATCCTCCGTCTTGAGTAGAATTCCGGCTTCTTGAGATGGATCAACTGGCTATCCCCGAGCGAATTCCCACAAATCTGCCATCTCTGGCCTAGCAAAACGCCCCTAAACGGTAGCTTTAGGCTCCCGTCGACTCCCTCCTTTTAGGTCATACTTAGGGTGTATTTATAGGCTTTTGGAATGTGCATCTTTGCCCCTAAGTATCCAAATCCGATTGAAATTGCTCTTTTCTGCGGCAGGGACACGGCCATGGCACACGCTCGTGTAAATCGTCTTTAGGCCGTGTTCGGACTTCATTAATGAGGCACGGCCGTGTATCTCGTGGCTTAGACCGTGTTCGAGATTATTGAGGAGGCACGACCGTGTGGTCTTGGGCCCAGGCCGTGTTGATTTTGTGCTTTGGCCCATTTGGCTCATTTTTAGCCCGTTTCTCATTCTTTTCATCCTCCGGTGCTTTCCTGAGTATAAAACATGAAAAGAAAGGATTAAGAGCACCTTTTTACATAAATCAAGGGATAAATCATCCAAAAGTATGCTAAATGTGGGATTAAAATATGTTACTTTTATGGTTCATCACATACCCCCACACTTAAGCTTTTGCTTGTCCTCAAGCAAAATTCTCAACTTACAATTAAAACAAACTTTCCATGATTCAATATTCCTATCAACAATGTCTCATCATAATTCATAGATAATTTATACATGGATAATTTAACTCAAAGAGTCCTAAAGATTCAAGCAGTCTAAGTCATACATTTGTAGCACAAAACATAGGTGTTTCCCCAATCTAAATAATCACCTCGATTCAAAATCTACAAGGGTTGGCGTCCTCACTAAAGATTCACTCAAATCACTCGAAGTGTTTAAGGTTGAAATTAAGCACTCAAATGTCAAACTGAAAAGTTAATCCCATAGGCTTGCTTGCATGAAAATCAAATCTCCACCATTTGTAATATGAGATGATGCACAAATCAAAAGGTCTTTGAAAGGGTTTTAACGGGGCTTAGGTTAAAGGTGTGGTTAAAGGCTGAATTAGAGGTTAGAATCGAGATTGAATTGACAAATTACCTAACCAGAAACAATGAACTAAATAAAAGTAATTACATCAACTGCGGGTTAATAATACTAATAATACGAACTTCTTCTTCAATATTTGGAATTCAAACGTATAAGCTCGTTTAATCACAAAACTAATAATGAATAAGGAATATACTTTTTTTTAAGAACAAATCATTAATACATAACAAAGGATAAATTACTGAAATAAAAAACGTAGTTAGGCTATTAATCAAATCAAATCTCGATATAAGGGTAGTCAAAAGGAATGGTGATAACAAAAAAAAGGGTTTCTGGGTTAAAATTAGTGGGTGAGTTAATAAAAAAGGGTTGTTAGGTTTAAACGGGGTTCACTAGGGGTTAATTATGAAGGTAGGTTTTTAGTGGAGTGAGTGGGTTAAATCCTAGGTGCCTTTATCATTTTTGTATATCAAATCAAAGGTGTGGTCTCGACATGTATAATCGATGCAAGTTCTAGAATAACAAATCAATGTTGACACACTCATAATCAATAAAGTGAGCAAGAAAAAGAATTTATGCTCTATAAGGCTCAAAATCTTGCAAAAATTATGGGTGTTTTGATATCAACCTTGTAAATTTCAAACTTCAAAGTAATATTTAAATTCAGGTAGACAACCTAGAAAAAATTTTAATTCTGAAAAATAGACTTATCATGCTTGATTCTCTAGTATTCTTAGAATTTAATTATCAATGCACAATTATCAATGACTTAATCTAAAACATATCAAGAAAAATCATCAATCATGGGAATTTCATTCTAATGATAATATGAGAAATTTACTTTAAGATAAGGCATAATTCAGGGATTTGAGAACAATGCAAAAAGTTTGGCACCTAATTTCAGGAATTTGAGAATAATGAAAAAAAAAGTTAGGCACCTTTTTAAGTTGTTTCCCCCCACACACTTAAGATGTACATTGCCCTCAATGTACAAAGATAGTTAATAGCAAAATCAAATCATGAAATCATAAGATGTGGAGAGAAGTGAAACTTCCTGAATTTTGGATGAAGTTAATGAAAAGAAACCGGATAGGATTGGAGGTGAACGTGGGGAAGCGCCTCGAACCGTTTGAACTTGAATCCTCAAGGTAGCCGGTCTGATTTTATTGTATCCTAAGCTAAATCTAAATGGTATGAAGAATAAGAAGAAAATAACAAAGAAAATAAAAATAGAAGTAAATAAAAATAAGAATAAAAGTAAATAATGGAAAATGAAAGAAGAAAGACAACTGGACAAGAAAAAGGAAGGAGGGGGGTCTAAATAGAGATTATGGATCTGGTGGTTGCCCCCGCCCTTGTACCTTCCTGTGATGGCCACACGGCCGTGTGCAAGGCCGTGTGGTATGGAAATCTATACCTTGGTTAGTTTCTGGTTAGGTGCTAAAAGGAAAAATAAAAGTAAAAATAAAAAAATGTAAAAATTAATGGGGTTAGTGCTGGGTTGCTCTCGAGAAGCGCTCGTTATAGTCTTAAGCTAGACTTTACCTCTCATTCGTATGGTCATGGTGGTTTGAGGAGGTGAAAATCCTTTCTCATGCGATCAATTCGGTTATTGATATAAAATTTAAGTCGAGTAATGTTTTCCTCAAAAGTGCCGAAATTAGAATGTGTTACCTCGACCATTCCATCTGGGAAGATTTTGAGTACCTGATCTCCTATCTTAAACTGGGTTGTCCCATTATTAAGTTCGTCGTGGAGTTGCCTCATCTTTGCTTCGTGTGTTTTTAGTCTCTCCTTGAAGTGTGTCTTCCATTCGTCTAGTTCATCGATCCAAAGCCTTCGTTCCTCATGAATTTCTTCTTTATCGACACGAGGTCTAGGATTTGGCATCTGCGAAAGAGCTTCTAGAAACGGCAAGTTAATATGAAATTTTTTTGAAAGTTTAAAATGCTTACCGAGTTATTCCTCTGTGTGGTCTTTCTTTGTCACATCGGGGTATGGCACACGGGGTTGGTACGCTGTAATCACCAGGTTTGGTAAATCATGGCTTACCTCAACCTTACCTTCACTTACCACCGGCTCTTGCCTTGGGTCAGATTCCACTAACCTTTCACTGTCATGAGCTGTTACGGCTTGAATTTGCTCTTTTGGGTTAGTTTCAGTGTTGCTTGGCAAGCTTTCTTGTAGTTGTTACGAGATTATCTTTGCAAGTTGTCCAATTTGTGTTAGTAAGTTGTCCAAGCTGTCTTAGTAAGTTCCCAAACTTGGCTCTCGATCCCTTTGATTGATGCCTGTTGATTCTTAAGGGAGGTCTCAGTGTCTTGGAGATGGTTATCTGTAGCTGCCATGAATTTTGTCAGCATCTCCTCAAGGTTCGACTCCTCTTCCTATTGGTGAGGTGGTTGTTGAAAATTTGGAGGAAGTTCCTGTCTTTGGCTACTTTGATCATCCCACGAGAAATTGGGATGGTACCTCCAACCTGCATTATAAGTGTTATCATAAAAATTATTTTGAGGTCTAGCATAGTTACCCATATAGTTGACTTGTTCGCTTTCCATGCCATGTCCATAGGGTGGGTACTCAGGATTCGCCATGCCTCCGCTTGTTTCACACTGCATAACTGGATGTGCCTGCGAGGAACCGTATAAACCATCAAATTTTTTATGTAACATCTTTAATTGGGTTGATAGCTTTGAGTTCTTGGGTCGAGGTTGTAGATATCAAATTACGCTTTTGTTGGCTTTGTCCTCATAACTTGCCACCGATAGTTATTGATTGCCATCTCCTTTATCTCGCCAAAATCAAATAAAAGAAAATTTAGCAAAGTAAATAATAATAATAATAATAATGGCAAAAGTAATAAAAATAGAGTTTTCTTAATATTTCAGTTCCCCGGTAACGGCGCCAAAAACTTGATCGCTGTGAAGTCAGAGTTTTAAATTTATAAAGATAATGATCGAACCTGGAAACTAACTATGACAACGATTGAGGCAAGTGCACCTATCGAACAGTAGTATAGTTTAGGCAAGACCAGATTGTCGAACCCAAAGGAACTAAAAGTACTAATACTAACTTTCTTTTTATTATCTAGCCTAAAATAAGTGAAGTTGTTGTTTTAAATCTAAATTAATTAACTACTAAATTAAAGACTCTAAGACAAAGAAGAATGAATTTGGGGAAATAACTTGAGGAAAAACCAATTAATTAAGACGACACCCAAGGAATAATCCACCTAGACTTCACTTGTTATCTAACTCGAACAGACGATTTATTCATTTGACTTGATCCGTAGGATTCCTAATTTATATTAAACCCTCTCTCGAGGCGAATAACGTCTAACCCTAGGTTGATTAATTGAAATCTCTTTCTATTTAAAACCCCTAGAATTGCATTAACTCGATCTATGGACTCCCATATTAGGTTTCACCCTAATCCGGCAATGCTTCGTCACCCTATCTCTAGGCGCGCGATCAACTCCATTTAACTATGCTAGATCTACTCTTAGGCAGGGACTTTTGCTCCTCCACCTAAGCACATCAAACTTGAATTAATATCCGCAAAATATCAACCCAAGAATTAAGAACACATAATTAATAACAAATAAAATATTTATCATATAGTTCAGTAAACGATAACAAGATTCATCTAAGTTTTATTCCCCTCAGGTATCTGAGGGTTTAGTTCATAACAATAAAGGAAAACATCTCAGAAGAAAAGATAAAACAAAACATAAGAAATCCCTAAAACCCCCTGAAGGAATTTAAGAGGAGATCCTCCGTCTTGAGTAGAATTCCGGCTTCTTGAGATGGATCAACTGGCTATCCCCAAGCGAATTCCCACAAATCTGTCTTCTCTGGCCTAGCAAGATGCCCCTAAACGGTAGCTTTAGGCTCCCGTTGACTCCCTCCTTTTATGTCATACTTAGGGTGTATTTATAGGCTTTTGGAATGTGTTTCTTTGCCCCTAAGTATCCAAATCTGATTGAAATTGCTCTTTTTCGCGGCAGGGACACGGCCATGGCACATGCCCGTGTAAATCGTCTTTGGGTCATGTTCGGACTTCATTAATGAGGCACGGCCGTGTATCTCGTGGCTTAGACCGTGTTCGAGATTATTGAGGAGGCATGACCATGTGGTCTTGGGCCCAGGCCGTGTTGATTTCATGCTTTAGCCCATTTGGCTCGTTTTAAGCCTGTTTCTCGTTCTTTTCATCCTCCGGTGCTTTTCTGAGTATAAAACATAAAAAGAAAGGATTAAGAGCACCTTTTTACATAAATCAAGGGATAAATCATCCAAAAGTATGCTAAATGTGGGATTAAAGTATGTTACTTTTATGGTTCATCAGTATTACAGATGATTTGTTAAAGGTTTTTTGATGATTGCTTTACCGCTGAAAAAGCTATTATAGAAAAATATTGTTTTCGTTGGTTAGAAAACTGCCAATAGAATTTTGATCGGTTCAAAACATTATTGACAGAAGCTACAATACTGACTCAGCCTGAATCCAGGAAGGAATTCATTATTTATAGTGACATTTTGTTGAACAGACTAAGCTGTGCATTGATGCAAGATGGTAATGTAATAGTTTATGCCTCTCGGCAAGTGAAACTACATGAGAATAATTATCCAACTCACGATCTGGAATTGGTAGTTGTATTTGCTTCGAAAATCTAGCGAAATTATCTGTATGCTACAAAGTGTCACATCTTTACCGACCAAAAAAGTTTGAAATACCTGATGACTCAGAAGGAATTGAATCTGAGGCAGTGTAGATGGCTTGAACTATTGAAAGATTTTGATCTGGTCATCGATTACCCCCCGAGTAAAGCTAACATAGTAGCTGATGTTTTGAGTTGGAAACCTCTATTTGCATTGACGGCTATGAATGCTCTGTTAACTATGAGACGTGATAGTTCTATTCTAGCCGAACTGAGGGCTAAACCAATATTCCTGCAGAGAGTTCAAGAGTTATAGAAGAATGATTCAGAGTTGCAAGCCAAATGAGTACTAGTTGAAAATGCACATTCTACCGAGTTCAATATTAATGATGATGGCAGTTTGTACTTCCATAATCGGTTGTGTGTATTGAATAATTCTAAACTAAAACAAGATATTTTGCGCCCAAATGTTACCTTACAAACCAGGCCCAGACATTATGACTGAATTCTGAAGCTTACTTTAGCCACCGAAATGACCAAGTAAGTTTGTTTAGTTTAAAAACCACTATTTTGATCAATTTTTAGAAATCCTATCGCGGTTGCCTTAGGTTCATTAAAAATATCAAATTATTAGATCGGCTATGATTTAAAACCAATTTATTGAAATGTCATGTCATATGAAAAACTCAACTGATTTTGTTACTTTGACTTTTAAAAACTTCAATTTCCATTATTACGCAGCAGAAAAAGTGATGCTTGTAATTTTCGTACGAAAAATCGTGTTTTAGGTTGCATTAAGCTGGTTATTACACTTGTTCAATTTTTAACCAAAATTTCATGTATGCAAAATCCAAGTAAAACAACCCATGCCACAGTCCATGTTAACAAAATTTATAGTCCCAAAATTAAAAACCAAAATAAATAAAGTAAAATTATAAAAAAATTATTAACTAAAAATCTGATATGAGACTTCCGTATGCCGGCTCTGAGTCCTAACCTCTCAGATTACCTATAATATAGTAAACTAAGGGGATGAGCTATAAGCTCAGTGTGAGTCTAAGCAAAAATAAGAGTACAATTAATCATTGACACATACAATTAATGTACAGTTCATAAAATTTATCATGGCTCATCAACATATGTATATGGCATACTCAATGATACTGTGCAATAGTCCTACCCATCCATCCGCTACACACTACAAGTTCTCTAAAACCCGTAATCCGAATACCAAAAATGTAACACCCCAAACCCGGACAGGACACCACGTCCGAATCTGGTATGTTACGGGGAAAAACTTTTTTTTTGAGTGATCAGATTTTTCGTTTAAAAGCGGGGTGAAAACATAGTGAATTTGAAGAAAATTGGAGTAGGCCTGTTTGATTAGATTTTGAAAACTTATCCAAAGTATATAGTTAAAAACGAGTTGATTTCATCTAGCATTTCCAATAGTTTCTTAGTACTATTTTGAAACATTTTTGACTTAGTAGAATATCGAGTTTGGTTTGAAAATCATTTGAGTTTACTTTATAGCAAAACATAGTGAGATACCCGATGGTATGGTTTAAAACACATTGCGTTATAGTTTTGAAAACATTATCTTACCAAATTTTTAGTAAATTTCATACCCAGTTATTTGTTAAGCAGGTTGAGAATCTAATTAAAACATAACCATTATAAAACATAATTTAAAGGCCTTTTACAAATCCAAATTGAATCTCAAATAAAAATAAATAAGCTAAAGTACCCAAAGTGAATAGTCCGAGCAAAACTTTTATTAAAGCATGGCATGTGCACCCCGAGTCCACCCAGGCTCCATGTCGCGTCTACGGGTCACTGAAATGTCAAAGGAGAGGGTGAGTCGAATGACTCAAAGTGCATAAATCCCGCTCCCGATGAAACAACATGCTAACACACATCATACATAGCAACATAATTAATGCAACCCGATCCTAACCATCCGTATCTCCTTTTTCTACCCCGTGTGGTACCAAACCCTTGGTGGTGCCAAACCACTGGTGACATATAGTCACAATGTGTTACCAAAACACTTGGTGTCCCAAAGACACAATATCCATCAATGTGGTGCCAAACCACTTTGGTGTCCCAAAGACACGTTTGTGCTACCAAAGCAGCTGGTGACCGAAGTCACAAATCAATTGATGGGGCCAACCCATCGTGTGATACCCAATCACTAGCGAGACGATCCCATATCTCATGTGGGGCCAACCCGCGGTGGTGTTAACCACGGGGACGAGTCGCAATGAGGTGCCCAACCTCGGTGTCCCAAAGACACAAATGTGGTACCAAACCACTTTGGTGACCGTAGTCACAATAATCGAATGATGGGGCCAACCCATCGTGTGATACCCAATCACTAGCGACGATCCCATATCTCAAAGTGGGGCCAACCCACGGTGGTGTTAACCACGGGGACAAGTCGCAATGAGGTGCCCAACCTCGGTGTCCCAAAGACACAAATGTGGTACCAAACCACTTTGGTGACCGTAGTCACAATAATCGAATGATGGGGCCAACCCATCGTGTGATACCCAATCACTAGCGAGACGATCCCATATCTCAAAGTGGGGCCAACCCACGGTGGTGTTAACCACACAGGACAAGTCGCAATGAGGTGCCCAACCTCTGGTGTCCCAAAGACACAAATGTGGTACCAAACCACTTTGGTGACCGTAGTCACAATAATCGAATGATGGGGCCAACCCATCGTGTGATACCCAATCACTAGAGACGATCCCATATCTCAAAGTGGGGCCAACCCACGGTGGTGTTAACCACGAGGGGCGAGTCGCAATGAGGTGCCAAACCTGCGGAGGTGCCAAACCTCTGGTGACCCAAAGTCACAAAGTGTGTTACCAAAACACGGTGCTCGTCGGCACAAAATATCTTTGCTCCCTCCACTCATATCACCCATCAACATACCATACTCATGTGATCATGCATATCATACAAATCATGCATATCATGCCAACATGTCTAGCATTACATCTCATAGCATACATAACATAGATCATAATACCCAAGGTATCCATAATAGAACTTGTAATAAATTAGACTTACCGGACACGTACACATACCCCGTTTGGGTATCCAATTATCCGTCATCTTGGTATAGTTTTTAACGAGCAAGCGGGTTTATTAATAACATTACTAGGTATCGGTGTGTTAGTTTACACACACGGTAATTACGAGTCTAAAGATCCCAACGACCGATCTATGTCCTCGATTATCAAGCTCCTATAACAATCGGCCAACACGAGATTAGGCACTAAGACCATTCGGCCAAAGACATATAAACCCAAAGGGGTTAATTTCAATCCCTTACCTTGAAGATGATCGGTTTCCTACCAAACTGAACAAGCAGTGGTTCTCCTTTATGTCGGCTACACCTTAAAAGAAGAAACAGTTAATCCATTGTCATCCTTGACTTAATCGCACTAAATCGATAAATAACCCAATAATAACATAGCCACTTACCATCGCTTACCAACCGGTCTCTAACGGTAAAGGCCTCACTTGGTGGCTTCAAAATCCCGAATGCCCTAACAAGCAATCGGTTTTAACAAAGGAAAATAACACCCATCAATAGTTGTCATATACAACTCTTAAACAACTCAAATCGACTAAGAGAAAGAAAGAAACTAAATGACCATTCGGCCAAGGGCTTACCAACACCCAAACGATTGAAGCAAAACCCCAACACCAACAAAGATTCGGCCAAGATTTTTGAAAAGAAGAAAGAAAATGAAAATAAGGTAGATGCTTTTCGGTTTGAGAGAAAAGATAATATGAAATGGAAGCGAGTTTGGCAAGAGTTGAGAAGAAGAGAAGTGGATGGAATGGAGGTACTTTTCGATTTTGAGAAGGTGTTTTGGTGGATATAGTTTCGGCTAAGGTGATTTCAAAAGCAAAAGAAAAGAAAATATGAGAGGAAAAGAGGACTATTTTCGGTTTACACAATTTGAAAAAGCACCCAAAAAGTGACCCAAAAAACACTAAGTTGGCAAGGAAATTTCGGCACTACCTCAACACCACACTACCAACCCAAGCCGTCCACTTCCCCCACTCCAACACCCCCACAAATTCGGCCATAATCCCCAAACACACTCACCACCACTCATTTCAAATGAGTGGACCAAGTCCTCCTCCATATTTTGCTCTCCACCTTACATTTGAAAATGAAGACCAAGTCCAAGTAGAATTTCACTAGCCTTCTACCTCTCCTCCATGCCGTCCCAAAAAGAAGCCAAAATGGGGACTCTGCAGCTCGAACACTGGACCTCCACCACAAGTAGATGACGCCACACCAAGCTTCCCCATGTAGCGCATGCTTTGCCACTAAGCTAGCTCCTTATTTGTGCAACAAAACATCAATTAAAATTCTTAAACCCCAGCTTCCTCAGCTCCCTTCACTTAACACCCAAAAACCAAAATTTTCCCATTCCCTCAGGCACACTCCTAGCCCACAATTAAGCCCCTTAAACACCGAAATAGCAACACAGCACACTAAACACATGCAATTTCATGCAACAACAAAATAGCCCCTATCCCGGGATATTACAAAAAAATAAGAGCCGAAGCTCGATGTGGAAAAACCACCAATAACAGTATGCAGTTAAAACTGCTAGTAATATGCAGACAAGTTGCCAGTAAGATGCGGTAAGTCGCTAGTACTCCACAATACTCTGGGGTGCAGTATACTGACTAACCAATGATGAGGATAAACCATCGGTACTCCACGGAACTCCTTCGTCACCCAATCAATACCCAAGCCCCATGAAGTGCAATATGGCATACTTTCAATGAGACAAATCACACTTTTCGATATCAATCTCAATTTGGTGGCATGCTTACATGCATTAAATTTATTGGTAATGGTGAAATGCTTTTATGCTTTCGATATTAACAATCTTAACCAATGGCATTTCTTTTTATAAGCAAACAATAGACAATGTCAATATGTAACATGTTTTAATAGTACACATTATGCAACTCAAATATCACACAATCAGTCACAATTTTAGGCCCTAATATTCGGCCATTACCTCTTATTACTTACAAATCTTTGCATACCTCTTAACTGTCACCAAGTCGTTTGGCCAAGTCCAAAATCAACATTCATAAAGTATACCATTTTTTAAACACTAATACACACATAGGTCGGACACACACTTGACTTGTGCGAATCAAATGCACAAACAGTATATAATGGAGACCGAACGAGTTCCAATGTCACTATTGATCTGTGACATTCAGATTAGATCCTTCAATTAAAATAACACTCAAAATTTAGTATAAAATATTCGTCTATGGCACCAGTAACATTTGGTCAAAGAAAAAAATAAAGGAAGAAGGAAACGAGATAAGATTTGATCGTAAGACAAACTACTTAGTCCACCGGAACGATAGATTCAAAGAACCAAAAAAAATCTGAGCACTACAGATGAATTCAGCCAAAGTAATAAGTAATTCGACAAGAAGAAACTAAGAAGAAGAATAGAACAAAAAGGGGCGACACACGGGTGAAGAGAAAATAAGGGAAGAAAAATGGAGAAAAGGAAGGAAAATTGAGAGGAAATAGAAGGGGATGTGACAACGATAAGGGAAAACAATAGGAAAAAGATGAAAAACTCAACATAAAAATTAGTTTAATCTTTTAAAAAATTGATAGCCTTTTGATAATTCAGATAAAGTCTTGAGTATCCAAGTAAATTAGATTTCTAGTGTTTGAGTCAGACTAAAATTTAACAATTTGCTTAGGGTGGACGACATAGGCTTTAAAAGAAAAAGAATTTGTAAGCGAGGGGAATCAAACTCGAGTCACAGGGATGATTTTACTAACACTTAACCACAGGCATGTACAGGTTGGACAAAAGCAGAAGAAATGTATTAATAAAATATGCAGCGCTAATCAGAATTGAACTCGCGACCTTTTGAAGTATTAACAGTCTCTTAATCAACTACATCACTTTAATATTTTCATCAACCCTTGAGTTTTCAAAAGCACTAAGCAGACCAGACCATAGACAGAAGCCTAAACAACAGCAAATAAATTTTCAACACAACAATTCTTCTTGAAACATTTTAACCCCCTGATTGGGGCGTGACATTTTGCATGAGGCACATAGCAATACTTATTCTATTCATCCGGGTAGCAACAAAATGTATAACTATCTAAAATAGACTTATTGGTGGCCGAGAATGAAACACGAAATTTTTTATTTTGTGTCAAAGTGTTTAGTATGTAAGCAGGTGAAAGCCGAACATCAGGTTCCTTTTGGTTTGCTACAGCCGATGATTATTCCAGAGTGGAAATGGGAACGAGTTACGATGAATCTAATATCGGGTTTGCTTTCGACACCAAAAAAGAAAGATTGGATATGGTTAATTATTGACAAATTGACTAAATCAGCTCACTTTATTCCGGTCAAAACTGATTATTCGCTTGAGAAGCTAGTTGAGTTATATGTTACCAAGATTGTTAGATTACACGGTGTGTCGTGGTCTATTATTTCTGATTTTCACCCGAGGTTTACCTCTAGATTTTGGGGTAAGTTACATGAAACTCCAGGGACTAAATTGAACCTCAGTAGGTTTTTCAACCTCAGACAGACAGACAATCAAAACGGGTAATACAGATTCTAAAAGATATGTTACGATGTTGTACCATTGAGTTTGAAGGTGGCTAGGAGAAATTTCTACCGTTAGTTGAGTTCGCTTATAATAATAGTTATCAGACGAGTATCAAAATGGAACTGTATGAGGTTTTATATGGACATAAGTACAGAACCTTATTGTATTGGTCCGAATTGAGTGAAAGCAAGCTCGCAGGGACTGATTTGATCCGTGAGACTGAAGAAAAATTCAGAATCATACGAGACGATTTGAAAGTCGTTTCTGATCATCAAAAATCATATATTGACTTGAAAAGAAAAGATATCACATTTCAGACTGGTGACAGATTATTCTGAAGGTTCCTCCCTGGAAAAAGATATTGTGGTTCGGTAGAAAAGGAAAGCTCAATCCGAGATAAATAGGACCGTACGAGATCCTTGAGAGAATTGGCCTAGTGGCCTTAAGATTAGCGTTGCCATTGGAACTAGAGAAGATTCATAATGTTTTTAATGTATCGATGCCATGTTGTTACCGTTTTGATTCATATTATGTGATTTGTACAGATGAAATAGAGTTGCAACCTGATTTATTGTACAGTGAAGAACCAGTGAAAATTTTAGCTCGAGAAATGAAAGAATTACGGAATAAACGAGTATCGTTGGT
Organism: Gossypium sturtianum; assembly: GCA_025698515.1. Classification (NCBI taxonomy): domain Eukaryota; kingdom Viridiplantae; phylum Streptophyta; class Magnoliopsida; order Malvales; family Malvaceae; genus Gossypium; species Gossypium sturtianum. Next base: position 24,689,723 of record CM046950.1, read on the forward strand.
AAAAGTGTTATGGCACCAACATGGTATTAATGAAGCTACATGGGAACCATAAGAACAAATGAAATATCAGTACTCGAATCTATTCTGAAGTAAAAATTTCGAGGAGAGAAATTTCTAAGAGTGGAGAGTTATAATAATCTATTTTTCAGTGGTGTCGAAAATGGCTGTTTTGAAGCCCCATTCAATGAGTGTGTACATAAAAATATTATTAATTAATATTTACTAGTCTATTTTAGTAATATATTAAAATTTGGTATAGTAATTTTAGTAAATTGATAGCTATTTAAGGTATAAGGATAAAATCGTAAAAACTGTAAAAGTTAATCACTATAGATTTTTTAAATTCCAAAGGTCAAATTAAGTAATTGGACCAATGTTTTTTATATGTTTGGTGGATGATAATGTAATCATCCACATTAAAGGACTTAAACATGATTAATTACATGTTTAATTATTAGTTAATTAAAAAGATTAAGTTATTTACATTTTTACCAAACTATATAAGTTAAAGTTAAAAGGAAAAAAATCATCTTCATCCATTTACACCTCCATTGCCGTCCAAGAACAAGGAAAATAGGGTTTGGAATTTCAAACTTTCAAACTTTAATTGGTAAGTGATTTTAAGCTCGTTTCTTGTAATTTTTATGCTTTTGAGATCCTAGGAGCTTGATTTAGCTAGCTCAGGGATTACTTTGCAAAACTTTTAAAGCTTACAAATGTTACCATTGATGAATCTTAAAGCTTTTGGTATTAAATTGATAGGTTTTTGAGCTTAGATATGAAAAAGGACTAATTTGTAAAATCAAATGTAACATCCTAAATTTACGGGCCTATACATTTAGTGTAGGGATAGGTTTACTATGTTAATTTAATTGATAGGGGTCTAAATTTGGGCTTAGAATTAGGCAAAAGGCCCGAGTTAAAGTGGCATCATTAATGATTAAAAGGAACAAGTTTTGGGTCGCAAGGAGCCCATGATTTAGGCCAAATTCGACACTTTAAATGAAGAGAGGGTGACGCCACACACAAGGAATTAGGGGCCCAAGTATTAAGTTTAATGAGGCCCAAATATTTTAATTTAAGTGAGTTAAATTTGGCATTAGGGATTAGTAGAGGTGGATGGCTACAAGGCTATAAAATAGGAGAATTTATGTGGATTTTTAAGTGATAATATCATAGATAAAAAGGAGAAAAGTTAGGAGCTTATCTTCAAGGGAAGTGTTGGCCAAAAATCCACCACCTAGAGGAGTGTAAAATTCGGCTACTGCATGGCAAGGAGGGTGCCGAATTTCTCATCTCTTTTAGCTTGAATTTTAAGGGCGTTTTCGGTTTTTAGCAGTAGGTGCCAAAATATCTATAAATAGGGGGGGCTAGCTCCTTGATTCTGACACTGAAAACCCTAAATTTCTCTCCCATTGTGCCAAAATTCCCTAGCCTCTCCCTCTCCAATTTCTTTTCTCCAACTTCTTTAAAAGCCGAAACTCTTCTCCACTTTTTCCTTCTTGTGCCGATTTCTCTAGGAAGCCGAAGCATCCATAGTCTTTTCTTCTATTCATCCTATTTGAGAATTAGTTTTATACTTCCGGCATTTAAATCTTCCATGGGCATTGCCGAATCCTCTCTCTAGTGCTAGCCGAATCTCCTATGCTAAGGTAAGTGTTGATTTTTGATTAGTTCTCATGATCTATTCCCAGTTTTTGAAAGGCAAAAGCCAAAAGCTAATAGTTTAATGGTTTTATGATAGGCGGCAATTCGGGATTTGAAGGAAGCTTAGTCGACTAGATCTAAAAGTTGAAAATCATAAGTCTCCAATTTCGAGATTTTAAGGTAAGAAGATTTGTTATTCAAATATATAAAATTGGGTAGAATACTAACCATGGCCGAATATAGGAGAGGCCCTAGTTTCGCATCTTTTCAACTTTTTGAGCAAAGTTGTAGCAAGGGTATCGACATTAATCAGGTGTGTAATTCTCCACACCATCTAGATCTGTTTGATTAGTATATGATTATAAGTCTTATATGTTTTGTTAAATGCCGAAATCCCGGCATAATGACGGAAACCCAAAGAGGGTAAAAGTAAATCACCAGGTTAGTGAATGCTCTGATTAAATGATTTAAGAATATTGATTATATGTGATTGCATAGGTTGGGTTGATGAAAGGAGGAAGTTATATGTTGTAGCGGTTTTTACCGTGATCTGTTGTAGCGGTTCCTTACCATGATCTGTTGTAGCGGCTTCTGTCCTGATCTGTTGTAGTGGCTACGGCCATGATCTGATGATGAGCAGCACGACTGCCATCAAGGCGTGTAGCGGTGTGGGTTGATTGTAGAAATCCCCAATGGTGTGAATGGCTAGTACGGGGGCGTGATGCGGGTGGACACCTAGGATATGGGTTGGGCTTTGCATATTATTTTTGTTACTTATATTTTTATTATTCTATTTTATGGGGCTAAAGCCCAAATCTAATGGTGCATGAGGGTTGCACACTGAGTCTCGCGACTCACCCTTTAATTTTAACCATCTCAGGTGACACTTAGGGCATCGGACCGGGCTGGAGAGGAGAGCAAGGTGGCCATGCGACAGAGCTTTGAGAATTCAGCAAAAAGACTTAGTCTAATTTTTTTTATTTTCATTTAATTAATGGGTTTAGATTTCCTTGTAATAAGGCCATGGGCCACTAGACTACCATTTATGTTTTGGGATTTTGTTGGGCTTTTATTACTGGGTTTTAAGTTTTACGTTTTCAATTAAGTTAAGACCTGCATGAAATTTCAGTTTTTATATAAAATCTACCAAGATAATTGGTTACTTAATATTTTATACTTTAATGAATTATTAAGCTTTCGAAATAAAGGTGTAAACCTAGTAATTGTTTTCCAAAATGCGACATGTTATGTAAAATCTCTTAAGTGACATACCAGATCTGGTTGTAGCGTTTGGGCCGGGTTTGGGGTGTTACAAATTTGTATCAGAGCCCGGTTCAAAACTCAGCTCTGGGGGTTTTTTGGGCTCAAAACATTTTCTAAAGTTGGGTTTTCGAAACATGCATATTTATACAGGTCTGTTAGCTCAGCATGGCACCTGCGTCTCCGGCCCAAGTCCGCCAGGTAAGTATTCTGAACCATTGTGTGATATAATATATGTGGGCTTGATGGGCTTTATGGGACGTAGATTAGTTAGATTAGAACTTGATGGACTTTAGGCCTAGCTGAAACAACTCTTAAAATCTCATAAGACTTAACTTCACTAAACAAACCCGTGAACGAGCCGCAAGACTAGGGTGTGGTAACAGCATACGCATGTCTAGGATTGGATCCGGAAGAGCTGGTATTTAAGCGGTCCTAGTGACTCACCTTCTCTTCACTAGAATCCTGCAGTGCGTGGTGACTATTCACCCTAGTTACGAGGACTTGTTGATGGGCTAAACCTTATAATTAAAACCAGAAAGGACCAGCCACCCTAGTTTGAAATAAAAAAAGAAAGAAAATTTCTCAAGTTTTGCAAAATTTTCAAAATACGTTTGATTTGTGAAAACTACCAACCGACCATGAATTTGTAAAATACCTATGTTTTGAAAATTTACAGAAAATCTCATGTTTATAAGAGTAACCTGGACCATGAAACTAGATTTTTTCCCCAAAGTACCCTGTTTGAAAAAAAACAACAACAACAACATCGAAATATCCCTGGTTAGAAAAAATTCCCAACCTACCCTCGTTTTGTCAAATGACCAAAATACCCCTGATTGCAAAATTACCGAAATACCCCCGGATTTTAAAATTACCAAAATACCCCCAGATTGTAAAATTACCAGAATACCCTCACTTCACGAAATCAACAAGGAACTTTATTATGAAAAAATTACGAAAATACCCCTGTAGGATGAAATTACGAAAATACCCCTGGGTAGTAAATCAACGAAAACACCTTTACGTGAAGAATGTAAGTGCTTGGATGATTTTTGTATGATGTATGTGTTTTATTTTAGTTAGAGGTTACAAACTTGAGACTGTATTGTGAATGCGAATTCGAAAGAACCACTCTTAAAACTATTATTCATAAGACTGTTAGTGGTTAACTAGTGAAAGAAAACTAATAATCCATAAAATTCTTAATCAGATAAACGCCAATCGGAAGAATGAGTTATTGGTTTGATGGTTAAACATTGGTGAATTTATCTTTGAGGTCCTAACTTCAATTCCCTTGCCATGCAAATAATTTATTTTTTTTTGGCTTTAGAAATTAGAGTGCAATGGACAAAGATAGTGGTGCGACTTAGGTAGTACGATTACTAGTTAGTTGGAAATTTTGAGGACAAAATTTCTTTAAGGGGGGTAGAACTGTAACATCCTAAATTTATGGGCCTATACATTTAGTGTAGGGATAGGTTTACTATGTTAATTTAATTGATAGGGATCTAAATTTGGGCTTAGAATTAGGCAAAAGGCCCAGTTAAAGTGGCATCATTAATGATTAAAAGGAACAAGTTTTGGGTCGCAGGAGCCCATGTTTTAGGCCAAATTTGCCACTTTAAATGAAGAGAGGGTGACGCCACACACAAGGAATTAGGGGCCAAAGTATTAAGTTTAATGAGGCCCAAATATTTTAATTTAAGTGAGTTAAATTTGGCATTAGGGATTAGTAGAGGTGGACGGCTACAAGGCTATAAAATAGGAGAATTTATGTGGATTTTTAAGTGATAATATCATAGATAAAAAGGAGAAAAGTTAGGAGCTTATCTTCAAGGGAAGTGTTGGCCGAAAATCCACCACCTAGAGGAGTGTAAAATTCGGCCATCGCATGGCAAGGAGGGTGTCTTTGAATTTCTCCTCTCTTTTAGCTTGAATTTTAAGAGGCGTTTCGGTTTTTAGCGAGAGGTGCCAAAATATCTATAAATAGGGGCTAGCTCCTTGATTCGACTTTGAAAACCCTAAATTTCTCTCCCATTGTGTCGAAATTCCTAGCCTCTCCCTCTCCAATTTCTTTTCTCCAATTTCTTTAAAAGACAAAACTCTTCTCCACTTTTTCCTTCTTGTGCCGATTTCTCTAGGAAAGCCAGGAAGCATCCATAGTCTTTTCTTCTATTCATCCTATTTGAGAATTAGTTTTATACTTTTGGCATTTAAATCTTCCATGGGCATTGCCGAATCCTCTCTCTAGTGCTAGCCGAATCTCCTATGCTAAGGTAAGTGTTGATTTTTTATTAGTTCTCATGATCTATTCCCGGTTTTGAAAGGCAAAAGCCAAAAGCTAATAGTTTAATGGTTTTATGATGGCGGCAATTCGGGATTTGAAGGAAGCTTAGTCGACTAGATCTAAAAGCCGAAAATCATAAGTCTCTAATTTCGGGATTTTAAGGTAAAAAGATTTGTTATTCAAATATATAAAATTGGGTAGAATACTAACCATGGCCGAATATAGGAGAGGCCCTAGTTTCGCATCTTTTCGACTTTTTGAGCAAAGTTGTAGCAAAGGTATCGACATTAATCAGGTGTGCAATTCTCCACACCATCTAGATCAGTTTGATTAGTATATTATTATAAGTCTTATATGTTTTGTTAAATGTCGAAATCCCGGCATAATGACGGAAACCGAAAGAGGGTAAAAGCAAATCACCAGGTTAGTGAATGCTCGATTAAATGATTTAAGAATATTGATTATATGTGATTGCATGGGTTGGGTTGATGAAAGGAGGAAGTTATATGTTGTAGCGGTTTTTACCGTGATCTGTTATGTAGGTTCCTTACCGTGATTCGTTGTAGCGGCCTGCCGTGATTCATTGTAGTGGCTACGGCCATGATCGATGATGAGCGACGCACGCGCCATCAAGGCGTGTAGCGGTGTGGGTTGATTGTATAAATCCCCAATGGTGTGAATGGTGAGTACGGGGCGTGTAGCGGATGGACACCTAGGATATGGGTTGGGCTTTGCATATTATTTTTGTTACTTATATTTTGATTATTCTATTTTATGGGGCTAAAGCCCAAATCTAATGGTGCATGAGGGTTGCACACTGAGTCTTGCGACTCACCCTTTAATTTTAACCATCTCAGGTGACACTTAGGGCATCGGACCGGGCTGGAGAGGAGAGCAAGGTGGCCATGCGACAGAGCTTTGAGAATTCAGCAAAAAGACTTAGTCTAATTTTTTTTTTTAATTAATAGGTTTAGATTTCCTTGTAATAAGGCCATGGGCCACTAGACTACCATTTATGTTTTGGGATTTTGTTGGGCTTTTATTACTGGGTTTTAAGTTTTACGTTTTCAATTAAGTTAAGACCTGCATGAAATTTCAGTTTTTATATAAAATCTACCAAGATAATTGGTTACTTAATATTTTATACTTTAATGAATTATTAAGCTTTCGAAATAAAGGTGTAAACCTAGTAATTATTTTCCAAAATGCGACATGTTATGTAAAATCTCTTAAGTGACATACCAGATCCGGTTGTAGCGTTTGGGCCGGGTTTGGGGTGTTACATGAAAACTGTTAGTTGTGAACATAGGGACTAAAGTTTAAAGAATTTGAACTTTATGTTAATCTTTTTAAAAATAGATAGTAGAGAGTCTATAACAGTCCAATTTTCAGTGGTGTTAAAAATGATGGTTTCGAAACCCCAATTTCGGTATTCAAGTCTGTATAATATTATTTACGAGGTTAGTATGAAGTTTAATTAGAGTTTGGTTCTTTAATTTTGTTAATTGAATAGTTAACAAAGGTACAAGTGTAACGACCCTAAAGTTAGTAGTGTTGGAAAATGAGGTATCGGGACCTCATTTTCGTAAATTGAGCCCGTAAATATTTTTATTAAATATTTATGGAGTTATTGCATAGGTGAATTAGATTTTGGATAGGTAATTTTGCCGAATTAATGACTAATTAAGGTATAAGAACTAAATTGTAAAAGTGGTAAAAGTTAATCGCTATAGATTTTTCATTAATTGAAGGACCAATTGAATTATTTCACAATTCTTAAATGGTCAAACGGTGGTGGGTGGATTTAAACTCCACTAACTTTTATTAAATTTGTTTAAGAACTTAATTAAGTTTTAATTAGTTAACTTATAATTATAATATAAAAGTTAAAAACAAAAGGTATCATCTTTATTTTTCCATCATCTTCACCGAATGTCCATCAAAGTAAACTAGAGAAGTCATTTTCAAAGCTCAACATTCGTCCATTTGTATGGTAAGCCAATTAAAGTTCGTTTTTTGTAAATTTTATGTTTATTAGATCGTAGAAGCCCGAGTTAGCTAATCCGAGCACCATTTTCATAACTATTAAAGTTTTTAATAGTTGTCATTGATGAATGCTTGATGAAATTGGTGTTAAATTTTTAGATTTTAAGCTTAGAAATAAAAAGGTCTATTTTGTAAAGTTTAATTGCAAGTTTTTGAACATAGGGACTAAAATGCATAAATTTCAAAATTGATGTTAAAATTCTATAATTATGGACAATAGAGGTCTGTAGAAGGATGAAATTGAGATCGATTTTGAAATCAAGGCTCAAATTTGAAAGTTATAGCAATTTCAGATTTAGGGACTAAATTGAATAAAATGCAAAATTTTAAGAAACTTTCAAAATGTGAATTGAACTGACTTATGGTTATAATAGGCTGTTAAAAGATGTGTATAATTGATAAATTGTAATAAATTATTATATATCGGGATTTGAATCAATCGAAAGATAATTGAAGAAAAGGCAAAATTGTGAATTAGTCCTCGATGTTTCTTTTGTTGTTTTTTTTTTTTTGTCAAGTAAGTTCATATGGGACTTATTTTATTAATTCATGTGATGTTTATATTTAAATTTTTTACTTTTTAGTTTAAATTGTTAGGTAAATAAGGTCTTAAGGCAACAAAGGGACTAAATCTTAAACATGAAATAAATGACTAAAATGAATATATACATGATAATGATTAAATGTGAAATTGATATATGATCGAGTAGCATTTATATGATGATGTTACAGGCTTAAAAAAATATATGGATTGTTATTCGAAATGTGAAAAATGAGTATACAATTCCAGGGTTTGTAATGATATAAAACTGGTAACGATGTCGGTCGAACTCAATAAACGATTAGGATACGAATGGTATGCCATTAAGTTTCAAATAGAAATCTGGTGATAGTCAGGGATTTCTTTATCGATGGCTGAGATCAAGCATGTGTTGCGAATTCTTGACAGCTTGAGTAAGCAGCATCGAATAAAGTCTATATATGCAACCCTAATCTAAAGGTTGTGTGAGAAACCCAAATATCACATCTTGTTTGAGAAAATCAAATTATTCTTTATCGGTGGCTGAGATCTAGCACATGTTGCGGATTCTTGATAGCTTGAGTGAGCAACATCAAAAAAAGCTTGTATAAGTAAATCAACTCTACGGTTTGTGGAAGTAAATTAATCTTATGTATTCGAATTTAAATTGCTATTGTTCTCCAGACAGAAAATGAAAATTAAATGGTAATGAAATGATTGAATGTGAATTCCATTGATGTGTTTTAGTATCGAACAAGGTTGAATAGTATGATGTAAAATAATTTGGTTGTACATGTATGTGAATTTAAATACCATGATCTTATTATGTGAGGTACTAACCTATAGGTAGTCTTGTGGAATGGCTTATGAATATATATATAGATATAAATAAGGATGCCAAGGATATGCCATATTGTGCCTTTGTGTTTCAATTACTTGAATTGTTAAAATGACAAGGTAAGTTAAGTTCATTTATTATGAACTTAATAAGTATTAAATATGCTTACTATGTTTCATTTTTTGTTTCCGTAGTGGTCATTTTGTGAAACGTGTCGATTGGATCACCTCGTAGCTCACACTATCCACCTATCAATTCGATGGACTTTTGCTCATTTTAAGCTCGATTATGTGGCACATACATAGGTGTTTATATATTTGTTACTTGTGAATGATGGTTTGGTTTACACCTTTGTTAATGTTTGATTTTCAAAAGCTAATGTTCATATATGCAATAGTGTATGTTTTGGTAACTTGTGTATCTTTGTGTTTGATATTTAAATGGTAAAATGAGTATGGAATGGGGTAGTATATGTGATGGTAAGAAATGGAAAATGCATTGATGATTATATTGAATTGATTAAGCAACTTTGATATGTTTTGTTTGTCAAATGAAAGCATGTTGGATAGATTGAATTGAAATGATGTCGTAAAGTCTTTGGTATGTATTATGGTATGATTTTGTACAGGTAAAGGTGTACAATTATGCTCGAAATGTGAAATTTGTTAGGTTGACATGGAATACGTACCAAATGGCCTAAATTTTACCAAAAACAAAGTCCAAGTCGAGACGAGCAACTCTCCTCGTAGCAACGTCGACCGACAATATGTGATGTCCCGATGTCGATAGGTTGGACGTCGCAACATGACAAACTATTTGGCGACGTCACGACATGAAGAAGGTGACATCACGACGTCGAAACTGAATTTTCAAAACTTTATAATTTGGTCCTAATCCATGCTCAGCTCAATAAAAGAGCTTTCATAAGGTCGATTAAGGCTCGAATTTAGTTTTGAATCATATTATGAAAAAATTTTGTTTGGTTTATATATTTACTATATTTTGATGAAAGTTGCTCCAACAACGGATGTGAAATCTTGTAACTCGAATCCAGCGATCGGGTCGGGCAAGGGGTGTTACAGAGTCATAGAAGGGTGTATCTAGAATTGGATTGTAAAATTGTGCTCAAATTTGAAAGTTATGATAGTTTTGGTTTTAAGGACTAAACTGAATAAAATGTAAAACTTTAGAGATTTTGTAAAAAGTGAAATTAAAATTTCATATGCATAAAATAAATTGTTATAAGGTATTTGAAATTGATAAATTAAAATGAACTATCATATAGATCAAGATTTGAATCAACCGGTAGATAATTGAGGAAATGGGAAAATTAAAGATTAGTCTTCGACACCTCGCTTACTATCATTGTTGTTAGATAAGTTTATATGGTATAGTTGTATATGTAAATGTAATTTATGTTTTGAATTATTAATTTATTTACTTTGAATGTGTTTTTGAATTGTATGCAAAATAGTACAAAAAGGTGAGAAATTTATTAAATTGTAAAGAATCATTTTAATGTGTTAAATGTGCCCGGATGAACATAAGAAAGTATAGGAGGCATGCCAATAGGTTTATTTGTGCAGTGTATGAGATATGGTATTAGATGATATTGATGTGCGGAGAATTTACTGTTTAAACGTAATCCAACATTTGTTGCGAATTATCAAGTTTTGTCTTTACGGAGACCGTTGTTACTGATTGTCTCTACGAAGACCTTGGTGTGTTCTGGAGGGATGTAATGTCTTATGACATTTGATACCTATGGGCTTACCACTTAGGTGCTAAGGTGTGTTTTGGAGTTTTCACTCGGACAAGCAATCTGGTGTGTTTTGATGGTTACCTGCATATTCGTATCTGTTTATTATAGTTTATAGGGCTAAATGGTAATTGTAAAACGAAAAATATCTTATTGATAATATGTATTGTATTTCGAAATGGCTATATGATTGGAATGATGAAATGACGTATATGTTTGAAGGTTATGATAGAATGACACTGAATGGAAATGTATTGAGCATATTGAAACGTTATAAGATTGTAACTGATGAACTCGCCTTACTAATGTGAAATGTGATGATAGGAAATTCTTATAGTTTGCTAATTCATTATATTAGTTGTGAATTGAGGTCAGTTTACTGTTTTAGCTTCTATGAACTTACTAAGAATACGCAATGCTTACTCTGTTGTGTTTTTCTCCGTTTATAGTTGACTTTTTCGGAACAAGGCGATCAAATCACTTCGGAGCTCACACTATCAAACCTTCAATTCGATAGTCTTTTATTTGTCCTAGACTCAATTATGTGGCATGTATATAGAGTTCTTTTGCATATTTTCTGTAACAACCCAAAATTGGGCCTAGGAGTTTCGAGGGTAAAATAGAGATTTTAGCTCTAGTGAGCTCGAGAATTTCACTAGCATGGTATTCGAAAATGTTTTTGTCTATGGCATTTTGGAAATTAAAATAATTTTTGAAAATAATGTTCAAAAGACTTTCAATTTTTAAATAAGGACTGATTTGTAAAAGGGTCTAAATTATGAGTTTTAAAAGGCAATTAAACCAAATTTTAATTTTCACCCTATTTCCCCTTCATCTTTATAAAACACACGTTAGTCTCTTCACCATTTTTTTTGTTTTTTCGTCCATTGCATCTCAAAGCTCCTCTCATTAAATTTTGATTCTTAAACTTCATTCCTTTGATTTCTATCATCACCCAATCAATAAACCTCCATAATATTTCAACAAAAACACTCAAAACACCATAGGTTTCTCCATTGTTGAGTTTTTGGGTTTTTCTGGTTTTTGATCAAATGTTTAGTTTTTGGTTAACTAAGGTAACGATTTAATTCCTTATTAGTTTTTGATGTTATTTGATCTTTTAAACTGAGTTTTTAATCATTAAATCACATATTTCAAATAAAAGTCAAACATTAGGTCGTTAATGGTGGATTTCGGGATTTTGAATAAAAACATGGTTTCAAAGTGTTTTTACATTATTTTTGATGTGATTAGAAGGTTTCTAAACATTTCTTAAAGTTTCGTTAAAGAATTCCAACGTTTTAACGAATTTTCGTGAAAATTGCCATTGTATGTCAAAATTTTGGATCCATGAATCTGTATAGTTTTGAGTAGTTTGAAGGTTGGGAATTGTTCTTAGATGTATAATTAGATTATTGGAATCGATTATAGGCAATGAGAATGAGTAAAGATTAAGATATTTGAGTTTCAAGTTTGTTAGTCGAAATTTCAGTTTCATGAGGAATATAGCTTAGGATTGCATTTTTGTTTGGTTTAAATGAGTCTTTGGCTGCTAACTGATTGTGTATATTATGTGGTTATTATGTGTGAAGCATCGAACCATTGAAGCCTTTTACAGGCAAGGCGAAAGGCAAGGAAAAGCTAGTTTAAGCTTTCGACATCTAGGCAAAAGTGTGAATGGTGAGTGTTTGGAATCGCTTCTTGTAGACACGATTCATAGTGTTAATTGGGAGCTTAGGAATAGCCTAAAGCCCTATCTTAAGTTCTGGGTGTAAGCTTTTTATTTCCCTTGTTTTATTTTTGCAAATTATGTGATTCTGTTAATAATTGTGGATTGATTATTATGATGCGATATTATGATATGAAACATGTGTGATGACTATTGTGAATTGTGTTGTAGGCATGATATACATGCAAAATCATAGTGATAATGATATGCTAATAATGAAAATATGTAGCGAAATCGAGCGAAATTTCAATAAGTATATATGGAATGTGATATTATTATGACAGGTAATATGTGAGACTACTTGTATGCGATATATGATGTACTGATTTTAATACACACATATGTGGTAGGATATGTGATGGCTCAACGAGCATTATTGTGGCACTTAAAGTGAATTAAATGTGAATTCGATAAGCATGTGTTGTGTACATGTTTGTGATGTAAATAGATGAATATGAACAGAGATGATGTGCATTAAATCAGTAATTAAAACTATGTCATTGTGGATATTTTGGCCTTGTGATCTCTTGAAACCGTTGGATATAGTTGGCATGCCATAGGATTGTAAGTACTCACCCTTGTGTTTTGTGACATGGGCATTGAGGCCCCAAGACAGTTTGGAGAGATAAGGGAATGTGGCCAAGCTCCATTCATCGGGATATGTTGGTGTGTTGGAGAGTGTTAGCTGAATTGTACATTGCTGAGATTGTAAGATTGCACGGGGTGCCTATATTGTTTATTTCGGATAGAGATCTGAGATTCACTTCGCGGTTTTGGAAGAAGTTGCAAGAAGCTTTAGGTATGAAGTTAAATTTTAGTATATCTTTCCATCTGCAAACCGACGGTCAATCGGAAAGGGTAATTCAGATTCTTGAAGACATGCTCCGATTTTGTGTTCTAGAGTTCCAAGGTAGTTGGGAGAAATATCTACCGTTGGTTGAATTTGCCTACAACAACAGTTTTCAGTCAAGCATAAAGATGGCACCGTATGAAGCATTGTATGGCCGTAAGTGCCGAACTCCTCTGTATTGGACAGAGCTCAGCGAGAAACAAATTCATGAGGTTGAATTAGTTAGAGAAACCGAAGAAAAGGTGAAAATAATTCGTGATAGTTTGAAGGCGGCTTCTAAAAGATAAAAGTCATATGCGGATTTGAAAAGAAAAGAGATTGAGTTTCAAATTGGGGATAAAGTGTTTTTGAAAGTATCTCCAAGGAAGAAAATTCTCAGATTTTGCCGGAAAGGCAAGTTGAGTCCACGTTTCATTGGGCCGTATGAGGTGATTGAAAGAATCGAACCAGTAGCATGTCAGTTGGCTTTACCACGGAGTTTGAAACGTAACACCCCTTACCCGTATTCAACTCCCAAACTGGGTACGAGGCATTACCGGACTTGACTTGCTTGAGCATTCGACTCTGGGCTATAAAATTTGTTCCAATTTAAATTTTTTTTCATTTACAATCGTAACGTCCCCATTATGGGTCTACGAGACCCTTTACATAAACCCGAGATGCTTTGGGACCAAACCGAAACTTTTAAACACTTAGAAAATTTTGGCATAAAAACTGGGCCACACGCCTGTGTGTAGAGTGGGGCACGCCCGTGTGTCATGACACACACCCGTGCTCCATACCCGTGTAGAATTATTTTCTTTTCGAACCTACAGGGGTTTTCACACAGCCGGACACACGCCCGTGTCCTCACCCATGTGTAAAAACCTGAGTATTCTGTTTGTGACGTCAGCAACCTCATATGGGGCACACGGCTTAGACACACGCCCTTGTGGCTAGCCCGTGGTTGACACTGACTTGCAATACCAACATTCAGGGGACACACGGTCTGGTCACACACCCATAGGGCTGACCGTGTGTCTCACACGGCCTAGACACACGCCCGTGTGGCTAGCCCGTGGTTGACACTGACTTGCAATACCTGTAACACCCCAAACCCGGTCTATGCGTTTAGACAAGATTTGGTTTGTCACACCAATCATACATTCGTTTATTTTCATATGGTTAAAATAAAATAGTGCTACAAAAACTTTTTTGAAAATCGAGTTTAATAAGAAGTTAATACAAGGATTTGAAATTTGTAGCTTAAGAATAATACTTGTTTGAAAACTTATCGTCAAGATAAAAATGTCAAAATCTTAAGATGGTTTAAAAGAACTTTGAAAGAATTTTAAATAATTAAAGTGTCGAGAAATTTTGTTATAAAACCAATGTTCTTAAGAAAACTTAACATATTTAAGATAAAACCATATTAAAAGTTTAGAAATAAAATTTAAACCATCCACACAATAAAATCCATAAAAACATATAAGAGGCCTTATTACATAAAACCCATAATGAGATATTTAAGATAATAATCTAAATAAAGTCATAGTTTAATAAAAACCCAAGTTTGTAGTATGGCCTCCACCAAGTCATCTCCGGCCCAAGTCCACGTCAATTTCCATTACGAAATGGTTAATAAAATTGGGTGAGTTACAAAGAACTCGGTGTGCAACTCACTTACCACCATTTTTAGGCGGATCGTCAAGATATCATCTTTGGGCTTGAGCCCATTAATGATTTCAACCATACATTGTAAAGTAACATAATTTAAAGAAAAGAATGCATGAAATATGAATTTCCCAAACCAACCTAGTATCCATCCGCTAACACCCCGTACCAACCAACACACTGTGGGGATCAAGTCAACCCACCCCGCCAAACACACCAATCATGGGCTTAAAGCCCTTAAATAATTTTTGTAGTGCACTACCAGAACTAGATTGTGACATTGTCACCGAACTAGAGGCATTTAGCCGAATTTGTGGCAGAGCCACCGAACTAGAGGCAATGAGCCATATTGTGGCGAGCCACCGAACTAGAGGCAATGAGCCATATTTGTGGCAATGGCCATTCTTCTCTTCATATAACCCACCCCATGCAATCATGCGTATATAACAAATATAATCATATAAATGATTTTCATTAATCCATATCATCGGTGGGCTTATCAATTAACCCTTCATTAGGCTCATATAAACAATTTATCAACTAGCCCATTTAGTAGTTTAGTGACTTTGGCCCATTTTAGCCCAATTTATCGAAAAGCAGTATTTTCGCCCATTTAATCGAACTAGAGTATTATCGCCCATTTTATCGAACTAGAGTATTATCGGCCCATTTTATCGAACTAGAGTATTATCGGCCCATTATTCTCTCGGTTTTAACCGTTTTCATGCATTTACTCAAAAATATGAGTTACTACGTATTTTTTCCCGTTTTTACTATTTTACGATTTTATCACAGAACTTACAACTTGATGTCCAACCCGAAAATGAGTGTGAAGTTACACACTGGTTATGGAGAGAACTAAACTTTCCGCTCTTCAACACCTATACGTATTGTGTTAATTAAAACACTATAATCTATAATAAAACCGATTTAACTATAGCGATCTAGAAATTTACCCTCGGATTTTCGTAAGACTTCTACTTGCGATTTCTCTCCGATTGATGGTTCGCTAACCGAATCGAATCCACGAACAAATAATGGTTTCGAGTACGAGCGACTTGAGCAGATTGATTTTCCTCGGTTGAGCGTCCACAACCGGTGGGAAATCCCGGATTCTTTGAAATGATCCTTTGCTTGTACTTAGGGGAATAACGAGAACCTCCCTTCTTCCGAAGGCTAAACACCGCCCTTTTCTTCCCTATTTTGAATGTCTTCAAAGACAAAGGAAGGTTAATCCAATGATATCAAAATAATCCTAAGGTTTTAAAGATATGATTTCCTTACCACAAAATTGATTCCAACGTTTTGTCACCCACGACTTCTTGATTCCAAACTTCCGTTATCGCACTAAAGTATAACAAAATAAGCGTTAAAAGAAGGAGCGTTTATTTTGATCTAATAAAGCCTTCAAACCATCATCAATATTCTCGCCATAACCACTATTAACTAATCGAAGCGAAAAGGATTCTTACCTATTTCCACGTCGAAAAGATAGGATTTGAGAATAATATGGATCTAAGAAGAATTCGGCTATGAAGAAACAAAGAAAAAAGAGAAAATAAAATCGGTTATAGGCACTTTAACATTCGGCCATGAAAGTGTAGGTGGAGAGAATTTCGATTGAAAGAAATCAAATAGGAGAGAGATGGTGATGATGTTTGGTTTCCAAATAGAATGGAAAAGAAAAGAAAGAAAAGATAAGTTTTGAGAGCAATGTATAGTCGGCAATGGGGAGAAGAAAAGAAAAGAATGGTCTCTTTAGGTATTGGTAAATTCGGCACAAAGAGAAAGGCACAAAATTGACACCAAAGTGTAAAACAAAAATGACCAATTTGACAAAAGAAACTAGGCTTACCAAGTGCACAATTTCGGCCAAGGAAAAGAGAGTTTGAGAGAATTTTCAAAACTTGCACAAACTAAACAAAATGACCAAAACCAAAGACTAAACTTCCTAGCCAAACTATCACCAAAATTCGGCTCCCCTAGCCATAATGCCGTCCATATGCTTGGTCTTTAGGCCAAGATATTGTTTCTTAAACAACTCCTTGATTCATGCCTCATATCCTCACATTTTCCTTATTCTTTTGATACCCTTCCTTAAGTTCAAATTTTCCTTATTCCTTTGATATACTAACCAAAAATAACAAGTCAACACCTTCCATATATGCTCTTGGCGACACTTGCTATACATGGGCGGAAAAATCAAAAATAAAATTCACCTAGATGCTATTTAGGGATTGAACCTTCACCCCCATGTACTAGCTCATGCGCCAACACCACTTGTCCAACTACTCATCTTATGCTACACATTGACACTTAAATTAATTTATGTGTCAATGCCACATAATCTATTTCCATAAATTCTCAAAATTAATATTATTCCTTCTAAAAAATTTTAAACCCTTCTTGAGGACTATACTAACCACGAAAATAAATCGAGAAAATTTTACTTTCTAGAATAATTACTCAAAGCACACATAGAAAATAAATTACTCAAATTTTGAGGGTGTTACAACTCTACCCCTAAAAGAAAATTTCGTCCTCGAAATTTACTGGCTGAAAAAAGGTGAGGGTATTGTTGCGAATTGCATCCTCGAGGCTCTCACGTAGCTTCCTCCACTCCGTGGTTACGCCACAACACTTTGACCAGCGGCACAGTCTTCTTTCTTAGCACCTTCACGTCTCGGTCTAAGATTTCCACTTTGGTTCCTCCTCAAAAGACAAATCCAAATTCAACTCCACTTCTTCTACCAGGTACTATGTGCGAAGGATCCGATCTATAAGCGCCTCAACATGGACACGTGGAAAACATTATGAATTTGGCTCAATTCGGAGGTAACTCAATCGATAGGCCTTTGGACCAACTCGTTTCACCACACGATATGGTCCAATGTATCTAGGACTCAACTTGCCCTTCTTCCCGAATCTGAATATCTTCTTCCAAGGTGAGACCTTCAGGAAGACTTGATCTCCTACGGCATACTCGATATCCTTACGCTTGGATCCGCATACGACTTCTGTCTATCGAAGCTTCCTTTAACCGTGCGAATAACTTTCACTTTTTCTTCCGTTTGAGAGAAATCATCTCGAGTCCTAACAAGCTGCCGATCACCCAACTCGGTCCAACAAATAGGAGAACGACACCTACGACCATACAATGCCTCGTAGGGTGCCATCTGAATGCTAGACTGGTAGTTTGTTGTTGTGCACGCAAATTCCGCTCTTGGTGAAAATCCTCCCAACTACCTTTGAAGTCGATTACACATCCCCTTAACATGTCTTCCGAATCTGAATCACTCTCTCCAGTGACCATCGATCGAGGATGAAAAGCCGTACTAAAATTAAGCTTTGTACCCAAGGCTTCATGCAAAGCTTTCCAAAATCGAGATGTAAACCTAGGATCCCTATCCGATATAATCGATCTGGTACCCCATGCAACCTCACGATTTCGGATACATAAACCGCCAACTTCGCAGCGAGTAGTCCGTGCGTCTTGGTAGAAAATGAGCGATCTTCGTCGGACGATCAACAATTACCCAAGCAGAATTTTTCTTAGTAGGTGTTAAAGGTAACCCACTAACAAAATCCATTGTTATCGCTCCCATTTCCAAAGAGGAATCTTAGCGGTTGCAAAAAGACTGACGGCAATTGATGCTCGCTTTCACTTGGCGACAAGTTAAGCATTTTCCCACAAATTCGAAATCTCACGTTTCAACCAGGCCACCAATCATTTCACGAAGATCCCGATACATCTTATTTCCTCAGGTGCATAGCATAAGGGCTACTATGCGCCTCCTCAAAATCATTTGCCTCAGATCGAATCCTTAGGCATACTGGACCCTTCCACGAAAACACAATACACCTTACGAATTTATTCCAAAATCCTCAATTTCACCATTTTCCACTTCTTTGAAATAAAAGTCTCAACTTCTCATCTAAAATCTGTTTTTCCTTAATTTGTTCCAACCACATAGGCTTCACTTGAAATTCCGCTATCAAACTACCATCCTCATACAAACTCAAATGGGCAAACATAGCTCTCAAATCAGATACCACCTTACGACTTAATCGTCCGCCACTACATTAGCCTTTCCAGGATGATACTCAGAGAAATCATAGTCCTTTAATGACTCCACCCATCTTCGTTGTCTCAAGTTTAACTCCTTACGAGTAAGAAGATACTTAAGACTCTTGTGATCCGTATAGATGATAGACTTTTCACCATAGAGGTAATGCCTCCAAATCTTTAAGGCAAACACCACTGCTGCTAACTCCAAATCATGAGTAGGGTAGTTCACTTCGTGCGGTCTCAATTGACGAGAAGCGTAAGCTACAACTTTCCCACTTTGCATCAATACGCAGCCTAAACCCGTATGTGACGCATCACAATAAGCGTAAACTCCTTCCCGACCTCGGAGTTGAATCAATACCGCGCTTAGTTAAAACCTTCTTGATCGCTCGAAACTTTCTTTGCCGCTTATCGGTCCATATAAACAACACTCCCTTCCGCAAAAGCTTAGTTAGAGGTGCGGCAATCAATGAGAACCCCTCAACAAAGCGTCTATAATATCCACCAAACCCAAGAAACTCCGAATCTCGATTACCGACTTCGGTGGTTTCCAATCCAATACCGCCTCAATCTTCCGAGGATCCACCCTTATTCCTTGGTGATACCACATGACCCAAGAAAGTCACTTCTCTTAACCAAAATTCACATTTCATGAATTTGGCATACAATCGATTATCTCGAAGCACTTGCAATACAATCCGCAAATGCGAGTCATGTTATTCTTCGCTCCTCGAATAAACGAGAATGTCATCTATGAATACCACCTGGCCCGATCTAAGAATGGTTGAAAGACCCGGTTCATCATATCCATAAATGCGGTGGTGCATTGGTCAACCCAAACGGCATCACTAAAAACTCATAGTGTCCGTAGCGGGTTCGGAGCATTTGTCTTGTGAATATCGCTTCTTTCACCTTAAGTGGTGGTAACCCGACCTTAAATCAATCTTGGAGAAAACATAAGCTCCCTTCAATTGATCAAGCAGTCGTCAATCCTCGGCGGAGGGTACCGATTCTTGATCGTCGACTTATTCAATTGCCTATAGTCAATACACATACGCATTGACCCATCCTTCTTCTTAACAAACAAAACCGGTGCTCCCCACGGAGACACACTCGGTCGAATAAAACCACGATCTAGCGGTTCTTGAATTTGGGCTTTAAGCTCAGGCAACTCCTTCGGTGCCATTCTATAAGGAGCAATGGACACCGGAGCGGTTCGAGCAAAAGCTCAATACCAAATTCCACTTCCCGATCGGAGGTACACCAGAAGTTCTTCGGGAAAAACATCGGGAACTCCTTCACCGTTCTCACATCTTCCACCAATGACTTTTTGGCATCTAAAGCACAAATAAATGCTAAAAATGCTCCGTATCCTTTTCGCACTAACTTCTCCGCCTTCAACGCAGAAATCATGTTTGCCAAGTAATTTCTCCGCTCGCCTATCATAACTATCTCCTTATCCTCCACATTTCTTATCGACATACGCTTTTCAGCACAGTCCAATTTCGCCCGGTGCTTAACCAACCAATCCATGCCCAGAATAATATCGAATTCGCCAAAAGGCAGTTCCATCAAATTTGCCAGGAATGTTTCTCCTTGAATTACTAAGGGCACGTCTCTAAACAATTTATTAACCAACACCGACTGTCCTAAGGGACTAATCACCCTCATCTCTTTATCGGAAATTTCAGAGTCTAATTTCAAGTTTCCAGTTATGGTGCTAGCAATGTACGAATGAGTAGAACCAATATCTATCAAGGCAATAACGGGTACATCAGAAATGAAGAACGTACCAGTTATCACATCAGGTGCATTGCCATCCTCACGACGTCTGACCGCATACACCAATCCTGGCTGTCTTGCATCCGCGTTGCCCCTAGGACCATTGCCTCGACCCGCTGCACCTTGACCACGTCCAGCCCCATTACCACCACGACTGGTCCCGACCTCTCGGTGGTTCTTTGAACTCCTCTTGCGGTGGTACATCAAGAGTACGAACTTCTTGAGTTGTATCCATACGTCGAGGGCAACTCCTATATTGATGCTCCGTCGATCCACATTTATAGCAAGCACCCGTTTTCCTCCAACATTCTCCGGAATGTCTTTTTCCACATTCAGCACAATCCGACTACGATTAACAACTCACGGTGCTCTTCCTTGAGTGGTTCCTCATTAAAGGGCCTCTTGAGGAATCTTCTCGAAGAACCCGAATGCTTGAGATCTTTCTTGCCTCGAATTTGCTCCCGATTTTGGCGTTCCGAGTTCTTAGCCTCTTGGCTATCTTGGCCTTCTCCACAATAGCGGCAAAAGTTCTAACTTGTTGTGGGGCTATCAGAACCCGCAACTCGTCTTTCAAACCGTCCTCGAAGCGCACACTGGCGCTCATGATCCGTTGCCACTATCGTTCGAGCATAGCGACTCAAGCGTAAGAACTTCGACCTCATATCTTGCCACCGTCTTATTTCCTTGCACCAGGTTCAAGAATTCCTTCCTTCGGGCATCCACATAGCTTGTTCCACATATTTCCCTTGAAAGGAAGCCTTAAAGAACTCCCAATTAACCAAAGCGACATCGGTGCCATCTCGGATAGTAAGCCACCATTGGTAAGCGTCTCTCAACAAAGATACCGCTCCTCTTAACTTTTGTTCCACGATTGCACTCAAGATCGTCCATAATTCGCTCTCTTTGCCTCAAGCCAATATTCGGCGACATTGGGAGCTACACGAGACACCTCACGAAAACCTCGGCTCCGCTGGATTTGATCGCTCCGATATCGAACCACGGCGGTTGGTCGATTCGGATCGGCGACCGCTTTCAAGTACTCGCGGCATTGCTCGTGTCACGGCATTATCCTCTTCCATATGGTGCGTGCGATCCGTCTCACTCTCGAGTGGCGCAGTGCATCCATTTCCGACATATGACCCGGCACATCGATTGCGCCCCTAACACCTCGTCCTCTACCACGGCCACGCCTACGCGTCCACGACCACGTCCTCTAGTGCTCATGGCGACTAATTGGATTTAATCGATTTAAGAGTTTTATGAATCGAATAATATTTCAATTGTTTATTAACGATATCTTATGATATGAAAGAGATAGAGTGTTTTCGCATCAATATCCTATTGTCTCAATCTCTACGGTTTTAACACCTAAAACTAGAAGTTCTAAAGTGTTTCTTATAATCATATCACAATGATAATAAACATACGATATCTGAGATACTTACTTGACTTAGCGCGGGATGTTCATGGTGCCATACTACCTTTAATCAAAACTCTAGAAATTATTTTCAAACAAATTTCTTTATTGAACCCAAACCACGGTAGAGTTTTGAAACAAAAGCTCGATACCACTAAATGTAACACCCCAAACCCGGTCTATGCGTTTAGACAAGATTTGGTTTGTCACACCAATCATACATTCGTTTATTTTCATATGGTTAAAATAAAATAGTGCTACAAAAACTTTTTTGAAAATCGAGTTTAATAAGAAGTTAATACAAGGATTTGAAATTTGTAGCTTAAGAATAATACTTGTTTGAAAACTTATCGTCAAGATAAAAATGTCAAAATCTTAAGATGGTTTAAAAGAACTTTGAAAGAATTTTAAATAATTAAAGTGTCGAGAAATTTTGTTATAAAACCAATGTTCTTAAGAAAACTTAACATATTTAAGATAAAACCATATTAAAAGTTTAGAAATAAAATTTAAACCATCCACACAATAAAATCCATAAAAACATATAAGAGGCCTTATTACATAAAACCCATATGAGATATTTAAGATAATAATCTAAATAAAGTCATAGTTTAATAAAAACCCAAGTTTGTAGTATGGCCTCCACCAAGTCATCTCGGCCCAAGTCCACGTCAATTTCCATTACGAAATGGTTAATAAAATTGGGTGAGTTACAAAGAACTCGAGTGTGCAACTCACTCTTACCACCATTTTTAGGCGGATCGTCAAGATATCATCTTTGGGCTTGAGCCCATTAATGATTTCAACCATACATTGTAAAGTAACATAATTTAAAGAAAAGAATGCATGAAATATGAATTTCCCAAACCAACCTAGTATCCATCCGCTAACACCCCGTACCAACCAACACACTGTGGGGATCAAGTCAACCCACCCCGCCAAACACACCAATCATGGGCTTAAAGCCCTTAAATAATTTTGTAGTGCACTCTACCGAACTAGATTGTGACATTGTCACCGAACTAGAGGCATTTAGCGAATTTGTGGCAGAGCCACCGAACTAGAGGCAATGAGCCATATTGTGGCGAGCCACTTAGGAACTAGAGGCAATGAGCCATATTTGTGGCAAGCTGGCCATTCTTCTCTTCATATAACCCACCCCATGCAATCATGCGTATATAACAAATATAATCATATAATGATTTTCATTAATCCATATCATCGGTGGGCTTATCAATTAACCCTTCATTAGGCTCATATAAACAATTTATCAACTATCCCATTTAGTAGTTTAGTGACTTTGGCCCATTTTAGCCCAATTTATCGAAGCAGTATTTTCGGCCCATTTAATCGAACTAGAGTATTATCGCCCATTTTATCGAACTAGAGTATTATCGGCCCATTTTATCGAACTAGAGTATTATCGGCCCATTATTCTCTCGGTTTTAACCATTTTCATGCATTTACTCAAAAATATGAGTTACTACGTATTTTTTTCCCGTTTTTACTATTTTACGATTTTATCACAGAACTTACAACTTGATGTCCAACAGAAAATGAGTGTGAAGTTACACACACGGTTATGGAGAGAACTAAACTTTCCCGCTCTTCAACACCTATACGTATTGTGTTAATTAAAACACTATAATCTATAATAAAACCGATCTAACTATAGCGATCTAGAAATTTACCCTCAGATTTTCGTAAGACTTCTACTTGCGATTTCTCTCCGATTGATGGTTCGCTAACCGAATCGAATCCACGAACAAATAATGGTTCGGAGTGCGAACGACTTGAGCAGATTGATTTTCCTCGGTTGAGCGTCCACAACCGGTGGGAAATCCGGATTCTTGAAAGCTTGATCCTTTGCTTGTACTTAGGGGAATAATGCAGAACCTCCCTTCTTGAGAAGGCTAAACACCGCCCTTTTCTTCCCTATTTTGAATGTCTTCAAAGACAAAGGAAGGTTAATCCAATGATATCAAAATAATCCTAAGGTTTTAAAGATATGATTTCCTTACCACAAAATTGATTCCAACGTTTTGTCACCCACGACTTCTTGATTCCAAACTTCCGTTATCGCACTAAAGTATAACAAAATAAGCGTTAAAAGAAGGAGCGTTTATTTTGATCTAATAAAGCCTTCAAACCATCATCAATATTCGCCATAACCACTATTAACTAATCGAAGCGAAAAGGATTCTTACCTATTTCCACGTCGAAAAGATAGGATTTGAGAATAATATGGATCTAAGAAGAATTCGGCTATGAAGAAACAAAGAAAAGAGAAAATAAAATCGGTTATAGGCACTTTAACATTCGGCCATGAAAGTGTAGGTGGAGAGAATTTCGATTGAAAGAAATCAAATAGAGAGAGATGGTGATGATGTTTCGGTTTCCAAATAGAATGGAAAAGAAAAGAAAGAAAAGATAAGTTTTGAGAGCAATGTATAGTCGGCAATGGGAGAAGAAAAGAAAAGAATGGTCTCTTTAGGTATTGGTAAATTCGGCACAAAGAGAAAGGCACAAAATTGACACCAAAGTGTAAAACAAAATGACCAATTTGACAAAAGAAACTAGGCTTACCAAGTGCACAATTTCGGCCAAGGAAAAGAGAGTTTGAGAGAATTTTCAAAACTTGCACAAACTAAACAAAATGACCAAAACCAAAGACTAAACTTCCTAGCCAAACTATCACCAAAATTCGGCTCCCCTAGCCATAATGCCGTCCATATGCTTGGTCTTTAGGCCAAGATATTGTTTCCTTAAACAACTCCTTGATTCATGCCTCATATCCTCACATTTTCCTTATTCTTTTGATACCCTTCCTTAAGTTCAAATTTTCCTTATTCCTTTGATATACTAACCAAAAATAACAAGTCAACACCTTCCATATATGCTCTTGGCCGACACTTGCTATACATGGGCGAGAAAAATCAAAAATAAAATTCACCTAGATGCTATTTAGGGGATTGAACCTTCACCCCCATGTACTAGCTCATGCGCCAACACCACTTGTCCAACTACTCATCTTATGCTACACATTGACACTTAAATTAATTTATGTGTCAATGCCACATAGTCTATTTCCATAAATTCTCAAAATTAATATTATTCCTTCTAAAAAATTTTAAACCCTTCTTGAGGACTATACTAACCACGAAAATAAATCAGAAAATTTTACTTTCTAGAATAATTACTCAAAGCACACATAGAAAATAAATTACTCAAATTTTCAGGGTGTTACAATACCAACATTCGGGGACACACAGTGCGGTCACACACCCATAGGGTGGTCAGTGTGTCTCTCACTGCGCCTAGACACTGCCTTGGGTGTGTCTACCCGTGTGGACCAATTCAAGGCTATTTTCCAAGCCATTTAGCCACCCTCACTTGCACACATTCACGCATCATCACATAACATTTTCAAATCATTAATTAACTCTTGAATTATCACATTTGAATCATGAAAATTAAATCTTCATCCCATATACGAGAGAGAGCTATTACTAGTACAATTCCAATCGACTTGAGCCATCATCTATGGTTGTACACAACCAATCCACAAACTCTTTTAAGCCAACACATTTGGCTACATTAACTATGACTTAATTAAACCAAAATAAGATCCCTATACATGCCATATTTCAAGAAGACTTGAATCTCATACCCAAGTGTCTGCTCAATAGTGTGAAAGCATCTCCGGTGGTTTCCAACCCGAGCTAGTTAAGTTAACCTATAAGAGATAGGAAAGGAAGAGGAGTAAGCAATATTGCTTAGTAAGTTCATATGCAAATAATAATCAACTATTGACATTCATTGATTTTACTCAACCACAAAGGCATTATAATGAGATTTACTCTTAAACTCATGGTTACCCACTATATCATTCGTAAGGCTTACTCATTTCGTCTCTTACCATATTCTAACCATGTGACAATTATAGTACTCTCATTTATTAGCACATAATCTTTGCATCCATCATCACAACAATCCATGACACATATACTTAAACAATTTCTCAATGATCCATTCGGGATAATACCAACTCTCGGTGGCTCCGCACACAGCCCACCATTTAATAATTTATAAGGTGGTATCGCACATAGCCCACCATTTAATAATTTATAAGATGGTATCGCACATAGCCCACCATTTAATAATAAGCATGATGGTATCGCACACAACCCATCGATAACAAATAATAAGGTGGTAACGCACACAGCCCACCATTGATTACACATTCACGGGTATTTATCCAGGTATATCCTCACACTCTATCATTCTTAAATAGATTTCTAAAATAATCATTTGCATTCACGCAATGCATTAATAAATATAACATATGCAATCAGGATGCATCATTTACACATAACTCACTATGAATTCATCATATACCGAATTCACCTCAATTGAGTTCTGGCACATACATGTACCTTTCATGGTATAACGACATACTTTCTCATTTTCAACATACCTGTTGAATTATTCAAAATGCTAAAGAACACTCTTAAATCTCATACATATAGTATCAAATCAACATCATACCCCCAATAGGGTCTTACATGAAATATCATATCGATGCCATGTCCCTGACATGGTCTTACACGAAATCTCACACCGAGGTCATAATCCAATTATGGTCTTACACGGGACCTTAATTATCATAGTATCATAATATTTGCATTCCCTCTATTCTTAGATTCAATTGATGACTTTCAATTCTTGACATCTCGTCAAAACGTATTTAATATATATTCGTAGAGTCAATATACATTTCATAAAATATCGAAATATTAAATACTTCACTTACAGTTGCATTATTAGCACACAAACTTACCTCGACATCGAAAAGGGCAAAAAGGACCTAATTGTCCATATATTTCTTTTCTCCCGTTCAAGGTCTGAATCTCATTTTCTTTGATCTAGAACAATAAAATTTACTCATTTAATCATTTTATGATCATATTACATCATAATCTCTACTTAGGCAAAAATGACCATTTTGCCCTTATACTATGGCAAAATTACGATTTTGCCCCTAGGCTCGTAAATCATTTTTCATCACATTTTCTTATTAAACAAGCCTAGCTGAACATTTATTTCTCTTACAACTACTCACAAATCCAACTATTTCATGCATTTATTACTAAATTACAACATTTACAACTTAGTCCTATTTAGGTGTTTTCATGATAACACCTTTAACAAAAGTTGTTTCTCATCTCCCTAACATTCATTTTCTTCCATAAAAACTCAGAAAACAACATAAACTCTCTCATAGCAAGTTCCTAGACTTTCAACCATTTAGCAATTTAGTCCCCTCATTAGCTAGCTTAAGCTTTGGGGGTTCCAAAAGTACAAAAATTATCAACTAAAACCATCAAAATCACTTACTTGTAAGGAAGAAAGCTTGGCTGAAATTTTGAGCTCTCAACCCCCATTTTTGCTGCTCATTTTTGGTGGAGAGAAGATGGAGAGGAAAGGTGATATTTTCCTTTCTTTATTTTATGATAAAAATAAATTTTTATCACCAAATTTCCACCTAACCATTGACAAAGTCCTTTGTTTGTCCCCCTATGGCCGGCCATCACTCCTCCCATGGCCTATTTGCACTTTAAGAACCTCCAATTAATATTCTATGGCTATTTGGCACATCTAGAAAATAAAATAGAACTTTCCCACTTTATGCGATTTAGTCCTTTTTCGCAATTATGCGCTCAATCGTTAAAATTAAGGTACCAAAATTCTCATGCATCCTTATAAACATGTTGCAACACATAAAATAATATCAAAATAATTTTCCTCCACCTCAGATTAGTGGTCTCGAAACCACTGTCCCGACTAGCCTCTAATTCGGGCTGTTACAATTCTCCCCCTTAGGGATTTTCGTCCCCGAAAATCTTACCAGAAGAAGTTGCTTTCAATCATTCAAGAAACGTTTCCACCAACCTTTCAAAATCTCAAGTCGATGTACCCTCAAACCTCTTTCTTGCCAAAGACCTTTAAGCCGTAGGATACCAGGTTGAAGCACAACCTTAAAACTTAAATTACCCTTCCTCTAGGGCACATATACTCAGTAATCTGACAAATGTGAACTCTGCACAAGCTAAAATGATCATTCAGATCTTATTGAATAATTCACGACAATTCAGATGATATCCCTCTCATTGGGAAATCAGGTCAATCCAAATTCGAAATCTATAGTATTTTATCACACTTTCTCCCTAGGATCTTCACCGACTGTAATAGTCCTGACTTAAACACTCTGAAAATTCGGCTTTTACCGGTCGACTACTTCGGAACATAAACTCAATCATAGCGTGATGTGTACTCAATCGTCAAAACATTTATGCATATACCCGTACCCTTTTCTTATTCTTAAATGGGTAGACATGTTACTACTGGGCCTTATACCAAAACTTCTGCATAAGTTCTGGATTCATCAACCTGCAAATTCTATCTCAAGGTAACAATAATAACGGAAATCTTATCCGATCTGAATTTTAACATCTGGAACAACTCATTCGGAACTTATTTAAAACACCATTCACTATCACACTTCTGAACTCCTTTGTTTAAAAGGAAAACTCGCTTTAGCCATTAACATCGCTAAAACTAGGATACTATCACCAAGGTCAATCGAGTAACTAACTCACATTGATTAAGCGGGGTTTTCCATCCGGATATCTCGTACTATGTCCACTATCCGAGAAGTATTTCAATAACTATACATACTCTTGTAATAGTTCAAGCCATTTTCACTGTCTCACATTCAAATTTTTCTGCAGCATTAGATACTCTAGCTCATCAGGATTCAAAAAGCACATGACGTTTTTCCACAGATCATATTATAACATCAATTTCACAACACAGACACAAAAGTGATCATCTCTGGATCACCAATCTAACAATTCTTTTCGACGTAACTCTAACCACCCAAAGATGTAAACTACCTCTTTACACTCTGGTATTAATACACCTTTCAGTTTATTCATTAGCGCATCATTAAATATCATAAACTCTTTTTCTCGATTCAAACTGAACTCAATACTAGAACTTTCAGTTAATAGTACCTTCAATAGCTTTCAACTTTACCATCCTGCAATAAACCATTTAAACTTTCGTGAGGGTGACAACCTTTCAATCCGAACAATTTCAGCTTATAATTAACATTACCCGGTTAGAATGTTTCAATAAGCATATCTTTGTATTATGCTTCCTAGGATCTAATTTCCTCATTCAGACTATCCATCTCCCTACTAATGAATACACAGGATTTATTCTCCCTGTTGAAGCATGCGTAGGCATACACATAACTCGGATCATATCTCAACAAATCAATCTACTCTATTTGGCTTACCCGAAAAATCCATCGCACAATTTGAAACTTGTGATTTCACTTCTTATACTTTTGTCGATATTAACATCTTAAATGAAAATCAGAGATATCCATATACTAGAATTATCACCTTTCTATAATCAAACCAAAAGCATAATCATGGTAGATATAACTATCACAACAAGAGGAACACACTTTAAAGATAACCATGATTAGCAGAAACATAAGGGTAGTCTCATATAAAATTTTTATTACCGACTTCATTCCCAAAATACCAAAATATAATTACGAAGAGAAAAAGGAATGTTGATCACAAATCAACCAAATCGATCACAAATCAACCAAATCGACAACTATTTCGTCTGATTTTACAATCAGCTAACATTCTCACACGATCATAATTTCATAAAAAAAATGAACAACCACTTAATCCCCAAAAAGAAAGATAGGTATCTATACAAAATACTCAAAGAGATCATTATAATCTATTCAACCATGATTGTCATAGTCAAACATTTTTACATCTCAAATATTGTTTCTCTGACCATTTCCGTCATCATAAACCCTTTTATTATTCCTTTCGCTAATGAACATCAATTCGGGAAGATTCTCAGTAAGTACACCTTAGGATTCCTACTCAATTGAGTTAAATAGTCGAGACCAACCTTCTCTTTACTCGTAACATCGCATAATTAGTACGATCTTTAAAACATTTAGATATTCTTCCCAAAACTATTCTCACCTTCTAACTACCTTTATCTCTATACACATTACTAATTGTTTCACCATGAAACTCTTTTATTTCATTCTCATGAACTTATTCAACTTAACTCTCGTAAAAATTTCATTATAAATAAACAGTGGTAAGGGGTGAGGTCGTAAAGCATCTAACTTGACTCTCATGACTACACACATATGATTTAACATTCATCATTAATGAAATATCATCGTAATTGCACAACTCGCTCCAAGCGAGTTTTCACCCTTACTCATGTTACAATTGTTTCTATCACCCATAATTTCGAATGGTGATTTCACTTACTCAAACTCCATATTAATATCTATTCAAGTACTCAACATTTAACTCCAATTTCTCTTACCATCACTTATCAAATTAAAGAACGTCTTACGGGTTTGAGTACGCCGTTTACTTGATTGCCATAGTCCAACTATGGTCTTACTCGTATCACAATATCATAGGCCAGTTATAATCTTACATGTCGTCACGATGCCATAGCCTCGCTATGGTCTTACGCGAAATCCCATATCGATACCAATGCCATATTCCCTGATATGGTCTTACATGGAAACACATGTCGATGTCGATGCCATATCCTAGATATGGTCTTACACGATTTCATACCAAAGCCAGGTCCCAAACATGGTCTTACACGGAATCACTATTCGATACCGACGCCATATCCCAGATATGGTCTTACACGGGGTCATATATCGATGCCAATGCCATGTCCTAGACATGGTCTTATATGGGATCACATATACGGCCATGGTCCAACCATGGTCTTATTCATCAATTTATCATTGAACGACCGTACTCATCTCCTGCGTTCTACTTAATTTAACTACCCAGCTTCACTCCTGCACTATAATATTTGTGGCTTCATAACAGAGTCATAAAACAAAACATTATACATCCTCTACTATAACAGTCGCACATGAGATTCAACTATGTGGACATATTGATCATACATTATTCAAACAGTAGCACATACACACATATCCCGTTCACTGGGTAAATTTACTCACCATATTCACTTATCCAAATAGGTTGAGTATATAACACCGTATGCATATCGAACCTACATGGATAAGCTTATCACCTTATAACTTTCATTTCATTCCTCAACTTACGATTATCTCTTTTCGTACCCTATTACACGTATGCCATAAACTTCTATTCGTACCTTTCTGAATTTCATCAATGCATAAGCACATTTCAATTACCTCATTATCACTTACAACATTATCGAAAATAGCTCGGTTGGGAATCATCTCCGTCTTAACAAAATAATTTCGTTAGAGCCGGGAGATATCACACTATCCTGAGGAGAAACATGGCATGTATAGCAAAACTCGCATACGCTATGTTAATCCACGAATCGACCAAACCATAGCTCTGATACCACTAAATGTAACACCCCTTACCCGTATTCAACTCCGAAACCGGGTACGAGGCATTATCGGACTTGACTTGTTTGAGCATTCGACTCTGGGCTATAAAATTTGTTCCAATTTAAAAAATTTTTCATTTACAATCGTAACGTCCCCATTATGGGTCTACGAGACCCTTTACATAAACCCGAGATGCTTTGGGACCAAACCGAAACTTTTAAACACTTAGAAAGTTTTGGCATAAAAACTGGGCCACACGCCCGTGTGTAGAGTGGGGCACGCCCGTGTGACATGTCACACACCCGTGCTCTATACCCGTGTAGAATTATTTTCTTTTCGAACCTACAGGGGTTTCCACACGGCCGGACACACGCCCGTGTTCTTGGTCCGTGTGCTCCACACGGCCTAGACACGCCCGTGTCCTCACCCGTGTGTAAAAACCTGGGTATTCTGTTTGTGACGTCAGCAACCTCATATGGGGTACACGGCTTAGACACACGCCCGTGTGGCTAGCCCGTGGTCAACACTGACATGCAATACCAACATTCAGGGGACACAAGGACTGGTCACATACCCATAGGGCTAACCGTGTGTCTCACACGGCCTAGACACACGCCCATGTGTCTCCCCTTGTGAACCAATTCAAGGCTATTTTCCAAGCCATTTAGCCACCCTCACTTGAACACATTCACGCATCATCACATAACATTTTCAAATCATTAATTAACTCTTGAATTATCACATTTGAATCATGAAAATTAAATCTTCATCCCATATACGAGACAGAGCTATTACTAGTACAATTCCAATCGACTTGAGCCATCATCTATGGCTGTACACAACCAATCCACAAACTCTTTTAAGCCAACACATTTGGCTACTTTAACTATGACTTAATTAAACCAAAATAAGATCCCTATACATGCCATATTTCAAGAAGACTTGAATCTCATACCTAAGTGTCTGCTCGATAGTGTGAAAGCATCTCCGGCAGTTTCCAACCCGAGCTAGTTAAGTTAACCTATAAGAGATAGGAAAGGAAGAGGAGTAAGCAATATTTCTTAGTAAGTTCATATGCAAATAATAATCAACTATTGGCATTCATTGATTTTACTCAACTACAAAGGCATTATAATGAGATTTACTCTTAAACTCATGGTTACCCACTATATAATTCGTAAGGCTTACTCATTCCGTCTCTTACCACATTCTAACCATTTTACAATTATAGTACTCTCATTTATTAGCACATAATCTCTACATCCAACATCACAACAATCCATGACACATATACTTAAACAATTTCTCAATGATCCATTCGGGATAATACCAACTCTCGGTGGTTCCGCACACAGCCCACCATTTAATAATTTATAAGGTGGTATCGCACATAGCCCACCATTTAATAATTTATAAGGTGGTTTCGCACATAGCCCACCATTTAATAATTTATAAGGTGGTATCACACATAGCCCACCATTTAATACTAAGCATAATGGTATCGCACACAGCCCATCGGTAACAAATAATAAGGTGGTAACGCACACAGCCCACCATTGATTACACATTCACGGGTATTTATCCAGGTATATCCTCACACTCTATCATTCTTAAATAGATTTCTAAAATAATCATTTGCATTCATGCAATGCATTGATAAATATAACATATGCAATCAGGATGCATCATTTACACATAACTCACCATGGGTTCATCATATACTAAATTCACCTCAATTGAGTTCTGGCACATACCTGTACCTCTCATGGTATAACCACATACTTTCTCATTTTCAACATACCTATTGAATTATTCAAAATGCTAAATAACACTCTTAAATCTCATACATATAGTATCAAATCAACATCATACCCCCAATAGGGTCTTACATGAAATATCATATCGATGCCATGTCCCTGACATGGTCTTATACGAAATCTCACACCGAGGTCATAATCCAATTATGGTCTTACACGAGACCTTAATTATCATGGTATCATAATATTTTCATTCCCTCTATTCTTAGATTCAATTGATGACTTTCAATTCTTGACATCTCGTCAAAACATATTTAATATATATCCGTAGAGTCAATATACATTTCATAAAATATCGAAATATTAAATACTTCACTTACAGATGCATTATTGGCACACGAACTTACCTCGATATCGAAAAGGGCAAAAAGGGACCTAATTGTCCATATTTTTCTTTTCTCCCATTCTAGGTCTGAATCTCGTTTTCTTTAATCTAGAACAATAAAATTTACTCATTTAATAATTTTATGATCATATTACATCATAATCTCTACTTAGGCAAAAATGACCATTTTGCCCTTGTATTATGGCAAAATTATGATTTTACCCCTAGGCTCGTAAATCATTTTTCATCACATTTTCTTATTAAACAAGCCTAACTGAACATTTATTTCTCTTACAAATACTCACAAATCCAACTATTTCATGCATTTATTACCAAATTACAACATTTACAACTAAGTCCCATTTAGGTGTTTTCATGATAACACCTTTAACAAAAGTTGTTTCTCATCTCCCTAACATTCATTTTCTTCCATAAAAACTCAGCAAACAACATAAACTCTCTCATGGAAATCCCCTAGACTTTCAACCATTTAGCAATTTAGTCCCCTCATTAGCTAGCTTAAGCTTTGGGGGTTCCAAAAGTACAAAAATTATCAACTAAAACCATCAAAATCACTTACTTGTAAGGAAGAAAGCTTGGCTGAAATTTTGAGCTCTCAACCCCCATTTTTTCTGCTCATTTTCAATGGAGAGAAGATGGAGAGGAAAGGTGATATTTTTCCTTTCTTTATTTTATGATAAAAATAAATTTTTATCACCAAATTTCCACCTAACCATTGACAAAGTCCTTTCTTTGTCCCCATATGGCCGGCCACCACTCCTCCCATGGCCTATTTGCACTTTAAGGACCTCCAATTAATATTCTATTTCTATTTGGCACATCTAGCAAATAAAATAGAACTTTTGCACTTTATGCGATTTAGTCCTTTTTCGCAATTATGCGCTCAATCGTTAAAATTAAGGTACCAAAATTCTCATGCATCCTTATAAACATGTTACAACACATAAAATAATGTCAAAATAATTTTCCTCCACCTCGAATTAGCGGTCTCGAAACCACTGTCCTGACTAGCCCCTAATTCGGGCTGTTACAAGAAAAGATCCATGATGTGTTTCATGTGTCTATGTTGCGGCGGTATCGATCTGACCCTTCACATGTGATTTCGCCCTTAGAGGTTGAAATTAGTCTGGGTATAACCTATGGCGAAGAGCCAATCAAGATATTAGCTTGGGAAGTGAAACAGTTGAGAAATAAAAGTATAGCCCTAGTGAAAGTTTTATGGCAAAGACACGGAGTTGAGGAAGCTACGTGGGAACCTGAGGAAGCTATGTGAAAACAGTACCCAAACTTATTTTTTGGTAAGATTTTCGGGGACGATAATCCCTAAGGGGGGCAAAGTTGTAACAGCCTAATTTTGGGCCTAGTCAGAACAGTGGTTTCAGAACCACAAATATGACGTAGTAAAATTCATTTTTATTACATTTATATGGTCTACATTTTTACTAAATGATTTCACGAAAATTTCGTTTTAAAATTTTGACGTTTGGGCATTCAATTTAGTCAAAAGGACTAAATTGTAAAAAGTGCAAAAGTTGAGTTCTACATGCTAGAGGTGTCTAATTGCTATGAAATTTTAAATAGAATGTCCTTAGCTGGTAATTAGACCATTTGTTAAGATAGTGGACAAAAATAGACATGGTATTATAAAATTTTAAAGTTTTAAGTGAAGGGCATTTTGGTCATTTGGTAAATAAAAGAATAAAAAGGGAAAAATCAAGATAAAATCTTATCCATCTTCTCCCTCTAGTGCCAAAATTTATAAGGTCACCATAGCTAGGGTTTTCTTCAACTTTCAAGCTTGATTGTAAGTACATCCTAGCCCCATTTTTAATACTTTTTACATTTTTGAAGTCCTCGTAACCCGGTTTACCTATTTCTACCATTAATTTAAGATGTGGTTGATGTATAGGGTTTGACCCATGTTATAAATATGTGTATTTTGATGTTGAATGGTAGATTATACATGTTTGATGTGTGATAAACAACTTTTACTAGGTGATTTTTGATGAAAATGCATAAAAAGGACCTAATTGTAAAAAAGTTATAAAATGGGTAGTAAAAATCTGATTTAATGGAAAAGGTGGACTGCTATAAGCATGAAAATGGTTCGGCTAGGCTTGGGTTACCAAGATATTGAACCTATTTCATATTACGAGCCTAGGGACTAAAATGTAAAATGTCATAAAGTTAGGGACAAAATAGTAATTTTGTCTAGGATGCAAATTAATGTAAATGTATGTGTAAAATGATGAATTGATAGTCAAATTTGCTTATATAGACCCAGAACAACCAGTTACGGAACTAGATCGAGGAAAACGAAAAGTCTCGGATTAGTTGAGTTTCAAATACGAACCATTCTCAAGGTAAGTTCGTGTAATTTAATTTGGTATGTTATTATGTTTTAATTGAATTGTGCAATTGAGATAATATATATGAGATAATATATATGTGATGATATATCCTATGAATTAATCACAAGATGATAAACACAAATAAAATGTCATTGTCCCGGTTGAACGTTGTATTTCGATGGATTATAATAATTTTCTTGTAATGAACAAAATGATATAGAAAGGATTTAGCCCAGACGGGTAATTCTGAGCTACACTCTCTTGAGTGAATGTTATGAAATTGATTTAGCCCAGGCGGGTAATCCATAGTAGGCTCATTAGAGCTAACGTTATCAAAAGGATTTAGCTTGGACTGGTAATCCTGAATAAGCTCTTGGGAGCGAATGTTAAAGACGGGATTTAGCCTAGACTAGTAATCCTGTTATATAAATATGGCTTGAGAGTGTGCTCTATGAATATCTGCTTAAGGAGCACTTTGGATGTGAATTGACAAACGATTAACATGTATACCTCGAGTATACTACCCGAGTATCCATCGAAATTACAATAGATCAATGAAAAGAAATCCTGAAAAATGGAATAGTGAAATGATATGAAAGTTTATACTATAGTGAGCTCATCTATGTTGGTTTGATATCTTTATGATGTGTATGACTAACTTGTTTAATGAGTGAATGTATTTAGGTAACTTGTCAAAATATTGATGGAATGAATGCATATATATATATATACTTATTTGAATAATTATAACCGGTAAGTTTCTTTCTATTACGCGAACTTACTAAGCATGAAAATGCTTACCCCGTATTACTTTTCCTTGTTTTATAGTGCTTGTAAGGCTCGCGAAGGTTGGAGGATTCGGTCGGAGCAAGATCACACTATCCACAAATCTCCTTTTGGTATAGCTAAATGATTCATTTTGGTATAATAGCATGTATTAGCTACTTGGCTTAGATGAAGGCTTGTAAGTAATATTTTGTGACTTAGCCATTGGAATGGCTAAGGATGTTCAATTGGTGCAAGTATGATGTTAATGTATGTCCAAATTCTCAAGTGTTAAGTATGGTGGATGATCCATTTTTGTTAGTGGTCATTGGAATAGGCTAATATTGGTTTAGTTATATATGCATATGATGATGTCTTTCATGGATGTGAGAATTTGCATGGGTTGAGTTGACAAGTATGTGATGTTGTATGTGATAGAAAAATAGCATGTGAATGATGTAGCTAATTTGGTTGAGTGTATGTGTTTGGATTGGTGCTAT
This sequence comes from Gossypium sturtianum, assembly GCA_025698515.1. Taxonomy (NCBI): domain Eukaryota; kingdom Viridiplantae; phylum Streptophyta; class Magnoliopsida; order Malvales; family Malvaceae; genus Gossypium; species Gossypium sturtianum. The sequence goes on from CM046950.1 coordinate 24,726,837, forward strand.
GTTTTGTGGTGTAGGTATGTGCATGGAAGGGTGACAAAATGGCTTGGTAAATAGCCTTGTTTTTATCCACACGGGTAGACACACAGGCGTGTGTCTAGGTCGTGTGTGACACACGGTCACAAAACAAAATGTCCAGAATATAGCATACAGGCAGAGACATGGGCGTGTGTCTCAGCCGTGTGTGCTACACGGCCTCGAACACAGACGTGTACCCTGGCCGTGTGAAGTCTGCACCTATTTTATGAAAAATTATGAAAATTTAATCGATCACACGGCCTAAGCACACGGGCGTGTGACTTGGCCGTGTGACCTCAATTTGATGATGATGTCATAAACAGAAAGCTCCCTAAATTGAACACGGCCTGAAGCACGGGCGTGTCCCGAACCCACACGGGCGTGTGACCCCTTTTTCATGAAATTTTTTTTAGGTTTCCTAAAAGTTTCCAAGGTTCTCGGTTTAGTCTTGAACCACTTTTGATGCATGTTTTGGGCCTCGTAGGCTCGCTTTTGGGATGATATGAATGTTTTTGAAAACTTTTAAATTTGAGTGGAAATTCATGTCTCAGTTTTGAATATTTGCTTGAGAATAAGTCCGGTAATGCCTCGTACCCTATTTTGGCGTCGGATACGGGTAAGGGGTGTTACACGACTTCTATTTCGAATGGTTCAACGGGTAAATGAAGGATATGATTAAGTATGAGATTAGTACGAGATGGTACAGGTACGTATGAAAATGAATTGAATATTGAAAACTATGAAATTGACGAGTTTCTTGGTAAGTATATGAATGATTATTTGATAGCTTGAAATTTAATAGAATTGTTGTTCATTCTTTTCCATTATATGAATGTTTAATGAATGATCGTCGGAGACTTCACCACACTCTCCACTGACTCTTTGGTACTTTTGAAACTATGTTTAAAGTATATGGCATGTATAGGTATTTGAGTCTTGGTGATTATGTTTTGGTAATGAAGTTTGCCAAATGAATTGGCATTGTAAATGTATATGTTTTGGCTTGTAATTATAGCCATGAGATTTGGCTTAATTTGAAGAATTTGGCTAAGTGCTTATATATATGCATATTTGTTGATAATTAAGTTCAAGGATGGATATGAAAATGACTTATATTATGAGAATTGTGGTCATTGTTGCTAATTGGTATTATGAATGTCAAATTGATTATTTAAGAAAGTTTGTATGCTTGTGAAATTAGACCTAATAATGCATCTTTGATAATGGTCATTTTGATGATTGAGTAGACAAGAATTGGTATGAATTTAGTTAGTATATTGTGATACTTATGTGCCTTGAATTGGTTAGTATTGAAATGGTAAGATTTAGGCTTGGCTTGGATGCTTTGGATTGCATATTGTGCTATGAATTGGTGCCATTTGGGTTGTTTAGGTACATGAGATTTTGGGTGGCAAATTGGCTTGGTAAATAGCCTATTTTTGTCCACAAGGGTAGAGACACTGGCATGTGTCTCACACGGGTGTTGAAATTGAAATAAAGTCAGTATGCTCCACACGGTCTCACACACAGGCGTGTGCTCGGTCGTGTGGTACAAGTCAGTATACCCCCCTAATTGGCACATGGCCTAGCACACGAGCGTGTGACTTGGCCGTGTTGCATAAGTCAGTATACCTTACAGGTTTGGCATGGCCTAACACACGGCCTGGCACACGGGCGTGTGTGGCCACTTCGAATGGCACACGGGCTAGACACACGGGCGTGTGGTTGGCCGTATGACCCAAGTCAGTATGTACCCCCTGTTTTCACACGGGCATATCTGGTGGCCGTGTGAGACACACTGCCTGGCCACAAGGGCGTGTGACCCATGATTTGAAGAAAAATTTACTATGTGTTGAAAAATTTCCCGAGTTATCGGTTTAGTCCCGAACCATTTATAAAGCATGTTTAAGGCCTCGTAGGCTCTTAATAGGGACAAATTGATTGAGATTGAATGATGAATGATTGAATTGAGCAAATGTATGTTAAATAGTTGTTTAATTGTTTCGTAAGTCCGGTAATGCTTTGTAACCCTATTCTGGTGATGAATACGGGTGAGGGGTGTTACATTTATTGGTATTAGAGCCACAGTTTAGTCGATTCTAGGACTAACGTAGTGTGTGTGAGAGTCTAGCCATACATGCCATATATAAATTGTTATAGTGTAATGACTCCTGACATTTGAAAATGTGTTTTTATATAGCAAATGGATCCCAATCGAGCGATAGCTGATGAGGTTGAGAGTAATGCGCCTGCTCCTGCGCAAGGGACAGTGCCGTCTGAATCTAGACCCTTAACGGGCAGCCAGGGAGGAGAGGCTAAAGAAGCCTTCTTCCAAATGATGAGCGAGTGGTTCACTCAATATATTCGAACGAACCCGACTGCTCAACAACCTCCACCCCTCCTGCTCCCCAACCTGTACCCGTAGCTCATCATGGAGTTGAGCTTTTGAGATTGAACAAGCCTCCAGTTGATAAGGTTCGTAAACACGAGGCTGAAGAGTTCAGGGCTAATGTTGACGATGATCCTGAGAGAGCCGAGTTTTGGCTTGAAAATACAATCCGAGTGTTTGATGAACTTTCTTGTACATCGGCTGAGTGCTTAAAGTGTGCTATTTCTCTTCTGAGAGACTCTGCGTATCAATGGTGGAATAGGTTGGTGTCTGTAGTGCCGAGAGAGCGAGTGACTTGGGAATTCTTTCAGACCAAGTTCCGGAAGAAATACATCAGTCAACGGTTCCTTGATCAAAAGCATAAAGAATTTTTTGAATTGAAACAAGGCCGCATGACTGTAACCGAATATGAAAGAGAATTCGTACGGTTAAGTAAATATGCTCGAGAGTATGTTTCTTCTGAAGAGATAATATGCAAGCGATTTGTTGATGGGCTGAACGAAGATATTAAAATTCTGGTCGGGATTTTGGATTTGAAAGAATTCGTTGTATTAGTTGAACGGGCCTGCAAAGCTGAAGATTTTAGCCAAGAAAAGAAGAAAGCTTATTCAGAGGCTAGAGATTCGAAGAAAAGACTGATGAATAAGCCTTATCATTCTTCATCAAAGATATCTCGAGATTCGTATAGTCGATCGAATGCATTAGTGGGATATCAGAATAGAGATCGTAGAAATCTACATGTGAATCCTAAAGCTTAAACTACCTCTATCTCGAGTGTTGGCAGTGTGAGAAATAACTAACCCGAGTGTCAACAGTGTGGGAGATGACATTTTGCAGAATGCTGGAATAAAAGTAGTAAAGCTTGCTTCAAATGTGGTTCGCCAGATCACTTTTTTCGAGACTGTCTAGAGTTATCTGAGAAAGAAAAAGTTTAGAATGTAAGATTGAGCAATACGACTGCGAAAGGGAGACCACCGAGAAATACGGGAAATGTATCCAGTGGTAGAGGTATAACTAGGGACTCAGCTGTGAGATCCGAGGCCAGAGCACCTGCTAGAGCCTACGCTATTTGCGCTCGCGAAGAAGCGTCGTCCCCAGATGTTATTACCGGTGCATTCTCTCTTTATGATACTAATGTGATTGCTTTAATTGACCCTGGATCGACACACTCATATATATGTACGAACTTGGTGACTAAAAAGAGTTTACATGTTGAGTCTACAGAGTTAGTAATTAAAGTATCGAACCCTTTAGGCAAGTCTGTTTTAGTTGATAAGATTTGTAAGAATTGTCTTTTGATGACTCGGGGTTACTATTTTCCGGCTGACTTGATGCTTCTACCATTCGATGAGTTTGATGTGATTCTGGGTATGGACTGGCTAACTATGCATGATGCAGTTGTGAATTGTAGACGAAAGATTATCGAATTGAAATGTCAGAATAGTGAAATTCTCCGGATTGAGTCTGATGATTCGAGTGAATTACCTACTGTAATATCGTCTATGTTAGCTCAGAAATGTATGAAAAAGGGCTATGATGCATATCTTGCATACGTACTGGATACAAAGGTGTCTGAATCAAAGATTGAATCTGTACCTATTGTTTGTGAGTTTTCAGATGTATTTCCAGAAGAATTACATGGTTTGCCACCAATCAGAGAGGTTGAATTTGGTATTGAATTAGTACCGGGAACAACACCGATATCGATAGCTCCGTACAAAATGGGTCCAACAGAATTAAAAAAGTTGAAAGCTTAGTTGCAAGAGTTAACAGATAGAGGTTTTACACGACCGAGTTTTTCGCCCAGGGGTGCGCCTGTATTGTTTGTAAAGAAGAAAGACGGCACGATGAGAATGTGTCTCGATTATAGACAGCTGAATAAAGTGACTATAAAGAACAAATACCCTCTACTGCGGGTTGATGATTTATTTGATCAGTTGAAAGGTGCAACAGTGTTTTCAAAGATTGACTTGAGATCGGGTTATTATCAATTGCGAGTAAAAGACTCAGATGTGCCGAAAACTGCGTTTAGAATGAGGTACGGACATTATGAATTCCTTGTTATGCCTTTTGGATTAACTAATGCTCCTGCAGTTTTTATTAACTTGATGAACCGGATATTTAGACCGTATTTAGACAGATTTGTTGTTGTGTTCATTGATGACATTCTGATCTATTCACGGGATGAGTCTGAACATGCCGAGCATTTGAGGATTGTGCTGCAGACCTTGAGAGATAAACAATTGTATGCTAAATTCAGCAAATGTGAGTTTTGGCTCCGAGAGGTTGGATTTCTCGGGCATATTTTTTCATCAGAAGGTATTAGAGTTGACCCGAGTAAGATTTCTGCTATTATTAACTGGATACCTCCCAGAAATGTGTCTGAAGTCCATAGTTTTCTGGGTTTAGCGGGCTATTACCGAATATTCGTGAAAGCATTTTTGATGATTACGACACCGATGACACGACTACTTCAGAAAGATGTGAAATTTGAATGGTCAGAAAAATATCAGCAGAGTTTCGAACAATTGAAAGCATTGTTAACTGAAGCACAAGTTCTGGTTCAACCTGAATTAGGGAAAGAGTTTTTGATTTATAGTGACGCGTTATTGAACGGTTTGGGTTGCGTATTGATGCAAAAGGGAAAAGTTGTAGCTTATGCCTCCAGACAGTTGAAACCGCATGAAAAGAACTATCCGACGCATGATTTAGAGTTGGCTGCTATAGTTTTTGCATTGAAAAGCTGGCATCATTATTTGTACGGTGAAAAATGCCACATCTTTACTGATCATAAGAGTTTAAAATATATTATGACTCAGAAAGATATGAATTTGCGACAACGGAGATGGCTCGAGCTACTAAAAGATTATGAATTGGTGATTGATTATCATCCGGGGAAAGCAAATGTGGTTGTGGATGCTTTAAGCAGAAAGTCTTTGTTTGCATTACGAGCAATGAATACCCAGTTGATGATTTTTGATGATGGGTCTATTTTAGCTGAACTAAAAGCTAAACTGGTATTTCTTCAACAAATCTGTGAAGCTCAGAAAAATGACCGTGAATTGCAAGTTAAACGGACTCAATGTGATACTATCCCTAATTTAGAGTTTCAGATTGGAACTGATGATTGTTTAAGGTTCCAGAATAGAATTTGCATACCGAGAAATTTAGAACTCATTCAGAAGATCTTGCACGAAGCGCACAATAGCTGTTTATCTGTTCATCCAGGGGGTACCAAAATGTACAACGATTTGAAATAGTTTTATTGGTGGCAAGGCATGAAACGAGCTATCTCAGAGTTTGTTTCTAAATGTTTGATTTGTCAGCAAGTCAAACTTGAACATCAAGGACCATTGGGTTTACTGCAGCCTGTGATGATTCCTGAGTGGAAATGGGATAGAGTTATAATAGATTTTGTGTCGGGATTGCCCCTAACTCCGAAAAAGAAAGATGCTATCTGGGTTGTCGTTGATCGACTAACGAAATCTACTTATTTCATACCGGTACGCACAGATTACTCACTTGATAGATTAGCTGAATTGTACATTGCTGAGATCGTTAGATTGCACGGGGTGCCAGTTTCGATTATTTCAGATAGAGATCCGAGGTTTACGTCGCGGTTTTGTAAGAAATTACAAGAAGCTCTGGGTACAAAGTTGAATTTCAATACAGCTTTCCATCAGCAAACCGACGGACAGTCTGAGCGAGTAATTCAGATTCTCAATTATATGCTCCGATGTTGTGTTTTGGAATTCGAAGGCAATTGGGAAAAATATTTGCCGCTAATTGAATTTGTATATAATAACAGCTTTTAATCGAGTATAAAGATGGCACTGTACGAAGCCTTGTATGGTCGTAAATGCTGAACTCCATTGTACTGGACTAAACTTAGCGAAAGACAGATTCACGGGATTGATTTGATTAAAGAAACCGAAGAGAAAGTGAAAATAATTCGTGACTGTTTAAAAGCAACTTCAGATCGTCAAAAATCGTACGCGGATTTGAAACGAAAAGATATTGAATTTCAAATCATTGACAAAGTTTTTTTGAAAGTGTCTCCGTGGAAGAAAATTGTTAGATTTGGTCGGAAAGGCAAGTTGAGTCCGCGTTTCATCGGGCCATATGAGATCATCGAAAGAATAGGGCCAGTGGCATATCGACTAGCGTTACCTATTGAATTAGAAAATATCCATAACGTGTTTCACGTATCGATGTTACGCCGATATAGATCTGACCCATCTCATGTGATTTCTCCGGTAGATGTTGAGATACAGACTGATCTGACGTATAGCGAATAACCGATCAAAATTTTAGCTCGTGAAATCAAAGAATTGAGAAATAAACGTATAGCCCTAGTGAAGGTTCTTTGGAATAAACACGGGATCGAGGAAGTTACGTGGGAACCCGAGGAAGCTATGAGAAAACAGTACCCTAACCTTTTCACTGGTAAGACTTTCGGGGACAAAAATCCCTAAGGGGGGAGAGTTGTAAGAGCCTGTTTTTGGTCAAATCAGAATAATGGTTTTGGAACCAAAAATTCGTGGTCAAAATATTTATTTTATTATTATTTTAATGTTTACAGCATGATAGCATGTATGTGTGAAAATTTCGTGAAGAAATTTTATCGTTTAAATGGTCAATTTGAGAAAAAAGACTAAATCGCGTCAAGTGTAAAAGTGGAGTTCTATTAGCTAAAAGTATCTAATAGCCATAGAACCTTAAAGTTAAGGTCCTTATGTGGTAATTAGACCATTATTTGTGTGATTGTTCTTTTATGGACATAATATATGTTGTTTTAATGGTTTATTAACAAGGTTAAAATGGTAAATTATATAATAACTTAAGTTAAAATAAAACAAACATAATATCATCATCTTCATTAAGCTTCCACCATCGAAAATTAGGGTGAAAGAACACCATTTTTATCTTCTTCATTCGGTCAAGCTTTAATAGCTAATTGAGGTATGGTTTTTGTCCCGTTTTTAATGATTTTTATATTTTTGAGATCGTTGCAGCTAGTACTAACTAGCCCAGGGACTAATTTGCAAAACTGTTAAAGATTTTGAATGATGCCATTGATGAATATGTATGAGTTTTGATATTTGATGATAGATTATGAATATTTGTTATGAGTATTACAAGTTTTGTTAAGTGATTTTTAGTGAAAATGCAAATTAGGGGCTAAATTGAGAAATGTTGAAACTTTGTGATTAAAATGTGAAATAAATGAAAAATATGGACTGCTTTGGTAATAAGAGAAATTCGGCTAGCATCGGTAGGGACTTAATTGCATGAATTTGTATTTTTATGCAATAAGGACTAAATTGTAAAAGATGTGAAAGTTTAGGGGTAAAAGTGTAAATGTGTCTTAAAGTGTGATTTGGACTAAATTGAATGAATAGATGATTGAATAAGTCAATTTTGAATATATTTAGATCAAGAAAAAGCAAATTACAGACTTGGATCGGGGAAAAGATAAAGTTATCGATTAATCGACTCAATTCGACGTTTTAACATCCGAGGTAAGTTCGTATGTTATAAATTCATTTCAAATGTATTTTATATGCTTCGATATAGCATGAATTGTGTTTATGTGATTATGTATGAATTCAAAAATGATTAGATGAAGATTCGACAGTTGGAAACCCGATTGAACCTTAGGAATAGTTTAGGATACTAGTGACATGTCATTAGGTATACTTGAGTTGGCTTCGGGCCATGATTTAGCACTATGTGTGCGAGATAAACCGATTTGGCTATGGGCCATGCATATCGGCTGATTTGGCTACGGGCCATGATATCAAAATTTTGAATAAGTTACCTTAATTTGGCTACGAGCCATGGTATAGGTACTTATCAAGTGAGACCTTGAGTATCCGACTTCTATTCTGAATGGTTCAACGGGTAAATGAAGGATTGATTGAGTATGATATTAGTACGAGATGGTACAGGTACGTACGAAAATGAATTGAATATTGAAAACTATGAAATTGATGAGTTTCTTGGAAAGTATATGAATGATCATTTGATAGCTTGAAATTTAATAGAATTGTTGTTCATTCTTTTCCATTATATGAATGTTTAATGAGTGATGTTAGTTGCTCATTGTTAACATACGAGCTTACTAAGCTATATAGCTAACTTTATTACTTTTCCATGTTTTATAGTGATTTCAAAGCTAGCTCGAATTTGGGGATCGTAGGAGACTTCACCACACTATCCACTGACTCTTTGGTACTTTTGAAACTATGTTTTAAGTATATGGCATGTGTAGGTATTTGAGTCTTGTTGATTATGTTTTGGTAATGAAGTTGGCCAAATGAATTGGCATTGTAAATGTATATGTTTTGGTTTGTAATTATAGCCATGAGATTTGGCTTAATTTGAAGAATTTGGTTATGTGCTTATATATATGCATATTTGTTGATAGTTAAGTTCATGGATGGATATGAGAATTGTGGTCATTGTTGCTAATTGGTATTATGAATGTCAAATTGATGATTTGAGAAAGTTGGTATACTTGTGAAATTAGACCTAATAATGCATCTTTGATAATGGTCATTTTGATGATTGAGTAGACAAGAATTGGTATGAATTTAGTTAGTATATTGTGATACTTATGTGCCTTGAATTGGTTAGTATTGAAATGGTAAGATTTAGGCTTGGTTTGGATGCTTTGGATTTCATATTGTGCTATGAATTGGTGCCATTTGGGTTGTTTAGGTACATGAGATTTTGGGTGGCAAATTGGCTTGGTAAATAGCCTATTTTTGTCCACACGGGTGAAGACACGGGCGTGCGTCTCAGCCGTGTGTGACACACGGTCATGGTACACGGCCGTGTGTCCCCTGGTGTAGAAATTGAAATGAAGTTAGTATGCTCCACACGGTCTCACACACGGGCGTGTGCTCAGCCGTGTGGTACAAGTCAGTATACCCCCTAATTGGCACACGGCCTAGCACACGGGCGTGTGACTTGGCCGTGTTGCATAAGTCAGTATACCCTACAGGTTTGGCACGGCCTAACACACGGCCGGGTACACGAGCGTGTGTGGCCACTTCGAAGGGCACACGGGCTAGACACACGGGCGTGTGGTTGGCCGTGTGACCCAAGTCAGTATGTACCCCCTGTTTTCACATGGGCATATCTGGTGGCCGTGTGAGACACACTGCCTCGCCACACGAGCGTGTGACCCCTGATTTGAAGAAAAATTTACTAAGTGTTGAAAAATTTCCCGAGTTATCGGTTTAGTCCCGAACCATTTATAAAGCATGTTTAAGGCCTCGTAGGCTCTTAATAGGGACAAATTGATTAAGATTGAATGATGAATGATTGAATTGTGAAAATGTATGTTAAATAGTTGTTTAATTGTTTCGTAAGTTCGGTAATGCTCGGTAACCCTATTTCGGCGATGAATACGGGTGAGGGGTGTTACACAAAACACTAACATATGTTAAGCCAATTGCAATTTGGGCAACAACTGGTGCAGGCTCATCATATTCATCAGTTAGAGTATCCACCTTAATATCTGCAACAACATGCTTTCCCTTTTTTCACTTTGAGAAATACTTCAACTCAACTAACTTAGCTCCACAGACCTCATCCTTTTCATTAATATATGACTTTTTCTTGAGGGAAATTTGAAAGATGAGATATGGAAGGGGCAAAACGAGCCTCGTGTTTTTGATCTCTGCATGCTTTACCATGGAAGAAATGTAGGGGTCTCTAGTTTTTAGTGTTCAATTAGAGTGGATAGTAATGTTGAAACATATGTAACTCTCACAATATGGCTAGTGTGATAGAAATCGACATCCTATAATTGGGGGATGATTCTCTCGTCTGAGTGCACCTACTCTTATATTGCCGTGAAGGTGAGCCATAAAAGAGTGTTGCAATGACGTTGTCTCCTTGGAAAAATATGCTCCTTCGGTTCTCATTATGTTGGTTGCCATTACAATACCTTTGGAAATTTTAACTTGATGGCACTTAGCTATGTGAGGTTTTAGGTAAAACGTAGTTAACTATTTGTTTTGGATGCTTTTGAAAAACTAAAATCCTTAAACCTTATTTATAAGTTTTAAATTTACGGTTTGAGGAAAGGTTTACATGATAAATTCGACACCCACATGTGTCGAATTTAACTTAGTTTTTCGTTAAAATTAAGTAAAATTACATTATGTGTCATTTTAAATGTTGTTAATAACTCGAAATCTATGGATGTTGAGTTTAAGGTTTAGGCTTATCCACGTTGATTTTAAAATTAAATTATACTATTACAACATAATTTCAAAAATTACACCATGAACTCAACACTTACGTGTGTTGAGTTGTTGTAATCATATCAAAATAATTACTTTGATTCCAATGCGACGCGAATGCATTGACAGTGATACCATGCACGCCAAACTTAATACTTGTAAATATCGAGATATCTTTAAAAAAGATATTTCAAAAGATAACTCCCAAAAACATATATTAATAAATAATAAAAAATAACTAATAACATTGTAAAAAAAAAAACCTTATAGGTTGATAATTTCTTAATTTTTATATTATTATAAAAAATCACCACAAAAAATGAAAAACTACATTTAAAAAAATAAATAGGAAAATGTGAAAAAGCAATGCATTTACTTGGTAATATAAGTTGTTGGGCAGATATGTCGTAGTCGTATTGGTGTCGTATAAATCACAAACCAAAACGGCTTTGATTTTAATGCAGAATGACGGTTCATTGTATTTGGACTGTATGGAGTTTTTTATCCTTGTCCACCTGCATCCACGTCATCATCTACAAACGATTCCTAGTCCCGACACCCCAGGCAAAATTATTGGAACAACTTAATCAATTTCATATCTACACGCAGAAAACTGCGCGTGTGTGTGAACCTCTTATATATAATACAGATTCCACTAGTAGTTGTCTGGGATGTAACTAATTTATTCACATTTTATTTTAAAGGAAAAATATTTATTCAAATTTTAGAATCGATATTATTAAGAAAAATAATCATAAATTTTATATATAAATTATAAAATAAATATAAAAAATGTCAAAAAAAATATTATAGCAGTAAAAGCTAATTCTTTTTTGGTACCTGTGAAAGCAAGGTGTTAATGAAGCATTATCTTCTTTTTAAAACTATTTAAACCTTATTTAGACTTTGATAAAAATATTTACTTGTTTGAAAAATATTTAATGAATTAGACATAAATTTAAAATATTTAATTTTAACTGAAATCATATATATTTTTTATGAAAAGTATATTTAATTTTGTAATATTTCATTATGTAATTAATTTTTTTATTGTGCAATTAAAAATAAGAAATGAATAAATTAAATAATAAATAAATTGTTATAAAATAAAGAGAGATGGGGAGAATAAAGAATAAAGAAAATATGAAAGCAACAGAGCATGTATGATGACGTCATGAACTAACTAAAATACGACAAAAGCAAGCGCACCTATCAAATGGTAGTATAGCTATTGTGAGTCGGGAATATCGTATCCACGAGGACTAAAAGTACTAGTAGTTACTATCTTTTTTATTATCTAACCGAATAAATTAAAGGGATTTATTTTAACCTAATCTTAACTAACCTAATTACTAAGACGAAACAGAGAATAAAGTAGGGAAATATTTGAAGAAAACCGATGAGAGAGACAATACCCAGGAAAGAATCCACCTAGACTTCACTTATTATTCTAAATCTGAATTAAACGATTTATTCACTTGTCTTGATCCGTAGAAATCCCTAACTTATATTAATATCTCTTTCGAGAATAAAAACAATTGACTCTAGGTTGATTAATTGAAATCTCTTTCTAATTAAAACCCCTATTGTCGCATTAATTCGATCTATGGATTCCCCTATTAGATTTGACTCTAATCCGGTAGATTTATGTCATCCTATTTCTAGGATTGCAATCAACTCCGCTTAATTATGCTAGATCTACTCTTAAGCAGGGACTTTTGCTCCACTGATTAAGCACATCAAACTTGGATTAATATCCTGGAAATATTAAGGCAAGGATTAAGAACACATAATTAAGAACAAGAACAAATATTTATCAAGTAATTCAGAAACATCAAATAATAAGATCTGTCTTAGGTTTCATCTTCCTTAGGTATCTAGGGAATTTAGTTCATACTTTTGGGGGAAAACATCTCAAAATTAGGAAAACAACAAAACATAAAGAAACCCAAAAACTTCGAGAGAAATTGAATGGAGATCTTCAATCTTGAAGGAGATCCTGCTTCTGAGTTGAATCCGTTGGCGTTCTTCGAGTCTTTTCTTCGTTTAGCTCTGCATGTCCCTTTAGGTCCTCTTCTAATGTGTATTTATAGACTTTAGAATGCTCAGAAACCCTAAAAATTGGGTTTTCCCGCGTAACAAGGAAGCAGGATGCGAAATCGACACGGGCTGCCACATGGGCGTGTGGCCAGCCCGTGTGGCTCACATGGGCGTGTGGCTAGCCTGTGTGGAAATGCCCAGGCCGTGTGGATCCTTAAAATAGCCCGTTTTGTCTGATTTTGGCCCGTTTTCCGCTCCTTTTGTTCCCCTAAGCTCTCCTAAGTATAAAACATGAAATTAAAGGATTAGGAGCATCAAATTCACTAAATTATACAATAAATCATCCAAAAATATGCTAAGCATGGGATTAAAATATGTTACTTTTATGGTTTATCAAATATCCCCACACTTAAGCGTTTGCTTGTCCTCAAGCAAAATCCTCAACTCACAATTAAAATTAAACTTTCTCAATTCATAATTCTCATTAATAATGTTTTATCATAATTCACAAATAATCACACATTGATAATTCAACTAAAAGAGCACTAAAGATTCAAACAATCCAAGTCACACATTTTTAAAGCATGAAAACATAGGTATTTTCCCTTATCTAAATAATTACCTTTAATTCAAAACCGAAAAGATTTGACATCCTCACTAAAGATTCACTCAAATCACTCAAAGTGTTTAAGGTTCAAAAATTAAGCACTCAAAAGTCAAACATGAAAAGTTATTACCATAGGCTTGCATGAAAATCAAATCTCCACCACTATAAAATGAGATGATACACAAATCAAAAGGTTTTTAAAGGGTTGTAATGGGGCTTGGGTTAAAGGTGTGGATAAAGGCTGAAAAAGAAGGTTAGGATCGAGATCAAATTGATAAATTACCTACTAGAAAAATACTACTACTGAATAATTACATCAATTGACAAATTAATGAGAATAAACTGAGCTTCTCCTCAAAGTATGAAATTAAACTGTTCGAGCTCAAAAATCATAGAACTGATAGATGAATTTTTTTTTTATCAAGAACAAATCATAGATAATTTAACAACTAAAATATAAGAACATAGTTAGGCAACTAACCAATTCAAATCTTGACAAAAATAGAGTCAAATAAAATGGGAAAAATTCTCCACAAAAATGGGCTATGGGTTAATATTAAGGGTAAACCAAGAATGGTATTTTAGGCTCAAAGGGGTTCATTAAAGGTTAATTATGAAGGTGGGCTTTTTATGGAATGAGTGGGTTAGAACCTAAGTGCCTTTATCATCTCAGTATATCAAATCAAAGGTGTGGTCTCGTCATGCATAATCGAAGCAAGTTCTAGAATAACAAATCAATATTGACACACTCATAACCAATAATAAAGTGAGCAAGAAAAGTGTATGTTCTAAAGGCTCAAAATCTCACAAAAACTACGGTTTTTGATGTCAATCTTGCAAATGTCAAACTTTAAGGTAATATTTAAATTTAGGGAAACAACCTAACAAATTTAAATTCTGAAAATAGACTTATCATGCTTGATTCTCTAATGTCTTAAAGTTTAAATAATCAATACACAATTTACCTATGAATTTAATCTAAAACACATCAATGATAATCATAAATCAATAAGAATTCATTCTAATAGTAATATGAGAAAATTACTTAAACACAAGGCATATTTTAGGGATTTTAAAATAATCATATAAATAACCTCCCCACACTTAAGATGTACATTTTCCTCAGTGTACCAAAATATATAATAACAATATAATGAGAATATCATAAGAGAGGGAGAGAAGTGAAACTGCCCTGGATTTTGGATGAATTCCGTGGAATAGTGAAAGCGGAATTGTGGATATAGCTAAGTGAAGTGCATGATTCTGAGCAACTATTAAGAAAATAAACACAACTGTGGAAGAAGATTAAAGGATTACTCGATTAGGAACAATCATAAAAAAAAAATAGAGTTCAAAATATAAAAGACAAGTCTTTGAAAAGATGATAAGAAACATAAAAGTAAATAGACTAAAAATAAAAATAAAGATAAAAATAAAGATAAAAATAAAAATAAAATAAATAGACTCAAAGGTCCTCATCGTCAGACGTGTCGTGAGTCGTCGACGCCGAAGATGAACTATGGAGATAGTGGCAGATCTGCTGCAATGTAGCCTCAAGATTGTCGAATCGTTGAAACCACTACTGCTCGAAGCGAGTGAGATGCTCGGATATATCTGTCAAAGTGGTAGCGGAAGAAGGAGGAAGTCGGTGACTCGGAGGTGGAGGATGAGGTTGGTCCTCGTGAGAGGGAGGAACATCATCAGGGAAGTCCTCGGGTTCATCCTGAGCATCAGAATGAAACAATCTGTATTGAGGAGGATCAAATCCACGACGCCGCTCTATCATCCTCATGTGTATCATGCTCAATATGCCCTGAGGGGACATCTGACCGACTAGGGTAAGTGCCGAGGACTGCTCCAGTGTGTCGAGAAGACCGAAGTGTCGAGCGAGTTGAGTCACGTAAGGGCCTAGACAGATGGGGCCTCTCCTGTGACGGTCAGCCTGATGGCGAAAAGATAGAGCAATGAAGTACGCCAAGTCGATAGTATGACCATGGGCCATGCTCCATAAGAAGTAAGCGTCGTGGGTGCTAACGACTCCGGTGCTCTCTCTCCGTCCTGTTAAGGTGTGAGCGAGGAGTGCGTGAATATATCATAGGGCTGGAGAGAGAGAAGTCACCTTCGAGCGACTAGCGTCATAGGGTGTCAGGCCGCCCGTGAGATTAGTCCAACAATGCAAAAGCGAGTGATGAATATGTCGATAAAGCTGAAGGAAGTCATCGGCGCTCATGAACTCCTCTATGTAGAGTCCCAAAGCAGCACCGAACTCTAGGACGCTCATATGTCGCACCAAACCACTGAGGCAAAAAGTGATGGTGCCTGGCTCATCATGGACTGGCATGACCTGCTGGACTGAAAATGTGGCGTCAAACTCTAAGGTGAGCTCCGTGTAAGTGGGCTCGACGATGGTGAAGAACCTATCCCACGGGGCTGTGGCAATAATGGCGTGTACATCATCAGCTAATCGGACCTGCTCCAATGTGGCCCAATCAACGCAGCGTCCTATGCCGAGTGGTCGTACTCGATGGAGCTGGTATAACTCCTCCTGGGGGCCTGCCAAAAATTGAAGATAGGGGTGGCGAGCCTCGGCAGATGCGCTCAAGGAGGAGGTTGCGTCGGGCCCCTTCCGCTTTTTCGAAGTGGGGACGGCGACCTTATACTTGCCACGAGTATTTGTCATGGTGTACCTGAAAAAGTAAAGGATTTGATCAATAAATAAATAAATCAAGCATCACCAAAGTCAAGGGTGTAAGATCCAATTAGTCCTAAATAGCAAATTACTGCTAAAACAATAAAGAATCATGGTATTCTAAAAGTAAGAGTAATAAAAAGCAGAAATAAATAAATAAATAATCCTAATGCTAAGAACCAAGAACACATCACTCAACCTAATAAATTAAGAACTAGTGAGCAAAGAAATCAAAAACAATAAACTAATAATGCATCAGAATAATGGCTATAAAATGAATAAAATAGCAACATTAACAATAAGTAAAAGTAAATAAGTTGCTAAAGAGTAACAGTAAATTGGGTAGTGAATATATTTAGAAAATAAAAATTAACTAGCTAATAATAATAATGAGAATAATAACCAATATAGAAATAACAGTATACTAATAATAATAATACATAAAAATAAGTAAATAATTAAATAAAAAAATAATAATAATAATAAATTAACCAACAGTGTTGATAGAGGAGAGGAACGGTAGTGGATCGGGGGTTCGGTCGACGAGTGGTGGGGGCGGCGATTTTGGTGCGGGCGTACGACGAGAGGTTGTGAGGTGGGGGTTTGTGTGGTTGGAGGAGGGTGGCGGTTTGAGGGAAGGAAAAGAAGGGAAGAATGGGGCTTGGGTGGTTAGAAGTGTAGGATGGAAGGGAGAAGAGAAATGGAAGAAAGGAAAAGAATTAAAAGAGAAGGGCGAGGGTGGCGCAAACGGTGACGGAATAGGGCGACGATGGCCGGAATGAGGGAAAAATAGGAGCGGTGGCTAGGGTTTAGGGAGTTTGAGAAGAAGACAAAAGATAAGAATTAAAAATGAATTAGGGATTTAAAACTTGACACAGTCGTGTGAGGCCCGTATTGGGCAACACGACCGTGTGGTCTACTATTCAGCCCGTGTGTGGTTAAAAATTAAAGCCCAGTTTTCACACGGCCTTGGACACGCCCGTGTGTACAGGCCGTGTGGGTCACACGGTCGTGTCGCACGACCGTGTGCAATGTCCTTCGCTTCTCCCACGCCCGTGTGGTATCCCACACGCCCGTGTGACCGCACACATGGTCGTGTGTCTTGCCCGTGTAACCCTCTGACTTGTTTTAAATTTTAAATTTTAAAAATTAAGCTCCAGTTTTCACACGGCCTAGGACACGCCCGTGTGGACTATATTTAGGCTGTGTCTCTGTCGATTTTTGGGAATTTAAGCTCCAGGATCCACACGGCCAAGGACACACCCGTGTGTCCAGGCCGTGTGGGTTTTAAAATCACACATCTCTTTTTTAATTAATTAATTTCAAAAATATTATAAAATGAAATTAGTAAATTAGGAATGTTAATGCTCGGGTTGCCTCCCGAGAAGCCCTTGTTTAGAGTCTAAGCTCGACTTACCTCGTATTCGCTTCGTTACGATGGTTCGCAGAGTCGAAACTCCTCTTTCTCACTATTGATTCTACTTTCAACATAAGTTCCGAATTTAGAATGATTTACCTCGACTGTACCGTATGAGAAAACATTCAGTACCGTGAAAGGAGTTGCTCCGTTTGTATAAACCTCTGAATTAGCAATTCGAGGATCTGTTTCATCCAACAGCACCTGGTCCCCAACTTTAATATGGTGTGTTCCTTCCTTATGCTCGTCATGGTGTCGCTTTGGTTCATCGTGTATGCTCGGTTTCCCCTTGACGTGTTTCTGCCATTCATCTAGTTCATCGATCTGTAATCTTCGTTCCTCATGAGTCGTTCTGTGTTTGTCACATGGGATAGAATGTGGCTCCATCACTTTCTTCCTAGGGATTTCCTGCAAAGAAGTTTGAGCCACAATGTTATTCATATCAACAGAGCTTGTATAGCCATCTCGATTACTAGATATTTTAGCATGATCACGAGCCTGAAGAGTGATCGTGTCATCTCCTACATAAAGTATTAGTTCACCTGTACCAACATCAATGATAGTTCTAGCAGTTGCTAAAAAAGGCCGTCCTAAAATTAAAGGTACGTCACTATCCTCATCCATGTCTAGAACAACAAAGTCAACTAGGAATATAAATTTATCGATTTTCACAAGTTCGTCTTCAACAATACCTCTAGGAAATCTAATTGTTCTATCTATCAATTGCATGCTCATCCTAGTTTGTTTAGGTTTCCCAAGACCTAGTTGCTTAAACATTTTATAGGGCATGACATTAATATTCGCCCCTAAATCAGCCAAAGCATTATTAACATTCAAACTACCAATTAAACAAGGAATAGTAAAACTTCCTGAATATTTCAATTTGTTGGGTAGTTTATTCTGTAAAATGGCTGAGCATACTGCATTTAGCTCCACGTGCGACGCATCATCTAACTTCTGTTTGTTTGCTAAAAGCTCCTTTAAAAATTTAATTGAGTTGGGCATCTCGAAAGAGCTTCAATAAACGGTAAGTTAATATGTAATTTTTTCAAGAGTTTAAGAAATTAACCAAATTGCTCATTGGTATGGTCTTTCTTCGTCGCGTTGGGGTATGGCACACAAGGTTTATATTATTTACTTACCGGTTTCTGTTCACTGTGGCTCACCTCAACCTTACCTTTACTTACCACAATTTCTTGCCTCGGTTCTAGTTCAGGTTCAACTAACCCTTCTTCATCTCGAACAGTGATCGCATGAAGCTGCTCCCTTGGGTTAGTTTTAGTATTACTCGGCAAGCTACCTTGTGGTCGTTCTGAATCATATTTACCAATTGACCGATTTGATTTTCAAGCCCTTGAATCGACGCTTGTTGATTTTTGAGTGTTGTTTCGGTGTTTTGGAAGCGAGTTTCTAACACCGAAATAAACTTCGTCAACATCTCCTCAAGGTTCGGCTTATTTTCCTGCTGGTAAGGTGGTTATTGAAAGCTTGGAGGGGGTTGTGGTCTTTGATTTCCTTGACCACCCCAAGATAAGTTGGGATGGTTCCTCCAACATGCATTATAAGTGTTACTATAGGGATTATTCTGAGGTCTAGAATTATAACCCATATAGTTGACTTGTTCATTTTCTGTGCTAAGGTTGTAGGATCGACTTTCTGGATGGTTTCCTCCTCCATTTGCGTCGCATTGCAACACCGGATGTACCTGGGTTGATAACATGGTGACCGCGTCGAGGTTGAAAACACCAGCGGCTTTTGTCGGCTTTGTTCTCATGACTTGCCACTGATAATTATTCAGTAACATCTCTTCAATGAACTCATAAGCCTCCTCAGGTGTTTTGTTATTTAGGGTACCGCCGACGGCTGCATCGATCAGTTGCCTAGTTGAGGGGTTCAAACCGCTGTAGAAAGTTTGAACCTGTAGCCATAGAGATAACCCATGGTGATGGCACTTTCTCAATAAGTCCTTATACCTCTCCCATACATCATAAAGAGTTTCTAAATCCATCTGCACAAAAGAAGAGATATCATTCCTCAACTTTACCGTTTTAGCCGACAGAAAATACTTTAATAGAAACTTTTCGGTCATTTGTTCCCAAGTAGTGATGGAACCTCGTGGTAACGAGTTCAACCACTGTTTAGTTTTATTCCTCAATGAAAAAGGAAACAATTGAAGGCGAATGGCATCATCAGAAACGCCATTAATTTAAAAAGTATCGCAGAATTCTAAGAAATTAGTGATAAACCATAATTTACACATATTTTAACCCCATGCTTGGCTTACTTTTGGATGATTTTCCATTGAATTTGATGAATCCGATGCTCCTAATCTCTTAATTTCATGTTTTATACTCAGGAGAGCTTAGGGAGTCGAAAAGAACGGGAAACGGGCCAAAAAGGGACAAAATGGGCCTACCTAGAAATTAACACGGCTGGACCATTGGCCACGGCCAGGTGTGTCACGAAAGCGAGATCAACCACGACACGGACTATCGACCACGGGCGATCAGGACGGCCGTGTGTGCCGAGCGAAATTGACCACGGCCGAAGGAGTCCACCACGGGCGTGTCACACGGGCGTGTCCCTACCGAAATCAGGATGAATTCTATTCGGATTAGGATACTTGTGGGCTAAGTAAGGCATCTCAAAGCATATATAAACACCCTAGGGGCAACCTAAAAGGAGAGCTCGACAAGACGTCAAATAGACGCCGAGCGAGAAGGAGAAAATACTCCAAGACAAGTAGTCGAGAGCAAATTTTAGGAGAAGGATCTCCATTAAGGTGAAGATCTCCCATCAAGTTCTTTAGGAGTTTTGGGTTTTCTTATGTTTTGTTGTTTTTCCTCTTTACGATGTTTCCCTCTTTTAGTATGAACTAAATCCCTTAGATATCTAAGGGGATGAAACCTAAGACAGATCTTATTATTATTTGATTTATGAGATAAATACTTGTGCTTATTCTTAATTGTGAGTTCTTATTCTTGTTTGATAATTCAGGTTATTGATTCAAGTCGAATGTGCTTATTCAGTGGAGCAAAAGTACCTGTTTAAGAGTAGATCAACACAATTAAGTGGAGTTGATTGCAACCCTAGAAATAGGACGACGAAAATCTGCCGGATTAGGGTCAAACCTAATAAGGGAATCCATAGATCAAGTTAATGCGACAATAGGGGTTTTAATTAGAAAGAGATTTCAATTAATCAACCTAGAGTCAGTTGTTAGTAGCCTTGAGAGAGGTATTAATATAATTTAGGGATTTCTACGGATTAAGCCAAGTGAATAAATCGCATGAATCAAATGTAATAAGTGAAGTCTAGGTGGATTCTTCCTTAGGTATTGCCTATCTCATATAAGTTGTCCAAAAGTATTTTCCCAATTTGTTCTCTGTCGCGTTCATAGTTAGTTAAATTAGTTAGTAAATTTTAGATTAAAAATAAATCCCCTTAATTATTAGGCTAGATAATAAGAAGATAGTTAATACTAGTACTCTTGGTCCTTGAGGATACGATATTAGGACTCACCACAACTATCTTTCTTTGTTTGATAGGTGCTTGCCTTTGTCGAAATAATAGTTAGTTTCGAGCTCCATCAAGTTTTTGGCGCCGTTGCCGGGGACTAAGATATTAGGAACACTAAATTTTTATTACTTTAAGCCATTTTATTTTTATGCAATTTTATTTTATTTTTATTTTTATTTACTAACTTTTCTCCTTCTTGCTTCTGGCAGGAGTCTCTAGTTTATGACTAGAAGAAACCCGTCAGAACCTTTACTTTACGACAGTGAGATTGAAAGTACAGCTCGCAAAAACCGAAGAGAGATAAGGAGAAGCTTACAATACATACAAGAAGAGCAAGAGAACGATATCACTAATACAGAGGATATGGCTGATCCCCAGAATAATCTGCTACCTCCTGTGGTTGCCGCAAACCCGGTGAATCAAAATCCTGCTCCTCGTACTATGTTTGATTATGCTAAACCTACTTTAACAGGGACTGAATCAAGTATTGTTAGACCTACTATTGCTGCAAATAATTTTGAACTGAAACCTAACACTATACAGATGATCCAGCAATTTGTTCAGTTTGATGGTTTGCAGGATGAGGATCCAAACAATCACTTGGCAAATTTTCTTGAGTTTTGCGACACTTTCAAGATTAATGGCATTTCTGATGATGCTATTCGCCTTCAGTTGTTTTCCTTTTCATTGAGGAACTAATCTAAACAGTGGTTAAACTCGTTACCACGAGAATCAATCACTACATGGGAACAAATGACCGAAAAATTTTTGTTAAAATATTTTCCGCCGGCTAAAACGGCTAAGTTGAGGAATGATATTTCTTCTTTTGTGCAGATGGATCTAGAAACACTCTACGATGCATGGGAGAGATATAAGGATCTACTAAGGAGGTGCCCTCACCATGGGTTACCCTTATGACTACAGGTTCAAACCTTTTACAACAGTGTGAACCCTTCAACTAGGCGATTGATTGATTCAAACCACGGTGGAACCCTAAATAACAAAACCCCCGGGCGGCCTATGAGTTTATAGAGGAGATGTCACTGAATAACTATCGGTGGCAAGTTACAAGGACAAGGCCAACAAAAGCCGCCGATGTTTTCAACCTCGACGCAAATAACAATGCTATCAAATCAGGTAGAACTTCTTAGTAAGAAAATTGATGGTTTGTGTGGTTCTTCGCAGGTACATCCAGTGATGCAGTGCGATACAAATGGAGGAGGGTCGAACAATATAGAATACCCACCCTACAATCCTGGCATGGAAAGCGAACAGATGAACTATATGGGTAACAATTCTAGACCTCAAAATAACCCTTATAGTAATACTTACAATCCAAGTTGGAGGAACCATCCAAATTTCTCATGGGGTGGCCAAGAAAATCAGAGACAACAACCCCCTCCAGGCTTCCAATAGCAACCCTACCCACAAGAGAAGAAGCTGAACCTCGAAGAAATGCTAACAAAATTCATCGCGGTGTCAGAAACCCATTTCCAAAACACTAAAACAGCACTCAAAAATCAGCAAGCATCAATTCAAGGGCTCGAGAACCAATTAGGTCAGCTTGCCAAGTTGATCTCAGAACAACCACGAGGAAACTTACCAAGCAACACTGAAACTAACCCAAAGGAGCAAATTCGCGCCATCACTGTTCACGATAGTGAAGGGTTAGACGAACCAAAACAGAGGCAAGAGAACGTGGTAGATAAAGGTAAGGTTGAGGTAAGCCATGATAAACCAAAACCGGTAATTACAGAGTACCAACCTCGTGTGCCATATCCCAATGTGACAAAGAAAGACCGCACAAATGAACAATTCAGTAAATTTCTTAAACTTTTAAAAAAATTACATATTAACTTACCATTTCTTGAGGCTCTTTCGCAGATGCCAAATTCAATGAAATTTTTAAAAGAGCTTTTGACAAACAAACGGAAGTTAGATGATACGTCGCATATGGAGCTAAACGTAGTGTGCTCAGCAATTCTACAAAATAAACTACCACAAAAATTAAAAAATCCAGGGAGTTTTACAATTCCGTGCTTAATTGGTAGTTTATCTGTTAATAACGCTTTGGCTGATTCAGGGGCAAGCATAAATGTTATGCCTTATAAAATGTTTAAACAGCTAGGTCTAGGGAAACCCAAACAAACTAGGATGAGCATCCAATTAGATGATAAAGCCATTAGAGTTCCTAGGGGTATAATTGAAGATGTACTAGTAAAAATTGATAAATTCATATTCTCGGTAGACTTTGTCGTTTTAGACATAGATGAGGACAACAATATTCCTTTAATTTTAGGAAGACCCTTTTTAGAAACTGTTAAAACTAAAATTGATGTTGGGACAGGGGAACTCATACTTCGTGTAGGTGACGAAACGATCACTCTTCAGGCTCTTGACTCGGCGAGGACATTGAGTGATAAAGGTGAAAACATAAATTCTATTAATGACCATTTGGTTCAACCTTCTTTTTAGAAAGCACCACGAAATTACACATCTGAGCCACATCCTAGACCTCATGCCAACAAGGAAATAACTCATTAGGAATGAAGGCTTCAGATCGATGAACTAGACGAGTGGAAGACACATTTCAAGGAGAAACTAAAAACACACGAAGAAAAAATGAGGCAACTCCATGTCAAACTTAAAGATGGGACATACCAATTTCAGATCGGGGATCAAGTATTGTTGGACAAGACAGACCCTCGAATCGCCACTTCAGACCTTAACACTAATGAAGAGATTCCTTTCACGGTAATCAATGTATTCCCATACAGAGCAGTCGAGGTAACTAATCCTAGATTCGGTACTTTTAAGGTAAACACCACTAGACTCAAACTATATAGTGATCCTAGAATTAATAGCAAGAGAGAGGAGTGTCAACTCCTCGACCCACTATGAGATATGCGAATTAGAGGTAAGTCTAGCTTAAGACTTTAAACGAGCGCTTCTCGAAAGGCAACCCGAGCACTAACCCCTTTAATTTTCATATCTTTGATTTTTAGCACCTAACTAAAAACTAACCAAGTTAATAAAGCGTAGGTTTCCATACCACACGGCCTTGTACACGGGCGTGGCCGTGGCCGTGTGGACATCACGAATTTGCACACTGGCGTGGCAGAGATCGTACGAACTAAGGACGAAAAATCCCCAAATCACAGACGACAATAAAATGCCACGACCGTGCGATACGGCCGTGGTCGACACTGAGAAAGTCACACGGGTATGAGACACGCCCGTGCTTTGAGGCTGTGGCTGACACTGAGAAAGATACACGGGTGTGGAAACCTCTACACAAGCGTGGGAGAAACGAACAAGCCACCACACGGCCGTGCGATATGGATGTGTAACTTAACACGCCCACAACACATGGGCGTGGGAAGCAACCAGATGCCACAATTTCTATTTAAACCCCCTTCTTCTATTCACTTCCTTCCTCACTCTTTCTTCAGCCACCCCAGCCACCACACCTCTCTCCTTTTCTATTATTTTTCTCCCTCAATTTTAATCCTTTAATTTTCTTTTCCCCTTCCCCTCATTCTTTTTATTTCACCATCCTCACCACCATCTCCATGTCGAAGAAGCAAAAGGACCCTAGCACGGTATCCCCGTGCACGACCACTCTACATAAGTTCATGCCGGCCGCTTCATCGACTCGACAAGCCAAGGACATTTGAGTCTATTTATTTTTCCTATTTCTTTTCTCTTCTCCTTTATTTTCCTTCTCTTTATCTTTCTTGTGCTTAATTTATTTTATTATATTTCGATTTCTTTAATTTAGGTTCAAAAGGCTATTAGGGAATCACCACACCACGACCCTAGTATCCACCTCCATCTTCATCTATACCCAACTTACCGTTTCTTCTCCTTGACTCCATCCAAAGTTCAGGAAGTTCACTTCTCTCCCTATCTTATGACTTTATACATTGTAGATATCTATCTTTGTACATTGAGGACAATGTACGTCTTAAGTGTGGGGAGGTGTCAACAATAC
This sequence comes from Gossypium sturtianum, assembly GCA_025698515.1. NCBI lineage: Eukaryota > Viridiplantae > Streptophyta > Magnoliopsida > Malvales > Malvaceae > Gossypium > Gossypium sturtianum. Next base: position 24,751,765 of record CM046950.1, read on the forward strand.
TGTCCCTGAATGGTATCTTGTCTGAAGTAATCTTCTCATAATACTGTTAGAATGAAATTTCTTTTGATTTATGATTTTCATTGATATGTTTCGGATTAAGTCATAGGTAATTGTGCATTGATGATTTAAACTTTAAGATATTAGAGAATCAAGCATGATAAGTCTATTTTCAGAATAAAATTAAAATTTTTATGTTGTTTCCCTAAAATTTAAATATTACTTTGAAGTTTGAAATTTGTAAGGTTGACATCAAAAACCATAATTTTTGTTTGTGAGGTTTTGAGCCTTTAGAGCATACATTTTTCGTGCTCACTTTATTGATTATGAGTGTGTCAACATTAATTTGTTATTCTAGAACTTGCTTCGATTATACATGTCGAGACCACACCTTTGATTTGATATACTGAGATGATAAAGGCACCTAGGTTTTAACCCACTTACTCCATAAAAAGCCTACCTCCATAATTAACCCCTAGTGAACCCTTTTTTTTAGCCTAATAAACCGTTTCTTGACTCACCTATTAATATTAACCTAAAACCAAATTTTTAATTCCCCTAATCTTTTGACGTCCCTTTTGTCGAGATTTAATTTGAGCAGTTGCCTAACTATGTTCTCTATATCAGTTATTAAAGTTCTTTCTTGTCATTGTTTGTTCTTATTCTTAAAAAAAAATGTTGAAGATTTATTCATTATTAGTGATTATGAGCTTAAACAGTCAATTTCATATCTTTAGAAAAAGCTCGTATTATTAGTGATAAGTTTTCAATTGATGTAATTATTTAGTATTAGATCATATTTTTCTAGTTAGGTAATTTTTCAATTCAATCTTGATTCTAACCCTCTAATTCAGCCTGTATCCACACCTTTAACCCAAGCCCCAATACAACCCTTTAAAGACCTTTTTATTTGTGTATCATCTCATTTTATAGTGGTGGAGATTTAATTTTCATGCAAGCCTATGGGATTAACTTTTCATGTTTGACTTTTTAGTGCTTAATTTGAACCTTAAACACTTTGAGTGGTTTGAGTGAATCTTTAGTGAGGATGTCAATACTTGTCGATTTTGAATCAGAGGTAATTATTTAGGTAAGGGGAAACACTTATGTTTTCATAATATAAAAATTTATGACTTAGATTGTTTGAATCTCTAGGACTCTTTTAGTTAAATTATCCATGTATGAATTATCTGTGAATTATGATAAGACACCATTAATGAGTATTATGAGTTGAGGGAAGTTAATTCTAATCGTGAGTTGAGAATTTTTTTCTTGAGGACAAGCAAAGGTTTAAGTGTGGGGATATTTGGTAAACCATAATTTACACATATTTTGACCCCCTGCTTGGCTTACTTTTGGATGATTTTCCATTAAATTTGATGAATCCGATGCTCCTAATCTCCTAATTTCATGTTTTATACTCAGGAGAGCTAGGGAGTCGAAAAGAACGAGAAACGGGCCAAAAAGGGACAAGATGGGCCTACCTAGGAAATCAACACGGCCTGGACCATTGGCCACGGCCGTGTGTCACGAGCAGGATCAGCCACTGCCTGGACTATCGACCACGGGCAGATCACACGACTGTGTGTGGCGAGCAAAATTGACCACGGCCGAAGGAGTCCACCACGGGCATGTCACACGGGCGTGTCCCTGCCGTAATCAGGATGAATTCTATTCGGATTAGGATACTTGTGGGCCAAGTAAGGCATCTCAAAGCCTATATAAATACCCTAGGGGGCAACCTAAAAGGAGAGCTCGACAAGACGTCAAATAGACGCCAGAAAGCGAGTAAGGAGAAAATACTCCAAGGCAATTGTCGGAGCGAGCTTAGGAGAAGGATCTCCATTAAGACTGAAGATCTCCCATCAAGTTCTTTAGGAGTTTTTGGGTTTTCTTATGTTTTGTTGTTTTTCCTCTTTTACGATGTTTCCCTCTTTTAGTATGAACTAAATGCCTTAGATATCTAAGGGGATGAAACCTAAGACAGATCTTATTATTATTTGATTTATGAGATAAATACTTTTGCTTTTTCTTAATTGTGAGTTCTTATTCTTGTTTGATAATTCAGGTTATTGATTCAAGTCGAATGTGCTTATTCAATGGAGCAAAAGTCCCTGTTTAAGAGTAGATCAACACAATTAAGCGGAGTTGATTGCAACCCTAGAAATAGGGCGAACGAAAATCTACCGGATTAGGTCAAACCTAATAAGGGAATCCATAGATCGAGTTAATGCGACAATAGGGGTTTTAATTAGAAAGAGATTTCAATTAATCAACCTAGAGTCAGTTGTTAGTAGCCTCAAAAGAGGCAATAATATAATTTAGGTATTTCTACGGATTAAGCCAAGTGAATAAATCACATGAATAAAAAGTAATAAGTGAAGTCTAGGTGGATTCTTCCTTAGGTATTGCCTATCTCATATAAGTTGTCCAAAAGTATTTTCCCAATTTGTTCTCTGTCGCATTCATAGTTAGTTAAATTAGTTAGTAAATTTTAGATTAAAAATAAATCCCCTTAATTATTAGGCTAGATAATAAGATGATAGTTAATACTAGTACTCTTGGTCCTTGAGGATACGATATTCCGGACTCACCACAGCTATACTACTGTTCGATAGGTGCGCTTGCCTTTGTCGAAATAATAGTTAGTTTCGAGCTCCATCAATTAGCCAAATGAGTATTTGGGTCTTCGTTCTGCAAACCATCAAACTGAACAAACTGTTGAATCATTTGAATAGTGTTAGGTTTCAATTCAAAATTATTTGCAGCAATAGCAGGTCTAACAATACTCGATTCAGCCCCAGTTAAATTGGGCTTGGCATAATCGTACATAGTACGAGGAGCAGGATTCTGATTTACAGGATTCACGACAACCACAGGAGGTAGTGGATTATTCTGATTTTCTGCCATCTCCTCGGTAATATTGGTATCGTCCTCTTGCTCTTCCTCTATATACTGAAGACTTCGCCTTATTTCTCTATGATTTCTGCGGGCTGTGCTTTCAATTTCACTATCAAATAATAGAGGTCCCGATGGGTTTCTTCGAGTCATAAACTAAAGATACCTGCCATAATCAAAACAAAAGAAAGATTAGAAAACAAATAATAAACTAAAAACAAAAAAAATTGCAGAAAATAAAAATGGCTCAAGTAATAAAAATTAAGTGTTCCTAATATTCTAGTCCCCGGCAACGGCGCCAAAAACTTGATGACGTCGCGAACTAACTAAAATATGACAAAGGCAAGCGCACCTATCGAATGGTAGTATAGCTATGGTGAGTGGGGAATATCGTATCCACGAGGACTAAAAGTACTAGTAGTTACTATATTTTTATTATCTAGCCAAATAAATTGAAGGGATTTATTTTAACCTAATCTTAACTAACCTAATTACTAAGACGAAACAGAGAATAAAGTAGAGAAATATTTGAAGAAAACCAATGAGAGAGACAATACCCAGGAAAGAATCCACCTAGACTTCACTTATTATTCTAAATCTGAATTAAACGATTTATTCACTTGTCTTGATCCGTAGAAATCCCTAACTTATATTAATATCTCTTTCGAGAATAAAAACAACTGACTCTAGGTTGATTAATTGAAATCTCTTTCTAATTAAAACTCCTATTGTCGCATTAACTCGATCTATGGATTCCCCTATTAGATTTGACTCTAATCCGGCAGATTTATGTCGTCATACTTCTAGGATTGCAATCAACTCCGCTTAATTATGCTAGATCTACTCTTAAGCAGGGACTTTTGCTCCACTGATTAAGCACATCAAACTTGGATTAATATCCTGAAAATATTAAGGCAAGGATTAAGAACACATAATTAAGAGCAAGAACAAATATTTATCATGTAATTCAGAAACATCAAATAATAAGATCTGTCTTAGGTTTCATCTTCCCTAGGTATCTAGGGAATTTAGTTCATACTTTTGGGGGAAAACATCTCAAAATTAGGAAAACAACAAAACATAAAGAAACCCAAAAACTTCGAGAGAAATTGAATGGAGATCTTCAGTCTTGAAGGAGATCCTACTTCTGAGTTGAATTTGTTGGAGTTCTTCGAGCCTTTTCTTCGTTTAGCTCTGCATGTCCCTTTAGGTCCTCTTCTAATGTGTATTTATAGACTTTAGAATGCTCAGAAACCCTAAAAATTTGGTTTTCCCGCGTAACAGAGAAGCAGGGTGCGAAATCGACACGGGCTGCCACATGGGCGTGTGGCCAGCCCGTGTGGAAATGCCCAGGCTGTGTGGATCCTTAAAATAGCCTGTTTTGTCCGATTTTGGCCTGTTTTCCGCTCCTTTTGTTCCCCTATGCTCTCCTAAGTATAAAACATGAAATTAAAGGATTAGAAGCATCAAATTCACTAAATTATACAATAAATCATCTAAAAATATGCTAAGCATGGGATTAAAATATGTTACTTTTATGGTTTATCAATGTACATTATTTATCAAAAGGGGTAATTACAATGCTTCATCAGAGTCTCTATTTATAGGCATAAGAAGTATAAAAGAAGTAGAGATCTAATTCTAATAACTATTATAATTTAAAGTACATTAAAACTTTATCTTGATCATGATGGATATTCACTTAATAAGATATTCATAACACTCCCCCTTGGATGTCCGTTGATAGATAATGTGCCTCGTTAAAACCTTATTAGGAAAAACCCTGTGGGATAAAAACCTAATGAAGGAAAAAGAGTACACAATCTATAATATGTATAATATGCTGCCTCATTGAAAACCTTACTAGGAAAACCCATGGGACAAAACCTCGATTAAGGGAAAAAGAGTGCAACGCGTATTTACTCCCCCTCATGAAAACATCATATATTTTCTCATATTGTACGTAATTCAATCTTGAATACTAGTTTTTCAAATGACTATTTGAATGTATTTGGTAACCATTTAAATCACCATTCTTTTAAAAGTCATGAGTGAGGGAAATTTGGGGAAATATATTTTGATCTCTTCAGGAGATTCAACAATAATCATAACAAACTTTAATCATGATTCTTTTATAAAAACAGAAATAGGTATTTTGGATCATTTTATAATCCTCCTTCAACTACTCAAGTTTACCACATATGTTCAAATTATTTCAATTCATATAAATGAATAATTTCCCGAGATTTTCAATATGCTTCTAGCATTCTAAATCCTTCAAGGATTTTAATATAAACTTTACTATATATTGATTTATAAAGGTTGTAACAACAACCATTAGACGCAAGTAAAATCTTTTATGAATTGTCAATTTAATAATATATCTAAAGGTTATTGCATCCACCACAAAAGAATATTATATCTTTTCATAATCAATACCAGTACTTAGCAAAAAACTTTATATTTTTATTCCGCTTTTGCAAAACTACTTCATTTGCACTCTCATTGGCTTTATACCTTTAGATATTTGGACTACTGGTCCAAAAACTCCACGAATTTAATTGTACTTGAGTTGCGTCTTTCTATTTTGATCAATTTATTTCATATTTATATTTCTCAATAGATTTATTCAAGATCCTCCTTTTATTTCATTATTTCAATAATAATATCGCATGCAAAATCATTGTCGACCACTTTTATTATTCAGTTCCACATTTTCTCGAATTGACATAACTTATCGAGATCTCTTATTTTCATTATTTTAAAATTCAGTTCCAAGTACCTGAATCTCTTCTGAAGTTTTACTTATTAGTTATGTCTTGGGTCTCTTCTGGAGCACCCGCCTCCACTATATGACCATCTAGAATAATTTTCATCTTTGGAACCGATCAATCTATTATTTATTCTAACTGATTGTCCTACTGGGACTTTCATTCAAATTAAAATATTAGATGGTATATAACACTTGGTTATTCTCATTAAGGTTGTAAATACATCTAATAGTTAACTTGTAATGAGTTGTCCTTATTGAATTTCTGGTTCAATTACTCTCCCCCTAACTCATTACAAGTTATTGTTTCTTTCCCCCTAATGTTGGGAAAACTGACAACTCATATCAAAATTAAATCTCAAATTAATCGCTCAAAAAAATTATAAGGAGACTCATATAAATATACATTCCCAATCTCTTATTAAGACCTATGCGTTGTGGTGGAGCAGTTGGAACATATACCGCACATCCAAAAATTGTAAGATGGGAAATATTTGGCTCTTGACCAAAAATCAATTGTAAAGGGGAGTATTTATAATTTATTGGCTTGATGCGTACAACATGTAAATCAATACAAGCATGAATCTCATGCTGAAATAGAAAATTTTTTTCTCATAAGTAATGGTTTAGCTATTAGTTGGAGGCATTTGATAAACAATTCAGCTAAATCATTTTGTGTATGAACATGAGTTACAGGATGTTCAACTTTTATCCCAATTGACATGCAATAATTATTGAAAACTTGGGATGTAAACTCACCAATATTAGCAAGATGAATTGTTTTAATTGCATACTCTGAAATTAATCATTTAAACAAGCAATCTCGCAAACGACAGGTTGCAAGTTGATAACGCATGTGATTATTTGTAGATGCATCTACCAAAATCATATAATATCAAAACCATCCACATAGTGTATGAACAGGCCCATATTCATTTCAGAAATGCAAGACATTAAATCTCAACTTTAGCTAGTGAGTTTTTAAGAACCAATTTTTATTGAGAACAAGCAACAAATGAAAATTCTTTAAATTAAAGAATCTTCTGGTTCTTTAATAGATGTCCATATGAATTCTCAATTAATTTTTGCATCATATACGATCCAGAATAGTCTAACTAGTAATGCCAAGTAGTAAACGCATTTGTATTAGTAAACTTCTGGTTTACTTTAACATGTGTTTCAATTATACTAAATTGTAACAAATTGATAATTTTATTATCATTCCTTTTAATTTGTATCCACATATAAGTACTATTGTGACATTTACTACTGAAAATGTCTAAATCAATATGAAGTCTATAATGCCACCAAGTCAATAAATATAATTTCCAAATAATTATATGTAGTATTCGCTTCAGGGAATATGCCAAAATCTTTAAATGCCCAAAAATCTATTAACAACAAACTTTGAGAGTGGATCTTATTTTCCATGTGTATAATAGGTACATAACCAATGACTTTTCATACATAAGTTTTCTCTCTTGCAAGTTCTCATCAGTAATATTTTACCACGTAATTTTAATTGAGAACTTATTCTAAATACTGTAGAGTTATACTCACAGTTTTTTTTAAAAAAAAAATTGCAACTTTAGGTGCATCCAACCATAATAAGCTTTAGATAGCATTATCATATTCTATCGCTCATAAGTAGATCTTTCACAGTCAAATATTTTGCTTTCAACCCTTTTAATAGGGATGATGACAAAAGAATATCATAAAGATTATAAATTAATAACTCAATCTGTAACACCCCTAACCCGTATCCGACGTCGGACTAGGGATAAAAGCGTTACCGGACGGATCGAAAACTTTAACAAACAATTTCATAAGATCATACATCAATTACAATCATAGTGTCCCTTAAGTAGGTCATTGAAACCTTAAGTATGCTCAGAAATAGGGTCGGGACTAAACCGGAACACATACAGAATCTCATGGAAAAATTTAAACATTTCTAAACTACAGGGGAGACACGCCCGTAGGAGGAGACCGTGTGCCCTCCACAGCTTCTAGACACCCCCGTGTGTCCATCCGTGTCTATATATTGACTATATCAACACGGTCACTAGGCACGCCCATGTGCCATGGTCGTGTGCTCTTAGCTAGCTACTGACTTGCACACCACGGCTAGCTGACACCCCCGTGTCGAGGCCGTGTGCTACTAAGCTACATTCTGTCAATTCACCCACGATCTTTAGGCACGCCCGTGTGCCACAACCGTGTAACATTATAGGCCATTTACAAGGCCAAAATGCCACCCATAAGGGTCAAACCTACAAGCAACATATATCATCCCATTTCATTCACATATAACCACCAAAATATACCAAATAGCCATCCCAAATCATGCATATTTGACAACTAAAGAAATCACACAATAATACATTCAATATCCATTCTATCTTTACATTCAAAACCAATTCCAAACATACCAATTTGCATGACCAAATCACAATTATGCCCAAACACCATTCATCTATATACTTACCATATCATAACCATTTCATATATCAACTAATCTTACCAAAACAACTTCACATATCACATTCCTTTAAGCATATTACCAAAACATAACTAGCCAAATCACATGGCTAAGTTCACATAACAATTCATACCAATGACTAGCCTATACAAGCCATATCTAGCCATATACATTTTCAAAGTGTACCAAAATAAGTTGAGTAGTGTGATGACGATTAGTGACGGTCCCGAGCCTTCAGTAGCTTTGACGACCTATAAAACAGAGAAAACACACATAGAGTAAGCTTTCAAAAAGCCTAGTAAGTCATAATACCAATAAACTTAGCATATAAACACTCAAAACATATAATCAATCTAAATTCACTAATGGCTCAATTTCACCATCATAATTCTTCTTAGTACATTCACTTAGGCCTTCCATTCTTCAAACCTGTATATTAGTACACACTTTATTAGATCATAGCTTTTCTACCCATATAACACACTTTTATTCTCATATTCAAATACATAATTCATATAGGTAAGTTTAAGGAATTACTTACCTTCTTATACACACATAGTGTACTTATCAAACATACCTGAAAAAAATATACAAATTACATATTCCTTGCTTCTCGAACTTGACCATT